>OX243854.2:17689491-19076169 GCA_945859575.2 Herminia tarsipennalis | reverse complement strand
ATCTATGTACCTAAGTAGTAGATAGAAATTGGGGTTTCTGGATCAGAGGAGATCCAGAAACACCCAATTTCAATCATTCTAATATTTCAATCATCCATTGGGGTTTCTGAATCAGAGGAGATCCGGAAACCTGCAACTTCAACCATTCAGTCATTCAAATATTTCAATCATCCATCGGGGTTTCTGTATCAGAGGAGATCCAGAAACCCGCAATTTCAACCATTCAAACATTCTAGTATTCTAATATTTTAATCATTCTATCATTTCAATCATCTATTAAAAGCTCAAAGTATAATTTTTCCGCTGTTCAGTCAACACATTGATCAATCATCTTTATTTTAGAACTGATAAACATGAGATGTAACTGTAACATCAACTCCTTGTAGAGAACTGAAATTAATTATCAGTTTGTAACTGATAATTATCAAATGCATAAAGTAAAAATATCAGCTGCTTTTTTCTTATCTTGATTTTTTGGAACTGAAGAATCTGGATGTTGTATTATGAAGTTTCATTGCCTTTTCAACTAATTTATAAATATTGAGTGGTAGGAAAGTAAGTATAAGAAAAAACATTTTATTTATTTAAAAAAGTTTATTAACAAAACACCATTTTTTTAAACACAGTACATTTTTTAAAGCACAAATTGATTCGTGATAAATACAACTATACAAACTAGAAGACGCATATCGATCATATAGACTTAACAAATTAGGACAACCTTTATCCTCTAAATTAATAACACTATTATTATTATTATTTAAAAATTTTTTCAACCATAAGACTTTTTCAGAACCTTTAGTGTAAATACATTTATTTTTTAGAACATCTAAAACTAAATGTTGATAATTTGAATACGGTATAAATCCTTCACCCCAATATACTTTTCGGTTACGTTCTATCCATGCAACTTGCCGCCTTTCCTGTTTAGTTAAATTGTAAAAAGGAAATGGTGGCTTAATTAAAAGCACCTGCAGTTTTCCATCACACCATATAGCAATTTCTTTCAGTATAAATTCGTTTGCCTCTGTTTTAAAGCCTTGAACGTCTACTATGGCAATCATGACAACCTGCGCACTATGTTACTTAGAGGTTTGTATTCTACTAATCGATCGTTTATGATCAAACAATATGCAGCAGTGTTATCCGGTATTGATTCTGAACATTCAATTTCTAGCCGTACGTCTACCGGACCTGTTTTTAGGCTATCGTTTTGCCTTGAACAATCTATTATAAACAAGGGAGCCTTTTCTTTAAATGCCTTCAGGTCGAGCAAGGGATCCGCCGAACTGTTGTAATACGACTGACGAAATTTTGCATACATTTCATATAATATACTGTATTTGTTGTCAGAAAATTTTAGACCTAAAGGTTCATATGGATAATATTGCGAATTTAAAAAAAGTGTTACGTTCGTCACTTCACAGTGATCGAATAGTGTTGAATCTTTTAATTTATTATTTTTCCTATTCGTTTGTAAACCGAAAATAACATATCTAGGTTTTTCCAATTGTGAAGCAGTTTTAACTGACCATGAATGCTTTGTCGTTTTTGGTAGTAAAGGGTACTCATACAAATCCCAATTTCTGAACGCTATTTGAATAGGTTTATCTTTTTCTAAATGTTTTAAAAGTGTCAGTCGTTCTCGATCTGACACTTTTATGTGAGGTACCCTCCATTGCACCCTTTCTATATTCATTTGAAAATGTCCTATATCATCAGTGAGTATAACGCTGTTTATATTAGAGTTACTTCTATTCAATATAAGTTCGTGTTTACAATTTATCACAATTTTATTGTAATCTTCCGCAAAACCTAAAATTTTATTTAGCGGTATTACAGCACTAAAACAACCATCACTTTTAAATCCGTTTAAGTTCCAACCCCACAAGGTAGCCATTTTATTTTCCGCTTCGTTTAGCGACACATATGATTTTATTGTTGCCGTAATTCCAGAATTTTTGATACGATCTATTTCAATACCATTTATTTCGTACCTGATGTCTTGAAACAAGAACATAATAGGGTTATTACTGAACTTAACAGGCTTCTCAATCTGTTTTCCGTCTTTGCCGAAGAGCTTTGCTTGACCCTCAATGTAAATTGAACTGGCTGATGGGAGCACGTATATGTCTTGCTGGTGTATGGGGATTCTGATTTCATCATTTTCTCGAAAGCAGTTATTGTAGGGATTATAAGAATGAACTTCATAACTTTCAATTGAAGTATCGAAGTGTGGTAAATCATTAATTTGTAGTAGATTCATACTTTAAAACCTAAAGCTTTAAGGAAATCTATATTTGCTTTAGTCAACTTCTTCACTTTTTTTCTACGTCTATGCACCTTAGCGGTTGTAGAAGCAATAAGGCGTTTTATATTGACTGGAGGATTTATATTATATAATATCATATTGTTTTTCTTAAATGAAGACGTAGTTGAATATTTTCTATAGGGTTAACGCAATAACCAAACTGGTCAACAATCTTGACGAATATAGAAGATATTGTATTTTTGTTCACTGGAAAATAAATTACGCTTTGCGGTATTTCTATGTATTGATGCCCTGTGGTAGTGTTACATACAAATTCATGAATAATATGTGTTGGTAATCCGTCAGAGTAGGATCCGTATATTAAATCACACTCAATTTTTATTACCCGCGGAGTGTCATTATTTTTGTTATAATGTACTTTTGTTATTGAGTTTATTATTGAAACATATAGCAACCCGCATTCATATTGCCCAGACAATATTAGAGGTGGTTGAAAATACGATTCTAATTCTGATGTTTTTCCAGAGATGGTCACTGTTACAGACATGCTTATATACTGACCACTTTGGATTGTGCCGTTTTATTTTATTCGATATCTATACCAAAACTGTCTTAAGAAGTTTAAACAAAGATGTCCGCAATTGTAAGGATGATCACCTTGAAGATTTTCATAATTATAGTTTATTTTAGTACCTAAATATTTTATAAATTCTTTTGGGGGCTTAAGATTGCCATAACTGTCAAAATATTCAATAAAGTCATTGTATTTTGCATAGGCTACCCAATGCGAGCCCGGATTTTCAGAGCTATCTAAATTAATAATTCCACATTCTTTTTTTAAAGGGTAATTAGGGAGCTCATCTCTCATAAAAACACCTCTAAAATAAGGAATCATTTGTCCATATTTTAAAATGTCTAAGTTATTCAAGGCTCGTTTGGGTAGCCGATAGTTTAGTTTTTTGCTTTTGATATGTAAATACCAAGTCCATCCTTATGAGGTTTAAGATGTAGCCCCTTTCCAATACATAGAGCCTCCATTTTTTCATTGTGTCTCCTCGATTCCTCATACAACTTTTTAGCCATCTTGAATTCGTTGATCGTTTTTGCAATACCGGCTGCCCCGCCTGCTAAAGCTCCTGCCGCCGATAATCCCGCGAATATAGGAATCAAAGGTAATACTCCACCAGTTTTCGGTATAGGAATAACGCGAGGGAGTTGAATGGATGAATCATTTGCTAAATTTCTGACAGCAGCCATTGCTAATTCTATCGCTGCTTTCTTGCATCTTGGTTTTAACTTTTTCATATGTTTTTTCGTAACAGTAATGAGATTTTTAAATTTTTTCTTAAGCAGTTTTCCAGAATTGTTGCTTTTTGAAGGGTTGTGGCTACGAGGTTTTAAACCAGCACCAGTTTTAATTTTTGCTAACATAGCATTGCTCACTAGATGAGCAGCTATTTTTTCTCCTTCACTAGCATCAGAGGCAACTATACGTTTTTTCGCCATTTTGAACAAAACGATATCTGCCTTGTGTCGATCCTTCAGGTTTGATGACTTGTTATATGCAATATCGTGTTCTTTACAATATTCGTCTAATTTATTTACACCTTTATCTCCACGAGCTAGTCGTTTAATTAATTTTGTACCAGGTCCACAGTATTGGTATCCAGGTAAATGTAATTCAAATGGTAAATGATTTATAAGCCAATTGAGAAGACTGTTCTCTCCAACACACATAATAAGAATGAATAATTAATGATTAAATACTTAATAAATATACATGAGAATCAATTTTAATCATTAACTGTTAATTTTTCTCTTACAAAACGTTTGACTTTTCTATCCAGCTATTTTCAACAGAAGATAATCCCAACCACTTGACGAAAACTTTATTTCCTTTTCTTTTAAGAACTTTCTCAACTAAATATATATTGGGATGCTTTGTTTTTTGTAGTTCTTGTTCATAAAATGCTCCTAAAATAGGTTGACCTCTGAGAGTATCTTCAATTAAGTAGGTGACAGGAGATGTATTTCGTTTGAATCGGATTTTAAATATTTCTGTTGACCAATTGGGAGTGTATCCTTTTTCAAATGTACCTTTGTATTTACTTATACGAACATAATCACCCATTTTGAACTTGCTTTTAACTGTATTTTTTTTTATCAACCTGTCGTATCTTTCCAGTATTCTTTTTTTATTTACATCATCCACATTGGCAGGGATTTCATCAATTGTACGATGGTGAGTATGGTTATAACTATAGGTTACATCGTTTAGGGTGTTATTTATCCAATTATAACTACCTTTTAAACTAAACTCTTTGTACAATTTAGATTTTATTGTTCTAATGAATCTCTCAACTATTGATGCTTTTTTCGATGAAAATGTTGAATAATGATTAATATTATAAACTTGCATAAGATTTTGAAATGCATTATTATAAAACTCTGTCCCATTGTCAGTTTGTAAGTTCTTAGGAATACGGTCACTATTTAGCAAAATTTTAAAAGCTTTGTATACATCTTCTTTGTTTTTACTTTTTAAAGGAAATGTCCAAGCATATTTCGAAAATGTATCAATAACAGCGAGAATAAATCTATACTTTTTATTTTCCTTTGAAATAGATTGCATATCAATTAAGTCTGCTTGCCATAGGTCATCGATATCTTTCATAATAACGCTTCGTCTCGGAAAGTTCACTCTCGCATTTTTATGTATTTCATTCACTACATCGACTTTGCTCATGCTTAGAATTTTTCTGTCCCTATATTCCAATTATTATCTTTTTTGAGTTTAAATTTTTTACGACTGTTTTATTCGTAACTTTTATTTTTAACTGAAGTAGGCATTCAATTACAAAATTAAAATTATTACATATACCAAATTTCACAATATTCATGCAGAATGTATCTGTGATACTGAATCAAAGGCTTTATGTTGTCAGTATTTATTTCTTAATTATATCAGCTTCTCTTAATTCTTCTATTATCGATAAAATTTCATTATCATGATTTGTATTACCTGCATCTCTTGAAGCTACTAATAGTTTTAATCTCTCAACCAATTCATTGGGATCGTCCCAATATACCAAGTCAGTGTTCACTCTATATTTTTTAAGCTTCGGTAATGCGCCCCCAATTTTGTTCTCATTATTTTCTGTTGCGGTCAAAGAAAATAATGGTTTGATTATTTCTCGATATTTAACTCCTTTGTCGCCTCTTATTTGACCCCCTACATTAAAATCTCTTTTATGTGCGTTTGTGCAAAGTAAGATATCTTTATATAAAAATTTATCTATGTTTGTTATTAACTTTAAATCAGGTTTCTTTCGAAGTAACAGTTCTTGAAGTCCTGGAGTAAAGTCATAAGTTTTGCCTCCAATCGTAATCTTAACTAAACCTGCATTATTATCAGAACTCTCAATTTTAGAAAAAGATACTTCAGAGTTACCCATCATTAAAGTTTTGTTTTCGGTTCTTATTCCAAATGGTACATTTACACCATCGTACATACCATAAATATCTGCTTTTTCTAATGAGATTTCTAAAACATTTTTCTCTTCACTTTTAGGAGAGCTCACTGCATTTATATCAGCATCGTAAAAATCGTCACACCTTGTAGAAGAGCCTGCAATACTTTCGTCTGACTCTATTCCCGCAGAACTTAGTGATAAGTCTTTTTCATGATTAATGTTTTCTAAAAATCTATTCGTATTCACAAGAGTTTTGAGGGGGTCCGAAACAGGTTTAAGCATTTTATCAAGAGATAAGTTAATTTCGTGCTCCTGATTTTTCATTTGTTTTAATTTACGTTTTATAGAGTCAACGGACTTCATTAATTCCATTTTAATATTTTGCTCCATGTTATTTTATAACACTGAAACCATCTGAGGTAGTAGTAATACTGAATTTAATTTATGAATGCCAACAATTTATAACTTTATTCAAAATGAAAAAAATATATCCAGATTTTTTCTGTATCTTCCATTGTTTAATGGTGAATCCTTGCTAATACTAATAAAATTATGTGGCTCACTCCAAACTGTATTACAAATATTTTTGAATTGATTCCATGACATGTCAGAACTCACATGTTCTTCGTAAATATGCTTCAAGTTTACATCATCTTGTTTAAATATTATTAGAAAATTAGCATTGTCACGTATCAATTGTTTCGGAATTTTCGAATAAGTTTGTGATAAATAAAAGCAATCGATTTGCTTATGTCTACCCATGCAAAAATAATTGCGAATATTTATTTGATTCTCACAAGCAACGTCATCAAAAATAAATACGGAATTGCTTAAAGCTTCACTTGGTGCAATTACATCTTTATCATGACTAAACTCATAAAACTTAATCATAGGGACTCTTCTTATTATTTCACGTAAGAAACAATATTTTGGTTGAAAATTAGTTTTTGAATAAAGGTAGAGATTTTGAAATTTAAGCCCATTTTCATGTAATAGCAAACTTATCATAACATTAGTTTTGCCACAGTTTGATGGACCACATATTATACAGCGAATTGTATTTGGCAATAATAGGCTGTGTCTGACCTGGCGAATAGAGTCATGGAAATGTATGTTATTGATATTTAATTTTATAGGCTGTTTGATCAGCTTCATTTCACTTATACTTATAGTTTTATTTAATCTTCACATGTATTTTATATAGTTTGTGGGTCGGCACTCAATCCACACTAGAATATTGTTACCATGAATATTTCAAATACAGTGTATTGTCTTTGGTCAGTTTTCCCTATAACGATACTTCTTACTTATCCAAGTTTGTGTTTACATCTATCGTGAAATGATATTCGTTGGGGTATTTATATGATTTATAAACATAACAGACAATTGGAAAGACAGACATAAGAAGTAAAATATATATTTATTAGTTTATTAAATACATTTCATGGGTATACAAATTTTACGACAAAACTTATCATACTACAATTTACAAATTGTACCATAGCGATATACATTATAAAATACAATTGTTTTAACAAATGAAATCACAATGACCCCAAGGTGTGGTGTCTATTTGATTTGGTTGAACTAGTCTTTTGTCGTCTATTCTATTTAAAATAACTTTATTGATTTCTTGCGAATATAGTACATGTTTGCTTGATTTTATCATATGCATCTTTGATTTTAAAGTAATGTTTTTAAACAAAACTTTCTTATAGTCAGATATTCTCAAGTTTTTTGTAATAGGCTTTGACACACCTTTGGCTTTGTTAATCTGTGCTTTTACTGACTTAATACAATACAATTTTGCCCTCAAGCCAATAAATTCGGTTATCACATCACCACCTAATTCATCTTTAAACAAACCAGGAATTTTAGCATTTAATTTAGGTAAACAATAAGGATTATTAATATCAAAATTACTGCTATCGAATTTCAGTATATTATCTTTCATATCTTTATAAAAGTTTTGTGTGTATAAAAGGTATAACAAACTGTCAGTATCGGTATAACACAATTTAGCTTTTTCACCATATTTATTTTTTATAAAGTCATAGTGAAAATTATATACATGTTGTTTAGCATATTCCAATACGGCAAATCCTATATAAATAGGTCTATCTAAAACAAGTTTTTCAGGATTCAATGTAACAGCAATAAAATCTTCACTAAAAACACAAATACTTTTTAAATTTGGTTTTGTAATCAGTTTCTCTGCACCTATTTTTTTATTTGTTCTATTATTGTTATCACTCCACTTAGTCACCAATTTCACATCAACCTGCTTTCGTTTATTTTCGATAGTTTTTCCAAATATCGAATTATTTAAAAGTTTAAAGAAGTCTCTTTCAAATGATGTTATGGCTGATTGTCTTAATTGAGTATTTAAGTCTACATACTTCTTCAAAAAGCTTTCTTGTTTAAATTGGAGTATACGATGAATTTTTTTCAAAACAAGTCCATTTTTTATACATTCTTTCAAATATACATAATGGATAACATAGTTATACTTGTCATACAAATTTGCAATCAATTTTTCTGTCTTTCCTCCTATGGGTACGAACTTTTCTGGAGCGAAAGGCAAATCACTATGTATGTTATGTAAATGATCAGGGTATGCGATATCTACATCTAAAATGTAGCCATACTCAGCATCATCAGAAATATTAGATAGACAAAAATTTTCTATCTCGGAATTTGTCATGAATTTAAAATCTGATATAGGTAACTTTTTCGTCATTGCATATCCATAAAGATTATTACAATCAAGATATACTAAAAATGTTGACGGTTTAGAATCATCAAAATGAGGTGTATAAATATTATTGGCTTTAGCATATCGGTGAGAGCACTGTGCTAAGCCACCGCGTATTCCTTTTTCTATCATATTATACATTTCTAAATCGTGAATCAATTCTAACTGAACACCTGTGTAAAGCAGCATAGCATCCCAACTTAACCCAGGTGAACTTACATAGTATGCAGGATCCAGATTATAATGCTGAAGACATATTTTTCTAAAATTTTCAAATATATCGCATAATAATAATACATCACACTTTAAGTATAAATCAGTATATTCGCCAAGACTACTAATGTTAAAGTTATTCCAAATATTTTGGGCATGTTCATATTCACTATCAGTGATATGTTTCATTTGCAAGCTGTTGTAAAAATAATGTTTCGGAGGTAGTTGTGGTTCATCATATTTCTGCCATGAATCTATATATTCATATGGATATATTCCTTTTCGCTGCATTAATTCGAACTTTTTGCTATCAGGAAAATGTATTCTTAAATTTAAAAAATCACGATCTATTAAACTTTTACTTAGATTATCGAGACTGGTGCTAAGAAATTGAAATGAATCTATGAATTTAATTTGTAAAGGCTTATATTTATCAGTTTTAAGGATTTTTGTAATGGATAAATATTTTTCTTTTGTTTTTGGAATTATTTTTATTTCACCATCATATTTTGATAATTCTTTGATAAATATGTGGGAATCATAACCTGATAAATTATGAAATATCACAGGTATGAATGAACAAACTTTATAAATTAAATTACACTGTGAATGAGCAGCACCTCTATATTCTGATGTGATATGATCATGATCACATACTTTGTCATCAAATAATAGATTTTTACAAATGTGACATCTGTCAGCATTATGGTAATTACTAATTTGTTCTGGAGTCAGGGGTTTCATAGCATTTTCAGTTATTAAAATGTTATGTATTAACTTTGTTTCTTCAATTAATTTCTTAACAAATACTTGTACACAGTCGGCTCCTCGATAACTTACAAATTTATTTAGGCTGTTATCATGTGAACAACAAATATAAAATGCAAAACATGAAGGTTGGTGCAATTTATTTCTTACAGTATTTTTATTGGTATTTGTTTCATTAAAATTGTGCAATATACTTTCAAAATCAGCGTATATAACAAAATTGATTTTTTGCTGTCTCTCAAAATGTTTAAATTGTAACGTGCTGTATTTATCTGGTAATAATGTTATAATTTTCGAGCATGTATGAGAGTTGTACTTCATTTGACTAGTAAAAAATTGCAAACATGTTTCACACAAATGCATTCGACCTTTATGGCTGGAAACTTGACGTCTCACTAAACGTAAAAGGTCTTTTATAAAACAATAGTGAGCTCTATTATCTTTCTCGAAATATAATAAATTAATATGTTTATTTTTCTTAAAACTTGTTACATAAAGAGGACCAGTTACTTTATGATATTTATTCAATCCATAAATATTAATACTCAAATGATTATTATTATTTTCAAACAATTTAACGTCTTTTATGGTTGGTGGGAATGACATACCTTTTATATTAAATACTGAACTAAAATGCGGATAAGAGCTTGTCCTACAGACATTATTTTTTGCAGGAAATAATGCTGCTAAGATGCTCCATAAAAAACAATATTCATCATTATTATTAATATTTATACAGCTCTTAGTATTTGTAATAACAGCAGGTAAATCTATATAAGACCCACCTCTCATCGGAGAATATTTATTTATATTTATTTCTAAATGACTTAGTGATGTGAATGACCATCCAGATTCACAATGCTCAAATTCAGTTAATTTCATCTTAAAAATCTCTTTTAAATTTAGGTAAATGTTATTCAAATCAGTACTTTCATATATAACTTCGTATTTTGTATTAAAGGACTTCAACTGCTGCTCACCCGATTTAGGTAAAACAAAGTAAGCAAACAGCTCAAAGTTCATTTTAATACATGTATGTTTCAATAGCGATAACTCAATTATTTTATAAACATCGTCTCGCTTACCATCTAAGAACGCCTCTGGAAGGAGGTACTCGACTTCTTTGGATGGGTTTAAGCGATAAGTCATTATTCTGTTTTTAAATGCTGTAGCTATTATGTCAATATGTTCAAACTCAGACTTTATCAAACAATTCGATTTATGGATATTAGTTCGTTTATGATATCTGTATTCATGTATAGGTATCTCAATTTTACATTTATCACAATTGATATAACTTGGTGGTGACTCAGTAGAGGGGGATAAAACTGAAAAGAGAAAAAATTATACATGGTATAATATATCCATTTAATTAAACAAAATTACATTTAAAATACATAGGTAGTTATTATAGTTTATAGTAGCCTTATGGTAAGAGTTAGATATAGTTTCATGATTAATATACGGATTATACATAGCAGTTATCTCTAGATCTACTTATATAACCACTTTACTGGTATGAGCTTATAAAAGTGGGTGTACAATTATTAAATTCATTCCCGGTCTCCTTGACAAATTCGCTTAAATGCTTCCAGGACTTGGACTCTGTATTACTTTTATTTTTAATAGTAATTATTGAATGTCGCCATCGATTGATCGGTAGAACCCGCTCGATTTCCTCGCTTTCATAAATTTTTAGTTCTATGTAATAATTTCCTGATTTTACTTCGTCTATTTGACGTGAAAACCCATTAGCTAGCCTACGCGTCATGTATGAGTAGATAGGTGCAGGTTTTTTACCAGCGCTGCAAATAGGTTGACCATCATTGCTATCCGCACCAAACAGGTCACAGACCGTCGCTCTCGACTTCAGTTTCTTGGTTCCCGTTGGCTGAGTGTCCGAAGGCTGACTGGTTGATGCCTTCTCTGCCATCTTTCGCTTATTTTTGCTAATCTTGACTGGGACGTTAACTTCCGACTCATCTGAAGACGGGAACAACTGATCAGCCATTTGCTTGGACCTGAAAATAGAGACAACTTTATAAATAAACGGTAAAAAAAGGACGAATAGTTTAAGTTTCGCTTTGTTACTTTATAGAGATTATTTGTTAATCATTGAGTAGCAAAATCATTGAAATGATTGAATAGTTGAATTATTGTAATAATAATATCTTGGGACACCTCATACAACGTCATCTGATTTTAAGAGTTGAATCACTGAATAGTGGAATGATTGAATAGTATTCATATTAAGTTTTTACATATAAAATGACATACATAAATTAAAGTCACTTACATTTTTATATAGAAGATCTGGTAGGTACGTAAACTTGTAAACACTGGTAAGCTCGTTAGCCCGTGATGACTGGTACTCTGGGTTGATTGTTTTGTGGCGAAACTTTGGTGGGCAGGCTCTTAAATAGTGATAAATCTACGTCATAGTATCCCGAATATGGAATAGGGGCACGTGGCGGTAAAATCCTGTGTCAGATCACTGCACCCAAATATGATTTGCTTATAATCAATATTATATTACTTACCTACATAGCACTTTTATAAGGATTGGTACTCACTATGGCAATCTGAGCGCAACAGTTCAGATACGAACAATATATCAGTACAAAAGAACGACTTATGCATTGTTACATTACAAGTAACTGCTGTCAGTCTGTGCTCACCCTAATATTTAACCGACCATTTAAAGAATGGCAAATTATATGTAGCATTTATTAAACTGTAATATTCATGTTCGTTTTTTGTTTTATACGTAAAGTATTAAAAAATGTTGGGTACACTTACGTGAAGTTATTATACATATTTAGGCCATAATATACATAGACTATACATAGTTAATTTATAATTATTATGTGATAACCGCACCTTGAATTCGATGCTGATGGATATACTTAGTACCTGCTTAATATAAACATATTGTTTATGCCCATATAAGGCACTAAGTATACATCCCTGACAAACCGATGGAGAGAACCGAAAAGTGATGTTGATGATGAATGTTTCTGTTAGTACCTTCCATTGCTAAAGTTCAACACAAATAATACATTATAATAATAAAAGCAGGTGAATCTAAATGTATTAGTAGTATGCGAATACTATGATGGTTTGATACTTAAATATCGCGAGATCAGCGTTTCTTCAATCACTTTTAAAGCATTTTTGTTGTTGTTACACGTGTGACATACAACTAATATGATATGACTATGCTTGTTAAATCATTTCGATGGATTGTATGAAAAAAAATCAATGAACAAACACATAGTAGTATTTATTATAGTCATGCATATTTTTAGTAAACAATGAAGTGTTGGGTGACATGAAGTCATGCGGTTTCAATTGCATCTACCATTTATGGTGGAAATCGGGAGATGAAATAAAAGCGTTCTATTTTGAACCTTATTACAAACAAAACTAAAAATATCAATTAAGTATAAATAGATAAAATTATAATTTTTCTCTTCAATTCGAATATTTGCACCTGACCTGTAGAGCGTTCACACCAAAATGTCGGTAAGTAATAATTTATTTAATTTATTTATCAATTATTTAAATACTAGAATATTACCACATTTATATTATGCATTTGATTATTTATTGTGTGATTGTGTGTAGTAAAAGAAACTTATGTTTAACCTATAATTTAATTGTACAGCGAAGCTTAGGATCCGAACGTTGGTTATTAAATTAAATATCTATGCCAAATTTTGTATCAAATAGCTATTGAATAGTAAATAATTTAAGCACGATTTTTTTCAGGACAATGAAGATCTCTTCAATTTTATTCCCGAGAATCAACCAACTATTCAAAAATCTGGGCAGAAAACACTGGGTCTTGCTCGAAAGAGAGCAAATACTGAACAATTTTATCAATTTATAAAGAAACCGGTCACCCGAGGAACGAAAATAATTAAAATAGAAATTTACGATGCGGACAGTTTCCCGAAATCAAGAGAGTTGTTATGTGATTGTGAAGCTGAAATATGTGCTCAGCATGTTGTAAAAACTATATTATTTGATGACATTTATACTAGTACTAGAGAACTGATAACTAAAATACAGGATGATATGGAAACAAAGCTATAATAATTATTATTATTTACTGAATATATTATATGTACCTAATAACTAATAAGTAATGAAATTGTTTAATTTATATCAATAATAAACGAATTTAAATAAATCGTCTTTTTCTTTCTATCAATAGGTATAAGACAAACCCATATTGTAGCTAATTAAGGTAGCAGAGTACAATACGCAATTTTAGCATTAAGCAGGCACGTGTAAATGCGAAACCCTTAGTTGTCATTTATGTACGAGGTATAATACGTACCCGATACAAAGTAGTGTCAATCATTTAGGTTTACATTGAATACGACCATTTTAAATATTACAGGGTATTATTTCACTGTTGGTTTATAAGCCAAGACATATTGGTTAGCAATCATTACTGTCTCGTGCTGATATAATATATGGCTTACTACCATTGCCCAGCTTCTGGTTTTCAGCTAAAATCGAGATAGTAATTAATAATAAACCATTTATTTCAGGCATCAAAGATACCAAGAAATACCTTACAGAAATACATAAAATAAAACAACTTAAAAAACTACTTGTGAAGTTATGAGTCTGCACACAGTATCTTATAGTTCAGGTGTCCTCGAGCCAATCTGGTCACGGTAATGGGTATATGTGTTAACGTAATGCCTAAGTACGTGGAGAGACATGAGACAATCTGTCCTGAACTTTAGATTACTGATTAAAATTAAAATTTAGATGTCCTCGAACCAACCTGGTCACAAAAAAAATTGTGGAGAGACATGAAACAATCTGGTTTAAATTTTTTGTTTAATGTATGCAGTATCTTATGACTTAGCGTAATTAAAAAAAAGGTTCTTTTTAGGACCACCATACGAATTATAATCGCAAAGTATAATTTATAGATTACTGATTTAAATTAAAATTTAGATGTCCTCGAACCAACCTGGTCACAGAAAAAATTGTGGAGAGACATGAAACAATCTGTTCTAAATGTTAGTTTAATGTATGCAGTATCTTATGACTTAGCGTGATTTAAAAAAAGGTCCTTTTTAGGACCACCATACGAATCATAGTCGCAAAGTACAATTTATAGATTACTGTTTTAAATTAAAATTTAGATGTCCTCGAACCAACCTGGTCACAGAAAAAATTGTGGAGAGACATGAAACAATCTGTTCTAAATTTTAGTTTAATGTATGCAGTATCTTATGACCTAGCGTGATTTAAAAAAAGGTTCTTTTTAGGACCACCATACGAATCATAGTCGCAAAGTACAATTTATAGATTACTGTTTTAAATTAAAATTTAGATGTCCTCGAACCAACCTGGTCACAGAAAAAATTGTGGAGAGACATGAAACAATCTGTTCTAAATTTTAGTTTAATGTATGCAGTATCTTATGACTTAGCGAGACATAAAAAAAGGTTCTTTTTAGGACCACCATACGAATCATAGTCGCAAAGTATAATTTATTATACTTAATGTAACGACTGTTTCTTTAAAACAACTATGAAGTCTTATTTTCGTGTTTCGTTTTCGCGAACGAGTGTTCACAACAAGCCCGTCTATTCAAACATCCGGTAATCAATGTCAGATTTTTATATTAGATATTGGGCATTCAAGAACAGTTTTACACGACAGCGAACGTAGTGAGTAAATATTAGAATTATTAAATTATTGGAATACTAGAATGATTGAATGGATGATTGAAATATTAAAATACAAGAATAATTGAATGGATGATTGAAATATTAGAGTACTAAAATGATTGAATGGATGATTGAAATATTAGAATACTAGAATGATTGAATGAATGATTGAAATATTAGAATACTAGAATTATTGAATGGATGAATGAAATATTAGAATGATTGAATGGTTGAAATTGGGTGTTTCTGGATCTCCTCTGATCCAGAAACCCCAATTTCTATCTACTACTGTGTAACAGAAGAGATATCAAAAAGCGTTGACATAGGTAACAAATTGCACAAGCATCTTGAACTAATATTAAATGTTGATAAACTTTCGCGATTAATATACATTATAAAATTATATAAACTACGGGTCTTAATCGCGTGAGTAAGACCGTCGGGCAATAAACAAGGTATTTTATCTTAAACTATTCACGCGATTAAGACCCGTAGTATGTATAATTTTATAATGTGAACTAATATTATTTTACGTAAGAACCCATTCACCTTATTAGTTACTAGCTCGTCTGCGTAAATTTTCCCCGTTTTTGCAACGTAACGTGATGTTATATGCCTGCCTATAGCCTTCCTCGATAAATGGGCTATCCAACAGTCAAATACTTTTTAAATTCGGGCCAGTACTTCCTGCGATTACTGCGATCAAATAAACAAACAAACAAATCCCTCAACTTTATAATATTAGTATAGATTAAATATGTTTTGGCTTGTACATAGTTGAGAGGTTAATAGTTAGGTAATTACACTCAGACACAGAATAAACCATCGTTCTCGTCACACTAAGTTTTATCCTGGAAGGGGATCGACCTCTGGCTTAGCAGTCAGGGTCACTAACTACTAGACCAACAGGCCAGTCAAAATTGAAATGCTAACCGAACTCACAGCAAAAACAACGTGTTCCTATTCCCCATTAGTTCGTTTAGTAGAAGATTCTCTATTGGGTGCTAATTTCCCGTTCACTCTATAGAGGGGGCCCTACATTACAGACGTTATAAATGGCTGTCTCCTTTACTAAAGGGACGGATTTAGACGGTCTTACTTTACAAATACAATAATTGCATTTTTGAAAGATAGAAAAATTTGAAGTCTAGGCCCAGGAATCGGACCCGAGACTTCCGTAGCCAAACCGGGGCCAGAAGCGAACCACCTATCTGGACTATGTTACTAGACCTCAAATTTTTCTATCCCTTGATGCTTGCGAGTTTGGGCCCTCGCATGCGCCATCTAGTCGATAGGTAAAGAACTATCACGGCTTTTGTCTTACTTTGTTTTTTTCGCGATTTTGACAGATATAAGTTAAAAAAATAATTGCAAGAGTATTAACCAGCGGTGCCAAATGCTACTTAAAAGTAATAACGAAAACAAAAATCGTATTTGACAATTCGTTTTAAAGTTATGCGCTATTTTCTTTACTCAGACACTGGCCGCGCGCATTTAAAACAGCTGATTCTAATTTTCCTATAACATTTCTCAAACTTTGACTGACAATTTATAGGTACACACGATCCACATAAAAGTTTTATGCTCAATTGTATTTTTTAGGTGAAAAAACAAAACGCAAAAAATTTTTTTTTTGTCATTTGATCTCACCTGAATTTCGTGTACCCATCACGTACACGAAATTTTTGCAGTTAATTTTTTAACGCCTTGTATATATTTTTTTAAAATTTTAAATTAAAAAAAATATGAGGATACATCTATCTATGGTTTAATTGTTTTTTTACGCAAAAGCTACTGACTGGATTGTCATGAAACTTCGACAAATATAACAAATCAAAGATCATGAAACTAGGCCCACCCGTTGTTGATTTATATCAGTAGTGTAACTGACGTAGGTAACGTGAGTAGATGAAGTGTTTGGTACCATGAATGTAGCATTTGTTTGTGTGTATGCCGATTACCTAGCCGATATTCTTTTTGGGGGAGGAGAACAGGACTTAGCCCGCCAGAACTATTCTAATAACGTTTCATGTTAAGCATGTTGAAGTCTGCTGTTTTACCTACTAGCAAATAAAACTCTTTAAGACAAAGTGTCAAATAAGATAACTGAAATGATGGTCCGGAGTCTAAAACTCGATTTGGTGAGAGTATCTGTCACTAACTTTCTATGTTGCAGGTCTCTCTTATTAAAAGTGGTCTGTCAATCTATTTCGATTGTTGATATTAAGGACATTTCCTTACTACTTTCTGGTGATTCACAGATCGAGGGTTGGTGGTGGGATCCCTCCCTTATAATCTACGTCAAATACGATATGCAATAAACTTATAGAAAAACTTTCCCAAGCGGCTACGTCCGCTTCTTTCTCAT
This sequence comes from Herminia tarsipennalis, assembly GCA_945859575.2. Lineage (NCBI taxonomy): Eukaryota > Metazoa > Arthropoda > Insecta > Lepidoptera > Erebidae > Herminia > Herminia tarsipennalis. The sequence goes on along the minus strand of OX243854.2, from coordinate 19,058,618 downwards.
TCTTACGTATAAACATTTTTTTTTTTTGAAAGATAACTAGCAATGTGGTATTGAGTCCCACATTACTAGCAATTTTGTTAACCCCTCCAACTAAGCTCAAAGACTTGTGTTAGAAGCGGGTTCACGTCGGTAGTCAGACGTCACGATTGCGAGACCGATGCCTTAGCCATTAGGCTACCGCCGTTTGGTAGGTGTTACCTATTGTATATAAACTTTCAGCAAAATATATAGATATACTAGCTGACCCGCGCAACTTCGTCTGCGTAAATTTTCACCATTTTTGCAACATTTTTCCTTGCTGCTCCGCTCCCATTAGTTGTAGCGCGATGTTTCTGAGATTATCGCGTTCAAACAAACAAACAAACAAACTCTTCTCTCTCTTCTAATATTATAGTATAGTTATAAATGTTAGGGGTGGATAACCCTTATCACTTAGGAGCATGAATAATAGACAGTAATTTTCCCTTTTTTCTTCCTTTTTTTTTATAACATTTTTCATTGCTGCTCCGCTCCTATTGGTCGTAGCGTGATGTTATAACCTATAGTCTTCCTCGATAAATGGGCTATCCAACAATAAAATATATTTTCAATGCGGCCCAGTAGTTCCTGAGATTATCGCTTTCAAACAAACAAACAAACTCTTAGGGGGATGAAAAATAGATGTTGGCCGATTCTCATAGATACCGGATAAGCACAAAAAATTTCATCAAAATCGGACAAGCCGTTTCGGAGGAGTATGGCAACGAAAAATGTGACACGTGAATTTTATATATTAGAAGATATTTAGAGGTACTTTTTCGAACATCAATCATTACAAACTTCCATATTTACAATATCAGTAGGGTATCCCTCTTCAATTCTTAGCCAAATCCGTCCCTGTACGGCAGGAATGTCTGGTATTTAAATTAATAGGATTTGTAGCGAGGGCCGGATTGTAACTGTCTTTATATCCGTGCCCTCCAACATTGATACCTACTCTTTTATTATGTTTTTTGATGTTTATTTCTTTAGTTTCATAGTGGATTGTGATATTTATTATGACTGGATTATAGTATTTACAGAATGACTATTTCGCTATCCTAATGCACCTCCAGGGCGCTTATACAACTCCGTGGCGAATTGGGTAGTTGACTACAATAGAAGTAAATTATTTAATACATATCAGGTAATAGTAGATCTGAAAATAAGTGTTATTTTACATTTTAACATGTTTTTGTATTTAAAAGGATGAAAACGAATTAGTCCATTGAAAAGTTACATTTGGGGTTGCGTTTTTTAGAGGACGCAATTTTATTTTTTTGATGTGTAGGGGGGCAGTGTAAAGCTAAAACCAAGTTTGTGGGGTCCACCCTTGTCCCACGGCCGCCATCTTGAAAACAGGGGTTGAAATGGTTTTTACGATATATGTCTTAAACTATTTATCTGATAAAAAAAAATGTTAACATTTTTTGTTGCAAATTAAATTCTCTACAACTTTGGTCCAGTAACTTTTTGTCGTAGAACTATAAATAAAAAGTTATAAGCAAAAATGTTCATCATTTTTTTTTATCGGCCAAGATGGCGGCCGTGGGACAAGGGCGGCGTCCTTACAAACTTGGTTTTAGCTTTACACTGACCGACACTGACTGAAAAAATTGCGTCCTCTAAAAACCGCAAGGTAAGGCCTAAAAAATGTAACATTTCAATGGACTAAATACTATGCGTCACAAATGAGAAGATAATCGCAATCGCGACAACTTCACTCTGTACTTGTCAAAATTGTACCGCTAGCAACAATAATTCCCAAGTCTGGTAAAGTACGATGTGTATGGTAATGGAACGGATGTAATATTTATTTTCTTTGAACTACGTACCTAACATTTTTCTGTTCTTTAATCTATCTATACTAATATTATAAAGCGGAAGAGTTTGTTTGTTTGTTTGTTTAAACGCGCTAATCTCAGGAACTACTGGTCCGAATTGAAAAAATCTTTTTTTGTTGGATAGCCCATTTATCGAGGAAGGCTATAGGCTATATAACATCGCGCTATGGCTAATAGGAGCGGAGTAGCGACGAGAAATGTTGCAAAAACGGGGAAAATTTACGCATACGAAGTTGCGCGGGACAGCTAGTATTTAATAAACACTAAACAGAAATAAGTAAATAGGCAAAATATAAGAATATTCTACGTTTTTTGTGGTCTTTCAGTCAGACGTGATATCTTTTTTTAACTAAAACATATATTTATATTAATAAATAGTAAAATACAGTGCATATAAATAGTTCATTATAGTAGGTAGGTACTTCTGTGTAATACTAATGACACCTTTTTACGAATCATTATAATGATGACCTTACGTCAAACAATGAAGTTGTAGTCGTAATGCGAATCAAAATGTCATCATGACAGTTATCAACTTATTTGAAACGCAGAGTAGGTACTAAAAGTAACGATTTGACGATAGTAACTTATGACGTCATAGGTTGCTATTCCACACACATTTCTATAGAGCTTGTCGTTTTGACATTTCATAAAAATAAACTGATTTGACTTGACAGTCAACATCCTCATTCGCTAACGTCTACAAGATGGCGATACCAACGATCGTTTGCAAAAAAATAAAAAAAATGTCTTTGGTCTCTACAGCAAAAGTCAAATTCTTAAAAAATAAAATCCTCCATTTTATTTCGTTTTCCACATGGTCTCACCGTTCGCTAGATTAGTGATCAATTGAATGAAAATAAATAGCGAAGATACTGACAATAGTACAGCTTATCTACGCATCGACTTGTATTGACCACATGACTTATTTCAATTCCATACATTTTGTACCTACTTTTCCAATAACGACATCGCTTTTCAAATGTGACTTTGTCTAGGCCCCCTGTCCCACAAACGGCGAGAAAGCGCTCAAGAAACTAAACATCAGTGGCGAAGGCTCCTTTTAGAATACCATTATTTTCGGTTTCCCTTTAAATTGTATTTAGATATGTACGTACAAAAACTGTCTCTAACAAGATACATTTTCGTATCGGGTTACCTCAGGAAAATTTTAACCCTTCGCCTCTGGTAAACTTAAGAGATACAGAATTAAAAATTAATATTTCATCGTTGACTGTTCCTACTGCCGGAGAGTATATATTTTGTTTATACGGACGGGATCGACAATATACACCTATTGTACGTTTCTTGAGCGATAAAATCGCTACTCGCTTCTCGCTCGTCGCCGTTGGTGGGACAGGTGTCTGATCTGAAGTCCTAAAACTTAACTACTGCACACCCTCAAACCTACACGCACGCTTTTTTCGGACCGGACAGGGATTTATTTGTATTATGTATGTACCTATAGACTTGCCATGCCATGCCTCTCCTATCTCTTACTTCTATGCCATCAAACGTAAAAGTTTGGCGAGTATAGAAGTAAGAGATATTTTTTGTTATTTCCTATTAAATAAATAAAATAATAAAAAAAAAAAAAACTTGACTGGTTTAGCAGACCATATGTCATTGCCAAACAAAGATAATTATAATCTATCAGTAAGAGTCACAAATAACTTGATAATAGTAGGTAAGTGGTAATAGCACTAATCTATACTAATATTATAAAGCTGAAGGTTTGTTTGTTTGTTTGAACGCGGTAATCTCAGGAACTCCTTAACCGAATTGATAAAATATTTTACTGTTGGATAGCCCATGTATCGAGGAAGGCTATACAACATTACGCTACGACCAATAGGAGCGGAGCAGCAATGAGAAATGTTACAAAAACGGGGAAAATTTACGCAGACGAAGTTGCGCGGGACAGCTAGAAATAACCATCGGTCTAAATAGATTATTAGGACGATAAAAGGATTTCCTTCAAAAAAAGTGTTTGTCTGTTTGACCTGTATGTATGTATATATGTTCGCGATTTTCTCAGAAACTACTATACCGATTTTTATGTGATTTTCACTATTAGATTGTATATTTTTCTGGGAAGATTTTAGTGTATAAAATGTTGTCCTAGCTTATAAAATACCAGAAATATAGACTAAAACACAGGAGAGGGTCAGGGAAATTTGCATTCGGTGATGTACTTGATATTTTTTTCATTGAAGGCGGTACATTTTTCTTAAAAAAGTTATTTTTATGAGACTGTGGCGCGGTGGGAGTGCTTCCGACTGCTACGCAAAAGGTCGTGGGTTCTATCCCCACCCAGGATAAAACACCCGTGATGAGCACGATGGTTTATTTTGTGTCTGGGTGTTATTTATCTATAATATGTATGTATTTAGAAATATATAAGTATGTATTAGTTATATTTCGGGACTTAATCGCGTGAATTATTTAAAGGTACGAACCTTTTATTTACCCGACGTTTCGATCGAATTGCACCGATCGTGGTCACGGGTCGACTCTGACCCGTCGACGTTCGTACCTTTAAATAATTCACGCGATTAAGTCCCGAAATATAACTAATATGTATAAAAATCGCGAAAGTTTAAAAACAATTATATAAGTATGTTTATCAGTTGTCTGGTTTAAATAGAACAAGCTCTGCTTAGTTTGAGATCAGATAGCTATCTTAATTGACCCTCTTAAAGAAATACTTTTATACTATTGAAAACATTTTTATATAGACCAATCTTTAATATTGACAGTTAATGTACCACATTTACAAATATTGCTTTCTTTCTTTTGTAATGATCAATTTCCCACACCTCGTTTTATGGAAAGTAGGAACGTGTGTAGCTTAAGTATTTTCAAAGGCCTAATTCTTTCAAGAAACCTCTTTAAATAGACTGTAAACAATTACCAAAACATCAGATATATAAATTTGTTTACACATAATCTACCTAATTTTTTAAAAATCATAAAATTAAATTGTTAAAAAATAAAAACCGAAGTAAATTTTTGCGTGAAAAGTCGCCATTTTAAATGATTTTTGTATTAAATAAAACGTATTTAAAATTTAATTGAAACGACAAAATACGCTTTGATCATCAACTAATAAAATTATGCTATTTTATTTACTACTAGCTGTCCCGCGCAACTTCGTATGCGTAAATTTTCCCCGTTTTTGCAACATTTCACGTCGCTACTCCGCTCCTATTAGTCGTAGCGCGATGTTATATAGCCTATAGCCTTCCTCGATAAATGGGCTATCCAACATTTTTTTTTTTCAAATCGGACACGTAGTTCCTGAGATTAGCGCGTTTAAACAAACAAACTCTTCCGCTTTATAATATTAGTATAGATTATCTCATTTATTCAGATCTAAAAACATAATTATTATCAATCCGAATTTTAATGAATTACGATGCACAAACGTAATTCCATTCGCTTCTGTCCCCGGTTTGGCTACGGAAGTCTCGGGTTCGATTCCTGAGTCTGGATTCAATTTTTTCTATCTTTCAAAAATGCAATTATTGTATTTGTAAACGTAATTCCATACAAATAAGTCAAATTTGCGCTTAAACAGCTCTTGTTAACCTTATGGTCTCGTTCTCCTTGTGCTTTATGGCTATCAAAATACCTACATAATCTTGTCGAGCAGTTTTTATTTATTTTAGGTAAATAGTGTTACAACTACTGACGCCATCTATCGGTTCGTCACAGAAGTCAACAGTAAGTCATCTCTCAACACCGTGATTTTGTATTCGTTTTGAAGCCGAAAGTTTTGAGCTCCATATCAATAAACTAGCCCATAAAAAAATATTACTTAAACTCTTTAAGAAATAATCGAAAATTGCCTAAAACAGCGCGTTGGGCACTTTTGGGCTTTTGGGTGGTGGAAAACTATGGATGACATCATTGACATCTATCTTAAGATTGAAGTACCTTATGTGAAATGGAATAGCGTTACCCCAAGTGACTATTTTTCCGCAAACGATATCAATTTCAATTTTTATTCTTAAAATGTTATTTTTTCTTTTACTTTTATTTTTTATAGACTAAGTTATTGATATGGATGACATTTTCAGCGCCAAAACGACTACAAATTCAGTGTATATAAAAATTTATCCCCATTTCCCTTGGTCACGAGATACCTAGAGAACGATGTATACTTTGCCGATTTTATTCATACTTTTTTTTTAGTTTTCTAATACTCCGTAGAACGTTCTTACATAAAACAAAAAATAAGGAAAAAAAAATAACGGGGCGGTACAAAGTTCGCCGAGACAGCTAGTAAAACTATAATAATAATCTTTTATTGGCAATTACGATTTACTAGCAAAACATTATTCAAGTGTAACAACGTATTACAATTAACATAATCTTGGTTTCAATGAAACTATTACAACTGCACTAAGAAAGAAATACAATAATTAAAAAAAGTAAGAAAAATAAAGTTTCGCTTTATGAAATGTGTTTTTGTGTGTGTGTGATCACTAATATATATTTATAGCTTTTATTTGATAATAATTATTACAATTGTTTAAAATATATACCTCCACTAACAGCGGGTACTTCCCCATGCTCCACTTGGATGTAGCATGAGGAGTTGTAAGTTCTCGTGCTACCAATTACTGTCAAATACTGATAAGTGAAAAAAGTTTTATACATATTAGATATATTTCGGGACTTAATCGCGTGAATTATTTAAAGGTACGAACCTTTTATTTACCCGACGTTTCGATCGAATTACACCGATCGTGGTCACAGTCGGCCACGTTTTAAATTTAAATTTTAAATTCACGCGATTAAGTCCCGAAATATATCTAATACTAGCTGTCCCGTACAACTTCGTCTGCGTAAATTTTCACTTTTTTTATAATCCTATGTTACTTCTAATACCTCCAAGAATATGTGTACAAAGTTTCATGATGATCGGTTGAGTAGTTTTCGCGTGAAAGCGTAACAAACAAACTTACATTCACATTTATATATTAGTAAAGATATCGTACTCTAACAAAGTTCCTTACACGTACTTTTTAGTTAACACTATAATATTAATTAGGATTTCGTTTTTGATAAACTCCAGTACCTAGCGAATGCTGTATGAGATAGATATTGTACCTTCGACGATGAAAACGAATAAAACACACAAATCAAATAAATATTACTTTATTTATAATAAGTATGTTACATTTTAATATTATAAACAAGATATACAACTAAACGTCTGCAAAAATCTCAAACTTTTGAATATTGGACAGGCATTAGAACAGGCATAACTACAAACCATATTATAATAAATCTAGTTTGTATTCCTAGCTATTTAAAATATTTGAAGTCTTCTGATTAATTTGACATTAAGGGTGCCCTAGTCGATGATTCTACCATTCAAATGCGTATAAGTGAATACTCTTCTGTTTAAAGTCGTAAGTAAAAGCTTAAAAATAATATCAATTCGTTTTATTATAAGCTAGGCCTGTAGACAGCCATAATTGAAAATAAATTAATATTTTGAAAGTTATAAGCCTTAAAACATTTAACAATTGACTGCCTCTGTGGTGCGATGGGAATGTGTTCGACTGCTACGCAAGAGATCGTGGGTTCGATTCCCCCACGGGACACCACTTTGTGTGATCCACAACTTGTTGTTCCGAGTCTGGGTGTACTGTGTGTCCGTGACTTGTATGTTTGTAAAATCCCCGCGACACAGGGTTTGTACGCTAACGCGGGAGTCGTCTTAAAAAAAAATTGAGCAACAATTTGGCGAACTTTCAAAATATTAATTTATTTTCAATTATAGCTGCCTACAGGTCTAGTTTATGATAAAACGAATTGATATTAATTTTAAGATTTGATTTACGATTTTAAACAGAGGTGCATTTACTTATGCGCATTTGAATAGTAGAATCATCGACTAGGGCACCCTTAAACAATCCCGTTTGTAGTATTACAGAAAAAAAATATTCTTAGAAAATTAACCTGAATATTAACGATTGCCCGTTTGACCTTAATTGTTTAATTATTCAGATTAAGACAATAATCTGTAAATACTTAATTTCCTCATAATATCTGAAGCATTATGTCTGTAATTTATAAGTCTGCGTCATGAGCAGTCGCACTTACATTGACAAGGGACGCATAATAATGAACGCATTATAATTAAAATGCAATATAATATATTTTTGCAGACATTTTTGATTATTTATAAATAATGTGCGAATCATAATAAGCTGCTTAAGTGCATAAAATTAATAATAATAATATTTATTAAAAAACATTATTATATAATTCCTATTTATAATATTCGGAATTGTCGCAAAATCGTTATTTAAAGTAAATTCGACTGGCCTGTTAGTCTGGTGGTTAGTGAACTTGACTGGTAACCCAGAGGTCGTGGGTTCGAATCCCACCCAGGAAAGTCCTATTAACACTGTTAATATTTTAAAGTATTTACAATAACTTTCAAAATATGGATTGTTTACTAAACTTGCCTGGTGCTCAAAAAAAAGGTTTATTTTTTATATATATTTAAAGTACCGTCATGCTTGGTCCTTTATAGGATTAACAGAGCTACTGTATCGAGCATGATTCGATATAATTTAATTCTACTTCTTCATGAAAATTTGACATTGTCCTATTATCATTAAATCATTCCTGTGTTATTTTGAAATATAAGCTATTATGTACGATTTCCACCAACCGGACAACGCTGCTTTTCACACTGTGCCAGAGAAAATTAAGACTTGTAAACTTAGCCATAAGTTTGATATTAGCATGGAATTTACACTGCTTGGAACTCTGTTTGAAACTGGATGCGCGCGCGCTCGCGTGTTGTATCTTTAGCAGCTGAGAGCATGCCAATGGATACGCGAGCATGCGCGCGGGCTCCAGCAGATCGTCGGTTGCTCGTGCATCCGCCACGCCAGTAATTTTTGAATGAAAGAATAACAAACATTTCTACATGCTCACTAAATTTCACGCTATTTATTTACTAATAATACAGATAATGATGTAATAAATTAAAACATTATCATACTTTTGCATATAGGCCGTACTTATTAATCCTAATAAATCTCAATCATGCACGGGGACGCTTTTGGTCGCACCTATAATACGTTATACACAAATGTCTTTTTATTCTTTATATTAATACGCAAAAATGTATCATAGTTTTTAATAAATAATTGTCATGCTGGAGAACTCGTTTAGTTAAAGTATTCAACATATCTCTGAATTATTCAAGCAAATATAAAACATCATGTCTGAGAACGCATTGGCCGAATGTGTGTCAAAAAATCACGGGTGGGGACGATTTTTATCAATACTCATTGAACAGCACTCGTAATATTTAAGAAACATTAACTGAATTTTGTTTTAAAGACATACAAACATTCTCAGTTACTTTATTCAATTTACTTATCAATTAAATGATTATGGCAAACTCTTTATACAAAGACTTTTTGTCTTATTTTGTAAGAGTAAGATATTAAATTGATTAAATGAAAAGAAGTATCTTGTATGCCATTATAATCAAGACCCGATTCAAAATAGTTAATTTTCCTGTTACCTTAGTAACTTTCTTTCGCGAGGAAATTTTGAAAAATAAATTATCCCACAGAACCGTGCATTTCCCGGGATAAAAAGTAGCCTCTGTGCTATTCCAGACTATAATCTATCTCTGTGCCAAATTAAATTCAGATCTGTTAAGCCGTTTTGGTGTATTGAATAACAAATATTAATTCATCAATACATACATCTATTTTTTTCCATTTAGTATATTAAGAGTAGATTTTTGATGATCTGTAAATATTACCATTCGCTCTAAAATAAAATCATGATCATCTTGGTAATGCTTTTAACTGCAGAATTTGTAGATACAAAAATAATATACAAGAAAAATAGATGTCATGCTTGGGAACGCTCCCGTTTTATCGACGCGCAACCCACGGTTTCCGGTAGATTTTAACTTATATATTATTTAGGAAATTGAAGTTTTTTTTTTAAACTTCGGTATTATTTTTCTAGAACAATATACTAAACCGAGCATGACTTTGTGAAAATCTAAAAAGTCTATCAAATAACATAACTATTATATTCCTGTAGGTATATTATACAATCTAAGCAGCACAGACAGTGTTATCAAAAGATCGTAACTCTAATTTCACGTCATCAGATTGTAATTCGTTCACCATTTCGCGCAACCTGAAACAAAAAAAACATAATTAAAAATACATACTATAATAGTATTACACCCATTTTTTAAAAATGTCTCAATTCAATTCTATAATGGTAATTAGCCACTACTATAAACACTAACACAAAATTTTTATTCAACCGATAAGTGTCATAAAAATGCATTTAAATTTAACATTTTTAAATTTCCCGCGTAATTTGACAAGAACGCTGGTCACAGTGGACGCCATATTTCTCTGTGGTAATGACGTCAGTTGGCTGTGTAAACAAATGTGCTGACGTTTTGTATGACAATTACGCCGATCAGTTGACAGTTGTCACTTTTTAGTTTACACAGCAGTATGACGTAGTAACATGGCGGCTACTATTTCGTGGTGTTATAAAACAGATTAAAAAAACTTAAAACTTTAAATTGAATATTAAAATTTAATTAGTTCTCAATAATATATTTATACATATTTTCTCGTAAAGAAGTAAAATTAAAATATTAAAATATGCCTAATACTATATCGGCTATCTGCCAACAAACGTTCTTTCAAACACGTATATAAATAAAATATATTGTTATATAATGTTAAATGTACGAAGAAAAAAATCAGCAGCGCCATCCCTTTCAATTAAATAATGACTGCAAAGCGTGAAAGAGAGAGGAAAAACTCGTGCGATCTTGTCTCTTTGACAAGTATTGTTCACAAAGTAGCGTTGTCTCTTTCTAGAGGTGGTCAATTTTGTGACGTTATGGCGCAGTCCTGTTCTCTACGTCAATAGACGTTTTATAGGCAAAACCGAATACGCTGTCATTCCTGTCTCTGAAACTGTCAGCGGAAAAATGCGCATAGAAAGTGGCGCCATCTAGTATTCTCGGAATATAAATAATGGTTACGTTGCCTGTTATGTTAGCATAGATGGCGTTGCTGACACGGTATTTGACGCCGACTAACACTAATCTAATTGGGCTATGCCGTTAAGGCGTTATAAACATGGCAGACAGCGTTTTAGTGGCAATAAAAAATATTCTTAATTTTTTTATAGAAAAAAACGAATTCGGCAGTAAAGTACAAGCTGTACTGTACTAACAAGAAAACCGAAATAGAATAATTTTTAAAATGTTATACGAGTCCGATTTTTTAAATCAAATGTCCTTCTTTTTTTCTTTAGTGTTTCTTAAAAAAAAAATGGATGGATGTCTGTATATTCGGTTTACGGACGATAATTTTACGTGATAATGTCACTAGAAAACATTCACGTTGCTTAGCAACCAGTCAATAACGTTAGTTGCAATTTCATCGCATGTCGCTGCAATCGCCATGAGCTGTTGCTTAGTAATTAATCAATGACGTGCCGGCTTAGCAACCAATCAATAACGTGACCGTTGCTACGTGACACTTTTTCGTGCGTGCATCGTCATCGATTTATAAGACGTTAATAATGGTACTTACCTAGCTAGCTGCGTGGGTGTGACGAATATAGTGTCATCAGTTTGTCCTTGCGCGGGCGCAGGGTACGATATAGTACCTATATCTACCACTTTTGATGACAGTACCTGTAACACGAAAAGGGAAAGAAATATATAATACTTTAAATATCCAGACTTGTTCCCATTAAAGGAACAAGTGTCCATAAGACTGAATAAAAACCATTCTGGAAAATTACAATAATTGCATTTTTTTTAAATTTGAGGTCTAGTAGCATAGTCCAGATAGGTGGTTTGATTCCGGCGCCGGTTCGGCTACGGGTTCGATGGGGGTCTAGACTTCTAAATTTTTGTCTATCTTTCAAAAATACAATTATTGTATTTGTAAAGTAATTGCCAAGAAATGCCTATAAAACTTACTTCAATTCTGGAAAATTAGATCATCACTTCACGTCCCTATTAAAAGGGTATTTTTATACATACCGCAGCTAACTCCGGTGTAGGGAACTCAGTGAAATCAGCTTCTATACAGCGCCACGGACGATGTACCAGTAACTGTTGTTTGACTTCAGCTTGTAACGCGGCCAGGCGAGTCTGAAAGTATAATATACCACATATTACATAATAATAATAATATCTTGGGACAACTCACACAACGTTATCTGATCCCAAACTAAGCAGAGCTTGTACTATGGAAACCAGACAACTGATAAACATACTTATATATTGAAGTAATTTTACAAATACAATAATTGCATTTTTGAAAGATAGAAAAATTTGAAATCCAGACTCAGGAATCGAACCCGAGACTTCCGTAGCCAAACCGGGGCCAGAAGCGAAGACTAGTAACATTACTAGATCTCAAATTTTTCTATCCCTTTATGTTCGCGACATAGTTTCTAAATTGCATTTATTATACTTATATATTTCTAAATACATACATATTATAGATAAATAACACCCAGCCACAGAATAAACCGTCGTGCTTATAACACAAAGTTTTATCCTGGGTGGGGATCGAACCCACGACCTATTGCGTAGCAGTCGGATACACTCCCACCGCGCCACAGAGGCAGTCAAATAAAAAAAAAAGAAACAATGTGTAACAGAAACGTTTGGTCAAATTTAATGTTTGTATGTGCCCAATAAACTGAGCAGATACATCATCAAAAGAGCATGTCGGACCATGCTCAGTGTAGGGTTCTGTAGCCTTGAAAAATTGCATCAGCAGAAGAGCGTATGTTCATGGCACTTACGCCCCTTTGTTGAGAAACGCAGTTTTTCGACAATAACTCAATGACGGTATATCCGATCATGTCCGAAATAATTTTAGTTTAAAGTTTGAGGGGGGGGGGGGGGACAATTTATGCAACTTTCGGAGCGATTATTTCTAAAAATATTCACAGAATCAAAAAGTTTGTTAGAAACCTTAAAATGTTTTTAAAAGACCTGTCGAATGCGTTTAAGTTTGCTGAAAAAAAAAATCTGTTTCTGTTACATGTGCCTCCCTCCCCCCTTAAAATATTTATTATTATTATTTAGCTATCAAACTAAATAGCGGCTACTACAAGACACCTTTTCATCAAATTTCACCAATATTCATTGAGAAGTCTGAGTAAAATGCCTGTGACATACGGACGAACAGACAGACGGACTTGACGAAACTATAAGAGTTCCGTTTTGCCATTTTCGCTATGGAACCCTTAAAACAGTATGCATACCTCAAGCTGTCTCCTAATCTCCCTCTGCTTCTCTTTGTGCATCTGCAAGGCGTGCGCGTACTGCCCAGGCTCCGACGGGAACTTCACCAGACCAGATCTGGCTACGAATAGCGTCCACTCCTGACAATAAATACAATTTACATTTAATAATAATAACATAATCTATATTAATATTATAAAGCTTGTTTGTTTGTACTACACTGGTCCGAATTTAAAAAAATCTTTTTGTGTTGGGTAGCCCATTTATCGAGGAAGGCTTAGACTATAGGCTATATAATATCACGCTACGGCCAACAGGAGCAGAGCAGCAATGAAAAATGTTACAAAAACGGGGAAATTGAATAGCTAGTCTGCTCCACCCGAGTATTGCAGAGATCGCAGCGAGTGAAGGTCCAAGCGATCAGCCTTGCGGAACGCCACGATACGGGCTAATCATTTACACTCAGTTTTACTAGAGAGACACCAATAATGACGTACTTACCGACTGTAACTTGGCTAGATCTCTTTCTAGTAGAGCTACAGCAACCAGTCTGCTCCACCCGAGTGTTACAGAGATCGTAGCGATGAAGGACCAAGCGATCCGCCTTGCGGAACGCCAAGATACGGGCTAATCATTTACAGTCAGTTTTACTAGAGTGACACAAGTAATGGCGTACTTACCGACTGTAACTTAGCTAGATCTCTTTCTAGTAAAGCTACAGCAACCAGTCTGCTCCACCCGAGTGTTGCAGACATCGTAGCGATGAAGGTCCAAGCGATCCGCCTTGCGGAACGCCACGATACGGGCTAACCATTTACAGTCAGTTTTACTAGAGTGATAGTGGCTTATGGCCGGTCTCAATAATCTAACTATCGATGGATTTGGCTACCAGAGGTATATATATATAGAGAGGTATGTATATTTATATACCTAGTCTGGCCATAAATACTGTTACAATTAAAAATAAGAAAGATATTACATTTGAATTTGGAATCTGTCATTTTTATACGATTGTCCATTGTATTTTCTAATTTTGGCGCCAATACATTGTACAATATTTTGCTATATTAAAATGGAGTGGGGTGATAAAGAAAACCGAATCGCTGTGATTGCATTACACAAAGTTGGTATGGAGCCGAATGTAATTTTTAAAACTCTCCATACGCTTGGTATTAGTCAAATGTTTGTGTACCGGGCTATTAATAGGTACAATGAGACCTTCTCTGTTTGTGACAGAAAAAGATCTGGCCGTCCACGTAGTGTTCGTACGAAAATGGTGGTCAAAGCAGTAAGGGAAAGAATTCGAAGAAATCCTGTCCGAAAGCAAAAGATTTTATCTCGGGAAATGAAGATAGCACCCAGAACCATGTCACGCATTTTAAAAGATGACTTAGGACTTGCAGCCTATAAGAGACGCACTGGTCATTTTTTAACTGATAATTTAAAAAAGAATAGGGTGGTAAAATCGAAGCAACTACTGAAGCGGTACGCAAAGGGAAGTCACAGAAAAATTTTGTTTACGGATGAGAAAATCTTTACAGTTGAGCAACATTTTAACAAACAAAATGACCGTATTTATGCTCAAAGCTCTAAGGAAGCTTCCCAATTAGTCGACAGAGTGCAACGTGGGCATTATCAGACTTCAGTGATGGTTTGGTGGGGTGTTAGCTATGAAGGAGTGACTGAGCCATATTTTTGTGAAAAAGGTATCAAAACATCGGCACAAGTGTATCAAGATACCATTCTTGAGAAGGTAGTTAAACCCCTTAACAACACCATGTTCAATAACCAAGTATGGTCCTTCCAACAAGACTCAGCGCCGGGTCATAAAGCTCGGTCCACGCAGTCTTGGTTGGAAGTGAACGTTTCGGACTTCATCAGAGCTGAAGACTGGCCGTCGTCTAGTCCCGATCTTAATCCGCTGGATTATGATTTATGGTCAGTTTTAGAGAGTATGGCTTGCTCTAAACGCCATGATAATTTGGAGTCCCTAAAACAATCCATACGATTGGCAGTGAAGAATTTTCCCATGGAAAGAGTGCGTGCTTCTATTGATAACTGGCCTCAACGTTTAAAGGACTGTGTTGCAGCCAATGGAGACCACTTCGAATAAGCTTTTTATATTTTGAATTGTTTTTTATTTATGTATTAAACTAACACACTGTAAAAGTAATAAATATTATTTGCAATAAAAAAAAATGTTTTTTCTTCGTAACAATATTTATGGCTAGACTAGGTATAAGCCCCATACAAAATATTTCAAAATTCTACCTCTAGTAGGCAAATCGATAGGTAGATTATTGAGACCAGCCGTTAATGTACTTACCGACTGTAACTTAGCGAGGTCTCTCTCGAGTGCTACAGCGGCCTGTCTGCGCGCCTTCGCGGCGGGCGCGCCGGGGTGCTGCAGCGGCCGCAGCGAGCGCAGCGCCAGGCGCTCCGCCTTGCGGCACGCCGTGATGCGCGCTGAACGCTCGCGGTCAACCGTCCTGGACACACACGTTGTAGGAATTATAAATTAGAGTAATTTGTCTGTCAACTCAAAGGTATTTTTTATCGGTTTTAAAAATCGTTGTTCACTATTTGTCAACGTTAAAGCTGAAGAGTTTGTTTGTTTATTTGTTTGAAGGCGATAATCTCAGGAACTACTGGTCCGTGTTAAAAAAAAAAAAATTCTGTTGGATAGCCCATTTATCGAGGAAGGTTTTAGGTTATATAACATCACGCTACGACCAATAGGAGCGGAGCGAAAAACGGGGAGAAATTAGGCAGACGAAGTTGCGCGGGTCAGCTAGTTGATAATTATAAGTGATGACTACATTTCTACCTAATAACCTTACCATAATAACCTTGTATATGTAATTTGATTTTGGTTTTCATTATTTAACTGGTAAGGTTTTAATTAATAAAAGCCTTGTCATTGTACAGTGGCGGAATTAAAATGTTCGTCAGTTTTCAAATACACTAATTTAACGCTTTACAAGCACATGTTACCTTATCAAACTATGTATCACACGAGACAGTTGTATACCCGTATGCTGTAAATTGTGTTTAAATGTTTGTTAACAGAGTTTATCGATTTGACCAAAACCGATTAAGACCAATATTATATTCCTTGGGTAGTTGAACTAAAACCTTTCGGATTAATCAAATATAAGAATCAATGGAATTTAAATGAATTTTTGACTCATATTTTTTTAAGACGACTACCACAGTATGGTACAAGCCGTGTCGCGGGGGACTTTACAAACATACAAGTCATGGTCGCAAAGTACACCCAGACTCGGAACAACAATTTGTGGATCACACAAAGTGGTGTCCCGTGTGGGAATCAAACCGAAGACCTCTTGCGTAGCGGTCGGACACACTCCAATCGCGCCACAGAGACAGTCGACAGTCATTATCTCCTATCACTCTGCCACTGATTGCAATACGTGTAAATAATGTGTTAAAATAAGAAAGTTATAGGTAGTAGTGTTGGTTCCGTCAAAATATCGTTCTTGCCAGCCATGTTTTCTTTGGTTCATCATGTTCTCTTTATGCGAATCGAGAAATAGTCGTATAGTGTTATTCATTCCCATTGTGGGTGTGACATTTCAAAATAGCCGTGCTATCATTCTTATCTATCAAGAAATTGACAATAGGGATGTTGACTGTCAAGTCAAATCAGTCTCTTTTTATGAAATGTCAAAACGACAAGCTCTTTAGGAATGTGTATGGAATAGCAAACTATGATATCATATGTTGCTATCGTCAAATCATTACTTTTAGTATTCGTTTTCATGCTTTTAAATTCAAAAACATGTTAAATTGTAAAAGAACAGTTATTTTCAGAGCATTTTAAGATTAGTTTAAAACAATTTACTTTTATTGTAGTCAACCCAATTAATTTTCTCACTTATTCTTGTTTATAACCATGAAATAAAAACGAGAAAGTTTTTATTTCAAGGTGATAGACAAGAATGTGCATGTGGTTTATGTCTACCTATTTAACGAAAAAGTATTTTATTTCAAGGTTCCATCTATTTAGTTTGTAATCTGAGTAAAACCTTATTATTATTTTGACAACATAGACATGTTGGCGTTATTGTTCACTGATTTGGTTCAAGCAAAACAAAAGGTTTGGACTTAAAGGTGACGAACATTTTCATTCCGCGACTGTACATAAATGATGTGTGGTGGGAGTGTATCCGACTGCTACGCAAGAGGTCGTGGGTTCGATCCCCACCCAGGATAAAACTTGTGTGATGAGCACGATGGTTTATTCTGTGTCTGGGTGTTATTTATCTATAATATGTATGTATTTAGAAATATATAAGTATATGTTTATTAGTAGTCTGGTTTCCATAGTACAAGCTCTGCTTAGTTTGGGATCAGATAGCTTTGTGTGAGTTGTCCCAAGATATTAATAATATTATTATTAAATTATTCCCCTTGATTTTGATAAAACTTGATCAAAAAAAACTTATATTTTATCGCAATATTCGACATACATACAACAGCTAGTATTGAATACGTAGGACATTACTCACCAACTAAGAACCTTGATCTGATGCTGCAGAGCCTCGTTAACTTCACCCGAAGCGACACCAGCGGTGACCTTGACTGGTGTCTCCTCTGTATTGAAACATTCCATAAGTAACTCTTCGATGATGAAGAGCATATCAACCAAATGGCAGTGAAAGATCGAATTTTAAATATTTTAAACTGGGAATCTAAATTTGTATAGTCGAATATATGACCATCCACAGGCGTGGATCCAAGGGAGGGGGACAGTGAGTGGCAAATGCACACCCCCTCTCCCCAAATATTTTATTGGGAACATGAGAATTTTGACACTGAACCAATATGTTTTAACAGGCTATTGCCTCTCGGCGATAATAGTTGGTGTAAATAATGTTAAATCAAATGCATCCTACAGCGAACACACTTGACCGGTTTAGTCAAATGTTGACTCCCCCCCCCCCTGAACAATGTTCTGAATCCGAGCCTGTCTGAAATTAACCCATATATGCCCATCGAGTCGATATTATTGGGGTGGTCTTTACTTTTCGACTTTTTGAAAATTAGTCGCTTCACCCCTTAATTTGATACTATACCATTTTTCAAAAAAAATAGATTTAGTATCATGTCTGATCACCCCCCCCCCCCCTCAAAGATTTGATCGAATATAAGTACTAACAAATACTAACCTTATGTGCCCAAGAGGTCGATTTCGACCCACTGAAAAAACTCACTTTTAGAACTGAAAACTGCAAAAGTCCTGTACCCTCCATGTTTTTTGAGCTTTAATGATCAACATATGTAAAAAAAATATCAAAAGCGGCGTTATAAATCTGAGCATATATGGGTTAATAAGTGGCCACGAGTTTAATAACTTAAATAACCCAGAGCTTTCATTTTTATTAAAAAGTGAACAAAAATATTTTTGAGAACTACCCACATTTTTTAAAAATTCAATCTTTCATTATGATGTTAGCACATCCATGAAGTAATGCATGAAAAGCACACTTAAACATCACGTTAAATAAATATTAAAGTTAGGCATCTTGCATGAATTAAGGTAGAACCACACTTAGTCGCACATGTTGACGTCTAAATCGTCAAAAATACGCTACGGTTGAAAATCTTTTGAACATCCTCAAACAACAAAGTAGATTTTTCCTTGGAGTAATATGGCAAAGGCTACCAATTTCAACCTTGAAGGCGCGTACAAGCCATGATGCTTTAAACGAGACGACAATCTATCGTCACGACATAGTGGGAACTTGCCCTAAATCTATTTTGGTTACAAAAGAAGCTTTAACAAAACAAAAGCGTTATTTTAAGGAGGCGACGACTTTATTAACATATAAGACGTATAATCCACGAGAGGTCGACATAGCAATCGGGGTGCAAATTTAGACGAGGAAGATATCAAATTGGGTATTGCGACCAAGTGTAGTACCACTTTAAGATTTGAAACCATAGAAATCATAATAATATACCGTTAATGAATATTAAATGTTTATAATTCTTGTTATTCAAGATTTCTATGACAAAACACATCGACAGCGCTACGCAGCATTCAAATATGGCACGTAAAATATAACCTCAAGTCATCGCTTTAAGGCACATATTTGATTGAAGTTTTTATTGGCCCGTAGCGCAGCCGACGTAATTATTCCCTTAGTAATTATATAACCACATTCGCTAAACAAAAATCAAATGGTATGAGACGACACAAGTTATACACAACCATGCACATACAAATTATAAATAAAATTATAATTAATTAATAAAAAATAAATAATAATTAGTCACAGTATTGTTTTGAGGGTCTGCTGTGAGCGCGAATTAATATTCAAAAGAGCGTTTTTAAATAGAAATTATATTTAAAAAATTAATTTTGAAATGTCAATTATTTTGAATGAACCAATAAGCTTATTACTTTCTGTAATAAATCACACAGTTAATATTTTTATTAATTTCTTAAAGAATTATTTAAAGAATATTACATGGAAAGCTACCCACATCATTATATTACGTACATTTTTTTTTAATTACTTACACCTCACCTTGTTTCAAATTTGAAAAAAAATTCCCTCAAAGCAGGCTCTCAATTTTTTTATTATTTTCATAAATTTAGTATTTGGACGCATTCCCTTCACTTTCATAGTTAAACTATTTTTGAACCTGAATTGCTTATTAGTTACATTAAATTAATGCAAGCTTTTAATCATTATTGTTGTGTTAAATTTCGCTGCAATTCAGACTCAAAAAAAAATCCCCTACATACAAAAAATCTACGACATAAAAGTAAAAAAAAAAACGTAATGAAATAAAAATTTAACAAAATCTAAAGGCCATGCTACACAAAATGATATAATTTATATCTTACGCGTAGCTTCTTTAGGTGGAGCCACGGGCGTCGCCACGGCTAAAATGTTCATTTAATATTTTTATTTTTTTAAGTAAATTTTGTCACAAAAAGGCCAATTCGTGAAACCAATTTGGGTTGGGGATAGATACTTCGGTAAAGGATTTTGTAACCTGTAGCATAAAAAGACGAAAGCGAACGGAATCGAAGAAGAACTGGGCCTCTAGACATAAACTAATCGAAAAAAATGCAATCGAATAGAATGACGTCAGAATGACAACGTTGCGCGCGCAAAACTGCTAATCTCATATACTAATATTATAAAGCTGAAGAGTTTGTTTGTTTGTTTGTTTAAACGCAATTATCTAAGGAACTACTGGTTCGAATTGAACATTTATTTTACTGTTAGATAGCCCATCTATCAAGAAAGGCTATAGGCTATATAACATCACGCTACGACCAATAGGTGCGGGGCAGCAATGAAAAATGTTGCAAAAACGGGGAAAACTTATGCAGACGAAGTTCGCGCGAGTCAAACAGTCGAGACATCGGGCAATAAAACAAAAGTATTTAGCCTTTAAACAAAATATTTACGCGATTAAGACCCGTAGCTTACAAAATTCTATAATTTAGTCTCACTACTAAAAATGACCAGGACTATGAAATGCATCTCCTCGTAAAGTACCATTTTCTTTGATTTGCTACTTACACTAATAGATAGGCAATTTAATAAAAAACATTATGCTAGAAACATTTTTTTCAAACAACCAAAATTTAATTTTATAAAGATTTTATTCCAAAAACTGACCACATTCACTACGGTGCGGCGAGAAGGGAACGAATGCTCAAGGTTATTTGGTCAGGGTACGGCCTTATAACATTTTAAATTATTCGAACTGCATTCTATAGATGATATTGAAATCTAACATTTCTCAAACTATTACTGTTACTATTAATTGAATAATTTACGTAAAACACCTTGTTTATTGCCCGCCGTTTCGACCGTATTGCAACGGCCGTGGTCACGGGTACAAAAGGTACTTTACCCTAAATTATTCACGCGATTAAGACCCGTAATCTAAATGTTTTCATAATATTAATAGTCCGTATTTCAATTTCAATATTAATTTGCACATTTTAATTCTGTATCGCTTCGGTTCGCTTCCGTTAGCTTCCGTAGGAATATGCTACAGGCATTAGGCTTGGACTGTACTGTCGTAGAGTCCGTACATTAGGCATTTACTTCAGACATATAAGTGCAAACATTTGTCGTAGTATTGCTATTTGTATATACGATATGGGGACGACGTAAAGGGAACGCATGCGATTGATATATTCTTACTGGTGTAGTCTCGGACCGGAGGCGGCACCACCGCTGTACGCACAGACACACAAAATGATGTTGTATACTTATATTTATATTTATAAATAATATACATGTTGGACCAAACCAATGCCCACTTATTTCTAAAAATAAAATACTAATTGTTTTTAAACTTTCGCGAATTTTACACATATTAGAATACTATTGGGACTTATAAGCTATTGCATAGCTTTTATGATATAGCTTTGAGCGCGGCGATCGAATCAAGAAATTCCGTAACGAAAATAAAACCTAACACCCCCACTCCGCCTACCATGTAGCTCGGACGAGCGTTCGCTTAACGTATATGTATATGGTACGACTGTACGAAGCGAAGCACGGATCGAGACGATTCTCTGAAATGTAATGAAAAGAAAAAAAAATACTGCATAAATAAATAACAATAATTTTAATATATAAAATAGCTTTACCGCGGCAATCCCCGAGTGCCACACACTTTTTATTTACACGACTTTTCGATCAAATTGCACCGATCTTAGTAACGTGCGTTAAAATTTAAATATTTCACGCGATTCAGTCCCTATAATATTTTAACAAAAATAAAATAAAAATGTTTTTGAATAAAATTTGCTAACTCAAATATTTAGGGTACTTTCCTTCCAGAAGGCATTGGTTTGGTCCATTCTGTATACTGTATCTTAATAATAATATACTGTATATTAATTTAGAAAGGTGGATCTAGAAAGGAGGGCTTATGAGACTATAGCCACCAGCCCTTCCGAAAGCTATAGGAGGCTATGTAGCTCTAGCCTCCTCACTCTAAAGTATGTTAATTTATTCCTGTATAGAACCCTCCCCCCTTCTCGGTATCTGAGTTCTTTTGTATGAGCGACTCTTCCTTAAAATATCTGAGTGTATTAGTGTAAAGCAGAGTTTCGCAAAGTAGGTTCCTTATATTTTTGTATTCTTGTTCTAAATAATAAGCATTTCTCAACCTGACATTTCCACTTTTGTATTATGTAATTTGAGATCTTTTCCAGATTAATTGCACCCTCCCCCCCATTTCCCCATCTACTGGAATATTACCGGAACTTCATCATAACTTTTATCATCTATTTTTGGTATAGTGCAAAGCCCAGACACCCCAACATATAAAAAATGAAAACATTGAAAACTTGCAGAGTTTAGTGTTCTTCGCGCTATTATGTATTTGAAAAATCATAGTTATTAATAAAACAAAAAGTGATAATAACATTTTACATCACATTGTGAACAAGATTCAGACTGTTAGACTGATTAATGAATTATTTAATTATTGATTAATTAATTAATTGAAAAATATGGTACAAAAACTACCCCATTGGATTGTGTTACTGATTCTGAGCAAACTACTTTCAGTTTTGCACTATACCAGGAATAACGATGTTTAAGATAGTAGTCAAATACCTAATTCGATCGAACGACGGGAAAATAAATCTTTAAAAACGCGATTAAGTTCTGAAAATGATATCAAGTCGAATCAGTCTTTTTTTTATAAAATGTTAAAACGACAAGTTCTATAGAAATGTGTATGGAATAGCAATCTATGACGTTATAAGTTCCTATCGTCAAATAATTACTTTTAGTATTCGTTTTCATGCTATTAAATTCAAAAATACGTTAAATTGTAAAAGAACAGTTATTTTCAGATCATTTTAAGATCTACTATTACCTGATAGTACAAAATAATTTACTTTAATTGTAGTCAACTATCCAATTGGCAATATTTCAATTTAAAACGATTGCATTACTATAATACTGAATGTCCCCTATAATTTGTCGACTAATATCAAAGTCATTCTGTATAAAAAATATGTTAAAAATAACAGAGTCAAATATATTGGGTATGTTCCGATATACTTTACATAGTAGTGTTCAGTGCTTTAACTGGGGATAAATTTGTTCGATTATGACTGACAGTCTACTGCCGCAGTATTCTAGGGAAAAGAATATCTTAATAATAATAATATCTTGGGACAACTCACACAATGCTATCTGATTCCAAACTAAGCAGAGCTTGTATTATGGAAACCAGACAACTGATAAACATACTTATATATTTCTAAATACATACATATAATAGATAAATAACACCCAGACACAGAATAAACCATCGTGCTCATCACACAAAGTTTTATCCTGGGTGGGGATCGAACCCACGACCTCTTGCGTAGCAGTCGGATACACTCCCACTGCGCCACAGAGGCAGTCAGAATGAACGATTGAAATAGAAAAATGATGAACTACGACCAGAAATTTAAATTACATCCATTGATTCAGACATGCTATTAATTCAATTAAATATTTACAAACTTTCGCGTTGCATGATCGTTACTATTTATTATACGGGAATTAAAGCGCATTGTTTACCTTAAAATTGCAGCAATTTTAAGGTAAACAATGCAAGTTAATTCCCGTATAATAAACTTGAATATTCAATTTATAAATATATCTACATTTAAAAAAAACTTGTTTGTCATAAGCATTGTAAATATACTCGTAAAATTGATATTCGTGGATGAAAGTATACCGTATTAGATATATTTCGGGACTTAATCGCGTGAATTATTTAAAGGTACGAACCTTTTATTTACCCGACGTTTCGATCGAATTGCAACGATCGGTGCAATTCGATCGAAACGTCGGGTAAATAAAAGGTTATATATGTTTTTAAACTTTCGCGATTATTATAATAGGTATAAAAATCGCGAAAGTTTAAAAACAATAAAAACAATGAAAGTATACCGGTCTGCGTTCCGTTTTACACAGTACCCAATATAGCTAACTATAAAGGAACGGCTTTTAGTATACCGAATTGACGTCACACCTTACAGTGCTCCAGTACATATCGGAACACACCCTTAGTTTTTGAAGCATCCATTATGAAAACATTCTGAAATGAAAGCTGTAACATTCCCGCTTAGAAATAGATTTGAACATGATATAGTTATTTTATTGTGAATATGAAATGCTCGTCAA
The DNA here is from genome assembly GCA_945859575.2 of Herminia tarsipennalis. NCBI lineage: Eukaryota > Metazoa > Arthropoda > Insecta > Lepidoptera > Erebidae > Herminia > Herminia tarsipennalis. The sequence continues at coordinate 19,034,250 of OX243854.2, read as the reverse complement.
CAAGATAAATTATTAAAAAAAAAACCCTCATCTGCTTAAAATTTATAACTGAAATATTACAGCGCATTTTTTTTTAAAGGTATTTTACCTTAAATTATTCACGCGATTACTGAGTGAGTGTACAAATCGCGAAACTTTATCAACATTTATAACCCTCCTTGCGCAGTCGGGTAAAAATATATACTAATCAATTCGTATGACGAGCATTCATTGAATTAAAAATTAGTTGATGACAATAATAATATGTTATTATTTTTATGTTCAAATTCCATTCAAAAACAAGCAAACACGACTTACTCAAAAACTCCAAATCTATAAAAGAAAATTTTATAAAATTATGTATCTATATTTTAAAATATATTATTATTACTAGCAATGTGTTTCCCAAATTACTAGCAATCCTGTTAACCCCTCCAGCTTAACTAAATAGCTTGTGTGATGACACTAAATACCTTTGTAATATCAGTTTTGGAAAATATTTAATATATTAACTCTTAATCACTACCACTTGTTTTTGGAGTTATGACCTTAAGGCACCTGTCCCACCAACAACGATGAGCGAGAAGCGAGTAGCGATTTATCGCTCAATAAACGTACAGCAGATGTATTTTGAACTACCTGTATATAGTTTAAGGGCGCCCTAGTTGCTAGTGATTACTACCCTGTATAAGGTCTAATAACAAGGGAGGTTTTTTTCCAGTAAGTTGATTAATATTAATTTCATTAAAAATACTAGCGGGCAATGGCCAAAACACATTGCCCCTTTTATGATTGTTTATAAAAACATTATTTTATTACAATACTCGATTAACGATGCGAATCTGCAGCCGTATTTCATTCTATTAATATCAATTCGTTTTATCATAAACTAGGTATTTAGACAGCGACAATAGTATCTCAAGTGTCTCAATTAAATTATATAGTGGTCGTCCGTCTGTCCGTCCTCAACTTATTATTAAATATATCTATACTAATATTATAAAGCGGAAGAGTTTGTTTGTTTGCTTTGTTTGTTTGTTTGTTTGTTTAAACGCGCTAATCTCAGGAACTACTGGTCCGATTTGAAAAAATCTTTTTATGTTGGATAGCCCATTTATCGAGGAAGGCTATAGGCTATATAACATCGCGCTACGACTAATAGGAGCGGAGTAGCGACGTGAAATGTTGCAAAAACGGGGAAAATTTACGCATACGAAGTTGCGCGGGACAGCTAGTATATATATATAAACAAACATACCATGATGAGTTCCACCTCTCTTAGCGTATAACTTGAGTTTTTCTCTTAGAGCTCCACGTTCACTTTCTAGTGAGTCTATGTCTTGTTGAAGATGATCCATTGTTTCTTCGAATTCTTTCTCTTTTCTGAAAGGGAAAGAGATCTATTAAATACAAGCGGCGGTAGCTGAATGATGAAGGCATAGGACTATTAATCATGAGGTCGCAGGTTCGAACCTACCTATTAAACTGCCGACGTGAACCCACTCCTAACACAAGCCATAGAGCTTAGCTGGAGGGGTTAACAAGATTGCTAGTAATGTGGGACTCAATCCCACATTGCTAGTTATCTTTAAAAAAAGATGAGGTTCTCAAATCGTCAAACAGTTTTTTTAAGCTATTGCATAGCTTTTATTGCAGGCTTTGAGCGCGGCGACCGAATCAAGAAATTTCGTAACGAAAATAAAACCTAACACCCCCCACTTCGCCACCATGTAGCTCGGCCGAGCGTTCGCTTAACGTATATGTATATGGTACGACTGTACGAAGCGAAGCGCGGATCGAGACGAGCTGCTCCGAAATATAATGAATATTTGTTTCTTTTTTTTTTTAAATTGCATAAGTTGATAAAAATGCTATGCAATAGCTTTACCGCGGCAATAGGGAGATGACTGTCAAGTCAAATCAGTATCTTTTTAAGAAACGTCAAAACGATGCGCCTCGTACTAATTTACATGAAATACAAAACAATGACGTCATGCTTTTGTATGGTCAAATCATGTAGTTTCAATGTTTGTTTTGATGTTTATAAATTCATGACAACGTAAAATTGTAGAGAAATATTGTTACCCAGAATATTTTTGCAAATGATATTTCCTGTATAGTGTAAAATAATTTATTGTTATTGTAGTCTTCTACCCTATTGTATGGCGCATAATCCAGCCTCCTAAACGGCCTACACAACTCATCATCTCATCATCAGCCTATCGCAGTCCATTGCTGGACATAGGCCTCTCCAATTGCACGCCACTTTGTTCTATCTTCGGCTTCTCGCATCCAGCTCCTGCCAGCCGTTTTGCGTAGATCATCACTCCACCTGGCCTGAGGGCGTCCTACACTACGTTTGCCGAGACGCGGGCTCCACTCAAGAAACAACTCGGAAACAATAAAATAAAGGGCGACTGAAACAACAACAAAATTGTCCGGGCAACATTGCGGAAAATAAATCGCTCAGCGATCGTCCGGCAACCATCAAATCAATAATGGACTGCCATGTTGCCGACCACAGCATTGACGACACAAATTGCTGTAAAAATGGCCCGTTTAGACGCCCCTACAAATTATAAAAAATATTTGACACCTTGTTAAAAATGCATGCAGTGTTTGCATATAATAGAGATACAATTATATATCAACCCATATGATGTCCCACTGCTGGGCACGGGTCTCCCCAGTACCCTAGGGGTAATTGCCATAATCGCCACGCTTGGCGAGCGGGTTGGCGATCGCAGTAAGGCTTTAAAATACACAGAGGACGCTGCTGCCCGTCCTCCGGTGGTAAATCCCTTAGTCGCCTTGACGACACCCACGGGAAGTGATGGGGTGGTACTATTCTTTAGCCGGTACCACACGGCCAATTATTCACATATAATTAACACATGTTTAATGTCTTTCTTAGAATTGTATATAGTTTTGCAGACCTTACAAAAAAAAATGCATTTTTTTATCAACTTATGCAATTATATTTTTTTCTTTTCATTACATTTCCTCGCAGCTCGTCTCGATCCGTGCTTCGCTTCGTACAGTCGTACATATACATATACGTTAAGCGAACGCTCGGCCGAGCTATATGGCAGGCGGAGTGGGGGGTGTTAGCTTTTATTTTCGTTACAAAATTTCTTGATTCGGTGAGGAAAAAAAAAGAGTGGAAGTTTTTTTTTGTCTTCAAAATGTTTTAACAGGGACATACCTCTTAAGTTGATTCTGTGCATCATCCAATCTCCTCTGCAGTTGTTCAGCTCTCAACTCCGAGTCCCTCGCGGCAGTCGACAGCTTCCTCTCTCCCAACTCTCTACGTATCTGCATCTCTGATAGCTCTTCTTGTTTCGCCTGTAATTTGTTAAATAATATGACAGCGGAGACATATATAAGGACATATGTGGCGCGGTGGTTGTGTATCCGACTGCTACGCAAGAGGTCGTGGGTTCGATCCCCACCCAGGATAAAACTTTGTGTGATGAGCACGATGGTTTATTCTGTGTCCGGGTGTTATTTATCTATAATATGAATGTATTTAGAAATATATAAGTATGTTTATCAGTTGTCTGGTTGCCATAGTACAAGCTCTGTTTAGTTTGGGATCAGATAGCTTTGTATGAGTTGTCCCAAGATATTATAGATATTATTATTCAAAGCCAAGGGATTCCTAAACTTAAAACATGAGGTGAAGGGGGGATACAGTTTGATCAACGTAACTAGGCCGGACTGAAGTAGGCGACAAGTGGTTGCGCAGATGCATTATTCGGAAGTAAATGGTGACAGGGAGCGGGGGGCGGGGGCCGTAACTAAACCAAGAGAAATAGTGATGCGATTACGCATTACATTGTCGTAATTAGTATTACTAACTCATGTTTTTTGTGATTATTTTCGTAAAGAAATTGTTTTTCAAAGTTTCTTTAGTATTTACTGTAACTGTTCTAAATTTTATCTTTTATGAATTCGTTCATGTAGTATTTTTATATTGTTGAACTAGCTGCACCGCGCAACTTCGTATGCGTCAATTTTCCCCGTTTTTGCAACATTTTTGATTGCTGCTCCGCTACTATTGGTCGTAGCGTGATGTTATATAGCCTCGATAAATTGGCTATCCAACAGTGAAAGAATTGTTCGATTCGGATAAGTAGTTCCTGAAATAACCGCGTTCAAATAAACTCTACAGATTTATAATATTAGTATAGATTAAATTTTCTTAGTATTTTTAATCGATTAAACATAATTAATCGTTTTCGTAAGTAATTTTATGGTCGCATCTCTATGACATGCGCGAAAGTGATAAGAACCTAACTTCAATCTGGTCAAGTTACGTTGATCCAACTGTACTTAATTCCTCTAAAGTTCTCATTTAATTCACAACTATTAGAAGGGGAACTCGTTTTGTCCTTGTTTTTCTAACTACGCAACTATTCGGGTTTTATGGCAGGAAGACGGTGATGAAGGTACCTACTGAAACTCGCGGGTCAGTGATGAGTTTGTGGCGGTACCCACATACAATAAATCTATACTAATATTATAAAGCAGAAGAGTTTGTTTGTTTGTTTGTTTAAACGCGCTAATCTCAGGATCTACTGGTCCGATTTGAAAAATTCTTTTTTTGTTGGATAGCCCATTTATCGAGGAAGGCTATAGGCTATATAACATCGCGCTACGACTAATAGGAGCGGAGAAGCGACGAGAAATGTTTCAAAAACGGGGAAAAATTACGCATACGAAGTTGCGCAGGACAGCTAGTATAAAATAAACTGACACTTGACAGCTCGCGTCAAAATCCTGAATCGCAATATAGAAGTTTTCACAGCTGCTAACTATATATACAAGTTCCCAACGTTAACCGTTGGGCCGCGGCGCCAGGCACGATCACCTCGCCTGCGAGGAGGATCCTCCCTTTGTGTTGGAGGGACTTAACACCTTGCCCTCCACAAGTTCTTTATCATACCTTGAGAGCCTTCCTCAGTTCCCTGATGTCAGCTTCCTTGTTCTCCAGCTTGATGGTCAGACTCTTGGTTTCCTCCAGCTGCTTCTTCACCAGTTGCGCGCGGATCACCACCGGGGGAGTTGGCTGGAACGGACAATATTGTGTTTTAAATTAATAAGTTAACCAGCGGTATAGGATTGTGACATTAATAGTAATCCTGTTAACCCCTCCAGCTAAGCTCAAAGACTTGTGTTAGGAGTGGGTTCACGTCGGTAGTATAATGGGTAGGATTCGAACCCGCGACCTCACGATGGCGAGACCGATGCCTTAGCCGTTAGGCTACCGCCGCTTCAGTAATAAGTTAACCAGCTTTATATTAATACCGTTTTATATTAATAACTAAACCAGCAATATGGGATTGTGGTCCCACATTACTAGCAATCCTGTTAACCCCTCCAACTAAGCTCAAAGGCTTGTGTTAGGAGGGGTTTCGTTTTCAATTTCATTCAAGTAATAATAATATCTTGGGACAATTTACACTACGTGACAACTCATACAATGTCATCTGACTTTGTCATTTGAATGCCTCTGTGGCGCGGTGGGAGTGTATCCGACTGCTACGCAAGAGGTCGTGGGTTCGATCCCCACCCAGGATAAAACTTTGTGTGATGAGCACGATGGTTTATTCTGTGTCTGGGTGTTATTTATCTATAATATTTATGTATTTAGAAATATATTAGTATGTTTATCGGTTGTCTGCTTTCCATAGTACAAGCTCTGCTTAGTTTGGGATCAGATAGCTTTGTGTGAGTTGTCCTAAGATATTATATTATTATTATTATTATTATTAATTACTCTATAATAACTATTTAAAAATAAAACCATTCATGCCATCTTCTTGCAATACCTTCGTATTGTCGTCATCCATTCATTCGCAAACAAATCGAACTCTCGATTGGAGTCCAAGAAGAAGAAGAAGAAGAAGCGAGCGAGGTAAAGGGGTAAATCATACGTTTCTTGAGCGATAAAATCGCTTCTCGCTCATCGCCGGCGGTGGGACAGGTGTCTAAGGAGTGACTACTACGAAGTGTCGCACAGTTAGTATTCTATTTAATCCCTGTCCAACCCGTTAATGTATTGTTAGGTATCATGTTCCCATTCGATTATATATATTTTCTTGATAGAAGTCATATGGGAAACACGTGAAGGCGGAAAAGATTGTTTTCATTGTAAAGAGGTTTTATACAAACAATGTTGATAAAAAATCTTAAAAATTTACACATTTCAACAAAATTGGGTACTTAAGGCACCTGTCCGACCAACAGCGAGAATAAAAGTAGCGAGTAGCAATTTTATCGCACAAGACACGTACATACTTATGTAGATCCCGTGTAAACAAAAGAGATACATATATTAATAGTTGATCGCTAAGTGTTGATACTGCCGGCGAGTACTCGCTCCATACTTATGTAGATCCCGTGTAAACAAAAGAGATAGACATATTAATAGGTTGACCGCTGACCGTTCCCACTGCCGACGAGCTCTATACTGCATCTCATTGAGGCAATTCATCAAACCATTTGCCAGCACCTCGGAGGACACTCCATCACAGCGGACGACGCTAAGGTCACTCCACCAAGATACATAGTCAACTTCATGGTCAGACTGAACCTTGGAGATGTCCTTTAAGGAACGAAGAGACGTCACAATAGATGTTATAGCTCGCAAACTTCCGCGCTATATATCCCGGCCTCTATCCAGATACAATACAATACTGCATCTCTTTTGTTTACACGGACGGGATCTACAATATACATCTGTTGTACGTTTCTTGAGCGATAAATCGCTACTCGCTTCTCGCTCATCGTTGTTGGTGGGACAGGTGCCTTAATCGTGAATTTTATGATTCAATAAAAAAAATATTTTTGATTGTTTTTTTTTAGCATTGTTAACATTATATCTACACATTATTGTTTTTAAACTTTCGCGAATTTTATACATATTAGATATATTTCGGGACTTAATCGCTTCATTTTTTTTTTAAATACAAAGATAACTAACAATGTGGGATTTTGGTCCCACATTACTAGCAATCCTGGAAATTATTGGACTGGATCCAAGAAATTATTTAAAGGTACCTTTTATTTACCCGACGTTTCGATCGAATTGCACCGATCGTGGTCACGGGTCGACTCATGACGCGTGTCGTACAGGGATTAATGAACACCTTATATAGATAACTAGCGGCCCGCTCCGGCTTCGCACGGGAATAAAATATATAGCCTATATTTAATGGATGTATGTGATACATATAAACCTTCCTCTTCAATCACTCTATCTATTAAAAAAAACCGCATCAAAATCCGTTGCGTAGTTTTAAAGATATAACGTTAAGCATACATAGGGATATAGGGACAGAGAAAGCGACTTTGTTTTATACTATGTAATGATAAATACCTTCTCAGATGGTACATTGGTGAGCGACATCATGTCATACTCCTTATCTTGTGCGTTCGTTGCTAGTTTCGTGACGTCAGCTGATACTTGGGTGAGGGAATGTTTGATCGTGCGCACTGGTCCGTGGTCATCCTGAAAACGAACATATAAACAACGTTATTCTTGGTATAGTGCAATCCTGAAAGTATTTTGCTCAGAATCAGTAACACAATCCAATGAGGTAGTTTTTGGACAATTTTATATTTATTAATTAATTAATCATTTATTAATTAACATTTTTTTTTTAAAGATGACTTCCGCACTAGGTTACAATCCCTGTGTCGCGGGGGACTTTACAAACATACAAGTACCAGACACAAAGTACACCCAGACTCGGAACAACAATTTGCGGATCACACAAAGTGGTGTCCCGTGTGGGAATCGAACCCACGACTTCTTGCTTATTCTTGGTTATTCTTGGTATAGTGCAAACCTGAAAGTAGTTTGCTCAGAATCAGTAACACAATCCATTGAGGTTATTTTTGAACCATGTTATATTTATAAATACAATAATTGCATTTGAAAGATTTTTTTTAAGTTCAGACCCAGGAATCGAACCCGAGACTTCCGATCGCTTTACCGGAGCTCGAAAGCCGAACCATTTAACCTGAACTATGTCACTAACTAAACACTAAACGAAATTTCTCTTCCCTTCTTGCATAGGCATGACAAGAACTATTATGGCTTTCTTTATTACTTCGTGCATTTTAAAATATTACAGTATTTTTTTTTTATTCAAATATTTCTTTCAAATGCTATTATTGTATTTATAAAAAATGGCAAGAAATGCCTATAAAAATTACTATATCATGTTATATTTTTCAAGTAATCAATCATTAATTAATTCATTAATCATTGTAACAGTCCAAATCCTAAAGTAATTTTTATAGGCATTTCTTGCCAATTACCTATTAACATTTTTTTACCTTTCAAAAATGCAACTATTGTATTTGTAAAGTAATTGGCAAGAAATGCCTATAAAAATTACTTCTATTTAGTAATTGGCAACAAATGCCTATAAAAATTACAACAAATTATGACATCATAATTTGTTAAAATGCTCTCTGTAAGAAGCAATAACAAAAGCCGTGATTTTTTATTTTATTTATTTTATTTTATTTTATTCGGGGTAACAAACAATTGCGTAATAATAGTTAACAATTACCTTATTTCTAATTAACTTATTTGTCTAATCACGCAACCAGCACCGTTATCCACAAGTAATAACTACAAAGAAATATTCATAGCATAGTGAACTGTAACAAAAATATAAAGGTATGAGGGAGTAAGATGATAGCTAAGTTAAGATTATAAATTTTGCAAAATAACTTGTTTAAATTTTGAAGGTGACAAGTAAAATATATCGATTCCGGCAAAATTATCATTATATGATTTCATAATTCTCCTCAGGGGAGCTCGTTCTCCAGCATTCGTTCTGCTCATCTTCGGAGCAAATAGGTTTTGATTATATGTGTTGCGAATTCTTAGAGATTTACTAGGTATGCTAATATGAATTTGGTTCATTAATTCATTACAATCAAAATTATTATGACAAATTTTATATAGAAAAGTTTGATCCAAGTATAATCGTCTCGCCTTGAGAGTAATAAATTTAAATTTATTTAACAAAGTTTCGTATGAACACCATGTAGAAAAACACTTATAATTTAAAAAATTTAAAAATTTGCGTTGCACTGACTCTAACTGATCGCTATATTTATTATAAAACGGGTTCCAAACAGGAGTGGCAAATTCGAGTTGCGATCTAATGAGCGCCTTGTACAACAATACATAACTAGCAGGGTTTTTGAATAGTGTACAAGAACGTTTAATAAAACCATAAAGTTGAAAGCCTTTGCCCACGATATGATCAATATGGATATCAAAGTGAAGTTTTGAATCAAAAAACACACCAAGATCCCTTATGTTGGAAAACTTATCTAAGGGAGTATTACAGAGAAAGTATGTGTGCTGCAAGATATTGACATTTTTTGTAAAAGAAATGGATTTACACTTAGACAGGCTTAATTGTAATTTATTTTTAGTACAGTACAAAGACAAACGGTTCAAATCAAGTTGCAGTTTTTCGCAATCTGTGCTAGTATGTATGCAACGAAAAATCTTAAGGTCATCAGCATATAAGAGGAAGCGTGTATTTTGAAAACAGGAATTAATGTCGTTAATGAACAATGTAAACAAGAAGGGGCCTAAAATTGAGCCCTGTGGGACTCCGGATGTAACATAGATCGCTTCCGATGCAAAACCGTTGATTACGACCCTCTGAGATCTGTTTTTAACGTAAGAGGTAAACCATCGTAGCAGATTCCCACGAATACCATTGAATTCAATTTTGCCCAACAGTATTGTGTGATCCACCTTATCGAATGCCTTACAGAAATCGGTATAAACACAATCCACTTGAAGACGATTGTCCATATTTTCAAATAGGTAATTAGAGTACAGTACCAGGTTACTCACCGTAGAACGACCCTGAACAAAGCCGTGTTGTTCAGGGATCACAATTCTATGAAAAACTGGATAAACAGCACCATGTACCAACCGTTCAAGGACCTTCGACAAAGTAGATAACAGGGATATAGGCCGATAATTTGTAACGTCACTTTTAGTGCCTCCTTTATAGACGGGTGTAGTATTAGCCGTCTTCCAAATATGTGGTACGACGCCATCCCTTAAACTGCGATTAAATAGGCAAGCCAAAGGAACACATATTGACTCAGCTGTATGCTTAAGGAAGAATGGCGGAATACCATCTGGTCCGGATCCTTTTGTTATATCTAGATTCTTAAGCGTTTTGATTACTGTTACATTGGTGAAAGTGAGGTCCGATATATTTATATTATAGTCTGAAGTTGAGGTGATATTACTAGTATATGTCGTATTATCACATTTTTCATAAACGGAGCCAAAAAATGACGAAAATAATCTACATATGTCATCAGGTTGACTACATTTTTCGTTTTCAAATGACATAGTACTAGGTATACCCGTTCTATTTTTATGACTATTTATGTATGCCCAGAACAGCTTTATATCCTTTTGCAAACCATTTTCAATTGAACGCAGATACCTATTGAAACAATCAGCTGAGAGTGACTTAAATCTTTTACGATACATTGAAAATTGCTCATAATCCAACAAATTCCGATATTTTTTCCATTTTATCCAAGCTTTCTCTTTGTTTTTAAATACATGTATGAGAGGGCGGGAAAACCATATCGGGAACTCGTGTGATTTTACGGGTCTTTTGGGAACATGTTTTTTTATTATATGATATATTGTTTCATAAAAGTATTCTACGGCAGAATCTAGAGTAGGTTTGTTTAAGGTAGCTGACCAGTCAACAGAAAGAATATCCCTATTAATTTCCGGGTAATTAGCCTCATTAAAGCGGTACTTAGGTGATGAACAGCGAGACATAAGTTTGCTTATCGTGTCTAGAAGAATGACCGTACAAAACGGAGGATGGTAACAATCAATAGGAACTAATGGACTAAGTACTGGCTCACAAACACAACTCTCATTAGATAATAAAAGATCCAAAGTACGGCCCATCTGATTTTTTATATTATTGTATTGTTTACAATTTAGTGTTGCTAAAAAGTTGAGAAGAGTAACATCCCTATTATTTAATTCCGGCATAAGACCTCCTGTGTCACAGACACTCCATTCGGTTAACGGTAAGTTAAAGTCTCCAAAGATATAGATTTTATCTACAGCGTAAGATGTAATTTTTTGTTCGAGTAAATTATAAAATATTTCATATGAATTCTGTATTTGATTGGGTGGTATGTACACACCGCATATAATGTGACTATCATTACATGTTTTACCATACAACCTAAGGAGAACATAATCTATACTAGGTGGCATAACATTATGTACATCGTCGCAACAAGGAATAGCGGTCAAATCACAGCGCTCGACATGTAAACCACGGCGCACAGCGATTAGAAGACCGCCACCATCTGACTTGCCACTTAACACCCGATTTCTGTCACATCGATAAACTAAATAACGCGAATCAATGAATTCCTCTTCGCTAATATCGGGAATTAGCCATGTTTCAGATAGAATAATGATATCGTGAGAATCTGCCAAGATATTATTGTATAATGTATTCAATTTGGTCCGCAAACCTCGACAATTCTGGTAGTAGATCGATACGTTAAACATAACAAATAATAAAAATGTAGCTGAATATTACCAGAAAAGAGGATAAGTAGGTAGGTAAAGACTAACGCCATTGACCCTAATAATATTGTGTCATAATATAATAAGTTACGAATTGTTATGAAAAGTATTATGCAGCGTACTTTGCTAGTATACACATAAATATCATAGTCACTGTGTTCAAGTTTGTAAACGTATTTACTTAGGTACAGTCCTACAGTAACAATATTCAATTTAGAATGTAATCTGAGTTGAACGATTGGTTTATTATAGACGGTAGCCAGATATTGATACCGTGAATAAGTAAATGAAAAGACATACCATTGGAATTTAAATCTTGGACATAAAATTGAACAACATAAATATATTTTATTTAACTAATGTGAGAAACGGTTACCAACATCAAATCCCTTTCTTTTTCGTAATACGGGCAAAAACGAATAATTTTGTTGTGTCATTGAGTTCGCAAAACATATGATCGTAAATACAAAGAGTAATGCAGGAGTCAGATGAAACAACCCGTTAACACGTTTGCTTCTTTTAAAAGTTGTGAAAGTTTTTTTAGCTATTAAATTGATTAATTCACTTACATGAGTTACATAGTGATAAGGATTTATAACTAGAACATTATAATAATAATAGTCATTGTTTGGAAGTGATGTTCGTTTTGATTTTTTCCAAGTCCTTTTCAGTCCGGATCGCCATTGCTGCTGTTGAGATGTCAGCTCGGGTAAGTATGACACCGTGCTTGACCCAGACGAATCGGTACCCACATTGCTTGGCTTTGTCACGAGTTTGGCGAAAAAGTTTTTTACTTTGCAAGGTTAAGTGTTCGTTTACGTAAACTTTTTGTGGAGAACCTTGTATTTGTATTTGATCAGATGTAATCCCTTTATTTAAACGCACACCTGCGATAAAGTTGTCTCTCATCAGTTGGCTTGAAAACCTAACCACCACATTTTTCGGCCGCAACTTGTTCTCATTGTTCTGTGGAACACGATGAATTGATACTATGTCCCGAGCTGATACGGGTTGTTTAATGATATTTGAGATGTTCTCTACTATCGTTATAAGGTTTTCCCCCCGTTTTTCAGGCAAGTTACTTATTTCTACATTGCAACTTCGCGCTCTCTGCTCCTTCCTTCGTGATAGTTCTTTAACTACCGACTAGATGGCGCTGCGAGGGCCCAAACTCGCGAGCATCAAGAGATAGAAAGATTTGAGGTCTAGTAACATAGTCCAGACAAATGGTTCCATTCCGGCCCTGGTTTGGTTATGGAAGTCTCGGGTTCGATCTTACGTGACCTTCAATTCTTCTACTCTGGTGGATTTTTTTAAAAACCTTTCTAAATCTAATCTACCCTGATTACGCGAAACAGGGTTCGCCTTTCTCAAAAATGTATATAGAAAACCTAAATATTACGACACGAAAAAAATTGTATTACTAGTCAAAGAGTTTTTCTAGTAGATGAAATAAAGAAATTCAAGGATATGTCTTAATACGATGCCGCAAATAAATCTCGAAGCTGCGGAAAAATGCAAAAACGAGTATTATCATGGCGTTCGTAATATAACATATGTACGAGCGAATATTCTACTTTATTTTGACCTGCGCTCCTGTGCACTGTGAAGTAATGGTCGTGTGCGGAAGAGCGAGGCCGGCGACCGTGCCGCTGTGTACGTAGCGCTAAATAAATGATTCTGTCAGTGTAATGCCCCCTTAAGAGGAAGAAGGTGTGTTAGGTAGGGAACTGACCTGCTGGTAGACCTTGTCGACGGCGGCGGCCCACAGCTGCAGCAGCGTGTGGTGCTGCAGCGGCGCGCCCTCCCCCCTGTCGCCGGCGGTGGTGAACTGACCTGCTGGTAGACCTTGTCGACGGCGGCCGCCCACAGCTGCAGCAGCGTGTGGTGCTGCAGCGGCGCGCCCTCCCCCCTGTCGCCGGCGGTGGTGAACTGACCTGCTGGTAGACCTTGTCGACGGCGGCCGCCCACAGCTGCAGCAGCGTGTGGTGCTGCAGCGGCGCGCCCTCCCCCCTGTCGCCGGCGGTGGTGAACTGACCTGCTGGTAGACCTTGTCGACGGCGGCCGCCCACAGCTGCAGCAGCGTGTGGTGCTGCAGCGGCGCGCCCTCCCCCCTGTCGCCGGCGGTGGTGAACTGACCTGCTGGTAGACCTTGTCGACGGCGGCCGCCCACAGCTGCAGCAGCGTGTGGTGCTGCAGCGGCGCGCCCTCCCCCCTGTCGCCGGCGGTGGTGAACTGACCTGCTGGTAGACCTTGTCGACGGCGGCCGCCCACAGCTGCAGCAGCGTGTGGTGCTGCAGCGGCGCGCCCTCCCCCCTGTCGCCGGCGGTGGCGGCTAAGGCGCAGGCGGCGCGCGCCGCGAGCGAGGCCGCGCGCGCGCAGCGCCACAGCGACACGCAGCACTCGCCGCGGATGCGCTCTACTAGCTGTTGGGGATATTGTAAAGCTAAGTGTTTGCCAGGAACTTGTGGTCCGAATTGGAAATTTATTACTGTTGGATAGCCCATTTAAGAAGGCTATAGGTTATATGACATCACGCTACGATCAATAGCAGCGGAGCAGTAATGAGAAATGTTACAAAAACGGGAAAATGTATGCATAGGAAGTTGATAACGTTTTATAAATCAATGACCGGTTGCACTCACGTTAAAGACTCACGTTCCGCCTGCGCATACGCATAGCCGACATATGGTTGTTAAGCAACGCGAATAACGATGTCATCAATGTTTTCTTATGACATTATCACGTAAACTTATTATCCGTAAACCAACTTTAACAATATTTTTTTTTATATAAAATTGAACATAAAACCATTTAAAAAATACAAAAACTAAAACTGCATATTAAAATAAATTAATGAAAAATTCGCGGTGGGGCAGGATTCGAACCCGCGTACAAAAACGGCGACGTTCACAAAACTAGAGAAACACAACACTCACCGCAGATACGTTCTACTAATACTAAAAAAGTTTAAAGATTTAAAAAAAAAATTGGTAAGAACTAACGAAAAAACCCTAAAAAGAATGCAATAAGTAATACTACAATTTCAAAATGAGTGGAAAAAAGTTCGCTCGATCGGACAAGTTTCGAACCCGCGTACAAGATTACAGTAGCAGTAGTCCTTCTCCCTCTTTGTTGAGAATAAAAATCATGTTATTTTTTTTTAAAAGCATAAAAACGTAAAAAAAGACAAAAAGTAAAACTGCATATTAAAATCTATGAAGTGAAAATTCGGTCGGACAGGACTCGAACCCGTGATCAGCAACAAATCATACTAACAACAACGTGTGATGTGTCAACGATGCTGTCCCCCCTCCTCTCTCTCTCTCTCTCTCTCTCTATAAAGGGTGTAACAGAAGAGTGTGGTCAAATTTCAGCAGCAGGTAGAGTATGTTGTCAGTATTGCACCTACCATGGTGCTATAGCTGGTTGCATTATTATTACAAAGTTATAGCATATTCTTTTTGTCAAAATTCAATAGTGAAAGGCGTATGGCATAAGAATTATACCTCCCCTGGTACAAAATTCGATTGGATTATTATGGCATAGAACTTTTTAAGTCATACTTTTTTAACTAACTTTTTCACTCATAAATAAATGAATGAAATTATAATAAACTAGCAGCCCGTCCCGGCTTCGCACGGGTGGGCATGGGATCCCTATTTTGTTAGTAATTGCGACTTTAATTAAAGATCTAAGCTATCCTATCTCTCAAGCTGGACCAAACTGCATATTGCGTGCAAATTTGAACGAAATCTGTTAAGCGGTTTAGGAGTCCATCGTGGACAAACATCGTGACAGGAGATTTATATACGAGGGTGGATCGAAATATTCGCGGCCTACCACATAAATACTTGACTTATTTTAATGTAACTGACCTCATTCGATTTGTTTACTCTCTGGTTGTCACATTGTAAAATTCTGTCACAATAGCATTATCTGTTTTTAAATTAGACTGAATTTTGTGAGCCTAGGTGCAGCGTTTTTAAAGAATGGAGAAAATTGAGCAACGTGCGGTCATCAAATACCTGTTTAAAAAAAAACTGACTCCAAAAGAGATTCACGAAGATATGTCAACAACATTGGGGGAATCTGCTCCATCGTATACGACTGTGAAAAAGTGGGTTGCAGAATTTAAACGCGGACGAGAGAGTATTGAAGATGACCCTCGCTCCGGCCGGCCTACGACGTCTACGACTGAAGAAAACATTGGGAAAATCTGTGATCTGATATTGGCAGATCGGAGATTGACCATCAGGGAGATTGCTGACACTATTGGCATCTCATATGAACGAACACAAAACATCATAGTCAATGAACTTGGATTTTCTAAGGTTTCTGCGCGGTGGGTCCCCAGATTGCTTTCAGTTGAACAAAAACGAATACGGCTCACGATTTCTCGCGACAGTTTGGAAATGTTTGAGACTGATCCACAAGATTTTTTGGACAGATTTGTTACAATGGATGAAACCTGGGTACACCACTACACCCCAGAGTCAAAACAGCAATCCAAGCAGTGGAAAAAACCTGATGAACCGACTCCAAAAAAAGCCAAAACAATTTTGTCAGCTGGCAAGGTGATGGCGTCAGTTTTTTGGGATGCTAAGGGTGTCATCATGGTGGACTACCTTGCAAAAGGTGAGACTATAAACTCTGCTTATTACTGCACCCTTTTACGTCATTTGCGTGAAACGATCAAAGAGAAAAGGCCAGGACTACTCAGCAAGAAAGTGTTGTTCCATCAGGATAATGCACGCGTTCACACGTCTGTTGAATCAATGGCTCAAATTCGTGATTGTGGCTTTGAATTACTGCCCCATCCCGCCTATTCCCCTGATTTGGCACCTTCGGACTTTCATTTATTCCCAAACCTTAAAAAACACCTTGGAGGTCAAAAATTTTCATCAAATGAGGAGGTTGAAACTTTTTTGAAGGCCTTGAAGAAACTTTTTTTATGACCGGCATACAGGCGTTGGAAACCAGATGGAAGAAGTGCATTGAGTTAAGTGGAGATTACGTGGAAAAATAAAATTACTTTTGTTTATATTTTATATTGTTTTCTTGCTGAGGCCGCGAACTTTTCAATCCACCCTCGTATATTAAGAAGACTAGCTGTCCCGCGCAACTTCGTATGCGTAAATTTTCCCCGTTTTAGCAACATTTCTCGTCGCTACTCCGCTCCTATTAGTCGTAGCGTGATGTTATATAGCCTATAGCCTTCCTCGATAAATGGGCTATCCAACAAAAAATTGACGATTTTTTTAAATCGGACCAGTAGTTCCTGAGATTAGCGCGTTTAAACAAACAAACAAACTCTTCCGCTTTATAATATTAGTATAGATATTTTTTAGGGTACCCCCCCATTTAGATAAAATTAGGTATGTGCACTCAGTATGATGGGCACATAGCAACCCTTGAATATGACCACACCTTTCTGTTATACCCTGTATATATAACATCCGAGTATTACAAGGAAAAAAATTAAGAAGTATTCCGCCAACTTTTCTAAAGACATCAGTAGCAGAAAAAAGAGAAAGAGTTTCTGTTGATATTCTACTGAAGTATACCTGAGGATCCAGTACAGCATCAAGCATAACTCCAGGAGGCAGCCGTCTCCTCACACCCTTGATCTGCTGCTGCAGCGTCGAGGTGGAACTGCAGATGGTTTCGTGAAGCTGGGCCAACTCTTGGCTCCCGTCCGATTGCTGGTCACATAAATAAAACGATATTTTAAAAATTGATGGTCTGTTTTGTGACAAAATCGATTAGATCCATCGAAATCTTTGATTTTGAATGTTGAACTTGCTGATTTGGATCAACGTAACTCGGCCGGATTGAAATTGGTGTGATCCACTAATTGTTGTTCCGAGTCTGGGTGTACTTTCTGTCCGTGACTTGTATGTTTGTTAAGTTCCCCGTGACACAGGGCTTGTACCATATTGCGGGAGTCATCTTTTATAAAAATAAAAACTGCGTTTTGACATTTCTTAAACAGTTGTTCTTCATACGTACTGTTGAATCGACGTAACTTGACCGGTTCTTATCACTTTCGCGCATATCATAGAGATGCGACCCTAAAATTACTTATGAATACGTTTAATTATGTTAAATCGACTAAACATACTAACAAAATTCTAATTCAACAATATAAAAATACTACATAAACGAGCTCACAAAAATTAAAATTTAGAACAGTTACAGTAAATACTAAAGAAACTTTGAAAAACAATTTCTTTACGAAAATAATCACAAAAAAACATGAGTTAGTAATACTAATTATGACAATGTAATGCGTAATCGCATCTCTAATTCTCTTGCTTTAGTTACCCCCCCCCCCTCTTCCGCTTCTTGTCACCATTAATTTCCAAAGATACATCTACGCAAACACAGCGCCGGTTGCCTAATGGCTAAGGCATCGATCTCACAATCGTGAGGTCGTTCGAAACCTACCCATTAAACTACCGACGTGAATCCATTTCTAACACTAGCCATAGAGCTTAGCTGGAGGGGTTAACAGAATTGCTAGTAATGTGGGACAACATCCCACATTGCTAGTTATCTTAGTATACAGGGCACCGATTTAGTCAGTCGAATCCTTGTAGGTTTCAGACTATGATAACGAATCGTTTTTTTTTTATTAATTGAAATTGTCGTCAAGTTCAATCCGGTGAAGTAAGGTTGATCCAGCTGTAGACAAGCGCGAGTACCTGAAGTATGTGTGAGAGCGCGGACGCGTCGGCGTGCAATGCGCGAGCGAGCGCGTCCAGCGCGCCGCACGCGTGCAGCAGCGAGGCGCGACCGGCGCGCGCGCACTGCGCGCCCAGCCCCAGCGCCGCCCACATCGCGCACAGGTACGTCCACACGCGCTCGATGCCTGCACGACACGAAACACATTCCAATAATACAATAATTGCATTTTTGAAAGATAGAAAAATTTGAAATCCAGACTCAGGAATCGAACCCGAGACTTCCGTAACTACCGACTAGATGGCGCTGCGGGGGCCTAACCCGCAAGCATTAAGAGATAGAAAAATTTGATATAGTAACATAGTCCAGATAGGCGGTTCGCTTCTGGCCCCGGTTTGGCTACGGAAGTCTCGGGTTCGATTCCTGAGTCTGGATTTCAAATTTTTCTATCTTTCAAAAATGCAATTATTGTATTTGTAAAGTCTTTGGCAAGAAATGCCTATAAAAAATACTTCAGCATTCCAATAATGATCAATGCTACACACATAGAGGAGCCAGTATCGTTCGACACAAGCCGGCCGGTAAAACCGAATGTACTCGTACAGTCACGAAATGAAAATGTTCATCACCGAATCTCCTTCTTTGAGTTTATGGCAATCTAGCCGTTTTAACGGCTAATTTCTGCCAGTGTCAAGTATTTATGCACTTATTACATGCACATAGTCTCGTTTTAAGTCAATTATCACGTATTCAAATCATTTTTTTACAAGTTAAACTCGGAGCTGTAAAAATAATGGCCGGTCAGTTTGCCGCCATTTTTACAACGCCCATCACCGAATCATTGACTGGAAAAAAATTGTTGACAGCTACTTGTCAGGCACGAATGATAGCACAGCTGTTTTAAAATGTTACATCCATAATGGAAATTAATAACAATATAATGTCTATTACTCGATTCGCAAAGTGATTTTGACGGAACTAACACTGCTATTTCATATAGTAATTTTATAGGCATTTCTTGCCAATTACTTTATTAATACAAAAATAGCATTAATAAGCCTTTGTACAATATTTTTGTGCATAAAGATCCAATAAATAAATAAATAAAAATATTAAACTTTGAAGCCCAGACCTAGGTATCGAACCCGAGACTTCCGTATGTCAAACCGGGGCCGGATTTAAACCATTTATCTGGACTATGTTACTAGACCTCATTTTTTTCTATCCTTTCATGCAAACGAGTTGGGCTCTCGCTTGCGACATCTAGCCGATAATTGTAAATAAAATAATTAGCAAGAAATGCCTATAAAAATTACTTCAATATTCGGCCTGCGACATCATAATTTGTTAAAATGCTCTTTGTAACGAAGCAATAACAAAAGCCGTGGTAGTTCTTTAGTGAGATTAACTGCTAAGTCGGAGGTCGTGGGTTCGATCCCTATCCAGGCTAAAAGTTTGTGTGATGAACACGATGGTTTATTCTGTATCAGGGTGTTAATTATCTATAATACGTATGTATCTAGAAATATGCAATGTACGTTCGTAAACTTTCGCGATTTGTATGCAATGTACGTTCGTAAACTTTCGCGATTTGTACACATTATAGAATTTTGATAAGCTACGGGACTTAATCGTGTAAATATACGTTGTAATACGATCGAAACTTTGGGCAATAAACAAAGGTATTTAGCCTTAAAATAAATATTTACGCGATTTAGTCCCGTAGCTTATAAAATTCTAGAATATATAAGAATGTTTATCAATTGTCTGGTTTCCATAGTACAAGCTCTGATTATAAAAAAATATATATATTACGGGTTTTAATCGCGTGAATCACGACCGTGGTCACGGGTAGACTGCACCCGTACGTGACCACGGTCGTTGCAATACGTTTCAAACGTCGGGCAATAAACAAGGTATTTTACCTTAAATTATTACATGATTAAGGCCCGTAATATATATATAATGTGTACAAATCGCGAAAGTTTATCAACATTGAAAGCTGTGATTAGTTTGGGATCTCGTGGTGCGTGGTGCGTGGGGGGGGGGGCACTCACCGTCCAGCGAGCAGTTCTCGTCCAGCTCGTTGGTCTTGAGCAGCTGCGCGAGCGCGTCGAGCGCGCGCTCCTGCTGCGCGGCGTCGGGCAGCGCGCCGGCGCAGCGCAGCAGCAACTCGGGCGCGCACGACTCCAGCGCGCAGCTCCACATGCTCACTATACACTGGGGGGCACAGCGGGGCAGTCACTACCGACGTCAACCCACTCCTAACAAGCTATGGCTTGTTAGGAGTGGGTTGACGTCGGTAGTGGCTTAGCTGGTCTGAGTGAGCTTAGCTGGAGGGGTTAACAGGATTGCTAGTGTGGGACCACAATCCCATATTGCTAGTTATCATTTAAAAAAAAAGAAAAAAAACAACGAAATGTGTTTCAAGAACAAGTCGTTTATCAGTCGGGCGTGAAGCGGTGTAGCGATCGCACGCGCTTTACGTACAGCTTGGTGTATCGTTTACGTTCGGTGCGGGTTTACCCGCTTATATTGAGAATGGCGGAGGATAATCCAGATGAAGTTGCGTTGTCCGATAAAAGTGAATCGGAAATAATAAACGAATGTGAGCGTACCTTGATGCAGATATCGGATATGAATAGCGAAGATCAACAAAATACGATTAAGCCCGGAGAAAAGAGATTTTTTGATAAAAGTGAAGACAGTTACAGTAGTGAAGAAGAATTTCGCACAGTTTCCAGGAGAAGACCGAAAAAAGTAGTGGTGCGAAGTAGTTCAATAGAAGTCGCCAACACTCAAATCCGAATCCGAAAATATTGAGCTATTAAATACATTTGAAGTGTGTTTGACATCAAAAGAAATGTTACCCAAACAGATGGCTTTAGCCAAGCTATAAAAAAGTTTAACATACAAAATGTCATGAGAATTAAATATAAAAGTCCTTTCAAAGTACTGGTACAGTTCAACAATGAGAATGAGGCTAAAAAATTGATTAATTGACCTAAAAATAAGCCTAATTTACTGACCAAGTTGTCTTATGCTACGGGTTAATCAAAGGGGTTTACTTGGAAATGTCAGAAGCGGAATGTTTGAGCTCAATCAATAGCACAGTTGAAATTGTGTCCTTTAAAAGGTTAAAACGAATGGATCATGTAGGAAAATGGGTTGACAGTGAAACCGTGAAGATAGGCTTTAAAAGTGCTACTTGTCCAGATTATGTTATTGCATACGGATGCAGATTCAAGGTTGAGAAATATGTTTTTCCGGTCACCCAGTGTTCAGGTTGCTGGAAATACGGGCACAGTAAGAAGTTTTGTCCGATAAAAAAAAATCTTTGTCCAAAGTGTGGCAAAGAGCACATTAATTGTGATTTTCAAATATTTACATGTCCCAATTGCAAAGATCCGCATATGGCTCTAGACAAAACATACCCATATTTTTTAAAAGAGAAGAGAATACGTCTTGTGATGAGTCAAGAAAATATTACATTCAGAAAGGCATTAGAAATATATAACAAGGAAAAAAAAGAAAGTTCAACACGTAGCTCACATTCACGAGTGAATGAACCATTAGTAAGATCTACCGAAATCGAGCCTACCGAAAAGTCATATACAGGATGTAACAGAAAGGTGTGGTCATATTCACAGATTGATATGTGCCCATGATACTGTGTGCACATACCTAATTTTATCAAAATCGGAGTACCCTAAAAAAATATTTATTATTTTTTTATTCGTTTATTTATGAATGAAAAAGTTATTAATTAAAAAAAGTATGACTTAAAAAGTTCTATGCCATAATAATCCAATCTAATTTTGTACCAATGGAGGTATAATTCTCATACCATACGCCTTTCACTACTGAATTTGGACAAAAAAAATATGCTTTAACTATGTAATAATAATGCAAGCAGCTATGGCACCATGGTAGGTGCAATACTGATAACATATCCTATCCGCTGCTGAAGTTTGACCACACTTTTTTGTTACACCCTGTATAAGGAATACTGCTAATTATTCAAACCCATGGGAAACGCTTGCTTGTGACCAGTCTGTTGGTAATACTGTGCAAGATATGGAGGCTGAGTCACTCTATGTTGAAAAAGGACAAGAGACTAGAAAACGAGAGAAAACTCGGAAAGGAGAGCCTAGAACAACGAAAAAGAAGAATAAAATTGACGAAAAGCCTACTACATCTACGGAAAGTAAAGAAGTTACTGGAGATAAAGAGGAGTCAAAAGGAGTAACGAGAGAGTGGAAGTTTCAATGGAGAAAAATCTGGTTAAATATTCAAGAAATTATATTTACTAAAGAGCAGCGTCTAGCAGAAAAGATTACATCCGTGCTGAAAGTTATATGTGAGGAAATTAAATTATTTATTTTGAATTGTTTTTTAGACAGGGACAGCTAAACAAAATGTTCTTTATTGGTGATGGATAATAGACCAAACGAGCTTAGGTTGATTAATGTATGCCAATGGAACTCACAAAGTTTAAAACCCAAATTAAATAGTTTTGAAGTATTTTTAAACCAAGAAAATATACATATCGCTATTTTGAGCGAAACTTGGCTGGATTCAAATATTAGTTTAAATCTGAGTAGCTACAATATATTTAGACAAGACAGACATAGATCATTACGTTCAAACATTACTCCTATTCACTTATCAAACCCAGGCATAGAAATTATTCAAATTAAAATATTAAATTGTAAGATTTTGACAAATATAATATCCATCTACTGTCCATCCTCTGTAGTGACACGTTCTTCCGACTGGGAAGAATTGTTTCATTTAGAGCCTACAAAGACTCTAATTGCAGGAGATTTTAATGGGCACCACACCAACTGGTCATATAAAATAGATCAAAGGGGAACGCAACTACTGGATTCATCTTTGGAAAATGGCTGGATTTATTTAAATAATGGTGAGCCTACCAGGGTTAAATTAGTTAATGGTGTTATACAACGAACTTCGCCTGACATATCATTCGCTTCATCAGATATTTCTATAAATTGTGATTGGAAAGTCTGTAACGATAACCTGGGTAGTGATCACCTTATTATAAAAATGACATTTAACTACTTGGAGTCTAAAGAGTACGTAAAAAAACGCAATTATAAAAAAGCTGACTGGAAGGCATACAGTGATGACCTTGTTCAGCCGTTTTCTAATATTGATATCTATACAGATATTCAGACATTATATAATTACTTTGAGTATCACATTAATTTTTCAGCTACTAAAAATATACCCCAATATAAGATGTGTATTAATCCAGTAGGTAAATTCAAACCCAGGCGGTACTGGAGCCCATTATTGTCCAGAGCTGTAGCTCGCCGCAGATTAGCTCTCAGTGTTTTTAGACGTAATCCCACGCCTAGTAATCTTAAAATTTTTGAAGAAAGAACGTTAGAGACCCATACTTTGATAAATAAAGCTAAATCTAGTAATTGGAGAGCGTTTTGTGATAGTGTCAATGAGACCATTTCTGTCTCCGAGATGTGGCAAAAAATGCGTTGGTACAAAGGCTTTAAACAATCAAAAACTTTTCCATCAGAAATAAAACAAAAGGAATTATTACGCTCTTTAGCGCCTGATACAGTTTTAAATAAACATACAAACTTTACCTCTCATAATAGTTTATTGGAATCCCCGTTTAGTTTACATGAAATGGAATACTGTCTGAAAAAAAGGGACACTGCTCCAGGTAACGACGAGGTTACGTATTCTATGATTTATAACTTGCCTGTTGAAGGAAAAGCGTATTTATTAAATATGTATAATAAAATCTTCACATCAGGGCATATTCCGTATCAATGGCGGGACATAAGAATTATACCTATTCCAAAAGCTTGCACTAATATTGATAGCGAACCAAAGTTGAGACCTATATCACTCATTTATTGTATCTGTAAAATATTTCACATAATGATAG
This sequence comes from Herminia tarsipennalis, assembly GCA_945859575.2. Lineage (NCBI taxonomy): Eukaryota > Metazoa > Arthropoda > Insecta > Lepidoptera > Erebidae > Herminia > Herminia tarsipennalis. Next base: position 19,010,011 of record OX243854.2, on the reverse strand, counting down.
TAAAAAGGCTCGAATGGTATACAGAAAAGAATAAGATTTTATCTTCTGATACAGCTGGTTTTAGAAGAGGACAATCCTGTTTGGATTGTCTAGCAAGGCTAGTAACTTATATTCAAGTAGGATTGACTCATAATATCCCCACAGTAGCTTGCTTCTTGGATATAGGAAACGCATATAATAATGTCTTGGTTGAATATGTTGTGGCTACACTAGATAGCATAAACATGGGTTCAAAAATTTATGAGTACATTTGGAAGTTTTTAAATGCTAGGCGATTAATGATTACAAATGAGAATGGGGGAAGTACCATAAGTAGATTGACGAATAGAGGCTTGGCCCAAGGGGATCCTCTTTCCCCCATACTTTTTAATTTAACCACACACAAAATTTGTCATGAGATTTTAGGCATTTCTATATCGCAATACGCTCATGATTTTGTTTTTTTCCTTAGACACAAGGATGTACATTATTGTGAAAATGCTCTACAGTTAGCACTTAATGTAATGATTAATATGCTCGATGAAATGGGACTAGAACTTTCCCCTAATAAATCAAAGGTATATTCACTAGAGGTCGAAGAAGGAACCAAATAGATCTTAAAATTAATAATAATACCATAAATAAAGATAGATCGAAAGATCCCTACTGTGGGGTAAACATATCAATGAGTCAGCAGAGAAAGCGATGAAATTTTTAAAACTTAAACATTTTAGCGGGGTCTAAATGGGGAATGCATCCAAAATACCTACGTACATTATATATTTCATTGATCAGAAGTAGATTAGACTACGGGTGCTATTTGTATGGTAGTAGTGCCAATGTACATCTATATAAACTTGACAAAATACAGAATCAGGCAGCAAGAATAATAGGAGGATTTATTCGAAGCACTCCCATTCATGTAATGGAGAGTGAACTGTGTTTACCACCATTGCATATTAGAAGATTATTTTTATCTTATAAGTTTTGTCTTAAGAGTATGTCCTGGACTAGCAATCTAATATATAAAATTCTCCTGTCACGGGGTGCGTAATCGAACTCCTCCGAAACGGCTCGACCGATTTTGATGAAATTTTGTGTGCATATTGGGTAGGTCTGAGAATCGGACAACATCAATTTTTCATCCCCCTAAGAGTTTGTTTGTTTGTTTGTACGCGATGATCTCAGGAACTACTGGGCCGCACTGAAAAAATATTTTACTGTTGGATAGCCGATTTATTGAGAAAGGCTATAGGCTATATAACATCACGCTAAGACCTATAGGAGCTGAGCAGCAATGATAAATGTTCCAAAAAATTACGCAGACGAAGTTGCGCGGGTCAGCTAGTGGTACTATACAATTATTAGATGAACTCTCTGGTGTCATTCAATCGAGATACTGGCAAACTAAAAAGGTACCATTACTTATAATAGCGTTTAACAAATGTAAGCCATTCTGTGTACATTCTTCTAACCCCTTACAAATGTTTTCACTTAATGTTTGGATGACAAATATAAAAATTCATGATATATTCCATACTAATATTATAAATGTGAAAGTAACTCTGTCTGTCTGTCTGTCTGTTACGCTTTCACGCTCAAACAGCTAAACCGATTTGGTTGAAATCTGGTACGAAGATAGTTTGAGTCCCGGGAAAGGACATAGGATAGTTTTTATCGTGATAACTGACATCCACGCGGGCGGAGCCGCGGGCGAAAGCTAGTCATATATAAATTGGAAAGTGTAATTAACGAGAAAAAAAGAAAAATAACGGGACCTAAAAAACCAATGAATATTACAACACTTAAATTTGAAATTGTAACAGAAATTCAGGATAATTATCAATATTATAATTAATATTTCACTGATGGATCTAAATGTAAAACTGCACTAGGCGCAGCTTTTTATGATATTAATAGACACACTTCAGCTATGTATAAAGTAAACAATAATGTTTCCATTATGACTATGGAACAATCTATGCAGCCATTAAATCTGCTTGTCGCTCGGGAGATCAGTTCATTGCGATATTTACTGATAGCAAGAGTAGTCTGCAGCATTTAGCTCGATGCGCCTCTGGTTTCAGAGGTGTTTCGGTAGCTTACTCAATATTAATTAAGGTTCATGACCTTATAAATAATGGCGTTGTGCTTAAGTTGCAATGGGTTCCATCTCATGTTGGTCTCTTTGGTAATGAGGAGGCTGATAGGCTAGCAAAATTAGCGATTTTAGAAGGGGTAGACATTTATATAAAACCTAATTATTCAGAACAATTGAGTAGATGTAAAACATTTTGCTATAATCAATTTAAAGAATACTTTGACGAGCGTAGTAAAGAAAAAGGCATTTCAAGGCTGCAAGGCTCCTCAAATACCATGGTTTACCGACAATAAACTGAGCAGATTACAAATAATCTTAATTCATAGATTACGCTCTGGTCTTATCCATCTAAAAAATTTGGTTTTTTAATGAAAAAAGAAAATTCTCCTAATTGTGAAACGTGCGGAACGGTTGAAGATGTTTACCATTTACTTATGGAATGTGTCAGAAATAGAATGGAGAGAGAGTCACTTATGGTTAAAATGAACTCAAACAAATATGATATTGCTCCATATTTAAACATTTTGGCACAAACTACTTCAGAAATAGATGCTCTTAAATTTATTTAACTATCATTGACTCTAAACCTTTTTAATAGTTATTAAGTTAGTTTAGATATGATGAGGCTGACATGCCATTGTGGATAAAAGCCTCGATAAAAAAAAAAAAAAAAAAAAAAAAACAAATCGTTTATATAATAGAGTAAAGCAAAGAGTTTATATTCCGAAAACTACGATAACGGAGGGGTATTATATTTGCCACAGTAATCTATACTAATATTATAAAGTTGAAGAGTTTGTTTGTTTGTTTGAGCGCGATAATCTCGGGGAGTTCTGATTCGAATTGAAAAATTCTTGTACTGTTGGATAGTCCATTAATCAAGGGAGGCTATAGGCCATATAACATCACGCTGCGACCAATAGGAACGGAGCAGCAAGCAAAAACGGGGAAAATTTGCGCAAACGGAGTTGCGCGGGACAGCTAGTTACAATTATATATAGAGAACAACCAGAGAAAATTAAATTTATAACCAATATACATCTAAAAACAATTACAAGAATTACATGTTAATGTAGATTCGACTTATAGGCCGACCGCTTAACTCGTATATCGCCTGCGCGGTGAGAAGGGAGCGCGGGGTGATGTTAACGGGTGGGTGAGCGGGGTGCGCGGGACAGAGAACTTCCCGCGCACCCCGCTCACCCACCCGTTAACATCACCCCGCGCTCCCTTCTCACCGCGCAGGCGATATACGAGTTAAGCGGTCGGCCTATAGTAAGTGTAGTATTTTGCTTCCTAAGTGAATAAAGGTTTTTTTATTATTACCATTATTATTAAAAATACATTAAATAAATTTGAATAAACATTACACACACTACCGCAAATTCAAGTTACACTACCCCGTGTTTGACACGCTATGTCAATGTCAAAGAGAACTGACAGATTGAGATTCGTTTAAAAATAGAAAGAAAATATATATATACTAGCTGACCCGCGCAACTTCGTCTGCGTAAATTTTCCCTTTTTTCTTTTTTCTTTCTTTTTTTTTTACAACATTTTTCATTGCTGCTCCGCTCCTATTGGTCGTAGCGTGATGTTATAACCTATAGCCTTCCTTGATAAATGGGCTATCCAACAATAAAATATTTTTTCAATGCGGCCCAGTAGTTCCTGAGATTATCGCGTTCAAACAAACAAACAAACTCTTAGGGGGATGAAAAATAGATGTTGTCCGATTCTCAGACCTACCCAATATGCACACAAAATTTCATCAAAATCGGTCAAGCCGTTTCGGAGGAGTATGGCAACGAAAACTGTGACACGAGAATTTTATATATTAGATATACAAAGAGTAAATATCAATAAAACCAATCAATTTATAATTTACAAAAAATTATAAATATAATGTATGTGACTGCTTCCGTGGCGCAGTGGGAGTGTGTCCAACTGCTACACAAGAGGTCGTGGGTTCGATTTCCACACGGGACACCACTTTGTGTAATCCACAAATTGTTGTTCCGAGTCTGGGTGTACTTTGTGTCCGTGACTTGTATGTTTGTAAAGTCCCTCGCGACACAGGGCTTGCACCCTACTGCGGCAGTCGTATTTAAAAAAAAACTAGTATGGATCTTAATCGCGTGAATAATTTAAGTTAAAACACCTTGTTTATTGAATCTACCCGTGACCACGGCTGTTGCAATACGGTCGAAACGTCGGGCAATAAACAAGGTATTTTACCTTAAATTATTAACGCGATTATGACCCGCATATAATTTTATAACAACTCTCTTTTAAGTGCAGTCGGCTAAAAATTAAACAATTACCTGTATCATATGAAGTTGGTACTCCAATTGACAACGAAAGCTGTACTGCACAGCGGTATGGGTCTTCGTCACCACTTCCCTGTCCCAAATGTTAACTGGCGGGAATCTGGGGAAGATTATAATGAAGTGTAAGTCACTGGGCAACTGAGACATACGAACTAAGGGGACGTACATACATTACGTCAGATTTTTAGGGGGGGGGGGGGGGGTCGAGCTAGATCTCACCAAATGTCATGGGGTCGTTTTTTTTTCCGCAAGAAACCGTTTAAGACTGGATTAAATTTAGTACAAAAAAAACCCGGCTTTTAAAAAAAGATGAAAACAAGATAGGAAAATAAAAAAAAAAAAAAAAAAAAAATGCCTCTGACTGCATGATTTCAATTTATTTTGTTTCAATAATATTTTCAAATTATTTTTTTTCATTTAATTCTTTTTAGTGCTTATTTGTAAGACGTAATTAACTGAAAACTGAACCCAAAATTCGAGTGAAAGTAATTGGTAACAAACTTTAAATCGCTATATATCCTAAACGGTTATTTTATGTGACAAATAATTTAAGAAACCTTATCATACCTACACGATGATACCCCATATGATGACATAGTTTGTTGACTTTAATTTTATTAAGTGAAACCTTCTATATCAGCATTGTGCACTTTTGGTATGCGTAAAAAATGTTAAACTCGCGTCAGTATCACGTGACCCTGATCGAAAATTCGTAAGACGTGGGGTGAGCGCAGGGCGCTTGCGCGAGTGTGCGTGTCATTTTTTCTAAGAGATAAACTTTTTAATTGTCATGTCGTTGTCATTGTCATTTATTAAATTGTCATGTTTGTGTACTATAGCGCAATAGATGAATATTGTATTTAACCACATGAATGATAGTACATACTTTTATACTGAAATATATATATATATATATATATATATATATATATAAAGAACAAAATATTGCCTAACCATTCCAAAATAAAAAAAGCGGCGGTAATCGTGAGGTCGCGGGTTCGAATCCTACCCATTATACTATCGACGTGAACCCACTCCTAACACAAGCCATTAAGCTTAGCTGTAGGGGTTAACAGGATTGCTAGTAATGTGGCACCAAGAACCCACATTGCTAGTTATCCATACTAATATTATAAATGTGAAAGTAACTCTGTCTGTCTGTCTGTCTGTCTGTCTGTCTGTCTGTCTGTCTGTCTGTCTGTCTGTCTGTTACGCTTTCACGCTCAAACCGCTGAACCGATTTAGATGAAATTTGGTATGGAGATAGTTTGAGTCCCGGGGAAGGACATAGGATAGTTTTTATCGCGATAACCGACATCCACGCGGGCGGAGCCGCGGGCGAAAGCTAGTCTATTATAAATAAAAAATATTCAAAAATGCACAACGTTAATGTTAAAGTTTTCACTTTTGCCGACACTACCGGAGTGCAACCCGTTTTTTTTTTTCTCATCACAATATGGCGTCTGGCTGCAGCCATTTTAAATTTTGATTGCCGTCTTTAGTGACGATCACAAGATTAATATGAATCGATTGACGTACGAATCATCAAAATCGGCCCACGCGTTTGGTGTATATAGTGCTACAAAGGAACATACATACACGTCAAAGTTTTAACTGCCTCTGTGGCGCGGTGGGAGTGTTCGATCCCCACACGGGACACTACTTTGTGTAATCCACAAATTGTTGTTCCGGGTCTGGGTGTACTTTATGTCCGTGACTTGTATGTTTGTAAAGTCCCCCGCAACGCAGGGCTTGTACCATACTCCGGGAGTCGCCAAAAAAAAACCCACATAACCCTCCTTCGCAGTCGGGTATTTTTTTTTTCTTTTTTTTTTGATTTTAGTTTTTGGATTTTGACATTCATTTGCTAAACTACTTACTTTTCCCGGATCTGTCCAAGAATGATGTCGGACTTTGTGTTCAAACGTTGCAGTAGTAAAATCAGTAGTATAGCGTCGTGGTCGCCTGAAATAACAAAAATAATGATCAATAAGTAATGCATATTACTGACTGGCATGTTGGTTTAGTGGTAGTGACCCTGATTGCTAAGCCGGAGGTCGTAGGTTCGATCTCCGCCCAAGATAAAACATTGTGTGATGAGCATGGTGGTTTATTTTGTGTCTGAGTGTTATTTATCTATACTAATATTAGATTTGTTTGTTTGAAAGCGGTAATGTATGGAACTAATGATCCGAATTGGAAAATTATTTGACTGTTGGATAGCCCATTTATCGAGGAAGGCTGTAGGCTATATAACATCACGCTATGACCAATAGGAGCGGAGCAGCAATGAGAAATATTGCAAAAACGGGGGAAATTTACGCAGACGAAGTTGTGCGGTACTAATAAAAACTTTTTTACAAAAAAAATAATAGCGACTTTCAAAATAAATATAAGGTAAAAAGCAAAAAATACTATTGGTGCAGCAACAAAAAATAATTAAACATAAAGTTGGTGCCAGGAAATATAGTTTTATGTTTTAGTTAGGTACCTTAAATTTATTTTGGAAGTCGGTATTTATTTCTTAGTAAAAAAGTTTTTATATCAGACTTTTTTTGTGTATTAGTTTGTAGTTGATTTATGTTACAATAGCATAATCCAAACTGCTCATTTCTTTTTACAAAATGTTTCATTTCGCGATACAAGGCCGTTGAATTTTGAGGAGTTCACCTGATACTAGACCATCAGTTCCATTACATGATTTGATGGAGGTGAAGTATCAGGTATCGACCACAGTACTCAGATCACAACCCGCAATATTTATTATCGAATAGTTCCGCTGGTCATCTGTGGTCTTCACCATCAGTTCCATTTCACTCAATGGTGTTTTTAAGAGTAAATGCACGAATTACAACAAAATATTATAAGTGCCCAATTTACTATAAGTGTGCTTTTAATATTTAAATAGTTCCCTCGATTTCTCCAAGATCTATCATCAGATCCAAACTTTGATGACAATGGGACCAATCTGGAAGTAGATACCCTTTCAAACACAAAAATATTTTTTCAAATTGGTCCAGCCGTTTGCGAGTAGTCTTCTTTCAGTAAAATGTTCTAATATTCTAGTCTACAATATTTAAGGCACTTTTCCTTTATGTGGCGTAGTTTTGGGACATCCTGCATATTTTATATGAAAATTCACCTATTTTACAATTTATTTTATGCTGGGTTAAGGTTATTTTATCGAACCCATGACCAATAGACCAGTCAAACATCGCACTTTTTGTAATGTTTTTTTTTTTTGACGAAATATGTACTTTCTTTCGATGATCTTCCGAGCAGATCGAGACATCTACGAGGTTTAGCAACATTACCACTGTCATTACATAGATAGGTGATAGTTATAAAATATGTCATACCCTCCGTGCCTCGGTGAAGTTAAGCCGGTCCTGCGCCCAATCTCTTTTTTAAAGATAACTAGTAATGTGGGATTTTGGTCCCACATTACTAGCAATCCTGTTAACCCCTCCAGCTAAGCTCAATGGCTTGTGTTAGGAGTGGGTTCACGTCGGTAGTATACTGGGTAGGATTCGAACCCGCGACCTTACGATTGCGAGACCGATGCCTTAGCCATTACGCTACCGCCGCTTTCTCTGATCTCTCCTAGGTCCTAACGCATTATGAGACCATTACTTTACCTATTTTTTTTTTGAAGGCCGTAAAAAACCGCCTAACGCACACCTCCAGCACCCGAGGCAGACGCTGGAGGTAAGTGTGGGACCTGCCCCTTGTACCAGCTATATCTTCGGCGAGCACCATCACGTCACCTGCAGTAGCCATGTACTCGTAGGTCCGAAACCGCATAAGTGGTGTAGTCTGTACGTCACCTGCAGTAGCCATGAAGTGGTCGGGCAGGCAGGCGGCGAGCATGTCGGCGCGCGCGCGCGCCTGCGCCAGCTCCAGCGCGCGCAGCTGCAGGTCGATGGAGCGCGTGGACGAGCCCATAAGTGGTGTAGTCTGTACGTCACCTGCAGTAGCCATGAAGTGGTCGGGCAGGCAGGCGGCGAGCATGTCGGCGCGCGCGCGCGCCTGCGCCAGCTCCAGCGCGCGCAGCTGCAGGTCGATGGAGCGCGTGGACGAGCCCATAAGTGGTGTAGTCTGTACGTCACCTGCAGTAGCCATGAAGTGGTCGGGCAGGCAGGCGGCGAGCATGTCGGCGCGCGCGCGCGCCTGCGCCAGCTCCAGCGCGCGCAGCTGCAGGTCGATGGAGCGCGTGGACGAGCCCATAAGTGGTGTAGTCTGTACGTCACCTGCAGTAGCCATGAAGTGGTCGGGCAGGCAGGCGGCGAGCATGTCGGCGCGCGCGCGCGCCTGCGCCAGCTCCAGCGCGCGCAGCTGCAGGTCGATGGAGCGCGTGGACGAGCCCATAAGTGGTGTAGTCTGTACGTCACCTGCAGTAGCCATGAAGTGGTCGGGCAGGCAGGCGGCGAGCATGTCGGCGCGCGCGCGCGCCTGCGCCAGCTCCAGCGCGCGCAGCTGCAGGTCGATGGAGCGCGTGGACGAGCCCATAAGTGGTGTAGTCTGTACGTCACCTGCAGTAGCCATGAAGTGGTCGGGCAGGCAGGCGGCGAGCATGTCGGCGCGCGCGCGCGCCTGCGCCAGCTCCAGCGCGCGCAGCTGCAGGTCGATGGAGCGCGTGGACGAGCCCATAAGTGGTGTAGTCTGTACGTCACCTGCAGTAGCCATGAAGTGGTCGGGCAGGCAGGCGGCGAGCATGTCGGCGCGCGCGCGCGCCTGCGCCAGCTCCAGCGCGCGCAGCTGCAGGTCGATGGAGCGCGTGGACGAGCCCATAAGTGGTGTAGTCTGTACGTCACCTGCAGTAGCCATGAAGTGGTCGGGCAGGCAGGCGGCGAGCATGTCGGCGCGCGCGCGCGCCTGCGCCAGCTCCAGCGCGCGCAGCTGCAGGTCGATGGAGCGCGTGGACGAGCCCATAAGTGGTGTAGTCTGTACGTCACCTGCAGTAGCCATGAAGTGGTCGGGCAGGCAGGCGGCGAGCATGTCGGCGCGCGCGCGCGCCTGCGCCAGCTCCAGCGCGCGCAGCTGCAGGTCGATGGAGCGCGTGGACGAGCCCATAAGTGGTGTAGTCTGTACGTCACCTGCAGTAGCCATGAAGTGGTCGGGCAGGCAGGCGGCGAGCATGTCGGCGCGCGCGCGCGCCTGCGCCAGCTCCAGCGCGCGCAGCTGCAGGTCGATGGAGCGCGTGGACGAGCCCATAAGTGGTGTAGTCTGTACGTCACCTGCAGTAGCCATGAAGTGGTCGGGCAGGCAGGCGGCGAGCATGTCGGCGCGCGCGCGCGCCTGCGCCAGCTCCAGCGCGCGCAGCTGCAGGTCGATGGAGCGCGTGGACGAGCCCATAAGTGGTGTAGTCTGTACGTCACCTGCAGTAGCCATGAAGTGGTCGGGCAGGCAGGCGGCGAGCATGTCGGCGCGCGCGCGCGCCTGCGCCAGCTCCAGCGCGCGCAGCTGCAGGTCGATGGAGCGCGTGGACGAGCCCATAAGTGGTGTAGTCTGTACGTCACCTGCAGTAGCCATGAAGTGGTCGGGCAGGCAGGCGGCGAGCATGTCGGCGCGCGCGCGCGCCTGCGCCAGCTCCAGCGCGCGCAGCTGCAGGTCGATGGAGCGCGTGGACGAGCCCATAAGTGGTGTAGTCTGTACGTCACCTGCAGTAGCCATGAAGTGGTCGGGCAGGCAGGCGGCGAGCATGTCGGCGCGCGCGCGCGCCTGCGCCAGCTCCAGCGCGCGCAGCTGCAGGTCGATGGAGCGCGTGGACGAGCCCATAAGTGGTGTAGTCTGTACGTCACCTGCAGTAGCCATGAAGTGGTCGGGCAGGCAGGCGGCGAGCATGTCGGCGCGCGCGCGCGCCTGCGCCAGCTCCAGCGCGCGCAGCTGCAGGTCGATGGAGCGCGTGGACGAGCCCATAAGTGGTGTAGTCTGTACGTCACCTGCAGTAGCCATGAAGTGGTCGGGCAGGCAGGCGGCGAGCATGTCGGCGCGCGCGCGCGCCTGCGCCAGCTCCAGCGCGCGCAGCTGCAGGTCGATGGAGCGCGTGGACGAGCCCATAAGTGGTGTAGTCTGTACGTCACCTGCAGTAGCCATGAAGTGGTCGGGCAGGCAGGCGGCGAGCATGTCGGCGCGCGCGCGCGCCTGCGCCAGCTCCAGCGCGCGCAGCTGCAGGTCGATGGAGCGCGTGGACGAGCCCATAAGTGGTGTAGTCTGTACGTCACCTGCAGTAGCCATGAAGTGGTCGGGCAGGCAGGCGGCGAGCATGTCGGCGCGCGCGCGCGCCTGCGCCAGCTCCAGCGCGCGCAGCTGCAGGTCGATGGAGCGCGTGGACGAGCCCATAAGTGGTGTAGTCTGTACGTCACCTGCAGTAGCCATGAAGTGGTCGGGCAGGCAGGCGGCGAGCATGTCGGCGCGCGCGCGCGCCTGCGCCAGCTCCAGCGCGCGCAGCTGCAGGTCGATGGAGCGCGTGGACGCGCGCGACGCCTGCACCAGCGAGCCCAGCTCCGCGCCCGGCGGGGAGCGAGCTTGCACCGGCTCTGGGGTTGATTCCTGCTCGGACGTGGGCGCTGGAGAGCCTGTAGACAAAGTACTATGCGTAACAAATTGTATTGAGATCCGTCTTCCGTAGCATAAGGACAAAACTCACTGGTTTATTTATGCTATGATTATTTGTAAATTGTATGTTTTAATGATTCAATAATAAATAAATTAAAAAAATGAGAAGATATTCCCGATCCCGACAACTTCACTTTGTACTTGTCAAAATTGTACCGCTAGTAATGAAAACTCCCAAGTCGGGTAAAGTACGTATGTGTATGGTAATGGAACGGACGTAATATTTATTTTCTTCGAACTATGTAGGTACCTACCTAACATTTTTCTTTATTATAATAATAATAGTACTTTTTAATATTTAATAAACATTAAACAGAAATAAGTAAATATGCAAAATATAAGAATATTCTACATTTTAGTGGCTTTTCAGTCAGACGTAATATTTTTTTGAACTAAAACATAATAAATAGTAAAATGAAGTGCTTATATGTAATTCATTATAGTAGGTAGGTACTTCTGTGTAATACTAATGACACCTTTTTACGAATCATTTTATTGCTGACATTACGTCATACAATGAAGTTGCAGTCGTATTGCGAAACAAAATATCATCATGACAGTTATCAACTCATTTGAAACGTATATGTCGGAGCGTCAACTATAGTAACTACTGAGACTGCCATCTATGGTTGACTTTGTTAATTACCATTTATTTATAAATGTTTTCTAATTTAATTTATTTTGTTCAGTTAGCTATCACAATAATTGTTTCTTGTGTTTTTGGTGCCGGTATTTTAAAGATTTGTACTAAAATTCTAAGAAACATGTTAAACTCTTGTGTTTGTCGACATTACAGATTCTCATCCATACTAATATTATAAATGTGAAAGTAACTCTGTCTGTCTGTCTGTCTGTCTGTCTGTTACGCTTTCACGCTCAAACAGCTAAACCGATTTAGATTAAATTTTGTATGGAGATAGTTTGAGTCCCGAGGAAGGACATAGGATAGTTTTTATCGCGATAACCGACATCCACGCGGGCGGAGCCGCGGGCGAAGGCTAGTTTATTATAAACTTGAGAAGTAGTAATAGGTACCTACTGTTGATATGTACTGGCACCGACGTCAAAAAAATTGTATATTCCCACCCGTTCTGTTTAGTAGTTCTTTTAGCAGAACTACTGTTACTAACTACTGGTGATTTTTTTCCAATTAGTTCTGTCTACAGAACAAATGGGAATGCAATTCCCACCTGTACTGTTAAGTAGTTCTGTCACGAACCTTGTGACTCAAACTATTTACTTCTCCATGCAATCAATTATCAAGTAACTGGCCATTTGTGATATTTATTCTTTATTTATGATTTCCGATGACAATGTCACGTTTACAAGTGTTTCAAGCGTGCCGTGATGAGGACAATAATATATTGAAAAGGGTTGTTGCTATTTCAACTAGTTACTTTAACATAATAAGACGCGGTCGCGTATTGCTCAAAACTGGCTTCGAATATTACTAGGTAATTGGTCAAAAATGGCTTCGAATATTGCCAGCTAATTGGTCAAAATGGGCTTTGAATATTACCAGCTAATTGGTCAAAAATGGCTTCGAATATTGCCAGCTAATTGGTCAAAATGGGCTTTGAATATTACCAGCTAATTGGTCAAAAATGGCTTCGAATATTGCCAGCTAATTGGTCAAAAAGGGCTTCGAATATTACCAGCTAATTGGTGAAAAATGACTTCGAATATTACCACTAATATACTATGTTAAAAGACAATGTAAATTGTATTACCAAAAAGTTGTAACATGAGATAAATTAAAATCAGCCTTAGTAAGTACAACAAAGGTAAAAACTATAAGTGCTTAAATCGGAGTCATTCTTAGTAGGACACAATACAAGTGAAATAGCAGTCGATGTACTATAGGCCGACCGCTTAACTCGTATATCGCCTGCGCGGTGAGAAGGGAGCGCGGGGTGATGTTAACGGGTGGGTGAGCGGGGTGCGCGGGAAGTTCTCTGTCCCGCGCACCCCGCTCACCCACCCGTTAACATCACCCCGCGCTCCCTTCTCACCGCGCAGGCGATATACGAGTTAAGCGGTCGGCCTATAGGAGTACATAACATTGTGGGAGGTACGCTATATAAAATATCTAACGATGTACTAGGAGTATGGGAGTATTATTAATGCCAGAGGTATAGCACCAAATAATTAACGATGTACCAGGAGAACATAATAAAATATCTGAAGATGTACTATGAGTATTATTAATGTCGGAGGTATGGCGGAGGTATGGCACCAAATAATTAACGATGTACAATGTACCAGGGAAACATAACATTGTAGGAGGTACGCTATACAAAATATCTAACGATGTACTAGGAGTATGGGAGTATTATTAATGTCAGAGGTATAGCACCAAATAATTGGGTAGTTGACAACAATAAAAGTAAATTATTTTATACTAATCAGTTAATAGTTGATCTTAAAACGTTCTGAAAATATCTGTTCTTTTACATTTTAACATGTTTTTGAATTTAAAAGCATGAAACCGAATACTAAAAGTAATGATTTGACGATAGGAACTTATGATGTCATAGGTTCCTATTCAATACACATTTCTATAGAGCTTGTCGTTTTGACATTTCATAAAAAGAGACTGATTTGACTTGATAGTCAACATCCCCATTAACGATGTACGATGTACCAGGAGAACATAACATTGTGGGAGGTACGCTATATAAAATATCTAACGATGTACTAGGAGTATGTGAGTATTATTAATGTCAGAGGTATAGCACCAAATAATTTACGATGTACGATGTACCAGGAGAACATAACATTGTAGAAGGTACGCTTATAAAATATCTGAAGATGTACTATGAGTATTATTAATATCAGAGGTATAGCACCAAATAATTAACGATGTACAATGTACCAGGGGAACATAACATTGTAGGAGGTACGCTATTTAGACCAGGGCCGAAGCCTTCAAAAATAGTAAAAAATGAAAAAAAACAGTAGGATGAAACCCATTAGAAAAGGAGGGGAAAATTATAAAAATGAAAGGAAAAATAAATTACGGTCGATCCGAGTTCGGGAAGTGGGAGGGGGTGAGTTTTTAAGGGTGAAAATGGTTTATCTCGATTTCCGGCAAAACTACAAGTCCTATGGAAAAAAGTTAAATAGCAAAGTTGTAGGTAATAAAAACATCTACTACAACTTTTGTTTTTCCAATTTTTAACGTCAGAGCTATAGCACCTAATAATTAATGATGTACGATGTACCAGGAGAACATAACATTGTAGAAGGTACGCTATATCAAATATCTGAAGACGTACTATGAGTATAATAAAGACGGAAGTATAGCACCAAATAATTAACGATCTACAATGTACCAGGAGAACATAAAATTGTAGGAGGTACGCTATATATAAAATATCTGAAGATGTACTATAAGTATTATTAATGCCGGAGGTATGGCACCAAATAATTAATGATGTACGATGTACCAGGAGAACATAACATTGTGGGAGGTACGCTGTATAAAATATCTGACGATGTACTAGGAGTATTATTAATGTCGGAGGTATAGCACCTAATAATTAATGATGTACGATGTACCAGGAGAACATAACATTGTAGAAGGTACGCTATATCAAATATCTGAAGACGTACTATGAGTATAATAAAGACGGAAGTATAGCACCAAATAATTAATGATCTACAATGTACCAGGAGAACATAAAATTGTGGGAGGTACGCTGTATAAAATATCTGACGATGTACTAGGAGTATTATTATTGTCGGAGGTATAGCACCAAATAATTAATGATGTACGATGTACCAGGAGAACATAACATTGTAGAAGGTACGCTATATAAAATATCTGACGATGTACTAGGAGTATTATTAATGTCGGAGGTATAGCACCAAATAATTAATGATGTACGATGTACCAGGAGAACATAACATTGTAGAAGGTACGCTATATAAAATATCTGACGATGTACTAGGAGTATTATTAATGTCGGAGGTATGGCACCAAATAATTAACGATCTACAATGTACCAGGACAACATAACATTGTAGAAGGTTAAAGGAGAAATTTATTAATTGTTACGCGCATCGGCAAGCTGCGAGGCACTCCGCGCCAGACAGCGACAGAGTTACGCGTTAGAAGAGAGCGGCAACGTTTAGGTGAATATCGCGGTACGCACTGAGCGCTTAAACAAGCTGAATTGCACTTTGTTGCTTAGTAGCAAGAGTCGCTATTCCTATTTATTTTTGCGCGAAGTGCCGTTTCTGTACTTGTACTATTTATTTTGTGGTGATATGCTAACCCGTAACAAAATGAAAAATGTTAACCCTTCGCCTCTAGCGTAATATATCAAAATCATATACTGGGTGGCGCAAAAGTAAAGACCCTATTTGGTTCAGCTATAACATTTTTTCTAAATTAGAAAACTAGATTTAGATTTTTTTAAATGTATATTTGTGCCATTAAATTTCGTACCATTAGGATTTAAAGATGATGTCTTTTAAATGGTGACCTCCAGAGTTGATACACATTTGAGCCCTATTTATGACATTTTGCATAACTTGCCGTAACACTTCCTGCGATATGTTCGTTATTTCTTGACGAATGTTTTCTTTTAGAGCTGCGAGAGTCTGTGGCTTGTTCACATATACCCGAGATTTCAAAAAACCCCAAAGAAAGAAGTCTGGACTGGTCAGATCGGGTGATCTTGCAGGCCAAGGCAAATCGCCAAAACGAGAGATAACTCGGCCTGGAAAAGCGTCCCTCCCTAAGTCCATAGTGTCGCGCGCTGTGTGTGCCGTAGCGCCGTCTTGTTGAAACCAGATGTGCTCCAGCCCCAATTCGTCCAAACTGGGTATCAAAAACTCACGTAACATGGTTCTGTAGCGTTCTCCAGTGACAGTTATCGCATTGCCTCCAGCGTCTTCGAAAAAATAGGGTCCGATCACTCTGTCAACACAGATGCCACACCATACAGTAACTTTTAGTGGGAGTAGAGGTGTTTCTTGAATAATGCGCGGATTATCAGTGCCCCAGAACCGAGTATTCTGCTTATTGACATGCCCTGAGAGATGGAAATGCGCTTCGTCACTCATAACCAATTTTGAAGGAAAATCATCCTCTTCAAGGTTGAGGTTTATGACGCGCTGGCAGTAATCTAGACGAGCTCGGTGGTCAGCAGGCAGCAGCTGATGAGTCATTTGAGTTTTATACGGGAACATCTTTAAGTCTTTCACCAAAATACGTTGCAGGGTCCGTCTGGAAATGCCCAATTGCGTGGCACGTCGCCTCGTTGATGTTATGGACACTCTTCCACATCTTCGCGCACAGCATCGATATTTTCAGCTGAACGGCCTGTTCTTGGTCTCCCAGACTTAGGTCTATCCAATGTTGAGCCAGTTGCTTCAAGGCGTGTGGCAAAGCGTCGAATTGTGCGACCAATCGGTGCCGGACGGTGGGGAAATCGTCGACGAAATTCACGTTGTGTTCTTATCACTGATGAATTATTCCGTAAGAACATTGACACAATTATTCCACGTTCTTGGGGAGTAAAACGGTCCATGTTTATTTTCAGTGTATTTTACATTTGTTCACTACACAATTTTCAACAACAGAATGACAGAAAATATCATATAAAAAAAAAAAAAGTATTTTCTTTAGTGCCAGTACTTTTGCGTATTTAAATTAATAAGGTACAGAAAGTTCTTAATTAAATGAAGACATATCTTATTCTGCCAAATTTACACCCCAATGGTGCAAATTTAAAAAAAATAAACTTGAGGGGTGTCAAGGGACATCCGGATGGAAAGAAGTTCTTATCTTAATTTTTTTTTATAATCTTCGCAAAACCACACTGCTCAATGCGAAATAGAAAGACGAAACGAAAATAACTTACAAAAAGACGATTGTATACCGAATGCTCGAACCCACAACTACACAATTGTCACCAATACTGTGTACCGAATTTATGCCTCTAGACCAAATCGACAGGTGACTTCTCCGTCAAATTAGATGTTCATATCTTACGCGCACGCCGCACGGCTTGTGTGTGTCAAAAAGTGTCGTTACAACTTTTCGTAAGATTTTTTTTCGTCTAACCCCCTTTCACAACGCGCGCAATATTATGTGTATACTGTAGAAAAGCCCGAACGAAGCCGGGGCAGGCTCTATATCTAAAAACTTACCTTGTTTAGATTCCAGTTGAGTTCGTATTTCATTGTACTGCTCAGTCATTTTCTGTACCAATTCTCTAAACTTTAGTATAGTGGAGTCTCGGTCCATTATGGTCTCTAATGCTGCCTCCCTTTCTCTCACAGCCTGAAAGACAAGGACAAGTATATTATTAGGACCCTAGTTTCACAGATACGGTTAACACCATGCACGAGAAATCGCATCGACTATTCTAAATTCAAAATGGATGTCAAACGTGTAATAACAAAGTTGACAAAAAAAAAGTATTTGAAAATTGAATAGTTGCTGAGCAACTTTGTTATTTAATAGTCACGTCTATTTTGGCTTTTGTATAAGGATTTTAGGAAATTAGTACCCTAAGGGGGTAGAATAGGAGGTTGTAAATATTTATGAAACTCCGTCACAGTTTTGAAGTAAAAATACAAAAAATTAAAAGTTAAAATAACTAATATAATAATATAACATTCGTATTTGAATTTTTGGTTTAAAATAAAAAATAACGTGTTTCAGCGTTATTAAAAAAGGGGTGTAAAATAGGGGGATGCAATTTTGTATAAAACTCAGTGAGTTTTAAAATCGATCTGAGAAAATTTATTGTTTTATGGCTTTAAAAACGTTTTAAAGTTCATAGAAAAACAACCCTTACAGGGGTAAAATTATCCAAGCGGACGAAACCTCGGTCAACAGCTAGTCTTCTTCTGTCTAAAGGATGTCCGGTAATTAATGGATAACCTTGAAATGGCTTAAAGTAGAACTTATGACCATTCAGAAAAAAAATCTATCATAAGTAGTACCTAAGAAAAGTATTTAAAAAAAAAAAAATTGCCTTATATTACATTTCTTTTTAAAAAAAAGACGCCTCCCGCATTAGGGTACAAGCCCTGTGTCGCGGGGGACTTTACAAACATACAAGTCACGGACACAAAGTACACACAGAATAAGAACAACAATTTGTAAATCACACAAAGTGGTGTCCCGTGTAGGAATCGAACCCACGACCTCTTGCGTAGCAGTAGGACACACTCCCACCGCGCTACAGAGGCATTCAACAACACAACATTAGTCTAGAACACTACGACTAGAAATGAATGAAATTCATCGGCTTTTTGTTGTTTTAATATATCGTACTAGCTGGCGCGGGTCAACTTCGTATGCGTAAATTTTTCCCGTTTTTGCAACATTTCTCATTGCTGCCCCGCTCCAATTGGTCGTAGCGTGATGTTATCCAACTGTAAAATAATTTGTAAATTCGTATCAGTAGTTCCTGAGATTACTGCGTTCAAACAAACAAACTCTTCAGCTTTATAATATTAGTATAGATGATAGATTTTTTTTGTATTTTATCCTAATGGCCATAAATTCTACTATAAGCCATTTCAAGGTTAACCATTAACTACCGGACACCCTGTATATAAAAGGCAACCGTTACTAACTGACTGATCAATCAACACAGCTAAAACCACTAAACGGATTGCGCTCAAATATGACACACAGACAGTTATTATAACGTAGGCATCCGCTAAAGGATTTTAGAAAATTTACCCCCATTAGGGGATGAAACAGGGGTCCAAAAATTTAGCTAAAGGCTCCGTAGGCATCCGCTAAAGGGTTTCAGAAAATTTAACCCCCTTAGGGGATGAAACAGGTGTCCAAAAATTTAGCTAAAGGCTCCTTGTAGAAGCAACGTACCTCTCTAGTATTAGCGTGCGCCATCTCCAACTCCTCGCGCAGATCCATCTCCAGCTCCCTGTTGGACTCTACCAGCTGTTCGTGCACCTCCTGGAGAGCTTCCAGCTCTGATACGTCTTGTTTTAGCTGTTCCACCTGGAAACAATATGTGGCCATAATGTGAAAACTGATTTCAATTGGGATGATCAATCCACATGTTGTCCCACTGCTGGGCATGGGTCTCCCTCCCTAGTAGAACCTATTTATAATATACTAGCGGCCCGCTCCGGCTTCGCACGGGTATACAATATATAGATGTTATTATACATATAAAACTTCCTCTTCAATCACTCTATCTATTAAAAAAACCGCATCAAAATCCGTTGCGTAATTTTAAAGATTTAAGCATACATAGGGATATAGGGACAGAGAAAGCGACTATGTTTTATACTATGTAGTGATACGGGGTTTAATTGCCATAATCATCGCGCTTGGCGAGCGGGTTGGCGATCGCAGTAAAGCTTTAAAGTACGAAGAGCATGCTGCTGCTTGTTCGAAGTGTGACATTCCTTAGGGGTCTTCTTCTATAAGTCACGTGATGTTTTAGCTACTATTTGACCCCCTCTCTACCCTTGGTGATACTTAGTAAGGTTTGAGACTACTAAGATCACGTGTATTTTTTTGGTCATAGCACAACAAATCTCACAAGAGGATGAGTCTCCAAAGACAAGGGGTGAAATTTCTCACTATACACCACCCCTCTCCCCTGATGATCTTTCGTGATTTTTCGAGCCTCGCGTGATTAATGAACGACCCCATAGTCTGTAATAAGTTGGTATTTTTGATCCGACATGAAACACGAGCCGCCATCGTGTGTGTATAGACTGCGCCATCCCTTTCAATTAAAAAGTAAAAATGGACTGTAAAGCGTGAACAAATTAGTGCGGCCTTTGACAGGTATTGTCCACAAAGTAGCATTGTCTTTCTAGAGGTGTTCAATTTTGGTGATGGTCTTCCCAACCCCTAAACGTTTTTAAAAGACCTATCTAACAATACCCCACACGATGGGGTAGGTAAGAAAAAAATAACATCCCCACTTTACACATAGGGGAAGTACCCTAAAAAAAGCTTTTCAAGATTTTGTTCTTGCACTTTGTCGGCATAAGTAATATGTGTATCCATGCAAATTAAAGCCTTCTAGCACTAACAGTCTCTGAGCAAAGCTGCGGACGGACGGACGGACATGGCGAAACTATAAAGAGTAGTAAACTCATAGTTTAAGAAATAAAAAAAAATACATACAACGCGTAATAATTATGGAAAGATCACGATATTGTTCGAGGGAACACAGCTGTAATAGTACATTATGATATAAGTGCGGTAAGTCGAAAATAGTGCGGTAAGGCGATATAGCTACAAGAAAGCAGAGGCTGTAATTATAAAAGCGCACGTATGTCAAACGACGTTTTATAACATATTTGCGAGGACATAAACAAAAAAACAATACAGGGAAGAGAAAAAGCGCGCGGAATCATTTTTACTTGTTCACAAATTAGCGATGCGCGCGCATCAGCGCTTTTTTTTAAGGCAAAGGCACAAAAGCAGCCAGTATTACTAATAAAGTAAATTAATATTTTTGTGTTTTCTTACAGATAAATGATTGTAATTTGTGGTTAAAATTAATTTAATTAAAGACTTAAATGTTTATTTATTACATTTCATATCCCAAAGTTAATTTTATTCATAAAATGTTGACCACTTTTCTGACATAATGACACAAGTACGTAATGAGATACATTACGATATCGAAATTGGTGAAATAAGAGACCCTTTACAAGCAAATGTGTTATAAAATATTTTACCAAACAAAGATTGGGTTGGGATTGGGTCCCACATTACTAGCAATCTTGTAAAACCCTCCAGCTAAGCTGAAAGGGTTGTGCTAGGAGAGGGTTCACGTCTGCGGGCGGGCGTACGCGCTAATCTGCCCCGCCCGCTGCCTCGTATGCTCGTGGAGTGTGTATCCAGGGTAGGTGTGAAATGCCCGGAACGCAACAACATCGCGTCCGGGCATTGCCACTGGGCGGGCCGCCGACGGTATAACACATTCCGGCGGCCCGTTCGCGAAGGTGGCGAGCGATACACGGCGGGTTTTTTAGTGGGTGCAAACCCCACACTACCTTCATCGTCTTCCCCGGATGGTGGGGATATTCGTTAAGATTTTTTCCAGCCAAACCAAAAAAAAAATGAGTGGGTTCACTTCGGTAGGATAATGGGTAGGATTCGAATCCCCGACCTCAAAATTGCAAGGCCTTTAGCCATTAGGCTACCGCCATTGATGAATGTAAACTGTGAGCTGTGAGCTACTTATTTTTAATATTAATGTATCTCATTTTATGTATACTGTTTTTTATTCTTATGAGAAATAAAGATCTTTAAACCTATGAACAAAAGATTCCCCAACATACCTGGTCTTCCAATCCCATTTTCTTCTCAGCAAGCTGTTCCACCATTTCCTCAGCGCCCAAAGCGGCATCCACCTGCTCCCGAAGGTCAGCCACCTGGGCTTCTAACTCTTCTACTCTGGAGGACAGCTTCTCTTTGGTGCGGGATAACTCGGCTATCTCCGATTTGTATTGTTCCAAATCCTGGTGAATGAGATGCAAATTAAATCAATATCTAGAGCCAACTCACGGCTATCTGATCTAAAACTAGGCTGAACTAAGAGCCTGTACTAAGGCAACCAGACAACCAATAAATATACTAACATATTGAAGTATTTTTTATTGGCATTTCTTGCCAATTACTTTACAAATACAATAATTGAATTTTTGAAAGAAATCAAAATTTGAAATCCAGACTCAGGAATCGAACCCGAAACATCCGTAGCCAAACCGGGGCCAGAAGCGAACCGCCTATCTGGACTATGTTACTAGATCTCAAATTTTTCTATCCCTTGATGCTTGCGAGTTGGGCCCTCGCAGCGCCATCTAGTCGATAGTTAAAAGAACTATCACGGCCTTTGTTTTTGAAGTCTCGATATCTCGATAAGGGTTCGATTCCTGAGTCTGGATTTCAATTTTTTCTATCTTTCAAAAATGCAATTATTGTATACCAACATATTATATAAATTACATTCAGGCACAGAGTAAACAATCGTGCTCATCGCACAAAGACTAACCCTGAACGGGAATCTAATGCAGGACCTTTGACTTTTAAAGTCACTCAACTCTCAATTTTCGTCAACAGATAATATCCCTTTCCTTTACGTGTTAAAATGCCCACGGAAATATCTAAATCAAACCGATTAATAAATCTAATAAATCAGTCAGATGTTCAAGAATGTCCGTGAGACGTACAATAATGTCTCGTAGACTCAGTCTCTCGAGCAGTAGGCTAATTAACCAACAAAATTATGAGGATCTTCGCGTCAAAAGCACATAATGTAGAATCATGACTTAACATTATCACAAGTATTGTATTTCTTTTGCTTCAGATAAGTATGTATTCCAGTAATATCAGAGTAATATAAAAAAAATCTGACTTTAGAGAATGCTTGGCTTTTTTAATCGGTTCCTTCTCGATAAACCCGGGAGTCAAATAGAAGGACATGTAAATGTCCCTCAGATTCTCACATAACATCCCTAGCTTACTACACACATAATAGCTAAATATATGAAATGCAGAAATATAATACATTATATTGTGCATTTTATACGTTAGTCCAAAGATCTATATTTTAATGATATAGAGAGCAATATTACGAACCTTGTCATGTGCGGTGATGTCTCTTAGACACACATATTAGTTCCCTACACTCTATTAGTACAACAAAATATAACAGAAGTGAACAATATTACATACCTTATGCATCTTCTGCATCTCATGCTTGTCATGTGCGGAGAGGTCCCTCAGACGTACAAGTGTGTCCCTCAGACGCACATTCTGTTGCTGCAGCTGCCTCATCTCGTAGCCTGTCGCTCCGGACTCTACGTACGGGTGCTCTGTTATAGCACCGCACACACATACCGTGTTATATATAACAAAATGGATATAACCCTCTGTCTGTCTGTCATTGTCCATTATTAATTTAGGGGATATTGGAGACAAATCAAAGATTTTTTTACATGATATACAATTAACTGACACAAAAAAACGTATTTTTTATATATAAAGGACGACTTCGGCAGTATTGTAGTCTTCCGCAGTGTGGCGGGGGACTTTACAAACATACAAGTCACGGACACAAAGTACACCCAGACTAGGAACAACAATTTGTGGATCACACAAAGTGGTGTCTCGTGTGGGAATCGAACCCACGACCTCTTGCGTAGCAGTCGGATATGGAATGTGTAAATTATTTTGTCCGAAAAAAAAATTAAACGACCTCTGGCTTAGCAATCAGGGTCACTAACCACTAGACCAACAGGTCAGTCAGAGTCAAGTAAAATTCATAATTATACACTATAGAGTTACTATTTGTTACAAATATTCTTCTTGTGAATCTTTTAGTTTCAAAATTTTGTCATTTTTACAAGATTTAATGAAATTAATATATTACGAGTTTAAATCTGAATTTATCACAATACAATGGAAATGGGCAAAATAGGATCAAGTAAATTGTCATCGAGGGTTTTTAAACACAAAACACAAAACGGAAAATAAAATTTAAAAAAAAAACATGCAACACTTAATATACAAAGACTTAACACATTCACAGTAACTTTTTCTGAAATAATTTGATATGTGTACCTACAGAGTGCGCGGTACAGCTAAAATACCTTGGCGATTTCGCTCATATCAAATTTGAAATTTCAAAATAGTGTGCTCTTCTACGCAAAAATCAAGACCCAGTAGTTTTGTTTGAGACTTGATCTTGAAGGAAGCAATGTAACATTTAATCCTTTAATATATACGGCCCGCGCAACTTCGTATGCATGAATTTTCCCCGTTTTTGCAACATTTTTCGTTGCTACTCCGCTCCTATTGGTCGTAGTGTGATGTTCCTCGATAAATGGGCTACCCATCATCATCATCATCATCATCAGCCTATCGCAGTCCACTGCTGGACATAGGCCTCTCCAATTGCACGCCACTTTGTTCTATCTTCGGCTTCTCGCATCCAGCTCCTGCCAGCCGTTTTGCCGGCTACCCAACGGAAAAATAATTTTTCAATTCGGATTTGTTTGTTTGTTTGATTGAACACGATAATCTCAGGAACTACTGGTCCGAATTGAAAAAATATTTTACAGTTGGATAACCATTTATCGAGGGAGGCTATAGGCTGAATAACATCACGCTACGACCAATAGGAGTAGAGCAGCAATGAAAAATGATGCAAAAACGGGGAAAATTTACGCAAAAGAAGTTGCGCGGGTCAGCTAGTAAAATAATAAAACTAAACGACTTGTCCCTGTAGTAGTAGCTAATATAAACTATTTTATTTAGAAAATATAATAAATAATGCAAAAATAAAATAAGAAGAAATAAAATTGTTGTTATTTTTTATACTTTTACCAACAGGTCCATCATAAGTTACATCGCCCCAAAATATATATCCGAAAGCAGTGAATGTGCCAAGTACATGCTTATTAATAAAAATATAAATAATAATGTAAACTAAATGTAATAGTATTAATAAAAATAATATTATATATATAATAATGACAAACTATATACGTCCAAACCCGAAAAATATAACAAAATACGTACACATTTTAGCTGTGTATGAAGCTCTATAATTATAAAAAAATAGCAATAATTATAAAATATAATAAAAAATAAAAATAATAAATAAATAAAAATTATAGCGCCAAAATAGGGTTAAAAAAATGAAAAATTGGAGATTTGTGTGTGCCTGTGCTGTCTTTAAATGTTAGGTCTTTGCATTATCTACATTGGCTAGTCATTGTAGATTTTAAAATACATTAGCCGGTCAATATGAATAACTAAAATATATTAATAAATTATATATATACAAATGTAATTTAATACATTGAAATTGCAATTACAGAAGTATGAAATCACCAGTTAGACATATTAACCGTCCAATAGCAATTTCTTATAGTATTAAAACTAATTATTATTAAATGAAAATAATAATTATTTCATTTAGTTCAACAGCTTTGTACTTTTTTCAGTTTAAAAAAACAACAATTTCCCCTACAATAGTCGAACTCACACACGCACACGATAAAAAATATCAAAATCGGTCCACGCGTTTAGGAGTTACGCAACATACACATACAGAAGAATTAGTATAAAGATTAGTTTAAGCCAACTGCTTACCATCAGTCTGTATGCTTCGTACAGTACTCCAAAAGTAATAATGCGCATAGAAATCTTCGGAAATCTTCGTCATTGTTCGGCAACGGTCGTATTACCCGAGCGTCGAAAGACGATATTTATATAGAGTGGTTAAGAGCAATTTCTCTATGCCTAATTTTATATATTATGTGTTTTGTGCTAAAACAGATTTGATTTACCTGTAACGAAATTTGATTCGATAATTCCATGTAAGTAAATAGCGAAAACGCTACAATCATTGTTGGAGTGATTAGTTTTCAAGTGTCTTACCGAAGTTGGTGTAATTATGGAGGAAAAGGTTTAAATAACATAAGGTTTTATTAGAAGGAGAAAAAAACGTTTTCAAATAGAGGTTTACATAAAATATAATCAAAATCTCAGTTCAAATTTGTTTACAGCACTAATCATTCCAGAAAAATAATACAATTATAAAAAAATTAATCAGAATCGAGGAAGACCTCTATTCCCGACATCGCAGATTCATCAGAAGTTTCATTATGCTCTTGTTCATTTACACTTTCCTCACTGCTATCACCTGTGTAAATAATCAGTTTATCGGAATAACTATCGATTCTTGGCTCAAATTTTCTATATTCATCTTCGCATTGAACCGCATGATCAGAAACTTTTTTCCATTCTTCTGGTCCTATTTTATTGATTTTTTCTAATATAGCATCTTTAACTGACGTCACAGTCATTGCAATATTTCTCTTGGCCACGTGTTGCTTTATTTGGGACCAAATATTTTCAATAGGGTTAAAATCGGGATGATATGGTGGCAATCGTATAATTTTATGCCCATGTTCCTCCATTATACGGTCAATGGCAAATTCTGTGTAATTTTCTTTGTATCTTTGTATAATTTTATACAAATCGGGTTTCAGTTTCTTTGGGTCATGCGGAATGTTGTGTTGTTGTAACCAAGCTGTCATTTGTGGTTTAGATGTGTTTGAGTTTGGTGGTTTCACAGACAGCTTATTATGATATGGGGCGTTGTCTATTACCAACACACTATTAGGAGGCAAGTTGGGAATCAATTGATTGCGTAGCCAAGTTTGATAACGTTCCGCGTTTATTTCTTTATGATAGTCACCTTCTGAGTCGACACATTTATGTAACATTAGAGCCCCTGGGACGAAGCCTTTTTCATTGCCTGCGTGTACAATAATTATTCGCTCTCCTTTGGAAATGGGTTGTTTGATACCTTTTTTGTTGCTATCTTGCCAAGTTTTACCCTTAGTATGTGATGTGTGCACATACGACTCGTCCATAAATACTATGTTTCTACCAGAACTCCTCAGCTGTTGTATTTCTCTGAGATATTTGATCCTTTTTAGGCGTATATCATGTTTTTCCATAAGTAATTGTCTGTTATTATCAGTTTTCAGAAACCTAAACCCCATGTCTTTCAAGATCAACCTTAAAGTCTCGGCACAGCCTTTGAAATTAATAGCTTCGATCAACTTTATTCTTAAATTATTTACAGTTGGGAGTTCTTTCAGCGTCAATTGAAAATTGTATATCATATTACGAATAACACAGTAGTCGAAATCATCAAGTACCAGCCGAAATCTACTTTTAGGTCTTCCTTTTTTCGGTGTAGAAAATTTCTTTGATTGATTATGTTTTTTTTCGTTTAAGATATTACTCAAAGTTCGTCGCGAAATTCCTGTAGCTTTTGTAACACGGTCTTGAATTTTTTTAAAATAACCATCATGGTCTCTGTTGAAAACATTGGCTTCATTTAAGAAATAAAGGTACACATTAAATACCATTTGCCGTGCTTGTGAATTAAGCGGTTTTCCACGTTTAAATTTATCCATTTTGGAAGAATTCGTCTGAAAGAAAATGGCATGGGCAGAGTTAGGTATATATTTTTTATGCATGTTTATCTATTTATTTAATTTAAATAAATCTCATTTTTTAAATGTTTTTCTAGTACTTAATATGTATTTAATGTAGGTATTTTATTTTTTTAATATTAAAAAAACGTGAAATATGTTATTTATTTTCCTTTTTTCAAAATATACTATTTAAATCTGAATAAGCTAATTAATGTTGAAATTATATTTACCAAGAAGGGTGTGTAATAGCAGCTCTATATATTTCCACAAATAGAGAACACGTGCAGTCACTACCAATATATAAAGACGACTGACAGACATTTCGCTGACCGGCGACAGCTGCCGAACGCCCGATTTGTTTTCGATTGTGCACACATGATATTGACTCCTATCTCTTTTAAACAAGGTGCAAAATGCAAATGCCTTGTTTAGGGCTCTTACGATTCCATGATTCGAGTGTTTCCGGGAATACGACAATTAGCGAAGATCTGCATGTGCATTATTAATTTGGGAGTACTGTACATCTAAATGTAGAAAAGAACAATTAGTTATTATTTGACAGAAGTCAAGTCAGCCTATTTTAAAGAAACGACCCGCGCCATACTAATTTGTATGAAATACTAGCATGTGACGTCACGTTTCTATGGTCAAATCATTTACTTTTAGTGTTTATGTTTATGATTAAGAATTAACTTAAATAAACACGCAATATTAATGATGAACATATTTTTTTAGAACACTCAATGACATATTTTTACATGGTTAGTATTAAGTGTTTCAAAGTAATTTTTATAGGCTATTTATTATTTGTATGATATCTCCATATAAAATCTGCGTTTTGACATTTCTTTAATAGCTTATTTACATTCAGCCATTTCCGTTGCCGCTTGTCCTGCCATACACATTGCCCCAAATATTGCTGGGTTGCAACATCAACGGAAATGAGTGTTTACATTTCCGCTTCATATCTATTTTCAATTTCCTTTGGCAATGGATAACGTGCAAATTTTCGCAGCGTCGGCGCTTTGATAATAGGGTAGATGACTGTCAAGTCAAATCAGTATCTTTTTAAGAAACGTCAAAACGATGCGCCTCGTACTAATTTATATGAAATACAAAACAATGACGTCATGCTTTTGTATCGTCTTTTGTTCCAATGTTTGTTTTGATGTTTATAAATTCATGACAACGTAAAATTGTAGAGAAACATTGTTTTTCAGAATATTATAAATTTCCTGTATAGTATAAAATAATTTATTGTTATTGTAGTCATCTACCCAATTCGTTCACTTGAAAAAAGTCCCAAAAACTTCAGAATATTTTCGTTATTCCATTCCATTTTATTATGTAGGTGGTGGCTAGTAATTATTAAATTTTTCTGTAATTGGCAAGAAATGCCTATAAAAAATACTTAAATTCACACATTCGCTTCTAACTGAACGAGAGAGCTACATGTAGCCACTCGTATTGCCGCGCGAATTGAGGTATAGCCAGACAATGCAGTCAAAGGCAATTGAATGACCTGTTTATATTTTCGCGTTTCCAAATTTATTCCCCATTTTCCTGCTCATTGCCGCGGCAATAGGCTGACTTTAAACGCGGTATAAGAGTTGCTGTATTTGATAGTTGGAAACCAAATCATTGTCGTCTTAATCAAGACTTAAATCTAATCATACTTCCGTTGACATTAAACACATAAATATAACGCATGTAACCCCAACTCTTAAAAACAGAACAGCAACTCACGAATATTGCCTCCAGCTTCCATCTCTGCCTTCATCAGCTGTAGATCCAAGGTAGCCTCCTCCAATTTCTCCCTGGACTGTTCCAACTCCAGTTGTAACGCTTCAGCTCTTTCTTCGGCCATCTCCTTGTCTAAAGCTGCCATTTCAGCTGCTTCTTGGAGTTCTGCTGTCTCCTCGTTGTGAGCTTCTAAGGCTTCCTGGGCTTCCCGTACCTGGAAAAACATTTACGGCTGGTTTCAGTAATAGTACGGGTTCCCTAGAACCTAGTTTTCCAACGGCAAAGTTAAGTTTGTAATATTTAACACCTGTTTTTTTCACTAACGTACCACTATATAAAGTTGTCGTATACATAAAGTTGGGCGTCTCGTTGAAACGAAGCTACCATGGCAATTCCAGCTTGATAAGTATCATTTTAAAATTTGTTCTAGGGAAACCGTACTATAACTTAGGGGGCGTCCATTAATAACGTGAGGTGTTTAGGATCTCACCTAATCTCACATGGGCGAGGCAGTGCCGTAACTAGCCTTTTATGCGCCTGGCGCGAGCTTACACAACTGCGCCGTTAGCATTTGTCCTGATGGTCATTTCTTCGCCCTGTGCCTGAGGACCCTCCTAGTTACGGCACTGGGGTAAGGGGGGGGGGCTAATCTCACGTGATTTTTTTTAATCGCAAGAAACTATCTAAAACTGGATTAAACTCTCACTTGACCAGTGTTGAGTTAAATGAGAAATCTACATGAGATCAGGGAGGGGGTAGGTGGTCAAGCCAAATAATGTAATCATATTTTGGGACAACTCACACAACGCTATCTGATCCCAAACTAAGCAGAGTTTGTACTATGGAAACCAGACAACAGATGAACATACTTATATATTTCTAAATACATACATATTATAGATAAATAACACCCAAACACAGAATAAAGCATCGTGCTCATCACACAAAGTTTTATCCTGGGGGGGGATCGAACCCACGACCTCTTGCCTGTCTGTGGTGTAAGTGTATCCGACTGCTAGTCGGATACACTTACACCACAGAGGCAGTAAGATTGTTAATTAATGATGGTTAAATAAATCTATGCGCAGAGCTACTATTTCAGTAGTAGGTTGTGCCAAAATGTTTGTCGGAGTTTTCCCTATGTTACACCAAATCACTGTTTATGTTCCAAAAGAGTTTATTGTAAAGTAAATAACTATAGTTTAGTTATTTGAGTCGAACCGTTTTTTTTTTTTAAATCGACTCCCGCGTTAGGGTACAAGCCCTGTGTCGCGGGGGACTTTACAAACATTCAATTCACGGACACAAAGTACACCCAGACTCGAAACAACAAATTGTGGTTCATACAAAGTAGTGTCCCGTGTGGGAATCGAAACAACGACCTCTTGCGTAGCAGTCGGACACACTCCCACCGCGCCACAGAGGCCGATTGCACGTCACAGCTGTTTTATTACGACTGACATCAATAACAAATATTTGCTGTGTGAGCCATTGACTCGTACAATGTTTAAATATGGAGCAATGTAGACTTGTGTTATTAAACTTTATACAGGGTGTAACAGAAAGGTGTAATCAAATTTCAGCAGCGGATAGAGTATGTTGTCAGTATTGCACCTACAATGGTGCTATACTGACAACATGCATCATCAGCCTATCGCAGTCCATTGCTGGACATAGGCTTCACCAATTGCACGCCACTTTGTTCTATCTTCGGCTTCTCGCATCCAGCTCCTGCCAGCCGTTTTGCGTAAATCATCACTCCACCTGGTCTGAGGGCGTCCTACACTACGTTTGCCGAGACGCTATCTCCACTCAAGAAGTCGTTTACCCCAATTCGTTTATTATTACATAGTTATAGCATATTATTTTTGTCAAAATTCAGGGATCAAAATGTTATTTATTTAGAAATATTTACAAGTTTACAAGGTATATGATTAAACTATTAAATACTATATTCAGTAGTGAAATGCGTATAGCATAAGAATTATACCTCCCCTGGGACAAAATTCGATTGGATTATTATGGCATAGAACTTTCTAAGTCATACTTTTTTTTCATTAATAAGTTTTTCACTCATAAATAAACGAATGAAATAATAATAAACATTTTTTTAGAGTATTCCGATATGTGTACTCAGTATCATGGGCATATACAGTACGATCAACGTAACTTGACCGGATTGAAGTTAGGTTTTTATCACTTTCGCGCATGTCATAGAGATGCGACCCTAAAATTAATTACGAAAACGATTAATCGATTAAAAATACTAACAACATTTTAATTCAACAATATAAAAACACTATTTAAATGAGTTCATAAAAGTTTAAATTTAGAACAGTTACAGTAAAGAATAAAGAAACTTTGAAAAACAATTTCTTTACCAAAATAATCACAGAAAAACATGAGTTAGTAATACTAATTATGACAATGTAATGCGTAATCGCATCTCTAATCCTCTGGGTTTAGTTACCCCCCCCCCCCCCCCCGCTTCCTGTCACCATTTACTTCCAAAGAATGCATCTGCGCAACCACTTGTCGCCTACTTCAGTCCGGCCTAGTTACGTTGATCCAACTGTACCAACCCTTAAATATGACCACACCTTTCTGTTACACTCTATATATATATATATCTTACCTCCTGCTTAGCTCTGTGCAGATCCCGCTGCAGTTGCGCTTGTGACTCCATTATCTTTGACTTAAACTCATTGGCCTGGTCTAATTGAAGTCTGACTCTTTCGAACTCACGAAGTTTCTCTCTATCTTCTGCGCGACGGACTTTTAAAGTCTCTAGCTTCTCTTTCAAATCTTCTACTTCTGCTTTCAGGTTAGTTATCTGGAATAATGATTTGTTATATGACAAAGAGCCCGCTAACATCATACTAATGAAATTTTAAATCTATACTAATGTTATAAAGCTGAAGAGTGTGTTTTTTTTAAACGCCATATTTTATTTTTTTTAAAGATAACTAGCGTTTGGGATTGTGTCCCACATTAATAACGTCAGTAGTATAATGGGTAGGATTCGAACCCGCGACCTCACGATTGCGAGACCGATGTCTTAGCCATTAGGCTACCGCCGCTTTGCATAATATCAGGAACTGGTCCGAATTGTTTTTTTTTTACTGTTGGATAGCCTGTTTATCAAGGAAGGTTATAGGCTATATAACATCACGCTACGACCAATAGGAGCAGAGCAGCAATGAAAATATAAATAATTGAAGTAATTTTTATAGGCATTTCTTGCCAAAGACTTCACAAATACAATAATTGCATTTTTGAAAGAGAGAAAAATTTGAATCCAGACTCAGGAATCCAACCCGAGACTTCCGTAGCCAAACCGGGGCCAGAAGCGAACCACTGATATCTAGTAACATAGTCTAGATAGGTGGTTCGCGGCCCCGGTTTGGCTACGGAAGTCTCGGGTTCGATTCCTGAGTCTGGATTCAAATTTTTCTATCTTTCAAAAATGCAATTATTGTATATAAATAATTGGTCAGCTAGTTATAAATATGAAAGTAACTTTGTCTGTCTGTTACGTTGTCAAGCTAAAACCGCTGAACCGATTTAGATGAAATTTGGTACGGAGTTATGTTAAGTCTCGGGGAAAGACATAGGATAGTTTTTATCGTAAAAACCGACATCTACGCAGGCGGAGCCGCGGGCGAAATCTAGTCTATACTAATATTATAAAGCTAATGAGTTTGTTTGTTTGAACGCTATAATCTCAGGAACTACTTGTCCGAATTTAAAAAAAAAATATTGTTGGGTAACCCATTTATCGAGGAAGGTTATAGGCTATATAACATCACGCTACGACCAATAGGAGCGGAGCGGCAATGAAAACTGTTGCAAAAAACCATTATCTATAAAAACGGCAAAAAATCATGTTTGTTGTATTATTTTATTTTTATAAAAATGACTACTCCCGCAGTAGGGTAGAAGCCCTGTGTCTCGGGGGACTTTACAAACATACAAGGCACGGACACAAAGTACACTCAGACTCAGAACAACAATTTGTGGATCACACAAAGTGGTGTCCCGTGTGGGAATCGAACCCACGACCTCTTGCGTAGCAGTCGGATTCACTCCCACTGCGCTTTAAAGTGAATATATAACTAAACTAGCTTTCGCCCGCAGCTCCGCTCGCGTGGATGTCGGTTATCGCGATCCTTCTATGTCCTTCCCCGGGACTCAAACTATCTCCATACCAAATTTCATCTAAATCGGTTTAGCTGTTTGAGCGTGAAAGCGTAACAGTCAGACAGACAGAGTTACTTTCACATTTATAATATTAATATGGATATTCTGTGAATATTTCCAGCGTCTACCTGTTGCCATTATCAAAAACGAG
The DNA here is from genome assembly GCA_945859575.2 of Herminia tarsipennalis. Classification (NCBI taxonomy): domain Eukaryota; kingdom Metazoa; phylum Arthropoda; class Insecta; order Lepidoptera; family Erebidae; genus Herminia; species Herminia tarsipennalis. The sequence continues at coordinate 18,976,902 of OX243854.2, read as the reverse complement.
CAAAAAAAAAAAATAGTCGTATTCCCATACCCCCTTTAGTATTTATTTTATTCTGTTTTTTAGTATTCGTTGTTATAGCGGCAATAGAAATACATGATCTGTGAAAAATTCAACTGTTTAACTATCACGGATCATGAGATACAGCCAGGTGACTGATGGACAGCAAAGTCTTAGCAATAGGGTCCGTTACCCTTTGGGTACAGGACCCTAAAAATACTTACTTCTTGTTGAGCCTGTATGTTGGCTAACTTGTCTTCCATGCTCGAAGAAGCTGGTTGTGGTGAGGTGATGCTCTGCCCTGGAGTGTATTGAGGAGTCAGGGTCTCCACGAAGCCGGTCTGCAAGCATTTTTATTATTTTATATAATTGGAATAGTACATTATTGCCAAGGCTATGACATAGGCATACTAATACGAGACAGGCAATTGCCATTTCCACCGAAGCATATAGAGCGCTTTCCTTAAAAGAATGCAGGGGAAAATATTATAAGTACATTTAAATTAATTAATATTAAAAGTTAATATGGCATTTAAATACATTGTTATAACGATTGTAAAATCATACATGTCTAAATAAAGGGGACCTGGTGTCCTGAAACACAAGCCTCGAGCTTAGCTTAGGCACCAGTCTCCCATAATAAATTACTGAAATATACAATACCTAATAAAAGGTTAAGATTGTTAAAATGAGACTAAAATATAATTGTTGTGGTGAGAAAAATAAGAAAGATTACAATCTCGGAACAACAAATTCACAAATTGTGTCCGTGTGGGAATCGAACCCACGACCTCTTGCACAGCAGTCGTACATACTCCCATCACGCCACCAAGGCAGTTATCAGGGCAGTTAGTTATGTAGTTAGATTGTTTATTTCTTGTTATATTGCATTTCTTTTATAAATAAAGCCACTATGTCGTATTAAGCATGTCGTATATGTAAGGATAGATGTTAAGAAGAATCACTACATAGTATAAAACAAAGTCGCTTTCTTTGTCTCTATATCCCTATGTATGCTTAAATCTTTAAAACTACGCAACGGATTTTGATGCGGTTTTTTTTAATAGATAGAGTGATTGAAGAGGAAGATTTATATGTATAATAACATCCATATATTTTATACCCGTGCGAAGCCGGAGCGGGCCGCTAGTTTAGTATAAAAAAGCCGCGAGCGTGAAGTTGTTACTATATTACAATGAAGAACATACCTCAACAAAAGCAGACCTCTTAGGCATGTCAGGAGACGCCGCTCGTTCAGTAGTGGGTGACGCGTATGACGTCAGTGACTGACGACTACTGGCCAACGATGTGCGGGAGCTGGAATGTCCAGGTTATAATCAGATAGCTCAGGGACAGCTGGTTTCAGATCTGTATTGGAGTTGATAGGATCTTGACACTTTATATTACCCGTAGACCGCTTTTATATATCTGTTGTTTTCACCGGATTGCCGGACCGGTGTCCGGTGCATGTACAAGCTCATTGTAAGCCTAGTGATGTTCCGGATATCCGTATAAATCCGCGGGAGGAAAAGATCCTTTACATTTTTGACGGATCATTTACGGATATTTATTATTAATTTTTAATACATAGATTCAATTCTATATAAAGGTAATTAGGTAGCAATAAAATATGTACTATTAATTTTCAATCAAATATGAGGCATCTTTATAATGCAAACATTCTTCGTTGTGAGTTAACATATCAATTGTACGTGACTTATCACACTAATATTCTAAAAGCGAAAGTTTGTGAGTGTGTGTGTGTATGTTTGTTACTACTTCACGACTAAACGGCTGGAGCGATTTTAGTAAAATTTGATATGGAGTTCGCTGACACCCTGGATTAACACATAGGCTAATAAACCGCGGGTAACACCGCGTGGCACAGCTTTATTAGCCTATGTGTTAATCCAGGGTGTCAGCGAACTCCATATCAAAGTTTACTAAAATCGCTCTAGCCGTTTAGACGTGAAGAAGTAACAAACATACACACTCACAAACTTTCGCCTTTATAATATTAGTGTTATAAATTAAAATATATTTGATGAGATCAATTGAGTTTAAATCTTTGTAACATAACACAGTTATAAAAACACTTTTAAAACAAAAATTAAATCTTTGTATATAAAGTTAAGATCCGTATCCGAATTCGCGGATCTTGACGCCAAAAATCCACATCCGGATCCGTATCTGCGGATCTACATTTTTTGTCATCCAGTACATCACTATGTTAGCAGTACATAATTGCAAATCCGGCGAATTTTTCTATCCGACATCCGGTCAAAAAAACGGACGTATAATCTACGCTTCAGCATAAGCGTATCCAAAGGGAGGAACTCCTCACCAGCATAAAGCAGTTTAAAGCACTTTTTTTTCGAGTGAAGCTTTATTTTGTACACCTTGACTAAGCCCCTAAGAATGCCTATACACTTCCAAGTCACTTGGACCTAGAATGCTGACATATTCAGAGCTGTTTCTTCTGTAATACGTCATAATACGGACGAAAACTAGTAAGTAATAAAAGTGGAGGGATTAGAAAAGGTGTATGAAAACAACAATTGCACCAGCAGAAGAGCGAATGTTCATGGCACTTACGCCCATTTGTTGAGAAACGCAGTTTTTCGGCAATAACTCAATGACTGAAATAATTTTAGTTTAAAATATTTGTTAAGCGCTACCTATCCTTTTGTTTTTTTTTTCATATATTATAGTATTTTAATAAGGGGACACAATTTATGCAACTTTCGATGCGATTATTTCCAAATATATTCGCTTAATCAAAAAAGTTTATTAAAAGCCTTAAAATGTTTTTAAAAAACCCTGCCGAATGATGTGCCACACGTTGCTTGCTCAAAAAAAAACAGCTAAAATATTTATTTTATTATTTAGCTATCAAACTAAGTAGCGACTAATACAAGAGACCTTGTCAGCAAATTTAATTAATATTCATTGTGTAGTCTTTGAGTAAAATGCCTGTAACATACGGAAGGACAGACAGACAGACGGTTCACCAACTATTCCGTTTTGGCTATTTTTACTACAGAACCCTAAAAACAGTACTACACTTTTAAAAAGTCGACTTTACCCCCCCCCCCCCCGTCCCCCTCCCAAGTGTCAAATCCTATCTCTCACAGTACAGATCTTTCAATCCAGCAACTTTTCCAATATACATACATTTCCATAATTGGTCTTATAAATAAGCGAGACAGAAGACAAGCAAGTACTTAGACATACACAAGTATTCACCGCACAATGTGTAAGCTGAATAACATATGAAAACAAGACTCGTTATCAAAAAATGCATTTTTTTAAACGGCCGCACTGGACGTAGTTTAGCAAAAATAATTAAATCCACGAGAGGCGTAGCTTGCATTAGAAATGTCCGTGTATTTTAATTTGTTATAAGACCAGCACTGTCTTCTATATTACGTCGTACGTTGGACAGGTTACCGCCGATAACAACAAGACTTCCATTCGATAATATTTTTTGTACGGTAAGTTATTAAAATCAAATGGAAGTCTATACTTGTGTAAACAAGACTTCCATTCGATTTTAATATTTGGACGGTAAGTTGTTAAAATCAAATGGAAGTCTATACTTGTGTAACAAGCAGGGATGTTGCGGATCTAGATTCTATTCGCATCCGCGGATGCGAATGCGGAAACGGATTTTAATGGAAGATATTCGTGAAAGCGGAAGCGGATGCAGATGTACAGATCGATGCGAAAGCTCCGCAATTGCTCATCATTCGCGCTCCGCATTCGCATCTATACCGCAGCCTCCCCACGTGAATGCATTATTGATACATTTTACTTGAGCTCTCTAATATGTCTCAAAAATAAGTTTTTCTCGTTTTTAAGCTTTTGCGATTTTTATACATATTAAATATATTTTGGGACTTAAACGCGTGAATTATTGCTCGATCGAAACGTCGGGTAAATAAAAGCTTCATACCTTTAAAAAATTCATGCGATTAAGTTCCGAAATATATCTAATATGATTTTTCTCGATGAAATTGTGCATTTAACATCTGCATCCGCATGAAAATTCGCATTACGGATGCGGAAGCTCTGAAACTGCGGATGCGGAAGCTCTGAAACTGCGGATGCGGATGCGAATATTCACTACATCCCTGGTTTTTCACCCTTTTTGGGTTACAACAACGTGAAAAAAGTTCATACAACGGGATTTTTATTCGGCATAAAATTGGTGTCACTTTTTAGGGCCAACTCAGAGTACTACTACTATAGAGGACAGTGAGGACCAGCTGCCAGAAACATCCAAAAGACTAATGTAAGTAGCTCGCACAAATTGGGGGGGTGCAATTGCTAACATCCGTTCGGGGTCACTGTAGCCTGTATCATCGATATGGCAACGCCCCTGTAATTAATAATACATATATTAAAAATATTTTAATGTGAATCGGATATTTTTTGCTAAACTACGATCAATTAAAAAGATGTTCTTAACTTCTTAAACGCTACCGGTTACCGGTGACCTAAAAAATGGGTCTTAGCATCTCAAATGTTAAGAACAATACAATACTTTCAACATTGGCCGATTGATCGGTTGCAGTGATCGAAGAAAATCGTTACTGCAAAAAATGTATTGTTTTCTTCGAAGAAGACGAATATCGCTGCAACACATCAAATCGCCTTGTGACCTGGGGCCCCTAGACAAGTACCAAGATCTTGAACCTTAACGCCTGCGGAGAAAAAATAGTTTAGCATGAACTGGGAGATGTGAGCGACGACATCTATCAACTTTATGTCAAATTCATACATATTGTCGTTTCCGTAGGCATTAATGATTAAATATAATGGTACTTGTCTAGACCCTGCAATGCAATCGATACAAAGTAACAACAATTCACCATCTACTACGTTTACACATACACCGTAACTTGAGACTTTGATGATCACTGTGGTCACTGGTGACCACCAAAGTATCAATAGCTGACTAAACAAATGCGACGTATCTAAGTATTGATTCTTATAAAATAAAAATGGATAATTTAAAAACTAATTCAAAATAAAATCGCTTCGTTTAGTAATTAAAACATGTAGATAGAGATTGTTTAACCCTAAATGACGTCACAGTATTCATTTTAAATTTTACAATCTCTATGTAACATAAATTATTTAGTAACGAACATAAGAACACGGTCATACTCGTCATACATTCAACAAAGGTTTGTAAGTAATTTTGATTATAAAATAAAAAAATTGAAAATAATTTCGATTATGACAGTAGAATCAATTATAGACATACCCAGAAATATTTTTCAAGAGGGCAGAATAAACCGAAGTTACGGAAGAGGAAATATATATCCTAACTCACTTCCGTTCCCCTAGATACGTCTATGGAATCAATCGTTTCCAAAAATAGTCAATAAGCTTTATGAAGGTTTGACTGTCTTCAAAATAACTTAGACAAGCGTAACCGTGCAATAACAAACATAACATAAAGAATACAAATAAAATAAACAAAAACAACATTAAAATGTGCTGCAGGAAATGCTGTGTAATGCTTAATACTATGAATATAAGAATAATTTTAAGTGTCCGCATTATGATCAGTGTACGTAAATATGTACAAAAAAATATTAATTACACTTAAATCTGGCCTGAAAAAAAAGAAAGAAGGAACTAAAATATATAAAAATTCAAAAAATATATACATATTTAAATATATTAAGGATAATCGTTTTCGTCAAGAACGAAGTGTCTAGTAGATTAGGTAATTAGTATAAAAAATGCATAAAATCTAAAAAAAATAACTAAAAAATGAACACTATGTATACTGATCACAATATCGAATACAAATTATAATAACTTATGATGCACCACTAAACTACCTTAAACCAAATCTACTACCATTCCTTATTATTTTTCATTCAATAAATAATTTTATTTACTAAACAATTATTTAAGTTTTAAGACATGCGATTAATTTACAACTAGTTTATATAATTATAAATATTATTACGTGCAACTTTTGTAAAAAAGTTATAGAAATTGTGCATAAATCGTCACTCTGTATTCTGTTTTCATTTTCGAAAAATAATACACAATAAGGCAAAGGTATTGCATTTCAAAAGTATTTTGACTCAATCAATTCAAATTTTTATGAAGATGAGTAATACGTATATATTAAAAACAACACTCAAAATGTGGCCTAGTTATTACAATTTTAAAATATTTTAAAAATAAATTCATACAAACATTTTATGATTTGTTTTTTCTTGCCACGCAGTACAGTTCTAATGCCATTCAACGATTGCTCAACAATTGAGTGCATTTTTTAATATACAAAGCTATATGATAGGCCTAAAATAAAGAAAATATAAAAAAAATTCACAAAGGGACGTACTAAACCGTTTTTGTAAATATAAATCTTAGACTTGCTGAATATACAAACAAAGCAGATGAATGCTAAATGTAAGACGAATAGTGGTTGTACGTAACATGGTGGGTTACTTTGCTTCGAGTTGGCTATTAGGGCATCGGTGACCACGAACAAAAAAAACAGTTTAAGGGTCAGTCAAAATAACTGCCTATATTTAAATTTATTTATTATCCCGAAAATTTATTCAAATAAGTTTATAGCTGACTAGCGCAACTTCTCACTTCGTCAATTTTTCCCGTTTTTGCAACATTTCTCATTGCTGCTCCGTTCCTGTTAGTCGTAGGGTGACGTTTTAGCCTATAACCTTCCTCGATAAAAGAGCTATTTCCCTTGGTCACAAGATAACTAAAAAATGACTTTACCGATCTTATTCATTCATTTTTTTTTTAGTTTATATTACTCTGTAAAAGGTTCTTAAAAATAACGAAAAATAAAATAACGGTGAGGTACGAAGTTCGCTGGGACAGCTAATATTTTTTTATAATACAGATACCTAGTAATCACAAAAATCGAGGCATATTTATTGCTACATTTAAAGCCTTGCCTCGAAGGAACCAAACCCATCATATTACTTAAACATTGTACTATGTTACATGTAAATTACCTCGACATCGATAGGGTGCCTGTTTTTGTCTGCGCAGGAGACGCCTTCCGACGCACCCTTCATGGCAACCACCATACAGTTAGTTCTCACAATGTGTTAATTATTATTAATTAATTATAATTATGGAAAAATATGTGTTGATTTAATAACTCCAACGTTCCAGTCAAACAGTCTAACAAATGTACTATGCGTTTGAAATGAGAAGATAATCGCGATCGCGACAACTTCACTTTGTACTTGTCAAAATTGTACCGCTAGCAACAAAAACTCCCAAGTCGGGTAAAGTACGTCTGTGTATTATGGTAATGGAACGGACGTAATATTTATTTTCTTTGAACTATGTAGTGCCTACCTAACATTTTACTTTATTATAATATTATTAGTATTCTTTATTATTTAATAAACACCAAACAGAAATAAGTAAACAGGCAAAATATAAGAATATTCTACACTTTAGTGGCCTTTCAGTCACACGTAATATTTTTTTTTTAACTAAAACATAATAAATAGTAAAATACAGTGCATATATACAGTTCATTAGAGTAGGTACTTCTGAGTAATACTAATGACACCTTTTTACGAATCATTTTATTGCTGACCTTACGTCATACAATGAAGTTGCAGTCGTAATGCGAAACAAAATGTCATCATGACAGTTATCAACTCATTTGAAACGCATAGTAGTAAATATTTTTTCAAAAGATATAATAACTAGCAATGTGGGTCACGCATTATTAACAATCTTGTTAACACCTCCAGCTAACCTTAAAGGCTTGTGTTAGGGGTGGGTTCAATCTGAAGTAATATTAAAAAAAAAAACATTACATTACAAATGGTTCTATTAAATCAACACTATTTTATCATAGCACAAATAAAATTACTTTTTAAGTTATTAATACTAAATTATAGGGAACTCATTAATAAAAAAAAAATTGATGCGTACTGAAATCATCAATATTTGTTATTATTTTACAATAAAATAATAATGATTTCAGTATCATATTGTTTATTATTGATAAAGGCATGCAACAATCTACACCCCTTAAGTTACTCAATTCGAGGCAAATTGAATTTTCCTTAAAGCAATCATAAATATTTACAAGTCATAGTTTAATTGACAAGTTTACATCACGAAAACAATGATAAAGGTGAGTATTCACCACTCACCCTCGAGTTGACAACCACAAGTATTGCAATAAAAAAAGGCAAAGCTTGTAATATTACAATATAAAAAAGATTGGTAAATCTTTCTGTGTACGGTGAGTGGTGGGTTTTCATCATTATTCATGTTTTATAGCATACACGGCAACTTAGCATCGGCTATGGGTAACTTTCAAATGCAGTTTGGTTATATTGTATTGGCGTAGGCGCGGATCCAGAAGCGGTCCTTTGTTCTTTGGGGGGGGGGGGGGGGGGGGGGTAACATTTAATCAACCGGTCAAGTGTGAGTCACTCTCATGACGGAGGTTAATTTGATTCAACATCAATACACCAGCCACCAGCGCCGAGGAGAGGAGCATTTTGTCTGTCAAAATACACCGGTTTAGTGTCAAAATTCTTAAATTCCCCCAAAAAAAGGTGATTCAACAGTTTAGGGGGAAGGCAATTGCTTTTGATGCCCCCCCCCCCCCCCCACTTGGATCCACACCTGTTTTGGTGTTTTGGCGACTCGGAGCCGCATCGCACTTTGTAGAAGTACCAATTCCATCGCATTTTGGCGACTTGCTTGCCACTTACTACTCTGTCGTAATTGAATATTGTTGTTTTTAAGATTTGGGGACTAATTGGTATTCACTGCATTGCATTTTGACGACTTGTTCATTGCCTATTTTGCTCCATAGACGTGGATTTATATATATTATCTCATTTAGACCTCAGTTGCTGCATCGAAAATCACTAATTACCCCGCCAAAAATGCTAAAAATACCATATTTGCTATGCTAGTATTTTCGATATAAGAAAAAAAAAGAAATAATTAGACTACACTACATTTTTGGTTACAAATTATAAAACAAATCATTATAAATGATATTTAGTACTTTTAAAACGTTATGAACAAGTGTGGTTCATGTTGCTTTTAAAATAAAAACGCTGAAAATAAAAATAAAACTATAACTTTTTCTGTCTATGCCAGAGATTTTATTGTATTGCGCCCATGGGATTTTATTATATTACGAAGCCATGATCGAAAACTACAAAATCGAAAAAGCATAAAAACCCGACCGCATGGCAGCCAGTACAGCCGTCATTAAGATATTTAAGACGACATACATCAAAATCAGTTAAAAGAAGAAATTAGGAATAATTTGGTTGAACCAAACTATTCACTCAAAAAACCAAACTGTTCGCAACATGAACCAAACTCTTCACAACATAAAACCAAACTCATCGCAACATAAAATATGAGTGCACAAAGCGTATACGAGGCAGTGCATTAACTACAAGTGCTCTGTACTCACGTTGTGGGCCTAGATCTCTGCGCCACTGTTATACTAGCGAGGAGAGAAACACACTATCAGTAAGGCACAACTTCTAGGATAAGGGGCCATCCAAAATTTTAAAAAAATTACGTCACACTAGTTCCTTAGTTTTTCATTGCTGCGCCACTCCTATTGCCACCGTATGTATGTATATGTATATTATATTATACGCCACTATATTATATTATATTATATAGCCTATAGCCTTCCTCGATAAATGGGCTATCCAACAGTAAAATATTTTTTAATTCGGAGCAGTAGTTCCTGAGATTATCGCATTCAAACAAATAAACTCTTCAGCTTTATAATATTAGTAGAAATGTGAGCCCTTAAAGTTAATAGTTGTGATATTTCTAGTATTAATTTAAAAAAAGTTATTAATGTCGCTTTACTCATTAGGTGACGTACTTTCAATATCAGTTTTTTTTTTTTCGATATCTCTTATATTTACGAAGTAATCGCCTGCGTACACTTAACGATTACACCCTGTATATGACATGTGACGTCACAAGGCATATGACGCCTTGTCATATTTGTTGACCGCTTTCCTAAGCATGTGACGTAATTTATGGATAGCCCCTAAGGGCGTGTTCAGATGTCGCTTTAAAATTATAATTCGCTTTGTTAAATAAATAAAAGAAAGTAGTAAGTTTTTAGTGTACTTACCCAACTAGCAAAATAATGTCGATTAAATGGTACATTAACGTTTTTTATATAACTTTCAGTGAAAGAATATGGTTTTATAATAGTCTTATACACGTATATATAACGCAGGTTTGGGCGCAGATATACAACAATTAAGTCGTGTAAAGGTCGTCTTGTGGTTATATTACACACAGTTACGTTGTGTAAAAGTCGCTTAATAGTTCCATACTATATACTCCATACATAACTACTAATAAGTCTTAAAAGAGTTACTTTGTGATCCTATTAGCAACAAATACGTTGCGTGTAAATCACTTTTCAAGACTGTTGCGCTGGTGTGGATTTGTATGTTTTTTAAAGTTATAAAAAGGTAATTCAAATATTTTAATCATTAGATATTTATATTATTTATTTCACTCAGAGACTGGTGAAAAATGAAGAGTGGTGAGCTTTTATACTTGGGAATTTAACATTTTTGATGAACTATATAGTAATACTGGTGAAATTTTTAAAGGCCTTCATAATATTTGATATTTCCAAAATAACACATATTAAATTAAAATACATTATGCCTCCAACATCCGCCATAATTCCTTTAGATTTTGGGCGACTGCATTATAACATCTATATAACTATTCTTGATTTCTAAAACCACCACTTCGTTTAATTCTTTTCCATTTCTTGGAATCCATTAATAGAATTTTGAAGGAAAATGGTGATTGAGTTATAAAAAAGTTTCTAAATTAGCCTTAAACTAATCAAATGACTTATACAAGTCATATTAGAATAACAATTCAAGCTAAAAGTTACATAAACATTAAGTATATGACTTAATATGCCTGTTTGTTATTTAATAGTTAATTACAAAATCATTATAGGACATCGTTATATAAGTATTTTATAAAAGGTTCTTATTTACACAAAAAATGTCCGCTCATGACTGTTATCGGACTAAAACGTTTGCTTGACATAAAGTCTAGTCTTGTAAACGTTGTGGCAGACATGTTACATAATTGTCGTGTAACTTCATTGAAATGACGTTTACCTGACACGTTAATGTGACTTATATCCTCAAAAACTATTGCGTCTCTTTAAATACTCCTTTACAACTGTTTGGTTACCTCGAAACTGTTTTATGAGCCCTATAAGTCTGTTAGTCGTTTAATTCGAATATAATATAACTGATTTGCTACTTGGGTAGTATGTGCATGTAAAAATTTTTAACATACACATAAATACTGCAACTAAATATTCTCCCGCAGTAGGGTACAAGGCCTGTGTCGCGGGGTCTTTACAAACATATAAGTCACGGACACAAAGTACACCCATATTCGGAGCAACAATTTGTGGATCACACAAAGTGGTGTCCCGTGTGGGAATCGAACCCACGACCTCTTGCGTAACAGTCAGACACAATCCCACCGCACCACAGAAGCAGTCAAAAAATGTATCTAAATTAGTGGTTCCTAACCAGTGGTCCACAAAAAACAAAAATGGTCCGCGAACGATTTCAACTTTCGCGTGCAGAAGCCCAAAAATCACATTGATTCGAAATCTATTTAATTAATAAAACAATAGTAAAATTTCTGTTAAAATAATGTTTTGAGTTTTCTGTCAAATTTAATATTCGGATTAATTTAGTGCAGGCCACTATTCAATTAATAAAGATACATCAGGTGGTCATAGCGAACAACACAGAACTGACAGTGGTCCCTACGATCAACAAAGAACTAAAACTAATCCCTGTTCAAGAAAAAGTTAGGAAACACTGATCTAAATAAATATTAGACAGATTATTACTTTCGTATGTAAGTCATCAACGATTAGAATCATTAAAATGAATACATTAAAATAACACAATAATGAATGTTATGCATGTTTTTTTACACTATGCAGGTGATATTATAGAGTACAAGTGAATCCATAGACACAAGTCCTTGTTCTCTCACTTCACTCTCGTATAGTACAGTATCCCTAGACCAAATTTTAAAATGATACATATCAAGCTGGAATTGCCATGGTAGCTTCGTTTTGACGAGACGCCCAACTTTATGTATACGACACTTTTATATAGTGGTACGTTAGTGAAAAAAAATGGTATTAAATATGACAAAATAACTTTGCCGTTGAGAAAATATTATCCCTATACTTTAACATAGGCCGCGATTAATTTACCAACCGTAAATAAATTTGTAATAATGGATTTTACTACAAGCTACATGGCACTTACCACAAGTAAAAGCCATTTTCGTTGCATTACAAGTCATTTTTTTAATAATAATTTTATTTGCCGTTAACTAACTGCGGCCTATCTTGATGTATGGGGTTAATAGTTTTCCAACAAAGTTAAGTTTGACATATTTTACACCTTTTTTTCACTAACGTACCACAATATAAAGTTGTCGTATACATCAAGTTGGGCGTCTGGTCAAAACGAAGCTACCATGGCAATTCCAGCTTGATATGTATCATTTTAAAAAATTGTTCTAGGGAACCCGTACTAGTCCGATGAGGCGAATATCCGACACGATTACAGAGATTAGGCGCAAGACCGACGGCTAAACATACTCTCCGAGACACGGAGTGGTATAACATTATTTATTCCCTAGTATGGGTGCCCTACATTTCCACTTCATCACTGGCATAATAATTAAAAACTACAATAATATTAATTAATAAAAAAAAATATTGCAACATACATCTGAACACGCCCTAAAAAAACTAGTTCATGTTTAGAGAACTGATAAAAACGGTTTAAACAAAACATTATTTATAATAATAAATAGTTTTTTTAACAAAAGACAAATAATTTATAATTATCCAGATTAAAAAAATGACATTTACACTTGAAAAATGCAGAAAAAAGAAAGTTGGACAATGGCGTTTTACTTAAAGACGCATTTTACTGCACTCTGTTTTGGTAAGAAAAATGCAAGGTAACAAGGCCTTTAATGCACTTGGTTCGAAAGAGGATAGATAGTCTTTAACGCGAGAGTGAAAGAGAGAACTATATCGCAATCGCTGCCGTCGCCGCGCGCCTATTTTACGTGACGTAATATTAGCCTATGACGCGTCTATATGTAAAACGCCATTGGAGTTGGAAAAAGAAATCCTAATAAAATCTTGATAAACTTACGCGATTTGTACACAATATAAAATTATATATACTACGGGTCTTAATCGCCTGAATAATTTAAGGTAAAATAACTTGTTTATTGCCCGACGTTTCGATCGTATTGCAACGGCCGTGGTCACGGGTAGACTTAAATTATTCACTCGATTAAGACCCGTAGTATATATAATTACATAATAAAATCCCCAAAATATAGCATTATTTCCATTACAAAACAAGAGATTTTTTTTTTATTTCTTTTTTTTTTCGTTAACTTAGAAGTTTGATTTTTTTCACAGCTTTAAGGGACTGGGTACCAGAGTATATGATTTCAATTTCAACTCGATATCTCCACGCGTTCCCGAGATAAAGGGTCTTGACAGACAGACGGACGGATGGACAACAAAGTGATCCTATAAGGGTTCCGTGTTTTCCTTTTGAGATACGGAACCCTAAAAAACTAAAAAACCTCGATTTTTTATCAGTTCAACTAAACGCAAAAGACAAATGTGGAATTAGTATCACTATGATCACATTTACTTAGGGAGAATTCAGTGTTACCAACCTATGAAAAAACACTTACATCTATTTTCTAACAAAACTACTTATCAAACCCCATTTTTCTATATTTTAACATGCCCTTGACTATAAATCATCACAATTTGACACCATAAGTGCAAAACTTTTACCCACGTAATTATTTACCCTAGCAACACACTATTAATAAAAAAACTTAACTTTTTCTGCTAGCAACACCAAATATTTTCAGGTAATTATTACTTATGTTTACTGGTAACACTACATTAGTTTTATATAATCTTATTTACTTGCATTCTATAGCGTATGCATATTTTGTAGCTGTACCCTTTTATTTGCTGGTGGGCTCGCTCGGGTCTCGTACACGGTGTTGCCAGAGTGTTAGAACTTAGAAGTTACCAGTGGAAAAAAATATTTAGCACCAAAACATATTTAAAGTTAAAAAAGTTAAATCTAAAAAAACATTTTTATTTCTAAATTGTTATTTTTTATTTTAAATCTTAATATCCTACTTTATTAGTAATATCTAATTAAAATTCATGCTTGAAACCCATTAATTCACACACCTTACTAATTAAGTATACCCTTTTTGATTAAACTATAATTGAAATATAATATGGTAACAGGCGATCCAATTACGTACTGTCAAACAAATAAAATCATTCAATAAGTTTGTTGAAAAACGCACAAATGTTATTGGTTGATTCTAAAGTTGCAACAATACTTAATCGAGTCGTTTTGAAATATTCTGTAAGTAATTGACACATTTTTTCATACAATAATTGCATTTTTGGAAGATAGAAATTTCTTTTGAAGTCCAAAAACACAATTATTTTATTAATAAAGTAATTGGCAAGAAAATACATATAAAAACTACTTTATGATATAATCATAGTTACATGTACACAGAAATGTAGTGGCTTAATACACTGGAATGAAAATCGAGAGGTCACAGGTTCGCTTATAGGTTAGTAGCTTCATCTGTCTCAGGAGCTGAAGATACTCAAGATATATGATTCCTTTAATGCACGTGTTTTTACTTAAATAAGCTTGGCCCCCAGTCGGGTCAAGACCTTCCTAAACTATAAGCCTGGGCAACCCCCCCCCCCCCACCATCACTCCCAAACTAAAAACCTGGCATTAACTGGCAATCACAACTTTTATTTATTGTCTCAATATGCAAGTTTTTCTAATGATGTATTTATAACAATAAGTTCTTATTTAAACAAAAAAATTAGTCAGAATTACTAGCAATCCTAAATCCAATCCAAAATAAATTAGACTGCCTCTGTGGCGCGGTGAGAGTGTATCCGACTGCTACGCAAGAGGTCGTGGGTTCGATTCCCACACGGGACAACACTTTGTGTGACCTACCAATGTTCCGAATCTGGGCGTACTTTGTTTCCGTAAATTACGTCGGTAAAGTATGTTTGTAAAGTCCCCGGGAGTCAAAAAAAATATATAATTAAAAAAAAATGTCATGCTAAACTCTCCAGTTAAGCTAAATTGCATGTTTTAAGTAATTTTTTTTTTTTTTTTTTTTTATTTATTTATTTGTGGATCATAGGTAAGTTACAGATGATATTTGTTACATGGTGTAGTGCACTATGTCCTACCGTTAAGGTATACAAAATTAGCTCTAAGAATGTCAGAATTGAATACACCAAAATTTCAAATTATTTCAATTATTACAATTTCAATAGATTAATTTAATGTAATTTTATAATGTAATAATTTAATGTAGTAATGTAGTAATGTAGTAATTTAATATAATGAAACCTGCAACATCTTCATTTGTGAAACCAATGCCCTAACCACTACTACCCATTATTTCATCTTAAACATGTAACTATAATTATAATTTCAAATACAACACAATGACACAAAAACCGACACATACCTGCTTAACCGTCTATTAGTTGCAGAAGTCCGAGATTCAGTCTCCGATGGAGCTGTCATGGAAGTCTCCATCGGATTGTCTTCGGAATCCAATAATTGAATTTGGGTTTGACGAACAAATACTCCATAGTTCTCATCACACTGAAATGTATTTTAGGAAGAATTTAATTATGTATTTTAAATGGAAGCCAGACAGAAAAAAATAAATAAAAGGCATAATAAATTTAAAAAATAAGTAAGGTCACCAATTAATCAGAGCAAGAACAAAATTCACAGACGCTTTAAGCACAACACAAGCCTAGGGCACCTGTCCCACAAACGGCGATGAGCGAGAAGCGAGTAGCGATTTTATCGCTTTAATCGCGTTCGTGTAAACAAAAGAGGTGTAGTTACTCGTAGTACGGTCAGTGTTTAACATCAATATCTGTATCTCTTTTGTTTACACAGGATCTAAAGTCTGTATGTTTCGCTACTTGTTACATGCTTTCTCGCAGTTGGTGGGACAGGTGCCTGATAATGGGTCAGCCATATTACTTGGATTGTAGTTGGCCCATAAGAACAACACGTTGGAGCAGACAGCAGTAGGAAAAGAAATGTAGGAAGACCAGTTAGACAGTGGGCTGACAACATCGTTGCAACAGCAGGAGATACCTTCTAACGATGTTGACAGGCCACCCTAGATCCTAGGCAACGACAGAGTTATGGAAGGAGAAAGAGGAGGTCTTTACTCCAAAAACTGGAGTGCGAGTCGGAACAAGGATTCTGTACAAATTTGTAGGTACAAATCTTTACTAATATTATAAAGATTAAGAAGCTTTGTTTGTTTGAACGCAGTAATCTCAGGAACTACTGATCCAAATTGAAAATTATTTCACTGTTGGAAGGCTATCACACTAATATTATAAATGCGAAAGTTTGTGAGTATCTGACTGTGTATGTTTGTTACTTCTTCACGTCTAAACGGCTGGAGCGATTTTAACAAAATTTGGTATGGAGCTAGCTGACAACCTGGATTAACCCATAGGCTAATAAGCCGCGGGTAACACCGCGGGGCACAGCTAGTAGGCTATATAACTACAAGGCTATAGACTACAAATGTTGCAAAAACGGGGAAAATTTACGCAGACGAAGTTGCGCGGGTCAGCTAGTTATAAATAAATCAGGAATCCAGTCACGCAGTTTTTAAACAAACGGCGGCAGAAATTAGATTTTTTTTTTTACAGCTTTAAGAGCCTGTAGACCTAAGTATTATAGTTTTAATTTCAACACGATACCTCTAGGCATTCCCGAGTAAAAGGGTCTTGGCAGACAGACATACTGACAACAAAGTAATCCTAAAATTAAATTAATAGTGTTATGTCAAAATAAACAGACTTTGTACCACCAACAATTTGCACGGCCATTGCAATACGGTCGAAACATCGGGCAATGAACAAGATATTTTACCTTAAATTATTCACGCGATTAAGACCCGTAATATATATATTTTATACTAGCTGTGCCCCGCGGTGTTACCCACGGTTTATTAGCCTATGTGTTAATCCAGGGTATAAGCTAACTCCATGCCAAATTTTATTAAAATTGCTCCAGCCGTTTAGACGTGAAGAAGTAACAAACATACACACTCACATACTCACAAACTTTCGCCTATATAATATTAGTGTGATTTAATATATAAAACGCCATCTGATGCCAAACTAGGCAAGAGCCTGTACTATGGAAATCTCACAACTGATAAACATACTTATATATTTCTAAACACATACATATTATAATTATATAAATTACACCCAGACATAGAATAAACCATAGTGCTCTCATAAGAAAAAAAAATCTAAACCCACAATCCCCGGCCTCGAAGTCAGAGTCACTGATTACTAGACCAACAGGCCAGAATGATAATTTTATTTAAATTTGTTTGTTTGCATGCAATCAAAGAGGCCTATGTCCAGCAGTGAACTGCGCTATTTTTATATAATATTTGATAGGCTATTTTTTATTTTTTAAATTCTTTATTCACTTAGGATGCAAAACAACTCTTGTGATATGTTGGGATTCTACATGTATAAAATAAACCTGGCTGATGACTTTTTAAAATAATTTTGTACAATTGGACATATTAACGCTTCAAAAGCCTTTTGGGCTTGGGGTTGACAGAATTCTCCATCGTTTTCCCTTTTGTTTTTTAGGATTTTTTTTTTTACCCACCAAGCTATTGTCACCTGCCTTGTAAATGGGAACTACCTTTACAAGTATTCATACTTCTGGGAAAGTTCCAATGCTAAGAGATATTACTACTAAAAGTTATGTATTGTTTTGGTATTTGCTGTATTTACTTTGTAAGAAGTGAAGTACTGCGTATGCTGAATATGTTTATATTTACTAATTTTAGAATTATTTTTTTTTATTTAATTATTGCAATCTATCAATCTTACAGACATTCAGCAATATGTGTATTTTTTTATTTAATTAAAGGGCTTGCATGAACGCCGTCCAGTGACTGCTCCACTTATTCTTGTGCCTCTAGAGAAGGTCTTGAGGAATCTTTATTTTTAGTTTAATCCATACTAATATTATAAATGTGAAAGTAACTCTGTCTGTCTGTCTGTCTGTCTGTTACGCTTTCACGCTCAAACAGCTAAACCGATTTAGATGAAATTTGGTATGGAGATAGTTTGAGTCCCGGGGAAGGACATAGGATAGTTTTTATCGCGATAACCGACATCCACGCGGGCGGAGCCGCGGGCGAAAGCTAGTATGTTTATATTTACTAATTTTAGAGTTATTTATAGCATTATTATTTAGTTGCCCTTGTTTGTTTGGTTTAACAGGGCCGCAATGTTGCACTTGGCCTCTTGATTAGGCCATTGTGAGTACATTGTATTGTGCCAGTTCTTTTCACTCCAGCCAGCCCAAACACTCCCAGAAGCCCAGCATTCCCCACAGGTTGCTGCAGGCTTCAGGGGGGGATGACGGTTTTTAGGAGCTGTGCCTGGTGTTCGGCCACACTGGTACATTCCATGATTAAATTGGGGGTTTCCTCATGTTCCATGCACCCTCTGCACAGTGGGCTATGTGTGTTAGTTGCCCTTGTTTTCAAAACACATTTCACATTCACTATACACACTGGCTCATTCAATAAAATTATTACTGTAAGTTGTAAGTGAATAAATTGTAGTAGTAAGTAAGTGTAGTCCTAAGTGAATAAATCATTTTTATTATTTATTATTTGTAAAGAAAAACCTAATAATTTCAAAAGAGTGATAAGCTTTTGGTTGGAACTGCCCCCTAACTTCATTTTGTTTTATTTTTCAAATTTTATTGAGAATATCAAATTAAAGTTTTAATTTGATGTTTTCAGGCAATCATTAATTATAAAATTAATGACTGCCTTAAATGTCAAATAATACTTAGTATGTATATAAATATTATTATTGTTATTATTATAGTTATTATTATTTATCCATACAATTATTATGGTTACGTTCTGAATTGTATAGTAACAATTTTATTATATGGTAAAAAGCATCCTCCATCTTTTCCATCTTTGCCTATTTTGGGCAGTGTTTATCCAGTTTTTCCTAGCTGTTTGTACAATATCATCAACCCATCTTTTTTTTGTCTTCCTATTCGTCTTTTCCCTGTGGTACTGTGTGTATATATACTAAGTATGAATTTAACATTTTAGGCAGTCATTAATTTGGTTTTATGAAATAAAGATATTTAAAATATGAATTTGAAATTTGCTATATCTAAGTAGGTAGATACTTTATAGTCATTACATCAGACTGTATGGAATGTGTCTCTTCTCATCTTGAAACTTATAGATTATAAGAGAATTAAGCGTGCTCTTCTCCAAGGTACCTTCATTTCTTACATTGTATAAAAAATATATCAGCAAACCATAAACACATTTTTTAAAGTGTGAAACTTACGGTAAAGTAAGCGTGTCCCCGTACAGTGCCATTGTTTTTTCCTTTAGGCTCGTCAAGTATCACACCGATCCATTTGCCAGTCGCAAAAGTTGGATAGCCGACATAAGCAACGGACCCTTTCACATCCTTTCCAACCACCATAACACGCTGCCCGAGCGTTAGCGGCTTGTTATCCGACATTTTAACTCCTTATTCACATAAAAACTCTAAAATATCACAATAAAATATTAAGAAACACTAGAAATAATTGAAATATTATTACAACTGTAAATACAGAATTTTATCACCTTAAACAATAAATTAATACAATTATTCTATCAACAATCTATTTAGTTTATTACAACATATTTTTTACACGTAAATTAGTTATGTTTATTAGATTTTTTATCGGAAATCCAACAAATTTTATTGCAGATGCAATGCAGATTTTCTGAATTTGACTTGTCAGTTTACTGTCAGCTGTCAAGTCAGATTGCTCATCGGGTTTAAAAGCGTTTCATTTCTCCCTCCGTATACTAAAGATCAATATTTACCTCAGAATTATTTATTATTCCGAAATAATAATAAAACATTTTGTAGTCCCAAAAGTACTTTGTTTACAATTTTTAATCGAGATATATATTAATACTAGCTGACCCGCGCAACTTCGTCTGCGTAAATTTTCCTCATTTTTGCAAACATTTTTACTTGCTGCTCCGCTCCCATTAGTTGTAGCGCGATGTTTTATAGCCTATAGCATTCCTCGATAAATGGGCTATCTAAAAGTAAAATATTTTTTTCAATTTGGACCCGTAGTTTCTGAGATTATCGCGTTCAAACAAACAAACAAACTCTTCTCTCTCTTCTAATATTATAGTATAGTTATAAATGTTAGGGGTGGATAACCCTTATCACTTAGGGGCATGAATAATAGATTGTTATTTTCCCTTTTTTCTTCCTTTTTTTATAACATTTTTCATTGCTGCTCCGCTCCTATTGGTCGTAGCGTGATGTTATAACCTATAGCCTTCCTCGATAAATCGGCTATCCAACAATAAAATATTTTTTTCAGTGCAGGAATCTCAGGAACTACTGGGTAGTTCCTGAGATTATCGCATTCAAACAAACAAACAAACTCTTAGGGGTATGAAAAATAGATGTTGGCTGATTCTCATAGATACCGGATAAGCACAAAAAATTTCATCCAAATCGGTCAAGCCGTTTCGGAGGAGTATGGCAACGAAAACTGTGACACGAGAATTTTATATATTAGATTAAAAAGCTGAAGAGTTTTTTTGTTTGGTTGAACGCGTTAATCTCAGCAAGTACTGGTTCGAATTGAAAAAATCTTTTAGTATTGGATAGGGATAGCCCATATAACGACAAACTTTTAAATTTTCTTCTTTTCGTTCATAAACACTTTTGGCAGCTAGCAATCAGCTCGAAGAGAAAACATGACATGTTTCAACGAAAAATAACAAAAGTCTTAATAGCAGTAGGAGCCATGTCAAACATCTTCACACTAATAATATAAAGGCGAAAGTTTGTGAGTGTGTATGTTTGTTACTTCTTCATGTCTAAACGGCTGGAGCGATTTTAATAACAACACGAATTAAAAGACATATTTTATGGACATTTACCCTGATCATGATTCATATTTTCTGAAGGCATAGTATACGGGGGCAATTGCCGTCGCAGACGGTTGTTTTGTGTACTGATTTTCTTGTACTCTATTGAATTTGCCTCCTGTTTTCCCTCAGAACTACTTTTTTTTGGGGCATCCACCCTCCGTCCTGCGTGCAACTTACGCTTGGCCAGTGTCGCGTGAAACTAAATGCACCCCTCCCCCCCTCACGTCGCAAGCAGAAAGCGTGCCCCCCCTCCAAGTATTAAAATCCTGGATCCACCCCTGATTGTATTACCTACTGGCTTTAGACATTAAACTCTTGGCTGCCTAATGTTCGTGCTCCTTGCTTGCCGATTGCTGTGTCAGCGACACGTGTGCTCCTTAAACCTCCTGCTGATCTGATGACATCGCTTAAAAAAAAAAAAAAACATCGCACTTTAAAAAAAGTTGCTAAGGTTGCATTTGCAGGAGTCATAATAGTTCGACTGCCTCTGTGGCACGGTGAGAGTGTGTCCGACTGTTACGCACGAGGTTGTGGGTTCGATTCCCACCCAGGATAAAACGTGTCATTTATCTATACTAATATTATAAAGCGGCAGAGTTTGTTTGTTTGCTTTGTTTGTTTGTTTGTTTAAACGCGCTAATCTCAGGAACTACTGGTTCGAATTAAAAAAATATTTTTTTGTTGGATAGCCCATTTATCGAATAACATCGCGCTACAACTAAGCGGAGCGGAGCAGCAATAAGAAGTGTTGCAAAAACGGGGAAAATTTACGCATACGAAGTAGTACGCGGGACAGCTAGTCTATATATGTATGTATTTAGAAATATATAAGTATGTTTATCAGTTGTCTGCTTTCCATAGTACAAGCTCTGCTTAGTTTGGGATCAGATAGCGTTGTGTGAGTTGTCCCAAGATATTAAATTATCTATATTTTTGACGAAGATGACAGATTCCATATTAAAAAATGTATTTTGTTTTATTTTTGGCGGGGTATTCTGACATTTCCGAAATGTCCCGCGTGTGAGTGTAGATATAAAACCACGCACAATTTAGGGTTCCGTAGTCCCCTCCCTCCCCCATCTGAATAATACGGCTTTAGAAGTGTGTTTTTTGTTGTTTTTGTTTCATACTTACGAAGTTGTACTACTTAATAATAATTTTCAATGGAATTTGTACTAAGATTTTGTTATTTCTCATTTTATTGATCAGCTGTTACTCGTAAACTTGTAAAGCTTGCGCTGTGATGGTTTTCCTTTTAATTTTACTATTTAAACTACTACCGTGAATCTTTTTCACTACTCAACATCAACCATTTAGCTAGCAGGGGGGAGGACACTTGATTCTTTCAAAAATTTGCACTAACAGACTTTGAGCTCAGCTCTGCCACAGATAATATAATACTATACTACATAGTAGCTCTACTGACGAACGGACGGACATTTTGTTTTGGCGGACATTGTAGGTATAATTTTCAACACAATGTAACATTTTTATGAAATAAATTGAAATTGACATGGCAAAACTATAAGGGTTCCGTTTTACGGTTTTGGCTACGGAACCCTAAAAAATATGGATCATACATTAGCGTTTCCTCTGTCCTCTCTTTATGCTGTGCTTTTTCGCATTTAATAGGGATGGCTTTTCGCATTGCTTCACCAAAATACATTCAGCTTGTATATTAAAATGCAATTTCCGATCCGAACTGCATGCGTCATCTATAGGTACTATTATTAAATAGGTAAAGTGTTTGTTTGTTTGAACGCCATCAACTTCACGCAGACGAAGTTGCGCGGGTTGCGGCTCCGCAATATACAATAAGTGGTTTCTAACCTGTTTCATGTAATAAATAACCCTTTTGACTTAAATCAATTCCCAGATCGGTCATTTAAAAGTAATAAATATCTACTTACCTCTCAACACTAGGGAGGTACCTACTAAAATTATCATCGGCCAAGTGTGAGTCGCTCGTGCTGCTGAAGGGTTCAACGACTTTCATTATCTATTAGAAAATATTCGTTTTAACCCCTCTGCCCTATCTCCTGGGGGTAAACCACCACCATCTGTTAGTTCAGTGGTTAATGTTTTAAGTACCTACCACGCGCGGTGGGAGTGTATCCGACTGCTACGCAAGATGTCGTGGGTTTGATCCCCACCCAGGATAAAACTTTGTGTGATGAGCACGATGGTTTATTCTGTGTCTGGGTGTTATTCATCTATAATATGTATGTATTTAATTTATTTATTTTTTATTTTATTTTAATTTATTCGGGGTACCAAACAATTGCGTAATAATAGTTTACAATTTCCTTATTTCTATTTATCTTATTTGATAAATACTATTTAAAAATTTATAAGAATTTTATCAGTTGTCTGGTTTCCATAGTACAAGCTCCTAGCCTCCTCCTGCCTAGTTTGGGACCAGATAGCGTTGTGTGAGTTGTCCCAAGATATTATTTATTAATATATTAAAATGTTTTATGTAGGTCACATTACTGGTCAATAAAAGCGAGCTGTCAAGATGGCGTCCGAGCCACGGAGAATCTAGAGTCTTGTAATCTTTAATAGATAAAATAAAACCACGTTTATTGTAGTTGAAGTTTATCATTAAAAAATAAGTATAGGTACGCGGTAATTTACCATAACTGTTAAACCGGAGGTAAGCTGTCCCGCGCAACTTCGTATGCGTAAATTTTCCCCGTTTTTGCAACATTTCTCGTCGCTACTCCGCTCCTATTAGTCGTAGCGCAATGTTATATAGCCTATAGCCTTCCTGGATAAATGGGCTATCCAACAAAAAAAAAATTCAAATCAGACCAGTAGTTCCTGAGATTAGCGCGTTTAAACAAACAAACAAACTCTTCCGCTTTATAATATTAAGTATGAGATAAGTATACTTAGATAGATTTAGAAATATAATAAGTACGTTTATTAGTTGTCTGGTTGCCATAGTACAAACTCTACTTAGTATTTGACGAGTTGACTCCCAAGACATTAATATACATACATTTATATTATCCTCAAAATGGGAACCCTGGGTCTAATGAAACAGAATACCATAGACAATACCTACCTGGTTAATTTGAGTAAGTACTTACATAAAATCATGATGACTAATACTGTTAAATTGTAAACAGTTCCGAAGTAAATGATGACGCCATCCGTAAATATAATGACGAAATAAAATAACATGCAATACCTATACCACAGAATATCGAGAGTAGAGAAACCTTCATGCGTTCGTCATTTGTACCTATTTAATCTATGGTCACTTGAGCGATGACACACATAATGATGACATCATCAGGCGCGGATCCAAAGAGGGCGCCACAGGCGCTGCTCCCCCCCAGACTCAATTGAATTACGTTTTTTTGGGGAATATGAGAATAGGGATGTTGACTGTCAAGTCAAATCAGTCTCCTTTTATGAAATGTCAAAACGACATGTTCTATAGAAATGTGTATGAAATAGCAACTTATGACGTCATAAGTTCCTATCGTCAAATCATTTAGTAATTATACGTTGCAAAAACATGTTAAATTGTAAAATAACAGTTATTTTCAGAGTATTTTAACATCTACTATTACATAGTTTAAAATAATTTACTTTTATTGTAGTCAACTACCCAATTTTGACACTGGACCGATGTTTTTAGGCCTTACAGGCAATTGTCCCCCTCAAAAGGAAAAATACACATGATACTCAGTACAACCTCCCCCAAGGATTCAGGATTTCATTCTGGGGGGGGGGGGGAGGCACGATAAGCAAAAGGTAGGCCGGATCCGTGCTTAGAATAGGGGGTCATTTCAGTTTACCCGACACCGGCCAAGTGAGTTGCATGCCATGATGCCCTCCCTGGATTCACCTATGCCACCACCCCCTCCCTCACTCCTGATGATATTTCGTGATTTTTTCCGAACTCCCCTTTTGAGTCTCACATGATTAATGGACGACCCCTAAGGCGTGTCCCTAAGCGATGTACAGTAGGATCAACGTAACTAGGCCGGACTGAAGTTGGCGAGAAGTGGTTGCGCAGATGCATTTTTTGGAAGTAAATGGTGACAGGAAGCGAGGGGCGGGGGCGGTAACTAAAACAAGAGAATTAGAGATGCGATTACGCATTACATTGTCTTAATTAGTATTACTAACTCATGTTTTTTTGTGATTATCTTCGTAAAGAAATTGTTTTTCAAAGTTTCTTTAGTATTTACTGTAACTGTTCTAAATTTAAACTTTTATGAACTCATCTAAATAATATTTTTTATTGTTGAATTACAATTTTCTTAGTATTTTTAATCGATTAAACATAATTAATCGTTTTCGTAAGTAATTTTAGGGTCGCATCTCTATGACATGCTATGTGTAATAGTGATATGAACCCAACTTCAATCCGGTCAAGTTACGTTGATCCTACTGTACTTGTGTGTATTAGTTTCCCTTCTGTACTTTTGGTTTTGGTGAACAAACTAAAGAATGTTACGACAAGCTGACGAAGCGTGTTCAACGTCGTTATTCCTCGCATTCCACGCAATCAAGACGTTCGCGCCAAAACGGACGATAACCTGCATGATCCATGCTAGCTACATATAATCTTAACACTATCTAGGTAGGTACTCGTATAATGGCATAGGCGGATCAAGAGGGGGCACTGGTCACGTGCCCCTCTCAGACGGTTGTTTTGTGTACCGAACTACTCAAATTCCCAAAAAAGGCAAATAAATAATACTTACACAGAATATGCGAGCCATAGTCCTCCCAAATTAACGGAAAATAGAATATGACAATACCTATTTTAATGTTCTGCGAGAAAAGATTTATGGGAGAGTCTACTATTCCTTATACATTTGTAAATCTTTATGTATTATAAAATTTATTAATGTATTTGAATATTTTGTAAATGTTATATAATGTTTGATATAGTTTATTGTTTTTGTTTAATGTGTTTAATTCTTTGTACAATAATCTAATTGGTGATGCACCGTTTTAATTTAAAAAAAAAAAAAAAAAAACAAAAAAACCTGTTTCAGTCAACAACGATACCGAAGTAGGTTTTTTTTTTCCTCTTCCCTCCAATATTAATCGGTAGAGATTATGGCTCGCACATTATGTGCATACGCCAGTTTCAAGTATAATTTCTTTCTAGTTTTCTTCTTTCAACCACAAAGTCTCGTTCTTGTCCAGTTATCACGTATTTCAAGTATATTTTACACTGTTTTACACTTTAAACGCGGAGCTGTAAAAATAGCGACATGTCAGTTTGCCGCCATTTTTACAACTCCCGAAGTAGGTTTTTTTTTTCCTCTTCCCTCCAATATTAATCGGTATAGATTATGGCTCGCACATAATGCGCATACGCCAGTTTCAAGTATAATTTCTTTCTAGTTTTCTTCTTTCAATCACAAAGTCTCGTTCTTGTCCAGTTATCACGTATTTCAAGTAAACTTTGCACTCGTAGAGTTGGTATGTTTCTTCGGTAATTTAACGCGGAGCTGTAAAAATAGCGACATGTTAGTTTGCCGCCATTTTTGCAACTGTTCTATACTTACTTTTTATACGCAGAGCTTGAGGGTGAAGGAATCCTAGAAAGAAGGCTCCACCGTAGATTATATACATAAACTGGTAGGCTCCACTTTCAACAGGTCTTTATGAATCGACAATGACAAAGGCGTTAGAATAGACATTCGTATCTGTCATAACTCTGTTGTGTCATTTAAAATAAACACACGTGGTATTTATCTCCATGTCTGAATTGTCTGGTAAAATGAAGATCAATCCACATAATAAGTTATTATCTGCTTTTAAACTTATTAAAATTATTATTATTTTAAAACGTATTAAAGTAGGTAAACCATGACGATATATTCTCTAAAAATGTTCTAGTCTATACATTTTGTAATAGTATGTTTTAAACTTACTTTTCACACGCAAAGCTTGAGGGCGAAGGAATCCCAGAAAGAAGGCTCCACTCTCAACAAGTTTTTATGAATCGATTATGACAAAGGCGTATACATTCGTATGTCTTAACTCTGTCGTGTCATTTAAAATATACACATGTGGTAATTATGTCCATGTCTGGTAAAATGAAGATCAATCAACATCATAAGATATTTAATATCTGCTTTTAAACGTATTAAAGTAGGTAAACCATGATGATAATAAATTCTCTAAAAATATTCTATTTTGACAATTTGGGATGACCGCCAAGCGCTGCCTTGGCCTTGTCTGTCTGTATCGATATGTAAAAGAGCGGGCACACAGCAAGACAGCAACTGTAGACAGACACAATTCGCATTCGCGTTCCTAAATGAATATAGAGGTTGTACCTATCTATTCATAAATGTGTTAGATTGTGTTGATTCAGTAGCGCAGTTATTAAAATCCAGTCGAGATGTGTAAATAATTCATGTCAGAGAGAGAGATAGAACATTAAAAATAGGTATATTTTTGAGATTTCACAAAAAAAGTTACTCGTGTAGAGCAACCCTAATTTTAAAATTGCAGCCAATCAAAAAGAAATGTCTGAGCAATCCGTGATCAATCACAATATTGTTTTGAAGAAAATTTTGACAGATAACACTTCATTGTGCCATGACGATGAAGCCACAGAGTACATTTTTATAAATGATGAAGTCCGTAAATTAAGAACATGACTCATTCAAATTTTAAACTTTTCCTGTACATATCTGTAACAAGAGGCTTTTATTGCAACCGAAGTCATTGATTGTGACGTTATGATTTGCAATAATAAATTTCCATGATTGTTTCCTCATCATTCCAATATGTGATACATATATCCATGTTTTAATTGAATTTAAAGAATAAGGACATGAAAATGAAAGGGTCATCGTTAGTTGGTGTACAAATCAAAACAGTGATGGTAGCTATGTTAATCAAATAGCTTGTAAAATTTGTTACTATTAATCATACCTTTAGGTAAAACGTTATTGCAGAGTGCAATTATGTTATTATGGTTATTAGCTAGGTAGGTAATTATTTAATATATTGTTAATGTTATTATAATGACTTGACAGATCAATAGGTACCTAGTGAGTAGTGACCAAAGAATTTAAGTACTCTACTGAGAGCTAGTGACGACTTATTTGATCGTGTTTTAATAGGTAGTCAAAATTTCCATCAAGGAAAAATAACATTAAATAAATGACTAAAATTTTGTTTTATAACTTAGACAATGTTCAACTGACATGGTTATAAGATAGTGCTATGCCTAGTCAGCAAAACAAATTATAATTTAATAATTTAAGCAAGCTGTTAAACCGGTATGGACCGTATGACGAGGCATAACGAAGGAATGGCATCGAACGAAAGCCACAACCCGCCATGTACATTGTACTTTCACTTACTGTACTCTAGGCTGTACCGTTAGGATGCCAGTGCCACAAAAAAAAACACCACACTACAAAAACATGTTTATCGTTTTATTATTAATTGAATCATTACAGCAATTTAAAAAATACAATGTAAAAAAAACAAAAAGCGATTATTACTATTTCGATCAGAGTTTAATTGCAACTAAGGACGTGAGACGGCGTCGATATAATAGGTATATAAACTTTATACATGGGAGTTGCAAGGCACAGGGCGCGGGAGGCCTATGAGGCCGCGTAATCTTTTCTCTGTACACGTCTGTGCTTTCTAAATACATAATAGGGTAACGCGCACGCTCTCTCATAATATAAGATGATGAACGGTGTACATGTTATGTTGTGTGCGATCGCCGGCTTAGAAACCGTGCACCTTCAGCTGCTCAGGCTTCACAAGTCCAGACTTAGTCAGCCACTGGCAAATGTTCTCGCGCTGGTCGCCCTGAAGCTGCAGCACCTCGCCGTACTCCGGGTGCTCCACGACGGTTCCGTTGCACGCGAACTCCTTCTTGCATGCCCGCACAATCTTCTTCAGGTCATATTCCGACGAGAGGCCTTGCACCGTTGTTAGCGTCTTACGCCCGTTTCGCTGCTGGATCCGGACGTGGACTAGACCATCTTGTACGTCGTCTTCCGAGCTTTTGATAGCATCGGCGAATGGGTCGAATGTGTTCAGATTCTGGATGGACATACGATTGAACGTCGATGCTCTTTGTTCCACGAAACGCTGCGATACTACGCACGAACACGAATCAACTGTCACTGATAACGCGCGGTGGTGTGTGCTCGCAGACAAACGACCAATTTACGCAAACTCCAAAATGTAATGGCGGCCACGACCGAAAAATGGAAATGTCACGCGGAGGCGGAAATTATCGATCACTGCCATAGACAAACGGATGTTCACAAATCAATAAAGACGTCATACACTAGTCAAATTTTATAGAATGAAATAAAATAAATTAATGTAACATGCTCTAGCCCTTCAATTTTGCGTATAATTTTGGTACATAATCATCATACTGGGCAACATAGAAATTACCAGCAATTGGAGGACCAAATTTGAACTGATCTGCAAATTTGGAAATGGAAAATTTGCCTCTTTTATCGCCTGAATTATTAGGCAACTTACTAATTTTAGAAAAATCACACTTTCCAGGCTGCTTATAAACCAAAAACACGTAACGATGTAATCCAGTTCCTTTTGGTGGACCGGAACCAATATAATCAGTTAATACTTCGCCCGTTTTTATATCCGAGCCAAATATGTTTCCGACGAGCCAATGATGCCACTCTCTGAACTTGGGAGCTGCACGACTTGGAGCATCAGGGTCTACCATGGCTAAAGTATAATATTCTTCCGATTTAGTTGCCCATTGTACAATGGGTTTGTCTTTCACTTGAGTCGGGGTTAATTCTTTACCAGTTTCAATGACAGCACCACTTGGATATTTTACGGTTACCATTTCTGATGGTGCTATTTGTACAACATCAGGCACAATGCAATGTTCTGTAAACAAACTCTTTATATCAGACATTTTCAGTGAATTTTGAATTTCACAACTTGAACTGTAATTATGGCAAAGATGAAAAGGACTCAAACGACTTGCGGTTCTGAAGGAAGTTACAGCCTCAGTTTGCAAATTTACAAATAATATTAATATTTTATTGAAAATCATCATCAACAACTAGTTACTTAGTAACGGAAATGTCACATTCTTAGTTTACAGAAGAGGTAAGAAAAGAACAATCGATTGGTTTTCTAATAAATTAAAAAACGTACGGAAATTCACACTTTTTAAAAATGAATTTTATTCACTTCTTAAATAAATATTTTTTTAAACAAAGCTAATTATCTAAAAAATCTATTTTATGTAAATAATATTATTGTAAGTGGTTAGTGTAGAATAGCTTTTTTTAAATCTCTACTCCTTAGTCTATGGCAAAACCGGAACACAGACGAAATTTTCCTAACTTTGATGTGAAATCTTACGTTCGGAAATCTAAACTAAATGAAAAATTAATGTATTTTTAAACAGGTCTATATTAATTTTATATTGTATAAATATTACATTAAAAACTAATCTGTGTTATAAACAATTGATGACTGAAGAGAATAAAAATACTGGGGTTTATTTATTTTCACAGGTAGGTACTTAGTACATAAATTGTACCTACCTTGGAAATATTATACTACCTATTGAGCAGCAGGTTCGATTCCCAATCCTACATTCTGGCTTTGCGTAGATACCATAAAATTAGTAGGTAGTTGGAAGGTATGGGCTCTCCGTCGCTATAGGGGTGTTATAAAACATAGTTAACGTGTTTAGGAATTGCTAAAAGCTAGTACCTATAGCAAATAGGATTTTAATAGATTTCACCTGTGTAGTTATTAAACTTTTAAATCACAAGTAACAATAATTTTTAATTTAAAAATTAAAGTTCGTACCTACGCTGCTCTTCAACAGTTCAGCTGAATCTTCACAAAGATAATAACTTATTAGATTTTAATGTATGTATGTATTGTTTAATTTAAATTAACATGTATTTGTTTAGACAATTTTGTTTAATACATTTTTTTTATTTCTCGACTTTTTATAAGTATACCAATTTTTATTTACATTAATCTAGCTTTCTACAATCTGAAAGCTTTTAGCATTAAGTCCGCTTTTGTACACTAATCGTACATTAAGTGTTAAATAAAGCACTATATGTCCATCTTCAGACGAGGTTTAGAGTTTTCACTCCACGGTAGGCAGTGGCTTGGGTGTGTCCCTGACATTCCTGAAGTCCATGAGCGGGGGTTACCGCTTACCATCAGGTGGGCCGCTGGCTCGTCTGCCAACCATAGGCAATAAAAATAAATAAATTTGTCTATTATGTACTTATTTAGGCAACAGTTTAATTATGTATAATGCACTGTTGTAGTTCTATGATATGCTTACTCTGATGTTTTAATTTTAACCCTAGAATTATGTGAGAAATATTAACATCTCCTATACAATATCTTTGGCCAATACCATAGGCTTACCCCAAGGTAGGACTTAGGGGTCCAAACTCCTGGAACTGGATAATCACCAGTTGTCTTAAGCTATAAACTACGACACTAAACACCATACACTCAATGTTGGTATTGTGTACTGTGAGTGACCCTGACCGCAAAGTCAGAGGTTGTGGGTTCAAACCCATCCAGGATAAACCGTTGTGCGATGAGCATGATCATTTTTGGCTAAGTGTTCATTTATTTTATTATAATATGTATGTTGATGTATTTAGAAACATATAAGTAATGTCTGGTTGCCATAGTACGGGCTATGCTTAGTTTGAGAGCAGTAGGCTGTGTTGTATCCCAAGAAGTTTATTTAAACCTTCCTCCTCCCCATTACACATTGACATATAAACCTTGACTGTGCCTGAACCTAACAGAATTTACCACTCTCTAGAAAGAGACAACGCTACCTGGTGGACAATACCCGTCAGAGACAGAACCGCACAAGTCCTTCTCTCTTACACACTTTCCAGTCAATAATTACTTTTTGAGGTTTATATATCAATGCCTAAAAACCTGAACAGAAACCTAGGTATATCTATGAGCCCTGTTTACCTGCCAACTGGTAATAATAAAACAAAAATGATTTATGAAAACTATTGTATTGATTAAGTCCTCTATACTAAACACTTAAACTTGTATATAATATTTTATTTGTTATACTATTACTAAAATAACACAGTGTTACTCTGAAGCTAACTAGCAGCCTATTCTGGTTTCTCACAGACATTTTTACCATCATCTTTAAGTATGTTTATCAGTTGTCTGGTTACCATAATACAAGCTCTGCTTAGTTTGGGATCAGATGACGTTGTGTGAGTTGTCCCAAGATATTATTATATTATATAATATACTAGCTGACGAGTGCAACTTCGTCTGCATAATTTTTCCCCGTATTTGCAACATTTTTCATTGCTATTCCGCTCCTATTGGTTGTAGCATGATGTTATATACCCTATAGCCATGTGCATCTGGATCGAGGGCCCATTTTTAAAATCTTTACATAACGAAATAAGATTTACAGGAAAATTAGTTAAAAATAGTAAAAACCTAAAGCAAAGGGCCATGAATTTCTTAAACATGAAACTAAACTGTTATGATTAATTAGCTTGGGCCCTCAATCCAGACGTATGCATAAAGTGGCATACCCTAAATCTCAGAAAGTACTATCTCTGGGTTAATCATTTTTATTTAAGAATTTAGTTAAGAATTTCTTAAATATTTTAAGAAATTCCCAAATCTGTAAAATACAACATTACAGATTTATAGCGGTATATCTAGGGCCCTCTATTCATTAATTTATTCACTAAGGAATCTGCAAAACATGAATTTATTTAAAGAAATACATAAATACGTCTTTAATATATTTTACTTAGATGCCTCTGTGAATTAGTAAAAAAGAAATAATGATACAAAAGTTATTTTTTAAAAAGTTATTGAATGTCGAATTTTACGAAAACGTCTGAACTGAGAGCCCAAGATTTTCGGCTTTATTGACTAAGCTCAACCTCATAGATTAACGCAAATAAGAATGAGTTTTTTTACTATTCTTTAATTAAAATGTAACGTATCATCTGTTCTTCTAAATACCATACTTTAAGAGAAAATTGATTTTCAATTTCTCAATATAAGATCATTTTGTAGGGTAGATATGATTTTGTATTTTTTTGGACAAATCAGTATGTATCCTCATACAAGCTATTTCAGAAGCGACAAAGTAAATATTTGTTGCTTGAACTGTCGGAAGCGATTGTGTTTTGTGTGGAGCAATAATTAAGTGCAGTAAATATCATTATACTAGTTATAATGATATTTACTGCACTTAATTATAATGTTTCCGTTTCGTGATATCGAAGTGAGTACCTAGATCACTTAATATGTCATGTATTTTCCTATGTTAATGTTGTTGATGATTCATCGTCATCGGGAATTGCTGATTATTGAATTAGTCTAGGAGACAGTATAGATATATTATGATTTTACTGTCATGGTAGTCTATCAGAAACTGACGTTAATAATGACGTGGTAGATTGGTAGAAACCCAACACTGTAGAGACCAATATACACCAGACACAACCACTTGCGGCTCAGTGGTCGTCGTACAAACGTGAATTATGAAGGTCTTGAATGCAAAAATAACGACGTAATACATGTTTTTGTGATATGCGCTGTCCAGTGGACTACCACGACAGCTGCAGAAGGTTAAGTACGAGTATGTTAGTCCTGAAAGAAATAAAAAAGAAAATAAAAATAAAACATTTACTTTGTATTGTGCATAAAATGAAAGACAAATAATAGTAATATTTAATAGTGTTCCATAAATTAATTATTCCATAATATTAAGTGATCTAGGTACTTACTTCGATATCACGAAACGGAAACACTGGTTATAATGATATTTACTGCACTTAATTATTGCTCCACACAAAACACAATCGCTTCCGACAGTTCAAGCAACAAATATTTACTTTGTCGCTTCTGAAATAGCTTGTATGAGGATACATACTGATTTGTCCAAAAAAATACAAAATCATATCTACCCTACAAAATGATCTTATATTGAGAAATTGAAAATCAATTTTCTCTTAAAGTATGGTATTTAGAAGAACAGATGATACGTTACATTTTAATTAAAGAATAGTAAAAAAACTCATTCTTATTTGCATTAATCTATGAGGTTGAGCTTAGTCAATAAAGCCGAAAATCTTGGGCTCTCAGTTCAGACGTTTTCGTAAAATTCGACATTCAATAACTTTTTAAAAAATAACTTTTGTATCATTATTTATTTTTTACTAATTCACAGAGGCATCTAAGTAAAATATATTAAAGACGTATTTATGTATTTCTTTAAATAAATTCATGTTTTGCAGATTCCTTAGTGAATAAATTAATGAATTGAGGGCCCTAGATATACCGCTATAAATCTGTAATGTTGTATTTTACAGATTTGGGAATTTCTTAAAATGTTTAAGAAATACTTAACTAAATTCTTAAATAAAAACGATTAACCCAGAGATAGTACTTTCTGAGATTTAGGGTATGCCACTTTATGCATACGTCTGGATTGAGGGCCCAAGGTAATTAATCATAACAGTTTAGATTCATGTTTAAGAAATTCATGGCCCTTTGCTTTAGGTTTTTACTATTTTTAACTAATTTTCCTGTAAATCTTATTTCGTTATGTAAAGATTTTAAAAATGGGCCCTCAATCCAGATGCACATCCTATAGCCTTCCTCAATAAATGGGCTATCCAACAGTCCATAGCCGATTTATCGAGGAAGGCTTAGGGCTATATAACATCACGCTACGACCAATAGGAGCGGAGCAGTAATGAGAAATGTTGCAAAAACGGGGAAAATTTACGCAGACGAAATTGTGTGGGACAGCTAGTGTATTATACATATAAACCATCTGTAAAAAATTATATGAATGACTAGCTAATCCGCGCAACATTGTTTGTGTAATTTTTCCCTTTCCTATTGGTCATAGCATGATGTTATATAGCCTATAGCCTTTCTCAACAAATGAGCACAACACAATATTTTTTCAATTCAAACCCGTAGTTCCTGAGATTATCACAAGATATTGAAAACCGCATAAAAAATTGTTGTACAGTATAGAAGAGCTAAAAGTACAGACAGCAGGAACAACATTGTTTTATATTATGTAAAGATAAATACAACTATCAAGGTAAGGACGAACTGAGCCCATGTATGCAATGCATTATGCTCTTGAATTTGTATGAAAACAGCTGAATCAGCATGGGATGAGTGTGATAGCATTGCTTATGATCAGTATGTTTCTTCAAAAGTTTAGATGTTATTATTTGCATACGTGGGCTTAGTTCATCCTTACCTTTTTAGTCTTGGTGTGACTATATGATAATATTTTACTAACATGTCACACTGTTGCACATGGCAACACTCAATTCTTTTCAATGTTACTCATTGACAAAAAAAAAACACCCATCATAGCAGTGGGTGACTATAATGATGATGTGCAGTATTGTAATTGAATGAGATGTTAGTCTCCAACAGAATATAGGCACCAATTGATGAATCACTTATGAGACTAACTTGCTGTATTAGATATATACCCTGACATTACATGTTTTTGATCATTACTCATCTTTCCCTTCCTGCTATTTGTACATATAGATCATCTATGTAACAAATTTTTATGTGGTTTACACAATCATTCAAATTGACTGCGTCTGTGATAGGGTGGGAGTGTGTCCGACTGCTATGCAAGACGATGTGGGTTTGTTTCTCACATGGGACACCACTTTGTGTGATCCACAAATTGTTGTATGTTTGTAAAGTCCCCCGTGATACAGGGCTTGCATAAAACTGCTGGAGTCGTGTTTTAAAAAAAAAAATGTCTTCACAATGATGGAGAAAAGTCTGTGTGGAGCCAGAGCGGGCTGCTAGTATATACTAACTAGTCTGATAGTGTGTAAGGTTCATTGATGAACAACAGAATTTGCAGTTAAACCCCAGCCTTAGCATGATATCTTGGGTATAGCAATATGTACAACAAAAAAAAAAACTATAAGTCCTTTGTCTTTGCCCGAGCCAATATGGCGTCAGCGGTCAGCGGTACACGTAGTTTCTTCCCCATCCCATCAGATTCAATTTGAGAGATAACTTCATGAGTATTTTTCAACTTTTTCCTCAAATCATCAACGCGTGCTTGCTTTTCAGTAATTTCTAATAAAAAGTCGTCCAAATCTTTGCAGGTGCCTTCTTCAACATTCGGTATTGTATTTTTTGGTTTGAATCTATAGTTAGACAAAGTTTCAATTTGCAAATTCAACAACTTTTTCTCCATGAGCAGAATTTTTTGATCATAGTCCACACATGTTTTTCCGAACCGTTTTCTAGATTCTACGACGATATTCATGAGGTTTTCACATTTAGATTCCAGAGAAAGATCTTCAGTGTCTGTAAATAAAAAAAAACCAATGAATCTTTTTCGAATACATAAACAGAACATAGGATCCATAATGGTAAACTGATAAGAAACTCACCCATTTTGTTACGTCTTGCTAAAATGTGTAAATAGGTAGATACTAGCTTTAGATTCTACACAAATTAAAACAGTTTTAGATCAATTTTCAAATCATACAACAACAACAAGCCAGTACAATTCAAATTCCAAACCAAAACATGACGTTTCAGTATCTTGACGCTCTGCTGTGCCAGTATTTGATATTTCGAGCATTAAAATTTGACAGACGTGTTCCAGATTGCGACAAAGATTTTAATGAGCGTAGTTTATTTTTTTATGAGGGCAACATACAACAGATTTTGTAAAGAAATTTGAAATTGAGAGAAGCTAATTAAAAATATGCTATTTCGAAATTAATTCAGATTTTACGAGTTATTGTTTAATCATTTCACACATTTTTCGACATTTCAACGATTGCTCCTTGTGGCTATACACCCAAAATATCGTAGATGTGAAAGTAACTGTTTTTTTACGTATTCACGCCTAAACCACTGAACCGATTTAGACGATATTTGGTATGGAGATAGTTTCAATCCCGAAGAAGGACATAGGATAGTTTATATAGTAATAATCGACATTCACGCCGGCGTAGCCACGGGGAAAGCAAGTAGGTAATTAAAATACAAGATGGTCTAGCTGGAACATTTATTTGCTAGTATCCATAAAAAAAACGCATTTAACTATGTTAAATTCATATTATAATAGAACAAATATTAAAAAAGGACTAATTAACAGCGCCCTAGGGTGTGACAATGTGTACAGAATTCTTAATCATGCTCATAAACTCTTGTACATTTATCTGAAACAAAAAATAGAAAAAGCCATCATTTAACAATGCAAATTGATCTTAAAAAGATCTTAGTTTACAAAAATTGATCTTAGTTTTCACACCAAATTTCATGAAAACCTGTGGTGTAACTGAACTGGTTTTGATGAAATTTGGTGTGTAATAAACATACGTAAAGCTAGTAATAAAGTTTGGATTGTTTATTGGAATGTTTGTTACTCAGTCCCGTCAGAACGGCTGAACGGATTTAGATGAAATTCGGCATAAAGATATATTATAATATTATTAATATTTTTTAAAGCAACTCCTCCCTCTGCGTTGTGCGAGAGAAGCGTGTGTATTTTAATCTATTTGGCAGATGTGGGATTGCTATAGTTTTCGATTTTGTTGGCCCCGGTCAGAGTCTGATCTAGTCATTTAGCCGCTCCGGGCAAAATATTGTTCGATGGAGCGATATCAAACTTTGTTTGGTCGCCCCAATATTGGTCGAGTGTTTGCCGCACGTACGACGACGGGAGAGGGAGGGGGGGGGGGGGTTTCTGCCGCCCTGAGCATTTGTCCGACTTGCCCTGCTTTAGATTGGGCCCTGGCCCTATAGCTTAAAAAACTTACATATCCGTCAAAATTCTTGTCAGCGTCATCAATCATTTCCTCTATTTCCTCATCAGTTAAATAAGCGCCGAGAATTTGGCTAACTTTCTTCACATTATCGAAGCTTATGTAACCTGTGAATTTAAACAAGAATGAGTGGTGATTGAGCGAATCGCGAAATGAGCGAGCTTATGCCTTTAAACGTAGCTCGTCTTGTCTCGGAAGTGATAGTTTCTTTCACATTATGCAAGTTATCTAGGGAATTAAAAATGTTAACTTAAAACAGGCAACAGTTAGTGTAGGACTTTTTGTGTACATTAATGGCGTAGTAAAAGCGTATACGAGTGCTGTACAAGAGGAAGTGGGTTCCATTCTCACATGGGACAAGACTGTTGAATTTTTGTATGTTTGTAAAGATCCCGCGGGTAGCGTTGCCAGGCGTCCGGATAAAGTCGGACATAGTTAAACTTTTTGATTGCGTGTCCGGGCAAAACAAACGGTGTCCGGCTTGTCCGGCTTTTGTTAGGCTTTTTACATTTGACTTTTTTGTTTTGTCGTACCTACCTATAGTCGCCGTACTACTTTATGTAGGTACGTGGTTGTGTGACCAGGTACGACAAGATGGCCGAGTGCCGCGCCGCGCGCGCGCACAAGAACGACCCGCACCAGTGGAAGCTGCTCTGTGTCGAGGGTGAGTCGCCGTACTACTTTATGTAGGTACGTGAATACTGACTGAGACACAACATCCTCAATAATGTAGGGTGTCCTGTTCTTTCACCAAAAAGTCCGGCCAAACTGGTTGGTCTGTCCGGCTATTAGGTTTGGCGACCTGGCAACCCTACCCGCGCGGGTTAACTTATGGGATGGCGAACCCTTTTTGGTATACATGCCAATTTCTTAAATAATTAGCATAAGACGTGCAGTCAAAAAAAAACTGATGGTGGCACATTTCGCGCTATGAATTCGCAGCTCGCACTTCACATCACATTGAACTAACTGTTGATAAATATGTAGCAACAACTGGAATCAAATCAAACTATCCTATCTTTCGGTGGTGTCGAAGGAGCAAGCGGCGGTAGCTTAATGGCCACGGCATCGGTCTCGCAATCGTGAGGTCGTGGGTTCACTCCTAACACAAACCATAGAGCTTAGCTGGAGGAACATGATTGCTATACATCCACATTGCTAGTCAACTTTAAAAAAAAGTAGTATCTTCGCCCACCTCATGGACACACACAGCCTAAATCATGTTAAAGCGTGCCATTGGTTCGCCACCACTGTCCTAGAGGCTGCTAAATTTGTCAAACGCAACCCCAATTAATTTAAAACCAATAAGGATTTATTCCCAGAAATACAAGAAATACACGTAACTCAAATAGAATTGTTTTGACAAATATACCGAAGACAATAATGTATCTAAAAAACTGTAATAATATGTGTGGATGTGTACCTTAATGGCTAAGGCATCGGTCTCGTAATCGTGAGGTCGCGGGTTCGAATCCTACCCATTATACTACCGACGTGAACCCACTCCTAACACAAGCCTTTAAGCTTAGCTGGAGGGGTTAACAAGATTGCTAGTAATGTGGGACTCAATCTCATATTGCTAGCTATAGGTATAGAACGCTACTCCTGATATTTGTACTATCAAAAAATTACCATATAATAGGTTCAGCAGACAATTTAAAATGACCTAAGAAGAAATCCTTGTATTCAGTATCAGAACCATTTATTATGTGAAATTGTAAATTGCGAGTTTTATTTTGTTTTAATAAGATTTATATTTTGTAATAATGATTTTGAGAAATTTTGCTTTATTAATATTGCAATTTAAAGTTAATGTTTGCATGTTATAAAATTGCAAAATGTATATGGCACTGTAATAGCATATTATCTTTAAGCAAATCATTTTTTTTAATATTACTTTAAGAGCCGTTAGAGGCCAAAGTTACCAGTATCATCCATATCAAACATTCGGAAACTTTTCATGATGTCCCCGTCAGAATCCAACGACATGATCTTCCTCATAATGGCTGTCTCGAAGTTCTCGAAGCTGAGTTTGCCTGTGTCACCCTTGTCAACAGCCTGTATCATATGTTGCAGCTCTTCCTTTGTTGGTTCATAACCTGGTTTTTAACGATAAAAGAATAAAATCTGATGAGGTCTCTGTACTTAGCTAGTTATGTATAGATTTTGATGGATTGATTGCATAAAGAAGCATGGGGCGAATCCAGGGGGGGGGGTACGCGGCACAGGAGACAAATGCCTGTATGCAACGTGCTTACAACGGGGGGGGGGGGGGTGCATTTTCGTTAGTGTGAGTCGCACAGACACAACAGGGGTAGGGTGCATCAAAAATATTTTGGGTCCTTACTCACTATCTTTATTTCGTTGTCGTGACGAGCCCGTGTGAAACATGCGCGGTAGGGTGCTGCGCTTAGAAATGCATCAACGCGCATGTACGAGATTGCTCAAAGCTTGGAAAAAAACGAAGTATGTGACTTTATCGCTATCGGCGCCCCGAAAATGGAAATAACATATGGCAGAATAACAACCTATAGCGAACTGACAGAGTATTTTATAATTTTGAAGTGAAAACTTCTTTAGCGGCGTTGTGCACTTTTTGGAAGGAGGGAGAGTAGACCGCCGGCGTAGGAGAGAAAATAAAACCCCCCTCTTTTTCTACCGCACGACGTAAATGTATGCCTGCTCCTGCTGTTTCATATATAAGTAGCGCAGGGCGCTTGCGCGAGTGTGCCTGTGTATTTGTACAACAGCGTAATATTTCCGAAGTGTTAATTTTATCATGTTATTTAAATTGTCAAGTTTGTGTACGATAGCGCAATAGATGAATATTGTATATAACTACATAAATCATAGTACTTTTATACTGATAAATAAAGCAATTCGTGCGAAATTGTTCCCTATCCATTCCATAATATTTAAAAGTGAACAACGCTAATGTTAAAGTTTTCATTTCTGCCGGCACTCGGAGTGCAACCCGTTTTTTTCGTCCACCCCTAGGGCCTAGGGTCTTAGGGAGGCCTTAAGGGAATAAAGTACAGGATTTGTCATAATACCAATGGCTATACACGAAACTAAAAAATAACGATAATACAACATATTTTAGATTTATATTTACCAAGAGCTTTAATGGCAACCCGAAATACTTCAGAGTTAATTTTACCCTCACCGGTGTAGTCAAGGAGGTTGAATGCTTCAAGTAAATCGCTTTGCTGTAAAAAAAAAAGTGTTGTTCTTTTATTAAAATAAAAAATAGCAGGGTAGACAAATTTCTGCCGCCCCCGTAACATTGCCAC
The DNA here is from genome assembly GCA_945859575.2 of Herminia tarsipennalis. NCBI lineage: Eukaryota > Metazoa > Arthropoda > Insecta > Lepidoptera > Erebidae > Herminia > Herminia tarsipennalis. The sequence goes on along the minus strand of OX243854.2, from coordinate 18,935,537 downwards.
ATTTTATGATAAAAGCTTACATAAAATAAAATATTTATGATTCATTTCCCCCCTTAATTTATGCTTTTATGCCTGTTGTAAAATGTGGTTGATATCACTTATTTGCGTAAGTTTACGACGAAGTAGGTTATTTTGTTTGGTCACGATAACTGCCCTCAAGAACACGCAACGACGTAGTCCGCGACAAGTTGATAGAGGAATTAGTTATTTTAATTACACAAATGCTAAGTACACAAAACAAAATGGGTTTAAAATTAGTAAATTGATCTCATCTCAGCCACTGTGCCGTTTATATGCCTAGGGTTATTTCGAGGCGGGGCAATGGAGTCGCAGTCCTGGTCTCTACGTGGCCTCTAATAGGAGCACCCATTAGAGCCACGTAGAGACCAGGACTGTCCCTCGTATGGCGCATGATCCAATCTCCTAAACGGACTACACAACCCGGCAACAATAAAATAGAGAGCGACTGAAACAACAACAACATTGGCCGGGCAACATTGCGGAAAATCGATCGCACAGCGAACGTCCGGCAACCATCAAATCAATATTGTAGAGTACTGCCATGTTGCCGGCCACAGAATTGCCGCCACAAATTGCCGTAAAAAAATGGCCGTTTAGACGCCCCTTAACGTAGTGCAGACCACGGATTTCCTGTTTTAAAGCCGAAATTAATGTCAAATGTATAATATCAGTTGCTTGGCAACCTTCCAATCTATACTAATATTATAAAGCTAAAGAGTTTGTTTGTTTCTTTTAACGCGATAATCTCAGAAACTACAGGTTCGAATTGAAAAATGCTTTTAGTGTTGGATAGCCCACTTAACGAGGAAGGCTATAGGCTATATAAAATCACGCTATGACCAATAGGAGAGGAACATCAATGAAAAATGTTGCCAAAACGGGAAAAATTGACGCATACGAAGTTGCGCGGGTCAGCTAGTATATAATACTTTCGTCAATGGTTGCTAAGCAACTTTGTTATTAAACATTTCACACCCATTTCAGACCCGCACTGTGTATACGACCAATTCTTGATCTTCCTCGTCTAACGATTGTCAAGTAGACCTGTCAAGTTGCGAAAATTGCGGCCAAATGGAACTGTCATCATTTTCACAGCTTCTTCGTTTATCATGTAAATTACAAGAAAATCGTACAAGATTCGTAAGACTAAGCCTTTGTGCAGCTATCGCCGTATCTATACTAATATTATAAAGCTGAAGAGTTCTTTGTTTGAACGCGGTAATCTCAGGAACTACTGGTCCGAATTGAAAAAATATTTTACTGTTGGATAGCCCATTTATCGAGGAAGGCTATAGGTTATAACATCTCGCTACGACCAATAGGAGCGGAGCAGCAATGAGAAATATTGCAAAAACGGGGAAAATTAACGCAGACGACAACTTCGTCTGCGTTAATTTTCCCCGTTTGGTGTTCCTCGTGGGATAGCTATAGTCATTGATATGGGGCCTTAGGTACAGGGGTCTGAACGTGTCGGGACGGTAGACACTTGGGGCGTCAAGTGCCTACCGTCTATCGAATGTTGCACAGCCCGTCGAAAGCAAGCTACGCCGTCTGTGTACATGAAATACTTGACATTAGCTCTTAGTAGTGTACGACACTAGCCGAAAATCCCGCCATACTTACTAGTTTCAATAGTTCCAAGCATTGGTAAAAGAATACTTAACTCTATTTTACAGTAGGTTCATATTTTGTTTTTTTTTTAATACCTTTTATTACTACCACATTAACACTAGTGTAAGTAGTTACCTAAGTATACATATGTAATTTTCTTATAGGTATTAATACATCTAATCAGCTTAAATAGTGCATACTGTGCGCACAAGCTTAGAATTACAATTACAATCTACTTTTCTATTGTAAAATTCTTGTTGTACCTGTTTAATGATTGTAATTTGTTTTGTGAGCAGTAAATAAAATAAAATAAAATACTACCTTCAACAAAATTTATTTATGAAGGAGAAGTTCTGAATGTGGTACCGGCTTAAGAATAGTACCACCCCATCTCTTCCCGTGGGTGTCGTCAAGGCGACTAAGGGATTTCACACCGGAGGACGGGCAGCAGCGTCCTCTGCGTACTTAAAGCCTTACTGCGATCGCCAACCCGCTCGCTAAGCGTGGCGATTATGGCAATTACCCCCAGGATCTACATTCCAGTAGGTTCTACTGGGGAGACCCGTGCCCAGCAGTGGGACATCATATGGGTTGATATGTAAGTTCTGAATAACATACCCACTATGTTTTCAGTTTTAATACCAAAAAGGGTACCTAATGATTTGCGTGCGTCATACTCGTATTTGTTATCCATATGTATGCTAATACGACTCTATTGTCACTACTAGTACTGCATTGAAATGAATTTACATTTATTGATAACCTGGATACGAGAATCAATATCTTGTGTACATAGATAGGTACTGGATTTAAGTTAGTAGAATACAGACATTACTGACATGTAGTGGTTATTCAAAGCAAGTACGTTACGTAAAAGAGAATTACAAATAATTTTAACAAAGCTTATAGAAAATTAAAGTACAGTTTAATGTGATAAAAGTGCTTTGACTAATGCGTTTTAAGTTCTATGCAATAATTTTAAAAAAAAATATGAATAAGTATCGCAGTTTTTTTTAACCTAATAAATTCTACATTCAAAGTTTTTTTTTTTTTTAATTTGACTGGGACGAGGGAACCTTCGGTATTGATCATTAACTATACTAATATTATAAAAAGGAAATATTTGATTGTTTGTTTGAATTGAATAAGCTCCGAAAGTATTAGACGGATTTGAAAAATTCTTTCATCGTTGTGAAGCTACACTAACCCCGGGTGACATAGGCTATTTTTTATCACTGAATTCCCACGGGAACGAGAACTACGCGGGTAAAACCGCGAGGCGTCCGCTAGTGAAATATAAATTGAGATTTCATATTGATTTGCCAACATTAGGTACCTGTCTTCTGGTTAAAACTAATCTTGCCTCGACCTCGTTAAATTTGGTTGGATGACGCGATTCGATTTCTTCTTTATCTTCTTCAGAATATTCCGCAGTGCCAGATAAAGTGCTCCCGTCCATTTTGCAAACAGGACAAAACTATTGGGCTACGATTTCGTGGTATTGATCTAACAACCCGAAGTATAAAGTAACCCCTAGTAATTAATTAGGGGCTGGCTGTTATGAAAAAAGAAATAAAAAAAATTACAGTGTTGCAAGGTTGCAAGTCGCGCGGATAAAATCGTGTTTTTTAATTTAATCATTTTTTATTAATTGATATAAGTAATGTGTCGATGGAGTCCAAAATTGGACCTTCAGCCATATAACTGCCACTGTGGCGCGGCGGGAGTGTGTCCGACTGCTATGCAAGAGGTCGTGGGCTCGATTCCCACACGGAACACCACTGTTTGTTTGTTTGTTTGTTTTAACGGGGCCGCAATGTCGCACTTAGCCTCTTAAATGGGCCATTGTGCGTACGTTGTAATGTGTCAGTTCTTCTCACTCCAGCCAGCCCAAACACTCCCAGAAGCCCAGCATTCCCCGCAGGTTGCTGCAGGCTTCAGGGAGGGATGACGGTGTTTTTAGGAACTGCGCCCGGTGCTCGGCCACACTAGTGCATTCCATGATTACGTGCTTGGGCGTCTCCTCATGCTCCATGCACCCTCTGCACAGTGGGCTATCTGTGATCCCGATGGTGTACAGGTGCTTGTTTAGGGGACAATGGCCTGTCAGGATGGCTATTGCTTTTCGCAGTTTGTCCCTGTTTAATCTGATTAGATTCCGAGCGTACTTTCTGGGCACTATTGGAATCGCCTCTTTTGTTTGTCTGCAACCGGTGTTTTTTCCCCATTCCAGTTTGTGGTTTTCCTCTGTTTTCTCGCGCAGCCAGATTCGTACCTGGGCTTGGGGTAGGGGCATTAGTGGTTCGGGGCCGTGGATGTTCATTTTGGATCCCCGTCTAGCTAGCTCATCTGCCGCGTCATTTCCAATTGAGTTGCTGTGTCCCTTTATCCATTGCAGGGTCACTTCATTATCCAGGGTAATGGCTTGAAGTGATTCATGGCATTCTTGAATAAAGGTCGAGTTTATGCTAGTGTTTGACAGCGCTTGTAGCACTGAAGCACTATCGGTTATGATTTTTATTTTAAGTTCTTTTACATTCCTGGCTGCGACTGCTTGAGCCGCTTTGGTTATGCCAATGCATTCTGCTTGGAAAATCGTGTTTCTTCTGTCCAAAGCAGTAGATATCTTAATGTTCAGGTCATCCGAAAAGACTCCTGCTCCCGTGCCTACCGCGGTTTTGGATCCATCTGTGTATATTCTTACTTCAGATGGTCCGGAGCTGTCTTTTGATTCGGGTTTAAGTCTGATTTTGTATCGTTGGTCAAAGTTATGTTTTTGGGGGATACTATCTGTTGGGGCTTCCAGGACGGAACACCACTTTGTGTTATCCACAAATTGTTGTTCCGAGTTTAGGTGTACTTTGTGTCCGTGACTTGTTTCTTTGTAAAGTCCCCGCGACACAAAAATATCAATAATAATAACCATTTATTTCAGGCTACTAAGGCCCATATCATACAAAGTTATTTATTACTAGCTGTCCCGTGCGACTTCGTCTGCGTAAATTTTCGCCGTTTTTGCAACTTTTCTGGTATATATATTGGTCGTAGCGTGATGTTATATAGCCTATAGCCTTCCTCGATAAATGGGCTATCCATCAATGAAAGAATTACTCAATTCGGATCAGTAGTTTCTGAGATTACCGCGTTCAAACAAACAAACTCTTCAGCTTTATAATATTAGTCTACATTTAAAATTAAATTAACACTATACACGACTATGAGACTTAGACTACAGCGGCGGCGACGTGTTTGTCACGTGGTGTCACGTAACGTTCCACGAAAACGTCGGTACGCGACACCCTTCGGCCAGAAGTCCTCCTTCATAAAGATGGACAGATGTTCACTGGGAACTCGCACCATGAACGATTTGAACTTCTACTTCTCCATCCTTAAGGTCGACTTCGTTTTGATTCTGAGGTACTTGACTAGCTTCTCTGCCTTTATGGTGTGATGCAGATGAGACATATACAGCTGCGTCGTTGCTAATTCCTGACGCAGCAGCATGTTAGGTTCCGTCACGCCGCCCCACACCACAATGGTTTCAGCTGGAGGGTTTTTTCTTCTTTTCAACTTTTAAAAAGCCTTTTGCATTCATTTGCCGTTAAGTGGGGCTGCGTTCTTTTTTTGTACTGCTGCAGGTTTCTTCTTTTCAGCAATATCTGCATAAGCACGATTCGGTTTTGCGGCAACTCTTGATGCATCGTTTACAACTTATACAGTCGGTGACGCAACTTGCCTCGGTGACTCACGACAGATGCTCACTTTGGAGGTGTCTAGTGACCTACTTACAGAAACAGCGTTGCGTAACAATACTACTTCGGCACGTAGTCCACCTGTGGTGTTTTCTGATACCTCCAGCTTGGTCTGCACCTCGGCCAGGCTTGTTTTCAGGAACACGATATCCTTTAACAGCCTGGTAAAGTCGACGCGGTCGTATGTGACGGGGGGCAGTTTCCGTAGCTCCTTTGCCACGAAGGCTGGCACGTCAAGGTGATGATGTCCTGAACACTCTTTTCAAATCCATCTCTTCTGCAGGATCTGGTCGATTTTTCCAAGTGTTTGGGAAAAGCAGCCTTTTGCCACTGCTTATCTCTTCTTCTTTGAAGTTGGACTTGCAGATGTGGAAAATGCTGATCTCATCCATTTTATTTTATCTAAGGCTTTGATGTATAGTTAAGTGACTAATGTATTTGACTTTATGAAAATATATTTATTACGGGTCTTAATCGCGTGAATAATTTAAGGTAGAATACCTTGTTTGTAACCCGACGTTTCGACCGTATTGCAACGACCGTAGTCACGGGTAGAGCGTAGTACGGGTAGTTAGTGGTACCATGGCCGTTGCAATACGATAAATAATAATAAACAAGGTTTTTAACTTAAATTATTCACGCGATTTATATATGTATATACTTTTGTATCGGGTTACCTCTAAAAAAAATAATAAAAGTAGATAATACTATACTAGACTGTACCTACATAAGAAACTCAATCTCTTTGAAGCGCGTTACTTTGACGCCCTCTCTATCACCAGGTGTCTGGGACCCTTATCTCAACCTACCTTCCCCCCCCCCCCCTAGATGTAACCGCCCAGTGTCTTAAAGTTTACACCCACAGCTTAGAGATTATTATTGGTTTTTATAACCGCAGTGGTTTCGAGGGAGGAAATTTTGTCCAATTCCAATGCAAAAAAAATTGCCGCATGTAAAGTTGCCGGTAATAATTATCTTATAATTTTAAACGAGCAATTCTTGTATATATATATATGAATATATAATCCGAATCTCGGCAACGGCTCCAGCGATTTTTTCAAAATTTTGTATGCTGGGGGTTTCGGGGGCGATAAATCGATCTAGCTAGGTTTTATTTTAAAAAAACGTCGTTTTATCTGTATTTTCAGGCAATGAAAACTGTTACAATATCATTAGAATACCAAGGAAAATTTCGCCGCGATTTCCTTTGTTTTAATAGCTTAGGTAGAAAACGAAGACGAAGAATACAATGGTAAATTTTGCCGCGGTTTCCATTGTTTTAATAGCTTAGGAGGGAAACAGGCGATCCACAAAGCAGATGACCCCGGTTCGAATCCGAATGAAATGTATTTTTTTATTTTATGATTATTTTTTTCCCTTTTTTATTTTAATTTTTGTTTTTTGATTTGTGCATTATTATTTGATATTTTTTTATTATTATGTCGGTAAGATCGAAAAATATTATTCTAATTTCATCAGTATGTCATTTGATAATCTAAATAAAATTTCCAAAAAAAACACGATTTACCAAAAAAAGACCAGTGTAGGGTACCGCAACCGTTGCCATACGAAAATTTATATTTTGATTTGTGATTTATTATTTGATATTTTTTTATTATTATGTCGGTAAGATCGCCACGCTCAATATGGGGTTCCGTAGTCCCCCATCCGAATAATGCGGCTTAATAAGTGGGTTTTCTGTTCATAATACTAACAAACGTTAGTATTTTTCAATGGAATCTGTATGAAAATTTTGTTCCTTCTCACCAAAACAAGTGAGAAGGAACAAAATTTTACTCGTTAAGTTGTAAAGTTGTGATATCCTTTTAATTTTACTTTAAATACTGCCTCTAAAACGGAACTCTTATAGTTTCGTCATGTCCGTCTGTCTGTCGGTCTGTCTGTCTGTCCGTATGTCACAGGCATTTCACTCAAAAACTACACAATGAATATTGGTGAATTTGGAGAAATGGTGCCTTGTAATAGCCGCTACTTAGTTTGATAGCTAAATAATAAAAATAAATATTATTAGGGGTGCAATCCATACATATAACAGAAGCTGAAACATTCTTTTGTTAAACAAACATCAACTTGTTGCACATCATTCGCCAAGTCTCTTAAAAACATTAAATTTTGATTTCTGATTTATTATTTCATATTTTTTTATTATTATGTCGGTAAGATCGAAAAAATATTATTCGTACATCATGAGTATGTAGCCGAAGATAGAACAAAGTGGCGTGCAATTGGAGAGGCCTATGTCCAGCAGTGGACTGCGATAGGCTGATGATGATGATGATGAGTATGTAATGCGTGTCTAAATATCATTTACAAAATACACGATATACAAAAAAAAGGACTAGAGCATGTCGAACCATGCTCAGCGTAGAGTTCCGCAGTCATTGACGTACAAAATCCGACTTGAATATTTGCACCAGCAGAAGAGCGTTATGTTCATGGCACTTACGCCCTTTTCTTGTATTCATCGTATTCGATAATGTCGAAAATAATTATTTTAGTTTAAAGTATTTATTAAGCGCTTTATGATTTTTAACACTTTTTTTTTTTTTTTAATAAAGTGACTGGCAAAAAATGCCTATATAAATTCTATAATTTTTTGGTTACACAGTTCAAAAGATAAGGGGAGGGGATACAATTTATGTAACTTTCGGGGCAATTATTTCCAATAATATTCACTCAATCAAAAAAGTTTATTTGAAACCTTACATGTTTTTTAAAGGCCTGTCGAATGATGCCACACGGTGATTTTGGCTGATTTTTTTTTTCAGCTTTTGTTAAGTGTATGGAATGCCTAAAAATATTTATTTTTATTATTACCTATCAAACTAAGTAGCGGCTACTACAAGGCGCCTCTTCACCAAATTTCATCAATATATTCATTGTGTAGTCTTTGAGTAAAATGCCTGTAACATACGGACGGACAAACAGACTATTATACTACGGAAAACAAACTGGACAAACTGGCTACGGAACCCTGAAAATACCGAGCAAAGCTCGGTCATCCAGGTACTAGTATTTTATAAGCTACGGGTTGTATCGCGTAAAAGGCCTAAATACCTTTGTTTTATTGGCCGACGTTTCGACCGTATTGCAACGGCCACGTAGTCTGATTCAGCTCAGCGTCGCCACCGTGAAGCGCGGGTTTCGGAAACTACCCTCGCTTGATTTTTATCACTCATTATTACGGAACCGGTACTTCGACACACAACACTAACAACATGTAATAAATGTGTACACATCGCGAAAGTTTACGAACACATATTGCTGGTAATAAGTTGTTTAATTACAGTATTGTTGTGAATAAGTAGTAGCGTCACCTAAGTAAATCTAATATATAAAATTCTCGTGTCACAGTTTTCGTTCCCATACTCCTCCGAAACGGCATGACCGATTTTTATGAAATTTTATATGCATATTCAGTAGGTCTGAGAATCGGCTACTATCTATTTTTCATACCCCTAAGAGTTTGTTTGTTTGTTTGAACGCGATAATATCAGGAACTACTGAGCCACATTGAAAAAATATTTTATTGTTGGATAGCCCATTTATCGAGGAAGGCTATAGGTTATAACATCACGCTACGACCAATAGGAGCGGAGCAGCAATGAAAAATGTTGTAAAAAGAAAAGGAAGAAAAAAGAAAAAAGGGAAAATTTACGCAGACGAAGTTGCGCGGGTCAGCTAGTATATACAATATATATATATATTTAAGCCATAGAATTGCACATACCGGCGCATACACAAGTGCGTACCGGGAGGGGAGGGTAGCTCCAAATGGTAGGTTAATTGCACCCCACAACATGCACTTTAGTTTCCATATAATAAAAGGTGTTCCACTTTGTTAGAAATTTTGGAAACCTCTGCTGTAGACGTTACGGAAAAGGAAAATGTCACCTGATCTTCTGTGAGCCTTAAAATAGCAGAAACGGTTTTTTCCTTCTTCTCAGGTTCGGGCTCAGCATCAACAACCGCAGAGTTTTCGTCTGTCATTTTTAAGGACATTATTACAATAAAATTTCGAAGAAGATTATGGTAGAACAATCAGACGAAATAAATAAAATTACTATAATCTTTGAAATTAAACAAGCAGTAAATTGACAGATTTATGAATCATATGTTATTATAATAAAAATATTGCAGATTTATTTAATAATAATACCATAGATTAATATAATGAACGCCTTCGATCAAAAATGTCATAGTTGATCGAAGAACAAGAAGTGATAAATTCTCTTTGTGAAGAATGACCGCTTATTCCACTAATCTCTAAAGAGGACCTCTTTAAAGATCAGTGCAATAAGCGGTCATTCTTCGCAAAGAGAATTTGCCACTGACTGATATGTCAGTGGCATATTGTGATACCTACTTTTGCAATAATGAGTTTTTAATGCGATCTATTAGTGGAGTTCCGTAAGGCATCAAAATCGTAACATCTCCGCATCCAAGGCGAGCTATTAAATCTTTATAAAAACTTTTGAAATGTATTTTAAACAGTGAATAGAATAATGTTATTATATATTCTATTCTATTAGTATATTCTTTAAATTTTATCCTATAAATATTTATAAAATTCTTTATGCAGAAGGACTGACTGATGGATCAACGCGCAGCCAAGCCGCTGATCGTAGAGATGTGAAATTTTCAAGATGTAATCCTTATATAAAGTAGGTATCCGAAAAGAAGGGATTTTTGGAAATTCATAGACTCATAAACAAAAAAAAAAAGTCGGTACAGCCGTCTTTGAGTAACCGAATGACCAGGGGCGTAGCTACCGGAGAGCTAGACGGGGCAGTGCCCCAGGGCCCCCCAGCTCAGGGAGCCTCTCGGACTCAGACTTACAAACTATAAATTGAACTTTTAAAAAATTCTACAACATTCAAAATATAAAAACCAGATTCTAGGAACGAGACTTTAATAATGGCAACTTATTTGAAAAAATACAGGAGATTTCCCAACAAGTCTCGAAAATGTTTGTTTGAAACTTGCGGGGAACTCCCTTGTATTCTAAAGCTGGTTTCACAGTCAAGCCTTTGAATAGCGCGCTTCAACAGCACGTGCTTGACGCAAAGCGGACCTTTATGAAACGGGGTACAGTTCAACAGTGTGACTATAAAACGCTATACTTGTGAATTTACAAGCGCACGCGTCTGGAAGGCGCCCCTCAACGGCGCGAATGTTTAACCAGCCATAAACGGCTATTACACTACCCTGAATCAGGGCCTTAAATCAGGGTGGCCATGAAAAATTGTTAGAGAATTAGGGCCCTAACTCTTATTACATCTCTCTTTTTAAGAGTTTAGGGTCCCTGATTTAGTGTAGTGTAACAAGCGTATTATATTACACGCCGCGAAACGGTTGCATTGGTAGTGGTTAGATTGATTTAAAAAACTATATTATACGCTCACTTTCAATAAGTCGTTATTTTTGTTGTCGCACACAACCGTGCTTGTATGAGTTTGTTTGTTTGTTTGAACTCGATAATCTCAGGAACTACTGATTCGAATTGAAAAATTCTTTCACAGTTGTATAGGCTATATTATAACATTATGCTACGATCAATAGGAGCGGAGCAGGAATTAAAAATGATGCAAAAACGGGAAAAATTTACGCAAACGAAGTTGCGAAGTTGGGACAGCTAGTAATGAATAAAAAGAAAAAACCAAGCGGTGTGTTTAATGCCAGACGACGACGTCAGGAAAGAGAAGATACTAGACAAAAATTACCGAAAATTTACACTTTCTTAGTTAGCCGTCATGAGCAGTTTTAACCCAAATATTTTGGACTTATTTAATACAATAATTGCATTTTTGAAAGATATTAAAATTTGAAGTCAAGACTCAACTGCGTTTCTCAACAAAACAGCGTAAGTGCCATGAACATAAACTTTTCTGCTGATACAATATTCAAGACTGCGGAACCCTACACTGAGCATGGTCCGACATGCTCTTCCCGGTTTTTGTTTTATCTTTAGTAACTTAGAGTTTAGGAGAAAAATGTTTTTTTTTGTTATAAATGTTAAACTTAAAAACTTTCGCGATTTGTACACATTATAGAATTTTTTAAGCTACGGGTCTTACGTAGCTTACGGGTCGACCGTATTGCAACGGCCGTGGTAACGTGCATTATGCAAAGGTATTTAGCCTTAAAATAAAATATTTACGCGACTACGACCCGTAGCTTATAAAATTCTATAATGTATTTTTTTTTTGTCAAATTTTGGTCGTTAGAGCAATTGAAAATGATCATACCTACATGTACAGTGAAATTTTAATTTAATAAAAAGATGTACATTACGATAAAAGTTATCAATATAAATACTGATGGTCCTGTACTTATTGTAGTAATAAATATAGGAATGGAGCTCACCTTGCAGCCTAATTATATATATTTAAATTCAATATAATCATTCAATTAATATTCCTAATCTAAGTTTACTTCTCATACAAAATATACTCACGCCTGCGGGAGGCTCTAAAGTGCCTGAAAAATTATAAATAGCAATACAAGTACAGCTTAAAATATGTACGGGATGTTTTGGTACTTCCAAAATCATTTCTTTGAATATAAATAAAGTTGGTAATTTTTCCAAAGGATGACATCTTGATGTACATTTATAGATAACTAGCTGTCTCGCGCAACTTCATCTGCGTAAATTTTCCCGTTTTTGCAACATTTCTCATCGCTGCTCCGCTCCTATTAGTCGTAGCGTGATGTTATATAGCCCATATTCCTCGATAAATGGGCTATCCAACATTAAAGTGGACCAGTAGTTCCTGAGATTATCGCGTTCAAACAAACTAACAAATTATTCAGCTTTATAATATTAGTATAGATTTCGACGACACAGTGACAATTAGCAGTCGTGGGAACGGCTAGAGACGACAGTCGTCCAACGACAAATTTATCGTCACGACAATTATGTCGTGACGATAAATTTGTAGTATACTCTCTAGCTGTTCCCATTATGATGTGACGACAGTCGTCCAACGCCAATCTTTCATCACGTCATAGTGACGTTTATCTTTTTAAAATATTTCGACGACACAGTGACGATAAACAGTCGTGGAATCTATCGTAATTTAACGTCAATCGTCACGACTTATTGGGAACCATTGACGTATAGACCTGGACCGCGCCATCAATTTTAAAAAAGTAACTAAATATTGACTAGATATTTATTGAGAGCGTAAAAGGGAGTAAAACCTCGTGCGGCCTTTGACAGGTATTGTCCACAAAGTAGTGTTGTCTCTTTGTAGAGAGTGATCTTAAGTCTATCTTGGGAAGTCATTGACGTAGAGACCAGCAGACCAGGAACACCTACGTAATATTTATTTATAATCTGTAACCAGGACTGCGCCAAAACCTCAAAAAATTTACCACTCTCTTAGAAAGAGACAACGCAACTTTGTGGACAATACCTATCAAAGGCCGCACGAGTTTTTTCTCTCTTTCACGCTTTGCAGTCAATATTTACTTTTTATTTGAAAGGGATGGCACGGTCCAGGTCTATACGTCAATGGGAACAGCTAGAGACGACATTCGTCCAACACTATAAAATATGCTCAGAAACATTGATTGAAAAAATCATCTAATCGAATTACAATTTAATTAAAATAATATAATAAATATATATTAGAATAGGTTTCCTTGTATTACGCCTGAGTCGAATTTTTCCTCCATACTTAATCACGTCACGACATAGTGAGAACGTGGACACATCTTTAGAAGACGTATTTTACGACGTAAATACGTATACATATTTTAGCTTTGTTGAAACTCGCATTTTATTGTGTCAAAACTTCCCAATTTTTCACAAAATAAGTTTCTAATTTTATGATGTATTAATAATTTTGTTATATATTTGTCAAAGTTAAACGATTCTACATGATTAATCTAGATAATATCTCAAAAACAAAATTTTAGTTTGATAAGTGGCAACACCTATCCATCAAACTCGAGTCGCTACCGCCATCATTATTTTTGTTTTACCGATTTGAGGTTATATTGGAGACAGACGCCGTCTCTGTTTTTCACAATAAATAGTCAATAAAACTATCAAAATGAAACTCGTAAGATTTCTAATGAAGTTGAGCCACGAAACTGTGACAATAGAATTGAAAAACGGGAGTGTTGTGCACGGAACAATCACGGGCGTCGATGTCGCTATGAACACACATTTGAAAGCGGTCAAAGTAACTTTGAAAAATAAAGAAGAACTACAGTTGGAGACGTTGAGCATTCGTGGAAACAATATTAGGTACTATTTATTGCCGGACAGTCTACCATTAGAGACCTTATTACTTGATGATACACCTAAAGGTAGAGGAAAGAGGGAAGGCTTCCCGAGAGGAGGTGGTGGTGCTCGTGGAGGCCGAGGAAGAGGCCGCGGCGGTCGTGGAGGCCCTCGAGGAGGGCGCGGTGGACGCGGCCGTGGACGTCGTTAGATAATAATTTAATTTTAAGTACCAAATTTTGTGATTATAATATCTATGTAAGGTTTGAATCGTTTTATTTTTCTGAACTGAGGATTTGCGACTACTTTGTCAATGAGCAGGTCTTAAAAGTCTGTAGTTAATACTTGTCTGGTGCATCCTGAAGTAGGATTTACATTGAGTTGGTTGATAATGTCTGTAACAATGTCAAAAACTGCTGTATTCTTGAATAATAAATTATGTAAATTTGATGTACAATTGTCAAATGCAAACTTTAATCTCTATACTATGAGACCCAGAATTGTAGGGACTAATATCACATTCTATTAGAAAACATAAAAGCCAAGTATTAACATTGTTAACTAACTTTCAATATTTTTTTGTGGTCACTCACACATTTAACATAAAGTTTCATATTGAGACGAAGCAACAAAATATAATGTAAACATAGGTTAAAAGATGTTACTAAACTGTAGACACACTAAGGGTTTATAGTCATCATTCTTGTAAAATTCTAAAAATTCAAAATTTTTTATTCACATAGGATGCAAAACAACTCTTGTGATATGTCGGGATTCTTCATGTACATGTAATGCCAAGCTCGCAATTACTATCACATGTACTGTCATCATAATTATATACCTTCATACCCCCTCATATGTGTTATGCTGTAAGTCTTATACCGTCACTGTTGTTTTAACATGAATAAAAGAGACAAATTTACTATTGACTAACATTGAATATCATTTGAAAATTGTAGAGAACAACTTGATGTAAATCTACCTTCTTTTAACAATGGCAGATCCAAGGAAGGAGTGCCACATAGGTCAAGCTCTCCAGGGTGGTATCTATGCCTGGCTGAGGGGCCATTGTGAGGTAATACCCTACTTAGTAGTTAGTTGTATTTGGGCGAACAAGAAAAACAACACTTAGTCTCCTGATTGAGCCATTGTGTGTTGTAGTTGTACTTATCATCTCTGTCATTCTAGCCAACCGATGCACTCCTAGAACGCCAGCAGCTTGCCCAAATTACTGCAGGCTTCTTGAAGGGATGTCGGTGATGCTAGGAGTCATGCCCGTTGGTCCGAGACTTGCTTACTTTAATTAGAAGAAATAAGAGTATATCTGATTTTAAAGGGGGTAAATAAAGAGTATGGACTTAAAAAAAAGAACACATAACAAAGTTTTATTGTTTTAAAAGAATTGAATGACTCCAAACATCACCAGATCAGGACTAGTATAGTAAACATTGTGTAAAGAATAGTATCTTAGCATACTCATGTTATAGATTATAGAGTACGCTTACATGATAATATATAGAGTACAATACTCTATTTTAGAGTTCAGTTTGCAAGCCTAGACTACAACACTCCGTAAGCACGTTTTGGTGTTTCTTCCTTCTCCATACATCCCTGCATAGCGGGCTGTCTGTCCCCCCCTACCCCTATTCTGAACCCCTCTACCATGGATATGTGTTTTAAAAAGTAGGGTAGTGTTCTTTCTTGATAAAACTTACTCTTAGGCTGAATTTCTTGTAGTGTACTGAATTTCTTTTCATATTTGTGTCTTGTGCCCCCCTCACAACAGTTTTCTACCTCTCCCCCCCCCCCCCCCCGCGTCGTGCAATACACTTGGCCGGTGTCGGGCGAAACGCAATGCACCACCCCCCCGTAAGCATGTTAGATCCGGCACTGCCATTTGCCTTGTGCCCATGAATGAAATCCTTGATTTTAATTGATAGCTAAAAACCTTGACAAAGCTTACTCTGATTGTTGAAATTATAGGTGGAAGTACACTGCTAGCAGTCTAGAGCAGGCACGGGGGTTTAGGTAGGGCAACATTTGACTCAGTCTGAGTCACTTGCATGACTGTGTCACATTTGATTCAACATGGGTATAGTAGGCACCGCAGCCGAAGGGGCAATTGCCTGTTAAAACAAACCAATCCACTGTTAAACTTTACTGATTCCAAAAAAAAAAGGTCAATCAGTCGAGTCTGGGGGTCATTCATCAATTGCCCAATTCATCCGTTAATGGTTCTCATTCCATTTCATTTGGCAATAATAATTGGTCGTTTGGTAAATCTACGAGATCTGAGCCTTATCATGCACTTGGGGTTCAATAAAACAAAAGACATTTGAAACATGTTCCATTATGTTCAACATTTAGGGACACCGGGTCTAGATTAAGTAGGGGTAACTGACAGAAATTGCATTCATGTTGACCGTTCGTGGTAGATGTGTTTTGGATACTAAGCTGCCTCATACATTTGGTACAGTGATCGTGGAACGCTGAACTCTGACCCCAGAACTTTAGACCTTTGGCAGTGTGCTTGGTGCCTTAGAAGATTATGTTTTAAAACAGTAAACAGCATGTGCTTTGTCTAAGTACACTGTATATATCTCAGCCAGCCTTGAGTTGAACCCCCCAAACAAAAGTTTGGATCTGCCACTGGTATTATTCATTAGTCTGTGTGTTATTCTGTAAAAGCTAATTCATTATTGTAATAATATCTAGATTTATTTTTTTATATATATTTAAATAAGTCTGAATACTTGAAGTAAACTTACAATTAATTGCGTCAGTAAAAATAATTTGTATAATTTGGCTTTTTAATTATTTTTAACCCATTTTTAGGGTTCCATAGTCAAAATGGCAAGCACGGAACCCTTATAGTTTCATCATGTCCGTGCCGTGTGGTGCCGGCTTAAGAATAGTACCACCCCATCTCTTCCCGTGGGTGTCGTCAAGGCGACTAAGGGATTTCACCCCGGAGGACGGGCAGCAGCGTCCTCTGCGAACTTAAAGCCTTACTGCGATCGCCAACCCGCTCGCCAAGCGTGGCGATTATGGCAATTACCCCCAGGATCTACATACCAGTAGGTTCTACTGGGGAGACCCGTGCCCAGCTGTGGGCCATCATATGGGTTGATATGTATGGATGATATTTGTAAGACAAAGTAGAGTACCTGTATGTACAATCGAGGTTTTAGTTTTAGGCTCAATTTATACCGCCGCGGAATGGAAGTTTTTGTACATCGCATAATGAACTTTATGTCAAGTGTATAACAAACAAACTAACTACGAGCCTAAAAAAAGTCGCGCGCCTTCCGCGGAATCCTCGCGCATTCTCGAGAATTCTCCGGTACCGTCTGTGGAATCCGCGGGAAGTGGCGCGAACGGGGGAAGTCGTCACAGTAGTGCGAAGCGTCTACGAAAACAACTACTACGAAAACGACAAAACAACGGAACGACGCAGGAATTCGCTGTAATGCTCGGGAATTCGCGGGAATGCTCGAGCATTCCAGCGAATTCCTGCGTCATGAGGCGAAATTGACGCTTCCATTCCGCGGCGGTGTAAATTGAGCCTTAGGGGGTCTTGCATTGCAGTTTTGATTCGGTAGCTGCTAACTCGAGCGTGTTATTTGTGACGGCCCGGCGCGTGGTCACCGCGCGCGAGGTGTCTTGTATAGGCCGCTACTTAGTTTGATTGTTATATAACAGACAAATATTTCTAGGGGGGCACTCCATACCTATAACAGAAGCTAAAAAAAAATTTTTAAAGCAAACATCTGCGTGTGGTACATCATTCGACAGGTCTTTTGAAAACATTTTAAGGTTTTTATGAAACTTTTTTGATTATGTGAATATTTTCGGAAATAATCTTTAAGGGTTCCGTAGCCAACATGTCAAAACGGGAATCTTATAGTTTCTCCATATCCGTCGGTCCATCCGTCCGCAGCTTTGCTCAGAGTCTGTTAGTGGTAGAAGGCTGTAATTTTGCATGGACACATATTACTTACGCCGACAAAGTGAAAGAATAAAATCTTGAAAAACATTTTGTTTAGGGTACTTCCCCTATATTTAAAGTGGGGATGTGATTTTTTTCTCACCTACTACATCGTGTGGCGTTTAGGGGTCGGTTTCGGGAAGACTATTAATAGATTTAGGGATCCGTTTGTGAAAATTAAGCTTTAAAGTGCAAATTTTTGTTAGAGTCAAATGTCCCCCTCCTTTGCCAGCTAAATGGTTGATGTTGGGTATGTAGTTGGGTAGTGAAATTAAAAGGAAAACTATTACAGCAAAGTAGGCTTTACAAGTTTACGAGTAACAGTTGATCAAATGAGAAGTAACAAAATTTTCGTACAAATTCCATTGAAAATTATTATTATGTATGTACGTAGTAAATATGAAACATAAACAACAGAAAACCAACTTCTTAACCCGCATTATTCGGATAGGGAGGGGGACTACGGAACCCTACACTGCGCGTGGCCCGACATGCACTTGCCCGGTTATACATATATTTATGAAGAATATCACTAAGTTCCATTTGGGAAACAAACCGGTTCCCTTGCACAACAGTAGTCTGTAAGCTCACTGTGCCACCGAGGCTATCAAAACTGATGTCCATCAGTAAGGTGTCTCCTTTTTCATGGTTTGGAGAAAATAAAAATCAATTGCCCAATGTACTTAGGCGAATTCAGAATTGTTAGTGATTGTCAGAATAAAATTTGTATGAAAGAATGGTTTTCAAAAATTAATACTATGAGGAAGTTTAAACAGATGTATATATATGTATCTATTTATTTTTATAATATCTGCCTGTCTCGGCTTCGCATGTTTGTCATATCGTAGTTTCTTAAACCTTGAGTTATTACATTATTGCAATTTTCGTAGGGATCTCCAATTTTTTTGACAATAATATATAGCCTATGTTACTCCCCGATAATGTAGTTTTCTAATGGGGAAAGAATTTTTGAAATCGGACCAGAAGTTTTTAACTTTATTCGTTACATACAAAAATACAAATCTTTCCTCTTTATAATATTAGTGTACATTTGAACCCTTACTTATCACCTGTTTTCGGAGTTATGACCATAACCACCTACAGACTGTCTTCTGGAGTAAAATCTTTGTTTTTTATGAGGTTTAGGCCCTAAACCTGACAAAGCCATGATTTTACTTCAGTGTCTCACAGAGTACAGACCTTGGAGTAAAGTAATAGTGGTAGGTGGATATGGGAAGGTTTAAAATGTATTTTTTTTTCAAAATTGATATTAGAAAGTTATTTAGTGTTATGTAAAGAAGCGGGAGGTTATTAGTATTTAACAAATCACCCTGTTTATTGGTCTCTATTTTATGTTTTTGTAAAGTGTAATAACAACACAGCTTAGATTATAGGGCAAAGTTTGGTTGAAGGTTAGCGAAATAGACAGTCACATTAAAGTAATTTTTATAGGCATTTTTGAAAGATAGAAACATTTGAAGTCTAGACCCAGGAATCGTACCCGAGACTTCCGTATTACTGACTAGATGGCGAATGCGAGAGCCCAAGTCGCGAGCATTAAGGGATATAGTAACATTGTCCAGATAGGTGGTTCGATTCTGGCCCCGGTTTGGCTACGGAAGTCTCGGGTTCGATTCCTGGGTCTGGCATTCGAATTTTTCTATCTTTCAAAAATGCAATTAATGTATTTGTAAAGAGTCACATTAGATAGACATACAAGTTTCTGCGTTTTTGGAAAATCAACCCCTTAGGGGTTAAATACAACCCCTGTATTTATAACCTACTAGCTTTAGACCGCGGCTCCACCCGTGCAGGTTTAGGATATAGCTATAGAAATTATGCTATGTCCTTTTCTGGGACTTAAACTATCTCCATGGTAAGTTTAATCTAAATCGGTTCAGTGGTTTTTAAGCAAAATCGAAACAGATACACAGAGTTATGTACTATCACATTTTGAATAATACTCGTAGTTTGGTTATTAAACTCTTTGCTGCTAGCATATCGTAGTGTTAAATTTAATAGATACTCTTTGGCTTTTATTTTGATATTGACATAACTACTTACACTTCGAACTGAAAATTTATTGTATAAAATTTTTGTCAACTTCAACGATGTGAAATTTACTGCAATATAACATCTATGAATTATTTTAAAATTGTGTAAAATTTGATGTAGTATTCCTAAGTATATCATTGACTATCTACCTGCATTTCTATTTAATGACAGCGATGGAGGATGACGGTCCAACTCCTATGAGGAATATGAAACCGGCAAAGGTATTTTTTGGGGATTTGTAAACCCCTTTTAACAAGACGTAGCGGTGGGAGGGAGGACCAACTACAGCCTTTACAGGGCTCAGGCTAGGGAACATCGAGGGTTGATAGCGTACTTTAAATTACTAATGCACTATGTAACATTACGCCAAGTAAATTATACATGTAGCGCTACGCACACAATGATACGGCCGCCCGCCTCGCTCTCCCGAACACAACCATTATTTCACAGTGCACAGGAGCGCTAGACAAAATAGTTAAATTTTCGTTCGTAGGTACATATGAATGTTCAACTGTTCGGCGTAGACAGGGTATTGCCCTCTCCTCCTCCAGAGTCCCGTCGCATGACGTACGGCGTCGATCAAATGCACTCCCCCCCCCCCCCCCCCTATCGCGCAAACTACTCTGACTTTGCTGGTGTTGTGCCAAATTGCTCTGCGCGGCCTGTCGACACCTATGTTTGAATCTATACTAATATTATAAAGCTGAAGAGTTTGTTTGTTTCTTTAAACGCGATAATCTCAGGAACTATTTTTCCGAATCGAAAAATTATTTTACTGTTGGATAGGAAAAGTTGCAAAAATGGGGGAAAAATTACGCAGACGAAGTCGCGCAGGTCAGCTGGTTTGTGTTATGTAATATAGCCTATAGCCTTCTTCGTTAAATGAGCTATCCAACAGTGAAAGAATTTTTCAATTCGTATTAGTAGTTCCTGAGATTACCGCGTTCAAACAAATAAACTCTTCAGCTTTATAATATTAGTATAAATTTTACAGCTTGAATACACATTATTTACATATTAAGTAGTGGTTGTATGTTTTTTGGTCATTTAATTTTAATTTTAAACGAAACTTTACTTTGGATATTTTGATTTCATCTCCAAACACTTATTTCGACCCCAACAGAAACATCGTACGGGTGCCGACAAATTCTACAGCGATCATCAAATGGAGTATCATGACCGTGATCGCCAGAGCAAAGACAGAAGCAATCGAGTTCGTATGCATAACAATGCCTATCCTAAACTCATTGATGAACTGGAAAAGAGAAGATCTGTAGCTCAAGTAAGAACAATACAAACTTTTTAAATCGCAGGACTCGTTACATTTTCCCGCCATGAAAGTCTATGGTTGATACAAATAAAGGTGGAAAGATACTATCCCGACGCCACGCCACGCCATCCGACGTATGTCAGTACTAATAAATCCCAATAAGCTCAGAAACCCCACGCGTTAACACCCAGTCGAGCTAGATCGGCGTTGCCAGGAGAGGGGGAACACACGCTACCCAAGTGACGCTTCACACCACAGCTTCACACGCAGTGTTTCTAGATAACACCCGTTACTACGCGTCACTCGCTAGAGAACCTTCATGGTGTTAATAATAAGTAATTTAGAAATTCTTTAAAATATCAGATGATCAATATAAACTTGTAAAATGGTACTTAGTATTACATGATATGAGTTCAAGCCAATATCGTGATCATAGTATTAAAAATTACACAGTATAAAATACTAGCTGCCTGCCCCGGTTTCGTACGGGGACATCGAAGTTTCTTATACCTTGAGTTACATTATTGTAACTTTCGTAGGGATCTCTAATTTTTTGACAATAAAATACAGCCTATGTTACTGCCCGATAATGTAGCTTTCTAATGGCGAAAGAATTTTTAAAATCGGTCCTTTATTTTCGAAGCCTATTCAATGCAAACTTTTGCGTGCTGATTTTATACCTATAATTTAATATAATTGTACCTACTATAGGAGGGCTTACAATAATAATTCAATGCAAACAAACAATCAAATCTTTCCTCTTTATAATATTAGTAAAGAGATCCCCATAATCTACAATAAATCATCCTAAAAATCGTGATCAAACTTGTCTTCTATTAATAAATCTATGGCTACGTCAATCTTTCGCCTTTCACAAAGCTATGACATTGGAAAAGCGTGTTGCAGCATCGTGTGGCGTGTTGTTTAAGTGCACGATTCGCATCAGGTGTCGACACGTCACATCGCGTGGGGTGTTAATAGTATGTTTCCACCTTTAGAGCCTATTTATCTGTCACATGGTTGGGCCAGTTTAATAAATCAAAAGCTTTTTATACTGTGGTACGGTAAGCAGTCTAAAAGCTAGCCAAGGGAAAACTCTCTGATGGGTTCCCAATCCAATCTCGTGTACCTACTCTTCTTTTAATATTTTTGACTTCTTGTTTTTGCTTATAATCAGCTCGGCGAACCTTGATCCCTATGACAGTTCATACTAGTGACGGGTCGTGTCGATATATCGCAACTTTTTATAGGCAAAGGCGTGACTTGCATTCAGCCACATCGATAAACATGTTTTTAAAATATAATCTACATTACTATAATTATAATGCTTGTTATATTTACAAGTATCCGTGTATTTGTATATGGGGTTGCCAATATTCCGATGCAGAGGTAACATGGTCGGACTGTATAATTTTAATGTGAATTAAAATTTTAGTTATAGCAACACTATCTGATCTGTCACTACGCTAGTACTGTCAGTTCGCTACGCCAGTACGAGTCTTGTATGCGCCACGTGTTTTGTTGTGTCATCGGAATCCTTTGTTTGTTACTATTGTTGTTTTCTGTTTTTGTTATTGTTGCTGTTTTGTTTTTGTTGGTGTTTCAAAATGCCGAAAAGACTGAGAAAAACTGTACTCAACAGTGAAACGCGGGAGTTTGTTGTACGCTTGCGTGACTATTTTGCTCGCGAACTACAAAATGGCGGACCTTTGTTGCCACTTGACAACGTACGCGACCGTGTTGCTGATGCTTTGGGAATTGGCAAAGCTACCGTTTCCCGAATTACAAAGGAGAAGTTCGGCGAATCGTCGATGGAGGAGAACAAACTATCAACTCCAAAGAAGAAAAAACATAATAGGGCACGACCCGTAACTAACCCCGATGATTTCGACATGGCAGCGATACGAAACCATATTTACGGCTATTATTTTCGAGGTGAACTGCCGACTTGCACAAAATTATTAGCGTCGCTGAAATCGGTTGATTTATTTAAAGGTGGATTCACTTCTCTCAGACAGGTTATAAAAAAATGTGGATTTCGTTATGGGAAGTGTGACAAAAGAAAAGTGATAATGGAGCGGAAGGACATTGGATTGATGAGGTGTGATTTTCTACGACAAATAAAAAACATCGAGAACTGGGACAAGGTGGTTTATCTGGACGAAACGTGGCTCAACGCCAATCACTCAGTCTCCAAAACATGGACAGACGACACAGAGAAATCCTGTACCAAAGCACCAGAAGGCAAGGGCCAGCGTTTGATTATCTGCCACGCTGGCACAGCCAAAGGTTTTGTACCTAACTGCTTGTGGGCCTTCAAATCCGTGAAAACAAGTGATTATCACGAAGAGATGAATTTTGAGAATTTCAAGAAATGGTTCACAAAACTATTAGACAATTTAAACGAGCCCCACTACATTTTAATGGACAACGCCCCATACCACTCTGTGCAAATTAATAAAGCGCCTACCGCGAACAACAATAAAGGCGAAATAATAGAGTGGCTGCAAAACAATGGTGTGGCAGCTAATACTCAAATGCTGAAAAAGGAATTAGTTAGATTGTTGAACCTTCATAAACAGCAAACAAAGAAGAAATATTTCTTGGATGAGATGGCAAAATCAAAAGGGCACACCGTGATTCGGCTACCGCCCTACCACTGCCAATATAATGCAATCGAAATGATATGGGCGCAGATCAAAGGTGGGTTGATTTGTATTTATTTTAACATGTTTTTATTAAGGTCACTGGTGACTGTCTAGTCGGCTAGTACTATTTAAAGTAAATGTACTTACCCCGATCTCGCTCTTTGACTTTGCATCATTTTCAATCTAAACCATTATTGTTTCAGGTTGTGCAGCCAGGCTTAACACCACTCCGCCATTCACAGCTAATAAAATGCTTACGTTGCTACAAGAGGCATGTAGTCAAGTGACTCCGGACAATTGGAGGAAAGTGGTTGAAAAGACGAAAAAACTATGCTTAGATGATTGGAATCGAGACGTGCGATACGACAATATAGTAGACCAGCCGTTTTTAATAAACATAGGAGAAAGCAGCTGCAGTTCGGATTCCGAGTCTGAGACGCAATCGGTGACATCATTGTCAGATTCAGATTAATGTATATTAAAAAATCATAAATAAACCGCTTTTGTTTTATTTGAGTAGGTATATACATTAAATTTGTTAAATCTCCTTTATTTTATTATCGCAAACAACTTAAATGATTATAAATCTGACACTAAGAGCGTAGGTACTCTATTGATGTATTTTGTACACTCGTTTCCATTTTCGATATTTGTTTATCGATACTTTTCCGCACTAGTCGATATCTTCCAAACGGAGTAACTTTTGCAGGACGTCAACGTAAAGTCTGATTGAGATAATTTCTTGTAAGTGTTAATAATTATTATAATTCTAACGGGATATTATTGTAATTGCATATATCTGCCTAAAATTAATAAATATCATTTTTAGACACCGCCAATTCGATTATAATATAACGGTGACGCTACTACAAGGTTGTGTCGTGGGAATAACTGTCAGTGTCATAGGGATCAAGGTTCGCCGAGACTATTATAAGTCCTTTAATATGGTGTATAATATAATGGTGGCAGCACCTTATCTGCATATACAGCTTAAAAACAGAGAAACATTGTAAACATTGGCAATTTGAAAAGAGTGGCCGCGAGTTTTCATTGCCTGTTCTTTTCTCCGGCTTTACATAATGTAAATGAACAGGCATTAAATGTAAATGTAGAATCGACTTTTCACAAGTGTAGTATTTTGCTTCATGTGTGAATAAAGACTTTTTATTATTATTTCATTTAATTCTTTTTGAGTAGGTACTTTGTCATTTTTCGAATTTCCCTTGGTTAACTCTCCGGCTATTGTATTTTATGCATGCCATCCTAGAATAGATATACCACAGCACCTGGTCATTCACTTTCAGAAAGTAAGGACATCAGTGCATGTATTTTGCGGTGCCTGGCAGAGTTACACCAGCTCTTTTCGTGTACAAGGCATGCGTCCCCGCGCATGTGTGCCGCGGGACATGTATGCAAGACAAACAGTCAAACGGGGCAGATGTATCGACAGTGGCGTTGCTAGGGTGAGTGCAGAGAGCGGTGTAGGCGCGGCAAGTTATTTTTCATCAACGCCATTTTTTTAATTTACGTAGATAGTAAGTCACAGGCTTTTCTTAGCGACGCCACTGGATACCTTCCGTACCTACCACAAAGTTGAGGTACTACAACCATGCAAAGATTCGCCCCACAACATGCGACATGCTTGATATAATCTAGGCTTAGTAAATGTAGGAGCATCTTTATTTTTAACTAGCTGTCCCGCGCAACTTCGTCTGCGTAAATTTTCCCCGTCTTTGCGACATTTCTCACTGCTGCTCCGCTCCTATTGGTCTTAGCGTTATGTTATATAGCCTATAGTCTTCCTCGATAAATGGGCTATCCAACGGTGAAAGAATTTTTCAATTCGGACGAGTAGTTCCTGAGATTACCGCGTTCAAACAAACAAACAAACTCTTCAGCTTTATAATATTACTATAGCATATAATATTACTATAACATATTAAACATTTCAGCCGGCAAAGTCCGCGAATCGAAGGACGCCCAGGAGCAGACTTCAACTTTGTAATAGATGTCTGCAAAGTTCTGGACAAAAAATAAGACGAAATAGATACCAAAGACAAGGTTATAGAAGAATTACGAAAACTAGGCGAGCGCCGCGACGATACCGTAAGCCATCCAAAATTATGATGAGTAGGGGTTGCCAATATTTTTATAGGGCGCCTCTTGAAACGAAAAGCGTCTCAACTTACGATGATGATTCCGTTGAGAGTGAAAATATTGCGGGTAGTAGCGGAAATTGTGAAACTCGTAAGTCGCTTGAGAAGGATGTCAACGAAGCATTGGCTGGTAAACGTTCGTCTTTGGCGGGAAGTTGTGGTGAAAAACGCAAATCGGAAACGTCTCACAAGACTCACAACCCTAGAACAAACCCGCCATCTTTGAGCAGTTACAACAGCTTCGCGTCTATGGATCATGAGCCAATGGTCGACTGATTTGTTTTTTTTTTGTCTTTGGATGTTTTTTTTAATATTTTTTTATTGTCTGTAGTTACATTTTTTATTAAATTAATGTTTTGTTTTGTTTGACAGAATAAATTCGTTTTTTCTTTGCCAAAATTATGTTTTCTTTTTAGTCTATGTATGCGAACTAATATTACAAATGCGAATGTTTGTTTCGCTTTCGTGCTTATACTGCTGTACTGATTTAGATGCAAGTTTGATACAGAGATAGTTTATGTTCCACGAATTGACATTTCTAGAAAAAAAAATACCAATTATAATTAATTATTTATAGTATTATGACCAGATAAAAATATGTCCAGTCATATTAATGTCTAGTTCGAAATATGTCCAGTCATAATAATGTACGGTTATAAAAATGCAGTCATAATAAAGTCCAGTCTTAATAACATCCAGTTAAAAGTAATGTCCAGCTAACGGCCGGTCTCTATCTATCGATGGATTTGGCTACTAGAGGTATATATTTGACATAAGCTCCATACAAGATATGTCAAAATTCTACCTCTAGTAGCCAAATCCATCGACAGATAGATTATTGAGACCGGCCGTTAGTGTATTTTTTTTTTAAATTAAATAAGTATTTAGACTAGACACTAGAGCTTAGCGGTACAATTAATAATAATATAATAATATCTTGGTACAACTCACACAACGCTATCTAATCCCAAACTAAGCAGAGCTTGTACTATGGAAACCAGACAACTGATAAACATACTTATATATTTCTAAATACATACTTAATATAGATAAATAACACCCAGACACAGAATAAACCATCGTGCACATCACACAAAGTTTTATCCTGGGTGGGGTCGAACCCACGACCTCTTGCGTAGCAGTCGGATACACTCCCACCGCGCCACAGAGGCAGTATTACTGGCAATGTTGCCCCCTATTTTACCACCTAGGATAAAATTCCAGAAATCACTGGTCAAGTAAGTTAAACAACGTTATTCTTGGTATAGTGCAAACCTGATATATTCCAATGGGGTAAATTTTTTGACCATGTTATAGTTTTCGATTAATTAATTAATCAATCATTAATTAATTCATAAATTATTGTAACAGTCCAAATACTGTTCACAATTTGATGTGCAATGTAATCATCATATATTTTTCAATAATAGGTAACCATTAATCTTAATCCATGGTTACCTATTATCTATGATCCTATAAATGTTGATAAACTTTCGCGATTTGTACACATTATTAAAATATATATATTACGGGTCTTAATCGCGTGAATAATTATTGCAACGTATTGATACGTTGCAATAATTATTCACGCGATTAAGACCCGTAATATATATATTTTAATATTAACTATGATCCTAATACTTATATTACGGACGCAATCAATGAGCAGCATGAATACAACACTTTAATGGTAAACACTAAAAAAAAAAGAAAACGAAAATATTGAAAATTGACTTAGTTATTATGTCAGTTTTCAATATTTTCGTTTTCTTTTTTTTTATGATTTCTTGAAGTAAAAATCTTGTTGGGGTATCTGAGCTATGCGCAATAGCAAAAATAACCTTGTATAATCAGCGTATGATCCTTATAGTAATGAGCTGAGATATTACAATTAAGAGCGCCAAAGCTTTACTAATTAATAGTAATTTAGTGACGAAGACTGCACAGCTCTTTTATAAAATGAAATGGGCCTATGCCTGTGTTGCCTATGATTAATTAAGTTTAAAAAAAATATATATATTTAAGAAATTCTCTTGGATGAATGGAATGGCTTTTTGCTTAAAGTTTTTACTAATTATTTCCCTGTACATACCTAAATCTTATTTGGTTTCGCAAGGATTTAAAAAATAGGCCCTCAATCCACATCCACCTTGAACCTCACAGTGCCTCATAAGGTTTTATTTTTATAAATGGACATAGTTATGAATAAGCTTTTTTATGTATGGTCATTATTATGGACAATTCTATGTTTAAACATTTTTAGTGTGTTGGACATTTTTCGAGTTAGACATAAGTTGGCGAAGGGATTTTTTGAGATAACTGACTGCACTGATGGAGTTACAGGTGACAGCTAGTAAGAAAGTAGAAATAAAAAAGCCTTATATTTATATTTACCTTATATTAACAGATCACTAAATAATATAGTGTAGAGATATAAATACATATTAATTAATACATCTGAGTATTCAGCCATTAATCTGGTATTAATAATAATAATTTCTTGGGACAAATAACACAACACTATCTGCGGGTCAATTCACGTATTAAAGCAGTGCAGTTGCAGTTAAGTTTTTATGAAAACGGTAATTTTCATATTCTTGTAACTCGATCTTAAAAACGCTTGCGCATCATACAACATACATCATACATATGTCGTTATTGCGCTTTCGAGACGCATACTTGACGCAAGCGTCTAGCGTAAAAAATGGCCGTTTTAATCGAAACTTAACTGCTACTGAACTACAACTGCGCTGCTTTAAATACGTGAATTGACCTCCTGATCCCAAACTAAGCAGAGCTTATGTAAACCAGACAACTGATAAACATATTTATATATTTCTAAATACATATAGAGACAGAATAAACCATTGTGCTAATCACACAGTTTTAGCCTGGGTGGGGATCGAACCCACAACTCTTGCGTAGCAGTCAGATACGCTCCCACCGTGCCATAACTAATTACCATGGTTCACATAATTCATATTTTTCTAAACATTCAATCAACCAGCCAATAGGTAAAGCTTTTAAATGCTGCATATTATACATAGGCTCATACATATCCTTAAATATTATATAATGTGAACAGTTATATAATTTACTATCCTTTTTTGCATGGTACGGTACTAATTTCTCATTCTCAGGTATAAGTTCAGGGTTCGGTACTCTTCGTAACACAATACCACCGGCATCCGTTATTAATTTGGTTAACGAAGCCTTGTTAAGCACTAAAGCTTTTGTGATTTCATATTTCGTATTAAAATTGTGCAAATAAAAATGGCAACCATTGAATATACCCGGTAACTGCTTATACTTGTTATAACGTGAATTTCTTGGTCCATTATTCACTTTTGTTCCAACACCCTTGATTTCATATGGATTGAATGGTTCTAATGTACTTTCGCTTGACTTTGTTGCCCATTCCGACGATATTATCCATATGTTGCTCACAATTCCTTGCAGTACTTCTAAATTTGATGTGCAAACACCGTTTTCCTCGTCAACAATCATATGTGTGACCTTTTTAGTGAATTTTGCTTCAATAGAGATATTATTGTGATGTTTAGCTAACATTTTTACCTTGTTGAGTACAGTCCTGTACTCAGATACGCAGTAAATATGAATATCATCAAGTCCGAGGCTTTCATATAATGTTGCAATGTTTGATATGTTAACACCTTGAGTTTGTAATACATTATCAACAGCAGCTAGCAATGAATTCTTCATATCGTTTGACGCAAGTTGATACGGTGTCTCACCTTTACAATTTCTTATATTAATATCAGCACCATTTTTAACTAACTCTTCGGCAATCTCTTCATGATTATATCTTACTGCTTCATGTAGAGGTGTCTCGTTGCTTTGTCCCGGTACATTTATCAGAGTGTTGTATTGTAATAATAGCTGTACCAGGTCCAGACGGCCATTTTGCACAACTTCATGCAACGGTGTCCAGCCTGCATTATCTTTAGTGTTTGTATTAGCTCCTGAGGCAAGCAATTCTTTGATTTTATCGATCTTACCCAGTCTGCATGCAACATGAAGCGCTGTTTCTCCTTTGGTGTTGCGTTTTTCATTGCTTTTTATTATAGTACTGACGTTTGAGACTAAAGTCTCGTTTAATTCTTGTCTAGAGTTAGTTTTATCAGAAAGAGGCTTCTTAGCATTACTTTTAGTAATTTTGTCGTCAGTTTTAGCAGGTTTGGTAGATGTTTCTTCGACTTTTCGAGTCCGCTTGGTGGGCACAGCGTTCGGTGGGTTTTTAGGTCTAATTTTCTCAAAAATTCGATCTAGTTCTGTAGCATATTCTACGCAGCGTTTGATTCTGTCGTCAACGAAGGTTTCAGCGTTGTCTAAGGGTATATGGCAGTTCGGACAATGTTTTAAACCCTTGTGTTCTCCGCATACCCAATGAAAACATGTTTTTAATACAACAGGCTCTTTACACATTTCACCGCATACGCCGCACGTATAATGCTTTTTTGCCTCGTCTAGAGCGTTTAAAAACTTTGTCAAATCGGTTGCAGACATTTTTAGCACAAATTTTCAAAGTTTTGCGAAGTTTTTTTAGTATCTAGCGCGCCGCCAAAATTTGTTTTGTATGACAGTATTAATGACATTGACATTGGTGACTTTGACAGATGTCTGCGAAAAAGAAATGAAAATGTTGCCAGTCTTTCATGCATTCCATGCTGCCTCAAACAAAAGAATAGAGGGTACTTTCGGCATTGAACTTTGACCTTACTTCAAGAGAGGTATTGAGATCATATCAGGAGCGGCAGCGCTTCAATAGTTATTGTCTCTTTACAGCCAGCATTGTTGTAGTGTAACCTTTATCCTGTGTGAGGCACCTCGGTTTTTATATGATTGATTCGTTTGTAGTTTCTTTGTCCCATAAATCCGACCTGGGCGGTCAAAAGGTTAAAGAATATTACTCTAACAAGCAGAGGACTTTAGAGATGAAATATTAACCTACATGCAAGCCAAAATAATAATAAAAAAACCACTCCATAACCACTTTTCTCTTTCTACAGCGATACGTGACCAAACTCTTTACGAGATCAATAATAGTATAATGTAATCAATACATACCCTAAGTCACATTTGACAAAAATACAGGTGTATTATTGATTCGATATCATTATGTGTTTTTGATCTCTGTGAATCTGTTTTAAACTAGTATATTTACTACATATTAAACAAATTAATTCGATATAATATAGAATCAAGACAATATTTAATGGTTTTATTTACCTGGCAATAGTAGTTAAAAAAACCTCGCGCCTCGCCGGTAGTGATAGGAAATTTCCGAAAACATTTCCGCATCGAGAACTTTGCTGTTATGTTCTCGGAAACATTTTCTGCGGAGGGGATTTAGGAGAATTTAAAAACTGAGTGAATATATTGCTGGTTTCGATCTCTACACTTCTGAAGGACATTATGCTTTTACGTTTTCAATGTTTCATGAAAGACTTTACTGTCATGAACATACGAAGCAGGAATTTAACATTTAAATCATATTTACTTGAATTTGAATTCTGGTGTTATATATAAAACAAGAAATCGGATTTTTGCTAATCAATATCTTATTTAAAAACAATAATAACGTAATATTTGTAATGTAAAAAATATGTAAAACTTATTATGCTTAGCAGAGTTGGGCAAAAAGTAATCTAACTAACGACTACTAACTGCGATTACTTTTGACTCTGTATAAAAAAAATATAAGCGTGGAGCGCTTTGTACACCTAAAAGTCAACAACAACAAAAAAGTACAGCATAAATACAGCTTTTAAAAAAGCTCTTTTTAGGGTTTCATATTACCGTAAAACGGGGTAAATAGGAACGGCGGGGTAAATAGGAACAAAAATCTGCATTTCGAAAACGTTCTGTTATTCTCATTCTATTAGACAGAGATAAATACTTTTTGGATTTTTGGACGAACGTGTATTTTTTGGTACTGGCTACACTGAGATTTTAAGCCAGCCAATAATATTTAGTTACAAAAAATACGTTAAAAGTGAGGTCGTCGAGAAGGTATAAAAATTGCAGTTTTTTACTTTAAGTTTACGATTGGTTTAACTGAAACAAGTGTTCAGTTGATGTTGAGGCAATATCGAGCTTATTGGTTTATTAAGATATTTAAAAAGCGTGAAGGTAAGTAAACAACATTGTAATTTAATGGAAATTGGTAGTTTTAGTCAACCACTCGTTTTTAGGTTATTTTGGAGATAATAGGAACGTGAAGGGGGTAAATTGGCACATGAAAGGTATAATTGGAACAACGCGGGGGTTATTTGGTGCTATTACGAGGTAAATTGGAATTCATAAATAGGGTTGTCAAAAAACGAATTTAAGCCTAAATTTAATTTCAGTAGGTACCTAGGTACCCACATATTCTCGGAATAATCTAATTGCTTACTGATACGTACCTACACACTTTTCAATAAAACTTATTATTCTTTAATAATTATTTCACGTAGATTTCAACTTTCTTTTTGTTACTTACTTTGTATAGGTAGGTACATACTTTGATAATGTGACAGCCCTAGGTAAAATTCCAATTAACCCCTATCTTGGACCAATTAACCCCATCGGGGGTAAATTGGAATTTAGCAGGGTTTTTGTCGAATTTCTAAAGATTTATCTATAATCTGAAAGTCTAAAGTTACTTAATATATAAAAAAACGTATCATACATATCTTAGCATAGCATAAAATACCCTATCTGTTACGGAAGGAGGTTTAAATTCCACTTGAAAGTGAAAATCGGACCAATTTACCCCGTTTTACGGTACCGTAACCCAAAATGCTTCGTGTAACCACGGTGAGTCGCCCTTTTGTAACTTGGTTGATCCCGGCCGTGTGTCTCGATATATTATCGTGATGATCAAACTATTAACATTCAAATTAGTACAGGACCCTCAGTGCGCGAGTTCAGCTCGCACTTGATGACAAAACGGAACCCTTATAGTTTCGCCATGTCCGTCTGTCCGCACTTTTGCTCA
Source organism: Herminia tarsipennalis (assembly GCA_945859575.2). Classification (NCBI taxonomy): domain Eukaryota; kingdom Metazoa; phylum Arthropoda; class Insecta; order Lepidoptera; family Erebidae; genus Herminia; species Herminia tarsipennalis. The sequence goes on along the minus strand of OX243854.2, from coordinate 18,902,779 downwards.
GAGACAGTCAGTGCTAGGAGGCTGTAATTTTGCATGGATACAAATATTACTTACGCCGAAAAAGTGAAAGAAACAAATCTTGAAAAAAAAATCCTCATATGTAAAGCGGGGGTGTGATTTTTTTTCTGTTCTACCCCATTGTGTGTATTATTAGACGATTTTTCTGTTCTACGATATTATGTGTATTATTAAATTTAGGGATCTACCCACAGCTAAATGGTTGATGTTGAGTATGTGAAAAAAATCACGGTAGTAGTATATATAGTGAAATTAAAAGGAAAACTATCACAGCTAAGTAGGCTTTACAAGTTTACGAGTAACAGCTGATCGAATGAGAAGTAACAAAATTTTCCTACAAATTCAATTGGAAAATATTATTAAGTAGATTTAACATTGTACCAGAGGAGCTTGGCTTTCCATAAGATCTAATTAGTTTTTAGAGTGGTAGCAACAGGTTTCAGTTTTATTGGGATTCTATTTTTAAATTCAATTTCTTTGGCTATTTTCACATTCCATAATGTGTCGTTGGATTCATTTAATTTGTAAAAGTGGTAAATACAGGGTGTAACAGAAAGGTGTGGTCTAATTTCAGCAGCCGATGGGGTATGTTATCAGTATTGCACTTATGATGGTGCCGTAGCTAGTTGCATTATTGTTACATAGTTATAGCATATTCTTTTCGTCAAAATTCAGTAGGCGTATGGCATAAGAATTATACCTTCCCTGGTACGAAATTCGATTAGATTATTAAGGCATAGAACTTTTTAAGTTATACTTTTAATAACTAATAACTTTTTCACTCATAAATAAACGAATGAAAAAATAATAAATATTTTTTTTAGGGTACTCCGATTTTGTTAAAATTAGGTAAGTATGTGCATTCAGTATCATGGGCACATACCAACCTTTAAATATGACCACACCTTTCTGTTACACTCTATATAAGTACAGATTATTTTAATAAAGCATCAGTTACAATTGATTTTCAACAGTTGGTTATGGTTTAGATTCAAAATCGTTCAATGTGAGTCGCTAGTACGACAGCGGGGTGCCGGGGTGTAATAGGGTATTTGACTAAAGTCAAATCAGCCTCTTTTTAAGAAACGTCAAAAACGAGCCGCTCTGAACAAATTTGTATGGAATGCTAGCATATGACGTCACGTTTTCTATGGTCAAATTATTTACTTTCAGTGTTTCTCTTTATGATTATAAATTAAGTAACACATTAAAATAATAAATGAACATATTTTTTAGAACATATTTTTACCTGGTTATTTTAAAATATTTTATTTTAATAGTAGTCAAATACCCAATTGACTCAATATCACGTGTGAAGGGTGGGTAGTGGGGGTAATTCACTCGGCCAGTTGGCCACATGTGAGTAATTAAAACGACATATTAAAATTAATAAATCATTTATTTAAGTACACTTATTATAAAAATACATCTACTTTACATTAATTGTTTATCAACTACTTACAAAAAATGTGACTAGAGTTACAAACAAAATGGCGATAGATGGCGTTATTTTGGCGCCAAAACTACAAGTTTTAAAATCGGTGACGTTAGTAATACTTAGTTCGAAATTGAAAGGTATTTTATTATAGGGATGTGCTTTTAAAATATCGGTTGAAGCTAATTTTTTTGTATTTGAATGGAATATGACTTCTAGAGTGTGATTGTAAGCAGCATACATCAAAAACATTGGATTATGGAATGGGCTACTGGAGCCAAATATTTGATCCAACTTTGTAAAGACGTTGAGTATTTCATGTTGGCGTACTGCTGTAAGATTGTTGGCGGTAAATATGTGACCAATGTTCGACCAACCCAAGAAGCAGTAATTCGGGTTATCTTCAGGACAGACAGGAACTATTTTGTCTTCAGATACATTGTTATTAACTGTAAATAAAAGAAACAAACAGTTTATATATCATTGTTTCATGATTACCGCTCAAAAACGATGAAAAAAACCTTTTGAGCAGCAGACCGTTGTGGAAACAGGCAGGCATGTCTTGTAATCAAAAAATAGAAATCGTATAACATTTACTAACCCACAGTGGTTTTTTTATAGCTGGGTTATAATTTTTATAACACTGATATATAAATCCTTTATCATGAGAAACTATTACAGATAGGTACAATTACTTAAAGGACATAAAAAACCTACACTCAGATTTGGGTCCACAGTTATAACAATCAATACTTTTTTTTTTTAAGATAACTAGTAATATGGGATGTAGGTCCCACATTACTAGCACTCTTGTTAACCCCTCCAGCTAAGCTCAGTGGCTTGTGTTAGGAGTGGGTTCACGTCGGTAGTATAATGGGTAGGATTCGAACCTGCGACTTTGCGCATTGCGCTACCGCCGCTTATAAACTTAACTTGTTTATACAACGTTATTCTTGGTATAGTGCAAACCTGAAAGTAGTTTGCTCAGAATCAATAACACAATTCAATGGGGTAGTTTTTGGACCATGTTATATTTTTCAATTAATTAATTATCAATTCATTAATAATTCTAACATTCCAATTCTGTTCACAATGTGATGTGAAATGTAATCATCATTTATTATTCAATTTTAACTATGGATTACATACTACGAGACGCAATGAGCACTATAGCGCGAAGAACACAAGGCAACTTGAATGGCTTTTAATGACTTATCCAAATTTTCAATATTTTCATTTTCTTTTTTTTAAATGATTTCTTGAAATAAAAATCTTGTTGGGGTGTCTTAGCTTTGCACTATACCAAAAATAACCTTGTAAGTATATTACCTTTAAATATAATCTAAATCTCGGGAACGGCTCCAGCGATTTTCATGAAATTTAGGATGCAGGGTGTTTCAGGGGCGATAAATCGATCTAGCTAGATTTAATTTTTAGTAACGTCGTTTAAAAAAAGCAGAGAGGAGCTCGGTCATCCATGTACTGATTCTTTATATAAAGTTTGTCCCGTGTCAAAATCGGAGAAAATAGCTAAAGTACAAAAAATAACGTACCTTTGTATGCATTATAAGTACTTTTACTAATAAAAGCTACATCACTCTTTTTTTCTAGAAGAGATTTCAGTGCCTCAGTTTCTCCAGCTTCGTAACAATTCTTTCCATCCATGCCGGGAGCACATATTTCTCCAAAATAACCGTCTACATATCCTTTACAACTTAATTTTTCATGTTCAGTTATATAACGTTGTACTGTATGCCACGTTGCGCCATTAAAGCGCGGGAAAGCTGCGCGTTTCCCGCGCAAATCCGCCATTTTGGTTATTCCGCTGTCACTTTTGACGTAAGCGACAACTGTGTTTGTTTTATCTTGCATTGGTTTAATTGCTAGGTTTTTAAATGATATCTCGTGCAGTAGGGGTTTTAATGAGAGGCTGGAAATGAATAATATATTATATTGACAAATTATACAAAATATTGTGGCTTTCTTATTAAAATTAGCATTTAAAAAGTATTTGACACTTTGCAGCTTCGGTCTTACTTCAGCCACTAAACTATCCGCGGATACTATAGTATCAAAAAAAGCCTCTAACGTCCGTGAATACTATAGTATCCAAAGCGATCTTATACGACAAGGTTGAGATAGCGGCATTTTGATTAAATCGTAGTATAAGGGTGAAGATGAGATGTATGTGCAGGACACGCTAAAGACACTATCTTTGACACTGCCACTTGGTCTATCCATACTAATATTATAAATGTGAAAGTAACTCTGTCTGTCTGTCTGTCTGTTACGCTTTCACACTCAAACCGCTAAACCGATTTAGATGAAATTTTGTATGGAGATAGTTTGAGTCCCGGGAAAGGACATAGGATAGTTTTTATCGCGATAACCCACATACACGCGGGCGGAGCCGCGGGTGCAAGCTAGTGGCCTATAAAAGACAAATCTTACTGTGTAGTCAAAAGGTCACCAACAACAACATTGATGCTAAAAAAAACTGTTGAGATTGCCATATACTAAAAAAGAAGAGGAAAAAAGACTTACCCATGAGCATAAATGATATCATCGCTGTCACCGACTGCAGCATCACATTCCCCATCAGCGACTGCCTTCAGACATGCCGTAGTATTTTCCCTCACATAGCACTGAATAGATGGAACAATTCCGTAGACGGCCCCCCCCTCACTCATCCACTCACACTTGTTTCTAGCCAGCAGTGAGGTAGTGCATAAGGTGATGTGTCTGGAATTTTGTTTTTTTAATGGATAAGCGTGGATCACTAACGGCCGGTCTCAAAAATCTATCTATCGATGGATTTGGCTACTAGAGGTAGAATTTTGACATATTTTGTATGGAGTTTATGTCAAATATATAACTCTAGTAGCCAAATCCATCGATAGTTAGATTATTGAGACCGGACGTAAGTCTATATGGACTAGTAGTAGACAGGCTACCAACGACAACTACAAGACTACCAATGACTAATAGTATAGTATTATATTATCTTTGCTGTTACTTACATGACGTTTCGATCGAATTGCACCAAGTCGACCGTTGCATTTCGATCGAAACGTTGGGTAAAAAAAACCTTTGTACTTTTTTTGCTATGACAAAGACGACTCTCGCAGTAGTGTACAAACCCTGTGTCGCGGGGGACTTTACAAACATATAAGTCACGAACACAAAGTACACCCAGACTCGGAACAACAATGTGTTCCGTGTGGGAATCGAACCCACAACCTCGTGCGTAGCCATCGGACACACTCCCACCGCGTCACAGAGGCAGTCGAACATTTTTTTTTAATTCATGCGATTAAATCCCAATATATTTCTAATATGTATGAAAAAATCGGTAAGGTTTTAAAAACAATAAGAATACTATCATCTATACTAATATTATAAAGCGGAAGAGTTTGTTTGTTTGTTTGTTTAAACGCGCTAATCTCAGGATCTACTGGTCCGATTTGAAAATTTCTTTTTTTGTTGGATAGCCTATTTATCGAGGAAGGCTATAGGCTATATAACATCGCGCTACGACTAATGGGAGCGGAAAAGCGACGAGAAATGTTTCAAAAACGGGGAGAAATTACGCATACGAAGTTGCGCGGGACAGCTAGTATGTCATAAGACGTAATCTCTCATCAATCATCTCAATGTGTAAAGACATGATATAGATTAGTACATAGTAATTAAGTATACATGTTGAACTTAAGATTATGTGAGTGTTCAGTATTCGCCAACAAACTGTTATGCAGTTTGGCGAAATAATTAATATGTTAAATATGTATAACTTTTAATTGAATAAATAATAATAATAAAAAAAAGTTCGAATTACGTAGAGTTTTATCATGTACTTTTGCAACGTTCGCATAACATGGATATACCCAGATAGATTTTGTTTATCCGGACTATCCGGATAAAAAAATATTATCTATACTAATAATAAAAAGCTGAAGAGTTTGTTTGTTTGTTTGAACGCGATAATCTCAAGAACTACCGGTCTGAATTGAAAAAATCTTTTACTGTCGGATAGCCTATTCATCGAGGAAGGCTATATAACATCACGCTACGACCAATAGGAGCGGAGCAGCAATGAAAAATGTTACAAAAACGGAAAAAAAATATACAAAGAAATAAAAGTAAATATTCTATTACATAATACTTAATTATTTGGTGATATGCTATATTTAGCTGTTAATACATATAGGTGTGGACTTTAATGTGTTAATTACATAATGTCTAAGTATAATCTAACCAAAGTAAATTAAATATATACTGTATAAATTATACTGTAAAGATGCTTAATTATGATTAATTTTACTCTATTCTAATCTTGACTTGATTACGAAACAGCGGTAGCCTAATGGCTAAGGCATCGGTCTGGCAAACGTGAGGTCCCGGGTTCGAATCCTACCCATTACACTACCGACGTTAACTCACTCCTAACACAAGCCTTTCAGCTTAGCTGGAGGGGTTAACAAGATTGCTGGTAATGTAGGACTCAATATATAAAGAAATATATATATTACTAGCTGACCCGCGCAACTTCGTCTGCGTAAATTTTCCCTTTTTTCTTCCGTTTTTTTTTCATTGCTGCTCCGCTCCTATTGGTCGTAGCGTGATGTTATAACCTATAGCCTTCCTCGATAAATGGGCTATCCAACAATAAAATATTTTTTCAATGCGGCCCAGTAGTTCCTGAGATTATCGCGTTCAAACAAACAAACAAACTCTTAGGGGGATGAAAAATAGATGTTGTCCGATTCTCAGACCTACCCAATATGCACACAAAATTTCATCAAAATCGGTCCAGCCGTTTCGGAGGAGTATGGCAACGAAAACTGTGACACGAGAATTTTATATATTAGATGAAAATAAACTAATTGAAATTGTACTTTATTTTGACACAACGTACTTTTTTCTATTTTATTTGGGCCAAAAAAGGTGGCAACCCTAGCCGTAATAGACATCTGTTAAAAGATCAAAATTCTATAGCTGACTTGACTCTTGTCTTGACTGCCTCTGTGGCGCGGTGGGAGTGTATCCGACTGCTACGCAAGAGGTCGTGGGTTCGATCCCCACCCAGGATAAAACTTTGTGTGATGAGCACGATGGTTTATTCTGTGTCTGGGTGTTATTTATCTATAATATATATATATATATTTAGAAATAAATAAGTATGTTTATCAGTTGTCTGGTTTCCATAGTACAAGCTCTGCTTAGTTTGGGATCAGATAGCGCTGTGTGAGTTGTCCCAAGATATTATTATATTATTATTATATTATTATAGCTACCTTGGTGGGTCACATCCTGTCTGACTATAAGCTTCAGTGAATCCTTCGGCTTTGGCCAAGTAATCTTGAGGGGTCAAAGGCGGTTGCAGAGGTTCAGTCAATCCAGTGTTGCTCTCTAATAAAGCAATTAATGACCCCTTCCAATGATTGTCAACTGTCAAAGTGTTGTTTGTCAATAAATTTGTCAATCGGATTACAGCTTCAGCGGCTTTCCTAAAAAAAAAAAGTTTTAGGGTTATGCAGTGTTGCCAGTATAAAATACGGTACGGTACATAAAAAAAAATGGCAGAGTTAACTCTGGGATGTAAGTAAATAAATAAGTACGTCGTTCACGTGGAAATTTCGAAAAACAAATCTATCCTTCTAAAGTAACCGCACATTTTTTCTGAGATAAAAATATAAATGCCTATGTGTTATTCAATGACGGATCCAAGGGGGGGGGGGGGCACCGTCGTCGGCCGGTGTCGGCCGATGCATCCCCCCTAAAATCAAATCCTGGATTCGCCCCTGGTGTTATTCCAAACTACAATCTATCTCTGGTTCAAATTTCTTCCACATTCTTTACGCCGTTTGACGTGATTAATTAACAAATATCCTTCCATCCAACCTCCAATCCAATCAATCAATCAAAACAATCCAAGTTTCTATTGCCTGTTCTTTTCTCAGGGCTTTACCTATTGTTTGCGAACAGGCATTACAAGTAAATGTAGAATCGACTTTTCACAAGTGTAGTATTTTGCTTCATAAGTGAATCAATCATTTTTATTATTAACCAAAGTTTCGCATTTAAAATGGTGGGTAAACATACGGTTATTCTAAAATATTTTGTTCAATATTTTTGATATTTATGCTCACAGTTCGTACTGGTTTGGCGCTCAAGTAAACCAAACCAGTACTAACTGTCAAATCAAATCTATTGGATTTGATTTGACAGTTCGTACTGGTTTCGTATACTTGAGCACGAGATGTCAGAATCAGTTTATGTAACACCGGTCATGTGTAGATCGCTCGCACGACATGGGGGATTATAAGTCTACGATTTAGAGGTGAATTGACCCCCAAATCCTGTGTACCCATGGCCCCTATTTTGTGCAGATTTATGTAATAAAAAAAATAAAGTACCTTTTCGAAACAATGATGTCCCAAGGCCTGTGGAGCCACACGCAAGGTTTGTCATTCAGTCCCTTCCATGTTCCATCTCGACACAGGTAAGCGAAGTTCTGACTAACAGCCTGACCCCCTTGCTAAAAAAGATATTTATTTTCAAAATTACTTAAAAGATTTTTTTTAAAACAAGGTTATTTTTAATATAGTGCAAAGTTCAGACACACCAACAAGATTTTTACTTCAAGAAATTACATAAAAAGAAAATGAAAATATTGAAAATTTTCATAGCTATATGCCATTCAAGTTGTCTTGTGTTCTTCGTGCTATCGTGCTCATTGCGTCCCGTAGTACGTACCTAATCATTAATTATTATTAGAAAATAAGTGATGATTACATTTGACTCCATATTGTGAACAGGATCTGTGGTTACTTAACCAGAAGAATTAGAGATGCGATTACATTGTCATAAATAATATTACTAACTTATGTTTTTTGTGATTATTTTCGTGAAGAAATTGTTTTTCAAACTTTCTTTATTATTTACTGTAACATTAAATAATAATTAAAACTTCTTTGAACTCGTATATAGTATTTCAAATTGTTGAATTAAAATTTTTAATCGCTTATACTTAATAAATTGTTTTCGTAAGTAATTTTAGGGTCGCATCTCTACGACATGCGCGAAAGTGATAAGAACCTAACTTCATAATTGTGGACAATACTTGTCAAAGGCCGCACGAGTTTTTTTTCTTTCACGATTTGCAGTCAATATTTACTATAAAATTGATGGCGCAGTCTACGACTATGGCTGATCAAAACAGTTATCATTGCCAATTAAAAAATAAAAACCTTAAAGAAGGCGGTGACGTCAGCGGCCTCCCCCCAAGTGATGTCGCCTTCTCCTTCAGTGATACAGGTGAGGGCGCCAATGGCTCCGTAGTAAGGGTCGAACTTGGAACACGAGCGGCCGGAACACGCCGCGCAGAGAGATGGGAACTCCCGTTCTGTGGAACAAATCAAATACTTATAATCACAGATAATATAATACTATACTAGTACTTATAATTAATCTAGTTACTGAAATCAATAAAAAAAAAACCTGCGAAGTGGGTTGAAGGTGGACGGGAAGCGGGGGGGGGGGGGGGGTAACTCTAACGTTTTTCAAACTTTATTTAGTATTTACTGTTGATGGCTGGCTTTTTCTTGTACTATTTTATGTTTGTGCTTCATGGCAATCTGTTTTCCAACAATAAGCCATTTCCTTGTTTGATTTCTCAGTTTATTTTTTCCTCAGGAGCCATACTTGTATGAAAATTCTTTTCACACGACTCTCTTGATGTCAAGACGTGTTAAATTATTTATGTAGGCTCGTTATGTCACTTCTTTTTAGCCGGGTATGCTAAAGAACGCCTTCTCCACTCATAGCGTGAACTAATTCTTGTATACATATACATACATATCAACCCATATGATGGCCCACTGCTGGGCACGGGTCTCCCCATTAGAACCTACCAGTATGTAGATCCTGGGGGTAATTGCCATAATCGCCACGCTTGGCGAGCGGGTTGGCGATCGCAGTAAGGCTTTAAGTACGCAGAGGACGCTGCTGCCCGTCCTCCGGTGTGAATTCTTGTATAGTTCGTGAGAATCTTTATGACCGTTCTGAACATAGGCGATTGCGCAGGTACGAATGCCGGCGATCGTCTTAAAATACGTTACTGCGCAGCGATTCGCGCAACATAAAGAACGGTCATAAAGATTCTCACTAATTCTAGTTCGTGAGACTCTTTAACTAATAGTATAATTATTAAGCATCGGTAGCCTAATCTTTAGGTCGCGGTTTTAAATCTATAGATACTAATATTATAAAGCTGAAGAGTTTGTGTGTTTGTTTGTTTGAACGCGATAAACTCAGAAACTACTGGTCCGAATTGAAAAAGTCTTTCACTTTTGGATAGCCCATTTTACGAGGAAACATATGTAACATAACGGTACGACCAATAGGAGCGGAGCAGCAATGAGAAATGTTGCAAAAACGGGGAAAATTTACGCAGACGAAGTTACAGGACAGCTAGTCCTACAGTTCGATCAACGTAACTAGGCCGGACTGAAGTGGCGACAAGTGGTTGCGCAGATGCATTTTTTGGAAGTAAATGGTGACAGGAAGCGGGGGGCGGGGGCCGTAACTAAACCAAGAGAATTAGAAATGCGATTACGCATTACATTGCCATAATTAGTATTACTAACTCATGTTTTTTTGTGATTATTATGTGGGAGTGGTGGGACCCATAGTCCCACATTGCTAGTTATAAATAAACTAGCTGTCCCGCGCAATTTCGTATGCGTAAATGTTCCCCGTTATTGCAACATTTCTCGTCGCTGCTCCGCTCCTATTAGTTGTATAGCCTTCCTTGATAAATGGGCTATCCAACAAAATAAGAATTTTTCAAATCGGAGCAGTAGTTCCTGAGATTAGCGCGTTTAAACAAACAAACAAACAAACAAACTAACAAACTCTTCCGCTTTATAATATTAGTATAGATTAAAACAAAAGCACTTACTAAGTTCAATATCTCTGGTAGGATCGGGCACCCAAGGTCCAGCTTTGCAAGCCTTGCCGTAGTAGTCAGCTAAAGATTTGAGCTTGTTCTCTGTGCTGGAGAGACGAGGGTCGCAGGATCGAACCGTGATTAGCGTATCTAAATACTGGCGAAAAAACAATACATTATTACAAAACAAAAATTAATAACTTATATATTTTGGCGGTAAATCCGCCATTTTAATTTTTTATGATAAATGATATTTATTTCACAGAAAACAGAGTACAATAAGTTGTTATACAGTTTGCAGTTCTCCTATTTAGCTACTCAGTAACATGTGAAATAGTATAATACTTTTATTAAATAAGTAGATAATTACATACATGGGTATTACACAATATATTACATTGACAATTAAAGTAGGGATTACATAACAAACATTATTACAATTAAATTAAAATATATTAATATTATTTATAGCTTTAATAATTTAGGAACTCTTTCAGAGAATACTATGACTTATTAAGCAGCAATTCTCGTAGTTGTTTTTTGAAGCTAAATAATAATAATTCTTTAAAATTCTTTGGTATTTTGTTATAAATGGTTATGCACATGGAATAACAGTTATTTTTGAACATAGTAGTCTTTGGCGCCCATTCCAAAACTAGTCTATTAGGATTTCTAGTATTTCTCGGATATTTATCCTTTGCCTTAATAAATAAATTTGGGTGAGTCTTCGCAAATATTGATACATCTAGAATATACATGGAATATACAGTAAGTATGCCCAATTTATAAAATGATCTCGACATGATTCATCTGTATCAATCTAAATATTGAACTTCTTTCTTTCCTTTTTCTTTAAATTAAAAATAGAAATAAAATAAATAATCAAAATACCCGCCTGCACAAAAAGATGGAAATATAAACATTAAGCAGTCGGAGGCACTATATAAAGTTCATAGAGATCCAATAGTGCCTCGGACTGCATGATGAATTAAACATTTGACTGCTACGCAAGAGGTCGTGGGTTCGATTCCCACACGGGACACCACTTTGTGTGATGCACAAATTGTTGTTTCGAGTCTGGGTGTCCTTTGTGTCCGTGACTTATTATTGTAAAGTCCCCCGCGACACAGGACTTGTAAACTACTGCGGGTGTCGTCTTTTAAAAAAAAAAATGCATTAGGTATGTAGGAGATATTGTTTCCATATTTTTGTGCAGACAGGTATTTTTATTTATATTAACTTACCCCAGACAACGTTTCACTAAGTGGTCGAAGCTCATCAGTAGATTCACCAGGAAGACACAGGGTTCTGTTCTTCAATACAGCATGGATATTTGTGGAGCTGTCTGGCAAAATGCTTTTTTTGACTACGGCTACTATACTCCTGGCGAAAGGACCTGAAATCGAAGGATTACTGCATGATGAAATGTTGGTATTGTGTAGGTTTTAGATCAAGAATGAGGGACACGTATCTATCAATCAACCAGTATCGATCTACTGCTGGACATAGGCCTCTACTAATTTTAGCCACAACATCCGGTCCTCCGCCTTCCACATCCAGTCCTTCTCAGCGACATTCTTTGGGAGGACATGTAAGCAATGCCCAACCAGGTCGGGCTTGAATTGTTGAGCTACAGTCCTCTTCTGTATTCACTATAACTGTAGCTGGTGAATTGACGCTTAGACCTGGACTGCGCCATAACCTAACAAAATTGATCACTCTCTAGAAAGAGACAACGCTATTTTGTGGACAATACCTGTCAAAGAGACAGGGCCGCACGAGTTTTTTCTCTCTTTCACGCTTTGCAGTCAATATTACTTTTTAATTGAAATGGATGGCGTGGTCCAGGTCTTTACGTCAATGAGCTTGTGGCCGGTAACTACTTCTCTTCCCGTGGGTGTCGTTAAGGGGTTTCACACCGGAGGACGACTAACAGTGTCCTCTGCGTACGTAGGTGCCTAATTAAGGCTTTAGTGCGATGACCAACCCACTCCCCAACGTGGTGATTATGGAAATTACCCCCAGGCTCTATAATAAGTTATTTCTACTGGGAAGTTCAGTGCCCAGTAGTGGGACACCATATGGGTCGATATGAGTATGATTTCTGACTGGCCTGTTGGTCTAGTGGTTAGCGAGCCTGACTGCTAAGCCGGAGGTCGTGCATTCGATCCCCACCCAGGATAAAATTTTGTGTGATGAGCACGATGGTTTATTCTGTGTTTGGGTGTCATTTATCTATAATATGTATGTATTTAGAAATATATAAATATGTTTATCAGTTGTCTGGTTTCCATAGTACAAGCTCTGCTTAGTTGTGTGAGTTGTCGCAACATTTTAGATTATTATTAACTTACGAGGCCTTTGTCTAATTTCGCTGGTGACCAATACGTTGAGTTCGGCCCATTGAGCAGCCATCAGGTCCTCAGGACTGAATACGCCGAAGTCTACAGATCCCTTGCTGATACGCCGGAGACAATCTAGCCTGGTAAATGGAAAAGTATTTTTAAATAACTTATTAATTACAAGGTAATCCCAAAAACGGAGTGTATATATGGAAAACTAGCTGACCCGCGCAACTTCGTATGCGTAAATTTTCCCCGTTTTTGCAAAATTTTTTATTGTTGCTCCGCTCCTATTGGTCGCAGCGTGATGTTATATAGTCTATAGCCATCCTCGATAAATGGACTATCCAACAAAAAAAGGATTTTTCACATCGGACCAGTAGTTCCTGAGATTAGCGCGTTTAAACAAACAAACAAACAAAGCAAACAAACAAACTCTTCCGCTTTATAATATTAGTATAGATAGTATAGATAAGTATAAGTAATGAATGGACTTCAAATGAAAATCAAGTAGTTAGGTATATTAAATGTTGTAAAACGGAAAAAATACGGTTGCACTCCGGGAGTGCCGGCAGAAGTGAATTGTGCATTTTTGAATATTTTGGAATGGTTACGGAATATATATTTAAGTATGTATATATTTTTTTATAATATAAAAGTACTATCATTTATGTGGTTAAATACAATATTCATCCCGGTTCCACATTACCTACTAGCAATCCTGTTAACCCCTCCAGCCTACGTCGGTAGTATAATGGGTAGGATTCGAACCCACGACCTCACGATTGTGAGATCGATTCCTTATCCATTAAGCTACCGCTGCTAGTATATTCATAAATTCTCCTTATTTTGAGGCGGAACTTCAAAATAAGGAGAATTTATGCTATACAACCTTGACGCGCGTTCAGTACGCGCAGTGTATGACGAAGGCTTTATCAAAATCTGAGTAAGGATAATGCGAGTCTGATGCCTTAACCATTAAGGTTCATTTCCGTGCATCGCGGCCGGTCGCGAGCCACGCGCGGCATACGACAAGCGGCTGACGCGCGCGACCGATGCGACAATAGTCAGAGTGCACATGCAGCCTACGTAAGTCGTCGGCCGCGCGCGTCTGTCGCAGACCTTGGAAACGGCGCCAAACATTCTCATACTCTGAGTATTGTCGCATCGGCTCGCGATCGGCCGCGATGCACAGAAATGAACCTTTAGTCTACCGCCGCGCGCCGCTTCAAAAAACTTCGCAAAAGTACCATTTTTTACGATTTTGAGGAGGGGCCGGGGTTTTAACACCCAAATTCCGCTTAAGTACATCCATTCAACTTTTTGATAATATGATTTGCGTCAGATCTTTAACATGGTGTATAGTATATTAGTAGCAGCACCAGCGGTAGCCTAATGGCTAAGGCATCGGTCTCGCAATCGTGAGTGAGGTCGCGTGTTCGAATCCTACCCATTATACTACCGACGTGAACCCACTCCTAACACAAGCCATTGAGCTTAGCTGGAGGGGTTAACAGGATTGCTAGTAATGTGGGACGTAAATCCCACATTGCTAGTTATCTATAAAAAAAAAAACCTTACCCCCATATCAAGTTTATAAACATTCAAACATGTTAAATTGGCAATTCGAAAAGAGTGGCCGCGAGTTTTTATTGCCAGGATCTTTTCTCCGGTATATGGGTACATGTACAATGTAGAATCCTGACGTATCACTAGTGTTGTTTTGCATCCTTATCCTTTATTTTTATTTTTTTTTAATTATTATTCAGTTGATGATAGTTACCTGTCTTTGCCCAATACACATTGTACACCAGACTTCTCTTGGTCCAGGATGGGACAGTACTTTTGGTCTCGTTTGTAGGGGCCACGGCCTTCCACAATGCACACGCGAACTGTGAACAAAAAACATATCGTCATGATTAAAAAAAATAATGAAATGAAACAATAATTTTACAATGAAGAAAAAAAAGTTCACCAGGTTCAACCAGTAATCGCACTGGAACTTTTTGTTTTTATGCAATTATTGTTTAAATGAAGTACCTAGTTGTCCAGAATTGCCATATTAAAATTACAAAAAATAAAAGAGCAAATTTGAGAGAAAAAAAAGCTCTGTGAAAATTCTTTTCAGTGCTCGGTAGGTATCTAAAAACGTGCATTTCGTAATGTTTTAATGTCTATCTCGATTTTTTTATGACACTTGGAATTTTCACAATAAAAAGGGGATATTTTAATAGATAATTGTACTATGTATAAAGTAATACTAAGTAGAAGAATGGTGCAAGTCCGTCTTGCAAATGAAGCCGGCTATTAGGACATTTAACAACTTTTTTAAGAACAAATCCTTTTACAAGATATTGCTTGCCCCGATGCAGGGCCGTTAATTGTTGAGGAGTTCATTGTCAGTTCTATTACATTGTGTAATAGTAGGTAGCATGACAAGAATAAAATGCCACTCAATACCATAATATAGTAACTAAATCGCTAACTGTGAAATAATGAATAGGTCCTCATCATTTGTGGTCTTCATCATCAGTTCCACTTCACCAATTGGTGCTTTTTAAGAGTAAGTTAACGAACCACTATGAAATATACCTAAATCACTGTAGTGGATAAATGAGTCCTGCCCTTAGCCTGAAGCCTTAACCCTTAACTTTTGAACCGTGTGACCAAAAAATATGAAAAAACATCACAAAGGTAGCGCTTAATAAATACTTTAAACTAAAATTATTTCCGACATGATCGGTTATACTGTCATTGAGTTATGGCCGAAAAACTGCTTTCTCAACAAAGGGGCGTAAGTGCCTTAAGTGAACATACGCTCTTCTGCTTATGCAATTATTCAAGGCTGCGGAACCTTACACTGAGTATGGTCCGACATCCTCTTGCCCGGTTATTTCTTTTTCTACTGACAAATGAAGGCCGAAGCCGAAAATAAAGTAACGATGCAACTCCCACAGTTGTGATGGCACCTTTATATATTACCTTTGACATTGAGATGTACGATTTACAAATGATTATCACTTATGCTTGACCTAAATAGAAAACAATACGTACGATAAACAAATTGTACTACTAATTGTATTGACGTCAGATTTTATTTTTGAATTGATGCCTTAGATATACTAGGAATTTAAAAGAATCGGCGAAGTGTAGGTGTGTAGCTACGCGCATATCTTTAGAATGGTTGCACCAAATTGAATTTTTTTTGAAGTGAAAACTTCTAAAACGGCGTTGTGCACTTTTGGTATGGGCAAAAAATGTTAAACTCGCGTCAGGACACGTGACCTGATCGAAGCGCAGGAGAGGAAGTAAATTCCCCTCTCTTGTTACCACGTGGTGAAAATGTATGCCTGCTCCTGCTGTTTATGTTTGTGTACGATAGCGAAATAGTCACATAATATATATATATCTATAGATAGTACTTTTATATTGATAAATAAAGCAATTCGTGCAAAATTATTCCCTAACTAAGTATTCCAAATTATTCAAAAATGCACAACGATAATATTTAAGTTTTCACTTCTGCCAGCACTAGCGGAGTGCAATCCGTTTTCAGGGTGTGTTCGTTATTGCCAAGAACTCAAAATAAGCTTTGTAAAAAAGTTTGTTTGCTTGTTTAAAAATTCTGTGAAGTTAAACTGCTGTAAATTCACTGATAAGTAATAATGCCAAGTTCGCAAACAATAGGTAAAGTCGGAGAAAAGAACTTGGCAATAAAAACTCGAGCACATCACCGATTAAGCGTCTTCCAGAGGGTTGGAAGCAAGGCTTCCCGCCAAGGTGACCTTGCTGGTTTCCAACAGTTAAGACGGATGTTGTAAACCAAATTGCTTGATACTTGGTTTGCAACATCCATCTACGTACGTTTGTTTCCAACTGTCTGGAAGACGCTTTAATGGAAATTTCTCTGGCTTTCTCCTATGTTTTGACTTTAACCTATAATAATAAAATCTTGGGACAACTCACACAACGCTCTCTAATCCCATACTAAGCAGAGCTTGTTCTATGGAAACCAGACAACTGATAAACATACTTATATATTGCTAAATACATACATATTATAGAAAAATAACACCCAGACACAGAATAAACCATCGTTTTGAGTGGGGATCGAACCCTCGACCTCTTGCGTAGCAGTCGGATACACTCCCACCTATATATCAATGGTTCCCAACCTTTTCATAAAAAGGCAACACTTTTAGTTCTCTGTTGTTCGCAGGTACCACCATGTACCATAATTATTTGTAGAGTTCTCTACGCCAAATCATCCGAAAATAAACTTTACCTAATAACTTAAAAACATACCTTTTTTAAAATAATTATATAAATGTTGAATCAATGTGATTTTAAACCTTGTTTACGCGAAATTTTAAATCGTTCGCGGACCATTTTTAAGCTATTGCATAGCTTTTATCGCGTTCTTTGAGCGCGGCGACCGAATCAAGAAATTCCGTAACGAAAATAAAACCTTACACCCCCCACTCCACCTACCATGTAGCTCGGCAGAGCGTTCGCTTAACGTATATATATGTATATGGTACGACTGTACGAAGCTCGCACGGATCGAGACGAGCTGCTCCGAAATGTAATGAAAAGAAAAAAAATACTATTGCATAAGTTAATAAAAAATGCTATACCGCGGCAGTCCCCGAGTGCCACACATTTTTTTTACTGGACTCATTTTTCCGGACCATTGAGCCACCTAGACTATTATGGCATATTATTAGGTATATACCTAGAAAAATATGCAATCGGCAAAAACCCTATTCAAGTCAACAGTTTTAAAAAATCGCGCACAAAAGAGAGTCCATCTTTAAAGGTCATAGAGAAAACCATCTTTTTAAAGTTCGTTAATTAAAAAAAAAACCATTGACCTCTATGGGCCACGCCCTTGCAATGAGCTCAAAACTCGCCTGTATATGTCACATTATATTACATCATACTTAAACACTCAAGGCGACCCAACCGGTTCGTATTCTTCAATCAAGTTTGCAGTGATGTTCAACAAAAAAATAATAACTTGTTTAATAATCAACTTGCTAAATAATTTGGATAAAAAATATTAGATCAAAAATGCTGAGTAATATGGCATATACTGGCTTGTTGGTGTATTGGTTAGTGGCCCTGACTGCTAAGTTAGAGGTCGTGGGTTCGATTCGACCAAGGATAAATCTCTGTGTGATGAGCACGATTGTTTATTCTGTGTCTAAATATTTCCAAAATATTTTATAGGTTATGTTTATCAGTCTGGTTGCAATAGTACAGGCTTTGTAGGCTTCTTTTAATGTTGGATAGCCTATTTATCGAGGAAGGCTATAGGCTATATAACATCACGCTACGACCAATAGGAGCGGAGCAGCAATGAAAAACATTGCAAAAACGGGGAAAAATTACGCAGACGAAGTTTCGCGGGTCAGCTAGTACGTAATAGCATAGATAATATAATACTATACTAGTAGTAATAGTCAGTCATCGGGACGATACCGCAGTCTGACCTACTAACTTATATATCTTTGACTAACTTTACATGCGGCTTCGATCGAATTATGTTTGATTTTTTTCGGTTCCGTAACCAAAGAGTAAAAACCGGGCAAGTTCATGTCGGGCCACGTACAATGTAGAGTTCCGTACGGCTGAAGTAGGTTTTCCCTCTTTCCTACTTCTTTATTATTATTATTATGTAATGATAGGCAGTCATTACATAATAATAATAATAAAGAAATTAATATAGTGGCGCGGTGGGAGTGTATACGACTGCTACGCAAGAGGTCGTGGGTTCGATCCCCACCCAGGATAAAACTTTGTGTAATGAGCACGATGGTTTATTCTGTGTCTGGGTGTTATTTATCTATAATATGTATGTATTTAGAAATATATAAGTATGTTTATCAGTTGTCTGGTTTCCATAGTACAAGCTCTGCTTAGTTTGGGATCAGGTAGCGTTGTGTGAGTTGTCTCAAGATATTATTAGATATTATTATTCGGATGGAGGGCGGGGGGGGGGGACTACGGAACCCTACATTGTGCGTGGCTCAACAGGCACTTGCCCGGATTTTTTTAAAGATGACGACTGTTAATTTTATGTCTCATTTGCTTAGTAATTAACATAGGCTACTTAGTTAAATGATTTTCAGTTAAACAGTTGGGTTTTTTATTACTTTTTAATAGGTAATTTAGCTTGTTAAAGTTACAACTCTTGCATTACATGGTTTATGAAGATTTTCGTAATTATTTATGTATTTTACTACTCTATTCATAAGAACTGATGATGTAAACTAACTGTCATACATGCAGAACCATTAAAACTCAAAAGAAATAAAATAACGAATGACATAAGCGGTTTTTCCATAAAAAACTAGGTGACCCGGCAAACGTTGCTCTGCCATATAAATAATAATAATAATAAATCTTTATTAAAAAGAAGGGTTATGTTTTTCGCGCGTATCTTGTATGTATGTAATTTTGAATATTGCAATATGGGTATCAAATTAAAGGGCTTATCTTAAGCATTTCAAAAAGGTGTAACATGATTATGACTGTAATACTAAAAAAGTTAGTTAGCAACCATCCTTTTTTATGTAGGGGATCTTGTTTCCATCTTATTTGTGCAGGCGGGTTTTTTTATTTTTATAATTATTTTTTTTATTATAGTAAAAGGTTTGTACAATAACTTTGCAAGCCCTGATCCAAACTAGCGTAAGCTGTATGTCACGAATTACTAGCTGTCGCCCGCGGCTTCGGCCGCGTGGTTACTTTTCCCCGTTAAGGGTTGATTTTCGCTTTCACCAAACACCAATTTTCACAATCTTCAAACTGACGGAGTTTCATAGAAACTTGCAACCCCTATTTTATCTCCTTAGGGAATGATTTTCAAAAAACTCTGAAATTCGAGTTTGTTTATTTTAAATGATACAGCTAAATACAAAATTTCACCGATCTAACTTCAAAACTGACGGAGTTTCATATAAACTTGCAACCCCTATTTTACATTCTTAGTGTATGATTTTCGAAAAACGCTGTAATACGAGTTTGTTTATTTTAAACGATATAGCTAAATACAAATTTCACCGATCTAACTTCAAAACTGACGGAGTTTCATACAAACTTGCAACCCCTATTTTACATTCTTAGGGGATGATTATTAAAAAACGCTGAAATATGAGTTTTTTTATTTTAAACGATACAGTTAATTACAAAATTTCAATGACCTAATTTCAAAACTGACGGAGTTTCATACAAACTTGCAAACCTTAATTTATCCCCTTAGGGGTTGATTTTCAAAAACGCTGACATGTGTTTCTTTATTTTGTACCAAAAATGTAAGTGCTAACTTTAAAACTGACGAAGTTTCATACTATCTTGTGACGGAGTTTCATACAAACTCGCAACTCCTAGCTTACACCCCTTAGAGGTTCATTTACGTTTTTAAAAGACCTATCTAATGATACTCCACATGATGGGGTGGGTGAGAAAAAAAAACACATCCCTGCTTTATTATAGGGGAGGTACCCTAAAAAAAATGCATATGCATTTCAGTACATTGAAATACAGTCATAAAAGGTGTAACAGAAAGGTGTGGTCATATTCAAGGGTTGGTATGTGCCCATGATACTGAGTACACATACATAATTTTATCTAAATCGGATTACCCTAAAAAATACTTATTATTTTTCATTCGTTTATTTATGAGTGAAAAAGTTATTAATTAAAAAAGTATGACTTAGAAAGTTCTATGCCATAATAATCCAATCGAATTTTGTACCAGGGGAGGTATAATTCATAAGCCATACGCCTTTTACTACTGTTTTTTGACAAAAAGAATATGTTGCAACTATGTAATAATAATGCAACCAGCTATGGCACCATGGTAGGTGCAATACTGACAACATACTCTACCCACTGCTGATTTTTCTATTACACCTGTTATTCTTAATGAAGGTAATAAGTAAGACTTCATTATTACGTTCAGAATGCATATTATTCAGTAATAATAATCCTCTAATTACTAATTATTACCTTTATAATCATATATGTAGGTAATTTTTGAATATGCATTGCGTATAATTAAGCCAATGATATATAATTATAATTGTTATCTTATACTAGATGTGTCAGACAAAAAAATATGATGAAGTTGTTTAAAAAGATCTTTTGATTTATAAATTTAGCAATTTTTACATTTTATCCATGATGTTATTCCAAATCTGTTGACGTAGTGGTTAATGACCCTGACTGCTAAGCCGGAAGTCGTGGATTCGATCCCCACCCAGGATAAAACTATGTGTGATGAGCACGATGGTTTATTCTGTGTCTGGGTGTAATTATCTATAATATGAATGTATTCAGAAATATGTAGCTATGTTTATCAGTTGCCTGGTTGCCACAGTACAAGCTCTGCTTTGTTCGGGATCAGATGGCGTTGTGTGAATTGTCCCAAGATTATTATTATTATTATAAATGCAAAAGTTTAGATCTATCTATGAGTGGATATTTGTTATTCAATCACGCCAAAACGTGTGAAATTTGACACAGAAATAAATTACAGTCTGGAGCACATGCTATTTTTACCCGACTGTAAAGAAGGGTTATGTTTTTCGCGCGTATCTTGTATGTGTGTATGTATGTAATATTCTTTATTACCTGATATCTCACAATCCACTGAACGGATTTATGCAATTCATACGTCGTTAGATTCGTCTTAATCGCCCAAGTGTTCTTAAATAGGTGACGTTTTTAAAAAACAGTAATGGCGGCAATGAGATGTCAAAATAAAGAAGTGGGAAAAAAAAAGTTGTTTTGAATACTGCAATATGGGTATTAATTAAAGAGCTCATCTTAAGCCTTTTTAAAAAGGTATAACATGAATATGACTGTTATACTAAAAAAGTTAGTTAGCAACCATTGTTTTTTAAATTTTCAATACTTGACAATAGCTGCGATAAAAGTAAGTTGCTACATCGGTTACATCCTACAACTACTAAAAAGTATTAAATAAAAAAATAAATTATAAAAATAAAAAATCCCGCATGCACAAAAAAAGATGGAAACAAGATCCCCTACATAATTATATAATTTCATGCAGTCGGAGGCACTTTATTAAGTTCATTGAGATACATATATGTATCCGAAATAAACAATTTTATTTTTATTTTTATTATTAAAAAGCTGTGTCGCTTCAAGAAACGATTCTATATCCATGTTGAAACAACAAAAAATGGCGGGGCAAAGTCCAGTTTGCGACCTTGTGCCTTGTAGGCGGGTAACTTTGTTGTTGCAATGACTCTCAATGATTATGACTAAAAAACATTAATATATTCAAGACAACAATGATTCAAGTTCATTTAGTGGTGATAGATTAGTGGTTAATTTGTTAAACGTCGTGAGTTTGATTCCTGATTGTTAATAAAACTCGCAATCGTGAGGTCGCGAGTTCGAATCCTACCCATTATACTATCGACGTGAACCCACTCCTAACACAAACAAGCCTTTGAGCTTAGCTGGAGGGATTAACAAGATTGCTAGTAATGTGGGACTCAATCCCACATTGCTAGTTATCTTTTTATTTAAAAAAAAGGAGTTATATATACTACGGGTCTTAATCGTGTGAATAATTTAAGGTAAAATACCTTGTTTGCCCGACGTTTCAGTCTACCCGTGACTACGGCCAGTGCAATACAGTCGAAACGTCAGGCAATAAACAAGGTATTTTACTTAAAATTATTCACGCGATTAAGACCCGTATTAAATATATTTTCATAATATGTACAAATCGCGAAAGTTTACCAACATTCATGAGGTTCTCAATTCGTATGTTTGGTTTGTATTTTTTAATGTACTCGTAAGTTCGAGCATAACTCTGTCATATGGTTTTTTAAAAATATTTTTTTTATTTGAGAGTTATTTTTTACAAAATGGTTCCATATAAATTTTGTTAAGATCTGTTTCTCTTTTTCTAAATTGTAATTCATAAATTTTCGTTGTCTTACGGGGACTACTTATTCCATTTTTTTTTAAATAAGCACAAGGAGTCTGAACGCATAGACAATTATCGGGAATGGGTGGATTGAATTGATGTGGCTGAATGCTAATCCCCATCTCATTTTTGATAGAAACTCATTGAATTAGAATATACCTCCTAATCATGAGTTTCGGACAGACAACGGAACTCCTCAATAAATGCCAGCAAATCAACCTTGATTAAAGTTGGTTAGATGTTTTTTTTTTTGTAAAAAATGTTTTTATATCTTGGGACCGCACACTTGGTTATCTGATCAGAACCTGTATATCAACATATCCTCAGTAAATAGTACTATAAAAGTGCATACATTGTGGGATACTTAGTGTTAGGGATCGCTTCGCTCGCCCTGATAAAGCCAAAGAGTTTGTTTCTTTGAAAGCGATAATCTTAGGAATTACTGGTCCGAATTGAAAAATTCTTTTACTGTTGAATAGGCTATTACGATAAGGCTATAGGCTATATAACATCACGCTACGACAAATAGGAGCGCATTAGCAATGAAAAATGTTATAAATACGAAGACGAAATTGCGCAGGTCAGATAGTCGCAGTATAAGCTGAAGTATTTGTTTGTTTGTTTGAACGCGATAATCTCAGGAGCTACAGATCTGAATTGAAACATTATTGTTCTGTTGGATAGCCCATTTATCGAGGAAGGCTATAGGCTATATAACATCACGCTACGATCAATAGGAGCGGAGCAGCAATGAAAAATGTTGCAAAAACGAAGACGAAGTTGCCCTGATCTGCTAGTCACTTAGACTTCAGACCACTTTGTTCGGAAGGTGTTCCGAAGTTCTCCTGTTCTCCGTGAACGATGTCAATGTATACGTCACTCAAGCGAGGTACTTAGGGGGCGTCCATAAATTACTTAAGCTGATTTTTGACCCGCTCCCTCCCTCTAGTGAAATGTCGTAAGATTTGTCTTGACTCGTCCCCCTCCCTAATCTCATGTGAGATTTCACATTTGACTCAACACCACTGGTCAAGTGCGAGTCGTTCGCATGACGGAGGAGGTATTGTTTGGGATGAGTTGCCTGGCAGTCGTAGCGACCTAAAATATCTATTGTGAGATCTCTTTGTTCTTTAAAAGATATCTCTAAGGTTTAGTCTGACCATGAAGTCGACAATGAGCCTTGGTGAATAGGACTTAATGTCTTCTAGAGTGATTAAGTGCCCTCCAAAATGTTGGCATCTGGTGTTATGGATTACCTCGCACCGGCTGAGGATTTGATGAATGTCAAAAACCGGTTAAAAGTTATGTAAAAAAAAACAAATTTCCTAACACAAATCCAGTTTTAGATGGTCTATCGCAAGTGATAAATTACGTTACATTTGCCAATAGCCAAGACCCCACCTCTCCCCAACAAGAGATTCGGTGATATTATCCTCGACCCCTCCTCCCCTTATAGCCTCACGTAATTAATAGACGCCATCTATCTATACTAATATTATAAAGAGGAAGAGTTTGTTTGTTTAAACGCGCTAATCTCAGAAACTACTGGTCCGATTTGAAAATTTTTTTTTTTTTGTTGGATAGCCCATTTATCGAGGAAGGCTATAGGCTATATAACATCGCGCTACGACTAATAGGAGCGGAGTAGCGACGAGAAATATTGCAAAAACGGGGAAAAATTACGCATACGAAGTTGCGCGGGACAGCTAGTATATATATAAAATTTACCTGTTATATCTATCATACCTATTTCGTGGTAATACCACTCAATGCCGTGTCAGAGGGAATTCCCAGTCTACCATTCAGGGTCTTTGTACTTAACTTCATTAAAACAACTCGTTTTCGTAACTGCTATGCCGTTTTCCTGTTAACTTGTCTACAAAACGGTTTTATACAGAACCAGGTCCTATTCTTCTTAAATATGTAGTTGTTTACAGTATATTAAAAGACATTTTTTTTAAAGATTACCAACCAGAAATGTGGGATTGGGTCCCATATTACTAGCAATCTTGTTAACCCCTCCAGCTAAGCTCAAAGCCTTGTGTTAGGAGTGGGTTCACGTCGGTAGTATAATGGGTAGGATTAAATTAATTTCAATGACTTTTGAGGGACCTCACAGGAAAATTTCATCACCGAAAGAGCATTTAGACTAGCAAAGCAATTAGTAGATTTAATAGAACGAATAAGTCTTTGTTTTTAATGATATAAAAAGCAAAATTGCAGACGTCATGACCTCATATTAGGAAATACTACTTTATATTTTGTTTTCAGAATTCACAGTCTTCACGGCAAAAAACCTAATCTGTATTCTGTAGGTAATAATGTAGCAGTTTCATTTCAAGACTCAAGGAAATTTATTATGTTTTATCATACAAAAAGTTAGGTTATACAGTGAATGACGTCCGGTATTTTTTTTTAAATTAAAGATGGCTCCCGCAATAGGGTACAAGCCCTGTGTCGCGGGAGACTTTACAAACATAAAAGTCACGGATACAAGTACACCCAGACACGGAACAACAATTTGTGGAACACACAAAGTGGTGTTCCGTGTTAATGGAACCTACTCTTGCGCAGCAGTGGGACACACTCCCACCGCACTGTCTGTTAATAGCTTACTCTATTAGCAAAATTAATATTGTGCATATTTACAAATGTCAGCAGTTTCTTGTCGCGAATTCTGCTACTTAGGTACTTTACCTTCGTATTTGTTTGTTTAGGAACGATCATGACTAATGTTTAAAGAACATATTAACACGCGTCCATTTTACTGACATTATTGTTTGTATGCAACAATGAATTTGGTGGAATCTTTCAATTTAGTTTTATATCTTTTGTTTATCACTGTGTTTCGTTTGAAGAGCATTGTAGCAAGTGTTATTACTGGGCAATGAGTCTCAAATTAGCTGCCCGATGTGGTGACATTCAGATCTTTGCCAAACAAGGATTTGGGTGTTTACTGATGCTGTTAAAGACTAGCGAGACGCGCGACCATCACACTCACGACCAAATCGTCTCTTCATTTACATTTTTTTTTAAGATAACTAGCAATGTGTGATTGAGTCCCACATTACTGGCAATCTTGTTAACCCCTCCAGCTAAGCTCAAAGGCTTGTGTTAGGAGTGGGTTCACGTCGGTAGTATAATGGTTAGGATTCGAAACCGCGACCTCACGATTGCGAGACCGATGCCTTAGCCATTTAGTCATTAGGCTACCGCCGCTTCTCTGTGGCGCGGTGGGTTGTGTATCCGACTGATGCAAGAGGTCGTGGGAGCACGATGGTTTATTCTGTGTTATTTATCTATAATATGTATGTATTTAGAATTAATAAATTGGCTGGTTTTCATAGTACAAGCTCTGCTTAGTTTGGGATCAGACAGCGTTGTGTGAGTTGTCCCAAGATATTGTTATAATAAATAAAAAAACCCCGCCTGCTTTCATAAATCATGCAGTCATGAACTTACTAAAATGCCTCCGACTTGTTTCAATCTTTTTTAAGCAGGCGGGTTTTTTTTTTTTTATACTTTTTAGTGATTAGTTCTAAGACCTAACGTAACGTTGGTAACAAACTTTAAATCGCTATATATCCTAAACGGTTATTTAAAGTGAAAAATGATTCAAGAAACCTCATAATTATTTTAAAATACCTACACGATGATACCCCACATGACAAAGTTTATTGACTTAATTTTTTTCTCTTTAACAATATGGCGTCTTCAAGAATTTTATTTGCCCTGTATTTCACTCGCTACTGTGCCTTTCAACCGGAACGTAGGTAATCTAAATCCAATCTTTTCATTAAAAAATTCTGTATGAAACGAATTGTTTATGTAAGAATTGTTGTTAATTCGTCATGATTCAGCGATAATAATATTAAATCTGATACAGTTTTTATGGCGCTTTGTTTTTTATGTGATTGAGTGACAAACATTCATACGTCGCATACAAATTTCTTTATACCCAATGGCGTATAAACCAAAATCATGCCATCCCATTCAATTAAGTAAGAAGCGGCGGTAGCCTAATGGCTAAGGCATCGGTCTCGCAATCGTGAGGTCGCGGGTTCGAATCCTTCCCATTATACTACCGACGTGAACCCACTCCTCAACACAAGCCTTTGAGCTTAGCTGGAGGGGTTAACAAGATTGCTAGTAATGTGGGACTCAATCCCACATTGCTAGTTATCTTTAAAAAAAAAAAAAAAAAAAAAATTAAAAAGTAAATGTTGACTGCAAAGCGTGAAAGAGAGAGAAACTCTGTAACAGGTCCAAAAAGTAGCGTTGTCTCTTTCTAGAGAGGAGAGACAACGCTACTTACAATTTTGTGAGGTTAGGTTATGGCGCAGTCCAGGTCTCTACGTTAATGTTTATAGCTAATAGGGTAGATGACTGTCAAGTCAAATCAGTATCTTTTTAAGAAACGTCAAAACGATGCGCCTCGTACTGATTTAAATGAAATACAAAACAATGACGTCATTCTTTTGTATGGTCAAATCATGTCGTTTCAATGTTTGTTTTGATGTTTATAAATTCATGACAACGTAAAATTGTGGAGAAACATTGTTTTTCAGAATATTTTTGAAAATGCTGTTTCCTGTATAGTGTAAAATAATTTATTGATATTGTAGTCATCTACCCAATTCTGACGTTTCTTAAAAATATACCGTTGGATCAACGTAACTCGGCCGGATTGAAGTTAGATTCATATCACTTTCGCGCATGTCATAGAGATGCGACCCTGAAATTGCTTACGAAAATGATTAATTATTATGTTTAATCGATTAAAAATACTAACAACATTTTAATTCAACAATAAAAAAATACTTTAAATACGAGATCATAAAAGTTGAAATTTAGAATAGTTACAATAAATACTAAAGAAAGTTTGAAAAACGAAATCTTTACGAAAATAACCACAAAAAACATGAGTTAGTAATATTAATTAAGACAATGTAATGCGTAATCGCATCTCTAATTCTCTTGGTTTAGTTACCGCCTCCGCCCCCCGCTTCCTGTCACCATTTACTTCCAAAAAATGCATCTGTGCAATCACTTGTCACCAACTTCAATCCGCCCGAGTTACGTCGAACCTACTGTACGCTTATGACTTTACATTGAAATAGGTATCCAATTATTTGCTCCCATAAACTTTTAATACTCACTTCGCGACTGAACGCACTTCAGAATCAACATAGCCTTAATTATGTAGATAGGTATTATTTTTTATTCATACAAGGATATGTTTATTGTTTTTAATTTATTACAAAGACACGCCACTCCACGTTTGACATTTAAAGCTGCATTCATATGTTATCTTTTTATTATTTAAATTCGGAATCATTCTATAAGTACGCGTACGTAACTACCATTGACATATGGACCAAGACTGCATCATAACCTCACAAAATTGACCATTCTCTAGAAAGAGACAACGCTACTTTGTGGGTACCTGTCAAAGGCTGCATGACAGCATGAGTTTTTTCTCTCTTTCACGATTTGCGTTCAATATTTACTTTTTTTTATTGAAAGGGATGTCACGGTCCAGGGTCTTTATGGCAATGGTAACTACCAGACCAGGACTACGCCATAACCTCACAAAATTGACCACTCTCTAAAAAGAGACAACGCTACTTTGTAATAATAAAATAAATTATAATAATAAAAATTATTTATTCGCATAAAAAGCAAAATACTATACCTACTTGTGAAAAGTCGACTCTACATTTACTTGTAATGCCTGTTCGCAAACAATAGGTAAAGCCCGAGAAAGAACAGGCAATAAAAACTCGTGGCCACTCTTTTCCAATTGCCAATGTTTACAATGTTTCTCTGTTTATAAACTGTATATGCAGGTAAGGTGCTGCCACCATTATATTAAACACCTTAAAAGAGGACTAATGCAAAAAAAGAGGTCAATACCTATCAAAGGCCGCACGATTTTTTTCTCTCTGTCACGCTTTGCAGTAAATTTTTACTTTTTAATTATTATGGATGGCACAGTCCTGGTCTATATGTCTATGGTGCAATCATATTTTTTTTTTTGTTTATACTAATCTATACTAATATTATAAAGCGGAAGAGTTTGTTTGTTTGCTTTGTTTGTTTAAACGCGCTAATCTCAGGATCTACTGGTCCGATTTGAAAAATTATTTTTTTGTTGGATAGCCCATTTATCGAGGAAGGCTTTAGGCTATATAACATCGCGCTACGACTAATAAGAGCAGAGAAGCGACGAGAAATGTTTCAAAAACGGGGAAAAATTAAGCATACGAAGTTGCGCGGGACAGCTAGTAAGGTATAAATTCAAATAGGTAGGAAGTTTTAAGACTTAAATTCGTCGTGTTTTTATTTTGCTACTCAATCTTGTTGACCTATCAATACGCTTGATCACCTTTGAATCAGGAATCTTAAATGTTATTACTTCAGAGTTCAATTTTGGAAAGGTTATTCGAAAAAGGTTAGAGGAAATGAAGTGGGGGTTTTAGGCGCTCAAATTATATTCTGACTATAAAGTGTCTGACTATAAACTGCCTCTGTGGCGCGGTGGGAATGTATCCGACTGCTACTCAAGAGGTCGTGGGTTCGATCCCCACTACACACATCTCGATAAAACTTTATGTGATGAGCACGATGGTTTATTCTGTGTCTGGGTGTTATTTATCTATAATATGTATATATTTAGAAATATATAAGTATGTTTATCAGTTGTCTGGTTGCCATAGTACAAGCTCTGCTTAGTTTGGGATCAGATAGCGCTGTGTGAGTTGTCCCAAGACATTATTATTATTATTACAGTCTAAATATATAGTGTCTTTGCTAATAAGAAGATTATAGGTACTATAGTAAAAAAAAGTTTTAAATTTAATTCCGAAGTTAAATAAAAACTTGATTTATAATTTTTGCGAGTTAGATTCTCATAGCTAACGGCCGGTCTCAATAATCTATCTATAGAGCTACTAGAGATATATATTTGACGCTAGCAGGCACGCACAACTTCGTCTGCGTAAATATTCCCCGTTTTCACAACATTTTTTATGGCTGTTCCGCTCCTAATATTCGTAGCGTGATGTTATATAGTCTTCCTCGAAATAATTTTTCAATTCAGACCAGTAGTTCCTGAGATTATTACGTTTAAACAAACGAACTCTTCAGCTTTTTAATATGTATTTATAAGCTCCATACAAAATTTGTCTTAATTATAACTCTAGTAGCCAAATCCATCGATAGATAGATTATTGAGACCGGCCCTAAGTAATTAAACCTTATCGGGAAGTTTTGGATAGGCAATAGAAACCAACAAATGAACATACATAAAGCTATAACCCCAGTTTTGGCCGTAGTCGGATAGTAAATTGTAGGTAAATTATTTTGATACACACATTTAAAAAGGTATCACGGAAAAATATATTATGAATCATCCTATAAAAATATATTTTTACTTATTATTTTGTAGAGGTAAAATTTGTGAGTTTGTGACGTTTTAGGGGGTAATCTCTGGATCTACTGAATCGATTTTGAACAATATAAAGCTACGTTATTTGCGAGTGACATAGGCTATATAACATCACGCTACGACCAATAGGAGCGGAGCATCATTGAAGAACAAACGAAGTTACGCGTCTGTTAGTCCTATAAAAAAAATACAAATTTTATATTTTATTTTATTTGGGAAAACAAACAAATGACCATTTAGTCTTAATTCTAATTACATACATACCTACCTACAGACAAACTTACAACCCCCTTCTTTTCAAAGTCGGTTAAAATGAATCTGAATATACCTATAAGGCCTCTGCCTTATTAAAATATAAAAAAAAAACTTACGACTTCCATTATCACCAGAACCGGTTCCTTGTGATAGCACAGATTGTAAACAAAAAAACAAAACTACATAGACACTCGCACTCATTTTGACAAGTAAAAAAAAAAAGAAACCATAAACCAAATTGTTTTAGTTTTTAAGTCAATTAATATGCTAATTTAAATTATTTATTTCATGTTTTAAAAGTTCTTTATTGAATTTAAATTGAGTTACGATTTATGGAAGCGACATGCGCTCACAGGTTCCCGCGCAAACTGAGCCTTCAAGGCTTTTTGCTAACTAATATATATCTACGTAATGGACATGTGTTATACGACCAATTCAAACAGTCATTGTTTTTCTAAAAAATCAATGTGATTTCCTCGAACTTATTGTTAATCGGCTAATATTAATAATGATGTACAATATGTAGTTAATGACATTACTGATGGCCATTAGGTATACTGTGCAATTATAAAATATTTTCGAAATTGATTCGTCATTTTAGAAGAAAAGCATTCTTTTATAAAACATAATTAGAATAGAATAATATACTTTATCATCTTATACTTTTAAACGAGCAATTTTTGTATATATATAATCTGAATATCGGCAACGGCTCCAGCAATTTTCATGAAATTTAGTATGCAGGGGGTTTCGGGGGCGATAAATCGGTCTAGCTAGGTTTCATTTTTAGAAAACGTCGTTTAAAAAAAAATCGTGTAAAGCTCGGTCATTCATGATGACTGCCTCTGTGTTGCGATGGGGTGTATCCGACTGCTACGCAAGAGGTCGTGGGTTCGATCCCCACCCAGGATAAAACATTGTGTGATGAGTGCTCATCACACAATGTTTGTGGTTTACTCTGTGTCTGGGTGTAATTTATCTATAACATGTATGTATTTAGAAATATATAAGTATGTGTATCAGTTGTCTGGTTTCCATAGTACAAGCTCTGCTTAGTTTGGGATCAGATAGCGTTGTGTGAGTTGTACGAAGATATTATTATTATTATAATTGGGTAGTTGACTACAATAAAAGTAAATTATTTTATAATGCTCTGAAAATAACTGTTCTTTTACAATATGTCATGTTTTTTAATTTAAAAGCATGAAAACGAATACTAAATGTATCTAATGATTTGACGATAGGAACTTATGACGTCACAGGTTGTTATTCCATACACATTTCTATAGAGCTAGTCGTTTTGACATTTTATAAAAAGAGACTGATTTGACTTGACAGTCAACATCCTATTGAAAGTAAATATTATTTATGTATGTTGGTTCTTAAATGGTGTTTATACAGGCAGAAATTGAATCTCGCCAAAGATAATCCGCTAAATCGATTTCGAGCTAGATATCGATTTAAACATTTATTTGCTCCAAAAAACGATTAATCAATCTCAGAATTTGTATTATACTTGTACAAGAATGTATTCTATTTGTATTCGATCTATTGGGCTTCTTCTTTAAAATTACGATCTAGTCTTAAGACTAATAAGTAATTTAGTTATATCATAATCTGCTAAGTTCAATAATTCACTGTAAGAAATTGTCCATTGACACTTTTCTCATTGTTGATGACAAATGGAAAGACACTCTGATCTTATGTTCTTTGTAAATAACACTAACTGTACTATATTACACTAAACCACAGAATAAGTAATAGTACTACGTACAGAAGGTTCACTCCCTAACAAAAGTCAGGTTTAGGTATAAAAATATACCTAGACCCGCCGCGCCGTCTGCAAGCTAAGTTGAAACTTAAAACCGCGCGCGAACCGTGAATTTTCTTTGCGAGCCACAGTTTAAGGCCGGGTTTCCATTGACGCGGAGCTGGGCGGAGAAGAGCGGTGAAGAGCGGTGAAAAGGGGTCAGTGTTTCCACTGACGCGGAGCTGGGCGGAGGAGCGGTGAAGAGCGGTGAAATTAACTGAAGCGGAGCTGGGCGGAGAGGAGCGGTGAAAAGTGGAGCGGAGAAGAGCGGAGCATACTTTTGGAATTGCACATGTTTTCGCTCAGTAACACTCAATCTCTCAGAAAGATCATACGTCATGTTGTCGTTTAAAAAGAAAGAAGCAATAATTTTATATCTTTCTCTACTTGAAGACGAAGATAATGAATCAGATGAAGTAGCATTGACTGTTGCGACTTTTTTGGATTCGAAGAGAAAACATAGATTCTGGATCCGACAACATATAATGTACCATTCTGTCCATGGAGAATTTTCTACTTTTTTTCAGACGTGTGATGATGAAATGTTATATTAGTTACTAGCTGTGCCCGCGACTTCGTTTGCGTGAAAGTCGGGTTTAAATTAAGGTAGTTTATGTTACGAAATAACTTCTGTGTAAATATGTTGGAAACAGTCCTGTCGGGTGAGCCGCGATATGATTCAGCAGCGGAGAATCATCATATAGTCATCTATTGATAGCTTCAACACCCAAAAGCTTTGTGAAAATGAATAAGTACCAAACACAGACTCTTTAGGTATTCGTTTACTGTGTTTTTCTGTCATTAATATGTGTTATTTGTGTCTCTTTTCTTTTTGTCTATTGTTATTTTTATTATTTTACTGTTTTATTTATTGCTTTTTTTGTCTTCTGCATGACTTTTCCTGTTAAATTATAATAATGTCTATACATGTGTCTTCTGTGTACTAAATAAAAATCGTTCTATTCTATTATTTTATATAGTTAATTTGGTGTGCGGCTTAAGAAGTGGGTTTTCTGTTGTTTTTGTTTCATTCATTCAACGTTATACCTACTTAATACCTAATAATTTTAAATATAATTTGTACTAACATTTTGGTACTTCCCATTTGATCAGATGTTTATCGTAAACTTGTAAAGCCTAAATACTTAACTGTGATAGTTTTCTTTATAATTTTAGTATTTATACTACTACCGTGAATTTTTTCACATACCCAACATCAACCATTTAGTTGGCAGGGGAACACTTGACTCTAACAAAAATGTTCACTATAAATCCTAATATTACACAAAGGAATCCTTAAATCTAAAAATAGTCTTCACAAACCCTAAACGCTTTTTAAAAGACCTATCCCCACACGATGGGGTAGGTGAGAAAAAAATCACATCCCCACTTTACATATAAGAGAGTGCCTCTCTTATATGTTACAATGATGCAAGTAAGAAAAAAAGACATGGACTCCCCCCCCCCCCCAGACTCCGCGTTGACAGACAATGACCCCCCACCTCCCTCCTCCCGTCACCCAAACTACTCACACTTGGCCGATGAGTCATTCATTATCGTTGAATTGATGAACATTTGATATCCAACCATAACCCCAAAACATGATCCTCGATGCACCTGTGTGATGCGTGGTCAAACAAACGGACAGACAGACAAACATTTCTAAAAATGATAGCAATATGTTTATTTTTAATACTATTTTAAAACTTCTTTTACTAAGTATAGAACATTATTGAATACAACGCCATCTACTTTCAAAACCAGTGAAGTTTCTTCTAATACTTAATGTTTTTTTATTAATTTAAGCAATTTAATTAAATAAATAGGAGAATGTTGCCACTCAGCAAAAAATGAATCCGTCATCGTAAGCACCTATACCCTAATAAATGTTTTCACAAATAAGGAATTGTTTGATCACGGTGACCAATTTGATTTCATAGATGGCGCTACACGTTTTTTTTACGTGTGTAATGTCTTTTTTTTGAGCACGAACACATCAATTCTGGTAAATATCGAATACTTATTAAATTGGAATGTAATATTATTTTTCATTTCTACTACGATTAATTCATTACTCTCTGCAGTGCATGCAATACCTATAGATATCTTACATAAGTGCATATTTCACTTGATTTTTTAATATAAAAATGTATTAACCAAAGCAAATAAGTTACCTATGGCCGAAAAAATAACTATAACATTGAAAAAAATATTAAAAAAGGACAAAGACAATTTAAAAAAAATACAAAACGAACATAATCAGATATCAGATTTGAGCCTGAGTCTTCGTCGTCGTCAAAGACCGCTAGCATAGCTTCGAGGCTATACTGTTCGCTACATACCACGTCAAAATAACTGTTCTTATGAAACTTTAAAATGGTGTGTATAGTTTTAGCATGAAATTATGTATTCCATGGGTTACAATTAAAGATAATGTCTAATTGTGGAAAAAAATGTGATAAACCATTATGGTGCGACAAAAAATACGTTGCTACTCGTTCCCCATAGCCGTTAGCGTAATGATTCATAGTGTAAATAATGTCCTAAGTAGGTATAGTATTTACTATAAAACTGTAAATTTTCATAAAGATCCGTCAAGTAGTTACTGTTTTTTAACGAAAAATAGCTACAGACATTATCCCTCACTGCTTAGCTCTTATGGGAAAAAGCGTGATAATTTATAGCCTAAATGTTAATCCGCATCTATTAAATTGCACGTGCAAAATTTCAACCGAATCTATCTGGTAGTTTTTGCGTGATTCGTGTTCAAACAAACAGACAGACAGACATTTCTAAAAATGCAGCAAAGTGTTTAAATACTCTTTTCGAACATTTCCTAATATTTTTTTTCACTAAGTTCGGCCATGTACAGACATGTGAAATTTACAATTTTATTATATGTATAGATATAGATGGATAGCATGATTCAGTATTCAAGCGCGATGGCTTATTATTAGCGTATTTCATGTATAACTTTGGTGTTTATATACCGATTTCTATGATTCTTTTTTATGGAATAGTTAATTATGTTAACTTTTTGAATTAGGGATGACTGAGAGTGTTATAAACGTAAGAGTAGACAAATATAATTAGAATGCTTCGAACTGCTAAGCTATCGGGAGTTACACGCGATATTGTGAGTCAACCATAAAAGATAGACATATGCTGTCGTGGGATATTTTTTATATAATTTTAAGGAGAACATTTCCGTCATACATGATTTCTGTGTAGCTTTAACCATTAAGGTTGCACACGCGACGGAAGCTTAAAAAATGGAGTAACTTCTCCCGTTTTCCCTTCTCTGCTCTGCTCCTATTGATTGTAGCGTGATGAAAAGTATACTATAACCACCTCAGGAGTATGAAAAATAATTGTACCAAGTTTCGTTAAAATCCGTCGAGTAGTTTTTGTTTCTATAACGGTTATACAGACAGACAGACAGACAGACAAAAATTTTACTGATTGCATTTTTGGCATCAGTATCGATCCCTAATCACCCCCTGATAGTTATTTTGGAAATATATTTCTTTTCTGAGAGTTTCAAACTCTCAGAAACGAATTTTTCCCCAGATTTTGAAACATATTTGTTACTACTCCGCTCCTATTGGTCGTAGCGTGATGTTATATAGCCTATAGCCTTCCTCGATAAATGGACTATCCAACACAGAAATAATTTTTCAATTCGGACCAGTAGTTCCTGAGATTAGCGCGTTCAAACAAACAAACAAACAAACTCTTCAGCTTTATTATATTAGTATAGATAATAAACTTACCGTCTTCTAAACCAGTGTCTCTTATTATAATTGCCCAAGCTGCATCTTTGGTTTCGTTGCATTTGTAGGTAGTCAGTCGCGTATCCCATAAACACGGAAATTGTCTAACACTTTCTATGAACTTCTCATCCATTTTGATACGTATGCACTTGAATGACGTAACGATGATAACTGAGTCACTGCGTGCGAGTCACGCGCCGTCCCGCTCTGCACCGCACCGCCCCGCCCCGCTACGCTCCGCACCGCCCCGCTGTTCTCCGCACAACACCACCCCGCTGGCCTCCGCTCTGCACCCCAAAGCTCGTTGTGCTCCGCAC
Organism: Herminia tarsipennalis; assembly: GCA_945859575.2. Taxonomy (NCBI): domain Eukaryota; kingdom Metazoa; phylum Arthropoda; class Insecta; order Lepidoptera; family Erebidae; genus Herminia; species Herminia tarsipennalis. The sequence goes on along the minus strand of OX243854.2, from coordinate 18,866,456 downwards.
CGCACCGCCTCGCTGTATTTTTTATTATGAATATCCGCTCAGCTCTGCTTCACCCCGCTCGTGCTGTTTCCATTGAAGCGGAGCGGAGATTTCGAGCATAGTGATTGGTCAATTCGTGCACCGCTAAGCTCCTCTCCGCCCCGCTCCGCGTCAGTGGAAACCCGGCCTTATGACCGAGCTGCGAAGTCCGCACGGGGTTGACACTTGAGAAGTTTTTGTACCTAGTTAATTTAGTTTTAAGATAATTATGTAGATTAAGCATTACAAACGTACATTTAGCATTATAAACATATAAATTCCAATTGTCGTGTGTTCGATTTCCACGGGTGTAGATATTCCTGTGTAAACATTATCCTATCCGGTTCTTAATATTATTTCTGAGCAACTAATTAAGGATTTTTATTTTAACTAAGTATTACTAAGTACATAAGGACCTAAGTAATTAAAAAAGAACGACCGGCTGCCGCCGCTGCTTTTACACATAGGTACTTCGATGACGCAGTGGAATTGTAAAAAATGTTAATTCTGGTTCACACTAAACTAACTCGAACGGCTTAGTTCTCTTCAGTCTTCTTACTATGTCCGTGATGTCACAGATAATATAATACTATACTAGTATGTTATAATAATATTACGTACAATTTACTAGCGTTTAAAAAATAACATAAAAAATATTTCACATCGTTTGAATAGGCAAAAATTTACGTTACGAATAAGTATGTCACTTACAAGGTTAGTCATATTTATTTTAATATTCCTGCGCTTACAATTATTGTCAGATATAGATAATTTTAATGAATGTAATATAGACTAGTGAATACAAACTACAATTATTTACAAATTAGCAAAACATAAAGATGTTTAAAACAAATGTTAATTAAGTGTTATGCGGTTTCATAGTTAATTGAATTAATATATTTGTCCTCTGCGTGTTTACGTGCTAGACAATTTGCAACCCCTTTTTGATGGTCACATTTTCGTTTAAAACGTTTGTACGTCGCATAACTCGGAGGACTGTACCTACCTGTATTTATGCAATTTGAAATAAATAAATGAATACTACATTCCTTAGAGGAATGACCCAGATTTCCACAGTGGTTACAAGTCGAGCTGGATTCTTGGCAGAACTTGGCTGCGTAAACAAACTGATGGTGATGTCAAGGAGCTGGATAGCCTCAACGTTCATATATGTTTAAGGAGTCGTCGTTTAGAATACTTTTAAATAATTTGTGCAACAAGGTCTACCTTTAGACCACGATGGAGATCCTCGTTTCTTATATACCAAGGAGTCTACAATTATATATTCACAGTCATGTCTGTTAATTTACGATGCACATTTTATTGCTCTTTAAGGAAACAAGGCAATAAAAATATTAAAACTCAAGGTCACATAACATGAGTTACCCTTCACGGTCTGACGATCAGAGTGCTCAGACTGCCCAAGCTGGTTCTATTTAAGACTGTGATTTTCTTAGAGTTAGTAGTCACTTGAGCATTTTAATGTAATGTAACATTCCTACGAATGGTATAATACAGGCAAATGCTTTGTTTCTTATAGTATTTCCATGTAATGTAACGTTCTTGCGAATGCTCGATGCTGTGTTCGACGTGATTGCAGGTAAATGCTTTAAATAAAAATTGTATGTTTAATTTTAATTATATTTCCCTACTAACCATTTTAAGCTATTGCATAGCTTTTATAGCGGGCTTTGAGCGCGGCGACCGAATCAAGAAATTCGTAACGAAAAAAACCTAACACCCCCACTCCGCCTACCATGTAGCTCGGCCGAGCGTTCGCTTAACGTATAATGTGTATGGTACGATTGTACGAAGCTCGCACGGATCGAGACGAGCTGCTCCGAAATGTAATGAAAAAAAAAAATACTGCATTAATAAAAAATAAAAAGAAATACTGCATTAATAAAAAATAAATAAATAATTATAATTGCATAAGTTGATAAAAATTGCTATGCTATTGCATAGCAATTTTTATCAGCTTTACCGCGGCAGTCCTCGAGTGTCACACATTTTTTTTTTCTATATATTTTTATAAAAATGAAAATATATAAATTATAATGGTTATAATACATATAAATTGTGAGCCTCGCGCCTTTAATACAAGTTATCTATACTAATATTATAAAGAGGAAAGATTTGATTGTTTGTTTGTATTGAATAGGCTCCGAAACTACTGGACGGATTTGAAAAATTCTTTCATCGTTGTGAAGCTACACTAACCCCGGGTGACATAGGCTATTTTTTATCCTGTATTTCCACGGGAACGGGAACTACGCGGGTGAAACCGCGAGGCGTTCGCTAGTTCTAAATAACTTAGCAAAGGTGCTAGGCACTATTTATAATGTCATGTCTATATGTACAGTACTCCAAAAGTAATAATGCGCATAGAAATCTTCGGAAATCTTCGTCATTGTTCGGCAACGGTCGTATTACCCGAGCGTCGAAAGACGATATTTATATAGAGTGGTTAAGAGCAATTTCTCTATGCCTAATTTTATATATTATGTGTTTTGTGCTAAAACAGATTTGATTTACCTGTAACGAAATTTGATTCGATAATTCCATGTAAGTAAATAGCGAAAACGCTACAATCATTGTTGGAGTGATTAGTTTTCAAGTGTCTTACCGAAGTTGGTGTAATTATGGAGGAAAAGGTTTAAATAACATAAGGTTTTATTAGAAGGAGAAAAAAACGTTTTCAAATAGAGGTTTACATAAAATATAATCAAAATCTCAGTTCAAATTTGTTTACAGCACTAATCATTCCAGAAAAATAATACAATTATAAAAAAATTAATCAGAATCGAGGAAGACCTCTATTCCCGACATCGCAGATTCATCAGAAGTTTCATTATGCTCTTGTTCATTTACACTTTCCTCACTGCTATCACCTGTGTAAATAATCAGTTTATCGGAATAACTATCGATTCTTGGCTCAAATTTTCTATATTCATCTTCGCATTGAACCGCATGATCAGAAACTTTTTTCCATTCTTCTGGTCCTATTTTATTGATTTTTTCTAATATAGCATCTTTAACTGACGTCACAGTCATTGCAATATTTCTCTTGGCCACGTGTTGCTTTATTTGGGACCAAATATTTTCAATAGGGTTAAAATCGGGATGATATGGTGGCAATCGTATAATTTTATGCCCATGTTCCTCCATTATACGGTCAATGGCAAATTCTGTGTAATTTTCTTTGTATCTTTGTATAATTTTATACAAATCGGGTTTCAGTTTCTTTGGGTCATGCGGAATGTTGTGTTGTTGTAACCAAGCTGTCATTTGTGGTTTAGATGTGTTTGAGTTTGGTGGTTTCACAGACAGCTTATTATGATATGGGGCGTTGTCTATTACCAACACACTATTAGGAGGCAAGTTGGGAATCAATTGATTGCGTAGCCAAGTTTGATAACGTTCCGCGTTTATTTCTTTATGATAGTCACCTTCTGAGTCGACACATTTATGTAACATTAGAGCCCCTGGGACGAAGCCTTTTTCATTGCCTGCGTGTACAATAATTATTCGCTCTCCTTTGGAAATGGGTTGTTTGATACCTTTTTTGTTGCTATCTTGCCAAGTTTTACCCTTAGTATGTGATGTGTGCACATACGACTCGTCCATAAATACTATGTTTCTACCAGAACTCCTCAGCTGTTGTATTTCTCTGAGATATTTGATCCTTTTTAGGCGTATATCATGTTTTTCCATAAGTAATTGTCTGTTATTATCAGTTTTCAGAAACCTAAACCCCATGTCTTTCAAGATCAACCTTAAAGTCTCGGCACAGCCTTTGAAATTAATAGCTTCGATCAACTTTATTCTTAAATTATTTACAGTTGGGAGTTCTTTCAGCGTCAATTGAAAATTGTATATCATATTACGAATAACACAGTAGTCGAAATCATCAAGTACCAGCCGAAATCTACTTTTAGGTCTTCCTTTTTTCGGTGTAGAAAATTTCTTTGATTGATTATGTTTTTTTTCGTTTAAGATATTACTCAAAGTTCGTCGCGAAATTCCTGTAGCTTTTGTAACACGGTCTTGAATTTTTTTAAAATAACCATCATGGTCTCTGTTGAAAACATTGGCTTCATTTAAGAAATAAAGGTACACATTAAATACCATTTGCCGTGCTTGTGAATTAAGCGGTTTTCCACGTTTAAATTTATCCATTTTGGAAGAATTCGTCTGAAAGAAAATGGCATGGGCAGAGTTAGGTATATATTTTTTATGCATGTTTATCTATTTATTTAATTTAAATAAATCTCATTTTTTAAATGTTTTTCTAGTACTTAATATGTATTTAATGTAGGTATTTTATTTTTTTAATATTAAAAAAACGTGAAATATGTTATTTATTTTCCTTTTTTCAAAATATACTATTTAAATCTGAATAAGCTAATTAATGTTGAAATTATATTTACCAAGAAGGGTGTGTAATAGCAGCTCTATATATTTCCACAAATAGAGAACACGTGCAGTCACTACCAATATATAAAGACGACTGACAGACATTTCGCTGACCGGCGACAGCTGCCGAACGCCCGATTTGTTTTCGATTGTGCACACATGATATTGACTCCTATCTCTTTTAAACAAGGTGCAAAATGCAAATGCCTTGTTTAGGGCTCTTACGATTCCATGATTCGAGTGTTTCCGGGAATACGACAATTAGCGAAGATCTGCATGTGCATTATTAATTTGGGAGTACTGTACCTACCTATTATAACTTCATCATAATGTGTATAATTTAGTGTGAATAAGTTTGTGAAATTAAATTAATATTATTATTATAATGTAAAAATATGGATATTATTGTTTTTAAACTTTCGCGATTTTTAGACATATTAGATATATTTCGAGTCACGTGACCACGATCGGTGCAATTCGATCGAAACGTCAGGTAAATAAAAGGTTCGTACTTTTAAATAGGTAATTCACGCGATTAAGTCCCGAAATATATGTAATAAATATGGATATTATCTGAAATAAATGTATTAATATTATTATAATACGAATGAACTTAAATACATAATATATAAACAGATATTTCTTTCTGTCTTGCATACACTGTCGTCAATACTGACTGCCTCTGTGGCGCGGTGGGAGTGTGTCCAACTGCTACGCAAGAGGTCGTGGGCTCGATTTCCACACGGGACACCACTTTGTGTGATCCACAAATTGTTGTTCCGAGTCTGGGTGTACTTTGTGTCCGTGACTTGTATGTTTGTAAAGTCCCCCGTGACACAGGGCTTGTACACTAATGCGGGAGTCGTCTTTTTAAAAAAAAAAAATAAAAAAAAAAATAATAAAAAAAAAAAAAAGCGTTACACCAAACTGCTCGTTGGTTTTTAAAATCAGGTTGTAACAATACATCGAGCGTCATGTTCGAAGTGTGGTTCGAGTAAATATAACAACAGCGAATGCTCGACGTTCTGTTACAACTAAATGCTTAAGTGTGTACTCACCCATAAGGTACAGTTTTCTTTTTATTGTTATACTAGCTGACCGGCGCAACTTCGTGTGCGTAAATTTTCCCCGTTTTAGCAACATTTTTCATTGCTGCTCCGCTGTTATTGGCCGTAGCGTGATGTTAAATAGCCTATAGTCTTTCTCCATAAATAAGCTATCTAACAGTAAATAATATTTCAATTGGGACCAGTAGTCCCTGAGATTATCGCGTTCAAACAAACAGATAGACCTGGTATCAGGCCCTACCTACTATGTCTTTTTCATGGGTCGAGTGGAAAAATAAGCTTACAGATTCTTTTCCTAGTAGTGACGACTATGCAGAGTTGCTATCAGAAATGTTGTCTAAGCGTGTCAAATATAACGAGTCGTTAGAACTATATTACTACGAAAAAATCAATTTGCTAAATAGATGTGAAATAGGGGGTAAGAGAGCGGTTGATTGTTTACTTCACGGAATTGAGGACAGATCATTAAGACTAGGCGCGAAAGCTTTTATGTGTCAAGAAGCAGAACAAGTATTAGAGTATTTTCAGTCTATTAAACAGCAACCTAGGGACTCGGAAAAGACTAAACTTTCACATACTGATAAACGAATTATTACATCTATGGGTAATAATAAAATAAATCAATATACACATAATGATTCTAAAATGAGAACAAAGTCTAATAATATTAAACTTTGCTACAACTGTAACGAACCTGGTCATTTTAGTTTTAAATGTACTAAGAAAATATTAAAATGCACTAATTGTAATAGATTAGGGCATACTGACATAAATTGTCCAAGACTGCTTACTAACAGTAATAACATGGTGGCTAAGACCAGTGAAAAGAATGTTTTGCGAATTGACACGGGACATGTAAATGATTGTAAGTACATGGTACAATTAAAACTTAATGGGAAACCATTAGTTGGATACGTAGACTTCGGCAGTCAATGTACCCTCATACGATGCAGTGATGCTCAACGTTTAGGGATACGATGGAAAACCAATGATCAGTTGCCAGTTTTGCGAGGTATCGGTAATAATATTGTAGTTCCTTTGGGTGTAACATCCGTTAACATTGAAATACAAAACATTGAGGAGCAAGTTGAGGTATTTGTAGTACAGGATGATGTTATTAAATACTCGGTATTAGTAGGGCATAGTTTTACTGAAAAGCCTACCATAACTATAACTAAGACAAGCGAGACTCTAGTTTTCCAAAGAGAAGTAATGAAATATCACCTAATCTTGAGTGAGGACGTTACATTGAAGCCATTAAGGTTGTGTATAGTGCAAGTGACGTGTAGCGATGGTTATTCGGGTTCCATTTACGTCAACGGATCGTTACGGGGTAAACCAAATAATGAGCTTTATTTACTGCCAGGTGAATTTCAAATATGTAATGGTCATGGTGCCTTATTGGTTCAAAACGTATGTGATAAAACCATTTGTTTATTGAAGGGCACGTTATTGACACGAATTCGTCGAGTAGATCGTTTTATGAGCGTTAACTCTTTAGATTTTGACGATCCCCATGATTTATTGAACGTAGATAAATCTTTAACACTTGAGGAAACTAATCAACTAAAGAACTTGTTGAAACGTTACGAAAGTTGTTTTTCAAACAGTTTAAAGAATTTAGGCTATACTAACGTGACGGAAATGGTTATTGAACTTGATGATAGTCGGCCGGTTGTCTATCGCCCGTACAGGCTTTCGTATTCTGAACGAGATTTGGTGCGATCAATGGTAAAGGAAATGGTTGAGTCAGGCATTGTTTGTGAGTCAAAGTCTCCCTATGCCAGTCCTATCTTGCTTGTCAAGAAAAAGACAGGTGAGAAAATATTATGCGTGGATTACAGAGCGCTTAATAATAGAACAAAAAAGGAACATTATCCTTTACCGTTGATCGACGATCAGTTAGATAGATTGGCAGGACATTCCGTATTCATTACGCTTGATTGTGCATCGGGTTACTACCAAATACCGATAGCTGAGAATTCGCAGGATAAAACTGCATTTGTGACACCAGATGGTCAATACCAATTCACACGTATGCCATTTGGATTAGCAAATGCCCCATCAGTTTTCCAAAGAGCAATGAACAAAATTTTACCTAGATCTAAAGTTGATTATGCCTTAATATTTATGGACGATGTCCTAATTCCAGCAAGATCATTTCAAGAGGGCTTGACTAGACTAGAGGAGGTTTTGAAACTTTTGTTAGATGCCGGGTTAACCCTAAAATTGAGTAAGTGTCACTTCTTCTACAGACAGGTTGATTTTCTTGGATTCGAGGTTGACGGCAATGGAATTAGACCAGGATCGCGTAAGACTGAGGCTATATCAAATTTTCCTAAACCTCAAAACGTGCACGACATCCGACGTTTCATAGGTTTGACTAGTTTCTTTAGGCGGTTCGTGAAGGATTTTGCGCTTATCGCACGACCTTTAACGGATTTAACGAGATGCAATTTCGATTGGAAATGGGAAGACGTCCATAAAAACGCCTTTGAATCACTCAAACAAAAACTCGTAGAGCGACCGATCTTGGCACTGTATGACGTTATGTTAGAAACTGAACTTCACACAGACGCCTGCAAGTTAGGAGTAGCGGGTATACTAATGCAAAAACAGATCGACGGAGTCCTTAGACCGGTTGCTTATTATAGTCGGAAGACAACGGGCGATGAACAAAAATTACACTCGTTCGAATTAGAAACTTTAGCAGTTATTGCTTCGTTAAAACGGTTTAGAGTGTATTTATTAGGCCTTAAATTCAAAGTCGTAACCGATTGCAACGCGTTACGGACCACGTTAACTAAAAGAGACCTTATACCGCGAATATCACGATGGTGGATACAGTTACAGGAATATAATTGTGAAGTCGAGTACAGAGCGGGCAATCGTATGGGTCATGTAGATGCGCTTAGTCGTGCCCCTGTAACCGAACCAGAACCGGGTGATGAAGACTGTCAAGTCTTAGATATTTTAAATGTAGAGCTAAAAGACTGGATTTCCACAGTACAGGGCAATGATGATGAAATAAAGAAAATTCGAGACATCTTGCAGGATCCGGAATTTAAACGAGTGGCAGAAATTTATAAAAATTATCAGCTAAAAGGGGGCTATGTTTACAAAATTATCGAGAACGGCATACGTTGGGTAGTTCCACGTGCAGTGAGATGGCAGGTCCTAAAGATGAACCACGATGACGTTGGCCATTTTGGTTTCGACAAAACTTTAAATCGATTAAAAGGTGCGTTATGGTTCCCCAAAATGCGTCGTTTCACAAAGAAATATGTATCCGCGTGTATACAGTGCGCTCATCATAAGGCCCCAGGTGGTCGTAGGGAAGGGATGTTGCACCCCATCCCCAAACTCGAGATACCTTTCCATACGTTACATGCCGACCACTTAGGCCCTTTTGTTCGTTCTAGGAGGGGTAATACATATATTCTGGCAATCATAGATTCATTTACCAAGTTTATTAACATTAGACCAGTGAGAGACACTAAAAGTTCTACAGCAATCAAGGTATTAAAAGAACATTTTAGTTTTTTTGGTGCACCTTCGCGTCTTATAACTGATCGCGGAACTTGTTTCACTAGTGGCAAATTCAAATCTTTTATAACTGAGCTAGGTATTAAACACATACTTAATGCTGTAGCAACTCCTAGAGCGAACGGACAAGTTGAGCGATATAACCGGACCATCTTAGATGCGTTAGGCACGAAATGCCATGGTAAAAACGATAACTTGTGGGACGACTATATAAACGAAATACAATTGGGTTTAAATACTACTAAAAACAAAACCACCGGTAAGACCCCTTCAGAGTTATTATTCGGGTGTAGGATAGTCACCACCTCCGAAAATATATTAAATGATGTCATGGTTGAGGTCTCCGATCGTGTAACTGGCGAGGATTTAGAAAAGTTGAGGAAAGAGACTAAAAATCGTATAGAAAGTCACCAGTGTATGGCAAAAGAAAAATTCGATAAAAGTAGAAAAACGGGTCCAACATATAAAATTGGCGATCTTGTTAGAGTACAAAGAACGATTTACGATAAAGAACATGTAGGAAAATCTAAGAAATTACTACCGAAGTTCAATGGACCGTATCGCATAGTTAAGGTTTTAGAAAATGACAGGTTTGTAATTGAGGATACGCCCATAACTAGAAAGGGAAATAAGAAATATGAGAATATTGTAACATTAGATAAGATATACCCCTGGCTTGCCTTCAAAGATATAAGTGAAGCCAGTGAGAGCGACAGTAATGAAAAAGATTCGGAATGAACTGATGAGTTGTCCACGTAGTTAAATACGAAGGAATTGAAATTATTATTATGATGGATATGATTAGATTGTTGTAATGAAAAAGATTCGGAATGAACTGATGAGTTGTCCACGTAGTTAAATACGAAGGAATTGAAATTATTATTATGATGGATATGATTAGATTGTTGTAATGAAAAAGATTCGGAATGAACTGATGAGTTGTCTACGTAGTTAAATACGAAGGAATTGAAATTATTATTATGATGGATATGATTAGATTGTTGTAATGAAAAAGATTCGGAATGAACTGATGAGTTGTCCACGTAGTTAAATACAAAGGAATTGAAATTATTATTATGATGCATATGATTAGATTGTTGTATGTCCAAAAATATAATTGTATTTACATAATAGCAAGGCATAAGCGGCCAGTACTTAGGCACAGATGGTTGCAGATCATTGCAGACTGTTCATGGGTGACCCTTGATGCAGGCTACGAGCAGCCAGTGCTAGGTAGTGGCACAGATGGTTGTAGATCGTAGCAGACTGTGCGTAGGCAGCCCTTGAACAGGCTATGAGCAGCCAGTGCCGTAGATTATAGTAGAATATACAAAACATATGATTAAATTTGTATTGTTGAGTCTTGAGTTATGTGATGAGTCTTGAGGCGCAGACGGTCGTAGATCATAGTAGACTGTGTTCAGGGGCAATCCATGTCGGCGCTATAGATAACCGTAAATTAATTTAGCAGACTGAGCTGGATAATACATGAGCTATAAGCGGTCAGCGTGTATAGGCACGTAGATGGCCGTAGATTATAGCAGATCATGATTTGTAATACATTTAGATGTAATTAAATTTAATAGCATATAATAACAGAAAAATAGTGATTTATGATATAAATGATTTATTGTTTCCATTAGAATTTACACTGTCGTGTACCTTTTGTCCTTTTTGTTGTAATTTTTTTTTACTTATATATTGTTACTGTTAACGTGAGAGGACTCACTAAAATAAGGATGGCCGAGCTGTTAGCGTCATTTAAGTATGTATTATATAAATTTATTAAATATTTATTGTTAATTAAAGTAGTTTACACGAACCGTATCGATGTTTAGTATCATACCAATACAAACATCGATACGTTATTTTGAAATGGCAACACTAATATTGTCAACGTGGTAATGTGGCCGTTATTTTTCGGCAGTCTGAACGTGGCGGTTAAGCGAGACTGGTCGCTCTAACAATCACTCGTAGATCTAAGACAGTTATAAAAAGTGTATGTATGTGCCTGAGTGAATAATAAATCCAGATATATCGGTGAAATCCTGTGGTTTCTTTTCTGAGTTGACCTCGATCCTTCAATTTTAACTGCACAAATAACTATATATTATTTATTTAAGTACTAGCTGTGCCCGCGACTTCGTTCGCGTGGAAGTTGGGTTTATATTAAGGTAGTTTATGTTACAATTTAACTTCTGTGTAAAACATATTGGAAATATGCTCCACAATGCTCTGTGGCATCTATGGATATTAGGGCCTAGCTCTAATCAGGGCCCGACCTATGGCAAGGCAAGCCAAACAAATGCCCAGTGCAGCAAAATGAAGGGCGACAAAGTTTATGGCGCCAGACGGTTAGAAGACAAATTATAATAGTATTTTACCAAAATGATTTGCATCACATCAAATATTACTATTATCGGTTTCGGGTTAAATGAAGCCCGAAACCGCCCAAGTACTCGCGCGAAATAGGGCTAGTGTGAGATAAGTTTTTAAAAAAATATCCTGGTTTTAAAACATTGCATTCCCGCGGTACTGTGATGCGTGTTCAAACAAACAGACAACATTCAAACGTTTCTAAAAGATATACTGAATTAGTATATCTTTTAGAAACGTTTAGTTTAAATACTAAACTACTGTCGTAGCCGAGGATAGAACAAAGTGGCGTGCAATTAGAGAGGCCTATGTCCAGCAGTGGACTGCGATGGGCTGATGATGATGATGATGAACCTGTCGTTAATTAAGATCATCATAAACTCATATCCGTAAATAATATATATATAATACATAATCGTAAGAATTTCAGATTTATTTTTTAAATCAATTTACCTGATTCTGTTTCATTTGTATTTAAACGCCATCTATTTTTAAAACTGGATAAGTTTATTTTAATACTTGATGACTTTAAATTAAATTATACTTAAACTATCATGCATATTAAACGTAGGTAAGCAAGGTATTTAACCTAAAATTATTCACGCGATTAAGACCGGTAATATATATATATATCTATATATATATAAATATATATATATATTCATAATAGGTGTGCCCGCGACTTCGTTCGCGTGAAAGTCGGGTTTAAATTAAGGTAGTTTAGGTAACGAAATAACTTCTGTGTAAATATGTTGTAAAACAGTCCTGTTGACTAAATACTTACTAAATAAAAATCGATCTGTTCTATTCTTTTAGATAGTTAGTTTGGTGTGCGGCTTAAGAAGTGGGTTTTCTGTTGTTTTTGTTTCATTCTTTCAACGTTATACCTACTTATTACCTAATAATTTTTAATAGAATTTGTACGAAAATGTTGTTACTTCTCATGTGATCGTAAACTTGTAAAGCCTAAGTACTTAACTGTGATAGTTTTCCTTACAATTTTAGTATTTATACTACTACCCTGAAGTTTTTCACATACCCAACATCAACCATTTAGCTGGCAGGGGGACACTTGACTCTAACAAAAATGTTCACTATAAAGCCTAATATTAAACACAAAGGAATCCTTAAATCTAAAAATAGTCTACACAAACCCTAAACGCTTTTTAAAAGACCTATCTAATGATACCACACACGATGGGGTAGGTAGGTGAGAAAAAAATCACATCCCCACTTTACATATAAGAGAGGTACCCTTAAAAAAATAATGATTTTCAAGATTTTGTTCTTTCACTTTATCGGCGTTAGTAATTTATTCATGCAAAAGTTGCAACCTTCTAGCACTAACAGTCTCTGAGCTAAGCTGCGGACGGACGGCCATAAGGGAACTATAAGGGTTCTGTTTTGTCATTTTGGCTAAAAATGGGGTGTATTTCAACCTAAAAATGGTGTGTTACAACGCAATACTAATAATAAAACTGCTGTAACACTTTAGTAAGCAAACACAGAGCGTGTCATGTGTGTCATGCCTGCGAAAATGTCAGATATCCCTAAAGGTACGGTTGACAAACAACGACCCCCCTCCTCCCGTCACCCGAACTACTCACACTTGAACGATGTTGAGCCATTCATTATCGTTGAATTGATGAACACGTAATCTCCAACCATAACCCCAAAACATGATCATCGATGCACCTGTGTGATGCGTGGTCAAACAAACGGACAGACAGACAAACATTTCTAAAAATCATAGCAATGTGTTTCTTTTTAAAACTTCTTTTACTAAGTATAGAACATTATTGAATACAACGCCATCTACTTTCAAGAATGTTGCCGTTGTTTTGTTGTTCACAATTTGATTTCATAGATGGCGCTACATGTATTTTTTTACGTGTGTAATGTCTTTTTTTTTAGACGAACACATCATTTCTGGAAAATGTCGAATACTTTTTAATTATAATGTAATATTGTTTTTCATTTCTACTACGATTAATTCATTACTCTCAGCAGTGCATGCAATACCTATAATTAATTGCATAATTTACTTGATTTTTAATATAAAAAGTAATAACCAAAGTAAATAAGTTACCTACGGTCGAAAAAATAACTAAAACATTCAGAAAAATATTAAAAAAGGATAAAGACAATTTAAATAAATACAAAAAGAACATATTCAGACATCAGATTCGAGCCTGGGACTTCGTCGTCAAAGTCCGCTAGCATAGCTTCGAGGCTATACTGTTCGCTACTTAACACGTCAAAATAACTGTTCTTATGAAACTTAAAAATGTTGTGTTTAGCTTCTTTTAGTTTTAGCGTGAAGTTATGCATTCCACGGGTTACAATTATAGATAATGTCTAATTGTGGAAATTTTTGTGATAAACCATTATGGTGCGACAAAAAATACGTTGCTACTCGTTCCCCATAGACGTTAGCGTAATGATTCATAGTGTAAATAATGTCCTATAGTATTTACTATAAAACTGCAAATTTTCATAAAGATCCGTCAAGTAGTTACTGTTTTATAACGAAAAATAGCTACAGACATTATCCCTTACTGCTTAGCTCCTATGGGAAAAAGCGTGATAATTTATAGCCTAAATGTTAATCTGCATCTATTAGATTGCACGTGCAAAATTTCAACCGAATCTGTACGGTAGTTTTTGCGTGATGCGTGTTCAAACAAACAGACAGACAGACAGACAGACAGACATTTCTAAAAATGCAGCAAAGTGTTTAAATACTCTTTTCGAACATTTCCTAATATTTTTTTTCACTAAGTTCGGCCATGTACAGACACGTGAAATTTACAGTTTTATTATATGTATAGATGTACAATAACCACATCATAAATCTAATATATAAAATTCTCGTGTCACAGTTTTCGTTGCCATACTCCTCCGAAACGGCTTGACCAATTTTGATGAATTTTTTTGTGCTTATCCGGTATCTATGAGAATCGGCCAACATCTATTTTTCATACCGCTAAGAGTTTGTTTGTTTGTTTGAACGCGATAATCTCAGGAACTACTGGGCCGCATTGAAAAAATATTTTATTGTTGGATGGTCCATTTATCGAGGAAGGCTATAGGTTAAAACATCACGCTACGACCAATAGGAGCGGAGCAGCAATGAAAAATGTTGTAAAAAAAAAGGAAGAAAAAAGAAAAAAAGGGAAAATTTACGCAGACGAAGATGCGCGGGTCAGCTAGTATTTATATATTTTTTGGTATAATTACAAAAATGTATTCTGATATACCTATTTGATAGTTACGGTGTACACCTGTGGGACTAGGCATTGATGAGTACATAAATGAAAGATTTAGCATAAAATTAGAAACTAAAATAGTATAGTTTGAGATCTGTAGCTTCAGCGATTCTATTTTATTCATGTAAATAATAGAATGAAAAAGATTATTTTGAAGCTGCGTTAGCATAATGGGGTTCGAATCCTGGCCATTATACTACCGACGTGAACCCACTCCTAACACAAGCCATAGTGCTTAGCCGGAGGGGTTAACAGGATTGCTAGTAATGTTGGACCACAATACCATATTACTAGTTATCTTTATATAAAAAAAATAATACAATTTAGGGTCCTGATTTTTATATTTTTATAAAATTACTTGAATTTGATCACACATCTGTAACACGTGTTTCCAAAAAAACTGGCCAAGTGCGAGTCGGACTCACGCACGATGGGTTCCGTACCATTATTTATAAAAATGAGCAAAAAAATCACGTTCGTTGTATGGGAGCTTCCTTAAATATTTATTTTATTCTGTTTTTTAGTATTTTTTGTTATAGCGGCAACAGAAATATTTCTTAAGTGAAAATTCCAACTGTCTAACTATCACGGTTCATGAGATACAGCCTAGTGACAGACGGACGGACAGCAGAGTCTTAGTAACAGGGTTCCGTTTTACCCTTTAGGTACGGAACCCTAAAAATAAAGGCATGTTTAGTACGTACTTTTTAAAATCAATGTGCCGTTTTCAATTAAAATATATTTAAAAACTCCTTCAACCAGGAAAACCACACCTTTAAAGTACCTTGGCTGACTCAGTATAGGGAAATTATAAATGCGATGATTTCATTTCTATATCGTAATTAAAAGTAAAACTTATTTTATTATTTATCATATTTTTAATTTAACTTAGGGTAAAACTACATAAAACGCCCCACCTTTATTTGAAATCTAATAAAAACAAAAATATAAATGCTATAATCAAACTCTTTAATACAAAGTATTATTTGGTATTCTGACAATAGTTCAACAAATATTCATCTCAATAGATGCTGTAGTGTAGATTTGTAGAAATTACGATTTTTTTTAAACCTTGGGTGGGGCGTTTTGTAACGTGGCTGTTGGCTAATATGACTCAGTCAGACATCAGCCTGGTCTAAGTCATTCGCGCTCCAGGACGCCTACGAGCGTCGTTCTTTGGTATTTTCGAGACATTATCTGTAATAAAACATATGATGACTTATTATTAAGTAGTTCAAAAACTGGGGCGTTGTACTACAATCACGCAAGGGCGTATTGTCAACTTCGATGTGCAAAACGCCCCACCAAGGTTAAATTGCTAGTTTCAAGGTTATAACTTTGAATGCACTTTATAAACAAAGGTTATTTTATCTATTTTACAAGAACATATATCATTTTAAATCAAAATATAAAGATATTAAAATATACAAATTTGTTTAACACTTACCGCAAATTGTTTCGTTGTAAGAAAACCAAATTTCGTAATATTTTTTAATAGACGCGAAATATTTACTTGCACTCGGCGGCCATGTTGCGCGGCGTCTGACGCCTATCCCCGCACCTCGTCGCAAGCTTCATAGCTCCGCTAGTATGAGTGCTAGAGGAGTGGGGCGTATCGTCAACTGGGGTGTATTACCGAGTTATACCCTACATAAAAACAGTGCGTCAATAATGAAATCATCGCATTTTGGACGAGTTTTTTCCTACTATAGGTACCTAATGTCATTCCCTAATGTGTAACATTTCACAAGTGATTTCACAACTACGGAATGGCAAGATGGAATAAATACCTTGGGACAACTCACACACTGCATTGCTCAACATTCAAACATTGTAAAATTGGCAATTTGAAAAGAGTGGCCGCGAGTTTTTATTGCCAGGATCTTTTCTCCGGCTTTACCTATTGTTTGCGAACTTGGCATTACATGTACATGTAGAATCCCGACGTATCACAAGAGTTGTTTTGCATCTTAAGTGAATAAACAATTTTGAATTAGAATTAGAATTTGAATCTGCCATTTGATCGCAAACTAGGCAGAGCCTGTACTATGTCAACCAGACAACAAAATTCAAAATTCACTTTGGATACAAAATAACACTTGTGAAACGTTGGGATGTCCGTGCCCGCAAACATGCTCCGCAATGCTCTGTGGCAGTGGCGGAAGGTCTATAGAACACCATTCTTCTCGGTTTCCCTTTGAATTGTAGTTGCTTAATATTTTAAGTACAAAGAACCGTGTCCACCAAGATAGATAATATAATAATAATAATAACTTTTCGCTACTGCTCTGTGGCATCTTTGGATACTAGCTTCAATATGGGCCCGATCTATGGCAGGGCAAGCCAAGCAAATGCCCAGTGCAGCAAAAATGAAAGGCGGCAAAGTTTATGGCGCCAGACGGTTAGAAGACAAATTATAAAAACTACTTCCACAAAAAAAGTATTTTACCAAAATGATTTGTATCACATCAAATATTATTAATATTGCAAAATATTCCCCCCGCTTCCCGCCCCGTCGTGCGAGTAGGTACTTGGATTTGCGCTCCAACCCAATCTGGCTGGCACTGGATGTTACGGAGCTTCGACTTCGACTCCGAAAGGTCGAAACTCTCGATTGATTTTGCACCTCCGACTCCGACACTTTTAAATAGGACGTTTTATTCGGAGGTACCTAGCGTGCGGCGGTCGCTCCTTCAAATTAATTTATACATAGGTAAATAGGTAGGTATTATAGGTATGATGGAAAAATTCTCACAGATTCCCTATGATTGCGGGTTAGTTTCCTGCCCGAGCGATTTTTTCCTTCACACATTTAATATGACTGAATTATGTTTCTTTGTTTATATTAATATTATAAAGAGGAAAGATTTGATTGTTTGTTTGTCTGTATTGAATAGGCTTCGAAACTACTGGACGGATTTGAAAAATTCTTTCATCGTTGTGAAGCTACACTAACCCCGGGTGACATAGGCTATTTTTTATCCCTGTATTCCCACGGGAACGGGAACTACGCGGGTGAAACCGCGAGGTGTCCGCTAGTAGTACCTATATAAAACTACATTTCCTGACACCAACTTCAAAATGTTTAATTATTTTTCGTTGTTGTACCTATATTATGCAAAAAGTTCTTTGTTTTTCCTTACAAACAATGCAGTTTCATGAATATATGGGCTTGACAGAGTAAGTATTTTAAGTAACTTGAAATAAGGCCTACAACTATCTGTAAATTTAATGTTTCACCAATGACTCTTAAAATATAACACCTTATAATGTCCCCATTCTCGCCGAATTGCCCCTAAATATAACACCGTAGTGTAAGATACAATCTACATATCCATAATATGCAGTAACTGCTGCTCGATTATCAATAGACTTTAGTTTATAAAGTGCAAAAGAAAATCAACAAAGCATCTACTACACGAAAATGTATAAGTAACTATTTGTTATTAATATCATTTTACAATACCATTACAGAATTCCCAATGTGGTGTTATAACTTATAAGGAAGTAGTTTATAATAGTAAGTATTTATAAAATAAATGAAATTGAAGTAGGCACTTAAACAAAACTAAACCCTTAAAATAGTTTCGTTATGTCTGTCTGTAGGTAGGTATGTCACAGGCATTTTACTCAAAGACTACTTAATGATTATTGATGAAATTTGGTAAAAAGGTGTCTTGTAGTAGCCGCTAATTAGTTTAATGGCTAAATAATTAACATAAATATTTTTAAGAGAGGCCACATGTGACAGAATCTAATTTTTTTTTTTTGGCAGCAAACATCAACGTGGCAATCATTTGACAGGTCTTTCAAAAACACTAAGGTTGCTAATAAACTTTTTTTTGTGACAACTGGCAATATGGAATGGTAGTTCCCACATTACTAGCAATCCTGTTAACCCCTCCAGCTAAGCTCAATGGCTCGTAACCCACTCCTACGTCGGTAGTATAAAAAATGTTGCTCCGAGTCTGGGTGTACTTTGTGTTTGTAAAGTCCCCCGCGACACAGGGCTTGTTCTACCCATTTTTTTTAAGGATGACTGCCGCAAACATCTTCAAAAAAAATAAATGGGTAACGGTATAGTGTAAGAGACAATGAAAGGATACCATGTATGTCTTATATAGCATGATTTCAAAATCGTCTTCCAGAATCTTCGCAACGCGAAAACTGCCCATATAATATTTTAAAATTATAAAATTGGCAGACTTGATCAAATACTTCTGAAATCTCCTATATGTGGCACGTATCAGGTCTGAAGATGAGTGAGTCCCCACTTCATAAATGGTAGGCATGAGAGATTCTTGGTGAAGTACATATTGGTATTAGATATATTTCGGGACTTAATCGCGTGAAGTATATAAAGGTACGAACCTTTTATTTACCCGACGTTTCGATCGAATTGCACCGATCGTGGTCACGGGTCGACTGATGCCACTGATGGCAGATTAGCCATGTCTCCGTGAGGCACGGGGTGGTTCAACTACCCTCGCCTGGTCTTGATAATTTTAATAATTTGTACTGTCGGTACTTCTACACACTACACTTACAACGTCTTTACACTGAGGCGCGGTGTCTTTACGGCTACGATTGCATTTGTTGATAACAGGGTTCCAAGATGGTGAGAGCCGGTATCCATCTTTTCGGTTCAACCGCTCGTACCTTTAAATAATTCACGCGATTAAGTCCCAAAATATATCTAATATGTATAAAAATCGCGAAAGTTTAAATATAGGTTATTTATACCTACATATTGGTAGCCTTTGATTGTCTCTTAAATTATAATAATAATCAATACCTCGAAAACATGTTATTGATTTACTATTATCCTAATTGTGTTTAATTAAACCTAAATTACATATGTTAAATTACGTTATACTCCTATTTAATATCTACTTACAACAAAAATGAGATCACGGTTCATACCTACCTCTACAAGTAAACAGGAATATAGGTGTTGGCTTATTAATTACCTTTATATACATATACAGGGTGTAACAGAAAGGTGTGGTCATATTTCAGCAGCGGATAGGATATGTTATCAGTATTGCACCTACCATGGTGCTATAGCTGGTTGCATTATTATGACATAGTTAAAGCATATTCTTTTGGTCCAAATTCAGTAGTGAAAAGCGTATGGCATAAGAATTATACCTCCCTTGATACAAAATTAGATTGAATTATTATGGCATAGAAGTTTTTAAGTCATACTTTTTTTAATTAATAACTTTTTCATTCATAAATAAACGAATGAAGAAATAATAAATATTTTTTTAGGGTACTCCGATTTTGATAAAATTAGGTATGTGCACTCAGTATCATGGGCACATACCAACCCTTGAATATGACCACACCTTTCTGTTACACCCTGTATATTAGTATTTCCTTATGTCCTTTTATCTATTAAACTCTGTATAGGAATGTCATGATTTCTGGACTCTGAAATACAGTTCACACTAGTTCAGGGCCCAGAGAATTCACAACTTTGTCAAAATATATAAATTTTATTATGATTCACTTTATTCTTGTTTCTTATAAATTACATATTATATATATATATATATGTATATATATTATAAGATAACTAGCAATGAATGTGGATTGAGTCCCACATTACTAGCAATCTTGTTAACCTCTCCAGATAAGCTCCAAGGCTTGTGTTAGGAGTGGGTTCACGTAATCTGCCCCGCCCGCGGCCTTCCGTGGAGGCGTGGCACCCTGTGTGTATCCAGGGGCCGCGTAGGTGTGAAATGCCCGGAACGCAACAACACCGCTTCCGGGCATTGCCACTGGGCGGGCCGCCGACGGTATAACACATTCCGGCGGCCCGTTCGCGAAGGTGGCGAGCGATACACGGCGGGTTTTTTAGTGGGTGCAAACCCCACACTACCTCTACTGTCTTTCCCGGACGGTGGGGGTGTTCGTAAAGAATTTTTCCCGCCACAAAAAAAAAAGAGTGGGTTCACGTCGATAGTATAATGGGTAGGATTCGAACCCGCGACCTCACGATTGCGAGACCGATGCCTCAGCCATTAGGCTGCCGCCGCTATTATTATACTATGTATTTATATATATATATATATATATATATATATATATATATATATATATATATATATATATATATATAAATACATACATATATATATATAAAAATACATTTAAAAATATAAAAATTAGTGTCCCACCGGCATCGGGTACAGGGACCAAGCTACCAGTGGTTACGGCCCCAGAGAAAGGAACCTCCTCACAATGCGAGCCGTGTCCAGAAGTACTGCCTTCTGCATCAGGCCCTTGATCCAACCGTCTAATTATTATTATTATTATCATGTATTTTTGTGCTCGCGACTTCGTCCGCGTAGTTGCAGTGCTCACTCCCCCTATACACGTTAGGGTGACGATAAAAGTAGCCCAGGTTACTTCTTACAACATCAGGGGGCCAATTCACGTATTTAAAGCAGTGCAGTTGCAGTTAATTTACGATTAAAACGGCCATTTTTGTATTCTTGTAATTTTGGGATCGATCTCAAATACGCTTGCGTCAAGTATGCGTCTCGAATGCGCTATAACGACATTCAAGTAGGGTACGTCAGTTGTTACACTGCGTTAAATATGTGAATTTCTCCTGTTGTAAGTGAAAGTCCTGTCGAAATCTGTCTAGCCGTTTCGGAGTTAGCCGGAATCAGACAAAAAAATTAAAAACTGTGTGTTTGTTATCAGTTCTTTCATTTGCATTTAGTAAAAAAAAACTATTATTTTAATACTAGCTGTCCCGCGCAACTTCGTCTGCGTAAATTTTCCCCCTTTTTGAAACATTTCTCATTGCTGCTCCGCTCCTATTAGTCGTAGCGCGATGTTATATATCCTATAGCCTTCCTCGATAAATGGGCTATCCAACAAAAAAAGATTTTTTCAAATCGGACTAGTAGTTCCTGAGATTAGCGCGTTTAAACAAACAAACAAACAAACTCTTCCGCTTTATAATATTAGTATAGATTAGAGACCCTTCAATTTTGTTTATTTGCATAGAATAACTACTTAAGGTTCATTTCCGTGCATCGCGGCCGATCGCGAGCCGCGAGCGGCTTACGACAAGCGGGCGTGACTATTGTGGCATCGGCCGCGCGCTTCAGTCGTTCGTCGTAAGCCGCGCGCGGCTCGCGATCAGCCGCGATGCACGGAAATTAACCTTAAAAGATCTTCTTGTTCTTTGTCCGATACCTCTACTTAAAACGGTATGGCGTGTATCTTTGTTCTAGGGATGGTTGGATACTATAAGTTGGAGGTAAGGCAAAACCTAGCCTTGGTTAAATATGTTTTAGGTTCATTTCCGTGCATCGCGGCCGATCGCGAGCCGGGCGCGGCTTACGACAAGCGGCTGACGCGCGCGGCCGATGCGACAATAGTCAGAGTGCGCATGCAGCCTACGTCAGTCGTCGATCGGCCGCGATGCACGGAAATGAACCTAAAACATATTTAGCCAAGGCTAAGTATAGATTAATTCTGATATCATTTCATCTATACTAATATTATAAAGCGGAAGAGTTTGTTTGTTTGTTTGTTTAAACGCGCTAATCTCAGGAACTACTGGTCCGATTTAAAAAAAAAAATTTGTTAGATAGCCCATTTATCGAGGAAGGCTATAGGCTATATAACATCGCGCTACGACTAATAGGAGCGGAGTAGCGACGTGAAATGTTGCAAAAACGGGGAAAAATTTACGCATACGAAGTTGCGCGGGACAGCTAGTTATATATATAATCTAATGACGCCTAAACCTAAAGGGCAAAATACAGTGAAATTAATTACTTGGGAACAACCCAAAGACAAAATACATCTTTTAAATGCGTCGGTAGCATATCTATACTAATATTATAAAGCGGAAGAGTTTGTTTGTTTGATTGTTTGTTTGTTTGTTTAAACGCGCTAATCTCAGGATCTACTGGTCCGATTTGAAAAAATATTTTTTTTGTTGGATAGCCCATTTATCGAGGAAGGCTTTAGGCTATATAACATCGCGCTACGACTAATAGGAGCGGAGAAGCGACGAGAAATGTTTCAAAAACAACGGGGAGAAATTACGCATACGAAGTTGCGCGGGACAGCTAGTCTTAGAATAATATGCGACTTAATCGATAGTACCTGAATGTTTATAAACATCAAAGCATGCAAGCGATTTGGTAATATCTATATATATATATATTTCTTGTGTGCGTGTGTATGTCACTGAACTCCTAGACGGCTGGACCGATTTTGATGAAATTTTTTGTGTGAGTTCAAGGGGATTCGAGGATGGTTTAGATTCACAATTGAACCCGAATTACAAAAAAAAAGAGTCGAGACGAAGTTTGCCGGGACAGCTAGTATTACTATAAGTTTGTACGCCTAATATGAATGAATGAATGACCGAGAGATTCGATTATATATATATATACTAGCTGACCCGCGCAACTTCGTCTGCGTAAATTTTCCCTTTTTTCTTTTTTCTCCCTTTTTTTTTACAACATTTTTCATTGCTGCTCCGCTCCTATTAGTCGTAGCGTGATGTTATAACCTATCTAACCTTCCTCGATAAATGGACTATCCAACAATAAAATATTTTTTCAATGCGGCCCAGTAGTACCTGAGATTATCGCGTTCAAACAAACAAGCAAACTCTTAGGGGGATGAAAAATAGATGTTGTCCGATTCTCAGACCTACCCAATATGCACACAAAATTTCATCAAAATCGGTCAAGCCGTTTCGGAGGAGTATGGCAACGAAAACTGTGACACGAGAATTTTATATATTAGATAATCGCATTCGATTCATTTTCAATCTTCGTAAGTTTGACCATGTTTCTTCCTACCGTTCCGAACTTAAATGGCTCCCTATTCGCCAGCGACATAGTTTACGCGCTCTCACTACACTCTATTCTATTCTTAATTCTCCTACTGCCCCTTCTTACTTGACTTCCTACTTTCAGTACCTGCACTCAAATCACAGTAGAGATCTTCGATCTTCCGACAATCTACTTCTTTTATGCCCTGCTCATTCTTCTGGATTCGTCGGATGCTCTTTTATAGTTCAATCTGTTTCTCTCTGGAATGCCCTGCCCGCCGAAATTAGGATGGCACCCAATCGCCTTAATTTTAAATGGAAGGTACGCACTTTATTCCTTGATGGATCAGCTGAATCATCACAACATTAGTAACATGAATATTAGTCTGTATCTATGTATTTATTTATGTATGTATGTATGTATTGCTGTAAGTATGTATACTATTGTATAGTTATGTATGTAGGTATATATGTATGTATGTATTTTTGTAGGTATGTATAGTATTGTATAGTTATATTGTTTTATTTGTGTATTATGTAAGAATAATAAGGTAATTCTTATTTTACAATTAGGTTACTGCACCTTTCACACATTCCATTTCTTCATCACCCTAAGGTAGACTGGCAGAGAATGCTTTTAGCATTAAGTCCACCTTTGTACAACTTTGTGCATAAAGTTTTAAATAAATAAATAAATAAATAAATAATCTGAATCTCTTTATACATACAAGAATTGCTCGTTTAAAGGTATAAGATGAGGAAATTAATAAGAAAATGTGTATTCATTGCGCATATTTACCGACAACCTGAAATCTGACGATATAAAAATCTGTTAAAAAAACCGAGCAAGAGCATGTCGGACCATGCTCATTGTAGGGTTCCGCAGTCTTGAACGATTGCACCAGCACAAGAGCGTTTGTTCATGGCAGTTACGCCCTTTTGTTGAGAAACGCAGTTTTTTGGCAATAACTCAATGACGGTTTATCCGATCTTATCCGAAATAATTTAAGTTTAAAATATTTATTAAGCGCTTCTTTGTGATTTTTTCTATATTTTTTGGTTACACGGTTCAAAAGTTAAGGGGGGGGGGACACGATTTGTGCAACTTTCAGAGCGATTATTTCTAAAAATATTTACTCAATCAAAAAAGTTTATAAGAAACCTCAAAATGTTTTTGAAAGACCTGTCGAATGATGTGCCACTCATTGATATTTGCAGAAAAAAAAATGTTTCAGCTTCTGTTACATGTATGGAGTGCCCCCCCTAAAAATTAAAATTATTTAGCTATCAAACTAAGTAGCGGCTACTACAAGAAACCTTATCACTAAATTTCATCAAGATTCATTGAGTAGTTTTTGAGTAAAATGCCTGACAGACAGACAGACGGAGACATGACAACACTATAAGGGTTCTGTTTTTTGCCATTTTGGCTACGGAACCCTAATAAAAAAGCTAAAAATTTGCCGAGTTGGAAACGAGGGGTGATCAGGGTTAGGTGGAGGGGGGGCGGGTAGATTAAAATCTAACCAAGTTGATACTTGGTGACCCAAGGGGGATGGTAGGGCAAAAGTAGCTAAACAACATCACGTTATTTAAGGACGACCTAACCAGGGAAAGGCAAGTTGAAGGTATGCAATGGTTTTAAGTGTATGGGATTTAATAAAACAACAGTATATGTAACAGAATAAATTTATTAAAGAAAATAAATCTGGTGCAACCTCACCGCGAGCACTCGCCTGTAATGTAACGTTACAGATCCGAGCATTAAATCTGAGAGAGGAGAACCGAGCTTGTAATGAAATAAATGATTCATAAAATAATTCGATATTGCCATTAATTAAATTAAAACTTTTCTAAGATAATTTACATACATTTTCTTGTA
The DNA here is from genome assembly GCA_945859575.2 of Herminia tarsipennalis. Lineage (NCBI taxonomy): Eukaryota > Metazoa > Arthropoda > Insecta > Lepidoptera > Erebidae > Herminia > Herminia tarsipennalis. The sequence continues at coordinate 18,841,064 of OX243854.2, read as the reverse complement.
ATTTTAGAAGTTTTAAGTTTTTAGGCACTTTCATTTCTTTGCTTCATTCTTGGTGTTGCTTATTTATTCCGTCACTGTCCGTCAGTGCTTTCGACGCGGAGCCCGAAGAGGTTCGATCTATTTCGTTTCTTGGTTTTTGTTTGTCTTTCTTTGTGGAAGTGATGTGAAATTGATAAAGAAATTTTGTTTTAATTTAGTAACAGTGAATAACTTCGAAATTGTGTATAGAATCAATTGCGTATGACGCGATGGTAATCTACGCGATGTAGGTTCTTGTGTGTGTAATATCAATTACATTACAGGCGCATGCTTGTCAGTCAGTGTTGCTCAAAATCGAATCATATTATATTACATTATAGGAGCATGTGCTCGCAGTAAGGGAGGGCCTTTATATTTTATTATTTACAGTTTAACACTTTCGTCAGAATCACAATCACGTTTAAAAACAGAATATTATTTACGGCAGAATTATAATTATTAAATTTACCTTGTGTCAAACAACGTTTCGAACACTCTGAACCTTATGAATATATATATATTACGAGTCCTAATCGCGTGAACCGATGTTTCGACCGTATTGGTCACGGGTCACCCGTGGCCACGGCCGGTCGAAACGTCGGGCAATAAACAAGATATTTCACCATAAATTATTCACGCGATTAAGACCCGTAATATATATTTATTTTAATAATGTGTACAAATCGCGAAAGTTTATCAACTTAACCTTACTGTCAACGTAGACTTAATTTTTTACCATTTTAAAATGAGTTTAAACTATTAGTGACAATATGTACCTATGCTGACAATGACGTGATAAAACGTTTACGTCATAATATTGTATTTAATTGCCGTGTGGTGCCGGTGTGCCGTGTGGTGCCGGCTTAAGAATAGTACCACCCCATCTCTTCCCGTGGGTGTCGTCAAGGCGACTAAGGGATTTCACTCCGGAGGACGGGCAGCAGCGTCCTCTGCGTACTTAAAGCCTTACTGCGATCGCCAACCCGCTCGCCAAGCGTGGCGATTATGGCAATTACCCCCAGGATCTACATACCAGTAGGTTCTACTGGGGAGACCCGTGCCCAGCAGTGGGCCATCATAATGGGTTGATATGTGATATGTATTGTATTTAATTTATCTAATATCATTCAACAAAACGGATCGATACGTCAAATCATTTTGTGTGTAATTGTAGAACACAATTTTAATTAAGACTGCCCGCAAATATGTTATGGGGCGTTTAAACGGGTCATTTTTTACTTAAATTTGTGGCGGCAATCCTGTGGCTGGTAACATGGCAGTACTCTCCAATATTGGAGTAATTTTTATAGGCATTTCTTGCCAATTACTTTACAAAAAAAAAATACAATAATTGCATATTTGAAAGATATTTTTTTTTGAAGTCCAGACCCAGGTATCGAACCCGAGAAATATTTTTCTATCTTTCAAAAATGCAATTATTGTATCTCCAATATTGATTTGATGGTTGCCGAGCGATCGCTGAGCGATCTATTTTCCGCAATGTTGCTCGGCCAATTTTGTTGTTGTTTCAGTCGCCCTCTATTTTATTGTTGCCGGGTTGTGTAGCCCGTTTAGGAGACTGGATCATGCGCCATACAATTGCAGATATATTGCCATTATTGGCCGAGCAATTAGTTGCCAATAGTGCCGCCACAAATTGCCGTAACAAATGGCCCGTTTAGACGCCCCTTTATGGTAGAACATTGGCTACGTTTATATCCCAAAGAGTTATAAAGACAGAATAGGGGAGACCAAGCGCAGATACAAGGGGGGCAACAAGTGCCATTGCCCCCCCCCCCTCCAGAATCATGAATTTTCAATTGTCTGCTATAGATTTGGTCCGCGGTGACGGGCAAAGCTATTCACACTTGACCGGTGTTGGGTCAAAGTGCCTGCTCCCCAGCTAGTTGTCTCCTAACTAGAAAGAGAAAGAGAACCGCAGTACCTTATGTATCTCTTTTTATTTAGACATGCGCAATAAGTGCAGAAAAATAATAGATTGTTTTTATTTAATGATTGGTTGGTTTGTTTTTAAATCGACTAAGTAATTTCACACCAGAGTAGGCTGCAGCGTCCTCACCAAAATAATTTATTTAAAACCTACTAATTATACAATAAACAATATTATAATACAAATAACACTATCACCATTTTTTTTTTATCGCCATTATAGAGTTTCTATCAGTTAAATTTTATAATATTAATGCTTAATTAACAATGCCGCGTAACTCAAATTTGGGTATTTTTGAGGAAAGTCAAAATTTGATTTTATTTTCTTTAAACTGTTACTATTTGGTGTATAACATAGGTACAGTTGGATTAACGTAACTTGACCGGATTGAAGTTAGGTTCATAACACTTTCGTGCATGTCATAGAGATGCGACACTAAAATTACTTACGAAAACGATTAATTATGTTTAATCGATTAAAAATACTAACTAGATTTTAATTCAACAATATAAAAATACTATTTATACAAGTTCATAAAAGTTTAAATTTAGAACGGTTACAGTAAATACTAAAGAAACTTTGAAAAACAATTTATTTACGAAAATAATCACAAAAAACATGTGTTAGTAATACTAATTATGACAATGTAATGCGTAATCGCATCTCTAATTCTCTCTGTTTAGTTACCGCCCCCGCCCCCCGCTTCCTGTCACCTCACTTCCAAAAAATAGATCGGCGCAACCACTCTTCGCCTACTTCAATCCGGTCAAGTTACGTTGATCTACTGTAGTGATAGCAGCATCTTACCTGTATATACAATTTATAAACAAACAACATTGTCAACATTGCCAATTTTTGGAAAACGGAAGACGAATGAGATGCAGAGGACTTGTTGTCGAAATGTGTTCAATGTACTAGGTATTTTTTTTTATAACTTTAGGGGGGGGGGGGGGATCAACCCACTAAATCCTCCCTTACCCTTAAAAGTGGCCAAATTAAAGACACGCGGTATTGTTAGTTAAGCTACTATATGTCGCCGTATTGATATATAGTACTTCTCGTATTTAATATATTTGAATATTCGAGACGAGAAAATATTGCTTTGGGCACATTTCGAGAGTTTTCTCAGGCGTCAACTATCGAGAAACGCGAGTTTGAGTTTTAAACTCCGAGTGACATTAAGTGTGTATCTGTATGTGTGATGGACGAATTTCGATTGTATTTCTTTAAAAAAAAAAAAACTAGCAATGTGGAATTGTGAGCCCCACATTACTAGCAATCCTGTTAACCCCTCCAGCTAAATGGCTTGTGCTAGGAGTGGGTTTAGGTAAATGCCCGGAACGCTACATAATTGCGTCCGGGCATTACCACTGGGCGGGCCGCCGACGGTATAACACATTCCGGGGCCCGTTTGCGAAGGTGGCGAGCGATACACGGCGGTTTTTTTAGTGGGTGCGAACCCCACACTACCCCCACCGTCTTCCCCGGACGGTGGGGGTGTTCGTCAGGAATTTTTCCCACCAAAAGAAAAAAAAAAGAAGAGTGGGTTCAGGTCGGTATAATGGAAATCGAATCTGCGACCTCACGATTGCGAGTCCGATGCCTTAGCCATTTGGCTACCCCCTCTTAGGGGCGTCCTAGTCGATGATTCTACCACACAAACGCGCATAAGTGATTATTCCTCTGTATAAAGTCGTATGTCAAACCTTATAACTAATATCAATTCGTTTTATCATAAACTAGGCCTGTAGGCAGCTATCATTGAAAAAAAAATATTTTTTTCAAAATTACAGTGGCTTAAAAAAATATTGTTAAATGTTTTAATGCTTATAACTTTGAAAATAATTATTTATTTTTAATTATGGCTTCCTACAGGCCTAGTTTATGATAAAACGAATTAATATTAATTACAAGCTTTGACTTACGACCTAAAACAGAATAGTAATCACTTATGCGCGTTTGTATTGTAGAATCATCGACTAGGACACTCTGAAATGCGGTTTTATTTATGGGTCGTCCATTAATCATGTTATGTTATTAACCACATATAAAACCCACCTCTCCCTGGTACGGTTTTAGCCTAACCTCTCCCCTACCCAACATCACGTGTATTTTGTTGGTACAAAAACTATCCCAACCATTTTCACACAATTGTGTCTCGGTAAAAACGCGGTCAAGAGTGAGACGCTGGCACGACGGGGGGGGGGGGGGGGGAGAGGCCACTGTCGCCTGCCACTCTATGGTTTAAGTTCATTTGCACGTCATGAAATAACAAATATTGATAAACTTTCGTGATTTGGACATATTATGAATATACATATATTACGGGTCTAAAGCGGCGGTAGCCTAATGGCTAACGCATCGGTTTCGCAATCGTGAGGTCGTGGGTTCGAATCCTGGCCATTATACTACCGACGTGAACCCACTCCTAACACAAGCCATAGAGCTATATAGGAGTCACGAGCCGCTTTTATTCTTTAAATTCACATGATTTCTCACTATACCTGCTCTCCACTGGTGATCTTTGAGATTTTTTCCGAATCCCCCTCCACTTTGAGCCTCACATGATTAATGGACGACCTCTTATTAAAAAATCAGTTTCATCAAGATAGTTCTCAATTTTATTTGATCAAAATTCGTCCAGTCATTTTCAAGATAATGTTTCTAATATCGGTTTTGTTTTTACAATTTCCACACATTATATTTTAAGTACCTTATATTATTTATAAATAAAATAACTTCAGTCTCTTAGTTTGAACGGAAATGTTGACAAATGTCAAGTGTCGAAGCTCCGTGGCATGTATCTGTAAAGAAATAAAAAAATAAGTGCTTGAAATAGTATTTGGAAAAAACAGATCCATCGCATGTGTGTGACAGATAATGTGACATACTGACGGACAGACAGACGGACGGTTTTTTTTTTGAGAATTCACCCCACCGATGAGGTGAGGTGTAAAATCAATCGGAAGTTCCGACCTTTCGGAGTCGGAGTCGAAGCTCCGTAACATCCCTACTTCATATAATACGACATCAACATATAAACGAGTCCCCGAGGAACTAGAGGAGGGAGATTTTTTGCAACTAAGAATATACAGGGTGTAACAGAAAGGTGTGGTCATATTCAAGGGTTGGTATGCCCATGATACTGAGTGCATATACTTAATTTTATCAAAATCGGAGTACCCAAAAAAAAAATATTTATTATTTTTTCATTCGTTTATTTATGAGTGAAAAAGTCATTCATTAAAACAAAGTATGACTTAAAAAATTCTAAGTCAAAATAATCCAATCGTATTTTGTACCAGGGGAGGTATAATTCTTATGCCATACGCCTTTCACTACTGAATTTTGACAAAAAGAATATACTATAACTATGTATAAATAATGCAACCAGCTATGGCACCATGGTTGGTGCAATACTGATAACATACACTATCTGCTGCTGAAATTTGACAACACCTTTATGTTACACCCTGTATATATAAATTAGCTTGAGGCCGCACGTTTGATTTCAAAGACGGAGTCGGAGCAGAAGTCGGAGTCGGAACCGAAGTCGGATTCGAAGTCGGAGCTGAAGTCGGAGTCGGAGGTGTAAAATTAATCGGAAGTTCCGACCTTTCGGAGTCGAAGCTCCATAACTTCCCTCCTACGAAGCTCTGTAAGTGAAATTGTGTAAAGTAACTTCTGAAATACGAATGTTAGTGTACATACCTAACACTGTAATCATGCACGCTGAACACAGTGTAGTGCTGGTTGCTGAACACTTTATAGAAGTGCTCCACCCTACCGTTGAGCAGCGCCCTGCAAGTGGGGACCCGCCCCGACCACCACGGAGCTTCCACGTCCCAAATGTCCAGGAAAGAACAACCCTTTCTGAAAGGAAATGTCAAATTCTATATCTATATCTTCTATATCTTGGGACAACTCACACAACGCTATCTGATCCCAAACTAAGCAGAGCTTGTATTATGGAAACCAGACAACTGATAAACATACTTATATATTTCTAAATACATACATATTATAGATAAATAACACCCAGACACAGAATAAACCATCGTGCTCGTCACACAAAGTTTTATCCTGGGTGGGGATCGAACCCACGACCTCTTGCGTAGCAGTCGGATACAGTCCCACCGCGCAGAGGCAGGCAGTCGCAGAATTGTCATAAGAAATCCATAGTTAGCTCGGTGGCGAAGACAAATGTCAAAAATGTCGTCTGCCACTCTATGGTTCAAGTTCATTTGCACGCCTGAAAATGGTTGTCTGTAAAATCGGTTTACGGTCAATAATTTTAAGTGATAACGTCATAAGAAAACATCGATGACATTTTAAACTAATTTCATCAGGGTCGAAAGAGCACAGAGAGCCATTCTTAAAGTCATGTCGAAGAAACCATATAGATACCCAACTACACAAGTTTATGCCGACTGTAAGGTTCTTACTGTCCGTCAGCTCTTTGTGCTACGAACAATACTGAAAAAACATGGCACGTTTATTGTACCAAGTCATAATAAACGTATTAAGCAGCCCACAAGCGTGAAGCACAACACCTCGTTTGCCCGAAATCAGTACTATACTCTGAGCACGTATATGTACAAAAAACTAAATAATCAACTTAATCTACTAGACCTCAACGCCCATAATGTTAAACTAAAACTTACTGAATGGCTCTTAACGCAAGATTATTGTAATACTGAGCTATTGCTGACATACATCTCATAACCATGATCACACACACGCACACACACACACACACACACACACACACACACACACATACACACACACACACACACACACATACCTACTGTCGATATGGTACGCACATTTCCAACACAGTGGAACACTATTCATAACATGAAATGTTTGAAAATTGCTGCTTAAGTTACAGGTTTTACCTAGTTTAAGTGGCAAGGCGCCTTAAAAAATGTTACTATGTGCTTTTTGAAATAAATATTATTATTATTATTATTATTATTTGTTCAGTTCAACATTTCTTTACCTACCCACCCACAGTAAAATCGCATAATTCCCTTTTGGTTTTTTTAAACAAATAATTTTTTGCTTTTATAAATATTTATTATTAATTTAATTAACTATTTGCTTTAAATTCATTCTAATTTTATTAATTATTTGGTCCTATATTTATATTAATTTTAATATAATTAGAATTTGTATTTATATTTCTTTCAATTTAATTATTCATTTTGTTTATTACTTTTGCCCAAATTTTTAATGTAATTAGTTGAATTCGTGGAGAAGCAACTGACTCCTGTAACACAGTTATATAACTAGCACAGGAGTCAGAGCCTCAAATATTATTGTAATTAGGATTTTCTTTGGTGCCAATAAAGATTATTATTATTATTGTAATAAACCCTTAACAATTATGCCTGTGGCAGCTTTAGTTCCAATTAGGTAGATGACTACAATAACAATAAATTATTTTACATTATATAGGAAATAGCATTTGCAAAAATATTCTTAAAAACGATCTATCTCTACAATTTTACGTTGTCATGAATTTATAAACATCAAAACAAACATTGAAACTACATGCTTTGACCATACAAAAGAATGACGTCATTACAATAATTGCATTTTTGAAAGATAGAAAATTTGAAATCCAGACCCAGGAATCGAACCCGAGACTTCCGTAGCCAAACCGGGGCCAGAAGCGAACCACCTCTATCTGGACTATGTTACTAGATATCAAATTCTTCTATTTCTTAATACTTACGGGTTAGGCCCCCGTAGCGACATCTAGTCGGTAGTTAAAGAACTATCACGGCTTTTGTTATTGCTTCGTTACAGAGAGCATTTTAACAAATTTTGATGACGCAGGTCGAATATTGAAGTAATTTTTATAGGCATTTCTTGACAAAGACTTTACAAATACAATAATTGCATTTTTGAAAGATAGAAAAAAAGAAAAAGTCTCGGGTTCGATTCCTGGGTCTGGATTTCAAATTTTTCTATCTTTCAAAAATGCAATTATTGTATTTGTAAAGTCTTTGGCAAGAAATGCCTATAAAAATTACTTCAATGACGTCATTGTTATGTATTTCATATAAATTAGTACGAGGCGCATCGTTTTGACGTTTCTTAAAAAGACACTGATTTGACTTGACAGTCATCTACCCTATTGTATCGCATGTCGTTGCATTCGGATATCGCGGCTGATTATCAGCCTATCAGCAGGTGGAACGTGACACATTTTCGTCCGTGCAGCCGGTCATCGATTTATGAGACGTTATCACGTCAATAATATATTGACAGTTGCTGATTTCAACCATAACGCTATTTTAGTTACACAGAAAATATTTTCAAAAGTGCTGCGTAAGAGGTCGACAGTTCTATACCCATTCAGACAATAATAATATCTTGGGACAACTCACACAACGTCATCTGATCCCAAACTAAGCAGAGCTTGTACTATGGCAACCAGACAACTGATAAACATACTTATATATTTCTAAATACATAAATATTATAGATAAATAACACCCAGACACAGAATAAACCATCGTGCTCATCACACAAAGTTTTATCCTGGGTGGGAATCGAACCCACGACCTCTTGCGTAGCAGTCGGATACACTCCCACCGCGCCACATCAACTATCTCTGATCCGCGTGAATTTTGAAATCCATACTAATATTATAAATGTGAACGTAGCTCTGTCTGTCTGTCTATCTGTTACGCTTTCACGCTCAAACAGCTAAACCGATTTAGATGAAATTTGGTATCTAATCTCATGTTGTTTTTTATCTCTTGTTTTTGCATCAGTCCTCTATTATGGTGGCAGCACCTTACCTGCGTATATCACACTTCACACTAATTTTATAAAGGCGAAAGTTTGTGAGTATGTGAGTGTGTATGTTTGTTACATCTTCACGTTTAAACGGCTGAAGCGATTTAAATAAAATTTGGTATGGAGTTAGCTGACACCCTGGATTAACTCATAGGCTAATAAAACGCGGGTAACACCGCGGGGCACAGCTAGTAGTTTATAAACAGAGAAACATTGTAAACATTTGCAATTTGAAAAGAGTGGTCACGAGTTTTTATTGCCTGTTCTTTTTTCGGGCTTTACCTATTGTTTGCGAACAGGCATTACAAGTAAATGTATAATATTATTCACAAGTGTAATATTATGCTTCCTAAGTGAATAAATGATTTTTATTATTATTATTTATCAGCTGTCCCGCGCAACTTCGTTTGCGTAAATTTTCCCCGTTTTTGCAACATTTTTCAATGCTGCTCCGCTCCTAGTGGTTGTAGCATGAAGTTATATAGCGTATAGCCTTCCTCGATAAATGGGCTATCCAACAGTGAATTATTAAGTGAAGAATCTTTCAATTCGGATCAGTAGTTCCTGAGATTACCGCATTCATACAAACAAACTCTTCAGCTTTATAATATTAGTATAGATTATTAATATTAATGTTCTAGAAACATTTTTATTCACAAAGTGTTCTAGAATTTTAATATCACAACAAATACATTGAATGGCTTTTTGGTCTAGTGGTTAGTGACCTTGACTGCTAAGCTGGAGGTCGTGGGTTCGATCCCCACCTAGGATAAAAATTTTGTGTGATGAGTATTTTATTCTACCTTTGGGTGTTATTTATCAATAATATGTATATATTTAGAAATATATAAGTATGAAAATATATATATTACGGGTCTTAATCGCGTGAATAATTTAAGGTACAATACCTTGTTTATTGCCCGACGTTTCGACCGTATTGCAAAATTTTAATTGACAAACGTCTTCCGTCGTAATTGACAAATAAGTCAGCAATAGCGGAACACTTGCTGGATGCGGGATCCAATCACTGGATTGAACTACACAAACACAGGTCCTCTCCACTGACCGTCACTACTACTCCAGGATGGCGAGGGAAGCGGTTGAAATAAAAAAACACGTCAATTTCAATCGAGAAGACCAGTGTGCATATGTCCTTAGTGTTGTGTGTCGAAGTACCGACGGTTCCGTAATAGTGAGTGATAAACATCAAGCGAGGGTAGTTTCCGAAACCCGCGCTTTTCGGAGGCGACGATGAGCTGAATCAGTCTACCCGTAACCACGGCCGTTGCAATACGGTCGAAACGTCGGGCAATAAACAAGGTATTTTACCTTAAATTATTCACGCGATTAAGCCCCGTAATATATATAATTTCATAAAATGTATAAATCACGAAAGTTTATCAACATTTATATATAAGTATGTTTATCTGTTGTCTCGTTGCCATAGTACAAGCTCCGCTTAGTTTGGGATCAGATAGCGTCGTGTGAGTTGTCCCAAAATATTATTATTATAATATCCATACCTGCTTCTCCCATAACAATATTTATTTTCAACAACAAGATGTGTTGCTCGAAGCTTGTTCAGCTCTTGGTACAACTCTTGAGGAGTGAATCGTCCGTATGTTTTGTATACAGCATATGCTCGTTCTCTGAAAATAAAAATAATCATTTTTAACACGCATTAATAAGCTTCAATAGGGATGGAATCAATCGAAGCAGCGGTAGCCTAATGGCTAAGGCATCGGTCTTGCAATCGTGAGGTCGCGGGTTCGAATCCTACCCATTATACTACCGACGTGAACCCACTCCTAACACAAGCCTTTAAGCTTTAAGGGGTTAACAAGATTGCTAGTAATGTGGGACTCAATCCCACATTGACACAACGACAAACTCTTTTTTTTTTTATAAAAGATAACTAGCAATGTGGGATTGAGTCCCACATTACTAGCAATCTTGTTAACCCCTCCAGGGGGTCAATTCACGTATTTAAAGCAGTGCAGTTGATGTTAAGTTTCGATTTGTAACCATTCTTGTAACTTTGGGATCGATCTCAAGAACGATGCGCAAGCGTTTTTAAATTAGCTTAAAATAGTTCTGCTTAATAATTCAGCTTAAAAATCACCGCACGCTAGATACCTCCGATTAATAAGTCCGATTTAAAAGTGTCGGAATCGAATTCGGAGTCGGAGGTGTAAAATGAATTGGTAGTTTAGACCTTTCGGAGTCGGAATCGAAGCTCCGTAACATTGGTGTAACTATCAATGTTGTGGAATCTTGGAACTCAATTTTAACCTAATTCTTATTATCGTATCGTAATGAAATCTTGTACGTGAATGTAAACACAATAATTTGGTAAATTGGAGCTGATCTGATGATGGAGTGCAACTCCTCAGGGTTGTATAGGTTTTGACGATCTACTTTTAGCGTTTTCTATAAGCGTGTTTTTTAACTTTTTTGAGTTTTACGTGATAAATGGAAGACCCCTTACGGCTTTGTGAGTTTCCTTGCAGAAACCATTAAACTTGTGAAATCGTCAATATTAAATTAATTAAAATAAATAACATAGTAGGTTTAGTAAGATAGTAAAATATCCTACTGCCTACTAATCCTACTTATTACATAGTAGGATTAGTAAATTAGTAGAATAGTAGAATTTTGCATTACCTCGCCTCCTGATGCTCGTAGTGCGGGTGTGCAACAATAGGTCTTCTAGTAATCAGCATGATACTGGCCAAGATGGGCATCGAACCCGCGAACGCTGCGGTAGCAGGCGTCTCTGAACGAATCCATTCCATTAGTTCTTCTTGGGGTACATCGCTGAATTCTCCTGTAATTAAAAATAACAAACTAAATTATTACAGAATGAAGAACCCGACTGCTTAGAATTACTGTCTGTGGCGCGGTGGTGGACATCTCATACAACCAATCTTGGGACAACTCATACAACGTCATCTGATCCCAAACTAAGCCGAGCTTGTACTATGCTAACCAGACAACTGATAAACATACTTATATCCATCGTGCTCATCACACAAAGTTTTATCCTGGGTGGGGATCGAACCCACGACCTCTTGCGTAGCAGTCGGATACACTCCCACCGCGCTCATGTACTCTCCTAGTATTAATGTTAGGTTAAGTCTTTCAACATTCTGCACCTACATTTAAAATCGTTGCATCACCCAAAGGTTGGCTGGTAGAGAATGCTTTTAGCATTAAGTCCGCCTCTGTACATTAAGTTTAATAAAATAAAATAAAATAATACACTTCTTATAAAATATCTGCTCATGGTCGACAGACCGATCGCACGACAGAATTATAAATATATATAAAAAAAATAATAATAACGACACACTTTACAGTGCTCCAGTGCATATCGGCACATTTTTGTCAATTAAAAGCTATCAAGACTTCCATCCAACCCCCTTCCCACCCTTCCTCTCTCCGTAATAATTGAAAACAATAAAATCAGCGTTAAATGTTTACGGAGTGGGGGAGGGGGTGTTTGCACCCCGATTCCCCCCTCCTCCCCCTCAGGGCCTTAGTATGTATGTATTTATCTTACCTATATGAGACATCTCGTGTGTAATATTTAGAAACATCTCTTGAACTAGCGGTAGCATGCTGAGCACCCAGAAGAATGGTAGGTACCGCATGTATGACTTTGGTATACTGAAACATACAAGTTAACATCAACGCATTTGATTTTATAAATATAATTGTTTAATATATACAAAAAATAACACTTAAATTAACCATGAAAGGGTTTGCCAGATTCTCGCATTGGCATTCACCCAAAATACAATAATTGCATTTTTGAAAGATAGAAAAAATGCAATTATTGTATTTGTAAAGTAATTGGCAAGAAATGCATTTTTATAGGTATTTCTTGCCAATTACTACTTCAATATTCGGCCCGCGACATCTTAGTTTGTTAAAATGCTCTGTGCAACGAAGCAATAACAAAAGCCGTGATAATTCTTTAACTACCGGCTAGATGGCGCCTGCGAGGGCTCAACTTGCGAGCATCAAGGGATAGAAAAAATTAGCCGGTTTGCCTGTTCTTTTCTCGGGCTTTACCTATTGTTTGCGAACAGGCATTACGTGTAAATGTAGAATCGACTTTTCCCAATGTAGTTTTTTGATGCCTAAGTTATTATTATTACTAGTTAAAAAAAATTGTATACTTACGCGTAATAATTCCTATTCATCATCAAAGATGAAACCACACACATTTGTGTGACGAAAAGCAATTTTAATCTCATTACAAGAACAGCCATAGCCCCAAACACCACCATCTGAGATATACTATAAAAAATCCCCGGATCCACTCGCAAATGCTTAAAGAACAACATTAGGTAGTCCCCCCCCTCAGCGACATCCTTCTTACACTCAATTTTCGACTTTATTTCTTTATCGATAACGTCCAAATCGGTCACGTTTTTTCTTCTACGTAATTTCGTATCCGAATTTTCGATTCCGCTGTCGGATTCGTCAGATATATTGCCGTCTTTTTCTACTGTAGGCGTTTTGTCTTTCATCTCTTTCTTGCATTGTTTTATAGAATTCGACACCCAATGATTGCATACGTTAAAAACGCTTAATACTACAAATGGTATTAAAAATGACTTTAGTAGCTTTTTGACAGATGACAATGGTAGAAAATCAAAAACTTCCGAACATGTATAAATTAATGTATGAAAAGATTTAAAATTAGTAAATTTCGAGTACAGAATATCCCATACATGAGAATCTTCTTGGACTTCTAAAAAGTTACTAATTAGTTTTTTAGTATAAATAGATACAAAAACTACTATAGCGATTCTCAGTAAAATCAACCACGCCTCTACGAACAAATCCACGCGATTTTGAACCTTAATGCGAAAAGAACTAAAGAACAAACAATAAACGGATACTAGGAGAAAAAAGGAAGCGTATAAGGACGATTTTAGCATATCATTCCCTTGTAATAAAAGTACAGCCATATGCAAACCACAAAAGTGCGAATGCAAAAAAATGCAAAGAGATTTGACGTCTATTATTCTGAGTTGTTCCATCACAAAGAATATAGCAATTTGCGTCAAAAATATGAACTGTGTGAATTGCCAAAATAGAAGGCATAGACAATTTAGTATGAAGATTGAGACCTGCAACAAAGGAAGAGAATTAGTACAATTGTCTTTTACTTAATATAAAACCATAGACGTATAGATCTGGACCGCGATATCTTTTCAATTGAAAAGTAAATAGGTATTGACTGCAAAGCGTGAAAGAGAGAAGAAACTCGTGCGGTATATATTGTCCACAAAGTAGCGTTGTATCTTTCTAGAGAGTGGTCAATTTAGTGAGGTTATGGCGTTGTCCTGTTCTCTACGTCAATGTATAAAATAAACTCGCTTCCCGCTGTCTTTATTCTTTGACTAGCTGTCCCACGCAACTTCGTATGCGTCAATTTTCCCCGTTTTTGCAACATTTCTCGTCGCTACTCTGCTCCTATTAGTCGTAGCGCGATGTTATATAGTCTATAGCCTTCCTCAATAAATGGGCTATCCAACAAAAAAAGATTTTTTCAAATCGGACCAGTAGTTCCTGAGATTAGCGCGTTTAAACAAACAAACAAACTCTTCCGCTTTATAATATTAGTATAGATATTAGCGCGCTTTACACGTAAAGTTCAGAATGCGGGAAACAGTACGTGCCACTCCATGCCTTACTCCGAAACGAAAAGTGCTACAAGAAGCTTTTGGCGCGTGGCCTAAATCAGAACTAACACCGCCATCTTGTAAAGCGTCTCATTTCAATGCCATCGAAGCGCCAAAAGATCCGTGTAGTACTGCACATGTAAATGCACAGGCCTGACAGTTCGTACTGGCATATGGGGGCACGCGATTTTTTTTTTCTTTATAAAAAAGTTACCTAGCAATGTGGGATTGTGGTCCCACATTACTAGCAATCCTGTTAACCCCTCCAGTTAAAACTCTATGGCTTGTGTTATGAATGGGTTCACGTCGGTAGTATAACGACCAGGATTCGAACCTACGACCTCACGATTGCGAGACCGATGCTTTAGCCATTAGGCTACCGCCGCTTCATTAAAGATCCTGGTGGTGTGCGCCATAATCGCCACGCTTGGCGAGCGGGTTGGCGATCGTAGTAGGCTTTAAAGTACGTAGAGGACGCTGATACCCGTCCTCCGGTGTGACATCCCTTAGTCACCTTGACGACCCCGACAGGGAGAGATGGTGTGGTACTATTCTTAAACCGGTACCACACGGCAAATACTTACATATTATAGACTATCTGTCCCGCGTAACTTCGTCTGTTAAATTCTCCCCATTTTTGCAACATTTTTCATTGCTGCTCCTTTTGGTCGTAGCGTGATGTTATATAGCTTATATCCTTCCTCGATAAATATTTTTTCAATTCAGACCAGTAGTTCCTTAAATTATCGCGTTCAAACAAACAAACAAACTCTTGAGATTGTTTGTTTGTGGCGCGGTGGGAGTGTGTCCGACTGCTACGCATGAGGTCGTGGGTTCGATCCCCACCCAGGATAAAACATTGTGTGATGAGCACGATGGTTTATTCTGTGTTTGGGTGTAATTTATCTATAATATGTATGTATTTAGAAATATATAAGTATATTTATCAGTTGTCTGGTTACCATAGTACAAGCTCTGCTTAGTTTGGAATCAGATGACGTTGTGTGAGTTGTCCCAAGATATTATTATTATTTTATAAGTATTGATAAATTACACCCAGACACACAATAAACCATCGTGCTCATCACACTTTTATCATGAGTATGGATCGAATCCACGACCTCTGGCTTAGCAGTCAGGGTCACTAACCACGGCCAACAAACCAGTCATAGCAGTCGAAAAAAAAAACAGTTTCTCAAAAAATTCTTACTTGCAATTGAAACGTAGTCCTTCTCTGGTTATCCCTTAGTTGTATGGTCACCAGCCAAGTTTGTAGCAGAAGTAAAGGTGCTGCCAGATTCTCCCTCTCGTTAGGAGCCCATTGTACTCTGGTGCATTCTGAATGGTTTGCAAAATATTGTGCCACAGCCAAAAAACCGCCTAGGAAACTTTGGCTGTAAAGAGTAAAAAAAAAAAAAAATAAGTAGAAGTTTTAACAAAAAGTTTATATACCCGTCTACGACAACCTTTTTGGAACATTTTAAAGCCCAAACAATCACGTTTTTTTGCAACCGGATCAGTATTTTTCGATGAATCGTTTACTTACTATAATAGAGATTATATTGTCAAACAAAACGTCTAAATTATTTTGACGTCTCTACTATTTAATTGTATGTTTTGAAGAAGTACGGAGATACTACGCATTTATACTGTTAATGCAAAAAAAAAGTAGTAATACAATAATTGTATTTTTTTAAAATAAAAATGACTATATAACTAGTAATGTATTTTTGAAAACAATAAGTAAAATTATTCTATTTACATGCTTACCATAAGCTATGTGATCTTTTTATTCAAAGAAAATGTAGCCTACGTCACCTGCACAATAATAACGAATTGATTGACACCATCGAAATAGGATGAGTAGTTTAGACGTTACATGACGACCAGAATGATTTGTAATGTATATTAACCTTTCGCTCGTGCTTAACATTACACTAAATCTGCTACATCTGTTTTTGGAGTAAATACCTTTTTCATCTACAGACTATTTTACTCATTGACGTAGAGACCAGGGCCGCAAGGGCTTAATTCACGTATTTAAAGCAGTGCATTACAACTGTCATTTTCGTATTCTCGTAACTTTGCGATCGATCTCACTAACCATACAATAATAACTATTATTAAATATCAGTTCATTAGTTTTCAACCAATGTTCAGTTAAGCAACAAATATCAACACTGTGCTTTTTAAGAAACAATTCGAGTTCCTCTATTTTGCTGGATAAGCCTTGAATATTTTGGTGAACTACAGTTAGACCACCTGTGGGCTTGTCCATTGTCTGACTTACTAGTTTAAACTAGGAGTCTTAATAACATTCAAAGTAGAACTGCTAACACTAAATGAATCCTGCGAAGTACTGTGTGTACCTAGGTCAGGGTGTAAATTAAATGCTAATAACTTAGCAAGTTGTCTTTTGTAGAATGTGGAAAGATACATTCTATCTTTCGTTAAAATTAAATTACGAATAAATTTATTCGTGTCAAAAAACAAAATATACTTACTATGTAAGTGAGTAGTGTTATATAACAAGAGATTCAAGCTCTGTACATGCTTGTTTTGTAAATCAGATACTGACTGCGAATAAGGTAGACTACATAAAATAAACTTACAACCTACTTTTTCATGAATGTTTGTAATAGTTTCTGTTAATATAATTATATCTCTCTTTGTGACTGAGAAGCTGTCACCATATAATACTGTTGACCTATTGTACCTATGACCTATGTACTACAACTGTTGACCTATTATCTAAAGTGGTATTATTTAATTTACTAATTAACTACGTTTGCCAAGACGCGGTCTCCACTCAAGAACTCGTTTACCCCAACGGTTGTCGGTTCTTCGGCTAATATGGCCAGCCCACTGCCACTTCAGCTTGCTAATCCGGTGGGCTATGTCGATAACTTTAGCTCTCTGCCGAATCACCTTATTTCTGATTTGGTCCCTAAGAGAAACTCCGAGCATAGCCCTTTCCTAGTGACTTTCCCTTTCATAGTGACTTTGAACTTGTGGACCAGCCGTACCGTCAGTGTCCACGTTTCGGACGCACTGATTGAAGATTTTAGTCATAAAGAGTTGTAGGATCGACGATGAGAAGCCTTGACATAACTTCCCAAACGCTGTCCAACCCAACCGAATTCTCCTGTTCATCTCGTCATGTAACAAAAGCTGATTTTATTTTCGGCTAACATCAACGGGTGGCACATCATTCGACAGGTCTTTAAAAACATTATAAGGTTCATATTAAGCTTTTTTGATTGAGTGAATATTTTTGGAAATAATCAGTTAATTTTAGGACAAGGTTTGTATAAATCCTTTATGTATATATTATATATTCTTCAGTAAAGCAGAGTGAAAAATCTTCACCCATGCGAGGCCAGGGTGACCAGCTGGTGTAGTTAAAACCTATTTAAGGTAAACATGACCAAAATAACAAAGCGCTTAATGATGCGTGAATTAGTAACAATTGTTTGAGCTACCATACTTTAAAACTACAGCAACACTTGTCAAAACAACTATTGAGCCAATTCTACAAATAACGTATTAGAGATTTCATTACAACCTATGTCCAGCAGGTCTAGATTAATTCAACGTATAAGTTACTAGCTGTCCCGCGCAACTTCGTATGCGTAAATGTTCCCCGTTTTTGCAACATTTCTCGTCGCTACTCCGCTCCTATTAGTCGTAGCGCGATGTTATATAGCCTATAGCCTTCATCGATAAATGGGCTATCCAACAAAAAAAGTTTTTTTCAAATCGGACCCGTAGTTTCCGAGATTAGCGCGTTTAAACAAACAAACAAACAAACTCTTCCGCTTTATAATATTAGTATAGATCATATTGAGACAACTCACACAATGTCATCTGATCCCAAATTAAGCAGAGCAACCGGACAACTGATAAACATAATACTAACGTAATACATACTTAAGTAGTAAAAAAAATATTACAAAAATTTCGTGTTTTTGATCAGTAACTAAAAAAGGTTTTTTTTTACATAAATATCAATATTGTGCAATACTATTTTTATATAAAATAAAAAAATAAACTATAAACAAAGAACCAGCATTAATGAATCTCAATTAATTTAGTAAAGTGCCTCCGACTGCATGAAATTATATAATTATGTAGGGGATCTTTTTTCCATCTTTCTTGTAAATTATAAAAATAAAAAAACCGGCCTAATAATTTATTTTTATAATTTATTTTTATATTAGATAATTATTGTGTGTAAATTTCACCAAGGCACAGTAAAAACCATCATGCTCATAACACAAAGTTTTATCCTGGGCGGGGATCGAACCCACGACCTCCGGCTTAGCAATCGTTGATTATCACAGGTATGTGTAAAACTCGCAATGTACCTAGTCTGGCCATAAATACTGTTACAATTAAAAATAAGAAAGATATTACATTTGAATTTGGAATCTGTCATTTTTATACGATTGTTCATTGTATTTTCTAATTTTGGCGCCAATACATTGTACAATATTTTGCTATATTAAAATGGAGTGGGGTGATAAAGAAAACCGAATCGCTGTGATTGCATTACACAAAGTTGGTATGGAGCCGAATGTAATTTTTAAAACTCTCCATACGCTTGGTATTAGTCAAATGTTTGTGTACCGGGCTATTAATAGGTACAATGAGACCTTCTCTGTTTGTGACAGAAAAAGATCTGGCCGTCCACGTAGTGTTCGTACGAAAATGGTGGTCAAAGCAGTAAGGGAAAGAATTCGAAGAAATCCTGTCCGAAAGCAAAAGATTTTATCTCGGGAGATGAAGATAGCACCCAGAACCATGTCACGCATTTTAAAAGATGACTTAGGACTTGCAGCCTATAAGAGACGCACTGGTCATTTTTTAACTGATAATTTAAAAAAGAATAGGGTGGTAAAATCGAAGCAACTACTGAAGCGGTACGCAAAGGGAGGTCACAGAAAAATTTTGTTTACGGATGAGAAAATCTTTACAGTTGAGCAACATTTTAACAAACAAAATGACCGTATTTATGCTCAAAGCTCTAAGGAAGCTTCCCAATTAGTCGACAGAGTGCAACGTGGGCATTATCCGACTTCAGTGATGGTTTGGTGGGGTGTTAGCTATGAAGGAGTGACTGAGCCATATTTTTGTGAAAAAGGTATCAAAACATCGGCACAAGTGTATCAAGATACCATTCTTGAGAAGGTAGTTAAACCCCTTAACAACACCATGTTCAATAACCAAGTATGGTCCTTCCAACAAGACTCAGCGCCGGGTCATAAAGCTCGGTCCACGCAGTCTTGGTTGGAAGTGAACGTTTCGGACTTCATCAGAGCTGAAGACTGGCCGTCGTCTAGTCCCGATCTTAATCCGCTGGATTATGATTTATGGTCAGTTTTAGAGAGTATGGCTTGCTCTAAACGCCATGATAATTTGGAGTCCCTAAAACAATCCATACGATTGGCAGTGAAGAATTTTCCCATGGAAAGAGTGCGTGCTTCTATTGATAACTGGCCTCAACGTTTAAAGGACTGTGTTGCAGCCAATGGAGACCACTTCGAATAAGCTTTTTATATTTTGAATTGTTTTTTATTTATGTATTAAACTAACACACTGTAAAAGTAATAAATATTATTTGCAATAAAAAAAAATGTTTTTTCTTCGTAACAATATTTATGGCTAGACTAGGTATAGACGTACATGTAGTCTAAAATAATATTATAAAGTGGCAATATTTGTATATTTGTATAAAACGAATAAACATAAAAACTACTGGACCGATTTTGAAAATTCTTTCACCATTTCAAAGCTACATTATCGGGGAGTAACATAGGCTATATGTTATTGCGAAAAAAATAAGAGATCCCTATGAAAATTACATTAATGTAACTCAAGGTATAAAAAACTACGATATGACACCCATGCGGCATAAGAAGTTAGTAACATATATATTTGGTAAACATTATTAGAATAACAAAGCGTTGAATTACGCGTGAAACTAACAATTGTTCAAGCTACATAACACAGTTTCTTAATGCAAAAACACTTGTTACAATAACTATTGACTTTTATTTTGTAACTAGCGGACGCCTCGCGGTTTCACCCGCGTAGTTCCCGTTCCCGAGTGAATACAGGGATAAAAAATAGCCTATGTCACCCAGGGTTAGTGTAGCTTCATAACGATGAAAGAATTTTTCAAATCCTTCCAGTAGTTTCGGAGCCTATTCAATACTAACAAACAATCAAATCTTTCCTCTTTATAATATTAGTATAGAAGTGATGAAATGATATGAATAATAATATGATGAAATGATATGATGAAATGACTCAATTGTTATAAATAGTAAATTTCATGAAAATCGTTGGAGCCGTTGTCAAGATTCTGATTATATCTATACTAATATTATTAAGCTAAAGAGTTTGTTTGTTTGTTTCAACGCGGTAATCTCAGGAACTACTGATCCGAATTGAAAAATTCTTTCAATGTTGGATGGCCCTTTTATCAAGGGAGGCTATAGGCTATATAACATCACGCTACGACCAATAGAAGCGCAGCAGCAATGAGAAATGTTGCAAAAACGGGGAAAATTTACGCAGGCGAAGTAGCGCGGAACAGCTAGTCTAATCATAAAGTCAAGTAAGTTGTCAGGTTGCCATAATATGTTCAAACAAACAAACAAACACTTCAGCTTCATAATTATATTAGATTTATGGTTGTCAAATATAATTTATCATTAAAATGCCTAAGCTTGTTTGATATTTGACTACCTCTGGTTCGATTCCCACACGGGACACCACTTTGTGTGATTCACAAATTGTTGTTCCGAGTCTGGGTGTTCCGAGTTTGCATAGGTATGCACTATTTATTATGGTTTAAGCTTTTTCAGGGATTTTGTCTAATAATTTAGCGTAAAATGGGTACTTGGTAAAAAACTTTATGAATTTCAGTCGAAACAGAAAAAGTCAAAACAGAAGGTATTGAAAAAAATTAGCTCTAAACGTTTGACAGATTTGACGTTAGACGTCAAATCTGTCAAACGATTCCAGCGCGATTTGGCTGCGTTCAAAAATGATTATTTACACGTTAGAACTTATTAGTTAAATTACCCTTTCATTCATATTTTATTTACTAAATTTAAATATAATCTTGCTTAAATAAACTTTATTTTTTCTGTTTATATTTATTTTATACTTTCATATTACATATTGACGGTTAATGTTCGTGACGTCACCTTGGTCTTAGCAGAATACCAGCGCAGCTCCTCATTAAGCGGAGTTGCAATCTAGCTGAGCTAGGACCATTTTTATCTCTCAATACTACTATTATTTGAATTTGTACTACTTACTGTATTTTTTTTTATGAAGACAAATAAACTTATTTCTTCTTCTTCTTTCTGTGTCCGTGACTTGTATGTTTGTAAAGTCCCCCGCGATACAGGGCTTTGTGTAGTGTAACTTACTGCGGGAGTCGTAGTCGCATCAGAAGCAATACCTAGATATAGTAGGAGCATCTAGGTACTTATAACGAAAGTCACTAAGACTGTCATTTGTTTATATCATGTTACAACTTTTTAGGGTTCCGTAGCCAAAATGGCAAAAACGGAACCCTTATAGTTTCGTCATAGTTAGTTAGTTTTACCTCGGCGAACAAGGAAACCGCACTTAGCCTCCCAATTGGGCCATTGTGCGTGATAGTTTCGTCCTGTCCGTCTGTCTGTCTGTCCGTCCGTATGTCATACGCATTTTACTCAAAGACAACTCAATGAATATTGATGAAAAAATAAATGTACCTGAGTGTAGCAGCATACAGAAACTGAGCGGCAACTGTAACCCCAGCCAGCCACCAGATCGCCTCCAGATAGAAGAACACTGGCTGCCCAATACCCACACAGCTTTCTACTGGAGGTAAACTTCCACCCCTGTCTACCATATGGCATTCACGATGGGATGTAGTGTTGATGTAAGGTTCTAAGTACCGATAGAAAGCGCCTATGATTACCTGAAAGAATATATGAAATAACTGACGCAACTTCGTCTTGGTTAAAACCTCGTAATATTTGCAACAAATGACACACTTCAGTGCAGGAAATGAACTAATGGTGACATTCCTTACGTTGGCTTTTGTAAACACATTTATCACTATTACTACATAGTATAAAACGAAGTCGCTTCCTGTCTGTCTGTCCCTATGTATGCTAAGATCTTTAAAACTACGCAATTTAATTTTAGTGTGATGTAAATAGACAATTTCTTTTGCGCTTACATTGCAAACGCTGGCTGAACTCTAGGAGATATATCAAAATAATGTACTACAATATTGTACACCTAAAAGAGGTCTACAAAAAAGTTCGCGATGGTATATGTCTATCTCTTAGGGATAACCCACAATAACCATTTTTTATCTTTTACTTTTTACTCCGGCTTTACCTATTGTTAGCCAACTTTTGCATCCTAAGTAAATAAAGAATTTTGATTCTACAATAAAGGTCAAGACACACTGATCAAATCGGAAAGGGATTGGCACCGTACCAAGTCGAGACTCGGACTGCCTCTGTGGCGCAGTGGGACTGTGTCCGACTGCAATGCAAGAGGTCGTGGTTTCGATTCCTATACGGTACATCACTTTGTGTGATCTTAAAATTGTTGTTCTAAGTCTTTTTTTAAAGTCCCAGTCCCCCGCGACACAGGGCTTGTACCCTAATGCGGGAAACTTCTTAAAAAAAAAAGTATTGTTTGTATGAAACTCCCTTCTGCAACGCAAACTAATCGGATTCGTAATCGCCTCGTTTCCGGACAAGGGGGTCTAGACAAAGTCACATTCGAAAAGCGAAGTCGTTAATGGAAAAGAATTATAGTATAGAATTTGACGTTTGCGGTGGAGACCATAGACATTTTTTTTGTTTTTTTTTTGCGAACGATTAGTACGGCGTTATCGAATTCACCACGGAACGAATGTACCTTGTCCAACCCCCAAGCTCACGAATAGTTGACGGCGAGGTGATTTGATACGGTGAAGATAGCTTTTAATTTGACGTTAAAAGGACATTACTTACTTCAGGGTGTATATTAAACCGATTGAAGGCATTCACGTCCTTGGGAAACTCGACCAGTCGATCGTACATAAGTTTTGATATCCCAGCAAGGAATGGTCTCTCCTCCACCACAGTTTTGTAATACGAATAGTAGAATCCCATTTCTGTTCGAAAAGACATCTCTCGCTCCATTTCAGAAAGGTAGGAGAAGTTCCGGTCATTTTCAAAAAGATGGGAGACGTATATGTAGTGGAGATATCCTAGGGAAAATGCTGTAAAAATAAGAAAAAAAAATAATGCGACTGCTTGATTTAAGGTTATTTTGTTTTATCTTTTTTACAGGCGGGTTTTTTTTTATTTAAATATATATTGCGGACTTCAAGACAGAGTATACGCAAAAATGTGTTTTTTTTTATAATATCAATATTTTCGAATTTTTTTTTTCGTTTCCCGCCGATATTTCTTGGTAGGGATAAAAAGTGTATTCGCCAATTTCAAGTATATTTTCTTTCAGTTTCAAGTATCAATTCTTTCAAGTTTTCAGTTATCACGTATTTCAAGTATAATTTGTACTGGTAGAGTATATTTCTTCGGTAATTTTACACGTTAAACGTGGTGCTGTAAAAATAGCGACATGTTAGTTTGCGGCCATTTTAACAACCCATCTTTTCTAATTTTATCGATACATCTGCCATCATTTTTTTTTAGTAAATGACTTTAAAAGATATAAATAAAATACTTTCGGATGCAAGACTGGCAGTCAGATTTATTTTCATACTAGAAAGACGTACAAACGTTATAATTTATGTTCGTACGTTAACGTTATAATAATTTAATTATAATTTATGACAAAGAAAATGAAATGATTTCAAAATATAACAAATTAAAAAAAGTTGGGGATTACGTTACCTAAATTTATCTAACTATCTAATTTTTATTGTATTTTTATAATTTGAAAATATTGTGAATATCTGTGTATGAGGCAGGTAACCCTGCTACCGACTTTATCGTTAGGGTTATCCGATACAGTCAGCAACTATCCCTTTTTTGAGAGGTCAATTAAAACATAATTTACTCAAAACCAGTATTAATATGTTTACAAAAATAGGCTGTAGTAAATATTTAATAAGTGGGGCATCATCCAGGTATACCCTATTATAAATCCTATATACCTTGGAATAAAGCTAACTTTCTATTTTTGACAAGCCAAATGGACGGATAATCTTCGAAAATATTAGAAATAATGGATTTAATTATAAACAAATGTTTTCAAAAATTTCTTGAAACTTCTACAAAGTTGATAATTGTTTTTTCATTGTCACATTGCATACAAATGTTTTGTATTATCATTTTTAAACATTCCCTAAAAGTAAATTTTGAGAAAACATAACATACGGTTTGTGTAATTTTAAAAATTGCAGTTTTTAAAATAATTACAAAAAAAAAACAAGCATTTCACATTATTATAGACATACTTTCATAGACATCTGATTTTTTTTAAATATGTAGGTACACTGAAAAAAAATTATTAGTTTTATTTGTCTCCTGAAAAATAGGGGTTTATATGCCCCTATGGCTTGAAGCCCGCGATATATATTGAAAATTAAAGTGAAAATGGTCAGTCACAAACTTTAAATCAAAAAACGATACGAAACAGGTAAAAGTACTGTTATAATAAAGTAGGAATTATTTAAAGTACTTTTTTTATTCCTATAATTAACAAGTTATAAAACCTTTGTAATTTTTACATAAAAGATAGTCTTAACATAACGGATTTATAGAAATAATTTGTTTTACTGCATATTATGTTTGTATTTTGCCTATTATTTATGCCTAAAGATAGATAGAAAATTCATAATTGTACACAACAAAATTACATTGAAATTGATGCATGTTACATAGGGCCTTATTGCTGAGAGCAATATTTTTATTTTATTACTAGCTGTCCCGCGCAACTTCGTCTGCGTAAATTTTCCCCCTTTTTTTATAATCCTATGTTACTTCTAATACCTCCAAGAATATGTGTACAAAGTTTCATGATGATCGGTTGAGTAGTTTTCATGTGAAAGTGTAACAAACAAACTTACATTCACATTTATCTATTAGTAGAATTTTTATTTCTTTTTCTTAATTATGTTAATGAATAAATAACTATGACAATGACTAGATACTGTATGCTACATAATCCAATCTAATATTATAAATGTGAAAGTAGCTCTGTCCATCTATCCGTTACGTTTTCACACTTAAATTGCTGAACCGATTTAGATGAAATTTGGTATGGAGATAGTTTAAATCCTGGGAATACACAGGATAGTTTTATCACAATAACTGACATTCATACGGGCAGAGTCATAGGCAAAAGCTAGTATTATTATGTAGAATTGGATCTCAATGACATTAAATGTTGATAAACTTTCGCGATTTGTACACATTATGAAAATATATGTATTACGGGTCTTAATTGCGTAAATAATTTCATGGTCGAAACATCGGGCAATAAACAAGGTATTTTACCTCAAATTATTCACGCGATTAAGACCCATAGTATATATATTCTCAATGACATTGTTAAAGTTGTAAAAGAACTATCTGAAATCTAACTACATTATTTTTATCTTATCTATGTAAAGATGAAGTTATCTTAGAAGGGAATGTGAGCTATACTTATTTATTCATATTACTTCAGACAGTATTTTAACCAAACAGTGCTTTGTTTTTGTAATTTTATTTTGAAAATATTATTACAAAAACAAAGACAAAACATTCATTATGCTAATTTATTTCATTTAATGTAGTACCTATGAAAAATTATGATTAGTTTCCAAGGGCTAACTATGGTACAGATTGCAACTAATTTAATAATACAGGTACACTGTGTCCACCCGTAACCATATTGCAATATGGTTGAAATGTCTGGCAATAACCAAGGTATTTTTCCATATACTATTCACGCGATTAAGACCCGTAATATATATTTTAATAATAAATAAAATTAAAAATACTGTTATGAATCAACTATAATGACCTGAAATTATTATAGACATTGGTAGCAAAGGGTTCCATTGCGTGAAAACTGAGCTGGTATGGCTACGTTCATAGGTTCTGATTATTGCTTTTAGCCTAGCTCTTAGCAGGACATATGAATATGTCCTACAGTAACTATACAAATGAGTAGTTAAAATCGTTTATGTTCCAAGTTTATTACAGGAACAGATGGGTTTTATTTTTAAACATTAAGGTTAAATTGAAGATTAAATGATATGATGAAGATTAAATTAAATGGTACTTAGCGGTCGCTAATA
The DNA here is from genome assembly GCA_945859575.2 of Herminia tarsipennalis. NCBI lineage: Eukaryota > Metazoa > Arthropoda > Insecta > Lepidoptera > Erebidae > Herminia > Herminia tarsipennalis. The sequence continues at coordinate 18,814,258 of OX243854.2, read as the reverse complement.
AAAAAAAAGAATTAAAAAAATAATAAAACAGGAAACATACCGATGGTCGCTATAAGACAGCCTTTTGCTAATTTTTTTGTGGGGAACTTCTTTTTGGGTTTGGTTTTCGGTTCAATTTTATTTTCTTCCATGTTTTGTTTAAGCTTTTTACATGTCTTATTTCATAAACAGCCTCTTTATTTCTTTCGATTAAATTATTTTACGATATTGGCCTTGCTAAGGCTTGGCTTGACAGTTTTGACAGTAGTAATTTGACACTTCGAAGTTTGACAAAGTGTGATTAGGGTTGTATAAAATAAATCGACAAATGAGTATTATCGATAATACAATTTTCATTTTCCTCTATATTCCAAGAAACAATTAGAAATGTCTGGAAGCGTCAAAGCACAAAGACAGACAAATTTGTTTCAAAAGTAATAAAATAATTTAGACTTTTATGTTAGGAATTAAAGATTGTTTGTACCTCTTTTATTTTAATAAAAAAATATAATTATTTAAAAATATACGTTAATAATATAAGGTCATTTTCAATTGGGAAGTTGACTACAATAAAAGTCAATTATTTTATACTAATCAGGTAATAGTAGATAGTTATTTTACAATATAATATGAAATGATTTGACGATAGGAACTTAGAACGTCATATACATTTCTATAGAGCTTGCCCTTTTGATATTTCATTAAAAGAGACTAATTTGACTTGACAGTCAACATCCATTTATAATACTTTATACAAATAATTTTTTGTTAGATTGAATATAACATTTTGCCAAGCTTAACAAGCTTGGATATAGCACATCCCTATAGAGATTGACGTTTAGGTGAAGTGTTGCCACTGTGGAAAACAACTTAAGATTAAGAATGTCGATTCTTTCCGAAAGTTATTGATTTTTATACCGATTCACATCGAACGTTGAGCAGTCGATTTACAAAAATCAAAGACTAAAAGATCGATTACTGAGAAATCGATCACAAACGCAGCACAGATTACGAAATATAATTTTTGTTTTTTTTTATCCCCGGATACAAGACATGCCATCTCATGAACGAGACTGTATTGTTTTATTCAGTTTCATTTGCTGTGTATTCATTCAGGACATAGTGTAGTGTAGTTTGTAGTGTTACAAAGTATGACAAGTATAATGTAGGTACCTAAAAAAAGGTCCTTCAACATAGCCTTCTGTATTTTATTTAATAGGTATCTATTTATCTCATCAAATGAATAAGGTAAGCTAAGGTCATATATCGATTTGTTAAATCGATTCAGTCCGGCGTATCGATTAAAAATACAATTTTGCCCTAAGAAATCGATTCTTCAATTAATAGATCTCAGGTCGACATATCTTAATTATTTTATCTTGATAAAAATCGAAGCATTTAATAAATGAATGTTTTGTAAAAATCAGTTAAATATATCGGGACTTAATCGCGCGAATTATTTACAGGAACAAACCTTTTAGGTAGGTCGTTGGCTTTTCTTTATGTGAAGGTATCGGCGAGACAAAATGGCACTCTCGGACACTATAGGTACCTACCGAAACCCTACACACACTGATAGATATAGGTATACATGCTATATCGCATCATCATCTGCGCCACTTAGTCCATTGTAGGTTAAAACCCATTAGAATACGCCCATTGCGACTCCGAACACATGGAGGATGAACTTTCACACGTTCGGGACTAAGCAATGGATACAGGCATAACCAACATCTAATGAGCAGGAAACCAGAGGTAAATTCCGACAGAGTGCTAGCTTTCATGCCCTACATTACAGGAATACTAACATTTAAACTTTCACATTGCATGATTATAACTGTTTATTAAACGGGAATTACGGCGCATTGTTTACCTTAAAATTACTTGACGTTTCGACCAGGTTACAGGAATTACGGAAAAAAATGGAACAGTAGGTATTGAAGAATTACCTACTCTATAGCGACTTAGGTATATGTCCGCTACCACAATCGCTGTCGGTCGGCAAAAAATGTGAGGCAGTTGCGGTTGGCCACACCTACTTTAACAGCGCGGGGCTAAAACGGCTATTACACTGTCCTAAATCAGGGCCCTAAAACGAGGTGGCCTTGAAAAATTGTTAGAGAATTAGGGCCCTTATTCTTCTCGTTTCGCGTCGTCGTCGCTAAAAAGTGTTAGGAGTTTTACTTTATTATTGTTAATTAGCATTATGTAGTTCGGTATAAATATCGCATCCTATGCTTGTCAACACACACTGTTGTTTTTGTCGCGCTTGTGCTAGCTAGTACCTAATCTTATAAATAAAATTCTCGTGTCACAATGTTAGTTACCATACTCCTCCGAAACGGCTTGACCGATTTTTATGGAATTTTATATGCATATTCAGTAGGTATGAGAATCGGCTACTGGCTATATAACATCACGCTACCACCAACAATAGGAGCGGAGCAGTAATAAAAAACGGGGAAAATGTACGCATACGAAGTTGCGCGGGACAGCTAGTTACAATCTGTAATTCTTTATTATGTAGTCATCATAAAATTAGTTAAATATTTTTCCTGTTTTTATTCACTGTCGCAAATAGGTACGCCTTATCTATCTCTCGCCGCAACGCATAAAAATAGCAGAATTATATGGAAGCGGTCAGGAATAGCTCAACCGACTCCTATAATGATACTGCCTCTGTGGCGCGGTGGGAGTGTATCCGACTGTTACTAAAGAGGTCGTGGGTTCGATTCCCACATGGGACACCACTTGGTACCACTTGACACCACACCACCATGGTATTCCACAAATTGTTGTTTCGAGTCTGGGTGTACTTTGTGTCCGTGACTCGTATGTTTGTAAAGTCCCCCGCGACACAGGGCTTGTGCTCTACTGTGGGAGTCCATTAAGTAAAGGGCCCTATAAACGATCAAAATGTTGTTGTTTATCAAATAATTTGACAGTATACCGCTTTGTTTGAAGGTTTTGTCAAACGTTCTGGGTGTTTTACGTGTTTGATGAATTATGCAGAGATATAATAATTGTACACAAAACGATTTCCTACATTGTCAACCGCCACCAGCCAAAACTTTCCTCGCTAATCGACCCGAATTAAACTTCACGAATGAATTAGGCAAACTGAAAAATTTAATAACACAGAACCAGTTCTGAAAATGCGGCGGTAGCCTTATGGTTAAGGCATCGGTCTCGCAATCGTGAGGTCGCGGGTTCGAATCCTACCCATTATCCTACCGACGTGAACTCTCCAACTAAGCTCAAAGACTTGTGTTAGGAGTGCCTAACACAAGTCTTTGAGCTTAGTTGGAGGAGTTAACAAGATTTAGACGTTTCGATCGAATTGCACCAATCGTGGTACAGTCGACCCGTGACCACGATCGGTGCAATTCGATCGAAACGTCGGGTAAATAAAAGGTACCTTTAAATAATTCACGTGATTAAGTCCCGAAATATGTCCAAAAAGTAGTCGTGTTATTTGCAAAATATTGTGGAGATGAATTCATTTTACGTTATTGCTCAGGTCTATAAGAAAAGAAAAAAAAGATGATTATATATCGCGTAAATGATTATACTCACAAAATTTGAATAGAATCTGTCTAGTAGTATTTGCACCAACTCCGAACAAACAAACAAACAGACACGAACAAAACAAGGCATAGATACCTAGATGGTACGCTAATTTTAGAATTATACGTCTTTTACTTTTTAATTTTATAGAGTTAGATTAATACAAGGTGCTCTACAAGCGATAAGGAAAATATTGTTTCAGGAAAATAAGCATTAAAATATAAAGTCTAAATGAAGTTAATATTATAATAGTAAACTTATAATATTATACACTGCCAAGACTACGAAGGCACTCGTTTGTCTCTAGGTGTGCAACAAAAAACGCAACAAAAAACGACTGTCTGATTTCGAGAAAAAAATGTTTGTTTCAACTGCGATAAAATACTCTAAGTCTGTAAAGTTAAAAATCGCAATCAAACGAGCACAGGTACACTAAAACAAAACTTGAAGACACTCTCCTGGCTGGTGGATCATATACCTAAAAAGTACTAAAGGATATTTATTCTCCCCCATCTAAAGGTTCATTTCCGTGCATCGCGGCCGATCGCGAGTCGCGCGCGGGTTACGACAAGCGACTGACGCGCGCGGCCGATGCGACAATAGTCAGAGTGCGCGCGCAGCCTACGACAGTCGTCGGCCGCGCGCGTCTGTCTCAGGCCTCGGAAACGGCGCCATACATTCTCATACTCTGAGTATTGTCGCATCGGCCGCGCGCGTCTGTCGCTTATCGTAAGCCGCGCGCGTCTCGCGATGCACGGAAATTAACCTTAAGAGGTCTGCGTTCCCGCGGTGGATTTTTTTAGGCTTGTAATGGATTGAGTTGCCTATTGAGTTAAATTTCTTTTTGCTCAAAGGTTGTCTTTACCTAAACTGTAAAGAAAAACAGCGATGAAGGTCATTTTGTCTTTTCCTCAAAATGTTCTAGTTCCAAAATAGCTGAATCCCGTAATGTCTGAATGTTATCTATCAAACAAAATCATGTGGTCAATCAACCTACCTATATTGTGCATTGCGGCGGATCCTAGAGGAGGCGTATGCACAGGCTGGTAGGTTTGAACGAAAAGGAAGGGTCCCTTAAGTGGTAAAGTTAAGAAAATAATCAAAAAAGTAAAATAATAACTCAAAATATGAATTTACTATGACTAAATGTTATTCAGTAAAAGTGCTAAAATTAATTATTATTAATAAAATAATAAATTCATATTATTTTCATTTTATTTGAATACAATATACGCAATAATTTCTTAAGTATTCTGACTGAATCTTTGAATCGTTAGTACCGTCGAATTGACCGCTGCGGTCTTTATAATAATAATATCTTTATAATATCTTAAGACAACTCACACAACGTCATCTGATCCCAAACTAAGCAGAGCTTGTACTATGGCAATCGGACAACTGATAAACATACTTATGTATTTCTAAATACATACATATTATAAATAAATAACACCCAGACACAGAATAAACCATCGTGCTAATCAAACAAAGTTTTATCCTGGGTGGGGATCGAACCCACGACTTCTTGCGTAGCAGTCGGATACACTACCACCGCGCCACAGAGGTTAGTATGAAGCCTGGCTCTTCTAGTGTTAAATGACGGAGATAACATAAGCTTATATATAAAAAAAATATCACTGACGTCAGATACAACGATTAAAGTGACCGGTCATCGATTTTTATGACGTTATCACTTCTATATCTTCTTCTATATCTTCTATACATATAATAAAACTGTAAATTTCACGTGTCTGTACATGGCCGAACTTAGTGAAAAAAAATATTAGGAAATGTTCGAAAAGAGTATTTAAACACTTTGCTGCATTTTTAGAAATGTCTGTCTGTCTGTCTGTCTGTTTGTTTGAACACGCATCACGCAAAAACTACCGTACAGATTCGGTTGAAATTTTGCACGTGCAATCTAATAGATGCAGATTAACATTTAGGCTATAAATTATCACGCTTTTTCCCATAGGAGCTAAGCAGTAAGGGATAATGTCTGTAGCTATTTTTCGTTATAAAACAGTATACTACTTGACGGATCTTTATGAAAATTTGCAGTTTTATAGTAAATACTATAGGACATTATTTACACTATGAATCATTACGCTAACGTCTATGGGGAACGAGTAGCAACGTATTTTTTGTCGCACCATAATAGTTTATCACAAAATTTTCCACAATTAGACATTATCTATAATTGTAACCCGTGGAATGCATAACTTCACGCTAAAACTAAAAGGAGCTAAACACAACATTTTTAAGTTTCATAAGAACAGTTATTTTGACATGATAAGTAGCGAACAGTATAGCCTCGAAGCTATGCTAGCAGACTTTGACGACGCAGTCCCAGGCTCGAATCTGATTATGTTCTTTTTGTATTTTTTAAAATTGTCTTTATCCTTTTTTAATATTTTTCTGAATGTTTTAGTTATTTTTTCGACCGTAGGTAACTTAATTTACTTTGGTTATTACTTTTTTATATTAAAAATCAAGTAAATTATGCACCTAGGTAAGTTAATTATAGGTATTGCATGCATTGCTGAGAGTAATGAATTAATCGTAGTAGAAATGAAAAACAATATTACATTATAATTAAAAAGTATTCGACATTTTCCAGAAATGATATGTTCGTCTAAAAAAAAAGATATTACACACGTAAAAAAATACATGTAGCGCCATCTATGAAATCAAATTGTTCAACGTGATCAAATAATTTTGATCACGGTGAACAACAAAACAACGGCAACATTCTTGAAAGTAGATGGCGTTGTATTCAATAATGTTCTATACTTAGTAAAATAAGTTTTAAAAAGTGACACATTGCTATGATTTTTAGATATGTTTGTCTGTCTGTCCGTTTGTTTGACCACGCATCACACAGGTGCATCGAGGATCATGTTTATGGTTGGAGATCACGTGTTCATAAATTCAACGATAATGAATGGCTCAACATCGGCCAAGTGTGAGTAGTTCGGGTGACGGGAGGAGGGGGTCACATGATCCTCGATGCACCTGTGTGATGCGTGGTCAAACAAACGGACAGACAGACAAACATATCTAAAAATCATAGCAATGTGTCACTTTTTAAAACTTATTTTACTAAGTATAGAACATTATTGAATACAACGCCATCTACTTTCAAGAATGTTGCCGTTGTTTTGTTGTTCACCGTGATCAAAATTATTTGATCACGTTGAACAATTTGATTAGTCTTTGTCTGTCAACCGTACCTACCTTTAGGTGTATTTCAGATATGAAATACACCCCATTTTTAGCCAAAATGGCAAAACAGAACCCTTATAGTTCCCTTATGTCCGTCCGTCCGCAGCTTAGCTCAGAGACTGTTAGTGCTAGAAGGTTGCAACTTTTGCATGAATAAATTACTAACGCCGATAAAGTGAAAGAATAAAATCTTGAAAATCATTATTTTTTTAAGGGTACCTCTCTTATATGTAGAGTGGGGATGTGATTTTTTTTCTCACCTACCTACCCCATCGTGTGTGGTATCATTAGATAGGTCTTTTAAAAAGCGTTTAGGGTTTGTGAAAACTATTTTTAGATTTAAGGATTCCTTTGTGTATAATATTAGGCTTTATAGTGAACATTTTTGTTAGAGTCAAGTGTCCCCCTGCCAGCTAAATGGTTGATGTTGGGTATGTGAAAAAAATCAGGGTAGTAGTATAAATACTAAAATTATAAGGAAAACTATCACAGTGAAGTACTTAGGCTTTACAAGTTTACGATAACATGGGAAGTAACAACATTTTCGTACAAATTCTATTGAAAATTATTAGGTAATAAGTAGGTATAACGTTGAAAGAATGAAACAAAAACAACAGAAAACCCACTTCTTAAGCCGCACACCAAACTAATTATCTAAAACAATAGAACAGATCGATTTTTATTTAGTACACAGAAGACACATGTATAGACATTATTATAATATAACAGGAAAAGTCATGCAGAAGATAAAAATAAACAATAAATAAAACAGTGAAATAATAAAAATAACAATAGACAAAAAGAAAACAAACACAAATTAATAACAAAAAACACAATTAACGAATACATAGTCATAGTCTGTATTTGGTACTTATTTATTTTCACAAAGCTTTTCGGTGTTGAAGCTATCAATAGATGAGTATATGACGATTCTCCGCTGCTGAGTCATATCGCGGTCCACCCGACAGGACTGTTTCCAACATATTTACACAGAAGTTATTTCGTAACCCAAACTACCTTAATTTAAACCCGACTTTCACGCGAACGAAGTCGCGGGCACAGCTAGTCAAAAATAAGAACACTGCTTGATTAATTTCTTAAAACAAAATAAATCCTACAATTTAGTTGAAAATCTTAACGCCATCTATTGAACTTTAAGGTAATTAGGTAGTGTGAGTCTTCAATTACTGATCTGTAGAGCTCGGATGTTTAATATATATTTTTATTTTATTTTCGGTTTTTATTTTGTTTTCTACATAAATTACGACATTAGGAACGAGAAAAATAAATTTTTATTTTCCATATTACATAGGTTTTTAAGTAAAAATAAGTAATATGGGTTTCAAATGAGAAGATATTCATGATCGCGTCAATTTCACTCTGTACTTGTCAAAATTGTACTGCTAGCAACAAAAACTCCCAAGTCGGGTAAAGTACGTATGTGTATTATGGTAATAGAACAGACAATTAAGAAATGAATATTATTAGTATTATTTATTACTAGCTGTCCCGCGCAACTTCGTATGCATAAATTTTCCCCGTTTTTGCAACATTTCTCATTGCTACTCTGCTCCTATTAGTCGTCGCGCGATGTTATATAGCCTATATTTTTAACTCGACTTTGGATGATAGAGGAGCCACACCACCTTCCATCCCAAAGTGTAAGAGCTCCATGCCAGAAATACGCATCACGCAACGTGCGGTTAGGCAGGAGCTCAGGCTCCTTGATACCCAGAAATCGAGCGGGCCGGACGGCATCCCTGCAGTGGTACTTAAGACGTGCGCCCCTGAGTTGACCCCCGTTCTGACGCGCCTCTACCGCCTCTCATATAAAACCGGAAGGGTTCCATCTTCGTGGAAGGTCGCCAATGTCCACCCTATTCCCAAAAAGGGTGACCGGTCAGACCCGTCAAATTACAGGTCGATAGCGATAACATCCTTGTTGTCAAAGGTGATGGAGAGAGTTCTCAACACCAGACTCTTGCGGTATCTTGAGGAGCACCAGCTGATAAGCGACCTCCAGTACGGTTTCCGTTACGGTCGCTCAGCTGGTGATCTCCTTGTGTACCTCACGCACCGCTGGGCTGAAGCCTTGGAAGGCAAGGGCGAGGTTCTTGCTGTCAGCCTCGACATCGCCAAGGCGTTTGACAGAGTCTGGCACAAGGCCCTTCTATCGAAGCTTCCTTCTTATGGAATCCCCGAGGGGCTCTGCAGATGGATCGCTAGCTTTCTGGACAATCGGAGCATTATGGTCGTCGTTGACGGTGCTTGTTCCAGTCTGAAAACCATTAATGCTGGCGTCCCACAAGGTTCGGTGCTCTCCCCAACACTGTTCATTCTGCATATCAATGATATGCTGTCCATAGAGAACATACATTGCTATGCGGATGACAGCACGGGTGATGCGCGATATACCAGCCAACAGAACGTCCCTCGGAGCGTTGTTCAGGAGAGACGGTTGCAACTTGTGTCAGAAGTCGAGGACTCTCTGGGGCGGGTCTCCGAATGGGGTGAGAGGAACCTGGTTCGATTCAACCCCACAAAGACACAAGTATGCGCGTTCACTGCGAAGAAAGACCCATTTGTCCTAGTGCCACAGTTCCAAGGAGTTACACTCCGAGTCACCGAGAGTATTGGGATCCTCGGTGTCGAAATCTCCAGCAAAGTCCAGTTTGGGAGTCATTTGGAAAGTAAAGCCAAATTGGCGAGCAAAAAGGTGGGTGTCCTCAACAGAACGAAGCGTTACTTCTCGCCGGCACAGCGACTTGTGCTCTATAAAGCGCAGGTTCGACCGCACGTGGAGTACTGCTCTCATCTCTGGGCGGGTGCCCCCAAATACTTGCTCGATCCATTTGACTCCCTCCAAAGGCGAGCCGTTCGGATCGTTGATGACCCCAATCTCACGGACAGACTGGAGTCTTTACAGCAGAGGCGTGACTTTAGTGCACTTTGCGTACTCTACCGTCTGTTCAACGGGGAGTGCTCTGAGGAACTGTTTGACATGGTGCCACCGTTACCTTTCTACCACCGCACCACTCGACATCGTAGTAGGGTTCATCCATCCCACCTGGAAACAATACGGTCCTGTACGGATCGATTCCGGCGTTCTTTTCTTCCACGTACGTGTAGACTCTGGAATGAACTACCTGCTGCGGTGTTTCCCGAGCGCTACGACATGTCTTTCTTCAAACGAGGTTTAAAGAGAGTTTTCACTTCACGGTAGGCAGCGGCTTGGGTGTGTCCCTGACATTCCTGTAGTCCATGAGCGGCGGTTACCGCTTACCATCAGGTGGGCCGCTGGCTCGTCTGCCAACCATAGGCAATAAAAAAAAAAAAAAAAAAATATTGCCTTTCTCGATAAATGGGCTATAAAACAAAAAAAAAAAAAATCAAATCGGACCAGTAGTTCCTGAGATTAGCGCGTTTAAACAAACAAACAAACAAACTCTTCCGTTTTATAATATTAGTGTAGATTCAATAAACACGAAACAGAAATAAGTAAATAGGCAAAATTTAAGAATATTCTACACTTTAATGGCCTTTCAGTCAGACGTAATATTTTTTTACCTAAAACATAATAAATAGTAAAATACAGTGCTTATAAATAGTTCATTAGAGTAGGTAGGTACTTACTTCTGTATAGTATTATATTATCTGTGCTTCTGTGTAATACTAATGACACGTTTTTACGAATAATTTTATAGCTGACCTTACGTTACACAATCAAAGTTGTAGTCGTATTGCGAAACAAAATTCCATCATGACAGTTATCAACTCATTTGAAACGCATCAATAACAAAAAAATATTTGCTTAGGGATAAAATTAATAGCGCATGTCGTTTTTTAATAATATTAATAGCGCATGCCACAGGGCTCAATTTTAGGCCCCTTCTTGTTTACATTGTTCATTAACGACATTAATTCCTGTTTTCAAAATACACGCTTCCTCTTATATGCTGATGACCTTAAGATTTTTCGTGGCATACATACTAGCACAGATTGCGAAAAACTGCAACTTGATTTGAACCGTTTGTCTTTGTACTGTATTAAAAATAAATTACAATTAAGCCTGTCTAAGTGTAAATCCATTTCTTTTACAAAAAATGTCAATATCTTGCAGCACACATACTTTCTCTGTAATACTCCCTTAAATAAGTTTTCCAACATAAGGGATCTTGGTGTGTTTTTTGATTCAAAACTTCACTTTGATATCCATATTGATCATATCGTGAGCAAAGGCTTTCAACTTTATGGTTTTATTAAACGTTCTTGTACACTATTCAAAAACCCTGCTAGTTATGTATTGTTGTACAAGGCGCTCATTAGATCGCAACTCGAATTTCCCACTCCTGTTTGGAACCCGTTTTATAATAAATATAGCGATCAGTTAGAGTCAGTGCAACGCAAATTTTTAAAATTTTTAAATTATAAGTGCTTTTCTACATGGTGTTCATACGAAACTTTGTTAAATAAATTTAAATTTATTACTCTCAAGGCGAGACGGTTATACTTGGATCAAACTTTTCTATATAAAATTTGTCATAATAATTTTGATTGTAATGAATTAATGAACCAAATTCATATTAGCATACCTAGTAAATCTCTAAGAATTCGCAACACATATAATCAAAACCTATTTGCTCCGAAGATGAGCAGAACGAATGCTGGAGAACGAGCTCCCCTGAGGAGAATTATGAAATCATATAATGATAATTTTGCCGGAATCGATATATTTTACTTGTCACCTTCAAAATTTAAACAAGTTATTTTGCAAAATTTATAATCTTCACTTAGCTATCATCTTACTCCCTCATACCTTTATATTTTTGTTACAGTTCACTATGCTATGAATATTTCTTTGTAGTTATTACTTGTGGATAACGGTGCTGGTTGCGTGATTAGACAAATAAGTTAATTAGAAATAAGGTAATTGTTAACTATTATTACGCAATTGTTTGTTACCCCGAATAAAATAAAATAAAATAAAATAAAATAAAATAAAATAAATAAAATTAAAAATTAACTAAGTCGTTTTCTCCTTATCAACCTTAAATTCTTCAAAAATCAAGAAGAGTTATGTCTCCGTTATTAAGCTGGGTCAGTGGCTTGGAGTACTGGTGATCAAAAAATATTTCCGTTTTTCTGGGAGCACCACTAAACAATGAATTGTTTAAACGGGTTGTTTGATACATTGCTTCTGTTCTCAATATATATATATATATATATATATATATATATATATATGAATCACATCAAAGTTGGCTTGTGCGGCAAGCGGACGTTAAGCCGCATGCCGCAAGCATTTTAAATAAAACGGCGAAAAGGAAGGTGAAAAGTATGTTACTTTTTGAGAGCATGCGGGAGACGGGTATGTTTACGGAAGTCCACTTAAGTTGCAATCATTACTTGTAGAGAATGTTCCGAAATGCTCCAACGCAAAAATACAATTTTTAGGTGAGCCATTTTTGTCAACGATGATGTATAAATTAATGTACAAAACGTTTTCAACGGATTAAACTGGAATGTTTTAACATGTATTATGTATGTGCTGTAACAAATGTAATCTAAATCTCACTATTACTCGTTTATTATCTACTAGCGGCCCGCTCCGGCGTCGCACGGATATAAAATATTTGAATGGATGGAAGGTTTATATTTTATTGTACATATAAACATTCCTCTTCAATCACTTTATCCATTAAAAAAAACCGCATCAAAATTCGTTGCGTAGCTTTAAATATTTAAGCATACATAGGGACAGAAAAAGCGACTTTGTTTTATACTATGTACGAGTAGTAATTGAAAGTTTTCTTAAGTAGGTACATTTAAAACATCTACAAGTATCAGTAATTGATAACGTAATTGAGTTTTGACTAGAATTCGAGCTACTAACATTTGCGCGAGAGCGTTCAAATGTGCGGTCAAAAGCACTTCTTAATATCATTACTTATTAAAGACAATTATATTTTATTTACATGAATGTATAAACTGGTAGACTGTTGTTCGATTGAGGCAAAAATCTAATTTTACCGATAACTGATTTCCGTTATGCGTAGGAGCCGTTGATAATAATAGTGTACTGGTACAAGAAGCTTTCGCAAGGTCACGAAGAGGAAAACAAGCCGCGGGTAGAAGGGGGATAGAGCTCCCGCGGTGATGTGTAGAGCGACCGCGCGTTATGTCGCACCAGTCCCGCATCGGAGTCTGAGAGACCGCCTTGTGTTCTATACTAGCACCATGTACTGCTTACTTGCAATCTTCGTTCTCCTGGCGACCGCCACTGGTGAGTGTTTGTTCTGTTTAGCTGTTCTATATTGTAGGGCACTTGACATTCAGCGCCATCACCGTGCATTGATGTTATATTCATTTATTTTATTATATATATATTATTATTTATTTATATGCACAAACTACCTATTTCAGTGGCGCAGTGAGAGTGGGTATAGCTGTACAAAGAGCTAATGGGTTCGATTCCCAAGCGGGTTGAAACGTTGTGAGAACGATAATTATTTATCATGTCCACAAATTCCTCCTATGACACAGGGTTTGGGTCCTAGAGCAGGAGTTAATACTTTTTATAGCCATTGTGTTGTTAATTACAGATATGATACTGGCTTTCTCTCGCGGCTCCGCCCGTGTGGATGTTTGTTATTGCGATAAAAACCAACCCATATCCTTTCCCGAGATTTAAGCTATCTCCATACCAAATTTGATTTCAATCGGTATAGCAGTTTACTTAAGTGTGAAAACGTAATAGACAGACAGAACTATTTTTTTTTTAAATATTAGTTTGGATTAGGTTTTCCCCGTGGCTTTGCCCGCGTTAAGTTTCAGTTTGAAATATGGAGTTTTTGCGTTTTTCTCGATTTTTTTCCAATCGATCAATGCACAGCTAAAGCCGCTGGTCGTAGAGACGTGAAATTTCAAGTAAGTACTTTATATAATGTAGGCTTCGTAATTCATCCCCTAAGGGGGTAAAATAGTGATTGTAAATTTGTATAAAACTCCGTCAGTTTTTAAGTCAAATTTGTGAAATTTCGTATTTGGCTTTTTGGTTTGAAATAATAAATAATAAATTTCAACATTTTTAACGGAAAATCAATCTCTAAGCGGGTATAATAGGGGCTGTAAGTTTGTATGTAACTTCGTCAGTTTAAAATTTAAATCTGTAAAAAATTGGCTTTGTGAATAAAGAAACACCTCATTCAGCGTTTAAAAGCGAAAATCAACCCTTATTGGGGTAAAATCATCCACGCTGTCAAAGCCGCGAGTTCTCTGTCCCGCGCACCCCGCTCACCCACCCGTTAACATCACCCCCCGCTCCCTTCCACCGCGCAGGCGATATACGAGTTAAGCGGTCGGCCTATAGCAATCTATACTTATTTATAAAAAGTGAACCGCCAAATCCTTTTTTCTTAATTTTCAATCACACATAACGTTTAACATCCAGTACGTATACTTTTAGTTTTTCAATTTATTATTGAATCATTCAAACATACAATTTACAAATAATCATAGCACAAATAAACCACTGACTTTGTCCTTATGGTACGGAAGTCGGATCTCAATTCAATTGTTGACGCTTAAATCTAAATGTAGTTATTAAACAATATCGGTAAATCTAATTGATTACTACAATACAATAGTGTAGTCGTTGTGTGAATCGGTAAGTACATCATTAAGTATAATTCTCGAAGTTGTCTAAAATACGATAAAATAAAACAAAAATAAAAGTTTATTTTGTTTATTTGTATCTAAAACATTTTTAACAATGTCATGCTATTTACAGTACGATCAACGTAACTAGGCCGGACTGAAGTAGGCGACAAGTGGTTGCGCAGATGGATTTTTTGGAAGTAAATGGTGACAGGAAGCGGGGGGCGGGGGCGGTAACTAAACCAAGAGGATTAGAGATGCGATTACGCATTACATTGTCATAATTAGTATTACTAATTCATGTTTTTTTTTATTAGTTTGGTAAAGAAATTGTTTTTCAAAGTTTCTTTATTATTTACTGTAACTGTTCTAAATTTAAACTTTTATGAACTCATTTAAATAGTGTTATTATATTTTTGAATTAAAATGCTGTTAGTATTTTTAATCGATTAATCGTTTTCGTAAGTAATTTTAGGGTCGCATCTCTATGACATGCGCGAATGTGATAAAAACCTAACTTCAATCCGGTCAAGTTACGTTGATCGTACTGTACAATAGTGTAGTCGTAGTGTGAATCGGTAAGTACATCATTAAGTATAATTCTCGAAGTTGTCTAAAATATGATAAAATAAAACAAAAATAAAAGTTTATTTGATTTATTTGTATCTAAAACATTTATTATTATATGTCATGCTATTCAGTGAAACCTGTTAAGTTACAGGAGTACTTGTGTTGGTTTTGACTCGCTTCTTCCCCTACATACACAAGTAGAAAATGTTTGGACTAATCATAAAAACAATACATGAAATACAAAATATTTTTCCATAACATTTGCACTTGTTATGGAAAAATGTTAACAAGAGTCCTGTAGGTATATCAGTGTCGCATCGCCGGCATCATCAGATGAAAGCAGCGGATTTAACAATTTTTTCCTACTTTTACAACTTTTTATAATAGTGTGACATTGCAATATATGTGCATTAGTTTGTCGTTATTAAAGATCGAATGTTGTTTATGTAACCTATCTACTCCTTTTTATTTAAACAAATCATTATACATACATCTATACTAATATTATAAAGCGGAAGAGTTTGTTTGTTTGCTTTGTTTGTTTGTTTGCTTTGTTTGTTTGTTTGTTTGTTTAAACGCGCTAATCTCAGGAACTACTGGTCCGATTTGAAAAATTCTTTTTTTGTTGGATAGCCTATATATCGAGGAAGGCTATAGGCTATATAACATCGCGCTACGACTAATAGGAGCGGAGTAGCGACGTGAAATGTTGCAAAAACGGGGAAAATTTACGCATACGAAGTTGCGTGGGACAGCTAGTAAGTAATATAGTTCACTGTGCGGTTATGTCGCCTAGCCTTACTCACCCGTGGCCCAATTTCGAGTGACCTTTAGCTCTGTGTCTTATTATGTTGTTGTGTCCACAGCTAGTGCCGGCGAGACTTCTACAGCTTCAAGCACACCAACTACAACCACAAGCACCCCGCCACCAACGTCGACGATCCCACCAGGTGAGTCACTAGCATGTTAACTGCGGAACTGGTCGCAGTATCCCTCACAGAGAGCGCGTTGCCCCGCGAGGACTCACTGGACCACGAGAAAGAGCGGCGAGACAGCTGCTCCTCAGGAGCCACCTCAGTAGTGTAGCACTCACACGGAGGTCACTACAATGCATGTATGTCTTAATACAAACAATAGAGCCGAACTTCTTTTCTAGTATGGAACCATAAAAACTTACGATTAATTTCAGGTGGCATTTCAATCACACTACGAAGTTAGTATGTATTTAATTAAACCTAAAATAATAATAATAAAGCTTTATTTATTCCGACTTATTTTTACATTTCAAATGTGTTCTTATAACTAATTATTTTTTAATTGTTTTAAATCGAACCCCTTACACCCGTAAGGGGTTCGATTTAAATCAATTAAGCCTCCTCCATTTTTTTCCATCTTTCTTTATCCTCGCCTACTGTCATCCATCTGTCTTCCGCTATCGCCAGTAGATCGTCCGCCGAGCGTCTATTGGGTCGCCCGACGCATCTTTTCCCTATAGGCCCCTTCCATGTTGTCAATTTCAGTGTCCATCTTATATCCTTCAATCGGCAGACGTGCCCTGCCCACTGCCACTTTTACTTTAAAGCATCTGTTATCTTGGTTCTTTTCCTTATACCTACTTTCACTTTTTATTTTTTGTTTTTTCTTTATCTTTAAGATGCTTCTTTTTACTGTTCTTTGTGTAGTTACTACTTTGTTTTTTATTTTATTTGTGTAGACACATGTTTGACTTCCGTACGTCAGGATTGGTAAAAGGTATGTTTCCATTACAACCTTTATTTCTTCTACGCTGTATTCGCCTTTAACAATTTCTTTTTGCGCCCAAAATTTTTTCAATGTATAAAATTTAATTATATACATTACACTAACTTCGAAGTGTGATTGAAACACCATTTGAAAGTTATCCGAAGTGACAATACTTATAAAAAATTATCGATTTCATGTTTTCGATTGTTCATTTGGGTTTTTTTCGTACGTCAAAAGAAAAATACGGAGCCCTTAAAGGATCACTTCGTTGTCGGTCTGTCAAGCCCTTTTTTATCAGGAACGCGTGGAGGTATAAGTTGAGAATAAATGCTAATGTCTGCAATCCCTTGGAGCAGTGGCAAAATTAAACTTCGAAATTTTTTGTCAGCCTCGGTGGGTCGTGATAGTGCGGGCAACTACTGTGTGCCATAGGTTGTAGGTTCGATTATGAATATATATATATTACGGGCCTTAATCGCGTGAACAATTTAAGGTAAACTACCTTGTTTATTGCCCGAGGTTTCGACAGTATTGCAACGGCCGTGGTCACGGGTAGACCGGTAGACAGTCTATATAGTACTAGCTGTCCCGCGCAATTTCGTATGCGTAAATTTTCCCCATTTTTGCAACATTTCTCATCGCTGCTCCGCTCCTATTAGTCGCAGCGTGATGTTATATAGCCTATAGCCTTCCTCGATAAATGCTTTATCTAACAATGAAAGATTTTTTCAATTCGGATCAGTAGTTCCTGAGTTTACCGCGTTCAAACAAACAAACAAACTCTTGAGCTTTATAATATTATATTTTCATAATGTGTACAAATCGCGATAGTTTAATAACATTTATTGTAGGTTCGTGTCTCACACGGGACACCTCTTTGTGTCTTGTGACTTGTTCCCTACCGCGGCACGTTGTCTTTTAATTTAAAAAAAACTAGCAAGAGCATGTTGGACCACGCTCAGTGTAGGGTTCCGCAGCCGTTATTACAAATAAATGCACTGCATATGAACAAATCCGATTTGAATAATTGCACCAGCATAATTTTAGTTTAAGGTAGATATTTATTACCGGTACCGGTATGTGATTTTTGCAATATTTTTTGGTCACACGATTCAAATGATAGAGGGGGGGGGAGGGCACAATTTGTGTAACTTTCAGAGCGAGTATTTTAGCAAAATTCACTTGATCAAAAAAGATTATTAGAAACCTTTAAATGTTTTTAAAAGACCTGTCGAATGATGTGCCACACGTTGATGTTTGCTGAAAAAAAATCAGCTTCTGTTACATGTATGGAGTGCCCACTCTAAAAATATTTATTTTTATTATTTAACTATCAAACTAAGTAGCGGCTTCTACAAGATACTTATGCAACACTCATGTAAAATGCCTGTAACTGCCTCAATGACGCGGTGGGAGTGTGTCCGACTGCTACGCAAGAGGTCGTGGGTTCGATTCCTACACGGGACATCACTTTGTGAGATGCAAAAACTGTTGTTCCGAGTCTGGGTGTACTTTGTGTCCGTGACTTTTATGTTTGTAAAGTCCCCCGCGACACTGGGCTTGTACCCTACTGCAGGAGAAGTAAAAAAAAAAATGAAATACGGAAGGATAGACAGAGAGAAAGACAGACGGACATGACGAATCTATAAGGGTTTCGTTTTTGCCATTTTGGCTACGGAACCTTAATAAGGCAAACAATTGATATTGCAGTTTATGCTCCATTTATGCCGATTAGTCACTCGCAAAGTAATCAAGTCTTGTATACTTCACGTTTGTGTATACTTGTATAACTGTATTAGTAATAGCTTTTGCTCGCGGTTCCGCCCGCGAGAAGGTTGATTATTTAAAAAAATATACCTTAATTTGTCCTTTCTCGAAAAAAAGAAATGAGCCATATTTAAGGAAAAAAAATACCAAGCACTTCACCGAATGCAAATTTCGCTGACTCATTCTTATGTTTTAGTCTATATATCTGGTGTTTTATATAAATAATAATAATAATAATGTTTATTTGGAACTTACAACATTTTATACACAGTACAATAATATGGAAACGATGATACCTGTCGTAGTAAATTATTGTGTTACAGATACCAACGCCCCCTTCCAAGATTAAAAGTGTTTGAAATTACATCTTAAGAACAGTAGTTTAATTATCCTTACAGTTAGTTACTTTAATAGAGTGGTTTTATTAGTTAGGAAAACGTTTTATACACTAAAACCTTCCCAGAAAAATATGAAGTCGAATACCCATTAACTCAAAACACATGCTTTCGAGAAAATCTTGAATCGTTTCGATACATACTTACATACGGGTCAAACAGACAACCAAGGTGGTTCTGGTGTATACCACCAGATACCTAGAAGACAATTAAGAAAAAAAAGAAGAATTAAATAATATACAAATTAAATTAAATAATATTAATATACAAAGAAGAAAAAAAAGCTACATAAGTAGGTGGTTTATTGGCAAATGTTTATATAATCGCAATGACATTTATCTTATGACATCAAAATGATGAATAATTTAAATGGTAACAACAATAATAAAGGATTATAATTAATCAAATACGAGTACTTTCGTTTATTATTAGGCATCTTCGACATGCAATATTTCTTTAACTGTTACCGGTTAAATATATTAGACTTAAAATCATTCGATTTCATTTGATATATTATTTATTCATGCTGTACACTACCGCTATCTATTTCTTGTAATTTATGTTTCTATTCATCTAATGGCTGCATGGAAGAGATCGCTATTAGCGATAAGGTCGCCCATTGTACCGACATCTAAGTTATACAATGTAAACCACCTTGTTCTTGTATGTTTAATGTACAATAAAGCGTATTATTATGTATGTCTTTCCATTACACGGGTTCCCGGTCATTTAGGAGGAGTGCGTGGGGTCGAAGCCAGCATCGCAGAGGCCCGTTAGACATTTTAATCTAATGCCTAGTTTACACGTATTAAGTGGTTAAGTAATTAACTAAATCTTAACTAAATTGTAGCGTGTAAACAGCCACTTCATACCTCTTAATAAGTCTTAAGTTAAGTGAGCAAGTGGCACCCATTCTCCCGCATCCTGCGCGGGGGCGATAAGCGGGAAATTTTGACATTTAGTTCTTGTTTGGACGGGAAACTATAAACGAGAAATTCTTGTATATATATATTTAAATATACTTTTATACATAATCTGAATCTCGGAAACGGCTGCAGCGATTTTCATGAAATTTAGTACTCAGGGGGTTTCGGGGGCGATAAATCGATCTAGCTAGTTTTCATTTTAATAAAACGTCGTTTAATAAAACCTAGGTCATCAACGTACTACATATTAATGGCAATTTCATATTTTACTTTATCAATAATTTATTTACCCGTGCGAAGCCTGCCCCGGCTTCACACGGGTAAATAAATTATTGATAAAGTCGTCAAATCGTAATTTTTATACCTTGAGTTACATACAAAACGACATTGTTTTCGTAGGGATCTCTAGGTACTTTCTATAACAATAATGTATAGGTCTCCCGATAATGTAGCTTACTAATGGTCAAAGAATTTTCAAAATCGGTCCAATAGTTTTTAAGTTTATTCGATACATACCAAAATACAAATATTTCCTCTTTTTAATAGTAGATTACAGAATTTAGAACTTCAACACCCTCTTGGTCGTCCATTACGATTTTATGAACTAAACGGATAAGCTTAACACGTGTAAACAGCTACATAACAGTAAGTTAATTAAAATTTAGTTAAAATTTAGTTGACGACTTAACCACTTAATACGTGTAAACTAGGCATAGGATATATGACACCAACCAGAGATTATCACAGTATACACTAAAGATATGTACCAAACGAGAAACCCCGGTTAGTGTAGAACTGTTACATGAAATAGTAATAATATCTTGGGACACCTCACACAACGAACTGATCCCAAACTAAGCAGAGCTTGTACTATGGAAACCAGACAATTGATAAACATACTTATATATTTCTAAATACATACATATTATAGATAAATAACAAGCAGACACAGAATAAACCATCGTGCTTTTCACACAAAGTTTTTTCCTGGGTGGGGATCGAACCCACGACTTCTTGCGTAGCAGTCGGATACACTCCCACCGCGCCACAGAGGCAGTCTCAGTAGCAGCGTAGCAGTCAGAAAGGGTAAACTAATATACTAATATGTTATGGAGTGAGGTGTTTGTGAATTGGTTGACTAGTGCTATGGAAAAACTATGGCGCCTGCTCTTGCAACACATGTTAAACCCACGGACACATGGGCAGGCGGTGACTCGCCACTCACTAGATAGGCCTCCTTCTGGCCGCCACAGGCATACAGCCAAACAGGCGACAGGCAGCAACATGGGTGTGAGCAGCTTGGGGTGTCGAGCGGTGCGGCGCCGGTTTCACCATCACGAAGTAGGCCCGTGAGCGGGTTTCCCCGTAGTTATGCCCTTGAAAATGACACTTCTACCCCCGAGCATATAACTTCTGGCGACGTCCCTCTGACCGGCTGGTTAATTATGATTAATATTATTCAGTAGTATGAATAATCTCTTATCATGCCGTGATAGTATCAATTTTATATAATACTAGCTGACCCGCACAACTTCGTCTGCGTAAATTTTACCCGTTTTTGCATCATTTATCATTGCTGCTCAGCTCCTATATGTCGTAGCGTGATGTTATAACCTATAACCTTCCTCGATAAATGAGCTATCCAACAATAAAATATTTTTTCAATGCGGCCCAGTAGTTCCTGAGATTATCGCGCTCAAACAAACAAACAAACTCTTAGGGGTATGAAAAATAGATGTTGGCCGATTCTCAGACCTACTGAATATGTATATAAAATTTCATAAAAATCGGTCAAGCCGTTTCGGAGGAGTATGGCAACGAAAACTGTGACACGAGAATTTTATATATTAGATTGTTCAGCTCACGAATGAACACGCTAACTAACGCTAGCATAAATTATACAGGATACAAGTACTACGTAGCCACGGGGAGATACTACAAGTTCCACCACGATAATTGGGTGACATGGCACGTCGCTAACACTACGTGTACAAGCGAAGGCGCCCACCTGATAGTGTTGAACAACGCAGAGGAAGCGGAAATCGTCGCGCGTATTGTGTTGGACGCTGGTTGCTACGGCACATGGACAGGGCTCCACGACAACCGACCAGGAGGGGTGATGGAATGGCGCACTGTTCACGGTAAGTTCTTAATGTTATAACATAAGCCATAGAGCTTAGCTGGAGGGGTTAACAGGATTGCTAGTAATGTGGGACCACAACCCACATTGCTAGTTATCTTTAAAAAAACTGGCTTTTTATAATCTATACTAATATTATAAGGCGGAAGAGTTTGTTTGTTTGTTTGTTTGCTTAAACGCGCTAATCTCAGGAACTACTGGTCCGATTTAAAAAAATCTTTTTTTGTTGTATAGCCCATTTATCGAGGAAGGCTCGCTACGACTAATAGGAGCTGAGAAGCGACGAGAAATGTTTTAAAAACGGGGAAAAATTACCCATACGAAGTTGCGCGGGACAGCTAGTAATATAATAATGATAATAACTTGGGACAACTCACACAACGTCGTCTGATGCCAAACTAAACGGAGCTTGTACTATGGCAACCAGACAACTGATGAACACACTTATATATTTATAAGAACATACATATTATCTTTATATATATATTTCTTGTGTGCGTGTGTATGTCACTGAACTCCTCCTAGACGGCTGGACCGATTTTGATGAATTTTTTTGTGTGAGTTCAAGGGCATTCGAGGATGGTTTAGATTCACAATTGAACACGATTTACAAAAAAAAGAATCGGGATGAAGTTCGCCGGGACAGCTAGTATATAAATAAAATTACACCCAGATACAGAATAAACCATCGTACTCATCACACAAAGTTTTATCCTGGGTAGGGATCAAACCCACGACCCCCAATAGTATATACCTAGATAGCCTGTTAATATAATGGGTAGAGATCCCGGCTGCTAATTTAGAGGTCGTGGGTTTGATTCCCACCCAGGAGTTGAGCACTATTGTTTATTCTTTGCATGGGTGTAATTTATGTATAAATTATACCCATGCAAAGTATATGCAGGTACGTTTGTCAGTTGTCTGGTTGCCATAGTACAGTCTCTACCTAATTTGGGATAAGACGACCCTGTGTGAGTTGACCCAAGATATTTATTTATTTATAACTGCACTTGTGGTCCCTGCAGACAATGTGCACAGATCTCACTACACTAAACTAAACATTTGCAAAAAAACAACAATATCGGTCTAGCCTTTTAAGAGGTACTCAGTGACAAAGACGGGTACAAAATAATGATAAAATAGGAATAATCATAAAGTTAAAAGCAGTAGGTATTTCTTTTATCAAAATCAGATTATCTTTTTAACACAAATATATATATACTGTCTATCTTTCTGCTACATTACATCAAAATTGTTCGCCAGTTAGTTTCTAGCTCTTGATGGCAGCTGATATCAACGAAAACTACTGACCTTCCCCTAGCCAATGACGCCATCTACTAGCTCAAACTATACGTTTGAACCACCCAGGTAACCCCATACCATCTATAAAAATACCATCAATATCAGTCAAGCCCTTTAGAGGACAAGAAATCGCAAACATACCTGCATCGGATTGTCCCATACATAATATTAGCTGTAAGCTGTTATAGTAATGCACCTCTCGGACTAATGTACGAGCTCTGTGTCGCGGGGGACTTTACAAACATAACAAGTTACGGACACTAGCGGCGGTAGCTTAATGGCTAAGGCCTCGGTCTCGCAATCGTGAGGTCGCGGGTTCGAATCCTAGCCATTATACTACCGACTTGAACCCACTCCTAACACTAGCCATTGAGCTTAGCTGGGGTTAACAGGATTGCTAGTAATGTGGGACGAAAAACCCACATTGCTAGTTATCTCTTTTATAAAAAAAAGAAATGAAAAGACTAAGTACACCCAGACTCGGAAAAACAATTTTTTGATCATACTAAGTGTGACTCATACGGGAATCGAACCCATTACCCAGTCGTACACATTACCACTTGGAAGCATGTGAATCTTGATTCATCTGACAGATAATTTGTTTAAATGATTCAAAATAGTAAAATATTGTTTTGAAGCTGACATGCTTTACTTAGGACCTTCTCAATATTATGAAATCTACGTCAATATGAAGTAAAAGTTTTATAATATTTCAATCCAATAATAATAATATAATAATAATATCTTGGGACAACTCACTGAACGCTATCTGATCCCAAACTCAGCAGAGCTGGTACAATGGAAACCAGACAACTGATAAACATACTTATATATTTCTAAATACATACATATTATAGATAAATAACACCCAGACACAGAATAAACCATCGTGCTCATCACACAAAGTTTTATCCTGGGTGGGGATCGAACCCACAACCTTTTGCGTAGCAGTCGGATACACTCCCACCGCGCCACAGAGGCAATAGTCTAAATGATTGTAGAAAATAAGTCCGTGACGGGTCACTATTCAATTTTGTCGACAGTACCAAGTGTTAACGTTGAAGGCTCCACAAAGTCTTGTCATTGTTTCAGGAGAACTTCTAAATCTAATCTAAATCCACCAAAATTGGTCCAGTATTTCATAAATCACCCGAATTAAAAATGTGTATGATTGGGATTATCCATTACAAACAAATCCCTGTTTGCGCAGTGGGAGTGTGTGTACGACTGCTGCGCAAGAGGTCGTGGATTCAATTCCCACACGGGGCACCACTTTGTGTGATCTTCAAATTGTTGTTTTGAGTCTGATGGTACTTTCTGTCAGTGAATTTAATATTTGTAAAGTCCCTCGCGATACAGGGCTTGTACCCTTCGGGAGTTGTTTTCAAAAACAATGTCACTTGAACAGTTATTATTTTTATTTTTTAGGAGAACCTCTCAGCTACGTGTACAATGTGTGGGGTGATGGTGAACCCGAGGACAAGCCGCAGTATACATGTGCTCGCTTTTCCCCAGAGAACAAGCGACTGCACGACATGCCCTGTGACTGGACGTACTACTTCACGTGTGAGATATCACAGTAGACGGAGCACGATTCAACTTTTTTGTAATATTGCTAGTTAACTTAACAAAAAAAATAAAAGTGTGTGGCACTAGGGGACTGCCGCGGTAAAGCTATTGCATAGCATTTTTATCACATTATGCAATTAAATTTTTTTTTTTTTTTCAATTTAAAATGATTTTAATTTTTTTAATTTACGTAATGAAATTAAAAGTTGTGCTATTAATCGATAGATGGCAAAACTAAAAAGTATCACCGCTGTGCCGGTCGGAGTGGGGGGTGTTAGGTTAATTTCGTTACGGAATTTCTGGATTCGGTTTCCACGCTCAACGCCCGCGATAGAAGCTATGCAATAGCTTAAAAATTACGTCACGTTACCAACTGGTATTATCTTATACTTTATATAATTCTCATGTCACAATGTTAGTAACCATACTCCTCTAAAACGGCTTGACCGATTTTTATGAAATATTCAGTAGATCTGAGAATCGGCTACTAGGCATCTATTTTTTATACCCTTAAGTGATAAGGGTTGTCCACTCCTAACATTTATAACTATACTATAATATTATAAAGCTAAAGAGTTTGTTTAAATGCGATAATCTCAGGAACTACTTCAGGTCCGAATTGAAAATTCTTTTACTGTAAGATAGCCCATTTATTGAGGACGATTATAGGCTATATAACATTACGCTACGACTAATAGGAGCAGTGCAGCAAGGAAAAATGTTGCAGAAACGGGAAAAAATTATGCAGACGAAGTTGCGCGGGTCAGATATTAAACATATACAGGGTGTAACAAAAAGGTGTGGTCAAATTACAGCAGTGGATAGAGTATGTTATCAGTATTGCACCTACCATGGTGCCGTAGCTAGTTGCATTATTATTACATAATTACAGCATATTCTTTTTGTCAAAATTCAGTAGTGAAAGGCGTATGGCATAAGAATTATACCTCCCCTTGTAAAAAAATCGATTGGATTATTAAGCAGAACTTTTTAAGTCATACTTTTTTTAATTACTAACTTTTTCATTCATAAAATAAACACATGAAAATATAATCTATATTTTTTTAGGGCACTCCGATTTTGATAAAAATAGGTATGTGCACTCAGTATCATGGGTACATACCAACTCTTGAATATGTCCACACATTTCTGTTACACCCTGTATATTATTTCTTGTGGAGATGGGCGCATTGGAGGGGGTAGGGTTCTATGTATTGTGTACGTACTTTATTTTAAAGTAAAGTTAGAATTAAGAAATGGAAGTTAAAGGTTCAACTTCCTCCATCTAAAAAATCTAAATCCATCAAAATCGGCGTATTTTTTTAAGCTATTGCAGCGGGCTTTGAGCGTGGCGACCGAATCAAGAAATTCCGTAACGAAAATAAAACCTAACACCCCTACTTCGCCTACCATGTAGCTCGGCCGAGCGTTCGCTTAACGTATATGTATATGGTACGATTGTACGAAGCGAAGCACGGATCGAGACAAGCTGCTCCGAAATGTAATGAAAAAAAAGTAATGCATAAATAAAAAATAAATAAATAATTATAATTGCATATGTTGATAAAAATGCTATGCAATAGCATTACCGCGGCAGTCCCCGAGTGCCACACATTTTTTTTTTTATGATGACTCCTGCAGTTTGATACAAGTATGTGTCACGGACACAAAGTAGACTCGAAACAACAATTTGTGGATATCACAAAGTGATGTCCCGTGTGGGAATCGAACACACGACCTCTTGCGTAGCAGTCGAACACACTCTCACCGCGCCACTGAAACTAATTAAAAAATATCAAAATAAAAATTATCAAAATACATATAAACTGGAATAGATTCAAAAGTATTCTATGTTTCTGAAATTTCTGTAAAATAGTATCTTGCCAAATAGACACTGTTGACGTAAAATAAATCTAATACATATTGTCCTACTTCCTACTAAACTTATAAGCGAGTAAGTTGGATGGATGTATGTTTGTTACTCATCACGCCGATATCAATGTAAATAGCCATAAATGTACCCCTTATATATCACACGCATGCACGCATGCACGCACGCACGCACGCACGCACACACTACCTTTTTATTATATAAGCTAAGCTAAGTTTATTACTCCTATTAATATTGCCTGTAGCCAATACTGTAAAGTGTAAACTGTGAAAAACATGAAAAAAAAAATGGAAAAATTGACAAAACTTGTGTAAGTCTTTATATTTGTACGTTTGAATAAATACAATTTGTTGAAACTACCCATCAATAAACCTCTTAATTATCACACGCACGCACTCAAGCACACACGCACGCAGTATGCACGCACGCACACACACACACACACTCACGCGAGCGCACGCACGCACGCACGCACACACGCACACGCACACACACACACACACACACCCACACACACACACACACACACACACACACACACACACACACACACACACACACACTACTTATTAATGTTGCAAAAACGGGGAAAATTTACGCATACGAAGTTGCGCGTTGCGTTGTAAAGATAAAAAATATCCACATTGTGATTAGTTTTCAAGGTCACGATAATATTTTAGGTCACCGATAGATAATAAAACAACATTTGTAAGCTATCCTTATATAAGTGCGTACGTGTATATGTAATGGCATCACCTGTGGTATACTCGAAGCCCATACCTGGCCAAGGTTTGTACCCTGGGTTTAAGATAGAGATCCAGGGCGGTACAATTCTGACTACTTCTAGGTAAGCTATCCCTCGATATTTTTTTCAATATTACATCTTACCGTAGATTTGGCCATAATTACCGGCTTAAGAATAGTTTTTTTTTTTTTACCTCCCCATCTCTTGGTGTCGCCAAGGTGACTAATGTAGGTACGATTTTTAAGACACGGGCCGCGCCGAAGCGCATTTTGTACTGTGTTAAATTAAATTCGGACTTCTATCCTATAGTTAAGTTTTATATTTGCGTGGTATGTGCAATTATTGGAACTCGGTCAGATTATATATGCCACGTCAGAATACCGGCTGCGCTCGGTCTTCGCGGCAGCCGATCGGCTCCTCGCATATACAACGTTATTCTTGGTATAGTTCAAACCTGAAAGTAGTTTGCTCAGGATCAATAGCGCGAGGAACACACAACAAAATAACCTTGTATAGACGGCGACGGTCGGCTGTTGTCGTATCAGAGGGCTTAGATAAATGCCACACACTTATTTTTCTGCACACGCTAACGCTAAAAAATGTATGCATTTGACATAAAGTTTACAATACGTCACGTGACTGCTGCTGAAATGGTAGACCAAAACTAACAGTAGCGTGTGCGGAAAAGTTAGCCTCTCGGCTCAATGCCCATGTCACAAATGGTGGACAAGTGCCAGGTTTTGGCAACACAAACACGATTTTTTCTGTAACGCTTCACGCTTCTTTTTCTTGAGCACAAACTCTACCGCTAAGGAGAAAATAGACTCATATTTCGAAATGATTTCTAGATATCTCCGTAAAGAGAGGTTTTGGGTTGCTAAAATCACAATGGAGATAGTTGTTAAAACACTGTTTTGATTGATTTTTTTTTATATTATTTCACTTTTTAATTATATTTCTTTGTAATTTTGATAAATTTGTTCTTACCTATACCAATAATGTAATTTGCATGCCATTAATGGCAAATGTGCTGATTCAATAATATTATGTATTTTAAAGATCTGTAATATGTACCACATTTATGCAAATGAATAAATAAATAAATAAAAATTAAATTTAACTTTTGCAAATAACTTCTTTGTGAAGTGTTTGACCGAGAAAGTTCAAGTTCAATCACATTACGATAGAAGGGCATCTGCTTCGGATAACACTACTTTACTTTGGATTTAGAGCTAAAATGTAGACTGCCGATGCAGAACATCACCAGACTGACTATTTGGCACAAGAACTTGACAAGGGTAACTACGCAGTAGGATTTTTTCTAGACCTCGCGAAGGCTTTTGACACAGTTTCCATCCCGATCCTATTGTGTAAGCTTGAAAGTATAGGTATATGAGTCACTTAACTTAAACTTTTCACTAGTTATTTAAAAAAACGGACTCAATGCGTGAGGATTGGTAATATACTCAGTAATGATAAGAATAATACCCCTTTTGGAGTACCCCAAGGAAGTATTTTAGGCCGTAGCCTTTTCCTGATATATATAAATTACTTGTGTAACCTGGAGCTAGATCATGGCATAATCGTATGGTATGCGGACGGCACATCTCTTCTTTTTTCAGCTAGCTCAGATAACGAAGCAGGTTTAACAGAGTTAACAAATAGCTTCAGCGCAATTTACTAACACTAAATGCGGAAAAAAACAAATTTTATCTGTTTTTCAATGCGTTAAGTCCTGAAACCACAAACTACCCCAACATTATATAGGTACTCATTAATGCAGAATCACTACAGAGACACAATGCACTTGTATCGACATTAAAAGTACAAATAAATTAAAATACCTGGCTCTTATTTTAGATGACATCCTTTCAATTAAATACCACATAAAAGCTCTAAATAACAGAATCCGTAAGTTAATATAAAAATAATTTTTTTTCTTTATTTCAGATTTTAAATTAATTAAACAAGTTTAACTATTAGTTAAATATTTTGGCCCTAGGATATAATAGTAGGAAGAATTTTAAAGAAGTCCTCCAAAATATGTCTTACGAAGATACAGAGACATTATAAATTGTACAAAAGTACCCTGACTGTTAAGCCGCAGGCCGTGGGTTCTATCCCCAACCAGGATAAAACTTTGTGTTTATTCTGTGTCTAGGTGTAATTTATCTAAAATATGTATGTATTTCACTGTAATATATAAGTATGTTTATCAGCTGTCTGGTTACCATAGTACAAGCTTTGCTTTTAAACTAAGAAACTAATCATTTACACTTATCGTTTAAAATTGAGTTATATAGTATTGTTTAACGTTATATTTTTTGTATATAAGTCACTCATAGTTAATTTTGAACTTTAAATTGTTTTTAAAATTTTACTTTGTGCATTAATCACCTGAAACACAAGTTTTCCTAGTTCAGACATAGGTATTAAACTCGACATATAAGTAAACATTTGTAATAATTGTTATATCTTGTTATCTTAAGAATATGGAATAAACTTCCAAATTAAATTAAATCACAACATTTAAATCAATAAGGTTAGTTCCAATTGTATCGCAAATCATGTCGCTGACATTCCCATTCGTTGTTGTTTTGCAATCAATCAATAACGTGACTTTTTTTGTGCCACTTTTTCGTAAGTGAAAAAATAAATATAGCTTCATTTTCTGTTTGTATGTTTAATTTCTAAACCGATTATTATATCCAAAATTAAAAAACGAACTTTATATAAAGAACTTATGACAATTTTTGTTAAAAAACGTCGCCATTTTCAAATACAGTATGTTGTTATGGCTCGGCAGAACTATGAAACCCTTAAAAGCGGGCCACGGTTTACTGTTTAAAATCAAGTACCTACCTTATTAATTTTCCAGGTTCGACATCAATTTAGCGAGCAGAGATGGTGGCATCCCCTTGCACATCAGCTTCAGGTTCAATGAGAGTCCCAGGTGTATCGTAAGGAACACCCTCGATAGCGACAACAGGTGGGGTCATGAGGAGCGATCAGGAAGAATGCCTATATCCCAAGGAACTCCATTCAAAATCCTTTTGGAGTGCAAGTCAAATGCAATTTCGGTTAGTGTTTTTACTGACCTGTTGGTCTATTGTGTTTAGTGATTTGTCATAAATGTATTTAGAAATCAATGGATCTTACGTAAACTATCGTAAGTCACAATATGGCGATTTTTATGTTTTTAATAATTTTAAATCAATGAATTAGGTCCGGTCCCACTGACAAAAAAAATATGATATATTTCGGGACTTAATTGCGTGAATTATTTAAAGGTACGAACCTTTTATTTACCCGAAGTTTCGATCGAATTGCACCGATCGTGGTCACGGGTCGAGTTTTCACTTTGACAGTCGACCCGTGACCACGATCGGTGCAATTCGATCCTTCCATAAGTAATTCCTTTAAATAATTCACGCGATTAAGTCCCGAAATATATCTAATATGTTTAAAAATCGTGAAAGTATAAAATCTATAAAAAAACGAATGTCATTAAAAATAAAGATTATTTTTCTGAATAAAATCGTATATAATAAAAATATGCATCGTATACTATGGTATGGGTCGCGTACTATGTTATACGTGGAAAGTATTGCAAAGGTTTTGGTAAAAGAGTTTAGTAAGGCATAGATTAATCATGGAAACGTTCCGATTTACACTGCGACCACTGTTCAGTGCTTTTACTGGGAAGAAATTCGTTCCGTTATGACTGATAGTAAACTGCCGCAGTATCCCAAGGAAATATGTGACGTCATTACTCATCGCCATTCTTATACTGCAAATTTTTAAAGCGGCGGTAGGTTAATGGCTAAGGCATCGGTCTCGCAATCTTAAGGTCGCGGGTTCGAATCCTACCCAGTATACTACCGACGTGAACCCACTCCTAACACAAGCCATCGAGCTTAGCTGGAGGGGTTAACAGGATTGCTAGTAATGTGGGACCAAAATCCCACATTGCTAGTTATCTTTAAAAAAAAAAAAAAAAAAAAATAGGTACTAGAGTTTTTCAGGCAACGTGCTCGCGTGATCAACAGCGTTCAGTCATTTAAATTAATTAAATAAAGCAATTATTACAATTGATAATTATTATTATTATTTAAAGAACTTTCCCAAAAATTGGTCGACTCCACTGGTGACCGTAGAGCTGGCAGCTTCCTCGCACAACGCATCAGCATTGCTATACAGCGAGGAAATGCCGCCAGTATTTGTGGAACCATGCCCAGGGGTCCCAATTTATTGGATATATTTTAGTTTTATTGAGTCTTCATTTCTAGTTTAAATATATATTAATAGTTCATCTAATCATATACCTTGTAAACTAGTAAATAAAATTGATAATTCACTTGAATATAACATTTTTAATATAATTAGGTATATTCAAACAGTATTTTTTTTAGTTGAACAAATCTGTACTAATATTATAAAGCTGAAGAGTTTGTTTGTTTGAACGCGGTAATCTCAAGAAATACTGATCCGAGTTAAAATAAAATTCACTGCTGAATAGCCCATTTATCGAGGAAGGCTATAGGTTATATAACATCACGCTACGACCAATAGGAGCGGAGCAGCAATGAGAAATGTTGCAAAAACGGGGAAAATTTACGTAGACGGAGTTGTGTGGGACAGCTAGTCCAGGATAAAACTTTGTGTGATGAGCACGATGGTTTATTCTGCGTCTGTGTGTAATTTATATAATAACTAGCTGTCCCGCGCAACTTCGTATGCGTAATTTTTGCCCGTTTTTGAAACATTTCTCGTCGCTTCTCCGCTCATATTAGTCGTAGCGCGATGTTATATAGCCTATAGCCTTCCTCGATAAATGGGCTATCCTACTAAAAAATAATTTTTCAAATCGGACCAGTAGATCCTGAGATTAGCGCGTTTAAACAAACAAACTTTTCCGCTTTATAATATTAGTATAGATATGTATGTACTTAGAAATATATAAGTATGTTTATCACTTGTCTGGTTGCCATAGTACAAACTCTGCTTAGTTCGGGATCGGATGACGTTGTGTGAGTTATCCCAAGATATTATTATTATTATTTGATTTTGGAAACTGCAGTTCTTGTAAATGCCAGATTCTAAAAATAAAACATAATACTACGATTTTTAATTGTCGGGTAAATCCCCACATTGCGCTGTTATCTATGACTGTAAGTTGGTACAATGAAGTACAGATGTTTCTAAACATATTATTCTAGATTGTAGAAAAATGACTGGAGCTCAAATACGGAGATTAACGATCGTTTTTAGGGTTCCGTAACAGGTACGTAGTAAATGAAATTTTTGGTTTTCAGATTTTTTTCAACTCACAGCTATTCTGCAATTACGCTCATCGGGTCCCGTATTTTAAAATTCATGATCTAAGAATTCAAGGTGATGTGTTAATTACTGGAGTCACCTTTGGTGGATAACCACTGTTGCCAGCGACCGCGCAGCGAAAATAGTTTATAAGTACATCTCTTTTTCTGCATTGATTTACCGAAATAAATGCCATTTTCTATCTGTCTTTTTTTTATTTCCACAACTTAGAGAAGAAATCTTGGTTAAATGTGTCAAAGGTTTCAAAATCAATCAAAATTAAAATAATTTATTCATTTAGGTTACAAATGCAACGCTTAAGAACATCAGACAAAATTTGGAATAGAATGATTCTACATTTAATGCGAAGTTCGCAAGAGCTTTACTTAAAGCCGTGAGAAAATAACTTGGCAATAAAAACTCATGGCCACTTTTTTTAAATGCCATATTTTTGTATATATACAGTAAACTATTACACTATGAAACTCTCGCAAGCAATAACCATAGTACGTAAACTGGTATAATCAAGTTTTAAATGAATTTGCCTCCTGTGTGGATGAGAGCATCAACTTACAAAAATACAGAAGAAGGTAAAGGCAACATACGATTCGAATATTATAATAAAAACGACTTATTTATGAACTACTAATTAAAAAATAATCCATACTAATATTATAAATGTGAAAGTAACTCTGTCTGTCTGTCTGTCTGTCTGTCTGTCTGTTACGCTTTCACGCTCAAACAGCTAAACCGATTTAGATGAAATTTGGTATGGAGATAGTTTGAGTCCCGGGGAAGGACATAGGATAGTTTTTATCGCGATAACCGATATCCACACGGGCGGAGCCGCGGGCGAAAGCTAGTAAACCTATAAAATGATAATGACAAGGCCGACCAGTCACCTCAAGTAGCAAGAGGAGAGGTTGGAGAAGGTTGATATCCCACTGGCGTTCAACAACCGTTGGCGTTTTTCCAACGCCTACACAGTGACAACACTGCGCAATCGCTACGTCAACGTTGCGTTTTTCTGCAACAGCAAACAATTTGACAAATTTGTCAAACGTCATACTCATGTCATAAATATAAAAGTAATATGGATCGAAGCCTTTTAAGATCCTTGACGCTAAATAAAAATATTGATTTTGTGGTAATCATTTTTTTTTATTTATGTAACGGTATATTTACATCAAAGAACAATGGAAAGAAGTATGACAGGCTCGAAAAGACAGGACA
The DNA here is from genome assembly GCA_945859575.2 of Herminia tarsipennalis. Lineage (NCBI taxonomy): Eukaryota > Metazoa > Arthropoda > Insecta > Lepidoptera > Erebidae > Herminia > Herminia tarsipennalis. The sequence goes on along the minus strand of OX243854.2, from coordinate 18,780,231 downwards.
GAATAAAGGCCGTAGATCTCCGCTCCAAAACAAAACTAACTGATATCTTAACAAAAATAGACCAACAAAAATGGAGGTGGACAGGTCATATGATGCGAGACACAAAGGGAAAGTGGAGTAAGGCTATGACAGAATGGTATCCAAGAGATGGAAAAAGAAATCGAGGAAGACCTTGTACTAGATGGGAGGAGGAACTCAAGCTGACAGCGGGTCCTAATTGGAGGAGGGTTGCCCGTGATAGGCAACAGTGGAAGTTGTTAGAGGAGGCCTATGCCAAGAGGCACACCGAAACCAGAGACATTTTGTAGTTTTTAATTACCACACTATTAATGTAACTACAGTAGAATCCGTTTATTATGACTCCGCCTATATTGACCTATAATGACGTAATTACACAACGAAGTTTGGTTTACATACAAAATTCTTAGTAACAAAGTCGGATATAATGACTTCGCTAACAGTGACATGTCGCTTTTAATGACCCAATTTTAATACATTTTGTCCGTTTATAGTGACCGACATGATTCTTTACACCTTCGGCAATGGCCGTTGATTCCCGACGACGTTCGGCACGTGGCTTGTTTTTGCAAAAATATAATATACATGTATTACGCGCAATTTTTATTTTGATTTAATATGCTGTTTCTCTATTAAAATAAGTATTTAGCTTAAAAAAATAAGGTTGTTTTTTTTCACAATAATGCTTTGTATGACGTCCGCTTAGTAGTGTTTGTCAAGTCCTTTCGATGTCATTATAAACGGATTCTACTGTATTTAATTTCGGAATAAAGGGCTTTATTATTATTATTATATTTACATCAGAAAAGCTTACCCACTATTCAAATTAAAGTTTCTCTAGTAAGATTACCAGCATATTTTCATTTTTCGGTTAGTTATCGGTTTTTCAATGATAGTAATCCATTGCGTGACACTATTACTCTAGATCCGACCGTTTGGCTTTGGATCGACAACTAACGTAATCCGTCCAATATCTTTGGTAGTGGGTATTGGGTTCGGTGTTCGGCAAGCGTTCGTTTCGACCGACACGTTTCCGATCAACTTTTGGGAGTGTTTAAGGGTCCTTTGCGGTTGCAAAGGACCCTTAAACAAATGGCATTCTATTCGATTGGTATTTACGCTTAACGAATAGAATGACGTCATTGCGCGCTCGACACTGTAAATACGAAAATTCTTAATATGAAATTGGCAATTGTGAGCGCGCATCGATGTCATTCTATTCGATTAGCGTAAACTCTAGTCGAATAAAGTGGCATTTGTTTAAGGGCCCAGGTGCAATCACGCCCACCGTTTTGTTTTCTCTGTCCGTGTGGGAGGGGGCTGGCGTTACATCAGGCGGCCATTTGCAAGGTGGCTGCTTTAACGTTGGATGTGCAACCTTAACGTAGCGTCTGTGACACCGTTGCACAGACGTGGGAGCAACGCCAACGCTCTACGTCAACGTGGATAGCGGCCTTCCGGCTATTTTTAGTAAAACAGGACAGATGAGTAAATCTCTCATTTTGGCTTTATTTTCATTTCAATAACTAACCGAGGGATAGCGTTTCCTACTGATTAGTACTATCTATCACTGGGCGGGTTGCTTAACTACGATACTAATACCCATACAAATCGTGCTTACTTGCGTCTCAATTTCATTTTCAAATAACTGTCCGATATCATATTAATAACTGTAAGTAATTCGATAAAAAAAAAACATTATTTTTTATCGAATTACTACTTTGACTGCCTTTGTGGCGCGGTGGGAGTGTGTCCGACTGCTACGCAAGAGGTCGTGGGTTCGATTCCCACACGGGACACAACTTTGTGTGATCCACAAATTGTTTTTCCGAGTCTGGGTGTAATTTGTGTCCGTGACTTGTATGTTTGTAAAGTCCCCCGTGACACAGGGCTTGTACCCTACTGCGGGAGTTGTCTTTTAAAAAAAAAAATAAAAAAATTTTGAAGATTTTTTAGATTTGGGAATTTGCTAATTGTTAAATCAGTCTCTTTATATGAAACGTCAAATTGATTTTTTCTGTAGAGATTTGTAAGCAATTTGCCATTCTGACGTCATAATCTGGTGTCAAATACCTTTTTAGGGTTGCGTAGTCAACATTGCAAAATCGGAATCCTTTAAGTTTCTTCGTGTGCGTTTGTCTATCTGTCTGTCCGTCCGTATGTCACAGGCATTTTACTCAAAGACAACACAATGAATATTGATTTAATTTGGTGAAAAGGTGTCTTGTAGTAACCGTAGTACTTAGTTTGATTTGGTTCTAAAAAAAATTATTCTCGTAAGAATTATCCTACCAAAAACATTCTGTAAAAAACTAGCCAAGTCTCGATGGAGCTGCTTGTTTATCTCTAAAAAGTAATGAAGTCTAGACAAAGTCGTGCCAAGTCTAAGGTTCCTTACTGAGATTTCTTTATTAATATAGTTAATGTTGTGTGATTTGGTCGTTGAACATTCTTTATACGTTAGTGGGTACAAGTCAATTTTGTTTACACGTAATGTTATATCTGTTGTAACTACCTAAAATCAATATTCATGTTTGTTAAGCGAGATAATAGCCCATACTGGTATTGGTAATTAGACGCTAGTGTCTCATTTTGTGACTGACTGGTTATTTAATCAGCGTTTTCCAAGTGGCAATTCCATCGTCAATGGGTAGCGGTTCTAGCGACAGATTGGTGCAATGGTGTTATGGAGCACTTATTCACACAATATTAACAATAAAAATAAAGAAATCCCAGTAAGGAACCTAAAGCAAATAAAGTAAGACAAGCTGAGTGTTCTTCATCAGATACTTCAGACCTTCGATTTTTGACATCAAATGAAGAGGCAAACAAAGTTGAATATTTTTTGTAAAGGCGGTATGTCTATCTTTAATAGTTTGGTTGGGCTCTTGTGTTTTCAAATAAGGGTCATCAAGTACTCCAGATCTTCGATTATCCTAGTTTTTATAGTTTTCCCTTTATGTGGCCATTGAACCCTAACTCTGTACCAAATTTCTCTGAGTTTTTGGGAAGTACTAGTTCTATTTTGATGATCATGAGTGAGTGAGTGTCATAAATGCGAAACTTTGCTTTCGCATAAATGACCTACAGACTTGAAATGTTTTATTTTAGGTATGATTTTATAGCTTACTGGATGACAAAAATTTCTGCGTTCTGGTCTTATCTAGAGGTTCTCAAATAGAGGCCTGAAAATGCGGCGAAATGGTTCCAGTAAAGGATGGTACGGCAGTGTTTTCTTCGCGCTCGACTTATCGGGGGCACTGCCGTGCCCCTCGATACATTGAATTACATGAGAAATAATAATTATAAATTAAACAGACAAGCATGCATTCGTAAAAAAAAAATTAGGCACAAAATGTATGTGAAGTAACAAATATATACTTATTATAATAAGTATATATAATATGGGGAAATTATAATAATAATAATTTATTTATTTTAAATTTAATTAAAGTAATTACTTTCTCCTATGCCTATCTATAGCTTGACCACAACCGCTGTGCCGCTCCATGTATGCGAGCGGCTTATAAATAATAAGTATGTACCTATACAGAGCCAAAAATATTGTACTTCGGTATCTTCAGATCTATCCGACACGACGACAGACTCTTGTGTGTCCGTGATCTTTCCTGCCCGCACCCCGCCTCCCCGCGCATACCTAAGGAGCGGCACAGCGGTTGTGGTCAAGCTATACTAAATGTTGTTTACATTACAAAATCAATTATAAATAGTAATGTTACAATTAATAACTTTGAATAAAGATTGTAAAGATACATGCGGTACCACTATTGACATAAAGACCAGGACTGCGCAATTTATTTTAATTAAACAGTAAGAATTGACTGCAAAGCGAGAAAGAGAGAAAAAACTAGTGCAGCTTTGGACAGGTATTGTGCACAAAGTAGCGTTGTCTCTTTCTAGAGGTGGTCAATTTTGTGCCGTTATGGCGCAGTCCTAAGGGTCAATACACGTATTTCAAGCAGTGAAGTTACAGTTTCCATTAAAACGGCCATTTTTGTATTCTTGTAACTATGTGGTCGATCTCAAATACGCTTGCGTCAAGTATGCGTCTCGAGAGCGCAATAACGACATTCTAGTACGGTGCGCAAGCGTTTTTAAGATCGATCCTAAAATTACAAGAATACGAAAATGGCCGTTTTAATCGAAACTTAACTGCAACTGAACTGCACTGCCTTAAATACGTGAATTTACCCGCTGGTCTCTACATCATTGCAGTCAATATCCCTATAGTGAAAATGTATCTTATGACGATAAGACCATTAAACAAGAAATATATCAAGTACATACATTTTATCTCTTGTTAATAGTTTAACATATGACGATTAGACAACTCAATACTGACTGCCTCTGTGGCGCAGTGGGAGTGTGTCCGACTGCTACCCAAGAGGTCGTGGGTTCGATTCCCACACGAGACACCACTTTGTATAACCCACAAATTGTTGTTCCGAGTCTGGGTGTACTTTGTGTCCGTGATTTGTATGTTTGTAAAGTCCCCCGCGACACAGGGCTTGTACCCTAATGCGGGAGTTGTCTTTTATAAAAAAAAAAAAAAAAAAAAATTACCAGATTTGTGTATTATTTAAGGAGCTGTTTACACTAGTATCTGATGAGATTAGCTGCCAAAATGCTCGCTTTGATAAGATTAGATAAAGTAAGTAGGTGTCAACGTTGTTGTATGTGTGTGTGTTGGATGCGCTTGTCAGTTTGTTGCAGCTGCCAGCCCCCAGTGAGGTAGTTATGTCACAGAATAAGTAATAGTTCACTCCCCAACAAAAGTCAGGTTTAGGTATAAAAATATACCTAGACTCGCCAGAGCTACGCGCCTGCAAGCTAAATTGAAACTTATAACCGCGTACGAACCGTGAATTTTCTTTGCTCGCCCCAGTTTTATGACCGAGCTTCGAAGTCGGCACGGGGTTGACACTTGAGAAGTTTTTGTTTATGGTTTATTTATTAGTTTTAAGATAAATAAGTAGATTAAGCAATACAAACGTACTATCGGCCAAAACTCCGGTATTCCCCTATTTGGTTTAAAGTTGCTTGCAGGCCGTAGCACTTATGTGTGGGTGACCCTGCCCCTTGCGAAAGTATTACACTTGGCGACCGATGCGCGTGAGTGTGTGTACTCCGCCCCTTGGGTTAGAATATTCGCCACCTCGTCGTCAGCGGTAGCTGATTATCTATACTAATATTATAAAGCGGAAGAGTTTGTTTGTTTGTTTAAACGCGCTAATCTCAGGAACTACTGGTCCGATTTGAAAAATTATTTTTTTGTTGGATAGCCCATTTATCAAGGAAGGCTATAGGCTATATAACATTGCGCTACGACTAATAGGAGCGGAGCAGCGACGAGAAATGTTGCAAAAACGGGGAAAATTTACGCAGACGAAGTTGCGCGGGACAGCTAGTATATTATAAAGCTGAAGAGTTTATTTGTTTGAACGCGGTAATCTCAGGAAGTACTGATCCGAATTGAAAAATTCTTTCACTGTTGGATAGCCCATTTATCGAGGAAGGGTATAGGCTATATAACATCACGCTACGACCAATAGGAGAGAAGCAGCAATGAGAAATGTTGCGAAAACGGGGAAAATTTACGCAGACGAATTTGCGCGGGACAGCTAGTTAATTATAATTTTGTATTTGGTTTCGTTATGCGTTCTCGTAGGCGGGCAGTACATGGCGCGTTAATTGCGTTTTGTAATAATTTTAGTCAGTGGATATTGTGTTCTATTAGCACATTGTTTAGGAATCTAGCAATGTGGGTCGTCATTACTAAAAATATTTTTAACCCTTTCAGCTAAGCTAAATTGCTTGTGATTGAGGATGGTTCACATAATCATGTCGGTAGTAGGTTTACGGGGTCGGATTCGTACCCGCGACCTCTCGATTGCGATTGTGAGTGATGTAGGTAATGAATTAAAATATTTGTGATCTAATATGAACTGTAAATATTTATTGAATATATTATTATTATATACTATATAATAATTTAATATACTTATTAAATTATTATTATTTTTAATACTAATATACCGGAGTGAGCTTGGCTCAGTGTTTACTTTTTGTTATTTTTTTTCGGAAAAACGAAAAATGTAATTACTTAGGAAACAAAACTGTCTCTGTCTCTCTCTCTCTATCTCTCTCAAGGGAGATCCCTTGAGAGAGATAGAGAGAGAGAGAGAGAGAGAGAGAGAGAGTTTTGTTATATATATATATATATTTGTGAATCACCACTATTTACGATTTAGGTCTTCTGGGTTCTAGGTCATTTTGGTATGTGGCAAAGGGGTCCCTGACTCAGTGGCGACTGGGCAGATAGAGATATCTGCAAGGTTAAGCAACGTTACCACTGTCGGTCAACAGATGGGTGACCGTTTTCGAAAATTGTCATACCCCACCGTGTTTCGGACAGCACGTTAAGCTGTCGGTCCTGCACCCAATCTCTCTCCGGTCGTGTCGGATTGCCGTCCCATCAGGCTATGAGAGTAAGGGAATAGAGGGTGCACTTGTTTCTGCGCATATACTTGTGCACTATAATATCTCCTTCGCAGTTGGTTAGTCTCTAATGAGATTGGTCGCCATAACCGAAATCGGTTAGGAGACTATTATGTGGCAAAACCAAAACTACAGTACCTACGATCAACGTATCTTGAATTGTAACTAAAAAAAACCTAATCCTTGTTTCTTCGCACGGAAGGGGTTGATTGGATTAGCCGAATTGTAGGCGGTGTCGGCGCTATGAAGCCTGAACATTTTGTAAAGAAAGACCGCCGAGCATCGTGATAGTAAATTTAGCATTATAAACAAAAAAAATCCAATTGTTGTGTGTTCTATTCCCAGGGGGGTAGATATTCCTTTGTAAACAATAACCTATCCTGTTCCTAATATTATTTCTGGGCAATTAACGCAACTAATCAAGGATTTTTATTTTAACTATTACTAAGTACTTATGGATCTAAGGAATAAAAAAAAAACGACCGGCTTCCGCCGCTGCTTTTACACGTACTTCGATGACGCAGTGGATTCACTATTCGTTTTATTCAGACATCCGTAAACACAGCAATATCTTTTATACAGATTACAGTGACGTTTAGGCTTACAAGACATTGCGGGTGTCGATAAGAAAAAAGATATTTTCAAGTATGCGCGAGCGCGACGTGACTGTTACTGTCGTGCGAGCCGAGAGACAGCCCACTGTCATACGCCCCTTCGAGCGGCGCTGCCCAAAGATACCTAAACTGACCCCTCCCTGGCTCACATAGCCAGGGAGGTGACAGTTTAGGTGTCTTCGGGCAGCGCCGCTTGAAGGGGCGTATGACAGTGGGCTGTATTGCTTCAACTTTTAATGCATTTGTGCCAAATTTATTTAAACCGAGGCGAGTAAAATATTTTATTTCGCAAATAATCATTGCTTTAAAATTGATCAATAAATACAATTTTCTTTGATTTTTTTATCAAATTGTTACCTCGGTAAGTAATAATTTCACAAAAAAATTAAATAAAATATACTTACCTAATAATACCGGCTTTTTATTGATACACTTAATATTCCACTTATTAGAATAAGAAAAAATCCAGCTAATTTTATTTTATTCAAGAACGTTTGTTGGAATGTTTGTTATTTAATACCTACATATAGGTACACGTGTGAATCATAAAATAGATTTTGGTAAAACTTGTCACACAAATAGACCATTTTTTGGATTAAATAATTACCAGTTTGGTCCAAATTTTCAAAACACAATGTCCAAAAATAAATTAGATCTAATCGTCAGTAATAACTTTTACTATAATGACAAAAAAAATCTGGTCTGTGGGAAAAGATACGGTTCTTTGAAAATAAATGTTAAATTGAAATAAAATACATGGTAATTGATAAATCTTATGAAATTACATATACTACGGGTCCTAATCGTGAGTAATTTAAGGTAAAATACCTTGTTTATTGCCCGACGTTTCGACCGTATTGCAACGGCCGTGGTCACGGGTAGACTGGTCCAGCTCAGCGATGCCTCCGTGAAGCGCGGGTTTCGGAAACTACCCTCGCTTGATTTTTATCACTCACTATTAAGGAACTGTCGGTACTTCGATACATAACACTAAGGACATCTGCACACTGGCGTATAATGTTTGTTTGAACACAGGATTCCACCGTTTAGTCGCGTTTGGTACAAAACGCGTTTAGTACAATTCACCTATTTCGCGGTTAGTCCAATTCGCGGTTAGTCCAATTCGCGGTTAGTCCAATTCGCGGTTAGTCCAAATCGCATTTGGTCCAATACGCGATTGGTACAACACGCAGTTGGTCCAATACGCGTTTGGTCCAATACGCGATTGGTCCAATTTGAGGTTTTAATAAATAAAACGAAGTTGTACCACACAATAATAATCAGTTTAATAATATAATCAGTCACGCATAATACAGTCACACACGATGACACAAATCACAAAAACAAAAATATATACCTACTTGAGTAGATAAATGTTTAATATATTGGAATTAAATTATGGTAGCTTTGCTTATGCTTGTTATAATTTGAAATGCTTTCTCTTTGTATCTTAAATCAATAACATAAAAGAGAAAGAATTATTGTTATATTATTGTATTAATCAAAGGTATGGTGATGTTTAAAGTAGCTTAATTAAATAATACGTGATTTACAAAATTACTTAACCACGAAAGAAAAAAACATTTTGTCTTCCGCCGTATAGGTACATAATCAATTTGCTAAAGGGAATCATAATGTTACATCAGAGCTTCATTGAAATAATACTACGACCAGCAGGTTTATTTCTCTTTCTTACTTATGTCAATAAGGAGAGAGGGAAAGAACCATGGTTACTTAATGAAACAAACGATATTAGTATATAGATAAGAAGTGACTCTACGTAAATCTGTTCATCGGTTCGATTCCCACACAGGACAGTCCAAAAATATTATTATTCTAAAAAATCAACTTATAAAATGTTTTTTTTAAATTTTATATAATGATAGACGTAAGTAGATAAGTTTATTAAAAAAGGTGTTTATTGTTAAGGATCCATTTTCAAATTTGTTGAGTAATTTTTTATACTTATTATCAAAAAGAATGTCACGTTTTCGTCTTTTATCACGTGTACTTTTGAATAACGATTGTGTTATTCTAGTATCTTGATATTTGCTTTCCGACCGCAATTTGTATAAAAACAAAAACAAATTGGGTTTTTTGGGAATACGCCGATTCAGCCGTGAATGCCAACCCTCTAATGCATTGGTTGTTCTGTGGCGCTGATGAGCGCAGCTTAGTTTGGTAGGTGAAAGTCTTGGGTACCACTCTTTTTCAAAATATTTACGGAATTTGGACATTTCTTGACAGTCTGGAGCAGTTTCTAATATATTTCGCCAAGCTTCCGGAATATGAGTAGCTGGAAACAATGGGATTATCGAGGTCTTTCTAGTTACATTTCTACCCTCTCTACTCTTATTCAGTTTAATTTTTTTTGACTGCCTCCATATGGCTTCATTAAAATGGTGGTAGCATCCACTGACTTGCGCTTGAGGGAAGACGATAGAAGCGGCATTCATTTGCGCCTTCTCATAGTCGCATTTAAAATATTTAATGTTGACTCCCAGTTTTTCCTTTAATACTGTGAAAACACGTTGGTATGTTTTTTGGGTTTTATTGGCTAACAGGATATAAAAAATAGGTACAATATGTGTATTTGTTTCAGTTGAATTTAAGTCCAAATGTATCACATAAAGTTGGTAGAATGGTTTAGGTACTGATTTGAAGGTACCATCCGCAAAGTAGTAACAATGGTGTTTCTTAACCATTTTTCTAGCTAGTGTTGTACCGAATATAAAAAAATTGTCTTCGTCTTCACAGTCTTCAATCAGTAAAAATTCTTTTGTAAATGCTTCCGGTAATCTCAGGTTTTTAGTGCTGTTATAACACAACGAATCAGTTTCTAAATACTTCTTACGAGCTCTATATAATGTATCTCTTATACTCCTAAACTTTGGAACAGTTGTGGGATCCAAACCCTCGATTTTCTGTTCATAAATTTGTTGCACTGGGTTTAAATCACAGCATACTGCTTTTTTTAATAATGAAATTAACTTTATTGATTCACTTGAAGAACTCTTTTGTTTACATGTATGTCCTGTTTTAGATTTCCTTATAATTGTTTTCCTTGATGCATCAATGGTGACAGAAGCACTACATATTTTTCTTTTGCTGCATCTCCACAACGAACTTCCAGTTTTATTGTTTATACCTAGGTTATACCGATATCCATTATGAATAAGTGTATCACGGCCACGTTTATTTTTTAAAATTTCCAAAGTTTCACTTGTTTCGTCCATTTCAAAAAGCAGATTATTTATTTGTAGTAGCAATTCCGAAATCAATACACAAACGCAAACGAAAGCTAAAGTCAATGAATAAACAAACGTCAAACGTAACAAACTACTTTTTTCTTCAACCTACCCTCATTACCTGCAATTATCCTATGCGTTTTGTTATTGCGATTGACCCAATCATGCTTACAACCTAATGCTTATAATTTAAAAAATTAAAATAAGAACTATAGACGAATTAAAAGAAATTATTAAAAACGATAGAAATATAATGTTGTTAACTAATTTTATGTTAAATGTCTATTTGTTTGTCTTTTATAAATTTAATTCAATTTCTGATTTGTAATTCCATATTTTAATAACACTTAGCCTGTAGCCACCATAGTATTTATTGTTTTCATCAAATGTTGTGCTCGACAGACTGCCTTTTGAAATAAATAAATAATATATATAAAAAAGGGTTCCGTAAAATATTTGGGTATTTCGGACACAAGGTCTAAGAAAAGTTACTTATTTTGCCTAAACTATAAAAGATAGAACCATAAAATATTCTAATTAATTGCAGGTAGATCTTATAAATTTCTATAAAAAAAGTCCGCAACACACTAATAACAACCATTTTTTTATTTAAAAATCTTGGATTTTTTTTGAAATTTTGAATAGTAAAACCAATAGCTATACATTTATATTTAATGATTAAAATTGGACGTTTGGTTTTGAAGTTATGGCGAAATTAAAAATTTCTGCTGCACGGGCCACGGCCCGTTCCGAAGTGACTGTGAACGTCATTAAGGCGAGGGTGAGCGGGTATGCGAGGGATAGGGATAGGAATGAGGATATCGATAGGGATAGGGATTGCGAATACCAGACGGGGACTGGGACGGTTTTTTATGGTAACTAATAAAAGCCAAACGAAGTTCGCCGGAACAGCAAAAAAGAAAAATTGGACCAATCGCGTATTGTACCAAACGCGTATTGGACCAACTGCGTGTTGTACCAATCGCGTATTGTACCAAACGCGTATTGGACCAACTGCGTGTTGTACCAATCGCGTATTGGACCAAATGCGATTTGGACTAACCGCGAATTGGACTAACCGCGAAATAGGTGAATTGTACTAAACGCGTTATGTACCAAACGCGACTAAACGGATTCCACGATGTTGACAAACGGTGTCCATCTTCTCGGTTGAAATTAACGTTTTTTTTTATTTAAACCGCTTCCCTCGCCATCCTGGAGTAATAGTGACGGTCAGTAGAGAGGACCTGTGGTTTGTGTAGTACGACAAAACAATCTGTACAAGGTAAAAAAGATATGGTGTAATTCAAAGATCTCAAAACAAAAATAGTTAGTTGCCCAAAGATGAAAAATATCATTGATAGATCTCATCTTCAAGAGTAACTTGTACCATGATGTCAAACAAATCTGCTCTGGAAAAAAGAAGATACGGCTACGGGTAAGTCGTTTAGAGATTAAATATACGGTAATTGATGGAACTTACTCACTCTAAGAACTCATACTAAGAAGACGAAAACATCTGTATCGGAAAATAAATATAAAAATCTCAAATAAAAAATGGTTATTGTTTACAAGTCTGCTATCGCTGAGCATTTGTTGGAATCAGGACCAAATCACTGGACCACAGGTACTTTCCACCGATCGGCACTTTTATTCTAGGATAGTACGCGAGGCGGTTGAGATCAAGAAGTACAAAAATTTCAAACGAGAAGATGGATACCGGCTCTCACCATCTTAGAACCCTGTTATCAACAAATGCAAACGTAGCCGTAACGACACCGCGCCTCAGTGTAAAGACGTTGTAAGTATAGTGTGTAGAAGTACCGACAGTACAAATTATCAAAATTATGAAGACCAGGCGAGGGTAGTTGAAAAACCCTGCGCCTCACGGAGACATCGCTAAGCTGCCATCAGTCGACCACGATCGGTGCAATTCGATCGAAACGTCGGGTAAATAAAAGGTTCGTACCTTTAAATAATTGACGCGATTAAGTCCCTAAATATATCTAAAAAAATGGTTAGTTGGCCAGAGATGATACCCATCAAAACTGATACATCTCATCGTCAATAGGAACTCTTACTATGATTCCAAACAAATCTGCTCCGGGAAAAAAATGGTTGTTAGAAGATAAACATTACCTACTTTGTGTTTAAAAAAAGTAAGTTGAGCAGAGATTAAACAAAAGACAGTTAGAATTTATTGTCAACAGAAGCAAATTGGACGAGGAAAGCAAGGGATAGATCTCTGTAGAGAACACTTAATAACCGGTGTCTAATACCTACTAATATTATTAGTACTTACAAATATATACCTAAATTTCGTAACACTAATTACAATTCATACTAATTGTAACTTACCGAAAAAATAACCTTGAGCCCTCCCTCTTCGCCGCGCCGCCGTAGCGAATGCGCTCAGTCTTCGAAATATAATCTTTATAAAAAAAAAATGATTGTTTGAAAAAAATGTTTGTAGCATAATGTTTTTTTATTAAATTGCCTATCCATTAGTGTAAGTAACAAATCAAAGAAAATGGTACTTCACGAGGAGATCATCATCAGCCTATCGCAGTCCACTGCTGGACATAGGCCTCTCCAATTGCACGCCACTTTGTTCTATCCTCGGCTTCTCGCATCCAGCTCCTGCCAGCCGTTTTGCGTAGATCATCACTCCACCTGGCCTGAGGGTGTCCTACACTACGTTTGCCGAGATGCGGTCTCCACTCAAGAACTCGTTTACCCCAACGGTTATCGGTTCTTCGGCTAATATGGCTAGCCCACTGCCACTTCAGCTTGCTAATCCTGTAGGCTATGTCGATAACTTAAGTTCTCTGCCGAATCACCTCATTTCTGATGTTGTCCCTAAGAAAAACTAAGAGCATAGCCCTTTCCATAGCCCGCTGAGCGACTTTGAACCTGTGGACCAGCCGTACCGTCAGTGTCCACGTTTCGGCTCCGTATGTCATGACGGGTAGGACGCACTGATTGAAGACTTTAGTCTTAAGGCATTGTGGGATCGACGATGAGAAGACTTGACGTAGCTTACCAAACGCTACCCAACCCAACCGATTTCTCCTATTCACCTCGTCCTCGAAGTTGTTTCTACCTAACTGCAATGACTGCCCGAGTTACACATATTTTTGAACAACTTCTCATTTTTATGGTTTCTTTGTGAAAAGATTAAATAAACATTATACTCCTTTAACAAAATCTACCATTTTGGAGTCAAAATAATGTAGAAATATTATGTTTTTTTATTAGTTGATATTTCTTTTTGGACAAAGAGCAGATAGCTCCACAAAAGTGCACAAAAAATGGCTAGCGCTGAGTTTTGCACGGGGAAGCGCCTTAAGATTAGGATAACATATTTAGGTACATTTTCATATGTTACCTTTAAATAGTTAAATAAAATATTACACTCTTATATGCACCCTTGTCAAAAAGTCGGAACGCGGGAAACAGCATGCACCACTCCATCACTCGAAATGTATACATGTAAATGCACAGGACTAACAATTTGAACTGGGATGTTGACGCAAGCAATTTTTTTACAGTTTAGAGTGTGAATCACGTGGGAACGCAAAATAAGAAAAAAAAATGGTTTGACGTAAACTCCTTACATGTAACCTCATTTACGGCCGGTCTCAATAATCTATCTATCGATGCTATTAGAGGTAGAATTTTGACATAATTTGTATGTCAAAATTATTATTATGTCAAATATATAGCTCTAGTAGCCGGTCTCAATAATGGAACTATCGATGGATTTCATCGATAGTTACATTAATGTGACCGGCCGTTAAACATGTTAGAATCGTTGGCGTTCCAAATCTTGAGCACAATATTATCACAACAGTTTGATCCACTGTCTAACCGCACAGATCCATCTGCAATCTGGAACCCAGTTCCAGGGGGTCAATTCACGTATTTAAAGCAGTGCAGTTGCAGTTAAGTTTCAATTAAAACAACCATTTTTGTATTCTTGTAAGTTTGGGATCGATCTCAATACGATTGCGTCAAGTATGCGTCTCGAGAGCGCAATAACTACATTCTAGTTAGTGCGCAAGCGTTTTTAAGATTGATCCCAAAGTTACAAGAAACTAAACTATTCTTCATCGCTGCCCGCGAATGTGATTTCGTGATAGCGATACTTTTTAGTAGGTATTTTACGGGTCGAACATAGCGGGATTGTAGCATAGAGGGAAAAACCGGATATTAAAACTTCTATCACATTTTTTAGCGCAACATATACTTTTATTGTGCAGTTACGAAATGATGAGATATTAAGCTGTTTCAAATTTTTTAATGTTTGTTTGTATGTATGTAAAGTATGGATTAGGCGAAAAGATAGCTCTAAAGGATTAATAAAATAATTGTTTTTGTGTATTTTCAGTTTATTAATCTGCGTTGTATTATTATTTTAAAATCACTCTAAAGACGCCTCATAATTATCGAACAATCCGACGGATTGTTACACTAGTCTGGACGGGCACCCCGTGTCATGAACCGGACTTTTTAGGGTAAACTACCCAATTATAGAGTACATAAGAAATAATTCGGCAATCTTATGCGAAAAAAACAGTACTAATATCCGAACGTAAAATAACGCCTGATTGAATATTTTATTAAATTAATATATTATGGCATATCAACTTATAAGTGATTAAGGTTGATTTTCGTACTGTTAGGGTGAATTCCCACTATGTCATAACGATAAAAAAATATCGTTGGACTACGTCGTTGTAGCCGTTCCGACAATCTGTCGTTACTGTAAAAACATTGTGGACGACAGTTTAGTTAGTAGAATTACCGCGGCAAGGGGATCTCGCCACAATAAAATAAAATAAAATTAATAGTATGCGTTATTTTCAGGCCATATACAAGGACAACATTTTACATTTTAGGTTTAGGTTTAAAGACATTTATTTCACATAAGAACATACATAGTTCACTTAAAATGAGATATAGTAAATACTTATAATCTATTGAATAATTATACTAATCTATTACAATCTCTCTATCTATTATAATCTTATAATTTTAGTATCACATTTAAATAAATAAAAATTATAAAAAATGAAATAAAAATAAAAATTAAAACAAGTCAAATACAATATTAAAAATTAAAAATTCTAATAATACAATACCAAAATTAATCTGAAAAAGTATCGGATTTGTGAAAGAGGTACAACTTTTTTTACAGCCTAAACCATCAATAATAATAATAATCATCAATAATAATAATAATCATCATTAATAATAATAATCATCAATAATAATAATCATTGTCCATATTTGTGTCAAGACACACCGCGTGTCAAACCCCTGTGTCTCGAGGTAGATGTAAATCACATCGGAAAACACGACGTAACTGGTTTTTACTGGCACTTTGTTACAGTCACATAACGTCATACAAAACTCTCTTGACGCACGCACTCATAGATATCTTAGTGTGCGTGCTCCGCAATGCGTCCACAGACGGAGAGCTCAAAACAATTTGAAACCAGAGACAGAGCGATTGATACACTGGCGCGGTGCGGATGCTTCTTTTGTACGCGTGTAAACTTTCGTAGTTTTTAGCCTTAACTTTTTTTAGCCGCATTATTCGGATGGGTGGGGGGGGGGGGCACCCATCCGAATAATGCGGCTAAAGAAGAGGGTTTTTTATTGTTTTGTGTCATACTTACAAGTACAGCGTTATACCTACTAATAATTTTCAATAGAATTTATACGAACATTTTGTTACTTCTTATTTGATCAGCTGTTATTCGTACTTGCAAAGCTTACTTAGCTGTGATAGTTTTCCTTTTAATTTTACTATATATACTACTGCCGTGAATGTTTTCACATACCCAACATCAACCATTTTGCTCGACTGTAACAAAAATTTGCATTTTAAAGTTTAATATTTCTCAAACGAATCCCTAAATTTAAAAATATTTTGCACAATCCCTAAACGTTTTAAAAGACCTATCTAATGATACCCCATCCAATGGGGTAGGTGAGAAAAAAAAATCACATCCCCACTTTACATATAGGGGAGGTACCCTAAAAAAACTGTTTATCAAGATTTTATTCTTTACTTTGTGGGCGTAAGTAACGTGTGTATCCATGAAAAATTACAGCCTTATAGGCTCTGAGCTACACTGCGGACGGACAGACGGGCATGGCAAAACTATCAGGGTTCCGTTTTACCATTCCGGCTACGGAACCTTAAAACAAACTTATTTAATTAAAAAGTATTTTTATACAACATCGCAAAAAAACATTATAAAAACAATTTGATGAACACAACCGTTCCATAGGGAGCATGCCTCGCAGAGCTAGGCTTAACAGAGCAGCAGAACTTGGTACGGTGCAAACATAACCGCCCATCTCGCACATCATTCTTTAAAGGTATAGTAGGTACAAATAAAGGCATAAAGGATTGATGAAAATTTTGACACTGGACTGATGTTTTGACAGGCATATTCCTCCCCCGCCCTCCCCTCGGCGGTGGTGGTTGATGTACTGGGGGCGTAGACAAATGCCACACGCTACTGTTGGTTTTTGTTTACAAATTCAGTAACAGTCGCGTGACGTTTTGTCAACCTTAAGTCAAATGCATACATTTTTTCGCGTCAGCGTGTGTGGAAAGAGAAGTGTGTGGTATTCGTCTAAGCGCCTTGGTGTTGAATCTAATGCTCCCCTTGCAGTCATGCGAACAACTCACACTTGGCCCGTTGAGCCTATAATTGTCCCCCCTGAACAAAGTTCTGGATCCGCGGCTAATTTTGTTGCGTAATATTTTAAAACTATGTTATCTCCTAAGATATTCATGATATCAAATGAAGTAATAGCAGTTTTGATCAAAATTAAATACTTATTTGTGATGAATAACGTATTTATTTGGATAAGGGTTAATAAATACCATGTTACGAGTAATTAGAACACTTTCGTAAATAAATGCATTATTTTATAGCTTTACACTTGGAACTGCCGCCTAACCTCATTTCGTTTTTTTTTCAAACAATCAAAATTTTATAAAATTTATAGTATGTATTAATTTGACGTTTTCAAATAATCATTAACCTGATTTTACGAAATAAAGATATTTGAGTTTATATTTGAGTTGAGTTTGAGTTTAGAACAAATTTGATTACCATAAAAAATGGTAATAGTGCGTCAACCTTAAAAGATAGGCATTTGCTGTCGCGGACATTTTTTTAGAACTTTTTAAGAGAAACAAACCTGTCTACATTATTGTTGTGTAACTTTAACCGTTTCCGCAGCGCACGCAACGAAGCTCTCAAAAGGGATATTTTTTTCCCAATTTTTGCAACATTTTTCATTGCTGCTCCACTCATATTGATCATAGGGAGAAAGTATATAGTCTGTAGCATTCCTCCATAAATGGGCTATCAATACGCGACAGAGTCCTAGCGGGAATCTTCATTTCTCGCGATAGGATATTTTGCTTCCTAATGGGATTTCGACAAATTCTGGCTTTAACAGCATTAATAGCCTTTGTAGTTCTAACAACACGCGGCCGCCCCGATATTTTATGGTTTGCGAGAGAGGAAGTGTTGTTGTATCTGTTGATAGTACGTTAAACGAACATACGGCTGATACCAAGCTTTTGAAGTATCTGAAATATGACCGACGGCTCCAGACCCACTTTGTGCAAGGCGATCACCGCAATCCTATTTTCTTTAACACCCCAAGCCATATTGTAATTTGATAATGAACACGAAAAAAAAGGTGATTGTTTAAGTATAGATTAATATTATTATTATTACCATTTATTTAAAGTAACTTTGACTCAATTTGTTAGTAATTACATTTTACTTAAAACTATGTTAGTAGCAAATCTAGACAAAAGTATAACAATAGTATGTGCCTACAAATCACCGCTGTATCATTCCATGTGAAATGGCACAGCAATGATTCATGTATAGTATGACCATTAGTGCTGTGCACTCCCTGAGGTATGCGCGCGGTGAGACGGGGGGGTTAGAATCGGCTGCTGCGCTGTCAGTGCGCCGTCAACGCTTGTGACGGCAGGTAGTGTTATTTGTATCGGACTGTCTATGTCAGACGCACACGAGATAAATATTCAAAGATGGGTCGTGCGTTATCTCGTGATATGAAGACTGTCATTTTTAAGGTGGCTGAATATTTTAAGAAAAGAAAAGCAGACAAAGAAAGCTTTGAATTTAAAAATGACGTGAATATTGCTAAAATCGTTGCGGAGGCTACGGGATACAGCAAAAGAACCGTACATAATGTGATTTCTGCGGGCTATTTATCAATTGAAAATTCAAGCCAATTAAAATTTCAATCGCCAAAAAAACCAAAAGTTCTAAAGAAAAAACACGTTGTGGATGATTTTGACCTTGGAGTTATCAGAAGAAAAATTCATCAGTTTTACGAAGTTGAAAAAAAAATACCAAGTGTCCGTAAGTTACTATCAAGTTTGAGACCGGATGGCATATTGAATTGTGGACGGGAATATTTAAGACAGCTTTTACACAAAATGGGCTACCGTTACAAAAAATGCAAATCAAAGAGACATCTCCTTATAGAGCAGCCTAATATTACAGTGTGGCGGAAAAAATATCTTACACAAATCAGAAATTACAGAACGGAAAACCGAAACATATATTTTCTTGATGAAACATACATCAACGCCAGTCACCATGCCAGCAAATGTTGGCAATCATCGTCAGAACCCGGTATTCATGCTGATATTGGGAAAGGACGGCGACTAGTAATACTCCACGCTGGGTGTCGAAATGGCTTAGTGGATGATACATTGACTATATTCAAATCCGATGCTAGAACCGGTGACTATCATGGAGATATGAGCGGACCTACTTTTTATAAGTGGGTAGATGAAAAGTTAAAAGATAAGTTGCTGCCGAATTCTGTGGTTGTAATGGACAACGCGTCTTACCACAGCGTTCAGATTGAGAAGAAACCAACTATATCAAGCCTCAAAAGTGAAATGCAGAACTGGTTGCTACGCCATAATGTAGAATTTTCAGGAACCATGTCAAAGGCTCAACTGCTACTTCTTATCAAAAATACACAAAAAGAACCCGTGTATAGAATTGACGAACTCCTGAAAGCCAGTGGACACACTGTTCTGCGTTTACCTCCGTACCATCCAGATTTAAATCCAATCGAGTTGGTCTGGGCTGATATTAAAAACAACATAGCCCAAAACTATATTAATTCTTCTCTAGACGAAAAGATAATCTTATTGGATAAATTGTTTTCGGAATTCACGGCGGAAAAATGGCAGAAATGCGACGATCATGTCCAGAAAAATGAAAATGATTACTGGAGTCGCGATAGTAGGTTCGATAATGTTATCGATTCATTCATAATAAATTTGCAAGACTCTGATTCAAGTTCCGGTGGCGAAGAGGAAGATGAAGATGATGACGAAATGGAAGATGAAGTTGAAACAGAATCTATGTCAGAATAACTTTCGTTAGAATATATAATTGTTTGTAAATATAAAAAATGTTTAATAAAACAAGTCCTGTTGTGAATTATAACTTTCAATTCTTATTTATCACCTGCATATTTTTAATAAAATATGAGTATATTTGGGTTACATTTTAATCAACAAAGTAAGTATATATTACAGATAGATAGCCTCCGACCAACGCAACGTCCCGCCACAAGTCTTGCCTTAGAAATGCAAACTGATATCGTAAGATCTGTCCGACATGTATCGACCTCATGTGAACTCATGCACTTTTTTCTTCGCCCCCCACCTCGCCGTGCATACCTCAGGGAGTGCACAGCACTAATGGCCACACTATAGACACAATCAAATCAAACAATGGTGTTGATGATGCTGTTAGAGCTGGCCCGAACCCTACGGACCAGGGATGCACACCTTTTGCGCATTGTGGTGTAAAAACAATCAACGTTCGCCTCAGCGAACATCACTGATGCGCTACAGAAACGGGGCAGCGCCAACAGCACCCTAAATGCATTATTATATTGGATACGGTGGGTGTTGTAAGACTTTTGAGTGTATCTAGCCAACAGGTTGCACGTGTAAAAAGATGTGCAATATGCTCGGAACAGTGTGATTTTAATTTGTGTTGTACATCGTGCGCCGTGTGGTACCGGCTTAAGAATAGTACCACCCCATCACTTCCCGTGGGTGTCGTCAAGGCGACTAAGGGATTTACCACCGGAGGGCGGGCAGCAGCGTCCTCTGTGTATTTTAAAGCCTTACTGCGATCGCCAACCCGCTCACCAAGCGTGGCGATTATGGCAATTACCCCCAGGGTATTGGGGAGACCCGTGCCCAGCAGTGGGACATCATATGGGTTGATATGATATGTGAACATCGTGCAAACCTGCGAGCCAGCATATTCGTGACATTATTAATTAATAATTGTGAATAGTGGAACCTAAATAACAAAGTGATTTATGAGACATTTTCACCAATCTTTTGAGCCTTAAATATTAAGTTCGTTTAATTTTAAATTCATTGTGACACTAGTAGTGATTGACTCAGAGATCGCGATGTTTTTTGATTAGGATTCGTGTTCGTGGAGGGTTTTGGGACTTTTTTTGGGAAAATCAGAGTTCTTTATGTACACAAGCCACAGTCCACATTACCGTCACGCGAGCGAATCAAAGTTGACCGCTTGCGCTTGATTGGTTTTTATTAAGGAATTTTCAAATTACTTAGTTATAGGTTTATTTTATAGGTTTTTTATCATAATTTAGGGGATTTAAAAATGGAGGGTTGACAACACGGTAAAACTAAATTGACCAATAGCAAGAGGTTATTTAAGAGTAAGATGTAGTCTGACGATACCCTGGATTTAAAGGATTTTCGATGAAATGAAATTGAAATAAAATGATTTTTTATTGCTTAAAACATGGTATACATAATTAAGATGTTAGTCAGATAGTGGTCTCACATATTTTGCCGGCAATATTTCCGACATGCAATATTTCATAACACCTAAGTAATAAACGAAATTAATTTGATTAAAATACGTAATTATTGTTGTTACCACTTAAAATATTCGTCATTTTTGATGTCATAAAATAAATATTCATTAATATTATAAAAACATTTATCAATAAGCCACTTAAGTAAGGTTTTTTTAAATTGTCTTGTAGGTAACTCTCTTAAAGCTTGAGGTAGTTTATTATAAACCTTTATTATCATATAATAACATTTTTTTTGGCCGAGTGCAGTTGAAAAGCGTGGCACTATTAATCATGCAGGATCCCTATTTCTTATTACAGAGTTTGCCTTATCATAGATTTTTAAGCTATTGCATAGCTTCTATCGCGGGCCTTGAGCGCAGGGACCGAATCCAGAAATTCCGTAACGAAAAAACCTCACGCTCCCCACTCCGACGGGCACAGCGGTGACACTTTTTAGTTTTGCCATCTATCGATGAATAGCAGAACTTTTACTTACTTTTTTTTAAATTTAAAAATAAAAAAAAAAAAAATATTTCTTATTAAAAAAAAACTTTAATTTTTTTTTATGCTTTTTCTAAAACAAAAAATTAAAGAAAACAAAAATTAAAAACATTTTTTAAATTTAAAAAGAAAAAAAAGAAAAATAAAAATATTTTATAATAAAAAAAACTTTAAAAATTTATTTATGCTTTTTTAAAAAAAAAATATTAAAGAAAAAAAATAATTAAAAACATTGTTTTTTTTTATAATTCAAAATAAAAATAAACATTTTTATTTTTTTTTTAGTTGCTTAAGTTGATAAAAATGCTATGCAATAGCTTTACCGCGGCAGTCCCCGAGTGCCACACATTTTTTTTCAAAGTATGAACCATGTTCTCTTATGAAACACCCTGCCTGATATACATATAGACTAGTAAGTGTCAATATTTTCAACTTTTTAAATAAAGGTCTACGAGGAAAGTGGGTGAGCGCCATATACGGCCCTTACAGATTTCTTTTGGACTGTGAATGCTCTATTTATGTCAGTGTCAACTCCACAGTAATAATCCATATCTTAAGACCGAATCGACATAACCATAGTATGCAGTTAGTGCTGTAGTGTGTCCCGAAGTACGCCTTAGTGTATGAAGAGCAAACACAAAACCATTCAATTTCTTACACATTTTGTCTATATGTTGTTTCCAACTACAGTGTTTGTCAATAGTAATACCTAAAAACTTGATATCGTCAACTTTTTCTATTATTTCATTTTCACAAGTTCAAGTATAATTGAGATTAGAATTATTATAATTGTAGAACGTCATATATTTAGTCTTAGATGGATTTACATTAAGATTATTATATATCAACCAAGATACAACTTTAGATATTTCTGTGTTCATTAAATTTTCATATACATTATACTTTTTGTCTAACATCTATATATAAATAGATACATCATCAGCAAAAAGAACGCATTTATGTTTGGTAATCATTGGTAAATCGTTTATGTAAAGTATGAATAAAAGAGGACCCAATATACTACCCTGAGGAACTCCAAAGGTATTACGTCGAAGGCTTATTAGATTTAAAGGACGTAGTCATAAGTGCCTCATTTAAACTTGTGACTTCTACATATTGTTCACGTTTTTTTAGGTAGCTTTCAAGCCAACTGAGAGCCAGACCCCTAATGCTATAATTCTCATATTTTTGCAACAATCTTTTATGTTCTACAAAATCAAATGCCTTACCCATGTCGAAGAAGATAACGGAAACAGGGATACGTTTATCTATATGTTCAACTACGTTACGAATTAATTGGAAAGCCGCAAGCGTGACTTTTTTCCTTTGGAATCGGTTTTGCTCTTCGTTGAAGGGGATCATTTTATGCTCATCTAAATAGTTGCTAATAAGTGTGTGCATAACTTTTTCAAATAATTTACCAAAAATTGGCAAAAGAGTAATAGGACGGTAATTACATAAGAGCTTTTTGTCGCCTTTTTTGTGTAGAGGCTTGACTATGGACAGTTTTAGTCTGCTTGGAAATTCGCCTTGTGTTAATGAGAGATTAAGCAGATAAAATATGATAAGACACAACAAATAAAAGGTGCACATTGTTTCAATATATGATGTGTCTATATACCAGTCCGGGGCAGTGGTCCAACTGCTCTGTCCAACGAGTTGGACCATGGGTCTTTACTAGGGGCAGTTGTCCAACTTTCAATAACCGAGTACTTAGGCGGATTCGATCAAGCTTCTTGAGCCTAACTCGATCAGATGGAACTCTCTCAGTAATTGAATACCCATACTGATATAGTTTTATTACCATCCCTTAAGCTTACCTTGCGTTACCCTCCGATCTGCCTCAGGCAGCAACCAGGCTTCAGGGCAAGCCGGCGCACGAATACAGTTTCTCTGCTAAATTTCATCAGATCCATTTAGCCGTTTGGTGTGATAGAGTAAGACCGCTATCCCGCTATCTCTCTGACCAAGAGCGTTAGCGTTTCTCTTACGTCTACGCAACGATGTCGCAGACGCGACGTTAATATTGTCATCCAACGTTAAAGCAGCAACAGTAATCCCCACCCCCGTCTACATGGACAGAGCGGGACGGTGGGCGTGGTTGTGCCTGTGCCAAAAAACGCAATGTTAACGTCGCGTCTGCGCAGCGTTGCCGCTGTGTAGACGTTGGAATAACGTTTACACTTGTAAAACGCCAGTGGGATAGCGACCTTTCCTGATGGATATCTCCTTTCGAATTTATAATTTTAGTAAAGATTACCAAGCTTTCTTCTCTGTTGTGCAAAAAAAAAGCTATTGCATAGAATTTTTTATCAAATTATGCAATTAAAAAAAAAAATTAAGAACGCTCGGCCGACCTACATGGTTGGAGGAGTGGGGTGGTGTTAGGTTTTATCTTCGTTACGGAATTTCTTGATTCGGTCGCCGCGCTCAAAGTCCGAGCCCGCGATAAAAGCTATGCAATAGCCTTAAAATAAATAAAGAAAGAAAATTGCATTTATTTCGGAAAATGAATACAGATAAAAATACGTATTAAACACACACATTAAAACTATTGACTGCACAGGCACCTGCATCAGCGGTGATCAACGCATGGTGACTCCAGTAATTAGCACATCACCTTGAATTGTTAGATAATTAATTTTAAAATACGGGACTCGATGAGCGTAATGGCAGAATAGCTGTGAGTTGATGTAAATCTGAAATACAAAAAATACAATTTACAACATACCAATTTTAACGATGGTAGGCCTAAGGTTTAGGCCGTTTTAATGGGAACCACCGTACTATGCATTTCAAATGAGAAGATAATCGCGATCGCGACAACTTCACTCTGTACTTGTCAAAATTGTACCGCTAGCAACAAAAACTCTCAAGTCGGGTAAAGTACGTATGTGTATTATGGTAATGGAACGGACGTAATATTTATATTCTTTGAACTATGTAGGTACCTATCTAACATTATTCGTTATTATAAAATTATTAGTTTTCTTTATTATTCAATAAACACGAAACAGAAATAAGTAAATAGGCAAAATATAAGAATATTCTACACTTTAGTGGCCTTTCAGTCAAACGTAATATTTTTTTTACCTAAAACATAATAAATAGTAAAATACAGTGCTTAAATATAGTTCATTAGAGTAGGAGAACGCGATAATCTCAGGAACTACTGGTCCGAATTAAAAAAATATCTTCCTTTTGGATTCATCGAGGAAGGCTATAGGCTATTTAACATCACGTTACGACTAATAGGAGCGGAGCAGCAATGAGAAATGTTGCAAAGACATTTTACATTTAATATATGTGTAAACTAGCTGACCCGCGCAACTTCGTATGCGTGAATTTTAGACAAATTACAGTCAGAAATGGAATAAACCATCGTGCTCATCACACAATTTTTTTATTCTGGGTGCTCTGGCTTGGCAGTCAGGGTCACTAATCACTAGAGACCAACAGGCCAGTAAAAAAACTTACCGTAATTGCACTTGACTTGCACTCCAGAAGTATTTTGAATGGAGTTCCTGGGGCTATCGGCATATTTCCTGATCGCTCCTCATGACCCCAACTGCTGTTGGCATCGAGGGTGTTCCTCACGATACATCTCGGATGCTCTTGGAACCTGAAGCTGATGTGCAGAGGAATCTCTACTGCCCCACTGGTCTTTAAATTGATGTCGAACCTGAAAAAATAATAAGCAAGGTAGGTGCTGTAGCCATCAGGCCAGCTCTTGAGCAGGTACCGGAGGTGTTCCTCAGAACTGTTATCGGGCTTTTAAATAAAAGGTGTGGATCTCTCCAAAGCTAATATAATGTTCCTACTATAGATTTCCTACTAAATACATCGTTAATTGATAACATCAATTCGCTTTATACATATCACATTTATTAACAACTTAGAATTAACGACCTGAAGGGTCGGCCATGAAACTCGCAAATCCTAGAATGACATATTTTTCTTTTTATTCCGTTAAAGAGTTTCTTCTACTACAATGAGGTCTAATGTGAGGGAGGTGAATCATCTTCGACCCACCTGCCACTGTACCTAATTACGATCAATATCTCTTGGCTAACTTTTTAATATTTCTGTACGAAATATTAATATAAACAAAATTTAATAATATATCTGTAAACTGCGTAGTTGTATAATAATAATATACTATAATATAATAATATCTTGGGACAACTCACACAACGCTATCTGATCCCAAACTAAGCAGAGCTTGTACTATGGAATCCAGACAACTGATAAACATACGTATATATTTTTAAATACACACATATTGTAGATAAATAACACCCAGACACAGAATAAACCGTACGAATATCGTGCTCATCACACAAAGTTTTATCCTGGGTGGGGATCGAACCCACGACCTCTTGCGTAGCAGTCGGATACACTCCCACCGCGCCACAGAGGCAGTCAGTATATGAAAGCTTCATTATTATTTTACCAATAAATCAAAAGTCTACGACTATTGCTAACTTGTGATAAGCTTATAAAAAATGGTTGCCTGTAACTGTTTTACGAACGATAATTTTATGTGATAACGTTAAAAGAAAACATTAATGACATTGAATATACTACCACGACTGTGGCCCCATTTTTACCCGACTTCGGAGGGTAATGTGTTTGATGTTGATGTTATAAGTTAAAACATCATAATGGTTTTGTTAAGTATTTTATTTATAACAGAAAATTGTAACAATGTTGTGGCTCAATAAATATTATTATTATGTGTATGTATATATGACTTGACTGCCTCTCTGGCGCGGTGGGAATGTATCCGACTGCTACGCAAGAGGTCGTGGGTTCGATCCCCACCCAGGATAAAACTTTTTGTGATGAGCACGATGGTTTATTCTGTGTCTGGGTGTTATTTATCTATAATATGTTTGTATTTAGAAATATATAAGTATGTTTATCAGTTGTCTGGTTGCCATAGTACAAGCCCTGCTTAGTTTGGGATCAGATAGCGTTGTGTGAGTTGTCCCAAGATATTATTATTATTATTATTATTATGTCGTTTCCATATCACGGGACTATGGAGTCCCGGTCATTTGGGAGGCGTGCGTGGGGCCGAAGCCAACACGTAGAGGCCCGTTAGACACTTTAATCTAAAGGCTATGTGACACAAACCGGCGAATATCGTTGTATACACTATATAAATGTACCCAACGACATTCCCCGGTTAGTGTAAAAAACTATTGTCAAAAAGTGGTAGCTAAGAAACTGGGTTATGGAGGTGATGTGTTAGTGGAATGGTTAACTGGTACTATTGAAGGACTATGGCGCCTGCCCTGCAAACACATGGTAAAAACACACGGACAAATGGGCAGGCTGTGACTCGCCACTCACTAGATGGGCCCCCTTCTGGCCGCCACAGGCATACAGCCAAACAGGCGACAGGGAGCAACATGGGTGTGAGCAGCTTGGGGTGTCGAGCGGTGCGGCGCCGGTTTCACCATCACGAAGAAGGCCCGTGAGCGGGTTTCCCCGTAGTTATGCCCTTGAAAATGACACTTCCACCCCCGAGCATACAAGCTCTGGCGACCTCCTTCTGGCCGGCCGGTTAAGGCAAGTCAGAGTTGAGAGTCCTGCGGGTGCTCTTGGTGTTCCACTCCCGCCAGCCAGTGAAGGCAAGCGGGAGACGAGGCCCTGACCGACTCTCTGAGGCATCGGGACCGCAGTGTCGCCACGCACATTCAGCTCGCCACAAAGCTGCCCTGCGGTATGTGTACTCTTACTTCACCCTCATGAGACATTTTTTATTGGTGTCATAAGGATTTCAAGAGCTGCTACTATGCCCTCAGAGTGTTGCGTTAATCTCATATAGGGAGACAACGACTAGCCCCGAGGGTGTTATTATTATTATTATT
This sequence comes from Herminia tarsipennalis, assembly GCA_945859575.2. Lineage (NCBI taxonomy): Eukaryota > Metazoa > Arthropoda > Insecta > Lepidoptera > Erebidae > Herminia > Herminia tarsipennalis. The sequence continues at coordinate 18,752,502 of OX243854.2, read as the reverse complement.
ATTATTATTATTATATGTGTTCCTTTGTGGCACTATATAGACCAAACGCGTGGATCGATTTAGATGATTCGTACGTCAATCGATTTGTATTGATCTTGCGAACAACACTAAAGACATGACAGCAAAAAATGGCGTCAACCAGACGCCATATTGTGATAGAGAAAAAATAAAGTCAATAAACTATGTCATGTGGCATCATGGTGTAGGTATTTTAAAATCATGATGAGGTTTCTTAAAACTTTTTTCACTTAAAATAGCCGTTTAGGATATATAGCGATTTAAAGAACTGACTGACTGCCTCTGTGGTGCGGTGGGAGTATATCTGACTGCTACGCAAGAGGTCGTGGGTTCCACTCCCACACGGGACACCACTTTGTGTGATCCACAAACTGTTGTTTCGAGTCTGGGTGTACTTTGTGTTCGTGACTTGTATGTTTGAAAAGTCCCCTGCGACACAGGGCTTGTACCCTACTGCGAGAGTCGTCTTTTATTTTGTGGTGTATTGAAGGAAACAACGTGTGTTCGGTACTATGTTTATTGCGAGACTGCCAAGGACAACGGTGCTCCGCGTGAGCGAGTGACGTGCATACAATCGTATAGCTACGTAAAGGTACTTATACTAATGCTTACACTACACCTCCCTCCTTATCGGTCACTTACGTACTATACAAATTACAACTACTATTTAATTACAAACTTAAACATAAACAACATTATGTGTATAATACCTCTATCATGGTTTCAAAATAAATCTTAAACTACTTATATACTAATACAATCTGTGACTAAAACATATAACAAAACGTTTCGGCCCATTCGCCTAGCTTAGAAATAAAACTATACTAAAACTATACTAAGAGAATATTCAAAACATGATAAAACTAAAATAACTCGTCTATACCGTAACGTATAGGTGGTCTCCGAATCCGGGGTGGTATCTCCCCTGTCGGTACCGAGTGTCCCGTCCCACCGGTATTACTGGCGGGAAGCGCCGGCTCCTCCGGCTGATCCACACTCGCTGGCGTCGGCAGAGGATACGACACAAATGGATTTGAGGAATCTTTCGGAATAAAGTTCGCGGGTGACAAATTACTCAACTCTGAATGGTTTCTTAATTGGTCTACATGCCGATGTATCACAGTTCCCTCCTGAGTCCTAACAGTATAATCCGTCCTACCTATTCGTTTAATGATTTCTCCTACCGACCACTTAGAACCCTGTCCGTAATTTCTATAATAAACTGATGTGCCCGGAGCTAGTGAACGTTGTGTGCCCCCCGCGTGACGCACTTGCGTTGCCTGGACACAACGAACGCGCCGTGCACAGGCTACGACCGTCCGCTCCCGCTCCCCGTTATCAGTGTTATCAACTGGCCGCGCAGGCGGCGTCGATCGCAGTGCATCTAGCCGAGTGCGGAGCGCGCGACCTTGAAGTAACTGCGCTGGGGTTTCGCCCGTCGTGCAGTGTTCCGTATTCCGATATATGAGTAAAAAGCGGGCTAATGCAGTTTCTACGTCAATATTTTGAACGGTTGCTTTTTTAATGACTCTTTTACAAGTTTTAACGGCATTTTCAGCGGCGCCATTTGACGACGGGTGATACGGGGCAGAAAAAAAATGTACTATTCCATTCCCAGTTAAAAAAATTTCAAATTCCGTGCTAGAAAACGGGGGACCGTTATCAGAAACGATTTGTTTCGGTAAACCGAACCGAGCGAACACCTCTCTTAATTTTTTAATAACATTACCAGCGGTCGTTGACGTCATTTTAAATATTTCTATCCACTTAGAATGTGAGTCGACCAGTACTAAATACGTAGCCCCCGCGAGGGGTCCTAAAAGGTCTACATGCAGCCTAGTCCAGGGACACGGCGGCCACGCCCACGGCCGGGGCTCATGACCGGGCGGAGCGTCGGCCACCGCGGCGCAGACCCTACACGAACGGCACTGAGCTTCTATGTCCTCGTCTAACCCCGGCCACCAAACATAACTCCTCGCCAATGCTTTAGTTTTAACTATTCCTAAATGAGCCTCATGAAGTTCCTTAAGAATTTTTACCCGATATTCTGACGGAATAATAACACGATAGCCCCACATTAAGCAACCCAGCTCAGAGTAAATTTCCTTTCTCCTATTGAAATAAGGTTTCAATTGTTTTATCTGGACCTCGTTTGGCCAACCGTTGTGTACATAGTATAACACTTTATTCAAAATTAAGTCTGAGTTCGTTTTTTTCTTTATGTGAGTATTATCAAGGAGTAAAGCCTCGCTCGCAAAATGAAGATGGGTTAACTCCGGCAGTGGTTGACTATCCTCTGCCCCACTCCCGCGACTACTTTCTGCTCTATTGGCTGCTATCATACGCGACAAACAATCCGCGGTATTTGAGTCAGTGCTTACAAATTCTATACGAAAGTCGTACGCGGACAGTATGAGTGCCCACCTTTGTAACCTATTCGCGGTCATATTCGGTATACCCGTCTCCGCTCCAAAAATAGTTACTAGAGGTTTATGATCAGGACGTAGCGTGAACTGTCTGCCATACAAATATTGATGAAATTTTTTTACTGTATACACAATCGCTAAAGCCTCCTTATGTATTTGACTATAGGCTCGCTCTGCCCCGATGAGTGCACGCGACGCATATGCCACCGGGCACTCCCGGCCGTGGGCGTCTCGCTGCGCTAGTACCGCACCTATACCCTCTGCGCTCGCGTCGCATGTCACTATTAAGTCCTTAGTGGTGTCATAATGCGCTAGTACCTCTGTACTTATCAAAACCTGTTTCACTTTTTCAAATGCTTGCTCATGTATATAATCCCAACGCCATGGCGTATGTTTTTTTAATAACTCATACAATGGACCTAAGATACAACTAAGATTCTTTATAAACCGTCCATAAAAATTGACCATGCCTAAAAATGACCTAAGCTCCGAAACATCTTTGGGCCGAGGCATGTCAATAATTGGCTTGATTTTACTCTGATCTACGCTTATACCGTTCGTATCAATTACATAACCTAGAAAATTTACTTGGCTCTCAAAAAACACACATTTATTTTTCTTTAGTTTAAGACCAAATTCCTTTAATCGGTTAAGTACTTTCAATATATAACATATATCCATGTGTGATTTTAAACATTTATTTGAAATTAAAATATCATCTAAGAATACAGATATATTCGGTATATCTTTCAACATATTTATCATAAACCTTTGAAAAATGCCCGGACTTGACGAAAGTCCATAAATGAGCCTATTATACTTAAAAAGACCTCTGTGTGTATTTATTACGGTTAAATTATGAGGGTCATCCAATTCTACTTGAATGTAGGCCTGAGAAAGATCAATTTTACTATAAAATTTACTACCGTTCAAATTTGTAAGTAGATCTTCAATTTTCGGAACTGGATACTTGTCGACCAAAAGAACACGATTCAGAGTTACCTTAAAATCTGGGCAAATGCGTAATGCTCCATCTGCTTTCCGAACGATAACCAGCGGCGTGGCCCAGTCAGAGGCGTCGACAGCTTCAATAACCCCCGCGGCCAGCATGCTGTCTAGTTCCGCATCCACGCGGTCCCGCAGCGCGTACGGCAGAGGGCGTGCGCGGTGAAACACCGGCGACGCGCCCTCCCGCAAGCTAAGCCGGGCCCTCCCGCCAGTAAACCGTCCCAAACTCCCGTCAAATAGATCACCAAACCTATTAAAAATACACTGTATGTAATTATTACGCTTCGACTCGTTTATTTCCATGTTGTGCAAGCTCATTTCCGGTATTCCGATACCTAGCTCGGCTAACCATTGCCTGCCCAATAGAGAGGTGGTACCGTTATCTATAATATATAAATCTAAAAGTTTTGTATCACCGTCATAAGTAACAGAAACTTCAATATACCCAACAGGTGTTATCATGGTACCATCATAAAAACGTAATTTTAATTTACACGGCTTTACGGGTGAATTGGAAAAATAATTATTATATGTAGTTCTGTTAATACAAGACAAAGCCGATCCCGTATCGATCTCCATACATAACTCCCTATTATTAACCGATATTAATATACTGACCGGTTTATACTTCTTTAGCGACATCTGAAATATTGGTTCTTCTTGGTCGCTCTCTCCATATTCGTCCCCACAAACTCGTTGCGAATCCTCCAGGTGATGAGTGCGTGTTGAACCGCGCCACGTGCTACGCCTGGTACCACGCCCTCGACGAAAACTGCCACCGCTTCGTCTCTGCTGTGGTCCGCCCGCCGTTTTGACCCCCGGCGTCGCTCCTCTGTGCGTAGGGCCACTCGTGCTACCGCCCTCCGGGCACACCCGCCTAAGGTGTCCGATCTTTCGGCATCCGCTGCATTCGAATGTCTGATAACGGCATTCTCGGCTACTGTGCTGCATGTCACCGCATGCTGAACAACTTTTCACGTGCACCTGGTGGACATCTTCATCGCGTGTAGCTGCCATCTCCGCCTTCATGGAGACTACTGCTGAAGCATCACGCTCCGCAGCTTCTATCGCCGTTGCAATCCGCACCGCTTCCGCTAAATCCAGCTGTCCCGCTTCCGTAAATAATCTTTGTCTGATTTTTTTATTTGCCAGTCCGCACACAAATTGATCACGCATATTTTCGCTTAAATTTGCCCCAAATTCACAAAAACGTGCCATTTTCTTTAGCTACGCTAAGTATTCGCTAATGGCGACGCCATCTTGTTGCCGGCATTGTCGGAATCTATAGCGTTCCGCTAACACCGATGGTTTTGGTTGTAAGTGATCTGCCATCAACTTACATAGGTCTTTGAAACTTTTATCCTTCGGTTTCGTGGGGCTACATAAGTTCACCATCAACTCGTACGCACTTTCTCCAATTACTGATATTAAAGTGGGTACCTGCATCTCCACTTTTACATCTTTCACTAAAAAGACCATCTCCAGGCGTTCCACGTACGACTGCCAGTTTCCCGTGCTCAAATCAAATTCCTTGATTTTATTCGCCATCCTCGTCGCCACTGTGGTGTATTGAAGGAAACAACGTGTGTTCGGTACTATGTTTATTACGAGACTGCCAAGGACAACGGTGCTCCGCGTGAGCGAGTGACGTGCATACAATCGTATAGCTACGTATAGGTACTTATACTAATGCTTACACTACATATTTAAGAAAAAAAAGTTTGTTACCAACTATTTTTTCTCAAATTTTCGGTAGTTTCGGTATTAAATTACGTTACGTTTTACAACTAAGCAATAAAAGGTGTTATTTATAAAAATAAATAAAAAAAAAACTGTGGCACTCGGGGACTGCCGCGGTAAAGCTATTGCATAGCATTTTTTATCAACTAAAAAAACAAAAAAAATATGTATATATTTTAATTATTTTTAATAAAAAAATATATAAAAAAAATATTTAAGTAAAATAATAAAAAAAAACTAAAAAGTATCACCGCTGTGCCGGTCGGAGTGGGGCGTGTTAGGTTATTTTCGTTACGAAACTTCTGGATTCGGTCTCCACGCTCAAGGCCCGCGATAGAAGCTATGCAATAGCTTAAAAATTAAAAAATCGAGGGTTAACTTACCTAGAAGTAGTCAATATTGTACCGCCCAGGATCTCTATCCTTAACCCAGGGGACATGTTAGGGATGGCCTGTGAGTATACGAGAGGTGTTGCCATGATTTATACACGTAGTCACTTATAAAAGGATTGTTTACAAATGTTGCCTACTTATCTATCAGTTACCTAAAATTTTATCGTGACCTCGAAAACTAATCAAAATAAATGTTATCGCGACCTTGAAAACTAATCACAATGTGGATAGGCAAAAATTTATTTGAAGTAATTTTTATAGGCATTTCTTGCCAAAGACTTTACAAATACAATAATTGCATTTTTGAAAGATAGAAAAATTTGAATCCAGACTCAGGAATCGAACCCGAGACTTCCGTAGCCAAACCGGGGCCAGAAGCGAACCACCTATCTGGACTATGTTACTAGATATCAAATTCTTCCATCTCTTAATGCTTACGGGTTAGGCCCCCGTAGCGCCATCTAGTCGGAAGTTAAAGAACTATCACGGCTTTTGTTATTGCTTCGTTACAGAGAGCATTTTAACAAATTATGATGACGCAGGCCGAATATTGAAGTAATTTTTATAGGCATTTCTTGCCAAAGACTTTAGGGTTCGATTCCTGAGTCTGGATTCAAATTTTTCTGTCTTTCAAAAATGCAATTATTGTATTTGTAAAAAAATATTTATTTTTTATTTATCACACTTTTATTAACTTCATACGTATGTAACTGAATTTTTGAACGTGTTTTTCACCCACTTCAGAACGTCGGATTTAATTGAAACTACATTTCATTTTCAATTTATCCTCTAAGGGGGTAAAATAGTGGTTGTATGTTTAAATGAAACTTCGTCAATTTTGAAGTTAGATGTGTGGAACGTCGTATTTGGCTTATTAGTTTAAAATAACGAATACGTTTTTAAAAAATCAACCCCCGGGGTAAAATAGGGGTACTAAAAATTAAAAATAAATAATAGTTTAAAAAAATTAAAAAAAAACACTCTTTTGTAAATACCTGTCAATATGTAAATATTACAATAAAATAAATATTCAACGGCGAAAACGAGCAAAAAAAAATGGGGCTCCCATACAACTAATTTGATTTTATACTCGTTTTTATAGATAATGGTACGGAACCCTTGATGCGCGAGTCCGACTCGCTCTTGGCCGGTTTTTTTTGTAATAAATGTCTATTTTAAAGCAACTGACTCCTGTAACACAGTTATATAACTAGCACAGGAGTCAGAGCCTCAAATATTATTGTAATTAGGATTTTTTTCTTTTTCTTTAATGCCAATAAATATTATTATTATTATTTAAATTTTGAAATTCATAGGTAAGTATATCTCTTCCAGTGAGCAGAGCGAAAAAATGGTATCATAATTACCTGCTTATAAGTTGGGAAAATAACATTAATTAAAACCCCAAATATTTCTGGTGTTATTGAAGACTAAAAGAGGTGGAGCGAGTTAGTATATATCCTACTCCCATAATTGACGGCATGTCATAATGTTCAGGTGGAACAAATAAACGCCAAATGTTTGCGTCTTAGTTTTCGTCAGTATTTAGTCATAACAAAATAACAAAAGCAGACATTCATTCTGACTTTCTATTGAATATTGAAATTTATAGTTATACTAGCTGACCCGCGCAACTTCGTCTGCGTAAATTTTCCCTTTTTTTTTTACAACATTTTTCATTGCTGCTCCGCTCCTATTGGTCGTAGCGTGATGTTATAACCTATAGCCTTCCTCGATAAATGGGCTATCCAACAATAAAATATTTTTTCAATGCGGCCCAGTAGTTCCTGAGATTATCGCGTTCAAACAAACAAACAAACTCTTAGGGGGATGAAAAATAGATTTTGTCCGATTCTCAGACCTACCCAATATGCACACAAAATTTCATCAAAATCGGTCAAGCCGTTTCGGAGGAGTATGGCAACGAAAACTGTGACACGAGAATTTTATATATTAGATTTTATAATACGAATAAGAAATAATTTATTTCGACATATTTACCTTTCACATTAATACAAAAAACAGAATGTATATCATAAAATGACAACACCTCCATACTAATATTACAAATGTGAAAGTAACTCTGTCTGTCTGTCTGTTACGCTTTCACGCTCAAACAGCTTAACCGATTTAGATGATTTTTGATATGGAGATAGTTTGAGTCCCAGGGAAGGATATAGGATTTTTATCGCGATAACCGACATCCACGCGAAAGCAAGTTAACAATATAAGAATAAAATAAAAAAAAATATGTACATATTTATGTATTTAATTTCGTCAAAAAAAGGACCTAGTTCAGCATATACCAGGCCTGACGCTGATTTTCAACTGGGCCCTAAAGTATCTCTCATTTTTTTTTTTTTATTAGGGTACTATTTCTTGCCACGAAACGTGATGAAGCTCTCTTCATCCAAATGGGTCTTAACTTACGTCCGAATCTTGTATAACATAAACGCAGGCAATAATTTTGTTCATGTCTGTATGTAAACATTATTTTACGATAATCTTATGGTGATTATTGCTTGGTGATAGTAGCGTACGATTATTCGTCACGAAACGTGCGAGAAACTATCTTCATCTAAATGGGCCTTTCGATTAGTGTATCACTAGCTTCCACCCTCGGCTTCACCCGCGCTAAGTTTGGACTGCTAAATCACCCCTTTAAAGATTTTTTTTTTTTTTTTTCTTTTATTTTAAGGAACTTTTATACATTGAGTATATGCCAATTCCATTATAACCTAATATATGCTATTTTAACAAAATAATGATTGTAATCTAACTTAACCCATAATAAATGTAATATAACTACCTAGTACCAAGAGGGTTGCTACTGACGAGGACTAAAGGCTATAAACAGATGTTTCGACGCTTCGAATAGGGGTGCTGACAATAATGTGTGAAACATTCCTATATCAAGTCTGTTCTAGCTAAGAAGAAGAAGCTTTAAAGATTTGCTTTAAGCTTTATAGTGGATGCCTACATCATAACAACTATCTGTGTACCAAATTTCAATCCATTCACAAGTGTGAGTTGTGTGTTGATATAATCATTCAATCACAGTTTCCTCTTATGCTTCTTAAATACACAGATAGCTGATCCTCGCAACTTCGTACTGTTATATATACAGTCAAAACCTGATATAGCGACATTGAAGGGTATAGTTGCCGACGTTATATCCGATAGTTGTTATAAGCAGTACACATACATACATACAGTTACATTAGTTGTGTAGTTATATTATTATAGGTACATATCTATCTAGTATAGGTATAGGTTATGTATGTGAACTTGTTGTCAAATGAAATGTTAGAAAAGAAATAATAATATTTATTAGGAAATCATTAGAATACCAACACTTATAAATCAAGCAGTCGCTCACGCAGTCATTTAGCGCACTAAACAATTGCGTAGGTAATAATACGCGCCTAAATATTCCTTCAAAGCTTATCAATAAGATTTAAAATCGTCCGTATTGTTTTGTTTTGCTGGGACAAGAAGCGGTTGGTCGTTATAGTCGATGAATATCGATAAAGTTTCGTCGTTGTAAGCGATATGCCGCTGTACCCGATTTTGTTATAGTCGGTATGTTTGCTGAATAGTTTACTAGAGATTCGGGCGGGACTTTACAATCTGGCTGTAATAACTGATCGGTCGTTGTAAACGACGTCGCTATAATCGGTTTCGACTGTATATGGAATGTATGGGATCTCTCAACAAACCACCAGGTAACCCGAGAACTGCCGGCTGTTCCCAGAGCTAGAGTAATTAAGATAATGAGAACCAGCCACATCCCGTGGCTGGGAGAGTCATTCACTTCTACACCTTCGTCGCGCTCACTTGTTCCAAAAGAAAGGCAATAAATCCTTGTCGCAATTAAGTGTTTCTTTTTTAAAAGGTCTCTCAAGATGGTCGATCTAACATTGGTGGCAGCGGAAAGGGATTGAAAAGGTCATCCTTTTTCACGAAAGTGAGGTTTTGTGAAGCTTGTGTAGATCGTAAAAGTGAAGTACTGTGAAGTTCTGTGTTTTGAGCGCTGAAGTGGCTCAAAAATCGATGTACCCAAATCTACACCACCTCACCGGAAGAGCGTCAGCACCGGTTCCATCAAAATCCGAATAATAATAATAATATCTTTGGACAACTCACACAACGCTATCTGATCCCAAACTAAGCAGAGCTTGTACTATGGAAACAAGACAACTGATAAACATACTTATATATTTCTAAATACATATTAAAGATAAATAACACCCAGACACAGAATAAACCATCATGCTCATCAAACAAAGTGTTATCCTGTGTGGGGATACACTCCCACCGCGCCTGAGAGGCAGTCTCAGTAGCAGCGTAGCAGTCAGAAATGGTAAACTAATATACTAATGTTATGAAGGCCACAAAGGCAGTCAAAGTGATGTGAAATGAAGAACATGTACGCGATACTGTGAGTCAAAATCAAAAACTATCCAAAGTCATTTTAAACTTACAACAATTCAAGTGCGACTCAGTGTGACGCGTATCGTTATCAGTCCTACATTCCAAAGTCGACGAGCGACGGCGCGCGGAAACATTGTATCCTATTTCACATTCCAGTCGCCACACAATTCAGCCAAGCCGACGACGCGTCGTCGGCTTGGCTGAATTGTGTGGCTGATTTGGACCGTCGCGACGGTCCAAATTTTTTGACACTATTTCTTACATTTTAATTGTATTATTTTTGTAAATTTGAAACGAGTTGATCTTTCACTATGACTAAAGAGTCGAAGGACATTGCAATTTCACTTAACGTAATGCTTAAATTCGTGACACCATTCGACGGAAGTCGTGAAAGATTAAACCCGTTTCTACATAACTGCCAAAATGCAATTTCCCTTGCCGCCGAGAATCAACAGTGTATTTTGTTCAATATAGCTATTATCACAACTCGACGTAAAAGCAGAAATCGCATGTTCAATCAAAGAATTCGAAAACTGGGATTAATTGACACAATTCTTACAAAATCAATTCGGAGAGCGGTAATGAGCGGCAATAAAGCGGCGGTAGCCTAATGGCTAAGGCATCGGTCTCGCAATCGTGAGGTCGCGGGTTCGAATCCTAACCGTTATACTACCGACGACGTGAACCCACTCCTTTTTTTTTTGTTTTTTTTTTTTTTTTTTTGTTTTGGCGGGAAAAATTCCTGACGAACACCTCCACCATCCGGGGAAGACGGTGGAGGTAGTGTGGGGTTTGCACCCACTAAAAAACCCGCCGTGTATCTCCCGCCACCTTCGCGAACGGGCCGCCGGAATTTGTTATGCCGTCGGCGGCCCGCCCAGTGGCAATGCCCGGACGCGATGTTGTTGCGTTCCGGGCATTTCACACCTACGCGGCCCCTGGATACACACAGGGTGCCGCGCCTCCACGGAAGGCCGCGGGCGAGGCAGATTACCCCGTACGCCCGCCCGCAGCCCCACCTAAGGCGGCATCAGGCGCAGGTATGCGCGCCGACGCCGCACGGTTCGCCGGCGACGGAGCGGGTCCGCCAGGGAACTCTCTTCCCTGACGCGCTCCGCCGCCTCCTTCTACGAGATGACGTCCTCGCAGAAGGATGCGACCGCATTCCACGACCCCTCGCCCCGGACCATGGACAGAACCACGGCCGGCAACGAGAGGTCACTTCCGACCACTGCGGTGAGAACTCGACGTTGCCCCTCCCAAGCTGGACAATGTTGGAGGGTGTGCTGCGCCGAGTCCTCACCGCAGTCGCAGTGGTGGCAGGCGGGACTCGGTTCCCTCCTAGCGACCGTGTGCAGGTACTTCCCGAAGCACCCGTGCCCGGAAAGGACCTGCACCAGCCGGAAGGAAAGGGTCCCGTGCTGCCGCCCTGCCCACTCCTCCAGGACCGGCCGGAGCGCCTCCACGGTTCGAACACCTGCCCGTGGAGCCTCCAGCCGGCCCTGCCACCGGGCCATGACTGCCCGGTGGGCCTCGCCGCGCCAAGCGCGTAGCTCCTCGGGCAGGGGCACCGAACCCCCCGCCCGAACAGCCACCGCCCGCCGATGCACTTCGGCGAGCACTTCCGCATCCAAATCCCACGGGGGTGTGCCGGCCAATGCGCACGCCGCCTCTGCAGACACCGTGCGGTATCCGCGTATGGCCCTGACCGCCATGGTCCGCTGGGGTCTCCCTAAGCGGACCCTATTCTGGGCGGTCAGGGACGCCGCCCACACGGGTGCGCCGTACAAAGCCATTGACCGCACCACCCCCGTGTACAACCGTCTACTCGAGGCACTGGGTCCGCCCAGGTTCGGCAACAGCCTCCCCAGTGCGGACGCCGCAGCCTCGAGTTTAGGCGCCAAAATGCGAAAGTGCTCGTCGAAGAGCCACCGCCCGTCTACTACCAGGCCCAGATACTTCATCTGGGCCCGGACCTGTACGAGGACCGAGCCGACGGCTATCGAGGCGCCAGCAGGTGGACCGCGACGGGGCCCATGGAATAATAGGGCCTCCGTCTTGGAAAGGGCCACCCTAAGCCCCAGCGCCTCGATGCGCCCGACCATTCGGGAAATCCCTAGGTTGGCCAGGCGCGCCGCCTTCTCAAAATTCCCACCCCGGGCCGTGATGAGGGTGTCATCCGCATAGCAGATGACCCCTATCCCGGGGGGGAAGCCACACCGCAGGGCCCAGTCGTAGCCAATGTTCCACAAGAGGGGCCCTAAGACAGAGCCCTGTGGAACACCGCACGAGACGTCCCTGCGGATTACCTCGCCCTCTCGGTCCTCGTACAGAATCCTCCTGCCTTCGAGGTAGTCTGCCACTAGCTGCCTCAGGTACGCGGGCACTCCATGATACCGGAGCGCCTCGTTGATGCAGCTGAATGGCAGAGACCCGAAGGCGTTGGCGATATCGAGTGATATCGCCAACATTACTCCTCCACCGGCGACGGCCTCCTCCGATGCGGCCCTCAAGCGCAGAATGGCCCCAATGGTCGAGCGCCCAGCACGAAAGCCGTACTGAGCATCCGACAGATTAGGGCCGACCTCGTTCAAATGCCAGACGATGCGGGTAGCGAGAATCCTCTCCAGCAACTTCCCCGCCTCGTCCAGCAACACGATAGGCCTGTAGGCCGCAATTGAGTCGGTAGGCCGTCCCGGCTTTGGAAGGAGCACCAGCTTCCCTGCCTTCCAACAGTCAGGGAACCGTCCGGACACCAGGCACACGTCGAACAGTCCCCTGAGGCGGTCCCCGATATGGTCGAGGGTCAGGGCCAAAACCCGGGCGGGAATCCCATCCGGCCCGGGGGCGGTGTTCTTCGAACGCATTCGAAGAACAGCCGCGCCCACCTCCGCTTCGGTGACAGGCGGCACAGTTGTGTCGGCCTCCCGGTCGTCGGTCTCATCCTCGGAGACCATCGCCGGGGGCGCGTGCTCTGCCTGCAGCGGGAATAGGCCCTCGACCACTTCCGCAAGGAAGCTGGGCTGGAGAGTCTCGGTAAGGGGGGGGCCCGCCGAGCGGAGCTTGTTCAGCGCCGCTCGATATGGGCGACCCCAGGGGTCACGGTCGAGACCCTCCAGCATCTCCTCTCTCGCCCTCTCTTTGGCGCGACAGATAGCCAGCTTAAAGGCGTCCCTCGCTTGGCGATACGCCTCATAAAGCTGGCTCTCCTCTTGGACATCGCGGTGACGAGTCCGGCTGCGGGTATAGGACCTCCGCGCACTGATGCAAGCGGCGCGGAGGGAGGCAAGCTCCTGGGACCACCAATACACCCCCTTCCTCGGGGTGCGACGTCGTGAACGGGGCATGGCCGCATCGCAGATCTGCGTAAACGCATCGCGAATGCGGCCAGCCATGACGTCCACCTCCTCGGTCGGAGGCGGAGACGACCACGATGCAACGATGGCCGCCTCTTCCAGCAGGTCCCTGTCCAACGCACCCACAGCCCACCGCGGAAACCGAGGCGTTCTGCGCGCCGTGTGACCCCTACCTGGGTTCTGGATCCTGGAAGACCGGGAGAGCTCCAATCGGATGTAACGGTGATCCGAGAGCGTCTCAACCTCATCCAGGACGACCCAGTTCCTTACTCGCGCTTCGACGACAGGGGTAGCGAACGAAAGGTCCACAACACAAGCCTTTGAGCTTAGCTGGAGGGGTTAACAAGATTGCTAGTAATATGGGACTCAATTCCACATTGCTAGTTATCTTTTAAAAAAAAAAACACACACACACACACTGGAATGCATGCCTGCATTCCAGTGTGTGTGTGTGTTTTTTTTTTTTTTAGGCGTCCAAGAGAACGTCAATAAATTCTCTTTGCGAATAGAAACGTGTCCATCTAAAATCCTCACAGAAATATTAATTTCTTATTACAAAAAGACCGAAACAGTCAGGCCAAGTGGCCGCAATGGAAGAGCTCGCCCTTCAAACGTTTACAATGGGACTTAATCCCCGAATCTCTAACATTGTTAGGTGCAGAGACCCAAAATCACTTAATGACGCGATTAATTATGCAATCTCTGAAGAGAAGATTAAAAAATTAATGTATAAAAACAATCCCAATCCATTTAGCCGAGAAACAAGGTCTTAACCGAATTTCAAGCCTAATATTAATCAAACGCAGGTAAATAAATCCTCTTTTTCGCAATCGAATTCTAGAAATCCATTCTGTAGATATTGTAAAAAAGTTGGCCACGTTCTAGAAGAATGTGAGCTGCGAGAATATAACAACAAGCGATTTGAATTTAAAAACAAGTCAAAGGCTCAACCGAGTACGTCCCAATTAGAGGATTCGATCCCGGGATCCCGAAGACTGGGATCCCGGGATCCCGATCATATTTTAGTCCCGAAATTTTCGGGATTAAAATCAATGAATCCCGGGATTTTCGGGACTTATATATTTTTTATATAAGCCAATAAAAATGTGCGTGAAACTTGTTCACACAGCTGATTGCGTGTGTTTCTGCTAACGACCGGTGTCAGATTAAGTACCTATGTATGTAAAATAGTGTAAAAATTACGCTTCAGATCGTGTAAGTATTAATACTTATATTATTAATTGGTGATAAACAATTAATTTATTAAAAAAACAACAATGCATTAATGTGTATGAGTAAATATAGATGAAAAACAGTGTATGTTTATATTGGGAAATTCCACACGAGGTTATAATTTGGAGAAGGCTTATAAAAATTTATTGATGATTCCTTCGAGCCTGAACGCGCGTTTTCCGCTGCTTCATATTTGTGCAACAAATTAAGAAGTATGCTTTCGGATGAGACGTTGGATGCGTTGTTATTTCTTAGATTTTATTTTCGTGGCTTAAATCAGTAAATTATAGTTTTTAGTCTATTTGATTTAAAACATGAGTCCTATTAACATTGATCTCTTTTGACAAATTTTAAGAAGTTGATTTTTTTATGTTTATTATAAAATAAAATAAACAAACTATGCAATTTAATTTATTATTTCATTAAACTATTTTATAAGGGTCTAGTTTGTTAATTTTATTAGAAGAAATTATAATTTAGTCTTTTTTTGAAGATTTAAGTAAAGATTTAAAATAAAAGGTTGATTTTGATATGTTTTACTATCTTTTTACTACCAATTTTTATTACCAATACAACCCCGGGACTATCCCGGGATCCCGGTATTAACTGTTGATAATCCCGAATCCCGGGACTAGAAAAATCGACCGGGATCGAATCCTCTAGTCCCAATACAAATAAAAAATACACTACGTCGATGGCAATGGCGTCACCAACGAAAGCGATAATAATTTAAACTAAATGTAGTCTCGCGAAGGTGTCGCACGGGGCAAATTTCCTTGAAAACAGACACCGATACCTTTAGTATGTCCCACGGACAGGGTAACCAGCCCCAAACTCGCGGTCATCCAAATCCTCAAATGGCCCACGGACAGGGTAACCAGCCCCAAACTCGCGGTCATCCAATCGCTCATATGGCCCACAGACAGGGTAACCAGCCCCAAACTCGCAGTCATCTAAATCCTTAAATGGCCCACGGACAGGGTAACCAGCCCCAAATACGCGGTCATCCAAATCCTCAAATGGCCCACGGACAGGGAAACCAGCCAATAAAAAAACAATTTGAAGTCCATACCCAGGAATCGAAACCTAGACTTCCGTAAGCCAAACCAGGGCCGGAATCGAACCTATATATATCTTCCAAAAATGCAATTATTGTATATAAAGTAATTGGCAAAAAATGCCTATAAAATTCCTAGAATTATTTAATTAATGCTCGCTTTGATAAGATTAGATAACGTTGTGTGTCAACGGGTTTTTTCTTCATTGATCAAGACAGAACGAAGCAGGTATGTCTACTTGAAATTATCAAATCGATTTTAATACCTAAATACGATACAGAATAGCGAGAGTGCAGATGACAACCTATATAGAAAAGGCCATTGACCTCTAAAGTCAGTGGCATAGGTACTAGACCTAGGCTGGACTGGCTATCACCGACAATGATTTAAACGACATTTAATAAACATTGGGCGCTCATCTATACTAATATTATAAAGCGGAAGAGTTTGTATGTTTGTTTGTTTAAACGCGCTAATCTCAGGAACTACTAGTCCGATTTGAAAAAATATTTTTTTATTATATAGCCCATTTATCGAGTAAGGCTATAGGCTATATAACATCGCGCTACGACTAATAGGAGCGGAGCAGCGACGAGAAAAGTTGTAAAAACGGGAAAAATTTATGCATACGAAGTTGCGCGGGACAGCTAGTTTGACATAAAACCAACGGCCATTTGTCTTAAGTGTCAAAAAAGTTCACAGGACGGTCATTCGATTCGGAATTTGAATTGCTGTCACTTTATACCAGTGTACGGAACATTATATTGTGCAGTGCGTGCGTGGTGTTCTTTCTTTAACTTTAGCTCTACTTAGTTTGGGATCAGATGGCGTAGTGTGAGTTGTGCCATTATATCTATACTAATCTATACTAATATTATAAATCTGAAGAGTTTGTTTGTTTATTTGAACGCGATAATGTCAGGAATTGAGTCAAGAAATTATTGGTCATAGCGGGATGTTGTATAGCCTATAGCCTTTCTCGATAAACAGGCTATCCAACAGTGAAATAATTTTTCAATTCGGACCAGAAAAAGAAGAATTATAAAACTGAAGAGTTTGTTTGTTTGTTTGAACGCGGTAATCTCAGGAACTACTGGTCCATTTAAAAAAATCTTTCACTGTTAGATAGCCCATTTATCGAGGAAGGCTATAGGCTATTTAACATCACGCTACGACTAATAGGAGCGGAGCAGCAATGAGAAATGTTGCAAAAACGGGGAAAATTTACGCATACGAAGTTGCGCGAGACAGCTAGTTAAATATGAAATAACAACGATATTTCGCTTTCTCCTATTATGATTTCATGTTATCAACTGTTTATGTTACAGAAAGTAACTACGGAACAAATAATGGGTCATGAATTTGTCAAGAATAGATACTTTAGCAATTCTTTTCTTTATTCTACTTCAATTTAATTAAACAAATGACAACCCTAATTTTGACACAATTGACAGTCGTTGCTAAGCAACGTTGTTATTAAACATTTCTCATTCGCCTATAATTTAAGTATGGATATTAGGTCTTGTTAAATAATAATATCTAACAACTCACACAACGCTATCTGATCCCAAACTAAGCAAAGCTTGTACTATGGGAACCAGACAACTGATAAACATACTTATATATTCCGAAATACATACATATTATAGATAAATATCACCCAGACATAGAATAAACCATCGTGCTCACCACCCATAGTTTTACCCTAGGTGGAGATTGAAACCACGACATTTTGCGTAGCTGTCTGTGTGGATACACTCCCACCGCGCCACAGAGGCTGTCAAAATAATTTTGATTTTATCACGTTCCGATAACTTTAAAAACACTTAAAATTGTTTTATCTAACCCAACGGTCTAATCGACAACGATTAAATTTTTATCTGTCTATGTTACCCAGCAAAATATCGATTTTTATTAATAAATAATATTTAGGTACTCTAAACTATGCTAAAGTGCCCAACAATCTAAAACAATTGTTATTCGCGTAAAATATATACTCGTTTATATACTAGCTGACCCACGCAACTTCGTCTGCGTCAAATTTGCCCGTTTTAGCAAATTAAAGTTTATAATTAACAAATAAAAAATAGGGGTTGATCGTAGAGGGTTGAAAATTTTGTGGTGTATGTATTTTCTAATGCTGTATTATAAAAAAAAATAACTAGCCGTTTCGGGGGAGTTTAACTACAAACACCGCGACACGAGAATTTTATATATTAGAGATTTATATATATAAAAAAGACAAACGTCCACTCCATTTCAATTAATCATTAAGCGGCGGTAGCCTAATGGCTAAGGCATCGGTCTATTAATCGTGAGGTTCGAATTCTACCCATTAAACTACCGACGTGAACCCACTCCTAACACAAATCTTTGACCTTAGTTGGAGGGGTTAACAAGATTGCTGGTAATGTGGGACCCAATCCCACTTTGCTAGTTATATTAAAAAAAAAATGCAATCCAAAAGTATCGTCAGTGGGCCCTTTAAGGGAAAAACGGTTTTTAAACGACTCAAAAACGGTAACGAGATAAAATGGTTGCAACCTTCTGCACTAGAACGACTTGTGGTCTTTTTTTTTAGAACTCCCACATTATGGTACACGCCCTTTGTCACGGGGGACTTTACAAACATATATATACACGGACACAATCAATTCAATTTGTGTCCCCTGTGGGTTTTACGACATTAATTATTTTTATTTAAGCATTCATATTTTTAGGTATGGCAGCGAAATTAACCTGTGACATGGTCATCCCTGCCCCCGGGATGTTTGTTGGTCGTAAGATCGAGATCGAAGGCTCTACAACACATAACATTTCAAGGTAAGTTATCTACTGAAAGAAAGAAAGAAATTATCTATTGACGATGAAACATAATAGTATGATAAAAAGCAATATTTCTATTAGTCCACAGGAAGATTCTATAATTCGTCCGTATACCAACGGCGTTGCTAGTTTACAAAGTTACCTTACGGTTTACAAAATGCCGTACGCAGTAGGTAAAGTGTCATCATTTTGCAATTCTTTAACACATTATTATCAATGTATACAAAGTAACATATTTACTGTTTTAAAAATTGTTTAAAAAAATTAAAATGCTGAGAGGTCCATGAAAACAAATGCTCACAGAATCAAAATTTTCAGTTGACTGAAACAAAGTTTCGGTTAGGTTAGAACTGTCTGCACACAAAAGGAGGCACGAGGAGACAAGCAAGCCGAGAGTGCCGCGGAAGCGGCCGTCGTCGACAATTTTCCTTAGGCATTTTGTAAAACCTTTGTAAATTGACGATCACGTTCGTTAACGGCCGAATGATTCAATTTGACGGCGATATCGATTTTAGTTGACATATTGCAGTATTTTATTATCAATTTGCTTTTTTATTTTCTGTTATTGTTATAAAACTGTAAAGCTAACGTTATTTATTACAAAAGGTTCGTACCTTTAAAAGATTCACGCGATTAAGTTCCGAAATATAACCAATATTTATTACATATTCAAAATATTTATACATCATCAGTCATTCTGGTCGTTACGTCATAGGGTATCTTATATTCGGGGAGTCCCCGAAAGCAAGTTTGTGACTATATTAAATTATGATAACAATAGCTGATAACGTTATAACCGATTTCGGTTACTGCGACTTATCTTATCGGAGATTATACACAAAACTGACAATTCTGACTGAACGATTTAATGAGAAGAAGCTGCCAAGAAACTCATGGGCTACTCTTTTAAAATCTACAAGCTTGTTATAGTGATAATTTCATTGAATAAACCAGTGTGTTTCGTGAAGTAAACATTCATAAGAAAATGATATAAAAAAAAACCCGCTAGCACAAAAAAACAAGGAAACAAGATCTCCTAGAGAATTATATAATTTCTGTTGGTTAGCCCATTTATCAAGGAAGGCTATAGGCTATATAACATCACGCTACGGCCGATAGGAGCGAAGCAGCAATGAAAAATGTTGCAAAAAACGGAGAAAATTGACGCAAACGAAGTTGCGCGGGTCAGCCAGTAATATTATAGATCTAAAGAGTTTGTTTGATTGTTTGAACGCGATAATCTCAGGAACTGCTGGTCCGAATTAAAAATATCGTTTACTGTTGGATAGCCCATTTATCGAGGAAGGCTATAGGCTATATAACATCATGCTACGACTAAAATAAACGGAGCAGCAATGAAAAATGTTGCAAAAACGGGGAAAATTTACGTAGACACAGTTACCCGTGCATCTTCGTCTTTTTCGCAACTTATGGGTGTCGGTTATCGCGATAAAAACTATCCTATGTCCTTCCCCGGGACTCAAACTATCTCGATACCAAATTGAGTCTAAATCGGTTTAGCTGTTTGAGCGTGAAAACGTAACAGACAAATAGACGACTGAGTTACTTTCTCATTTATAATATTAGTATATAACAAAAGCCGTGATAGTTCTTTAACTACCGACTAGATGTCGCTACGGGGGCCTAACCCGTAAGCATTAAGAGATAGAAGAATTTGATATCTAGTAACATAGTCCAGATAGGTGGTTCGCTTCTGGCCCCGGTTTGGCTACGGAAGTCTAGGGTTCGATTCCTGAGTCTGGATTCAAATTTTTCTATCTTTCAAAAATGCAATTATTGTATTTGTAAAGTCTTTGGCAAGAAATGCCTATAAAAATTACTTCAATATTAGTATGGACTAGTAGTTAGTCTAAATGTGAAAAAAGTTTACGGGACGCTCATTCGACTCGGCACAAGAAATTGTTGTCACTTTGTACCTACGTGGTAGCCAGTCAGCGAACTTACTATTAATATAGACAGTCAGAGTTTCATGCGTATATGCGCAATTAAACAAATTCAAGCAGACTTTTCGCTACGATTGAAATAGTAAGGAAATGCCCTTAATACAACAATCGAAATAGATTAACAGAGGACATCAGGACAGTTTGACTCAGTCGGTACCAAACTGTCCTGAGGATGCCTCGTGTAGAGGCGAAACACGTGTCGAAGTTTCACTTCGTGGAAGCGGAATATTGCAAGTCAAGAGTACCTGTCACTCATTTTCTTTGTTGCAGGTCTCTCTTGTTTGAGAGCGGTCTGTCAATCTATTTCGATTGTTGTATTAAGGGAATTTTCTTACAACTTCAATCGTGGTGATTCACTGATCGAGGGTGGGTGGTGGAATCCCTCCCTTATAATCTACTTAAGATGGATTTCCGCCATGTTACGCCTGATTCAATCAGTTGTATGTAATATTCTTTATTACCTCATATTTCACAAACCACTGAACGGATTGACCGCCCAAGTGTTCTTAGTTAAGTGACGTTGAAAAAAAAAACAAACATGGCAGCTGTGAGATGTCAAAATAATGTTGAAAAAAAGTTGTTTCGAATACTACTTTAAGGGTATCAAATTAAAGGGCTCATCTTAAGCATTTCAAAAAGGTAAAACATAGTAAGCAACCATTTTTTTTTGTAGGGGATATTGTTTCCATCATTTTTGTGCAGGCTGGCTTTTTTTTTTAATTTTCAGATTCGATATAAATCTAGAGGCTAGAGGCGAGGACCATGACGTAATCCCCCTGCACATCAGCTTCAGGTTTCAAGAGGGGAGCATTGTTAGAAATACCTTCAATGACCGCGGATGGGGGGTCGAAGAGCGTTCGGGGGGCATGCCGCTGACCAGGGGGAAGCCATTCAAA
This sequence comes from Herminia tarsipennalis, assembly GCA_945859575.2. Lineage (NCBI taxonomy): Eukaryota > Metazoa > Arthropoda > Insecta > Lepidoptera > Erebidae > Herminia > Herminia tarsipennalis. The sequence continues at coordinate 18,731,151 of OX243854.2, read as the reverse complement.
GTCGTGATGGAGTGCAAATCGAGTGCAATTTCGGTTAGTTTCACTTGGATAAAACTTTGTGTGATGAGCACGATGGTTTATTCTGTGTCTGGATCTTATGTTATATCTATGTTATATTTTGACTGCCTCTGTGGCGCGGTGGGAGTGTGTCCGACTGCTACGCAAGAGGTCGTGGGTTCGATTCCCACACTGGACACCACTTTGTGTGATCCACAAATTGTTGTTCCGAGTCTGGTGTACTTTGTGTCCGTGACTTGTATGTTTGTGAAGTCCCTCGAGATACAGGGTTTAACCCACTGCGGGAGTCGTCTTTAAAAAAAAAAATCTATAACTAGCTGAACCAGTTTACGCTTCGCTATGGCTTTTTAAGCCAGGAATCCTAGTGGGTGCGTTCAGAACACCCTACCAAAGTTTCACCACAATCTGAGCAATGGTTTATACAGGGTGTAACAGAAAGGTGTGGTCAAATTTCAGCAGCGGATAGGGTATGTTATAAGTATTGCACCTACCATGGTGCCGTAGCTGGTTGCATTATTATAACATAGTTATAATATATTCCTTTTGTCAAAATTCAGTAGTGAAAGGCGTATGGCATAAGAATTATACCTCCCCTGGTACAAAATTCGATTGGATTATTATGGCATAGAGCTTTTTAAGTCATATTTTTCTTAATTATTAACTTTTTCATTCCTAAATAAACGAATGAAAAAGTTATAAATCTTTTTTAGGTGACTGCCTCTGTGGCGCGGTGGGAGTGTATCCGACTGCTACGCAAGATGTCGTGGATTCGATCCCCACCCAGGATAAAACTTTGTGTGATGTGAGCACGATGGTTTATTCTGTGTCTGGGTGTTATTTATCAATAATATGTATGTATTTTGAAACATTTGAGTATGTTTATCAGTTGTCTGGTTTCCATAGTACAAGCTCTGCTTAGTTTGGGATTAGATAGCGTTGTGTGAGTTGTCCCAAGATATTATTATTATACTCCGAATCTGATAAAATTAGGTATGTGCACTCAGTATCATGGGCACATACCGACACTTGAAAATGACCACACCTTTCTGTTACAACCTGTATAAATATGTTTATCAGTTGTCTGGTTTCCATAGTACAAGCTCTGCTTAGTTTGGGTTCAGATGGCGTTGTGTGAATTTTCCCAAGATATTATTATTATTATACTTCTATAGTATTATTTATGCTGAACCCCGTGCAAAGTGACAGTAATCAACCGACTTCAAAAAGTGAAAGGGTATACTTCCAAGTTGGTCCCATTTTCATCAGATCACGATCTGATGATGGGATCCTGGAGAAATCGAGGGAACTCCTAAAATATTAAAGGCATACCTATAGTGATTTAGGTACATTTCATAGTGATTCGTGCATTTACTCTCTAAAAGCACTTATTGGTGAAGCAGAACTGATGATGAAGACCACAAATGACGAGCCTATTAAATATTTCACGGTTTGCGATTCAATTACTTTAATATGATATTGAGTAGCATTTTATTCTCGTTATACTACTATTAAACAATGTAATAGAGCTGATAGTGAACTATCATGTGAACTCCTCAACAATTTACGGCCCTGCATCGGGGCAAGCAATATTTTGTGAAGGGATTGAAACCCCGCGCTTCACGAAGATATCGCTAAGCTGCCATCAGTCGACCCGTGACCAAGATCGGTGCAATTCGATCGAAACGTCTGGTAAATAAAAGGTTCGTACCTTTAAATACTTTACGCGAAATTTATCTAATAGGGATTTAAGCAGTTGACCAAAGCCTATTGTAACTTAAGTGAAATACAAACCAACCCTAAAAAAGTTGATAAACTTTCGCGATTTGTACACATTATTAAAATATATATATTACGTGTCTTAATCGCGTGAATAATTTAAGGTAAAATACCTTGTTTAATGCCCGACGTTTCGACCGTATTGCAACGGCCGTGGTCACGGGTAGACTAGTTGAGCTCAGCGTCGCCGACGGAGGCGGCGATTAAGACCCGTAATATATATATTTTAACAACCCTAAAAAGTGAGAAATAAAAAACTTTTTTACAAAAAAAATATTACCGACTTCAAAAATAAATGCAAGGCAACATAACAGAAGTCACTCACTCAAGGTATTTCAAGTTGTCTTGTGTTCTTCGCGCTATCGTGCTCATTGCGGCCTATAGTACGTATTCCATGGTTATTATTTAAAAATAAGTGATAATTACATTTCACATCACATTGTAAACATGATTTAGACTGTTAGAATGATTAATGAATTACTTAATCAATGATTGATTAATTAATTAATTGAAAAATATAACATGGTCCAAAAACTACCCTGGATTGTGTTACTGATTCTGAGCAAACTTCAGGTTTGCACTATACAATAGGGTTCCCAAAACCACATTATTACAGAAAAATTGTTGTCGCCATGTGGCGTGGGCGTATTTATAATAAAATCCCTAATGACATAAAGGACCTGCCATTTAAAGTACCTATTGATCAGGAAACTTAAGTAATGGCTAATAAGTAAATCATTCTATTCAATAAATGATTTTCTGAATGATATGTAATGCTAACATTTGAGGGAACCTGGTGTCGAAACGTCAAGCAATTTATCCGTAATAGTTATGATATGTAATGTAACCAAATCATAGCTTTTGACATGTATTTATTATTATAATTATTTTAAATTTTTGAGTATTATATTAATTTTTATTTCTTGACATAAATGGACATACCAATTTTTAATTTTATTATTTATTATTTAATTTTTTAATCTAGAACAATTATTCATATTGCGTAATGATTTAAAAATATGTTTTTTATTCGTGTTATGCGTACGGTGCTATGAAACAAATTAAGCATGAGTAACATTTGCATGTCACTATTGACTGAAGTTGTGAGAGCTAAATCATTTTTAACAACACTGATGTACCAATTTTTATGCAAATAAATAAAACGTTTATTTACGTTAAACGATTTATGATTAATGAAAGTTGCGTACTATCCAGTTAGATATTTGATATAGTTTTCAGTAGAACCCACATCTCCATAATTGGTTGTAAAAAAAAAATCTCACTATAACTATAATGGATCTGATTTATGCTTATACAGAGAATGATCCAAAGATTGGATATACTGAGGCAAATCGAACCCTAAAGCATAGCAGTCAGGAATAATAACCATAAAATGAAATACTTAAATGTTCATAAACGTTCGCGATTTGTACACATTATATTACGGGTCTTAATCGCGTGAATAATTTGAGGTAAAATACATTGTTTATTGCCCGACGTTTCGACCGTATTGCAACGGCCGTGGTCAGTCTTCCCGTGACCACGGCCGTTGCAATACGGTCGAAACGTCGGGCAATAAACAAGATATTTTACCTTAAATTATTCACGCGATTAAGACCAGTAATATATATATTTTAATAATGAAATACAAAATATTTATTTCAATCAATCAATCAGCTGTATCGGAAATAATATACTCGGAAAACCTCGTAGGACGACCCCCAGACAGGTGAAACGACAACCTAAGGACAGTCGCTGAGATGAATCAGATGTGAAAGACCGGGGTCCTTATTTACTATCTAGCCCGCGCTTTTAACTGTCAAAATCTTGTCGTAATGGTATTTAGAGAGCTGCGCTTAGAAATGCATCGCGCTTGCGCGCGCTCATCTTTAAGCGCACCGCGCATACGCCAGTTAGCGCAGGCTTGCCGCGAAATCTAATATATAAAATTCTCGTGTCACAATGTTCGTTCCCATACTCCTCCGAAACTGCTTGACCGATTCTCATGAAATTTTTTATGCATATTCGGTAAGCCTGAGAATCGGTTACTATTTATTTTTCATACCTCTAAGAGTTTGTTTGTTTGTTTGAACCCGATAATCTCAGGAACTACTGGGCTGCATTGAAAAAATATTTTATTGTTGGATAGCCCATTTATCGAGCAAGGCTATAGGTTATAACATCACGCTACGACCAATAGGAGCGGAGCAGCAATGAAAAATGTTGTAAAAAAAGGAAGAAAAAAGAAAAACTAAAAATTTACGCAGACGAAGTTGCGCGGGTCAGCTAGTAATATAATAATAATAAACGTTTATTATTCTCTCTCACAAGTTACATGACTTAGAGCTAGTAGGTATACATTTTGTTTGAGCTAAGGAATCAAGTCTTTGTGAGAGACTGGTGCCTGTTGTAGGTTTTATTACAAAACCTGTATTACAGGTCACCAGGGTCCTCCTACAGCTGGTCCCAAAGATACAAACAATCATTTAATAAAAATTCTTAAATATTATTATTATGACAATATGAGAGTAGGCTCGCTAAATCAATAAAATAAAAAATAATAATAGTTTACCTGTTACTTAGGCTTTCATAGGAAGTGTGTGTTGGTGTGTGGAGTGTGTAATAGAGAAGAAGTTCATATGTTTGTGTTGATTCATAGACAGACGAATTGCTAAGGTGATAATAGCTTTTCAGTGTCGATATACGCAAATTTATTTATTTATTTATTCAATCATATAACATACATAAGCTTACAGTGTAGGTACACCAAGGCGCTTATAGTAAGTTTAACTAAATATACAAGTAGAAGTTGGCCTATAAAATATTAAATACCTACATTAAACAATAACTATTAGTATAACAAAAACAGATTAAATTACAATATTAGCTTATTAAATTGACAAAAGAATATATTAAGTATTACAATTATTTATTAAGATACAGCAAAATAGATATAATTATAATATTAGTACCGTCGAAAAAAATGTCAACCGCGGGACAGCGATATAATTAAGGGATTTGAGGAATGTTGTTACCGATGCTTTACAATTTAATTTTAATTGAGGGTATGTGTTGATAATATCATTTTCGAATCGAAAAAAAACATAGTGAATAAGGACTCGGGTGTTGCGAAGTACATTATGAGAGGCGTAATATTTATTTTGTATTACAGATTAGTTTCGGGTCATTACCGTTCTGCCAGTACTCTCATCGGATCCCGTTTCATACCATAACTCACCTAACAGTGGAACGTGATGTCTCGATCAATAGTGTGCGCTTCCTTGGTACAGCGCCGTCACCGCCGCCAACGCCCAAAAATCCGGTATTCTAATTACCTATACATATACGATTTGTAAAAATATATAATAAACATCTTTTAAATTTCTTCGACTTCGACTGCCTCTGTGAGGCGGTGGGAGTGTATCCGACTGCTACGCAAGAGTTCGTGGGTTCGATCCCCACCCAGGATAAAACTTTGTGTGATGAGCACGATGTTTTATTCTGTATCTGGGTGTAATTTATCTATAACATGTATGTATTTAGAAATATATAAGTATGTTTATCAGTTGTCTGGTTTCCATAGTACAAGCTCTGCTTAGTTTGGGATCAGATAGCGTTGTGTGAGTTGTCCCAAGGTGGCTTGAAAATTATTATTATTAATTTCCAGACCTCAGTTGAGATGGAGCAGCTGTCGATAGCTAGTAGGTACCTCATAATTTAAAACTTTATAATTAATTGATTTCAGAACAACAATATACGCGAAGCCGCCATACCTTACGAGTTAATTAATCTCAAAATCAAATTGTTGGGAAGTATTCCAGCTTACAGTAACAGGTAAGTCTTAAGTCCACGGACTCTATTATGTTTTATACTAAAAAAAACGGGCAAGAGCATGTCAGACCATGCTCAGTGTAGGGTTCCGCAGCCTTGAACAATTGTATCAGCAGAAGAGCGTATGTTCCTGGCAGTTACGCCCTTTTGTTAGGAAACGCAGTTTTTTGGTAATAACTCAATGACGGTATATCCGATCTTATACGAAATAATTTTAGTTTAAAGTGTAGCGTGCTTTAAACAAAGCACAAACAATTTAAACAATTCTAGCTTAAACAATTCTATATTGTGTAAAAATAGCGAAAGTTTACGAACAAATACAAAACTTTATAAAATTATATATACTATGGGTCTTAATCTCGTAAATAATTTAAGGTAAAATACCTTGTTTATTGCCCGACGTTTCGACCATATTGCATCCGCGTGGTCTACCCGTGACCACCTACGTTGTCGTTACCATTTAATGTGTACAAACCGCGAAAGTTTATCAAAATTTGCATCTTTTACAGTTTTTTTTTTTGAGAAAAAAAGATGGTTTAAAATAAAAACGATTCAGTATCATGGTCTGATCACCCCCCCCAAAGTGCCTAAGTGGGGGGGGGGCTTGCAAGAATACGACTGACTAAATAGACACTTTGTATAAACATGTAAATTATTCTCACAAAACTATAATTTAATTCCAGATTTGATATCAATTTAATTTGTAAATCTACAAATGAGATCGCCCTTCATATAAGTGTCAGATTCGCTGAGCATTGTATCGTCAGGAATACCTACACTGCCCGAGGCTGGGGGCACGAAGAGAAAAGTGGGGGCATGCCTTTGAACAGGGGGACACGACTTCAAGCTGAGCTGCTGATTAAACAGAATACTATTACGGTCAGTTTCTGTAAAATTGGAATCCCGAGCTTTTTAACTAAATGTCCCGCGCAACTTCGTATGCGTAAATTTTCCTAATTTTTGCAACATTTCCATTACTGCTCCGCTCTTATTAGTCGTAGCGGGATATTATATAGCCTTCCTCGATAAATGGGCTATCTAACAGTGATTTTTTTTAATTCGGATCAGTAGTTCCTGAGATTACCGCGTTCAAACAAACAAACTCTTCAGCTTTATAATATTTATGGTATATTTTTTCTCGCGACCAGAACGTCCAATGCGCCATTAATTTCGGGGCGCTTTCGCGTTTTGTACAAATCAGGCTAAACATGTCCAGGGACCCTAGACAAATGGCATTCTATTCGATTAGAGTTTACGCTAATCGAATAGAATGACGTCGTTGCGCGCATACAACTGCAAATCTCATATTAACAACTAGCTGTCCCGCACAACTTCGTTCGTGTTAATTTTCCCCGTTTTTTAAACATTTCTCATTGCTGCTCTGCTCCTATGGGTCGTAGCGTGATGTTATATAGCCTATAGCCTTCCTCGATAAATTGGCTATCTAACAGTGAAAGAATTTTTCAATTAGGATCAGTAGTTCCTGAGATTACCGCGTTCAAACAAACAAACAAACTCTTCAGCTTTATAATATTAGTATAGATTTTCATATTTAGAGTGTTGCGCTCGCAACGACGTCATTCTATTCGATTAGCGTAAACTCTAAGCGAATAGAATTTAGTTCCTGGTTTTTTTTTAATTTGGTTCCGGTCCTGTTTTTGGCTGAAAAAAAACTTCGCAGTGTCTAGTCTATACGTAGCAGTAATTATCTCAATGCTTTTTATCGCGATCCGATCTACATATATACATATTATATATATTTCGGAACTTAATCGCGTGTATTTACGAACCTTTTATTTACCCGACGTTTCGATCGAATTGCACCGATTGTGGTCACGGGTCGACTTATTGCGCCCGTAGCGGTTTGCAATTATTGTTTTTAAACTTTCGTCGCGATTTTTATACATATTAGATATATTTTGGGACTTAATTGCGTGAATTATTTAAAGGTACGAACCTTTTATTTACCCGACGTTTCGATCGAATTGCACCGATCGTGGTCAAAACAAAAATAAAATCTAGTAAGTATAAAAATTGCGAAAGTTTATAAACAATAATTACATTATATGTTTATATGTAATACATATTTACTTTGTAAGAAGTGAAGTATTGTGTTTGCTGAATACGTTTATATATACTCATTTTAGAGTTACTAATAGTAGGTATTATTATTTAGTTATCCTTAATTTATAAACGATTACACTCACCAAACACACTGGTTCATTCAGTAAAATTTATTTTTTGTAAGGAAAAACTTGATGATTTTAAAAGAGTGGCACATGAGTTTCTTGGCAGCTTCTTCTCATGAGCTTTACACTTGGAACTGCCACCTAACCTCATTTTGTTTTTTTTTTCAAACAATCATAATTTTATAATTTTTTTAGTATGTATTAATTTGACGTTTTCAAACAATCATTAACCTGATTTTACGAAATAAAGATATTTGAGTTTTGAGTTTTGAGTTTTACATATATACAGACATTAGTGAGATCGAGGAGCTAATAAAAAAGATGAAATATTTTTTTTTTGTCATTTCAGGTGGCGTTTAATGGAAGACATTTTTGCGAGTACACTCTTCGTATACCGTATAACAAAATTACACATGTAACACTAGAACGTGACGTAATCATTAATTCTATCAATTTTGATTAATTAATCAAGAAAATTTACCATATTACTTATTCATATTCATATTTACTTATTTGCATACATACATACATACATAGGATGTTGTATATAAGTACATTTATATAAGTACATTAGAACGCTATATTTAGCTTTACAGCCTGCAAAATGACCTTAAATATACTACTGCTACTTACTAGTTTTATTTTTTCAGTTTGCTTTAATTTTTCCAAAACTGTTAAAAAAACCCTATAGATCCTTTTTAGGGTTCCGTAGTAAATAAGGAAAATTTTATAGTTTCGCCTTAGGCCACAGCGAGTTTTTATTGCCAGGTTCTTTTTTCCGGCTTTACCTATTGTTTGCGAACTTGGCACTACACCTACATGTAGAATCCCGACGTATCACAAGAGTTGTTTTGCATCCTAAGTGAATAAATAATTTTGACTTTGAATTTGAACGCGGTACGCTGACATTTAGATCTTTGTCAAACAATATTTTGGGTGGTAGTGATACTGTTATGGGCTAGCGTGACAAAAATAAATGAAAATCTTGTTGTTGTTGTTGGTGGTAGCTTATCCAGCGCACTAGTACTATATAGATCAATGAATGGTGGTTATTCACGTATTACATAACCAGAATTATAATCATTATGAACTCTCCCCTCCCTTTTATGAGCAAAACTACGACTCCCATTTTTAAATTCAATACAATCCAATCAAATTTCCTAATGTTTACGTTACATGGAGACGTAACGTAAACATTATATTTAATTTACTTAACACGCCCCTGATCTTCATCATCATCATCATCAGCCTATTGCAGTCCACTGCTGGACATAGGTCTCTCCAATTGCACGCCACTTTGTTCTGTCTTCGGCTTCTCGCATCCAGCTCTTGCCAGCCGTTTTGCGTAAATCACGCCCCTGATCTACTACATTTTAAGGGACTTCTAAACGAGCAATATTTTTTGCTGCAAGGTTACCGGACGATCGCTGAGCGATCGATTTTACTGCCATTATGACAGGGCAGTTTTGTTGAAGTTTGCTGTGAGTGACGTCAAGATTTATTGCTGTATTCTGTGCTTTGTACTATTGCAGGCATACTGCAACACATTGCGCAGCCAGTTGCCAATAGTGCAGTCACAAATTACAGTAAAACATGCCCGTTTAGAGGCCCCATAACACAAATACCTACCTATTGCTGAAGTAATCACCATAGACACCCCTCTTTCATATGTCAAACCAATGACACCCTATGGTGTTTACGTAATACCTACTTAAATAGCCCTATAGCTGAAGACAAAATATTTGCCAGTTAAATGCTGTTACTTCATTTTATTTCAAAAAGCTTTATTATCAAAATAATAATAATGGAAACAGAAGTGCAATATAATTACAAACAGATAAATACACTAATCACACCAAAGGAACATTTTGCCAGGCTGAGAGCGTCTTTAAAAGTTTAACAAACATGAGTTTATACTACTTTTAATACCATGGAAACAATTAAACTAAATTTAAAAAAATAACATTTTATACGGGACATTTAGAAATATCTCGTTTATTTCATGACATGTGGATTTAAGTAATATCAACTGATGCGAACTGTGGCCGCTTAATGCTGTTATTAAAATATTATGAACTAGCTGACCCATGCCCATTTCGCTTGGCTATGACACTCACAAATAACGTAGCTTTCTATTGGTAAAAAAAAATCAAAATCGGTTCAGTAGATCCAGAGATTACCTCCAACGACCTCACAAACCCTCAGAGTCATTTATCCCATCACTTCACTAATATTATAACGAAGTAAAGTTATTGTTTTTAAACTTTCGCGATTCTTATACATATTAGATATATTTCGGGACTTAATCGCGTGAATTATTTAAAGGTACGAACCTTTTATTTAACCGACGTTTCGATCGAATTGCACCGATCGTGGTCACGGGTCGACTGATGGCATCTTAGCGATGTCTCCGTGAGGCGCGGGGTTTTTCAACTACCCTCGCCTGGTCTTCATAATTTTGATAATTTGTACTGTCGGTATTTCTACACACTACACTTACAACGTCTTTACACTGAGACGCGGTGTCTTTACGGCTACGATTGCATTTGTTGATAACAGGGTTCCAAGATGGTGAGAGCCGGTATCCATCTTCTCGGTTGAAGTAAAGTAAAGTACTAAGTCCGGAGTTACCAATAGAAAGCTATATCATTTGTGAGTGTTATAGGCTATATAACATCACGCTACGACCAATAGGAGAAGAGCATCAATGAAAAATACGCAAAACAGATAGCAATACGTAATGTGAGCCTGAGGCATATTACTCCAGCTAGCTCTACTAGAGCTACTATCAAGCCAGCTTTTGAGCAGGATCCGGGACTGTTCCTCAGGAACTGGTATCGGGCATTTAAATAAAAGATATAGATTGTATTTCCCAATGTAAGACAAAGTTTACTAAGATACTTTACAACTTACAATAACTTCATTTTACATGAGCCTTTAATTAATATAACACATTATTGATTTATACATAATGCATATAATTACGACCTGAAAGGTCGGCCATGAAACTTGCAATATCTCGAATGACATTTCTTTCTTTTAACTTCTCATAATCAGTTTCGTAGACTATAGTAAGGTTTAACGAGAGAGGTGGATCGAATCCTCGATCTCCTGCCACAGTATCTCAGGGCTACTTCAATTTATCATAATGATTAATGACTTACCCGGGATCATTAACCATGGGATGTGTTCATTATTCGCAGATGACCTTAAGTTATTGTTGAACGAGTACATAATCGGGGCGGGCTAGTTATCTATATGTGCGTAAGATCTGAGTTATTTTTGCCCTACATATAGGACACCGGCCATTTCCCGACCCTTTCCATACTTCCTTCGCGCACTCATAGCATGTACATATATGACCACATGAAAAAGCAGTGTTTGCGTCCTCCATAGTGCATATGATGCATTCTGTGTCATATAAAGCCGGTGGAGCAGAAGGCTCTGCACTTTGCTGCGTGGATGTTTCTTTGTTCGGCTGTAAAAAATAAAATTAATTAGTTTATTGAATGCAATGGAAAGAAGGATGGTAGAAATCAACACCAAAGTCACAGATGTAATAACTCTTAAATAAAAGGTAAAAGAAGATTAAGAAGTAGAGTTGATTAGTTGTAAAGGAAACGAGAGAAAATAACATAAGACATTATTTTCGGAAATACAATAGAAATAAATTACTTTAGAACAACAAGGTCTTAAAGTAGTTCAAGACAAATTAATCATCAGATCATTTTACGTTCGCTTAAAAATAGCTTTAGATCAAGCGTAGCATAGATAAAACTTACAAAGCATAACATAGTCTTAGATGCCTCATCATTATGCCCGATAAGTTTTTGGCAAAGTTTTACCTAAACTAAACTTAAGTTAAACCTAAACATGCTGTATAGATCTCAACCTAAGAAGCCCAGAAGTATTAGTTATATTTCGGGACTTAATCGCGTAAATTATTGAAAGGTACGAACCTTTTATTTACCCGACGTTTCGATCGAATTGCACCGATCGTGGTCACGGGTCGACTCAACCACCCACGATCGGTGCAATTCGATCGAAACGTCGGGTAAATAAAACGTTCGTACCTTTAAATAATTCACGCGATTAAGTCCCGAAATATAACTAATATGTATAAAAATCGCGAAAGTTTAAAAACAATAATAAGCCCAGAAGTATCAAACACATTTTGTATATCGCTGATTTTTGAATGAAAACTTAACTTAATACTTTTGGGGGTGGGTAAAAACTGTTAAACTCGCGTCAGAACACGTGACCTGATCGAAAATTCGTAAGACGGAGGCAGGGTAGACCGCCGGCGCGGCAAACACGCATTCGACTCTGTGACACTGATGGTAAGCAGTTACCATCGCCTATGGCCGCCTGCAATATTTGTACCTTTTAAAATTCATTCACTTCCCATTTAAAGAACCCCTTACTATTACCCTTAGTATTTAGGGAGAACCTCAGCAGGGAGCTCATTCCATAACCGGAGCGTTTGCGGAAGGAAATGACTTTGAAATTGCACGGTGCAAGACCATTTAGACTCCAGAGTGTGGGGATTAACTCTCTGTCAATGGCAAGCGGTATGATGGTTGAAGGAGGCTTTATACATCATATCAAATAATTCCTCGGAACACATCCCATTATACAAGCAGAAGAACACACTGAGGGAGGCAAAGTCTCTCTTTAGACTCGTCTGTCTACTAAGTCAAGAGGGTTAAGCTGGTACGCAGGTGCTCCTGTCCCCAGATGTGAGCAGTACTCCTTATGAAGGCGAACCTGTGATTTTTTATTCAACATTTATACATACATATCAACCCATATGATGTCCCACTGCTAGGCACGGGTCTCCCCAGTAGAACCTACTGGAATGTAGATCCTGGGGGTAATTGCCATAATCGCCACGCTTGGCGAGCGGGTTGGCGATCGCAGTAAGGGTTTAAAATACGCAGAGGACGCTGCTGCCCGTCCTCCGGTGTGAAATCCCTTAGTCGCCTTGACGACACCCACAGGAAGAGATGGGGTGGTACTATTCTTAAGCCGGTACCACACAGCCGATTTTTTATTAAACTGGATGAAATCCTTTCCATTGGTTGGAATTGGATCAACTTTCCATCGTACATAAAACTTCAAAGTTTTCTGTGCAATGATCTACCTAACGCTATTAGTAGACTGCATTCGTTGGATAATATTAGTTGGATTGTCAGTTAATAATATAAAACTCACCTCTTCATCTGTGCTATCAGCTGATACCTGAGCAATGTTAAGATCCATGAAAGCATCATCATCGTTTTTAATAGCACTGTGATCACCTTCAGAAACTGTATCATTTCGATGATGAACGAATTTTATCGTACTATTATTTGAACATAAATGTACAACAGCCCAAAGCGGTTTTTTCGTCTCAACTCCTGCACAAATTATTCCTAAATTTGTTCCATTGATGCCATATTGGATGTTTCCTAAAGCATTGACGTGAAAGTGTAAAATATTGCCCGTTATGCAGTAATCCTGTTTTAAATCAGTCATCCAATAACCAGATGTGGTTCCTTTTTCACGAGCTCTGTATTCGGATAATGTTTTCATAGTAGCAGCAGCAGTAGGGTTATGTTTTGTGAAACCAAAATCGATGAAGCTAGAAGACTGGGCAACGTTGACGAATAAAATATGTATCTGAAAGAAGAAAAAATGATTCAAATAGATGATTCGAAACTTCGGAGCAAGATGTCGAAAGATAAAAACAGTGGGAATACGAATTTTCATGTTAGTAGGTATTATTACTATAATAATCATACTAATTTTATAACTGTCAAAGTACACACATCAAAAGTGTCTAGGGATCAACATATATTTTTGCAATAACTTTTCTCCTGATTGATTTTTTTTTTTTTATTTCTTTAAGGATTCATCAAATAAAGTGTTTTCGTTTGTCACAGTAACGATAAACCAAGTCACCTTTGCATTAATAAAGAAATTTGCCATTTTCCTAATAAAGGGATTTTTGACATTTGAACCACTAACATTAAAGTTCGAAAAAAAGACTTAAATAACAGTTTTCTTTAAAATTTTATTGGGTAACTTAAACAATTAATAATCCGTGTTTCTACCGCGAACACTAACAACACAAGAACATCGGTTTGGCATACTCAAAATGAGTTCATCCAAATCACGCTGTGGAATGGCCGCCCATGTTCGTTGCAACAACAAAAAAAGGTCTTCTTGCGACTGGATACCCTCCATATTCGGCAGAGCTCTTCTCTGTAGCATATCCCATGCATGCTCAATCGGGTTCAAGTCTGGCGACTGAGCAGGCCAGGGCAGGACATTGATGTTAGCTGCGGCGAGAGTCTGTCTTACAACTCTTGCGGTGTGCGGTCGTGCATTATCATGCATTAACTGAAATAAGGGACCGATTTGCACTTGTAGAGGAACGATGACGTCTGATACAATCGTCTCAGCATAAATTTGAGCGTTGAGGTTGCCTCTGATCCAAATCAACTCAGTTCTTCCGCCGATCCAAATACCCGCCCATACCATGATGGTTCCACCACTATAAGGATGGACTTCCTGGCAGGATTTTAATCGCTGTTGGCGTCCAGGGGTTCTCCAGTGTCGTATACGTCTTGTATCCGGTCTCATACCAAAACGAGACTCATCAGAAAAGCACACGAAACGCCATTGTTCTTCTGCCCAATTTCTGTGTTCAAGAGCCCATTGATATCGAATCCTACGATTGTGCATTGCTATAGGTGGTACCCGTAGCGGTCTTCGGGAATGAAGGTTCACTTCATGCAAGCGGTTTCTGACTGTTTGGTCGCTAATTAAGTTCCCTGAAGAGTGATGAAGCCTCACGGCTAACATCATGGCGGTTATTGTTGGACCTCTTCGAGTTAAGATTTGAATGTATCGGTCTTGTCTCCGTGTGGTGCAGCGATACCGTCCTCCATGGCGCTCAGCCACGGTACCAGTGCTTCGGTAACGTGTCCAAAGTCGACTGATAACACTCTGACTTGTATTCAGAGCTAAAGCCACAGTACGTTGCCGGGAACCAGCTTCTATCATTCCCACGGCTCTGAGCATTTCTTCCCTGCTTAAATGACGTCGCCGCTCCATAATAACGTTGGTTTTAATCAGTAGTAGTGAAACAGTAGCACTAATAATGTCTTCAATGCGTTGTATGTTTTTATAGGGAAAATATTGACAGCTGATTTTCATCTTTTACTCGAATTTGATTCACAGTTCCTGATTCAAATTATGAAATGCACCAAAAAGGATCCATATAAATTTATAAAATCATAAATTTATTACAAAGCCACATCTCAATCTCAAGAAATCCGCATAAAAATGCTTGATCCCTAGACACTTTTGATGTGTGTAGTTACCGACCGGACTTTACTAACTTGACCGGATTGAAGTTAGGTTCTTATCACTTTCGCGCATGTCATAGAGATGCGACCCTTATTTAATAGTTTGCGTAAGTAATTTTATTACTAACTAAAACGATTAATTAAGTTTAATCGATTATAAATAATAACAAAATTTTAATTCAACAATATAAAAATACTATATTATATGACTTCATAAAAGTTTAAATTTTGAACAGTTACAGTAAATACTAAAGAAAGTTTGAAAAACAATTTCTTTACGAAAAAAAAACATGAGTTAGTAATACTAATTTATTCCAATGTAATGCGTAATCGCATCTCTAATTTTCTTGGTTTAGTTACCGCCCCCGCTTCCCGCTTCCTGTCACCATTTACCACTAAAAAATGCATCTGCGCAACCACTTTTCGCCGACTTCAATCCGGTCAAGTTACGTTGATCCTACTGTATATAATTATATATATAAATAAACCAGCAAGATTATTGTAATTTTTTTTTCTTATTATTTCTCAATTCGTCAGGTTATTGTCTTCAATGACCTGACGAACATGTGCAGTTTACCATTTATAATATTGAATAAAACCGTGCATGTCGGGCACTATGTTGGGTGCCGTAGTCCCCCCCCCCCTCTATGCGAATAATACGGCTTAAGAATTGGGTTTTCTTTTGTTTTTATTTCAAACTTACAATGTTATACTTACTAAATAATATTTTTCAATGGAGTTTGTAGGAATAGATTTTATCAGCTGTTACTCATAAACTTGTAAAGCCTACTTAGTTAGTTTTCCGTCTGGTTTCACTATATATACGTGATATTTTTATTTATATGTGATATTTTCCACACACCCAACATATCATACTATACCCAATATTTCACAAACGGATCCCTCAAATTAAAAAATGGTCTTCACTTCCCCTTCTTTTTTAATAGACCTATCTAATGTTATCCCACACGATGGAGTAGGTGAGAAAAACAAAAACCCTACAAAAAAATGGTGGTACCCTAAAAAATATTTTTTTCAAGATTTTATTATTTCACTTTGTCGGAGGAAGTAATATGTGTATCGCAAAATTACAGCCTTCTAACACTAGCAGTCTCTGAGCTAAGCTGCGGTCGGACGGACGGACCATGGCGAAACGAATTAGGGTTCCGTTTTGCCATTTTGGCTACGGAACCCTAAAAACGATTAGTCTGCTGCTTTTCTTCGTTCATAGAGAAGAAGAAGATGACATTTTTTGCAACGATTAATATAATTTGACAAAACATTTGAATTGGAACGATGTTTTATGCGGTCAATATAAACGATGTAGCATGGATTCCATAATTGAGAGGCGTATTCCAGATGACTAAGTACCAATGAGCAATCAAGCATTTTATTGCTCATTGGTACTTAGCGAAACCGAATGCCTTAGAGGCTTTCTGAACAATGTTATTAATATAAACATCAAGCTAAAGTTTTGAATTCAATGTCACTCCTAAACCCGTAATAACGGTGTTAACCATGACTATTGAGGTGTCTTGCAGCTTATAGTCATAGTTGATAGGGTTAGGCTTTCGGGTGAATGAGAATACATTACACTTTGATATATTTAAATGAAGGTAATCCACCTTTAATAGTCTTCAAATCGTTGGATGTCCTCTTACAACAAATGAGCATCAGTGAAATTAACTACTAGTTTAAAAAAGTCATCTGCTTATAATATGACAAGAAGAATATATATATCTTCGAATGTGTAAAGCAAAAGCCAATATCATTAATGACAATATTAAACTATAGAGGTCCCAACAATGAGCCTTGTGGCACGCCAGACGGGCCCTAGAGGAAAACCCGTTCAGTACTACAGCTTGCCACCTATTCTCAAGATATTTCGAAAACCATCTGAAAAGATTGCCTCTGATCCAAGATATTATTATTACTTGGGTACATAATCAATGTGTCACGAGGCACTTTAGAAACTTCCATAAGTGCACCCAGACATAGAACAATAAATTGTGAATCACACAAGGCAGGTAATATGTAGAACCTATAATCCAATGCGCAGCAGTCATACACTACCATTGAGCTGCCAAAGAAGAATAAAGAATGTAATATCTTACCATTTCGTTTAACTTTATTGGTCTGTTGCTAAATGCTCTGCCTTTCTTATGATTTTGAGACAAGATACTTTGTAGCGTGACACCATCATTTAATACCTTGACTTGCTCTCCCTGTACCACATAGAATCCAGGACCTGCAAGAAGAATACTGGCCTGTCGGTAGGATCCAAGATTTCGGGGTAGGGGGTTTTATAAAAAAAAAGTGGACTTGGAGGTGGTGAGAATGGTTTAAATTTGATAACATAAAAGCGTTCGACTGCATTCTACCTGGAGGCTTACTCTAATTCAATGAACACAAAGTTTCGATCAAAAATGAGGTGGTAGTATACAGAGCCAGGAACATCTATTTTATCCACTCGTTCCAGAAAATCTTCCATGGGTTCGAACTTTTTGGGCTTACTCGAAAATTGATTAGAATAGTCCCCGTAAACTTGAGAAATTCATGAATTTCGTTCTGATTGTCATCAAAACTCATTAAAATGACTGAAAGACGAACTCATTGCCTAGGAAGTCCAAACTTCGTATAAAACAAGTCGGTGTACCTCAGGGCATTAAATTGTGACCGCAGTCCGTATGTGGCTGATATTAATTAATATTTAATGTTATCGGTTTGGTATCGTAACAAAAATATAATATTTATATATGTAAATCTAATAAGTAAGATAGAAACGTTCACTCACAAGTCGCAGCGGCAGTTGTTGTCAGTACAATGTCCTGAGGAGTATGCTGCGCCGGCAGTCCTATTCTAACAGCTGGTGAGTCAACGAATTCCAACACAGTATCGCCCCAAATTTCCACAAACGCCCAATGATCATTATCATGAAAATATAACTCCGTGAAATATACACGTACATCTCTACCGTTCACACCAACATGAATCTCACCAAAACTGCTTACGTAAAAATAAAAGATATTGTTTCTTTTACTGAAGTCTCCCAAGCAAGAAACCCAATATCCTGGCGGGAGACAGTTTTGAAAGGCGATAGTGTCTGGTACGTCGTGTTCGGTAGGATCGTAGCGGGTGAAACCAAATGATATGTCGAAGCTTGCTTCCAATATACGAAAGAAGATCTGAAAAGTGCAAGAAAAATTGCGTTTAGTATTTAAAAAATGCAGTGTTAAATTGGCAGTTAAATATTTACACAAAAAGGGATTTCTAGTGTCGATGACGTCATTCGTGTAGTCGTGTCTATCACTGGTTACTGATTGGTCGTCACTGGATCCTTATTCACTATCTTTTTTTTTTCATGTTTGCGTCAACTAACTGTCAAAAACTTGTCACAATGTTATATGGAGAGCTGCGCTTAGAAATGCATCCATGCGCCAGTTCGCTGTGAGTTTGAATTTCGAAACGTTAATGTAGCTTAAAAAACATCCCGTTTCTAGTTACTTTTATTCGTAAATTTTATTTAAACTCAATAGTAATAAAAATATCAATTTTATAGTGGCTCTTCTTTTATATCGTCTTACCATTTCAATCACAAAATATTAATTATTATTAAGTTCACATATTCATAAATATTTTATTTGTATATTTGCTAACCCACCTCCCCATTGCGGTTAATTGACTACGACTATGCGATCTGATGTGGAAATTATATGAGTATGTCTCACCGCTTCGTTGGTTCTTAAAGGTCTAGCACTAAACGCTATCCCGCCCATACCATCCTCTTCACACAGGCGCACTCTGGAACCACCATACGACACCTCAACGTTTTCTCCATGTATTGAATGAAAACGTAATGGCGTTTGACCTGTTCAAAAAGGAATCACTTCATTTTTGGGATTTAATCACATAAAAATGTTAAGGAATAACGTAAAACTACGTTTTGACTGTATGACTGGTTTGTTGGACTAGTGGTTAGTGACCCTGACTCCTTAATCAGAGCACAAAATAAAAAGAGTACAGAAGCCAAACTCATGTATATACCATGACTTTCATACTTACATGCACACGCGCGCACAAAACGAGCATCCGCACCATAGATTATATACTTATAATCTGCACCGCGTGAGCTTGGCATTCGGTCTGTCTCTGGTCGGTACTAGGTCCGAGTTAACGTCTGTGACGTTCAGTGACGCACGCACGTATTATCTGAGTGCATGCGTCAAAAATGTTTTAGACAAAACATTTTGCAAGCCTGGTTATCCATAACACAGGTTTTTAACCTAGCTTGGAGACCAGTCTCACATATTTGTGTATAACGATGTTTGTTAAATCCTTGTGTACATTTGATAGTGTGAGAAATAAATAAATAAAATAAAAATAAAATTTTTTGACGCATGCACTCAGACGCACATTTGATATTACGTGTATAATCTGTGGCAAGAGGTCGCGTGTTTGATTGCCATTACCACTCAGGATAAATCTTTGTAATGTGCACTTTAATAAATACGTATACCGAAATGTATTAAGAATTGTTATCAGTGGTCTGACTGAGACTACGCACGTTGAGATCACCGTACGTGTGTGTGTCTGGACGC
Source organism: Herminia tarsipennalis (assembly GCA_945859575.2). Taxonomy (NCBI): domain Eukaryota; kingdom Metazoa; phylum Arthropoda; class Insecta; order Lepidoptera; family Erebidae; genus Herminia; species Herminia tarsipennalis. The sequence goes on along the minus strand of OX243854.2, from coordinate 18,711,384 downwards.
TATCCCACTGGCGTTTTAATAGCGTTGGCGTCTTTCCAACGCAACGGTAACGTTGCACATCAGCTGAACAGAGATAATGTCGCGGACTTGCTAAGATGTGAGGCGTACAATCAGAGACAAAATGGATTTCGAAGAGGACAGACTACTGTTGGTTTTGCAACATCGACGACAATTACTTAAGAGAAAAAGAAAGTAGCTGCGTCATTTTGGGAATTTTTTTGATGGTCCAATTTAATACAAGAAATTGAATATTGAACACTGTGCTCTAATAAATAAATACAAATAAATAAATATCTTGGGACAACTCACACAACATCATCTGATCCCAAACTAAGCAGAGCTTGTAGTATGGAAACCAGACAACTGATAAACATACATAAATATTTCTACAAACATATTATAGATAAATAACACCCAGACACAGAATAAACCATCGTGCTCATCACACACACAGTTTTCTCCTGGGCGGTAATCAAACGACCTCCATCTTAGCAGGCAGGGTCACTAACCAGTACATCAACAGGCCAGTCTAATAGCTTAAAATAATGAATCGGTAATGCCGGAGACTATATTTGATGAACTTCTAGAATTTACTCCAAATTCTCTACAGTATTTAAACACTAATTTCAGAGTTTCAGTGTAATCAAAAGATAGGCTTGTCATATATTTAACGGCGTGATTGTATCAGTTCAAAACACAAGGTTAACGTTGCGTTTTGTGGCAACAGACACGCAACGGTTGAAAACGCCAGTGGTGTAGCGGCCCGTGATAGACAGTGACCCGAGAGCCGGAGCTTTCTGTGCTTATACATTTTGTGCCAGTGGTTCAACCACTTGTGACTGGATTTTTGTGTTTAACTGTTTTTTATCCAAGCTTCAGGATCGTGTTCTGGGCTCGGGACTGTGCATTTGATTCAACACTGACGAAGTATGAGTCCGGGAGGAGGGGTCTTGATTGACGCCAAAACCCCAGTGTGAGCCGTGGGGACCTGAGTAGGTGCATTTGATTGACGCTGAAACGCAAGTTTAACTCGCTAGCAACAGGAGGTCAGCTAAAGTTCATAAGTCTAAGGAACTGCCCCTGTTCCTTATCACGCACTCACTTTGACTGCTTGAGGCAGATGCGGTGTTCGTAGGACTCTGAGTAATGACACTATTAGTTGCATGACTCTTTGAAGTGACTTCCTGCTTGGTGGGATTAACAGCTGTTCTGGCTTGGATATTACTACATTGCTGGCTGGATGCCGCTAGGTTCTGTGAGAGAAAAAACAAAACATTATTAGAGATTTTGAAAAAGCCCTGTGTACTCGTAACATAAACCCGGATTCAACATTTGAAATAGTCTTAGCAAGTTCAAAAATCAGAAAAAGAAACAATCATTATGATTTGACGTTTCGATACGTTGTGTTGCATGATATTCCGAAAGAAGAAATATTATTCTTATTTAGAAACTAGTTTCGAAACTTAGTTTCGTACATGGCCGAAGGGTACTAAACGACAATATGACTTAATACAATGAGTTTTGTCACTAATATATAAACTAATTTTTGAAATGGTAGAAAAGTAAGTCTACGGACAGTAAGTAGTTAAAAGAAAAGTAAGTACGGACAGTAATTAGCAATTTGAAAAGAGTGGCCGCGAGTTTTTATTGCCAGGTTCTTTTCTCCGGCTTTACTTATTGTTTGCGAACTTGGCATTACATGTAAATGTAAAATCCCGACGTATCACAAGAGTTGTTTTGCATCCTAAGTGAATAAAGAATTTTGATTTTTTAAGATATGTTCGTAAACTTTCGCGATTTGTACACATTATAGAATTTTATAAGCTAAATTGCTGGCTTTTCTTGATGTGAAAATAATGGTTAAGGCGGATGGTATCCTGGCACACACTGTCTACAGAAAACCGACGTACACAGACAGGTATTTACATGCTGACATGCAATCCATGGTATCATCGCTGACAAATAGAGCATATGACATTTGTGACCCTGAACACTTAGAAAGTGAGCTCACACATGTTCAGGAGGTACTAACGCGGAAGGGATATAGAGGAATACACACGACGTACGAAGAGGGGAGACTCTCGACCGAGGGTTGACAGGGCTCCAGCTTTTCTACCGTACGTGAAAGGAGTGACGGATAAAGTTTGAACAGTACTGCAGAAATACGCTATTAAGACTGTATATAGTCCGCACTCCGAAGTAGCTCGCACCTACGTACTCCTAAGGATGGCATTCCTCTACAGACACCTGGCGTCTACAAAGTGGATTGCAGCTGTGGTAGTTCCTACATCGGACAAACCAAACGCACAATAGCGGAAAGGGTTAAGGAACATATCGCAACTGTGAAAAACCGACAGACAAATAAGTCAGCAATAGCGGAACACTTGCTGGATGCGGGATCCAATCACTGGATTGAACTACATAAACCACAGGTCCTTTCTACTGACCGTCACTACTACTCCAGGATGGCGCGGGAAGCGGTTGAAATAAAAAAAAAACGTCAATTTCAACCGAGAAGATGGATATCGTTTGTCAACATCGTGGAACCCAGTGATCAGCAAGTGTACACACCGCCGAACAAACATTACGCGCCAGTGTGCAGATGTCGTTAGTGTTGTGTGTCGAAGTAGCGACAGTTCCGTAATAGTGAGTGATAAAAATCAAGCGAGGGTAGTTTCCGAAACCCGCGCTTCTCGGAGGCGACACTGAGCTGAATCAGTCTACCCGTGACCACGGCCGTTGCAATATGGTCGAAACGTCGGGCAATAAGCAGATGTATTTAGCCTTAAAATAAAATATTTACGCGATTAAGACCCGTAGCTTATAAAAAAAAATCTATAATGTACGGACAGTAAGGTTTAGAATTTTCGATATGTTGTGACACAAGGTATTTATGGCCAGTGTCAGTGAGCGCCTTAATAGCAAACTCCACATTTATAGCTGTCCCGCGCAACTTCGTATGCGTAAATTTTCCCCGGTTTTGCAACATTTCTCGTCGCTGCTCCGCTCCTATTAGTCGTAACGCGATGTTATATAGCCTATAGCCTTCCTCGATAAATGGGCTATCCAACAAAACAAGAATTTTTCAAATCAGACCAGTAGTTACTGAGATTAGCGCATTTAAACAAACAAACAAACAAACTTTTCCGCTTTATAATATTAGTATAGATTTGCTATTGTCCGCATGTAACCCACCTCCCTATTGCGGTTGATTGACTCAGACTTACACTGGCCAGTATTATTGTTAGCACCTAGACTTCTTACAAAAATAACAATCAGTACGAGTATGCGATCTGATGTAGAAGTTATATGAGTATGTCTTACCGCTTCGTTAGTTCTAATAGGTTCAACACTGAACGCTATTCCGCCCATACCATCCTCTTCACACAGGCGCACTCTGGAACCACCATACGACACCTCAACGTTTTCTCCATGTATTGAATGAAAACGTAATGGCGTTTGACCTGTTCAAAAAGGAATCACTCATTTTTGGGATTTAATCACATAAAAATGTTAGGGAATTACGTAAAACTAAGGTTAGTGACCCTGACTCCTAAGCCAGAGCACAAAACAAAGACAGTACAGAAGCCAAACTCATGTATGTACCATGACTTTCCTACTTACATGCACACGCGCGCACAAAACGAGCATCCGCACCATAGATTATATACTTATAATCTGCACCGCGTGAGCGTGGCATTCGGTCTGTCTCTGGTCGGTACTAGGTCCGAGTTAACGTCTGTGACGTTCAGTGACGCACGCACATATTATCTGAGTGCATGCGTCAAAAATGTTTTGTTTATCGTTTGATATTACGTCTATAATCTGTGGCAAGAGGTCGCGTATTTGGTTGCCATTACCACTCAGGACAAATCTTTGTAATGTGCACTTTAATAAATACGTAAAAAGAGAGGCTTGTCATACCTTTGACGGCGTGATTGTATCTGTTGCTAAAAAACACAAGGTTAACGTTGTGATGTTAACGTTGCGTTTTTTGGCAACAGATACGCAACGGTTGGAAACGCCAGTGGGATAGCGGCCCGTGATAGACAGTGACCCGAGAGCCGGAGCTTTCTGTGCTTATACATTTTGTGCCAGTGGTTCAACCGCTCGTGACTGGATTTTTGTGTTTAACTGTTTTTTATCCAAGCTTCAGGATCGTGTTCTGGGCACGGGACAGTGCATTTGATTCAACACCGACGAAGTATGAGCCCGGTAGGGAGGGGTCTTGATTGACGCCAAAACCTCAGTGTGAGCCGTGGGGACCTGAGTAGGTACATTTGATTGACGCCGAAACGCAAGTTTAACTGGCTAGCAACAGGAAGTCAGCTAAAATTCTTAAGTCTAAGGAACTGCCTACAGGGGCAATTCCTTATCACGCACTCACTTTGACTACTTGAAGCAGATGCGGTGTTCGTAGGACTATGAGCAATGACACTATTGGTTGCATGACTCTTTGAAGTGACTTCCTGCTTGGTGGGATTAACAGCTGTTCTGGCTTGGATATTACTACATTGCTGGCTGGATGCCGCTAGGTTCTGTGAGAGAAAAAACAAAACATTATTAGAGATTTTGAAAAAGCCCTGTGTACTCGTAACATAAACCCGGATTCAACATTTGAAATAGTCTTAGCAAGTTCGTGGACAGTTTTAGTTTAAATTGTGTTCTAGAATGACACAATCAAAAAGATTTGATGCGTTGTGTTGCATTATAAGACAATATGACTTAAACTTTTTATCACGTCATCGTTCGCATACGTTTTGTCACTAATATTTGAAGTAATTTTTGAAATGGTAGTAAAGTAAGTCTACGGACAGTAAGGTTTAGAATTTTCGATATGTTGTGACACAAGGTACATTGAAGCGAAATTTTGCCTATATTCACCGTCCTGCCGCAAATAATCTTCTGTTTTAGAATGTGACCGGACGTAATGCCGCATCAAAACCTTAAATTATGACGTCAAATCACGTGCAATCCTCCTTTATGACCCTGATTTTAAGACAAGTTGACTTGATGAGAACAAAAAAATTTAAGTGTCTTTGAACTCTCCTCATACTCTAAATAGTCAAATTCACAAAAGTAAATGTTGTTAAATATATTATCGATTCCGACTGCCAAAGTTTGAATCTATTTAAAACTCGCTTTCGCTTCCGGCTCGGCCCTTATCGATGTCTTAGCAGGAGTAACTTCAAGCTGCGAGATGCTTGTTTAAAAAACATAAACCGTTTCTAGTTACTTTTATTGAAATTGAATAGAAATAAAAATAACAATTTTATACTGGCTCTCATTTTATATCGTCATACCATTTCAATCACAAATTATTTATGGCCAGTGTCAGTGACCGCCATAATAGCAAACTCCACTTTGCTATTGGCCGCATGTAACCCACCTTCCCATTGCGGTTGATTGACTCCGACTTACACTGGCCAGTATTATTGTTAGCACCTAAACTTCTTCCAAAAATAACAATCAGTACGACTATGCGATCTGATGTAGAAGTTATTTGAGTATGTCTTACCGCTTCGTTGGTTCTAATAGGTTCAACACTGAACGCTATTCCGCCCATACCATCCTCTTCACACAGGCGCACTCTGGAACCATCATTCGACACCTCAACGGTTTCTCCATGTACAGAATGAAAACGTAATGGCGTTTGACCTGTTCAAAAAGGAATCACTTCAGATTTGATCACGATTGCGTTTTACGAGCGTTGTCGTGTTTCGAGCGCAACGATAACGTTGCACATCCGCTGAACAGAGTCCTTACTCACTACGTTTTTCTTTGATTTTGCGGCAAGCCCGCGCGAATTGGCGCTTGCGCGGTGCACTCAAAGATATCCACCATTATGTCAAGATTTTGACAGTTAAAAGCGCGGGCTTGACGTAAAAATAAAAAAAAAAGATAGTGATTAAGACCCCTGAGATAATGTCGCGCACATGCTAAGATTTCAGGCGTACAATCACAGACAATTTCGACGAAGACAAACTACTGTTGTCTTTGCTACATCGACGACTATTACTTAAAAGTAAAATAAAGTACCAGCGTCATTTTGGGAAAATCCATTATGGTCCAATGGATTACAAGAAAGTGAATATTGCGCACTGTGCTCTAATAAATACATATCTTGGGACAACTCACACAACGTCATCTGATCCCAAACTAAGTAGAGCTTATGGTATGGAAACCAGACTGATTAACATACATAAATATTTCTAAATACATACATATTATAGATAAATAGCACCCAGACACAGAATAAAAAATCTTGCTCATTACACAAAGTTTTATCCAGGGCGGAGATTGAACGACCACCGGCTTAGCAGTCAGGGTCACTAACCGCACATCAACAGGCCAGTCTAATAGCTTAAAGTAATGCCGGAAACTATATTTGATGAACTTTTAGAATTGATTCCATATTCTCTACAGTATTTAAACACTAATTTCAGAGTTTCAGTGTCATCAAAAGAGAGGCTTGCTCTAACTTTGACGGCGTGATTTTGTCTGTTGCCAAAAAACACAAGGTTAACGTAGTGATGTTAACGTTGCGTTTGTTGGAAACAGATTCGCAACGGTTAGAAACGCCAGTGGGATAGCGGCCCGTGATAGACAGTGACCCGAGAGCCGGAGCTTTTTGTGCTTATACATTTTGTGCTAGTGGTTCAACCGCTCGTGACAGGATTTTTGTGTTTAACCGTTTTTTATCCAAGCTTCAGGATCGTGTTCTGGGCACGGGACAGTGCATTTGATTCAACACCGACGAAGTATGAGCCCGGGAGGGAGGGGTCTTGATTGACGCCAAAACCCCAGTGTGAGTCGTGGGGACCTGAGTAGGTGCATTTGATTGACGCCGAAACGCAAGCTTAACTCGCTAGCAACAGGAGGTCAGCTAAAATTCTTAAATTTAAGGAACTGCCTACAGGGGCAATTCCTTATCACGCACTCACTTTGACTACTTGAGGCAGATGTGGTGTTCGTAGGACTATGAGTAATAACACTATTGGTTTCGTGACTCTTTGAAGTGACTTCCTGCTTGGTGGGATTAACTGCTGTTCTGGCTTGGATATTACTGCATTGCTGTATGGATACTGCTAGGTTCTGTAAGAAAAAAGGCAAAACATCATTAGAGAATTGAAAAAGCCCTGTGTACTCGTAACATAAACCCGGATTTAACATTTGAAATAGTCTTAACAAGTTCGTGGACGGTTTTAGTTTAAATTGTGTTCTAGAATGAAACAATCAAAAAGATTTGATGCATTTTAAGACAATATGACTTAAACGTTTTATCACGTCATCGTTTGCATACGTTTTGTCATGGTAGAAAAGTAAGTCTACGGACAGTAAGGTTTAGAATTTTCGATATGTTGTGATACAAGGTACATTGAAACGAAATTTTGTCCTATATTCACCGTCCTGCCGCAAATAATATTATGTTTTTGAACGTGACCGGACGTAGTGACGCAATAAAACCTTAAATTATGACGTCAAATCACGTGCAGTCCACCTATTTGACCCTGATTTTAAGACAAGTTGACTCGATGAGAATAAAAAAATTAATGTGTTTTTGAACTCTCCTCATACTCTAAATAGTCAAATTCACAAAAGTTAATGTTGTTAAATATATTATCGATTCCGACTGCCAAAGTTTATAAGCTCTTCTGTTATATCGTCTTACCATTTCAATTTCGCAAAATATTTATAGCTAGTGTCAGTGAACGCCATTATAGCAAACTCCACTTTGCTATTGGCCGCATGTAACTCACCTTCCCATTGCGATTGATTGACTCCGACTTACACTGGCCAGTATTATTGTTAGCACCTAGACTTCTTACAAAAATAACAATCAGTACGACTATGCGATCTGATGTAGAAGTTATATGAGTATGTCTTACCGCTTCGTTGGTTCTAATAGATTCAACACTGAACGCTACCCCGCCCATATCATCCTCTTCACACAGGCGCACTCTGGAACCATCATTTGATACCTCAACGGTTTCTCCATGTACTGAATGAAAACGTGATGGCGTTTGACCTGTTCAAAAAGGAATCACTTAATTTTTGGGATTTGATCACGATTGAGTTTTACTAGCATTGGCGTCTTTCGAGCGCAACAATAACGTTGCACATCCGCTGAACAGAGTCCTTACTCACTATGTTTTTCTTCGATTTCGCCGCAAGCCCGCGCGAATTGGCGCTTGCGCGGTGCACTCAAAGATATCCACCATTATGTCAAGATTTTGACAGTTAAAAGCGCGGGCTTGACGCGAAAATGAAAAAAAAAGATAGTGATTAAGACCCCTAAGATAATGTCGCGCACATGCTAAGATTTCAGGCGTATAATCAGAGATAATTTCGACGAGGACAAACTACTGTTGTCTTTGCTACATCGACGACTATTACTTAAAAGTAAAATAAAGTACCAGCGTCATTTTGGGAAAATCCATTATGGTCCAATGGATTACAAGAAAGTGAATATTGCGCACTGTGCTCTAATAAATAAATATCTTGGGACAACTCTCACAACGTCATCTGATCCCAAACTAAGTAGAGCTTATGGTATGGAAACCAGACTGATTAACATACATAAATATTTCTAAATACATACATATTATAATAATAATAATAATAATAATAATAATAATAATAATAAAAATCATTTATTCACTTAGGAAGCAAAATACTACACTTGTGAAAAGTCGATTCTACATTTACTGGTAATGCCTGTTCGCAAACAATAGGTAAAGCCCGAGAAAAGAACAGGCAATAAAAACTCGTGGCCACTCTTTTCAAATTGCCAATGTTTACAATGTTTCTCTGTTTATAAACTGTATATGCAGGTAAGGTGCTGCCACCATTATATTATACACCATATATTAGAGGACTGATGCAAAAATATAGATAAATAACACCCAGAAACAGAATAAAAAATCGTGCTCATCACACAAAGTTTTATCCTGGGTGGATATTGAACGACCACCGGCTTAGCAGTCAGGGTCACTAACCGCACATCAACAGGCCAGTCTAATAGCTTAAAGTAATGCCGGAGACTATATTTGATGAACTTTTAGAATTGATTCCAAATTCTCTACAGTATTTAAACACTAATTTCAGAGTTTCAGTGTCACCAAAAAAGAGGCTTGTATTACTTTGACGGCGTGATTGTATCTGTTGCCAAAAAACACCAGGTTAACGTTGTGATGTTAACGTTGCGTTTTTTGGCAACAGATACGCAACGGTTGGAAACGTCAGTGGGATAGCGGCCCGTGATAGACAGTGACCCGAGAGCCGGAGCTTTTTGTGCTTATACATTTTGTGCTAGTAGTTCAACCGCTCGTGACAGGATTTTTGTGTTTAACCGTTTTTTATTTAAGCTTCAGGATCGTGTTCTGGGCACGGGACAGGGCATTTGATTCAACAGCGACGAAGTATGAGCCCGGGTGGAAGGGGTCTTGATTGACGCCAAAACCCCAGTGTGAGCCGTGGGGACCTGAGTAGGTGCATTTGATTGACGCCGAAACGCAAGCTTAACTCGCTAGCAACAGGAGGTCAGCTAAAATTCTTAAGTTTAAGGAACTGCCTACAGGGGCAATTCCTTATCACGCACTCACTTTGACTACTTGAGGCAGATGTGGTGTTCGTAGGACTATGAGTAATAACACTATTGGTTTCGTGACTCTTTGAAGTGACTTCCTGCTTGGAGGGATTAACCTCTGTTCTGGCTTGGATATTACTGCATTGCTGGCTGGATGCCGCTAGGTTCTGTGAGAGAAAAAACAAAACATTATTAGAGATTTTGAAAAAGCCCTGTGTACTCGTAACATAAACCCGGATTCAACATTTGAAATAGTCTCAGCAAGTTCGTGGACAGTTTTAGTTTAAATTGTGTTCTAGAATGAAACAATCAAAAAGATTTGATGCGTTGTGTTGCATTATAAGACAATATGACTTAAACTTTTTATCACGTCATCGTTCGCATACGTTTTGTCACTAATATTTGAAGTAATTTTTGAAATGGTAGTAAAGTAAGTCTACGGACAGTAAGGTTTAGAATTTTCGATATGTTGTGACACAAGGTACATTGAAACGAAATTTTGCCTATATTCACCGTCCTGCCGCAAATAATCTTCTGTTTTTGAACGTGACCGGACGTAATTCCGCATTAAAACCTTAAATTATGACGTCAAATCACGTGCAGTCCACCTATATGACCCTGATATTAAGACAAGTTGACTCGATGAGAATAAAAAAATTAAAGTGTTTTTGAACTCTCCTCATACTCTAAGTAGTCAAATTCACAAAAGTAAATGTTGTTAAATATATTATAGATTCCGACTGCCAAAGTTTGAATCAATTTAAAACTCGCTTTCGCTCCCGACTCTGCCCTTATCCATGTCTTAGCAGGAGTAACTTCAAGCTGCGAGATGCTTGTTTAAAAAACATAAACCGGTTCTAGTTACTTTTATTCGTAATTTTTATTGAAATTGAATAGTAATAAAAATAACAACTTTATATTGGCTCTTCTTTAATATCTTCTTATCATTTCAATCACAAAATATTTATGGCCAGTGTCCGTGACCGCCATAATAGCAAACTCCACATATTCATTAATATTTTATTTGTATATTTGCTTTTGGCCGCATGTAACTCACCTCCCCATTGCGGTTGATTGACTCTGACTTACACTGACCAATTTTATTGTTAGCACCTGGACTTCTTACAAAAATAACAATCAGTACGACTATGCGATCTGATGTGGAAATTATATGAGTATGTCTTACCGCTTCGTTGGTTCTAATAGGTTCAACACTGAACGCTATCCCGCCCATACCATCCTCTTCACACAGGCGCACTCTGGAACCAGCATTCGACACCTCAACGGTTTCTCCATGTACTGAATGAGAACGGAATGGCGTTTGACCTGTTCAAAAAAGAATCACTTCATTTTTGGGATTTAATCGCTCGCTCTGCATAGATTATATACATAAACTGGTATCGCTATGTCTCTGGTCGTTACTTGGTCCGAGTTCACGTCTGGGACGCTCAGTGACGCAAGCACATAATATCTGAGTGCGTGCGTCAAAAGTAATAATAATAATAAACTAATTTCAGAGTTTCAGTGTCACCAAAAATGTGTCTTGTTGTAACTTTGGTGGCGTGATTGTATCTGTTGCCAAAAAACGCAAGTTTAACGTTGCGTTTTTTTGGCAACAGATACGCAACGGTTGGAAACGCTAACGCTTGTACAATGTCAGTGTGATAGCGGCCCGTGATAGTGACCCGTGAGCCGGGGCTTTCAGTGCTTATACATTTTGTGCCAGTGGTTCAACCACTTGTGACTGAATTTTTGTGTTCAACCGTTTTTATCCAACACCGACGAAGTATGAGTCCGGGAGGGACGGGTCTTGATTGACGCCGAAACCTCAGTATGAGCCGTGGGGACCTGAGTAGGTGCATTTGATTGACGCCGAAACGCAAGTTTAACTCGCTAGCAACAGGAGGTCAGCTAAAATTCATAAGTCTAAGGAACTGCGCCTGTTCCTTATCACGCACTCACTTTGACTGCTTGAGGCAGATGCGGTGTTCGTAGGACTATGAGTAATGACACTTTTGGTTTCATGACTCTTTGAAGTGACTTCCTGCTTGGTGAGATTAACCGCTGTTCTGGCTTGTATATTACTGCATTGCTGGCTGAATGCCGCTGGGTTCTGTGAGAGCAAAAAACAAAACATCATTAGAGAATTTGAAAAAGCCCTGTGTACTCGTAACATAAACCCGGATTCAATATTTTAAATAGTCTTAACAATGGGTTCCGCAAGAACAGATCTACTACTTTAGCAGTCTATAAGTTTATCCAAGAAGCGCTTATTATAATAAATACTAGAAATTACGCAGTTGGCATTCTACTAGACATGACAAAGTACAATACGATATTTTGCTTAACAAACTATATGGAGTAGGTTTTAGAGAAAAAGCACATGATTGGTTTACCTACTACTTAAGGAACAGAGAACACTGGGTTGAAATTGAATTCTTTAACTACAAAACTAACGAGATACAAAAAATTCGCTCAGATAGTAATATAATGAATGCTTCAATACCTCAAGGCAGTGTTATTGGATGTCTGCTATTCCTCCTCTATATAAATGACTTGCCGAAAAACATAAATGGACCTTGTGTTCTCTATGCAGACTATATTTCGTTACTAATCTCATCTAAATGTGCTACGAACTTGAACGAAAATCTCAATAATTTACTCAAACAAACTACAACATGGTTAGAAAAAAGTAATCTTGAAGTAAACTTTTCAAAAACAAAAATAATATCTTTTCACCCACATCAAAAACCACCTCTTCAAATAAACTTTAGTTTTAATGGCACAAAAATAGAAACTGTGAATAAGTTCTCACTGTTAGGACTAGTTGTTGACACACATATAAATTGGAAATCACATTTCCAAAAAATTAAATCAAAGCTTTCTAAATTTTCTTACGCTCTACGTGAAGTGAAAATGACCACTGACATGACAACTGGGCTCGTCACCTATTACGCTTATGCATACGCGTGGCTGAGCTATGGCATTATCTTGTGGGGAAACAGTACTGATGCAACAGAATTGTTTATTACACAAAAAAGGCTTATAAGAATATTGGCTAACATACAACAAACGGATAGCTGCATGCAAATTTAATATACTAACTCACCCTTGTATATATATTTTAGAAACGTGTAAATTTGTACGTAACCATAAAGAATTATTCAATACAAGAGAAGATAAACAAACAAAATACACATTATGGCACAAAACCAGATTAAACTTACCAACTTCACATTTAAGCATGCACTCAAATAGCCCTTACGTAATGTCCATAAAAATATATAATAAACTACCCGAGAAAATTAGAAACGAATCTAAATTAAATAGCTATATAAATAAAATAAAAACCCTATTAATACAAAAATGCTATTACACCGTAAATGATTATCTAAATGACAAACAATTATCTAATTATGCTACATCGATAATATCCTCCTCTCTCCTAATTAGATTTAAATATAATTATTTATGTTATTTTGTTGTGCCCAACGGGGTCCACGATGGTCTAATTTTAAGCCTAACACCTAAGTATACATTGTGGAATGCGAATAACGATTGAATTGAATTGAAGTTCGTGGACGGTCTTAGTTTAAATTGTGTTCTAGAATGAAACAATCAAAAAGATTTGACGTTTTGATACGTTGTGTTACAAGATATAGATGTATTAAAAGACAATATGACTTATACGTTTGCACGTCATCGTTTGCATTCGTTTTGTCACTAACTTGGACTAATTTTTGAAATGGCAGAAAAGTAAGTCTACGGACAGTAAGGTTTAGAATTTTCGATATGTTGTGACACAAGAGACATTGAAACGAAGTTTTGCCTATATTCACCGTTCTGCTATTAATAATATTCTGTTTTTGAACGTGACCGTACGTTGTGCCAATCATCAAAATCTTAAATTATGACGTCAAATCACGTGCAGTCCACGAATGTGTTAATATGACCTTTATTTTAAGACACTGACTCGATGAGAACAAAAAATTAAAGTGTCTTAAAACTCTTCTCACTTCAAAATCGTTAAGTATTTCAAGCTATGACGGTCGTAAAACAATTAGAATTTTCACAAAAGTAAATATTGTTAAATAAATTAGCGTTTCGGAAAGTTTGAATCTATTTAAAATGTATCGATGTCTTAGCAGGAGTAACGTCAAGCTGCTAGATGCTGATTGGTAGCTTAATAAACATTTCGTTTCTAGTTAATTTTATTCGTAATTTTTATTCAAATTCAATAGTAACAAAAATAACAAATTTATAGTGACTCTTCTTTTATATCGTCTTAACATTTCAATCACAAAATATTCATTGCCTCTGTGGCGCGGTGGGAGTGTAACCGACTGCTACGCAAGAGGTCGTGGGTTCGATTCCCACACGGGACACCACTTTGTGTGATCAACAAATTGTTGTTCCGAGTCTGGGTGTACTTTGTGTCCGTGACTTGTATGTTTGTAAAGTCCCCCGCGACACAGGGCTTGTACCCTAATGCGGGAGTCGTCTTTTTAAATCAAATTATGGTCAGTGTCAGTGACCGCCATAATAGCAAACTCCACATATTCATAAATATTTTATTTGTGTATTTGCTATTGGCCGCATCTAACCTACCTCCCCATTGCATTGACCAGTATTATTGTTAGCACCTAGACTTCTCTAGATAAACAACAATCAGTACGACTATGCGATCTAATGTAGAAGTTATATGAGTATGTCTTACCGCTTCGTTGGTCCTTACAGGTCCACTGAATGTATCCTCTTCACACAGGCGCACTCTGGAACCACCATTCGACGCCTCAACGTTTTCTCCATGTACTGAATGAAAACGCATTGGCGTTTGACCTGTTCAATAAGAAATCACTTCATTTTTGGGGTTTGATCACGATGGCGTTTTACGAGCGTTGACGTCTTTCCAACGCAACGATAACGTTGCACTTCCGCTGAACAGGGTTTTTATTCACTATGTTTTTCTTCGATTTCACGCGATGTATTTCTAAGCGCAGATCTCTAATACACCATTATGTCAAGATTTTGACAGTTAAAAGCGCGGGCTTGACGCGAAAACGAAAAAAAATATAGTGACTAAGGCCCCTGAGATAACGTCTCGCACATTCTAAGATCTGAGGCGTACAATCAGAGACAAAATGGATTTTGACAAGGACAGGCTACTGTTGGCTTTGCTGCATCGACGACAATTACTTAAGAGAAAATCCTTTATCGTCCAATTGATTACAAGACAGTTAATATTGCGCACTGTTCTCTAATAAATAAAAAAATATCTTGGGACAACTCACACAACGTTATCTGATCGCAAACTAAGCAGAGCTTGTAGTATGGAGACCAGACAACTGATAAACATACATAAATATTTCTAAATAATAATAATAATAATATTTGTTTATTTCTCTCAAAAAGGTTACATTTGTACAGTTACATGTTTAGCTATATACTTATAAAATTACGAACCTTGTGAGAGCTGTAGTCCGTAGTAGGTACAAAACCTGTGTGACGGATCTCCAGGCTATCTCCACTATTATGACATTATAAGGAGCTAAAGAGAGCATCGGTGGAGTTTGAGATAGTAAATCTTAAAATGATGCATACATGTTTGTGTGTGTGTGTGTGTTAGTGGGTGCGTATGTAGGTGTATGTGTGTATGTATGCGCGCGCGCGCGTGTGTGTGTGTGTGTGTTTGTGCGTGTGTGTGCGTGTGTGTGCGTGTGTGTGTGTGTGCGCGCGTGTGTGTGTGTGTTCGGGTGAAACTTGATTAGTGTGTGTGAATTGTTTGTTGTGTTGATATAAACGTACTAATTTATTTTATAATCATAATTATATTTTCTGTTTCTGTGTAATCTAAGGACATAAGCCAGTTTGTCACGTTATTTTTGCATTTGAATTTACACAGCGGGTAAATATTAAGTATCTTATTTACCTTATTGTAAACATAGCCACCAAGAAAAGGAGAAAAGCGTTGCGCTGTTGCTGTGTTTACTGAGTTCACTTGGCAGACAGCGTGTTTGCGTCGGCAGGTGTTAAATTTTAAAGGGTCATAGGGTGTAAGGGCATGTGAACTCAGCAGAAGTTTGAGAACGAAAAGTTTACGAACGGAGAGAACTTTGCACGTTTGCGAGTTCGGTGGTAGGATGTTGATAGGGGAGCTGCCAACCGACTTTTAGAAGAGCTCTTTGGCCTCGTTCTAATGTAAGAAGGTTAGTTTTGGTGGTGCCTCCCCATACAAGAATACAATATTAGATGATTGACTGGGCAAGTGCTAGATACACAAGTTTAAGCATGTTGGTATCGGCAGAATGGCGCAGATTTTTAAAAACGAAGATAAGCTTTCGCAGTCTGGCCGTGAGTGTTTCTATGTGTTTCTGGAAGGTAAGATTATTATCTATAAATAAACCTAAATACTTGACACAATCAGTTTGAGTAAGAGTAGGGCAGTTGCAGTTAATGGTGGGCATTTTAACACAAGAGTGAGCAAACAGTGGACTGAGGGAAGAATCTGGTTTACCTGCGGCTGTGAGAGAGAAATTTATGTAAACGGTTTTATTAGTATTCAGTGTAAGCCCGTTACGTTTAAGCCAGTTTGTGACCTGGTTGAGACCCACCTGGGCACATGCTGTAACCGATTTCCAAGAGGTGTCGTGGAATATTAGGGCAGTATCATCGGCATATGTGAATATAGAACCGTTGTGGAGCTTTATACAACACAAGTCATTTATATACACAAGAAATAGTGTAGGACCGATAATACTGCCCTGGGGCACCCCGAAGGACATCGGAAGTTCGCTACTCACCCATTTGCCAATTTTTACACATTGACGTCGATCTGTTAAGTAACTGGCGAATAGCGATAGTTGGGGGCCTCTTATACCTAGTCTTTCCAATTTAGCCAATAATAGTGGGACAGAGACCGTATCAAACGCCTTTGCAATACATATATAATATAGATAAATTACACCCAGACTCAGAATAAACCATCGTGCTCATCACACAAAGTTTTATCCTGGGCAGAGTTCAAACGACCTCCGGCTTAGTAATCAGGGTCACTAACCACTAGACCAACAGGTCAGTCTAATAGTATTAAAGTAATAAATCGGTTATGCCGGAGACTACATTTGATGAACTTTTAGAATTGATTCTAAACTCCCTACAGTATTTAGACACTAATTTCAAAGTTTGAGTGTCACCAAAAAAGAGGCTTGAGACGCCTAAACGTAAATTTAACTTGCTAACGACGGAAGGTTAGTTAAAATTCATGAGTCTAAGGAACTGCCCCTTGTCCTTATCACGCACTCACTTTGACTGCTTGAGGCAGATGCGGTGTTCTGAGTGATGACCCTTTTGCAGGTTTGATGACTCTTTGAAGAGACTTTCTGCTTGGTGCGATTAACCGCTGTTCTGGCTTGGACATTGCTGCATTGCTGGCTGAATGCCGCTAGGTTCTGTAAGAGAAACGACAAAACATCATTAGAAAATTGAAAAATCCATGTGTAACTAAATATAGCCTTAACAAGTTCGTGGACGGTCTTAGTTTAAATTGTGTTCTAGAATGACACAATCAAAAAGATTTGATACGTTGTGTTGCATGATATAGGTAGATGCATTAAAAGACAATATGACTTATACGTTTTATCACGTCATCGTTCGCATACATTTTGTCACTAATATTTGAACTAATTTTTGAAATGGCAGAAAAGTAAGTCTACGGACAGTAAGGTTTAGAATTTTCGATATGTTGTGACATAAGGTACATTGAAACGAATTTTTGCCTATATTCACCGTCCTGCCGTTGATAATATTCTGTATTTGAACGTGACCGTACGTCGTGTTAAAATCTTAAATTATGACGTCAAATCACGTGCAGTCCATGAAAGTGTTAACATGACCTTTATTTTAAGACAGACTCAATGAGAACAAAAAAATTAAAGTGTCTTTGAATTCTTCTCACCTTAAATATCTAAATAGTCAAAATCGTTTATTTCAAGCTATGACGGTCGTAAAACAATTAGAATTTTCACAAAAGTAAATGTTGTTTAATATTTTAGCGATTCCGAACGCCAAAGTTGGAATCTATTGAAAACTCGCTTTCGCTTCCGACTCTGCCTTTATTGATGTCTTAGCAGGAGTAAGGTCAAGCTGCGAGATGCTAATTTTCTTGTTTAAAAACATAAACCGTTCCTAGTTACATTTATTCGTAATTTTTATTGAAATTCAATAAATAATACAAATACCAATTTTATAGTAGCTCTTCTTTTATATCGTCTTACTATTTAAATAAAAAAATATTTATGGCTAGTGTCAGTGACCGTCATAATATCTAACTCCACTATATTTGTTGTATATTTGCTATAAATATTATAATTGTATATTTGCTAACCCACCTCCCCATTGCGGTTGATTGACTCTGACTTACACTGACTAGTATTATTGTTAGCACCTAGACTTCTTCAAAAAATAACAATCTGTTCGACTATGCGATCTGATGTAGAAGTTATATGAGTATGTCTTACCGCTTCGTTGGTCCTTAAAGGTCCACTGAACGTATCCTCTTCACACAGGCGCACTCTGGAACCACCATTCCACACCTCAACGGTTTCTCCATGTACTGAATGAAAACGTAATGACGTTTGACCTGTTCAAAAAGGAATCACTTCATTTTTGGGATTTGATCACATAAAAATGTTCAGGAATTATGTAACCGTTTTTTATCTAAGGTTTAGGATCGTGTTATGGATACGGGACGGTGCATTTGATTCAACACCGTCGAAGTATGAGTCCGGGAGAGAGGGGTCTAGATTGACGCCGAAACCCCAGTGTGAGCCGTGGGGACCTGAGTAGGTGCATTTGATTGACGCCGAAACGCAAGTTTAACTCGCTAGCGACGGAAGGTGAACTAAAATTCATAAGTTTAAGGAACTGCCCCTTGCCCTTATTACGCACTCACTTTGACTGCTTGAGGCAGATGCGGTGTTCGTAGAACTATGAGTGATGACCCTTTTGCAGGTTTGACGATTCTTTGAAGTGACTTTCTGCTTGGTGCGATTAACCGCTGTTCTGGCTTGGACATTGCTGCATTGCTGGCTGAATGCCGCTAGGTTCTGTAAGAGAAACGACAACCCATCATTTAAACATTTAAAAATCCTTATAAACGTTGATTCAACATTTGAAATAGTCTTAAGGTTCATTTCCGTGCATCGCGGCCGATCGCGAGCCGCGAGCGGCTTACGACGAGCGTCTGACGCGCGATGCACGGAAATGAACCTTTTAAACTATTTTAAATTTTGAATCCATGTTACTTGTTAACAAGTTCGTGGACGGTCTTAGTTTAAATTGTTTTCTAGAATGAAACAATCAAAAAGATTTAACGTTTCGATGCGTTGTGTTGCATGATATAGATGCATTAAAAGACAATATGACTTATACGTTTTATCACGTCATCGTTTGCATACGTTTTGTCACTAATATTTGAACTAATTTTTGAAGTGGCAGAAAAGTAAGTCTACGGACAGTAAGGTTTAGAATTTTCGATATGTTGTGACACAAGGTACATTGAAACAAAGTTTTGCCTATATCCACCGTCCTACCGTAATATTCTGTAATATTCTGTTTTTGAACGTGACCGTACGTTAGTTGTGCCGTATCAAAATCTTAAGTTTTGTCCTTTCCCGATATCTAAACTTTCTCTATACCAAATTTCATCTAAATCGGTTCAGCTGTTTAAGCTTTAAAACATAATGTAATATTTATTTATTTTATTTTGTACTTTTAGGAAAACAAACAGTACACGAATCATAAATACAACTTTTTCAATAACTGAAAATTTTTCGCATTTAAAAGTTTTCGCATGTTGGACCATTACGCATTTGGATACAAATAAAAATACAAATTAACAAAAAGTAAAAATTAATAGTAAAAGATAAAAAATATAATTAAAAGCAATAATTTATTGTACTTACTTACACATTAAGCGGTTTTATTTTTTTAAGAGAAGAGTAGAATCTCCTGAAACAAGTATTGCGTACGCAGCGCAAGTAGCGCTCTAATCATTACTTGTAATTTAACATGTAAGTTGAAGTAAAAAAATCATTTTTTATTCCGTGTCCTCGTTAAGCCCACGCGGAACTATCAAAATCTTGTCATAATGGTAAATTGGGACATGTGCTTACAAATGCATCAAGGCGCATGCATGGCGCACTCATAAATGACCGCTATTTATATAAAATAACTTATTTTAATTACCCTTTTATAATCCCCACTTTGTATAATAAAGGAATGGTGGACTCTCGTATGTTAGCAGTTCGCCGCAACCTCACCCTCATCTTCTTTTTCTTTATACTACTACGCGGTTACACATATAACCCAACACTACTCGCACAGATCAACTTCCTGGCAGCGAGACGTGTGCAGTACGTGAAAGTCACCAGCGTTTGCTGCAAATGCCAACTGCGCGCCTTAATGCCTGAATGCCTTACATTTTGCACAGCCCCGCGAACACTCAGTTATATCAACGAAATACTTCGCTTTGTACCCAGACACCGACTTCTAGGTATGTTCTCAACGCAGATTCAAAAGCAGCATTACATAGTTTATAGTTGTATTTATTTATTTATGGGTTGTATCTAAATAATATGTTTAGATTAATTAGATTAGATACATTCATTGTCAATACCTGGAAATGTAATTATTTTTTTAAATTTATTGTGCACTAGCTGTGCCCGCGACTTCGTTCGCGTGGAAGTTGGGTTTATATTAAGGTAGTTTATATTACAATTCAACTTCTGTGTAAAACATATTGTAAACATGCTCCACAATGCTCTGTGGCATCTATGGATATTTGGGCCTAGCTTTAATCAGGGCCCAACATATGGCAGGGCAAGCCAAGCAAATGCCCAGTGCAGCAAAATGAAGGGCGACAAAGTTTATGGCGCTAGACGGTTAGAAAACAAATTATTAAAATTCCCACGACCACACCTCGACAAAAAGTGATTTGCATCACATCAAATACTATTAATATTGAAAAATTCCTCCACCACGCGACTACTGGGGCGGTTTCGAGTTAAATGAAGCTCGAAACCGCCCAATTACTCGTGCGAAATTTTGAGTTAAGGAGCTTCGATTCTGACTCCGATAGGTCGAAAATTCCGATTGATTTTAAAACTTCGACTCCAACTTCGGCTACGACACTTTTAAATCGGACCTTTTAAGCCGCTCCTTCAAGATAATTTATACATAGGTAATAAAGGTATGATGGAAAAAACTCGCACAGATTCCCTATGATCGCAGGTTATGTCCTGCCCGAGCGATCTTTTCCGAGTCTAAAGTACACCTACTTTGTGTCCGTGTTTGTACCGCGGGAATGCAATGTTTTAAAACTATTTTGCGGGGGCAAAATAGTTTTAAAACATTGCATTCCCGCGGTACAGTGATGCGTGTTTAAACAAACAAACAACATTCAAACGTTTCTAAAAGATATACTCAGATATCTTTTTTTGTGTTTAAATACTATTTCTAAACTTATTTCAATTTTTTTTTTCACTTACTTTAGAAGATTAAAATATTATTTTATAATGTCTACATTGGTGAATTTAAAAATAGGTGTGTCAACCTGTCGCAAATTAAGATCATCATATATTCATATCCCTCTACGTAAGAATTTCAGTTTTTTTTTTAAATCAATTTTCCTGATTCTTTTTAATTTGTATTTAAACGCCATCTATTTTCAAAATTGGATAAGTTTATTTTTATACTTGATGATTTTATATTAAACTATCATGCATATTAAACGTAGGTAAGCAAGGTATTTAACCTTAAATTATTCACGCGATCCAGACCCGTAATACATATACACACATCAAAAGTGTCTAGGGATCAAGCATTTTTATGCGGATTTCTTGAGATTGAGATGTGGCTTTGTAATAAATTTATGATTTTATAAATTTATATGGATCCTTTTTGGTGCATTTCATAATTTGAATCAGGAACTGTGAATCAAATTCGAGTAAAAGATGAAAATTAGCTGTCAATATTTTCCCTATAAAAACATACAACGCATTGAAGACATTATTAGTGCTACTGTTTCCCTACTACTGATTAAAACCAACGTTATTATGGAGCGGCGACGTCATTTAAGCAGGGAAGAAATGCTCAGAGCCGTGGGAATGATAGAAGCTGGTTCCCGGCAACGTACTGTGGCTTTAGCTCTGAATACAAGTCAGAGTGTTATCAGTCGACTTTGGACACGTTACCGAAGCACTGGTACCGTGGCTGAGCGCCATGGAGGACGGTATCGCTGCACCACACGGAGACAAGACCGATACATTCAAATCTTAACTCGAAGAGGTCCAACAATAACCGCCATGATGTTAGCCGTGAGGCTTCATCACTCTTCAGGGAACTTAATTAGCGACCAAACAGTCAGAAACCGCTTGCATGAAGTGAACCTTCATTCCCGAAGACCGCTACGGGTACCACCTATAGCAATGCACAATCGTAGGATTCGATATCAATGGGCTCTTGAACACAGAAATTGGGCAGAAGAACAATGGCGTTTCGTGTGCTTTTCTGATGAGTCTCGTTTTGGTATGAGACCGGATACAAGACGTATACGACACTGGAGAACCCCTGGACGCCAACAGCGATTAAAATCCTGCCAGGAAGTCCATCCTTATAGTGGTGGAACCATCATGGTATGGGCGGGTATTTGGATCGGCGGAAGAACTGAGTTGATTTGGATCAGAGGCAACCTCAACGCTCAAATTTATGCTGAGACGATTGTATCAGACGTCATCGTTCCTCTACAAGTGCAAATCGGTCCCTTATTTCAGTTAATGCATGATAATGCACGACCGCACACCGCAAGAGTTGTAAGACAGACTCTCGCCGCAGCTAACATCAATGTCCTGCCCTGGCCTGCTCAGTCGCCAGACTTGAACCCGATTGAGCATGCATGGGATATGCTACAGAGAAGAGCTCTGCCGAATATGGAGGGTATCCAGTCGCAAGAAGACCTTTTTTTGTTGTTGCAACGAACATGGGCGGCCATTCCACAGCGTGATTTGGATGAACTCATTTTGAGTATGCCAAACCGATGTTCTTGTGTTGTTAGTGTTCGCGGTAGAAACACGGATTATTAATTGTTTAAGTTACCCAATAAAATTTTAAAGAAAACTGTTATTTCAGTCTTTTTTTCGAACTTTAATGTTAGTGGTTCAAATGTCAAAAATCCCTTTATTAGGAAAATGGCAAATTTCTTTATTAATGCAAAGGTGACTTGGTTTATCGTTACTGTGACAAACGAAAACACTTTATTTGATGAATCCTTAAAGAAATAAAAAAAAAAAAATCAATCAGGAGAAAAGTTATTGCAAAAATATATGTTGATCCCTAGACACTTTTGATGTGTGTATTTTCCTAATGTGTACAAATCGCGAAAGTTTAATAACATTTGTAGGTAAGCAATTTTGGCACTCAGAAGAAATCGAATCACAGATGGCGCCACGTGTTTTATTTTGATGTAACGCGGACTTAATCTTTCATTTTTTTTAAGCAATTAACATTTATAAATTCTAGAAAATATCAAGTAATTACTGTTTATTTGTAATGTAATATTGTTTTTCATTTCTACATTTATAACATAATCACTATTCATGCAAAACAATGATAAAGGTGCCTATTGGAAGTGATTATTAATATGAAAATTTCTTAAACAAAGTAAACATGTTAAAGTCGAAAATAAAAGCTTGTGTAAATAAGTATACATTTAGAAAAATACTTAAAAAAAAGAATAAAAATAATTTTAACACAACACAAAAAGAGACTCGCAATTAGGGAGTCGATCCTCCGACCTCGCTCGTTTAATACCGCTACTTGTGCCAATAGACCACCTCAGCTGATGCAAACACGGTTAAAATAGCTGATCTTAAGAAAATTGAAAATGTTGTGTTTAGCTCCTAATAGTTTTAGTGTGAAGTTATTGTTTCCATGGGTTACAATTGTAAATAATGTCTTATTGTGGAAAAAGTTGTGAAAAACCATAATGGTTCGACAAAACATACGTTGCTGCTCACTCCCCATAGACGATAGCATAATGATTTATAGTGCAAGTAATGACCTATAGTATTTACAATAAAACTGCAAATTTTCATGAAGATCCGTCAAGTAGTTATTGTTTTATAACGATAAATAGCTACAGACATTATCCATCATTGCTTAGCTCCTATGGGAAATAGCGTGATAAATTATAGCCTATATGTTAATCCAGACTTATTAGAATACACATACAAAATTTCAACCGAATCTGTCCAATAGTTATTGCGTGATGCGTGTTAAAACAAACAGATAGACAGACAGACATTTCTAAAAATGTAGGAATGTGTTTAAATACTCTTTTCGAACATTTCCCAATATTTTTATATGTTCGGCCATGTACAGACACGTGAAATTTACAATTTTATTATATGTATAGATATAGATAGATAGCATGATTCAGTATTCACGCGCGATGGCTTATTATTAGCGTATTTCATGTATAACTTTGGTGTTTCTATACCGATTTCTATTAGTATTTTTTATGGAATAGTTAATTATGATAACTTTTTTAATTAGGGATGACTGAGAGTGTTATAAACGTAAGAGTAGACAAATATAATCAGAAAGCTTCGAACTACTAAGCTATCGGGAGTTACACGTGATATTGTGAGTCAACCATAAAAGATAGACATATGCTGTCGTGGGATATTTTTTATATAATTTTAAGGAGAACATTTCCGTCATAACTACATGATTTCTGTGTAGCTTTAACCATTACGGTTGCACACGCAACGAAAGCTTAAAAAATGGAGTAACTTCTCCCGTTTTCCGTCACTGCTCTGCTCCTATTGATTGTAGCGTGATGAAAAGTATACTATAACCTACTCAGGAGTATGAAAAATATTTGTACCAAATTTCGTTAAAATCCGTCTAGTAGTTTTTGTTTCTATAACGGTTATACAGACAGACAGACAGACAGACAAAAAATTTACTGATTGCATTTTTGGCATCAGTATCGATCCCTAATCACCCCCTGATAGTTATTTTGGAAATATATTTCATGTACAGAATTGACCTCTCTACAGATTTATTATAAGTATAGATTATTTGTTACCAATAATATTCGTTACAAATATATAAATAAATTATCACAAGATTTTGACAGTTACGCGTGGGCTTGCCATGTACTCGAAAAAAATATCGTGAATATGGGTGTGAAGGCTTTCTCGTGGTCCTATATACAGAATGTAACAGAAAGGTGGGGTCAAATTTCAGCAGCGGATAGGGTATGTTTTAAGTATTGCACCTACCATGGTGCCGTAGCTGGTTGCATTATTATTACATAGTTATAGCATATTCTTTTTGTCAAAATTCAGTAGTGAAAGGCGTATGGCATGAGAATTATACCTGCCCTGGTACAAAATTCGATAGGATTATTAGGGCATAGAACTTTTTAAGTCATGCTTTTCTTATTTCATAACTTTTTCATTCATAAAGAAACGAATGAAAAAATAATCTTTTTTTTAGGGTACTCCGATTTTGATAAAATTAGGTATGTGCACTCAGTATCATGGGCACATACCAACCCTTGAATATGACCACACCTTTCTGTTACACCCTGTATAATGTACTGATATTACAGTACTCAGAAATTCTCTCTTTAAAACTTCGTTTACCCCTAATTTAATGTATTAAAGTCACTTTAAATAATCTCACCTCACTAAGCGCTTGTTCAATGGAGACCTGTTCATGGCTGCAACTACTTAAAATACCTTGCATAGCTGCTGACCCAGTTTCGTTTACTTTATCAGAGACCCACTGACGTAGTAGTCGAACAGAATCATTAAGAATTAGCGTGCAATTATAATGAAATTGTACTGTCGCCCAGAAGGAAATGCTGGTGTCTATTCCAAAACAAATTTGTTTTATATCTTTTCCATTAACACCATACTGAACATCGCCAGAAGAATTCACAAAAAAGTGTAGGATATTTCCTTGCTTGAATAAGTCTTTTTCCAAGGTTACCACCCAATCAGTACTCTCTGAGTCACATCTAGTGAAACCGAATTCCATGGTGGATTTATTATTACAATCAATTTCTGAGAATGAAAGACAGACCTGAAAAGATAAATAAAACAAATATTAAACTAGATAATGTGAATGTAAATATTTGCCAAGAGATTGATGATTGCTTAGCTGTGTATTATTACTGCAATAATAAACATTTTAATAAGTATCTGTAGGTGTTTAAACGAAAACTGAGGCCAGAAAGAGGCTACATGGATTGTACTCTTGGGCCTACACATTTTATGTCTTTTATTTTCACACTCATCTCTCTTTAATAGAAGATTATTGATCCTTCAAGAGGATTACGCTGAGGTCCTTGAGGGTTTTAATCATAAATGCAACGGGATACACTGCACTTTACTGCTTTTTACAAAATGGGAAAACAAAAGGTATTAAGATACCCTAAATTAGCTGATCTAGGTTGATATTTTTTGTAAATAATATGTAATACAGCATTTCAATTTCGTACCTTTGCAGACCCAGCCAGTGGAGAGTGACCATCTCTAAAGAGACTATAGTCATTGGCATACAAGAGAGAGTTATCGGAACACCGGACTTATTATTTAAATTAATTACCATTTCATTGATCACCATGGGCCTATTACTATACATGATGTTGGTACTCATATCAGTGTACTGTGATATGGGGGAGTCCTCAGATAAAATGACACTTCGTCCGGATAGATTCTGGAAGCAAAGATCCTCAGCGCCATAAGCTAAAAAGTTTTTAAAGGTATGTATTTTCACTATAGTGTACGCAAGTATTATTTAGTAAAGCTTTCGATTGTATTTCACATAGAAGGCTAAAATTACAGATATGACCTTCAGGTCATTTAAAATAAATAATAGGACACCATATTTCAATAGCCCACGTACCAACATTGCAATTCTTAAATTATTTTATACTAACACGTACCTACATTGCAATTAACTTAACTTCTTATAAACCAAGTTGGTGTGCCTCAAGGCAGTAAACTGGGTCCTATTCTATATGCATATTTTTTTCTTTGTCAATTTTTGGCTCAAAGTTTATTTCGATAATATTCTATTAAAAATACATTTTAAATAAGGTAAATGTTCACTCACAAGTTACATTTACAGTTTCATCCAGCACCAACTGTCGACGAGTCCGCCGGGCAGGTGGACCTACTCGAGCCGTATTTGGATCAACAAATTCAAGCGCGGTATTTGCATCAATCAAGATTATCGCCCAAAGCGGACCGTT
Source organism: Herminia tarsipennalis (assembly GCA_945859575.2). NCBI lineage: Eukaryota > Metazoa > Arthropoda > Insecta > Lepidoptera > Erebidae > Herminia > Herminia tarsipennalis. The sequence goes on along the minus strand of OX243854.2, from coordinate 18,684,469 downwards.
GGCATTTACTTTCGAGAAATATACTATTTCATCTTGACCGTTCTGTGCAATATGGACGTCGCCTGATGAGTCTGCGTAATAGTACCATATGTCATCCATCTTTGAGGACTTTCGGGACAGGCGCGTGGACCATCCTGGAGATTGAAAGAACTTAGAAGCAGAGGCTGTACTCGGGGCAACATTGAGTATGCCGGGATCGTCGCTGCAGAATCCGTATCTTATACTGCCGGTAGTTTTTTTAAAACGAAAGCAGATCTGAAAATTAATTTATGTAAGATTAATTTACTTAATTAAATTATGTTTCATAGCCATGTTATGAGTTGACCCGTGACCACGATCGGTGCAATTCGATCCAAACGTCGGGTAAATAAAAGGTTCGTACCTTTAAATAATTCACGCGATTGAGTCCCGAAATATATCTAATAGCCATGGTAAGTGTTATTATGATTGAAATAGGACTGGCATGTCTAGTGGTTAGTGGCCTGGGTATGACCCTGACTGCTAAACCAGAAGTCGTGGGTTCGTTTCTTATACGGTATTCTTATTCCACAAATTGTGTATAATAAAATAAAAGTCTGGGTGTACTTTGCTTGCCGCGTCACAGGCTTATATAGTGCGGGATTTGTCTTATCCACATTCAAATGGATAGGATTTTTCTCGATCTGAGAATAATTTTTTTGATAAAATAATTGATAAAAAATTAATATATTGATGATTATTATTAATATAAAATAAACCCTTTTTGTATATTTAAAATGTGATTCTAAATTATTTTCTTTTTTATAAATCCGTTCTTAACGACAACAAAGTAGACACCGATAAAATATACCAGGTACTGTAGGTATATAAAAATAATCATTTTCTAACCTTTTCGTTAATTCCAATGGCTCTTGTGCTAAAGGCCACACTGATATCTGAATTTTCTTTTACTCGACGTACTTGGACGGTCCTGCCATCAGGAGATACATCGATAATACCGCCTTGAAAATATTTGAAGGCTAAAGGTTGAACGTTTGCAGCTATACCTGTAGCAATATATATTTATTACTCATTAGTGCTGGGGGTGTTTAGAACCCAATTCTTTTCGGCAACCCTTTGAAATTTAAATAATTATTATTACGGACAAAAAGGACCGTTATTGTTTTTAAACTTTCGCAAATTTCATACATATTAAATATATTTCAGGACTTAATCGCGTGAATAATTTAAAGATACGAACCTTTTATTTTCCCGAAGTTTCGATCGAATTGCACCGATCGTGGTCACGGGTCGACTGTGATCGGCGCAATTCGATCGATACGAAAAAAAAAGGTTCGTTCCTTTAAATAATTCACGCGATTAAATCCCGAAATAGGCTTCGAAAAATGGTACATAAACGGGTGTTTACCTCTGTTAGACATTAGTGTAATGGTCAATCTCATGAGACTAACTAACTACAACTCCCATGGGGTAGAAATTTGTTAGACCAGTCACATACATTTTGCTAAAACCACACAAAAGACTGGTGAACGACTGAGGAACAAAGAAAGAAAGGTAATCAATTTATTTTGACCAAGGGCTCACAAAAGGAACAAAAATAAAATTACCGTAAAGCCGTTCAAAAAATGATCACCACTTCAGCGCAATGTAAGCTAGGTGAGAATCGCGAGACAACCAGTGCTGATTTTCAGTATCTGTGTTATCTATGACGTACACAGATATCTAGTCGATTCAATACAAAGTTCGGGTAATCCCCGTATTTGAATATTTTAATCAATTAAAATGAATCCACATTGCATACAAGTCAATATTGGAAATGGATAATTAATTTAAGATTCGAAATTCAAGTTTTGTTTTCTTAATACAATAATTGCATTTTTGAAAGATAAAAAAAATTGAAGTATTTTTTGTTGTTAGTTAAGCGAAACTGTTTACATTTTGGTGCGGATTCTGAGTAGCCTCTATTATGCAGATTAAATATAGTGTTGTTTTTAGTTAGATCATAATCTAGTGTGTAGGTCTCTCATAATGACCATCAACATCGAACAAAGTGTTTGCCTTAAATTTTGGATCGCTAATAAAATGTTACAGAAGGCTTACCGTGAATCGACTTTATAAAAAACACGTGCCTATGAGTGGTAGGTACAAAGTGTTCAAAAAGGGTCGAGATGTGATGTAAGATTTGCCTTGCTCTGGTAGGCCATCAACGTCTTCAACTGAAGTAAACATCGCAAAAGTAAAGAGATAGTGACTAAAAATCTTCATTTAAGTTTGAGAAATATCCTACTCAAACTTCAATGAGGATTTTGACTCTTGAGACATGTAGCCGCTCGGCTGGTCCCAAAAGACCTTAATTTTCTTCAAAAACTCAATTGCATAAGAGTCGCTAAGGACATGCTAGAACGAGTCAATTTGACCCAAAAAAATATGAAACACGTTGTTACTAGTAACGAGACATGGGTTCACGAGTTTGACCTGCAACAAGCTAGTCTAGTCAACAAGCTTCAGAGTGGCGTCTTTCAACTGAAGCGAAATCAAAGCCACGGCAAAGTCGATCGGAAGTCAATCATTTTGACTGTTTTCTTTGACTATTGCGGTGTTGTGTACTCGGAATTCTTGGCGAATGGTCAAACGGTAAAAAAAGAATATTATTTGAATGATATTCGGCGTATAAGTGAGCAAATTCGACAAAAAAGATTTCTGGAAAGAAAAGTCTTGGATTTCACATCACCACGATAATGCCACTATGCATCATTGTAAACGAATGTTTGACCAAAAACTCAACAAATACCATCTGGAACCATAATCACCAGATACGGCTCCAGCCGACTTCTTTCTTCTTTCTAAACTCAAATTAGAACTTCGTGGCACAAGTTTATATTCGCTAGAACAGTAGAAGACATAAAGGAGAATTCGCGGCGAAAATTGAACCCACTTCCGGAAAAAGCGTTTAAAAAATGTTGATGATTGAATTATTTGTTGGCGTAAATGTATCTTGCATTTCTAAAAGGGGGCATACTTTGAAGGTTATCAAATAAGTTTGAATGAATAAATAACATTTTGTGTATTATTGATCGTTTCCGGTACTTTCTTGACAGAGTATTTGATCTTGATATCTCTTGTTTGGACGAATTAGTATTTATTTATTTAAAATAGCTTGTAAATAAAAGGTATTTTAAATATCATACACGTATTTTAAATATTTCATGCAATTCATCCCGATAAACTATAATAATATTGTAAGTGTGATTTAACTATGTCTGTATATCTGTCTGTTACCTTTTCACGCTTAAACCGCATAACCGATTTAGATGAAATTTGGTTTGGAGTTCCGGGGAAGGACATAAGATAGTTTTAATTGCGAGAATCGACAACCACGCGGGCGGAGAGCATGCATGAAAAAATTGCGAAAGTTTAGAAAGGTTTATTATTTACTTAAGACTAAACTCGGTAAGTTGTTGACGAACACCTATTTATTTGAAGTATTTCATTTAGTACATAAGACACTATTAGCTCATTAGTATAAAACAATTTATATTCGTTATACATGGTTATATACATAGATAGAAGCAAAATGACTTACTCATTGTGTTGATTGTTGATAAATGAAAACGTCAATGTTTTGTCGCTATACATTATCAAAGTTAAAACTTTATCATACAGATAATAATGTGAAATGATAAACGTTCAAATGTGGTGCTGCCAAGCAAATATAAGTATAATGTGTTTATTATAAGATTTAAATTTAAATTGTATTTCTAAAATTTAGACATCGCAAAAATAATGAAATTAAAATTAAGTACATTGCCATCTAGGAACAATTATGTTTACCACACAACTGTGGATTGAAATAGACTCTAAATTGCAATTTGATCTTCATGTTGCTAATATTATTAACAAAACCAATCGTATCTATGGATTCATGATGAGGTCATCTAGCGACTTTAAAAGACCATTAACTTATTTACTTTAATATACAGTTTGGTTAGATCTCAATTGGAATACGCAGTCCCTGTTTGAATCCCATTTTCGATGTGTATATCAAAAGTCTGGAAATAGTTCAAAATATTTTTTTACGAACTATGCACTCACTACAGATGCACAAAATCTAAATTACCATATTCTCAATTATTAAAACATTACAAGCTGTAGAGCTAGGAGTCTAGACGAAGCTTTCTAATGGGTTAATGCTTCATGGTCTGTGCAATAACAGGTTCGACTGTATTGATATCACTATTAGTGATATGATGATTTATGTTATGTTGTACCCCAAACTGTGATACGCCGAGAGGCGTGCGTACCTCGGCTGTTCTATACCGCAAGGTGCAGAACATATGCAGGAGAACGAGCGCCTCTTCGGCGTACAGTTGATACGTATAACACACACTTTGTCGACCTAGATATTTACGCACTTTCTGATAATCAATTTAAAAAAAAGGCTCTTGAAATATTGGAATAGTTGCAAAACTTTACCTTAACTCACGAGAACTTACTAGGTTTGCAAAAGTGGCGTACGTAATTTATTTCTTTGCCATCTAATATAATTTCGCGAACATTGGTGTGGATTTTAAATTTACCAAGATTAAAAATACTCTTGTTAAAATTTAATTGTAATGTGTAATTGCTCTTTGTCCCAATAAAGTAAAATAAAATAAAAGTCTTTTATATAACCATACGATTACGAATTTAGAAAAGAATACGAATTAATAAAACACTACGTTAGAAAACGGTTATATTTCGGTAGTATTTCCACAAGGGACTTCACCTTGTTTCATATTTTTTTATTCCGATTTTGAAAATATTTATATTCGCTTGTTGGTTTAAAGTACCTACGACAAAGGACCCTCCAGACTTATACTTAAATCGATATTGCGGGAGTTGCGTTAAAAATAAAAACACAGATCAAAAGTAATATCAAAACGTTTATTCACAAATATCACATCTCAAAGTTCTATATTATTCATAAATTCTGCTTATTGACTAGATCGGTGACTTAAATGTCACCGAATAGGTTAAAAATTGACAATTATTAACTATCTGCTCACTGCAAAGTCTGAGGTCGCGTTTCCCCTTATTTTTTTAAGAAATCGCGCTCACAGAACCTCAGAACTTTCTGAGTTTTCTGAAAACAATTTCTTTTGCCCCTCGCTTGCTCAGAGGTTCTGAGGTCGAATAATCTCCCCCTTTGCTCAAAGGTGACCATTCCCAAAAGAATCAGTCAAGGTGTCGGGTTTGAGCGTAATCTCCCTCTGGTTGTATTGAATTGCTGTCAAGTTATATTGTAAGAGTAAGGAAGAGTCATTATGTGCATTTGAATTATTCTGATTAACTAGTTAGTCTTTTTGAAATTGAATAGTAGAAGTATTAGAATTAATTTCGGTATTCTCTCGTTTGCCATAAATTAATTTGCACTAATATTGTTTGCCATAATCGTCCCCGATCATAATATTTACTTGCACTATTATCATTTATACTAATAACGTTTGCCTTAACAACTCAACAGTAATAACTTTTATTTGCCATAAAATGACTTTCCATAGCAACATATATCATAATAATTAGTTTCCATAAGTAACACGTCTCATAATCGACTCTTGACATAATCAAAATTTGATATAATTATGAAAATAATACATAATATTGTTAGGTCGAAATTAATTATCTTTAACACCCCGACTCAGAGCAATCCGACTCGGATAGGTTAGGTTAGAAGACTAAGGCGGGAGCGAAGCGAAGCGGAGCTCCCGCCTTAGTCTTCGTGTTAGGTTTTTTTTTTAAACCACCCAAAAGTAGGAGCCCCGCGAAGCGGGGCTCCGTCGAGTTTAGTAAGTAGGCGCCATATGAGGTTTAGTTTCAGGTTTAATTGTAAATAAAAAATCTGTGTCGTATAATCATTTATTAATCAACATAATTCAAGTATAGATAAGTAATAAAAAAAAAATTCTGAAAGTAACATTATTTTAAATTTAAGTTGGAGGAGGATTTTATATTATGGTAAATAAAAGTTATGGAAAATGGTATTATTGAAAACGAAAATTATAGCAAATACATTTATGGATTTAAATTATTATGACACTTGATCGATTATGACCAATGGAATTAGTGAAAGTCATTTTATGTCATTTCACGATTATGGCAACTGAAGCGTTATTTCTAATGAAATTATGGCAAATACCGGTATGGCATGTGAAATTATGGCATTTTAAATTATGACAAACATTAGTAAACCATTAATTTCTAACTTGATAAAAATACTTTTATCGGGAAATGTATCACCCTCGTCCTCTCCCCCTCCTTCCCCAACAAAAATCGTGGAATGTTCAACGGGGACAAGTCCTTCTCAATCCAAGATTTTGGATTGATCAACGGGTCATGTTCCTTCGAAACCAATATTTTGAATTGATTAACGGGATCATGTGCGGCTTAAACCAAAATTCCAAATAAAGCACACCCAGTGCTGGATTTGGAATTTCGGTTTATCAAAGTGATCGTACCGTCAAACATTTATAATTACTATTTATTACCAAACGGTTTGTGCGTAATGTGGGACTTGGCCATATTATCTATAAGTGCGTAGTATCTGCTGGATCTGCTCTGCACACAGGACACGTTCCGTTTCCAGAGCCCCGCCATAGTTGCTCCGCGCATTCATAGCACGTACATATGTGACCACATGAAAAAAATACGGTATTAGCTTCTTTCTCAGTGCATATGATGCATTCAGTCTCAGGAGGGGCTGTTGGTTCGTAATGACTCGTCAGAGATATGTTCAGCTGGTTCAGGTTTTCTGCTATTCTTTGTGTTTCGACATCTGTATGTTGCTGGCGGGAAGTCGTTTGGTTCTGCTGTAAAAAAATCAAAATCTAATTTATTTTTTCGTAAAACCAGAACAAAATAAAAGAATATGCTAGGCAGTTCTAATAGTAAAGCTTACAAAAGAAGATGCCAAAAATAACATGGGTTTAAAACTCATCAAGTATAGCATGATGTTAGTCAACGTTATCTTTTCTATTCTATAGGTTAAGCACAGCAGGAAATGGCTTTTATTGAGTCATATATTGTGCTTTGGCGACATTTTTTTGATCTCCAGCCAGAATAATCTTTGTGTGATAAGTCTGTATGTAATTTATCTGCAATACTTGTAAGTATGAATTCAAAATTATTAATTTTTTTTTTTTTTTTTATTATTTAGCATTTTATCACTTGTTTGGGACAGACGACGTTGTATGAGCTATGCCAAGACTTCATTATTAGTAAAACTTACCTCTCTATCTGTGTCTTCAGCTGAGATCTGACCTAAGTTAATGTTTATATCATTGTCACCACTGGTGGTATCATTTACATTTTCTTCAGTTTCCTCAACAGACCTTTCTTCTGCTTCAATCTGATCAATGAATTTTATCGTGCTATTATTAGGTTGAATTTGTAAAACTACCCAAAGAGGATTTCTGGTCTCGATTCCTGCGCAATGTATGCCAATGCTCGTACCATTGATACCGTATTGGATGTGTCCTGCAGCATTGACGTGAAAGTGTAAAATGTTGCCTTTAACACTAATCTCTTGTTCTAAATAATTCGCCCAATATCCTGGTATATTGTCCTTATCGTTAGATATGTAATCGGGTAACGTGCTTAAGGTAGCAGGGTTATGTTTTGTGAAACCGAAGGCGATGAAGTTAACAGAATCCCCAACATCGAGAAATAAAATATGTATCTGAAAAAAATAATAATTAAATTACAACTTTGGTAGATGTTTTATCATCAACAGTAACTTTTAACATAGTGATAAAGAATCTATCAGGGTTGAAAAGTACGGGCAAACTAATACGTTGTAATTATGTTCCAAAAAAAGGTTGATTTGCCTGCTTATTATAGATCTTAGGGGTAATTGCCATAATTTTCATGCTTGGCGAGCGAGTTGGCGATCGCAGTACGGCTTAATAGTACTCAGAGGACGTTGCTGCCCGTCCTACGGTATGAAAGCCCTTAGTCGCACCAATCCCCAATAAGCCCACATGATGGACAGGCAATACTCTTCAAATACAATAATTGCATTTTAGAAAGATAGAAAAATTTGAAGTCCGTGACAGTTCTTTAACTACCGACTAGATGGCGCATGCGAGGGCCCAACTCATGAGCATCAAGGGATAGAAAAAAATGACGTCTAGTAACATAGTCCAGATAGGTGGTTCGCTTCTGGCCCCGGTTTGGCTCAAAGTCTCCGGTTCGATTCCTGGGTCTGGACTTCAAATTTTTCTATCTTTCAAAAATGCAATTATTGTATTTGAAAAGTAATTGGCACGAAATGCCTATAAAAATTACTTCAAGGCAATACTCTCTTTCAGAGAGAGTACTTGTGTCCCTGCAGTGGGAATAAGGTTGATTTATTAAGTCATACTACCTGAAATACATACATTTTCCAAATTGTTTTTTGAGTTAAATAATAACAAAACTCTTTACCTGCCTTGTCTATGCTAAGGACTCAGATTGTCCTTTTTTGTTTTAATTTGGACATTACAAACAAACTATCCAATTTTATTTCTAAAAGCTACTATTGATTGACAAACGATTTCTGATTAATATGTAAAATACTTACCGTTTCATTAATCCTGATTGGTCTGTCGCTAAATGCTATGCCTTTTTTTTCATGATTGGACGTGCGACTTTGTAGTATGAAGCGATCATTAGACACTGTGACGTGGTTTCCGTGTACCTCATGGAAGCCAGGACCTGTGCCAAAGCGTTTTGTTACACAACGTATTCCAAAATTCAACGATAAGCGGGCACTAAAAGGTGGACCTTCTTATGATACTCGTGAAAAAAATGAGATAATATTTTTAGTAATTTTTAGAGATAATAATTTACTTACTCAATAAATTGATTAAATTGATTGATTGACTACATGTAATAATTGATCAAATGTTAAATGCATGGAGGTTTTGTTTCACTTTTAAGTCTTCAATATGTACCAGAAAGATGATATTATCAACTTTCCAGTACACAGCAAGAAGCAAGGGACTCGTGAACACTCTATGGCATTCGAATTCATTAGACATCCCGATCATAGCGCCTAATTCGTTTTCATTGTTGTAGCATTTTCTTTATATCAAATTTCAGCAACAGAGAGTATATGGCACAAATATTTTATCACCTGTGGTGCAAAATGGATTGTATTACTATTGCATATAATTTTTTTTACATTTTATTTGATGAATAGAATAGTGATTTAATTGTAGGGTACTTTTAGCAAAGGTTCGCGACTTACTCGTATCATGAGTTTGACACACCTTTCTGCTATATGTTGTATATTGCACAAAAGCGTTTGATTGTATTTTAAGGAATTATAAGGACAAACAATATTTGTCCTTATAATTCGGTACGTATGGCTTTCAAATAAAACTATATCAGTCAGTTATGAGACGTCACAAATAAAATTGATTATAGGTACGTAAATGAAGTGTGAAAAAGCAACAAACATTTGTCCATCTATATAAACTTTTGTAATCGAATAAATTTCGGTATTAGTAGATGTACTAATGTTATAAATTTGAAAACACATAAACAACAACAAAAACTACTGTACGGATTTTGATGAACCTGATCTATACTAATATTATAAAGCTGAAGAATTTGTTTGGGTAAATAAAAGGTTCGTACCTTTAAATAATTCACGCGATTAAGTCCCGAAATATATCTAATATGTATAAAAATCGCGAAAGTTTAAAAACAATAATCTCAGGAACTACTGATACGAATTCTTTTATTATTAGATATCACCCATTTATCTGGAAAGGCTATAGGGTATATATATAACACCATGCTACGACCAAAAGGAGCGAAGGAGTAATAAAAAATGTTGCAAAACCGAGGGAAATTTACGCAGTCGAAGTAGCGCGGGTCAGCTAGTGTGACTTATACATTAACGCTCACTCACAAGTTGCATCTGCAGATGCTGTCAGTACTAACTGTTCAGGAGTCCGCAGCGCAGGCAGGCCCACTCGAGCAATTCTTGAATCCACAAATTGTAACACAGTATCACCCCAAATTTCCACAAACGCCCAATGAGGATTATGATGAAATATTACTGAGAAGAACACTCGGACGTCTTTTCCGTTCACGCCAATATGAATATCCCCAGAAGTGCTTATGTAGAAGTACCAGATATTATCTTTCTGGCAAAATCTGGGTCCTAAATAAGAAATCCAGTATCCTGGAGGGGGGCGGGAAAGAAAGGTGACGGTGTCTGGTGTACTGTGTTCTACTGGATCGTATAGGGTGAAACCGAATCCGATATTTAAATGAGTTTCCAAAATACGAAAGGCGATCTGAAAGCACAATTATAATAAACATTTATCCTGGTTAGGAACCGACCGCTGATATAGCAGTGGGGGTCACTAACCAATAGACCAATAGGCCAATCAACGACAGAAAGTTCTATATGGTTTATTTTTTTATGATTTATTTAAATAGTATTTGTACTATAAGTACGTAACATTATTTATATTTTATTCTTATCACTATATTTTTTAATGCAATATCTTTAAAAATGGATTTTAATTTATGTGAAACAGGCAAAGTTATATTCTTAGAAATGTCAAAAAGGACTTGGTAATTGGAATAGAGTATGTTATACTTCTTACCACTTCATTAGCTTTTATAGGATTAGCACTGAACGCTATTCCGTCGAATGCATCCTTTTCACCACAACGTACTGTCGAGCCATCTCGTGATATCTCGATATTGGCACCGTGTATCGGATGAAAAGATAAGCAACTGGAAATGTTCGCTGATTGATCTGTTGAAAAGTAATCTTCATTACCACCTCGATTTTTTAAATTGTAAAAAAGCTGTAAGTTCCAAATTACAAGATATGTCATACAAACAGACGGAGGACTTATTACTTGTACTAAATAAATAAGACCAATTTTTGTAAAGTCTCTTATAATTACCTATTTTTTGTAAATGTTAATTTATTAGTCTACATTTTTTTAGTCTACATTTTTCAGTATAACAGTTCTTACTTTTAGTTATTAAGTATAGTTTTAGTTTCGGAAAGTATTTATTAAAATACTTTTTACCTGAACTAGGTTGAAACACACCTTTATGTACTTTTTCATATTTATTGATTACACGGTTCAAAAGATAAGCGGGACCCCTCCCGCTTATATTTTGAACCGTGTAATCAAAAAATGGGCACGAATTATGCAACTTTCGGTATTAGTCGCTTACCGTTGTCTTAAATTGAAAAAAATAAAAAATATTTATGTTGGGCGAAAATATGAAAACGTCCACTTTATAATGACACAAGAAGAAAATATAAACAATCTTTTAAACTACACGTTTGATTTAGATGAGGTTTTCACTAGCCATAAAGAAAAATCGTACTACAGAGCTTAGAGAGTTTAATACTCACTTTGACTACTTAAGGCAATCGCAGTGTTTGTAAGACGATGACTGAGGACGCTTTCAATATGAAAGGAAGCAGATTGATGTCGACTCGTCGTTGGTACGTCTTGTCGGTTCGAGTTGATATCAGCGCTTTCTTGACGGGTTGTCGTTTGGTTATGCTATAAGAGAGAATATAAAATATGTATGTATGTTTATTTCAGTGATTAAGTTCAACAATGTAGTCATAAATCAACTTATACGTAGAGTTTATTATACAGTGGGTGAATATTTAAATGATAAAGGAAAATGGATCTAGTTGCTTGCTCCTTGTTACTTTAATATGCTTGGGTAAATTTTTTTGTCACTTTCTTTTAATTGTCACATAGATTATGTGCATGATTTGACTTTTGTAAGTAAATATTCTGCGTGACCAATAAAGGCCATTCTTTTCTTCCTTTTGATATCATAATTAATATTTTATATTTATTCATTTGTTACAAGTACTTTGGCAAAAATTTAAGCACATATAGTTTTTACCTTTGTTGTAAGTGGATGCTCCTACTATATTGTACCCACTAAGGCTGATTTTAGTTTACCTATCTCATGTTTCAACTTTTTCAAACATTGTAAAATTGGCAATTTGAAAAGAGTGGCCGCGAGTTTTTATTGCCAGGTTCTTTTCTCCGGCTTTACCTATTGTTTGCGAACTTGGCATTACATGTACATGTAGAATCCCGACGTACCACAAGAGTTGTTTTGCATCCTAAGTGATTTTTTTGAATTTTTGGATTTATTTATTTTTTCTCTAAAAAGGAAAACTAGGAATGTGGGATTGAGTCCCACATTACTAGCAATCTTGTAAACTCCTCCAGCTAAGCTCAAAGGCTTGTGTAAGGAGTGGGTTTACGTCGGTAGTATAATGGGTAGAATTCGAACCCGCAACCTCACGATTGCGAGACCAATGCCTTAGCCATTAGGCTACCGCCGCTTATATACCATAAAGGTTTGAAAGAAAAATCATTTAAAACCCGCGACCTTGGGAGAACTGTCCCTAAGCCGTTAACCAAGTCCCACGGAGACACGCCTGAGAACATTTAATTTAACCTCCATGTTACGATTTTATAGCAAGATCCATCGTCTACTGTGGCCCTAGAGGGCGTGTACGGCTTTGTGAGCTTCGCTGTAGAAATTATTTTTGATGACGTTGGGCATGAATTTTATTGATTTTAAAATATTTTTATTCTAATTTTATCCTTCATACATTCATTAAGTATGAATTAGTATAAAAAATCTTTGAAATTATATGTATTATATATGTGTGTGTGTGTGTGTGTATATATATGTACAGTGTTCGGGGGACATTACACTAAGAGAATTATTTATTTAGCGCTATGTACACAGCGAAACGATCGCCGGCCTCGCTCTTCCGCACACAACCATTACTTCACAGTGCGCAGGAGTGCAGGTCAAAATATAGTAGAATATTCGTTCTTACGAACGCATTTAACTTAACTTCAAGATTTATTTGTGGGATCATAATAAAATATATCCTTAAATTTTTTTATTTCATCTACTAAAAAAACTCTTTGACTAGTTACACAATATTTTTCGTGTCCTAATGTTTAGGGTTTCTATACAGGGTGTAACAGAAAGGTGTGGTCATATTTAAGGGTTGGTATGTGCCCATGATACTGAGTGCACAAACCTAAATTTATCAAAATCGGAGTACCCTAAAAAATATTTATTATTTTTTCATTAATTTATATATGACTGAAAAAGTTATTCATTAAAAAAGTATGACTTAAAAAGTTCTATGCCATAATAATCCAGTCGAACTTTGTACCAGGGGAGGTATAATTCTTATGCCATACGCCTTTCACTACTGAATTTTGACAAAAAGAATATGCTATAACTTTATAATAATAATGCAACCAGATATGGCACCATGGTAGGTGCAATACTCACAACATACACTATCGACTGCTAAAATTTGACCACACCTTTCTGTTACACCCTGTATAAATTTTTGAAAGAGCCGAACCCTGTTTCGCGTAATCTAGCCTTAAAGCGAAACACAGTAATGTATTCTCATTACTTTTTACGAAATAAAAAGCCACAGCGGTACTAGTCTTAATAATTTTTCCCTTTGATTTTATAAAACTGCACTTTCCTTTGCTACTAAACACAATGTTGGTAAAAACACTGACAATGAGGTCAATATCGTTACTCAGCAACGACCGAATAGTTCAAGATAACTGCGAGGTTAAGCAACGTAACCATTGACAGTTCACAGATAGATTACTGATTCAGAAAATGACAAACCCTTTCATGCCTTGAAAGTCAGACATCACATTAAACTGTGTTTCGTGCGCCTATTCTCTCCTCAGTCGTCTTGGATTTCTCTCCCATACATACATATAAGAATGAGCCCAGACCGCAGTGACGTCGGTTATCGCGATTGTTGGATATGAAACAATTTTCTGTATAATTTTATGAGAAAAATCTATAAATATATTATTGAAATAGTTTAGGTAAAAAGCAGCTCGAAAATGTTAGTGTTAGTTCATTAATATACTAAATAAATTTTAAAATTAAATTCAAAATTTTCAGTTATTTTATTCTGTTTTCTAACATCATAAAATAGTAGCCGCCATGTTATTACGTCATACAGCTATGTAAACTAAAACAAGTTGACAGTTGACACACTGTCAACTGGTTTTTTTACATCACATTTGTTTACCCAGCCAACTGACGTCATGACCACAGAGAAATATGGCATCAACTGCGTACAGCGTTTTCGTCAAATTACGAAAATGAATTTGAAAATATAAAATTAAAATGCATTTTTATGACACTAATTGATTGATGAATTGATACGAATGTTGAGTTTTTAATTACCTGTGTGTAATTACCACTATAAAATTTGATTGAGACACTTTTAAAAATGGGTGTAAATACCCTAATAAATAGAAGTGTAGTTTGAATGAGTTTGAAATAATTAAGTATAACATTCTGGTTTTGAAAGACAGTCAGTCGGTGGCTTGTGTTACTTCAAAGTTTTGACATAATCCTTTTATAGTAATTAACTATTTGTAGAGTGATTATATTTAATTAACAGTGATCTATCAAGCATGCAATATTTTATTTCATGAAAGAGCTCAAATATTTTAATAGCAATAAAAACTATTCTGTGTTTTCGCATTTAGCTCAGACTTCTCCAAAGTTTGTCGATAACAAAGGGATCTCCATAGTAACCTAAATTTTCTAACAAATAACAAAATGGCAGCGCACTTCAAATAATGATTTATATGGGCATGTTTTTGTAATTTTCGTAGGGATAATTAAAAATACAGCCTATGTTACTCCATGATAATGTCGCTTTCAATTGGTGAAAGAGTTTTTAAAATCGGTTTAACGGCTTAAGCGTGAAAGCGTAACAAACAAACTCACTTTCCCTTAAATAGTATTAGTTAGGATAATATCTCTTTCGTAGTTTCTTGGTGAGGTTGGCTGCCGTAACTGATATTGGTTGTTATAAAAAAAATGTACAATCCCGACGTATCACAAGAGTTGTTTTGCATCCTAAGTGAATAAAGATTTTTTTAATTTTGTGTTTTTTTTTTTAAATAGAAAATATTACCTCATTATTTGTCCTTTCAGGTAAAGTCTGATTATGACGTCTTGGACTTATGCCAGTTTGTTCATCCAACAAGGTTGCTGATTCAGCATTATTCACATCTTCAGTGGCCCAGCGACTTAGGAAATCAGCTGAATCAATAAACTTTATCGCAAAAATGCCCCAAAACTGTATAATAGCCCAGAGAGGTACATTCGTATCTAATCCTAAGCAAATTAGTTCCATGTCTGTTCCGTTAATACCAAACTGGATATCGCCAGAAGAATTCACATGAAAGTGTAAGACATTGTCTTCTTTGCAATAACGTTTTTCTAAGTTTTCGCACCAATATCCATAAGACCTATACGAGTCTGTGTCAACGTAGGTAGGTAATTTTCCTTTAACTGGCTCGCGTCTAGTGAAACCAAATACGATGCTACTATAAGCTGGAACTTTCCCGAACGAAAGACAGACCTGTAACAAAAAATGATTGTATTAAACAAGATTCGAGAGAAAAAAATATTTATATAAAAATAAAAAAAAACCCGTCTGCACAAATAAGATGGAAACAAGATCAGGCATTAATAAATCTCGATGAACTTTGTGAAGTGCCTTCGACTGCGTGAAATTATATAATTTTGTAGATCTTGTTCTATCTTTTTTGTGCAGGGTTTTTTATTTTTATAATTTATTTTTTTGAATAATGTTATTTAGTAGTTGTAGGATGTAACCGATGTACTTAACAATTAACTTTTATTAAAGCTATTGTCAAGTATTAAAAATTGAAAAAAAGAATGGTTGCTAACAAACTTTTTTAGTATTACAGTCATAATCATGTTATACCTTTTTGAAAGATGAGCCCTTTAATTTGATACTTATCATATTTTGACATCTCACAGCCGCCATGTTTGTTTTTTTCAAATGTTGCATATGTAAGAACACTTGGGCAATCAAGACAAATCTAACGACGTCTTAATTGTATATATCTGTTCAGTGGATTGTGAGATATCAGGTAATAAAGAATATTACATACACACAAGATACGCGCGAAAAACAAAACCTTTCCTTACAGTCGGGTAATAATAAAAAGAGGTAAACTAAAAAGAGGTATTGAACCGATTTTGAAAATTATTTCACCAAAAGAAAGCCACTTTATTTGTAAGTTTCATAGGCCATATTTTCAAAGCTGGGGCGGGCAGCTAGTAATTAATATTGTTGATATAGCTTTTTGATAAGGCAAGCCAAGCTTTGAGCTTATGTGGCCTATGTACCTACAGGATGGCTAAGCCCCTAGGCCAAGGCCTTCTAGGCCTAGGCAAAAATCTGGGTTTGAATACAGCGTCAACCACAAATAAGTTGGCTTGAGGATAGGATGATCTTGATAACAACGATATTGTAAATAAAAAAAAGACAACGAAAGTGTTCCTATTTCTTACCAATTCATTGATCCTGACGGGTCTATTACTGAACATGATGTTACAATTATCCAGGCCGCGTGCCATAAAACGATCTCTAGATAATTTGACACTGCCAGTGTTTTCATTATGGAATCTTAAACCACCAACAGCAGAAGCTGCAAGATATAAAGAAGAATGAATAAAATGAAAATATTGCCTTATCCTTAAACACATGTTAATACTTTGGCAGATCCATCCAGGGTCACCCCCAAGGCCACCCCAGGGCTAAGGAGCTCAAGAATTCCCCCAAAGTACCTGAATTCTCCCTGGTATCCTGGAGCCGTGATTGTCTTAATACGTAGGACTGACGGCCTCTTGTGCAATTGTTACATAGTGTTACTACTGCACCAACGCTATCAAAATTGTTCCAATCTGGTGTGGTATTCAGCAATAATATTGTACAAACCTATGAGGAACGGACAAACACTTTGTTTTCAATGGAAACAAAAAACGGCGGGGGCTGGACGTCAAACCGGACTTGGTTTGATGCTTATAAGCTGATAGATGCATTTTTACTATGATAAGCTTAATAATTCTTTAGCAAAGCGTTTGATTAAATTGTATATCAAAATTTACTTCTATTCTTGTCTACGAAGTATTAATAACAAAAGAGTCAGTTATTTTACATAATCGGTCACATTGTTTCGTCATAAACAAAATGAGTAAGGTTTATTTAATATTTTAACTACTTAAGAAATTAGGGGGTGTACTTCAAGGCGCTAACCTAAGCCCGCTATTGTATCTGAAATTGTCACAATGTAACAATATCTTATTATTACATTGTGACAATTTCAGACAATTATATTTATCGATAAAATACTCTTATAGTAAAATACTACTCACAAGTAGCATCTACAGTTGCAGTCAGCACCGACTGTCGGGGAGTACGATGCGCGGGCGGCCCCACTCCAGTAACTGTTGGTTCAACGAACTTCAATGAGGTTATTTCTCCGAATGCGACTATCGCCCAAAAGGGTTTCTTAATATCGATTTTCGAAAAATACACTCGTTCATCATGACCGTTTCGTGCCATATGGACATCTCCTAATGAGTTAACGTAGAAATACCAAACGGTGTCAATCTTGCAGAATCTTTTCCTGAACAGCCGTTTAGACCAATATTCTGGTGAATTGAAGAACTCAAAATCAGTACCAGGTACATTGAGTATACTAGGATCATTGCTCGTGAAACCATATGTTACACTACCGGTCATTGTATTAAATTGAAAGCATATCTGAAAGCAAATTAAGAGACGCTCAATAATTATCTTAAGATAATATTAAACAAAGTCACTTTCCGCTGTCTACACAGGTACCTATGCATAGATATTTTAAACTACTTAATATAATACATGTATATTATTTAAAAACTTCCTGCAAATACATTGCAGGGGCGGACTTAATGCCACAGGAATTCTTTACCTAAGTGGTAAAGCGATGGTGGCAGGGTCATGTTGTTTAGTTTATTTACATATTTCTAAATTTAAATTTAATATATACCTAAATATAAATATAATGTCACTAACTTCCTGTACCTACCTAAATAAATAGTGATCAATTATAATATGTAACTAATACATATCATAAAAATAATATTATGTGCATAGATAGTAGAGAAAAATCCACGCGAAACCGAAGCGGTTCGCAATTGATATTATGCGAAAATGAGTTTCTTTGTTTATTTATTTATCTATTTTATATATTTATTTATTAAGAAAACCAACATCGATACAGTTCCTAAAACGGAACCTATTTGAACCGTTTCGCTATTTTGGCTACGGTAATCCGGTAATTCGGTAGACTCTGAACTAAGCTACGGACGGACATGGCGAAACTATAAGTAGTTTCGCCATGTCCGTCCGTCCGCAGCTTAGCTCAGAGACTGGTAGTGCTAGAAGGCTATTATTTTGCCGATAAAGTGAAAGAATAAAATCAGTAAAAACATTTTATTGAGGGTACCTCCCCTATATGAAAATTGGGGATGTAATTCTCACCTACCCCATCGTGTAATGTAGGGTATTATTAGATAGTTCTATTAATAACGTTTAGGGGTTGTGAAGACCATTTTTAGATTTAGGGATCCGTTTGTAAAATATTAAGCTTTAAAATCAAAATTTTTGTTAGAGTTAAGTGCCCCCCCCCCCCCCCCCCCCATGCCAGCTAAAAGGTTGATGTTAAGTATGTGAAAAAACGCAGGGCAGTAGTGTAAATAGTGAAATTAAAAGGAAAAATATCACAGCTAAGTAGGCTTTACAAGTTTACGAGTAACAGCTGATCAAATGAGAAGTAACTGGGGGGACTACGGAACCCTATTTTGTGCGTGGCCCGACATGCACTTGGCTTTTATTTATGGCGATGGCTCTTGTATCTTGTAGTTGGATTAATAACACAATAATTTAAGTTTTATACAAATACTGAGAATTATTTCTAAAATTCATTGCGTAACTATTTCTTTTTTCTTTAAAGGCATTGGACTCGCCATCGTGAGGGCGCGAGTTTGAATCCTGTCCATTATACTACCGACGTGAACCTACTCCTATCACTATTGAGCTTAGCTGGAGGGGTTAACAGGATTGCTAGTTATGTGAGACCAAATTCCCACATTGCTAATTATCTTTAAAAAAAAAACTTAATACTTATGAATATGAAAGTTTATCTGTCTGTTACGTTTTTACGCATAAACCGCTGAACCGATTTAGGTAAAACTTTGTATGGAGATAGCTTGAGTCCCAAGAAAGCTAGCTTTAGAATATAATATTAATTTCTCACTTTTTCGTTGACTCTAACTGGTCTAGTAGTGAATACTACGGTGATGTCTGGTTGCACTCCCAATCTCTTAAATGTTCTGCCATCTGGCGACACCTCGACGATGCTGCCCGGCACTGAATCGAACCGCAAAGGGGAGGGTATATCCGCCGTTCCACCTGGAACAGTGTGAAAAGCAAATACAATGTTTTATTAAACTATATATGTTCGTAAACTTTGTCACGGGTAGACTGACTTACCCGCTTATCTCGATTACTCGGTCGCCACTGAGTCACGTACATACGTTACAATACGGGATTTCCACATTGGCAAAAGATGATATCGAATTCTTTGTATTGTTACCCGCTTGCGCAAGCATGTTTTTTCGTGTGTGTGTGTGTATGTATTTATGTATGTATATTTCTTTGGCATGCTGTAGAGCTTAAATGGCTTGATGGATTTAGCTTGAAAGGTATTTCGTCTCAGTTGTGAGAGTGACACCAGGTTCATAAAATTTAATAAAAAAAAAATTGCAGATTTTTGCGGCAAAATAATAATAATAATCTTGGGTCAACTCACACAACGCTATCTGAATCCAAACTAAGCAGAGCTTGTACTATGGAAACTCATAAACATACTTATATATTTCTATATACATTCATATTATTAAAATATATATATTACGGGTCAATTTCAACCGAGAAGACGGATACCGTTTGTCAACATCGTGGAATCCCGTGATCGGCAAGTGTAAGTGTGTGTCAGTCTTGTGTGGGCGCTCCCCCCGCACGGTCGAGAAGTCAGTTGCGCCGGCGCGTATTTACCTATAATATATTTAACCAAGTAAAAGCAATTAAGTTAAATCTAGCTAGAACAACTACCATTCACGTTGATTTATCACGATGGTGCAGTGCAAATTATGTCAGGTCTCGCTGGCACGAGTGAAAAGTGATAATATAACGAAGTGTATTGGTGAATGTATGGGATCTTATCATACAAAGTGTGCAGTTAAAATTAAAGCGTTTATAGACACTGGAAAATGTGACGAGTGTCAAACTACGAAGACGAGTAGACCAGAGATAGTAGTTGATGTCACAAAAATTACACCGGAGAAATTGTTAGCGGAGGTGAATGAAAAATTGGCAATCGTATTTATCATGAAGAGAACATTGGAGTCGATGTCTGAGGACATTAGCTTTTACGCTGAAAAGTATCAGGAGCTAATAGAAGAGAAAGAAAGGACAGACAAAAATATAAAATCATTAGAACACAGAAATGTGCATTTGGAGACATGTAACAAAGCGCTAGAAGAGAGAATAACTTATTTGGAAATTCGAGAGAAAGAAAAGAATGTGGAGATATTTGGGTTAGAAGAGCAGCAAAATGAAAATCTTGAAAAAAATTTAAAAGATATAGCTCATAAGTTAGGAATGGATGAGGGTTTAATATGTGAAGCAAGGAGGGTAGGTGAAGAAATTAAAGCCGTTACACTTCGCGCTGCCGATGCCGATAATAAGCGCCGCGTAAAGCCGCGGCCCATTATCGTCACTCTAAACACACATACCACTCGTAATAAGTGGATTGCTACACGAAAATCTCACCACCTGACCAATGATGATATTCTAGCAAACGGAAATAAACAACGAATATATATAAATGAAGATCTGCCTAAGTATATGCGTAATCTTTTGTGGACGGCTAAAAATGAACTAAAACCAATGTATAAGTATATATGGATCCAAAACAATAAAGTGTTGATAAAAAAAGATGACCCAAGCGATACAAAAATACGATCCATACGTACATTGAGTGACATAAACATGTATATAATCGACAAATAAATGTGTCGACATTGTAGGTACAATAATAATTGTGCTAGCACCGAGAGTACCCTTATCTTGGAATTCAACGATCAAAGCTTACACATAAAAACTAATATTACATTTTCTAAGTTCACGAATATCAATAGCTGGAATGAGGAATTATTAGGAGATGGTAACGGACTGAATATTATACATCTAAATATAAGATCGCTGAGAAAAAACTTTGATCAATTACAAGTATTGTTGAGTAAATGTATGGAAAAAATTGAAATTATTGCACTGACAGAAATCAATATACGGCAACATGAACTGCCTTTATATAATATTCAAAATTATGATACATACATAGATACAAGAGAATCGAGGAGGGGAGGGGGGATATTGCTGTATGTCAAAAATAGTTTAAATTTTACTGCAAAACCAATTAAGTCTAAGTATTGTGAAATGATACGTGGTCAATTATTCCAAGACGGAAAAAAGGTTATTCACTTAATCGTTATATACCGACCTCCAAGCACAAACAAACAAGGATTCGTTGAGGAGTTAAATACATTGCTATCCGACATTCCCCGACATTGTGAGGTAGTGTTAATAGGCGATATGAATATTGATTTGTTGAATAGAACTACCGGCGGCAATGAAACCAGTAAGTACACAAATAATATGAGCGAAATCGGGTTGGAGTGCGCCATTTGCGACGTGACGCGAGAGGATGTGTATAGTGGCGCAGTGGCGCGGTCGTGCATTGACCATGCGTGGGTTCGAGTCCAGTGTAGTGCATATGCGTATGTGATTAACTGTAAAATTTCGGACCATTACATTATCGGTGTGTGTCTCGGGAACGACTCTAAAAACACTCATATTGCTAAACAATCCCAACTGAGTGTAATAAGTGATAAAAAGGTAAATAAACTACTGGAAAACATTTCTTGGACTGACCTATTGAACTGTAAGTGCCCAATTGATCTTTATAGTAGAATGTATACAATTTTCTGTAATATTTATAAGAATGCCAAAATACAAATAACAATACGCAAGAAAAGAATAAATAAACCATGGATTACAGATACAATTAGAAATATGATTGATATGAGGGATAAACTTTTTCAAATTTGGAAAAAAAATCCAAAGGATATGAATTTAAGATTGCAATATAATAAATATAGGAATAGGACAAACAAATATATATATAAGGCTAGAAATAAATATCGTCAGCAGGAGATAAAGAAGTGTAATAAAAATATTAGAAAAATATGGGGTACTATTAACTCATGGTTGGGAAGGGAAAATAAGAGCTTAGATGCTATTATATTAAAATATTTGGGTAAGACAGACAGTACAATTAACATATGTAACAGATTTTCTGCTACATTTACTAAAGAAATATTAGAAATAAAGCATGTATGCAGTCATAAGTTTATCGATAGAACTAGTTATGTAAAATGTAGTCAAGTATCTATGAGATTTCAAAAAGCATGTCCAGGTGATATCAATAAAATCATTAACATGTTGAGCTGCGACAAGTCTGAAGGAATTGACAATATACGGGTAAAAGAAATAAAATTGTTAAAATCTGAGTTGAGTGGTGTAATAGCTTTGTTTATTAATTTGTGTGTTGAGCAAGGAAAATACCCGGAGCTACTAAAAACAGCACTGATAAGACCCCTATATAAGCAAGGTTCGCACACTAATTACTCAAACTATAGACCGATCGCAATACTATCTGTAATAAATAAAATTGTCGAAAAATGTATAGTTAGTCAAATAAATACCTTTCTAGAAACACACAGCGTACTAACAAATGCACAGCACGGTTTTCGACGGGGCAGGAGCACGGCACGGCAACGGCATTGGCACAATTTTCTGACGATATTAATGAGTGTTTAGACCAGCGGAAGCAGGTGGTGGTGGTCTACATTGATTTCAAAAAAGCATTTGACACTCTGGAACACCACCAGCTGCTTCAAGCTATGGAGGAATGCGGGGTCGCGGGGCCACTTAAAAACTGGTTTCGCGCATACCTCATTGGAAGAACGCTGCGAACTGTAGTTGATGGCGTCGTTAGTGAACATAGTAATGTCACTTGTGGAGTGCCTACCGGGTCGGTCTTCGGCCCCGTTGGATACATTATGCATGTCAACAGTATGTGCAACGTGGTACACAACAGTCGTATATATATGTACGCAGATGATACTTGTTTGGTGTACGCTGACAAATATTTGAGTGTTATAGAGAATAAAATTCAGGCAGACATCTCAAACATAATAAAATGGGCTCACGATAATGGAATAATGTTAAACATTAACAAAACAAAATGTATGCAAATACGCTCACCATATCATAAAAGCGATGTGAGATTATTACCACACATAGTCGCACATAGTTATGAATGTCTACACGCTGGTATGGTGGACTGTGGATGTGCAGCTATTGGGGTGGTGGAAGAGTACAAGTACCTAGGTCTAGTAATTGACAGCAATTTTTCTTGGAAGCCTCATATAATACAATTATGTGACAGATTACGATCGGTAATTGTGAAATTCCACCATCTCAGTGCTGTACTGGATCGAGCCACTTTGTTTGTTGTATACTATGCGTTGGTGGACTCCTTGCTCTCTTATGGGCTGGCATGCTATGGACGCACATTTAAAAGCTATCTTGATAGGATAAAATCTTTGCAAATTAGGATCATGAAACTATTAGTAGATAATAAAACTAGAGTAAGATGTAAGGATACTAACTACGAAGAATTATTCTGCTAATGTAAAATGCTGCCAGTCCATGAAAGAGTAATACTGTTGGTAGCACTGGAACATTATGGCCCTGACAAGTATAAAATTATTAATTCTCAACTCAGGCCACGGGTCGCAAAATGTTGCAAAAAATTTGAAGTGCCCTCCTATAACAATTATTATGGACAAAGGTGTTCAAAATATTTAGTACCAACAATTTTCAATAGCTTGCCATTTGAAATTGAGAGCTCTTTTTCAAAAACAACATTTAAAAATAAGGTTATTAAGTTTCTTTTAAATACTATCAGTGAAAGTATCAACGTCTGAATTATAATTATGAAGTAGGTATGTACCGTGTAAAAAAAAAAAAAAAAGAAAAAAAAATATATATATATAATTTGTTATGCATGTATTAGGATTAGTATAGAATAAATATAATAATGAAAAAGTGTAGTATTAAGTGTAGTATTAAGAATATAATGTAATATGGGAGCTACGTCTGCCAACAAACTGTGTTGCAGTTTGGCAGAAGTATGAGTTTTGCTAAACTTTATTTTTTTATGTGAATAAACACTTTTTCTTTCTTTCTTTCTTCTTTCTTCTTCTATACACCGCCGAACAAACATTACACGCCAGTGTGCAGATGTCCTTAATGTTGTGTGTCGAAGTACCGACGGTTCCGTAATAGTGAGTGATAAAAATCAAGCGAGGGTAGTTTCCGAAACCCGCGCTTCACGGAGGCGACGCTGAGCTCAACTAGTCTTCCCGTGACCACGGCCGTTGCAATACGGTCGAAACGTCGGGCAATAAACAAGGTATTTTACCTTAAATTATTCACGCGATTAAGACCCGTAATATATATATTTTAATAATGTGTACAAATCGCGAAAGTTTATCAACATTTACATTCATATTATAGATAAATAACTCCCAGACACAGAATAAACCATCGTGCTCATCACGCAAAGTTTTATCCTGGGTGGGGATCGAACCCACGACCTCTTGCGTAGCAGTCGGATGCACTGCCACCGCGCCACAGAGGCAATCGAAAATATTTCGGTAATTAATTTAAGCAGTCGTGATTTTTAAAATAATAATTGTATAGTAAGTTTCAGCCGCGTATTCAGATTTTTTGAATTCAGGTTTCAAAGAGAGGGGAGGGGGTTTACCCCATTGGGATTGAGAGGAACTTGACCGTGCTGTGCCAAACAAGATTTTGTCTTTTATTGGGAATTATACAACATTTACAATGCCTGTCCGATTAATGTGTTTTTCGATACCATGATCCAATTTAATTTACATTTTTTTTTAAATTTAAATTTGTTATAAATTTAAATTTAAAAAAATATGTAAATGTACTCTACTAACAAATTTTTTTTTTGAAATGTTGTTTTAAATTAAAATTTTAAAAGAAATTTAAATTAAATTGGATCATGGTACCGAAAAACAAATTAATCGGACAGGCATTGTACATGTTGAATAATCCCCAAAAAAGTCACAGTGCTTGTTTGGCACAGCACGGTCAAGTTCCTCTCAATCCCAATGGGGTAAACCCCCCCCCCCTCTCTTTGAAACCTGAATTCAAAAAATCTGAATACGCGGCTGAAACTTACTATACAATTATTATTTTAAAAATCACGACTGCTTAAATTAATTACCGAAATATTTTCGATTGCCTCTGTGGCGCGGTGGGAGTGCATCCGACTGCTACGCAAGAGGTCGTGGGTTCGATCCCCACCCAGGATAAAACTTTGCGTGATGAGCACGATGGTTTATTCTGTGTCTGGGTGTTATTTATTTATAATATGTATGTATTTAAAAATTTATAAGTATGTTTATCAGTTGTCTGGTTTCCATAGTACAAGCTCTGCTTAGTTTGGGTTCAGATAGCGTTGTGTGAGTTGACCCAAGATTATTATTATTATTTTGCCGCAAAAATCTGCAATTTTATTTTTTTACAAATTTTATGTACCTAGTGTCACTCTCACAACTGAGACGAAATACCTTTCAAGCTAAATCCATCAAGCCATTTAGGCTCTACAGCATGCCAAAGAAATATACATACATAAATACATACACACACACGAAAAAACATTCTTGCGCAAGCGGGTAACAATACAAAGAATTCGATAATCATCCTTTGCCAATGTGGAAATCCCCTATTGTAACGTATGTAGGTACGTGACTCAGTGGCGACCCAGTAATCGAGATAAGCGATAATAAGCAACTTTACCACTGTCGAACCATAGATGGGTGACCGTTTTTGTGCAAATTGTCCCATATTAGATATATATCGGGACTTAATCGTGTGAATTATTTAAAGGTACGAACCTTTTATTTACCCGACGTGATCCGTGACCACGATCGGTGCAATTCGATTAAAAACATCGGGTAAATAAAAGGTTCATACATTTAAATAATTCACACGATTAAGTCCGAAAATATCAAATCAAAATCAAACAAAAAATCGCGAAAGTTTAAAAACAAGAAATTGTTACACCTCCGTACATCAAAGAACACGTTAAACCATCGAGTCAGCGCCTAATCTTTCTCCCATCATGTCGGAGTGCACTTGTGTCTGCGTATACAATTGTGCAATATAATATCTCATGCGCAGTTGGATACATTGATGAGAATAGCCGCAGTAACCGACATCAACTAGGAGACCATTATCATTATGAATAAAGAACTATTTGAATTTCCAGATGATGAGAACTCTCAAGTCACGGAAAGAGTGGCCACAAGTTTTTATTGCCTGTTCTTTTCTCGGGCTTTACCTATTGTTTGCGAACAGGCATTACAAGTAAATGTAGAATCGACTTTTCACAAGTGTAGTATTTTGCTTCCTAAAGATTCATTTCCGAGCATCGCGGCCGATCGCGAGCCGCTCGCGGCTTACGACAAGCGGCTGACGCTCGCGGCCGATGCGACAATATTCACAGTGCGCGCGCAGGCCTACGACAGTCGTCGGCCGCGCGCGTCTGTCACTTACCTCAGCCGCTTGTCGTAAGCCGCGAGCGGCTCGCGATCGGTCGCGATGCACGGAAATGAACCTTTAGTGAATAAACCATTTTTATTATTATAATTAAAACTGTTTTTTTTTCATTACTGAATGAAGAAACGATCAGGTCGCGAGCAAGTCCTGATAGTTAGGGTTACGTCAATCCATAACAGCATCATCTCTATTCAAATCCGTGTTCCGTTAATATCCAAGTGTTACAGCATCGCGTTTCTAAGTCTCATTTGGCCAGTAATTTACATTTGCTACAGTGGAATTTAACCTAAACACAGTAACGTGTTTGCATCACTATTTCACTATCAACGTGTAGATAAGTAAGGGCACAGAACTTTAGCACAAAAAACATATATCATATGCAGAAGGCGCTCACGTAGAACCTACAGAAAATGCGCTTGATGCACGCAAAAAGACATCACTTCGGGGTCTCGTAACGCCAAACAAATTGCTTCGAAGTAGTCTAAGAATCCTGAAGATTTTGTCCGAGAATAATCTATGTGTGGTAAGGCCGTCTGCTGTACTCACGAAGTTTTGCAGCCTCAAGCACACGTAAAGTTCGGAACGCGGCAAAAACCACGCACTGCTCCATCTCTTCCTCCGAAACGTACAAAAATGCAGGGCTGACAGTCTGAACTGGTATGTTGATGCAGGGGATTTTTTAACAGTTTAGAGCGTGCATCATGTGTGAACGAAAAATAATTAGAAATTATGGATTGACGTTAACTCGTAACTTGTAAACGCCGGCGTTCCAAACCTTGGACACAATAATAGCACGACAATTTGATCCGTTGTAATAACTGCACAGATCCATCTGCGGTCTGGAATCCAGTTTCTAATGCGCGGTCCTAACTTTAATTGTAAATGGCGCTAATTTCTCACTGTAAACTGTAATGTACACAATTTTAAACAATAAATTATGCAAATAATTATAACAAAGCGACTTACTCATAATATTCTTTGTTGTAGAATGCACATGCCAATATTCAGCTGCTATTAATTTATCTATGTAGGAACCTTATCGAAGTGATAACGCATTATAGACGGTAAAGTATATGTAGGCAAATAGATTAAGTGATAAGTGGGTCCGAGATATGTCTACAATTTGCAGAATCGATTACAATGTCCAATTAAATCGTCTATCGACTAAACAATCGAGATGTTATTCGATTGTTTCGTGTAACTTGGACTCGTGCAATCAACAGTTAATGAGTCCAATCGACTGCATGGACGTAAGGATGCACTGACGTTTATGCGTTGCATTTTGTAACCTAAGTGAATAAAGTACTTTGACTTTGATACTGTTCAAAATATGGCATGTGCTTAGTCAATTTCACCACGTAAAACCCCGGCGAAATTCAATACAGTACCTATATTAGTACACTTGAACCATACCCCTACCTTCCTCCAGAATCGCACTTGTCCGAGAATACTTACCTACACCTTATGTAAAAAACTGTACTGCGCCGTATGTAGTGTGTGTTGTAACTCAACGAATAAATAAGTTTTTCTTTTCTTTCTTTTTTCTATAAAAATCAATGAATATATGTTGGTCTTCTATGCGTTCTGGACCAAAAAGCCACAGCGTGGTGTGCCTGGGTTTAACTAGTATTCAATAAAAACATCTCCCCTCTATTCTGGCTTATGACTATCTATTAAAGAAAAAATCGACGTCCATTCTTACTTTGGGTACCAGTGGTCAACAAAATTGTATTGTTCATCTTATTATTGTTATAACTCATGTGTTTTTCCTTTGTACCTTTTTTACATATACATATCAACCCATATGATGGCCCACTGCTGGGCACGGGTCTCCTCAATAGAACCTACTAGTATGTAGATCCTGGGGGTAATTGCCATAATCACCACGCTTGGCGAGCGGGTTGGTGATCGCAGTAAGGCTTTAAGTACGCAGAGGACGCTGCTGCCCGTCCTCTGGTTTGAAATCCCTTAGTCGCCTTGACGACACCCACGGGAAGAGATGGGGTGGTACTATTCTTAAGCCGGCACCACACGGCATGTACCTTTTTTAAGACAATAAATTATTATTATTATTCTCTTTATTTCGTTTTTATCTTATAAATTACATTTTTAAACATATTGTAAGGAGAATCACACTGCTGTGAAGCTAGGCATTGACAGCTGCCCCTACTTCACACCGTACAAGCTGTCATACGTCAAATAAAACGTCATCATAGCGCGTGGGTCGGCACGATCACTTTTGCTCGAGACATTGGCGCGTGCGGACGCGTTATTTGGTATCGTTCCCTTAGCGTTTAAATTCAAATTATGATTTTGTGTAACGGAAACCAATAAATGTGCAAATAATAAGATTCATCAGTTGATTAAAGTTGTTTTTTTTAAATTAAAGTGTTGTTACTTGCTTTTATCAGAAGCGGGACGTTGCCTACCCTACATCTGATTTTAATCGGCACATTCTTGGTTTCTGTTTCGTTTGATAGTGAGTGATCATTTGGTGTAGTGTTTCGTTGTGCTAAACATGGGCAAGCGAAATCGTTCGCGTAGTCGCTCGCCCCCTAAGCGTCATAGAAGTTCTAAGCGCCGTCGTGTTGTGCGTGAATCGCGATCTAGAAGTGCATCGGAATTACGTGAGTCGTTACAAGCTATAATGTCGCGATTAAATGCATTAGAGGATAGGTCGTCGGTTACCACCGCATCTAATATCGAAGTACCCGCTACGAACGATTCTACCGAAAAGATTGTAGAAGCTATCCAGTCTTTGAAATCGTTGATTTTTATGTGTCTAATTTTGATCCTAATATTCACGATGTTGATCTTTGATTCGAGGAGGTAGATCGAGCACACATTTTGAATAGGTGGAATGACACGGAATATCTTTCGCGTATTGGTCATTGCCTTAAGGGTGATGCGCGGTCATGGTTAAATGATTGGGTTACGTCGGATCGGTCGTGGAGTAACTTTAAGTGAGATTTTAAATCTTTATGCGTGAAAAAGATTGATATAGCGAACATTCTTTACGAGGTTATGAGTAATAATTCCGATAACTTTGCTACTTATGCTGAGTATTCGCGCCGGTCCTTATTACGCCTTCGTATTGTAAACGGACTAAGTGAGGAGCTTACTAGCGCTATCGTCATACGGGGTATAAACGACCCCCAAGTTACAGCAGCAGCTACGAATGAAAATCTTAAGGCTAGCGAGTTAGTCAATTAACTGTCTACCTTCGTAAAATCAGTGAAATAAAATCGAATAAATACTCAAGTCGCTACTCCGTTTCACGTAAAGAGTCCGTTAAATCGCATGTCACTGGGCGTTCAAGCCAACGTCCTTCGTTGAAATGTTTTCTTTGCGGACAAATTGGCCACAAGCAAGCCAACTGCCCAGACAAAATAAAACCTTCAAGTAGTGTTGACCCTAATACTAGTGATATTAAACCGGAGAAAATGAGTGTTTGTACGTATTGTAGGAAATCGGGACATCATAATAATGAGTGTTTCGCGAAACAACGCTCTGATCAGAACAAGAGCAAAATAAATTTTTGTTTCCTACCTACATTAAATAACCACAAGGACGTAATTGTTGGAGTAATACAAGGTATCCCGATCGATATACTATTTGATAGCGGTTCATTAGACGTTTGTCTTATCTCTCGCTCTGTAGTAAACCATTTGTCGTGTACCATGAAACCAATTTATCGCGAATTGAAAGGCGTTGGGCCTACTATTACTCGTGTGTTTTCATACGTAACTCTTACTATAAAATTCCAAGAGATTACACTAGAGGTTGATCTGTTAGTTGTATGTACCTAGTGAGAGTATGAACGCACCACTTATAATAGGTACCGATGTCTTAAACCGTGAGTGAGTAATGTATGTACGTACGAAAGACAATCAACGTCTACCTTGTAGTACTGCTTCCGCACGAGTATCGACTGTGGATTCAAATGAGCATCCTATCAAAACCTCACTCATTGCTGGTGACTATGCAAAACTTTTAGAGATCTTTAATGAATTTTCTAAATTCAAGATAAATGCAACGGCTACATCGACCGTAACCACTGGTAGCATGCACATTCGTTTGAATAGTGATACGCCCGTATACTATCTTTTAACGAGACTGTACAAATTATCTTTTAACGAGAAATTGAAGGTACGAGAAATTATTAGTGACCTCTTAACTAAACAAATAATTCGCGAGTCTGAATCTGCGTATGCGAGTCCCATACTCGTGATAAAAAAAAAGATGGAACGGATCATATGCGCGTAGAGTCAAATGGCTTTAAGCATGTCTTGGTAGTGATCGATGCTTTTTCAAAATATTGTTTAATGTACGCTCTACACAGACAAGATCATGATGAACTAAAACGTGCATTTCAGAATGTTATTTCCTTATTTGGTACCCCCCAACTTATAGTTACTGATAGAGGTCGAATGTTTGAGTCCGCATACTTTGTCAAGTGAGTAAATGACTTTTGGTGCGCCATGCATTACATTACACCTGAAATGCACCATGCAAATGGACAGGTAGAAAGATACATTCGTACCCTCCTTAGTATGATACGTGTGGAAACCAATTATAAAAAAAAAAATGGTCTGAAGAGTTGTGGCGTTTACAACTCGTACTCAAAGATAATGCAGGTTTCCCCATTAAATCTTCTGATAGGTGTGGAAGGTACCACCCCTGTGATACAGGCTCTAGTACGCGACGTCAACGTCGACTTATCAAACTCCGATCGTTGGTCCTTACGGTAGTTAGATCGACAGAGGACAGCCGAGCGGCTGAAAGAAAACCAAAGCCAACCCCCTCGAGAGTTCCGCGTAAACGATCTTGTCTTCGTTATCAAATATGCACAATCCAAAGGTAAACTGGACGCTGGCATGCGGGGTCCCTACAAGGTTGCAAGAATTCTGGACAACGACCGTTATGAGCTGAAACTGGTCGCTGGGTCCTACGGCAAGGTGACCTATGCTGCGGCACAATATAATTATGGTGCCATGGCAGGGCGAGTGGACTCCCGAAGAATGTGCTGCCTTCTTTGCCTGTAAGTAGCTATTGATGTCTAGTCTTGTCTATTTCACTGGACCTTGACTGTTATGTCTGGTTTACACTAGACCTTGACTTTTGTGTCTACTTTATACTAGACCTTGACTTTTGTGTCTACTTTACACTAGACCTTGACTTTTATGTCTGGTTTACACTAGACCTTGACTTTTATGTCTGGTTTACACTGGACCTTGACTTTTATGTCTAGTTTACACTAGACCTTGACTTTTATGTCTGGTTTACACTAGACCTTGACTTTTATGTCTAGTTTACACTAGACCTTGACTTTTATGTCTGGTTTACACTAGACCTTGACTTTTATGTCTGGTTTACACTGGACCTTGACTTTTATGTCTGGTTTACACTGGACCTTGACTTTTATGTCTGGTTTACACTAGACCTTGACTTTTATGTCTAGTTTACACTAGACCTTGACTTTTGTGTCTAGTTTACACTAGACCTTGACTTTTATGTCTGGTTTACACTAGACCTTGACTTTTATGTCTGGTTTACACTAGACCTTGACTTTTATGTCTGGTTTACACTGGACCTTGACTTTTATGTCTAGTTTACACTGGACCTTGACTTTTATGTCTAGTTTACACTGGACCTTGACTTTTATGTCTAGTTTACATTGGACCTTGACTTTTATGTCTAGTTTACGCTAGACCTTGTGTGATATGTCTAGTTTACGCTAGACCTTGTGTGATATGTCTAGTTTACGCTAGACCTTGTGTGATATGTCTAGCTTACGCTAGACCTTGTGTGATATGTCTAGTTTACGCTAGACCTTGTGTGATATGTCTAGTTTACACTTGACCTTGTGTGATATGTCTAGCTTACGCTAGACCTTGTGTGATATGTCTAGTTTACGCTAGACCTTGTGTGATATGTCTAGTTTACGCTAGACCTTGTGTGATATGTCTAGTTTACGCTAGACCTTGTGTGATATGTCTAGTTTACGCTAGACCTTGTGTGATATGTCTAGTTTACGCTAGACCTTGTGTGTTATGTCTAGGCTATGCTAGACCTACTCTGTCATGTCTAGATCACCCTAGACCTTGTCTGTTATGTCTAGTCCACACTAGACCTTGTATGTTAAGGCTAGACAACTCTAGATCTTGTGTAGTGATTGATTTTATTCTAGCCAAGAAGAGTGAACTGTCACTCTTTAACTACTTGTCGGCATAATGTATCTAGCTGTATCAGGTGCAGACGATTCCGAACAAACTCAATCGAATACCAGTACTGAGATGTCATCATACCAACGATACACTTTGAGTGTAGATGACGGGGAAGCCGGACCATCCAGACTTCACGAGGAAGCGGGACCATCCAGACATTACCAGGGCGCGGAATTGCCTGGACCTGACGAGGACGTCAGGGTGTCAGGAGAGGCCGTGTAAGGAGAATCACACTGCTGTGAAGCTAGGCATTGACAGCTGCCCCTACTTCACACCGTACAAGCTGTCATACGTCAAATAAAACGTCATCATAGCGCGTGGGTCGGCACGATCACTTTTGCTCGAGACATTGGCGCGTGCGGACGCGTCATTTGGTATCGTTCCCTTAGCGTTTAAATTCAAATTATGATTTTGTGTAACGGAAACCAATAAAT
The DNA here is from genome assembly GCA_945859575.2 of Herminia tarsipennalis. Taxonomy (NCBI): domain Eukaryota; kingdom Metazoa; phylum Arthropoda; class Insecta; order Lepidoptera; family Erebidae; genus Herminia; species Herminia tarsipennalis. Next base: position 18,651,074 of record OX243854.2, on the reverse strand, counting down.
GTGCAAATAATAAGATTCATCAGTTGATTAAAGTTGTTTTTTTTAAATTAAAGTGTTGTTACTTGCTTTTAATATATAAAAAATACATTTAAAAATATAAAAAATAGTGTCCCACCGGCATCGGGTACAGGGACCAAGCTACCGGTGGTTACGGCCCCAGAGAAAGGAACCTCCTCACAATGCGAGCCGTGTCCAGAAGTACTGCCTTCTGCATCAAGCGCTTGATCCAACCGTCTAACGCGAGCCTCTCAAGGTGTTGGTCGAGGCTCTTGGCAATCAAACCATTAACGGAGACGACTATCGGTACAATGATTGCTGAATCAACATCCCACATGTCGACAATCTCGTGCGCCAGATCCAGATATTTTATTTGTTTATCCTTTTCGGCTTTCACGAGATTTTCGTCATGGGGGATGGTGATGTCGACAATCATTGCACGGCGCTCAGATCGGTCTATCAGCACAATATCAGGCTTGTTAGCGACAACAGTCCTGTCTGTGATGATAGAGCGATCCCAGTACAACGTGATACGACTATTTTCAAGAACTGGCTCAGCAACGTACCTGTAGTACGGGACTTCAACGTCCACAAGGTGGTATTTCAGAGCAAGTTGCTGGTTGCTGGCTGGATTATCCTGGCTACTTGATTGTGTCTGTGCAAGTACTCGCCGTTAGCAAGACGTGAACAGCCGGAAACGATATGTCTGAGGGACTCACCAGGTCGGTGACATGCACGACAGATGTCAACAGTGCCATCCCTCAGTATATATTTCCGGTAGTTATTCGTCATGATAACTTCGTCAGCAATTGCACAGACAAAACCCTCGGTTTCCCCGAAGAGGTCACCGAACCGTAGCAAGGCCACAGATGCTAGTAGGTCCACATCGGGCCCATGAAGAGCCCGAAAGAACCTACCGTGAAGCTCCTTGCTCTGCCATACCTCCCTGCGTTCGTTGACTCCAAGTACTACAGGCCTGCGCCAGTTCTCTTTAGCCAAGGAGAGCGGGGTAAGCCCGGTGTTCACCGCGACGACATCCCGATGCACACCCACGTCTACTCGTATATGGAGAAAATATTCTCTGAGATTGTATATCTCGCGGTTATGAAGGGACTTGAGGTTCAACAAACCCCAGCCCCCAAACTTCAGCGGGATATACAATCTCATCACAGATGAACGCGGGTGATGCATTCGGTATGACGTCATGAGTGTACGGACTTTTCGATCCAGGGTGTCTAATTCTGTCTGAGTCCACTTGAGTATACCGAAGGAGTACATTAGAAGTGGCATGACCCAACTGTTGCAAGCCCGGATCTTATTGCCACCTGACAAAAGGCTATTAAGCACTTTTTTCAGGCGACCAAAGAAACGTTCTTGCAACAGATGTTTCATGTCAACCTCATTAATGCACAGTGCCTGCGATATACCCAAATACTTATAGGTCTCGGTTGCGAGAAGTGATCTAAAGTGAATGGAATCCGAGAGTTGAGTCCCTTCGGATTCCACTACCCGCCCTCGCTTTATATGAACGACTGCACATTTGTCAACACCAAACTCCATTCTAATAGAATTACTAAAGGTTTCAGTTACCTTCAGTAACGCTATTAGCTGTGAGCTGGTGGAGGCAAGAGCTTCAAGTCATCCATATACAGCAAGTGGGATATGACCTGACCACCACGTCGCAACCTGCAACCTAGCCCTGAACTCTCTAGTAAGGTACTAAGTGGGTTCAGTGCTAGGTAGAACCAAAGGGGACTCAGAGTGTCACCCTGGAATATACCCCGCTCAATCCTTATAGGTACGCCGCCACTTTCTTGGATCCCTCGGCACCCTGGATAGGTAAGAACCGTATTCCATTGTCCCATACACGACTTCAAGAAGGTGCATAAAGTTGTATTAACTTTATACAACTTCAGCACCCTCAGAAGCCATGTATGTGGCACGGAGTCATACGCCTTCTTATAATCTATCCAACATGCCGATAGATCCTTTCGGTTGCGGCGAACCTGCTGGCTAATAGTCATATCAATGAGGAGAAGCTCTTTAGTACCGTGGGCCCCACTTCTACATCCATTCTGAGAGGTACACATGATGGAGTTTGTGTGTATATGTTTATTTATTTTAGCTCTCAGAATGGATGTAAGAAGTTTATAGATCGATGGTAAACAAGTTATCGGTCTGTAATTTCTAGGGTCCGAGGTACCTACTACCGGTCTTATAGAGCAGGTGGGTCACTCCTTTAGTCATAAAGGCTGGCAGCGACGCAGTTTCTAGGGCGGACTGGAATTGCGATGCCAAACAAGCGTGCGAACTGCGTAGCCATTTCAGCCATAAGTTGTGCAGTCCGTCTGGGCCTAGAGATTTCCAATTAGAAAAAGGACGGACTGCACTGGCTACGTCTATGCTGTTAATGTTAATATCTTCCATTTCCGGAATAAGTTCGCACGCTCGTTCAACGTCACGCATCCATTCCCCCTCTGTGTGGGTGACAGGCACCTCCCAAATGTTACACCAAAACGAGCTTGTCGCTTCAGCATTTGGTAGATGCCCGCCATCCACACCTTGATCCGTTCGCTGCCAGTCTCTATACACCCACCTTTGGTCCCTTTGGAACATGCAGTTCACGTTATACCTGTCCACGCGTTTTTTGTACCTGCGTATTCGGTTTGCCCATGCATAGATTTTTTGCTTCAGGAAGTCGATGCGCTCTGTGACACGCGACATATAATCCTGAGGTCTGATGTCAGTCCCCAAGAATGCCCGTTTCACAAAGCGCATCACTCTCGGGCGAGTGTTCCCGGTCCTGAAGCAGGACAACTTGCCGATGAGTACCCTTGCCCTGGCAATACGGCGCTCAATCCTGCATTGCCACGCGGGTACAGCGCACCTTGGTCGTATAGTAGGGGTTTCTGCTAAAAGCTTAACACCTCCTATGCGACATGCCGCAACAGCTGCACAATACAGCATTGAGTGGGTATCGCCGAAGTCTTCGCTATTGTCTAGGTAAGTAGGCAATAACGAATCAAGAGCACACACCAGCGAAATGTTCCGTCTATGCATAGGTAACCGAGGCAGGCGTGGCCTAATATTGTGGGGCGTGGACCGATATTCGAGAAGCGCAAATTCCAAAGCGGCCTTAATCTCCTCATTGCACTGAGTACTTCCCACAATAGCCGCGGTATCCGGCCCCGTAGCTTCACAGTCAACTACATTTGTAGGAACCTGTACCGGGGCAGGGATCTCGCGGCTAGTCTGGGCGTACTCCGAGCGTAGTCTCTCAAGTGCGGCCTCATCTAGCAGATGACAGCGCTGAATGGCCCGCACTTGGTCCGATAATCGTTGTGCCGAAACGTTGACAGTCGGCTCAAGCACCTGAAACAGAGGCAGCATCCGTTCACGGTACACAGTGAGGTTAGTTCCCCCCTCTGTAGCCGCATAATATGCCCGCATGACGTTCTCGTTCATCGATGTCGTCCATCGCATGCGGCGCACATCACCACCGACAGCGGGGGCCCTGTTTGAGGCCGGTGGGCCTCGGGGTCCTAAGCTGGTCGGCGGCCGGCCTCTCCCTCGCCGACGTACAGGTGGTGGCGACGTAGGCGGAGAGAAATACTCGTCACTCGCCGAGATCGACGCCTCAGCAACGGCTGGTGTTGAATCCTGTGGTTGCGAGGCGGAGCGGAGCGACGAGTCCGGGGGTGGAGGGTGTGCTTGTAGATGTAACTGGGCTCTGCTTCGAGTTATCATAGTTTAAATCGTGCATTTCTGTTGTTCGTGTGGTTTCATCTTGACAGATGTCATTTTCCTGTTTTCTATTTTGTATGGTTTTCTTGTTGATATTCTGATTTATGGCGTTTTTTATAGTTTATTGAATGTAATAAATACTTTACTGGGTTGTTATAATAATTTATGTGTGATTTAGAGGTGATTTATTTAAAATTAATCGAAAAAAATATTGTATTCAGAAACGACGTTTGCTCTGCTCGGTGTTGCCCGGTTGTTATTATTATTATTATTATGTATGTCGTTTCCATATCACGGGACTATGGAGTCCCGGTCTTTTGGGAGGCGTGCGTGGGGCCGAAGCCAACACGTAGAGGCCCGTTAGACACTTTAGTCTAAAGGCTATGTGACACAAACCGGCGAATATCGTTGTATACACTATATAAATGTACCCAACGACATTCCCCGGTTAGTGCAAAAACTATTGTCAAAAAGTGGTAGCTAAAAAACTGGGTTATGGAGGTGATGTGTTAGTGGAATGGTTAACTGGTGCTATTGAAGGACTATGGCGCCTGCCCTGCAAACACATGGTAAAAACACACGGACAAATGGGCAGGCGGCGACTCGCCACTCACAAGATCACCGCCACAGGCATACAGCCAAACAGGCGACAGGGAGCAACATGGGTGTGAGCAGCTTGGGGTATCGAGCGGTGCGGCGCCGGTTTCACCATCACGAAGAAGGCCCGTGAGCGGGTTTCCCCGTAGTTATGCCCTTGAAAATGACACTTCCACCCCCGAGCATACAAGCTCTGGCGACCTCCCTCTGGCCGGCCGGTTAAGGCAAGCCAGAGTTGAGAGTCCTGCGGGCGCTCTTGGTGTTCCACTCCCGCCGGCCAGTGAAGGCAAGCGGGAGACGAGGCCCTGACCCACTCTCTGAGGCATCGGGACCGCAGTGTCGCCACGCACATTCAGCTCGCCACAAAGCTGCCCTGCGGTTTGTGTGCTCTTATTTCACCCTCATGTGACATTTTTTATTGGTGTCATAAGGATTTCAAGAGCTGCTACTATGCCCTCAGAGTGTTGCGTTAATCTCATATAGGGAGACAACGACTAGTCCCGAGGGGTTTATTATTATTATTATTATTCGTGGGTGTAGGGACGTATGTACGTACTTTGTGTCAGTTAATTGAATGATTATAAAGTCCCTACGACACAGGGTTTTTATTTTAAACTTGCGAACGCCTCGTGGTATCACACGCATTGTTCCCGTTCCCTTACAATATGTATAGTAGTAGTAGGGAATACAGGGATAAAAAATTGCCTATGTCACCTGGGGTTAACAAAGTTTTGAAATCGGTCCAGTAGTTTTTGAGTTTATTCATTACAAACATACACACACAAAAATACAAATCTTTCCTCTTTTTAATATTAGTATAGATATAGAATTAATTAGCGTTTACCCGCGGCTGTGCCCGCGTGGATATTATATTTTATACTTTGGACCTTTTCAATTGGACCTTTTATCCAGTCAGAGGGCCAATTTTAGCAAATCCTCTCTTGCCGCAACATAATAACTATCGACGTACCAAAATCCAACGCAATCCGTTTAGTATGAGGTGTGTGTTGATAGATCAGTCAGTCAGGAACGGTTAGTAATGATTGAAATATTTCAACAATCGAGTTTGAAATATCGTCATTGCACATCACTATAATAGATACCTATAGGTACTCGCTTTAAGTACTCTAGACCGAATGTCACGATAATGTAGTCTATTTATTACGGTATAATGAGTACTGACGTACAATACCTATTCCCTGACTCAGTGGATATCTGCGAGGTGAAGCAATGTTATAGCCCCTTAGCGGGTACAATATAGTAGGAGCATCTACTTACAGCAAGGGTAAAAACTATATGAGCTTAAATATTGGCCAAAGCACTTGTAACGAATGATTAAATATAAAATATCTCAAAAGGAAAAAAATAATGCCCTTTATTCGTCACGCAGAATCTTTACGTACAAAAGTCAAATCATGCTCTAAATCAATGTTACAATTAAAACAAAGTGACAACAAAATTCACCCAAGTATTTTTATAGTTATTTAATTAACCTGTATTAAGAAGAAGGTCCATTTCCCATTGGAAGTTGGCTTTGTAAAAAGTACACAGTATAAATTTATCAAATGTATTCAGACGTTGTACAGAAACTCAGTTTCGCAGCGTACGCCCACTATATTTGGGCGTACGCCCACTGTAACTTACAGACTCGTACTGATATTTCTTACATTTGGCAAACTAAATTTAATACATTTGTTTTTTTTAGAATTCAAGAGCGAGTTATATAACCAGTCAAGAACTAATGCGAGGGGCCAATATACTTCATCAAATTATTCATTTTTACGATTGGTTTTGAATATAAGAGAAGTGTCATCAGCAAATAAAACAATATCGCTTACTCGTAAGCTACTAATAAAAAAAATCGCAGATCGTTTATATACACCAAAAATAGAAAAGGACCCAAAATTGACCTTGTGGCACGCCCATACTCACTGTTGATCCGGAAGACCTTATTCCATTAATACCAAATTATTGTATGCGCTCACTTAGATAAGAAGCAACAAAATTAAGCGCTGTACTTGTTATGCCGTAGTGCCTTAGTTTGAGCAGAAGTTTATAGAGGGAGGTTATTAGTTAATATATTAAAATCACCCTGTATAAGTATGTTTACGAGTATCAGTTGACTGGGTGCTCTCTCCAGTTTGGGAACAGATGGTGTTGTGTGAGTGAAACCAAAATATGAAAATAAGACAAGTAAATGGCTAAGGCATCGGTCTCGCAATCGTGAGGTCGTGGGTTCGAATCCTGGCCATTATACTACCGACGTGAACCCACTCCTAACACAAGCCATAGAGCTGAGCTGGAGGGGTTAACAGAATTGCTAGTAATATGGGACGACAATCCCACATTGCTAGTTATCTTTTTTTTAAAAATTAAATAAAAAGAAAATAAAAAAAAGGTTGGTCTAATAACAAAAGTTAGCTATGTACGATTTTTAGAAAGTCATAGTCTACATACTATATTTACTTAAGTTACAAAAAATCAGAGCCTATGAACGTCAGTCAACATTTGGAATAGAATGATTCAACATTTAACGCCAAGTTCGCAAAAGTAAAGCTATGAAAAAACCGCATTTTGTAACAAAATGAAAAAAATACGTTTTATTTTGTCCTTTGGTGTCATGTTGAAACTACTCAATCGTGCCAACAAGTAGGCGAATCTGTGACGACGTCACCAAACCGGCGAGCGACCTATTGCCTATTTGTCTATTACTTGCACTTGACAGCAGTTCAATGGCGGATATGCGTCAGATTCAAACATGAAGTTGAATTGCCATGAATGGCTCCTGATTGCTTCCGGGCTTGCCTATAATGACAATTTACTGAATAGTAATGATTAAAAAAACCCGGTCATCTTATGATGTAATAGAAATTTCATCGAAATGACCAGAAAAACTTTAATCGGCAGAAGAGACATCATAATCATTCGCAGAAAGAACACAATCGTTTAAAAAATTAAATAAAACATAGGATAAAATAATATAAATAAAATATTTATTAATTAGCAAAATGAAAATTCACAATGTTATTAAATACAAGCTAGATTACCCTATGAACGAACTATATACATACTATTAAGACAATTTACAACTTACCTAGTAAACTACAAAAAAAAAGGATGACATAAAAAGGGAGTCAAAAATAGGAGTTAGGCGTCGAAGAATTCCTCCCCATCGATGTCAACCGTTTAGTGCCCAGAACATAAAATTAAATGTAAACAACATACGACTGCAAAAATCGCAACTTGCAATAAATAGGCATAAAACAGAAAATCAATTTGGGTGCTGGGAAAACCCAGCTAGATGGGATGTTGGTGGTGAAAGAGTATTAATATGGTTAGAATAATATCACTCCTGCAGACCTTATTGCCATGTAAACCATCGGAGAAGACGAAATCATTTTGTCAGTGTGAGCAAATATCTTCCGCGGCGATACTTTGACGAGCGTCAAATCATAGATGAGTAATTGAATACTTGTATTACTGACTTGGATTCAGTATTTTTTTGTTTCTTTGCATACATTAATAACAATTTGATTCTGCTTAATACGTTTTATGGTTAAAAAGTTCTTTCGCGAATAAAAAAGGCAAGTGTCCGTATCAAGAAATATAGTCACCCTATTTACTTATGCGCATAGTGACCCTAAGGTTTTTTGCTCTTTGCTTAAGGAGCAACCTTTGATTATATAATGTCTAGATTCCTAATTCGGCATCTAAAATTTAAGCAAATAACTATCAAAAGGTAAGGTAAAATGGACGTACTTTTTGACGTATAGACCTGGACCGTACCATCTCTTTGAATTAAAAAGTAAATATTGACTGCAAAGCGTGAAAGAGAGAAAAAACTCGCGCAACCTTTGACAGGTATTGTCCACAAAGTAGCGTTGTCTCTTTCTAGAGAGTGGCTATTTTGTGAGGTTAACCCGCAGTCCTAGTCTCTACATCAAAGGTTACATTCAATTGTGTCAAACGTCAAAGACGTAGTAGCTTCATTATTGTGATAGGCTTACTGAGGGAATGCTACATACAGGAGCAATGATATTTTTTTTGACGAGCAAGTACAGATTTAATCTTTAGGTATTTTTCCAATCTATTGTGACTGTAACTATAACTTGTTACCCAACTGACCCAGAAGGATGGTTAATGTTTTTCGTGCGTATGTATAAGATTAAGCTAGTAACTCACCTAAACTTATCTAACTTTAAATTTGAAAGGCCAGTTTTGTTGTATTTTTGTTGTTTGATACTTAATTGTTATACTATTTTAGGAAGTTGTTTAAAATTTCGAGTAGGTAGTAATTATTTCTCTTTAAAAAATATAACTGTGAAGAGTCCATTGATGCAGAGACCGACTGCGCCATTCCTTACAATTAAAAAGTGAATATTGACTGCAAAGCGTGAAAGAGAGAAAAATCTCGTGCGGCCTTTGACAGATATTGTGCACAAAGTAGCGCTGTCTCTTTCTAGAGAGTGGCAATTTTGTGAGGTTATGGCGCAGTCCTGGTCTCTACGTCAATGGAAGAGTCTAACCCACCATGGGACAAATAGGTCTGGCTAAATTAGCCAACACTTAAGCTATATTGCCATAAAACAAAGAATAAGTACTTAGGTCACTCGATAAGTTTTGAGATGTTTGTAATTTAAAAATGGAATGAATATGTCTTTAAAATTTTTAAAGAGCAAATTTATTTAAAAACTAGCTGTGCCCGCGACTTCGTTCGCGTGGAAGTTGGGTTTATATTAAGGTAGTTTATATTACAATTCAACTTCTGTGTAAAACATATTGTAAACATGCTCCACAATGCTCTGTGGCATCTATGGATATTTGGGCCTAGCTTTAATCAGGGCCCAACATATGGCAGGGCAAGCCAAGCAAATGCCCAGTGCAGCAAAATGAAGGGCGACAAAGTTTATGGCGCCAGACGGTTAGAAAACAAATTATTAAAATTCCCACGACCACACCTCGACAAAAAGTGATTTGCATCACATCAAATACTATTAATATTGAAAAATTCCCCCACCACGCCAGTACTGGGGCGGTTTCGAGTTAAATGAAGCTTGAAACCGCCCAATTACTCGTGCGAAATTTTGAGTTAAGGAGCTTCGATTCTGACTCCGATAGGTCGAAAATTCCGATTGATTTTAAACCTCCGACTCGAACTTCGGCTCCGACACTTTTAAATCGGACCTTTTAAGCCGCTCCTTCAAGATAACTTATACATAGGTAATAAAGGTATGATGGAAAAAACTCTCACAGATTCCCTATGATCGCAGGTTATGTCCTGCCTGAGCGATCTTTTCCGAGTCTAAAGTACACCTACTTTGTGTCCGTGTTTGTACCGCGGGAATGCAATGTTTTAAAACTATTTTGCGGGGGCAAAATAGTTTTAAAACATTGCATTCCCGCGGTACTGTGATGCGTGTTTAAACAAACAAACAACATTCAAACGTTTCTAAAAGATATACTCAGATATCTTTTTTTGTGTTTAAATACTATTTCTAAACTTATTTCAATATTTTTTTTCACTTACTTTAGAAGATTAAAATATTATTTTATAATGTCTACATTAGTGAATTTAAAAATAGGTGTGTCAACCTGTCGCAAATTAAAATCATCATATATTCATATCCCTCTACGTAAGAATTTCAGTTTTTTTTTTAAATCAATTTTCCTGATTCTTTTTAATTTGTATTTAAACGCCATCTATTTTCAAAATTGGATAAGTTTATTTTTATACTTGATGATTTTATATTAAACTATCATGCATATTAAACGTAGGTAAGTAAGGTATTTAACCTTAAATTATTCACGCGATCAAGACCCGTAATACATATATTTTCATAATGTGTACAAATCGCGAAAGTTTATTAACATTTGTAGGTAAGCAATTTTGGCACTCAGAAGAAATCGAATCACAGATGGCGCCACGTGTTTTATTTTGATGTAACGCGGACTTAATCTTTCATTTTTTTTAAGCAATTAACATTTATAAATTCTAGAAAATATCAAGTAATTACTGTTTATTTGTAATGTAATATTGTTTTTCATTTCTACATTTATAACATAATCACTATTCATGCAAAACAATGATAAAGGTGCCTATTGGAAGTGATTATTAATATGAAAATTTGTTAAACAAAGTAAACATCTTAAAGTCGAAAATAAAAGCTTGTATAAATAAGTACACATTTAGAAAAATACTTAAAAAAAAGAATAAAAATAATTTTAACACAACACAAAAAGAGACTCGCAATTAGGGAGTCGATCCTCCGACCTCGCTCGTTTAATACCGCTACTTGTGCCAATAGACCACCTCAGCTGATGCAAACACGGTTAAAATAGCTGATCTTAAGAAAATTGAAAATGTTGTGTTTAGCTCCTAATAGTTTTAGCGTGAAGTTATTGTTTCCATGGGTTACAATTGTAAATAATGTCTTATTGTGGAAAAAGTTGTGAAAATCCATAATGGTTCGACAAAACATACGTTGCTGCTCACTCCCCATAGACGATAGCATAATGATTTATAGTGCAAGTAATGACCTATAGTATTTACAATAAAACTGCAAATTTTCATGAAGATCCGTCAAGTAGTTATTGTTTTATAACGATAAATAGCTACAGACATTATCCATCATTGCTTAGCTCCTATGGGAAATAGCGTGATAAATTATAGCCCATATGTTAATCCAGACTTATTAGAATACACATACAAAATTTCAACCGAATCTGTCCAAAAGTTATGCGTGTTAAAACGCGTTAAATTAAGCGTGATGCGTGTTAAAACAAACAGATAGACAGACAGACATTTCTAAAAATGTAGGAATGTGTTTATATACTCTTTTCGAACATTTCCCAATATTTTTATATGTTCGGCCATGTACAGACACGTGAAATTTACAATTTTATTATATGTATAGATATAGATAGATAGCATGATTCAGTATTCACGCGCGATGGCTTATTATTAGCGTATTTCATGTATAACTTTGGTGTTTCTATACCGATTTCTATTAGTATTTTTTATGGAATAGTTAATTATGATAACTTTTTTAATTAGGGATGACTGAGAGTGTTATAATCAGAAAGCTTCGAACTACTAAGCTATCGGGAGTTACACGTGATATTGTAAGTCAACCATAAAAGATAGACATATGCTGTCGTGGGATATTTTTTATATAATTTTAAGGAGAACATTTCCGTCATACATGATTTCTGTGTAGCTTTAACCATTACGGTTGCACACGCAACGAAAGCTTAAAAAATGGAGTAACTTCTCCCGTTTTCCGTCACTGCTCTGCTCCTATTGATTGTAGCGTGATGAAAAGTATACTATAACCTACTCAGGAGTATGAAAAATAATTGTACCAAATTTCGTCAAAAATTAAAATCCGTCGAGTAGTTTTTGTTTCTATAACGGTTATACAGACAGACAGACAGACAGACAAAAAATTTACTGATTGCATTTTTGGCATCAGTATCGATCCCTAATCACCCCCTGATAGTTATTTTGGAAATATATGTCATGTACAGAATTGACCTCTCTACAGATTTATTATAAGTATAGAAGAAGATAGAATGCAAGTAGCCAGCTTAAAAAAATGACGTTACAGTCATATTACTACGACGGTTCCCGCGTTTTTTTTTTTTTGCAACCGTTGAGGTTAATCGCGAACATTTGCGTGGTATGATATTTTAACGATTACAATCAGCGTTTGGTTAGTAAGTACGTTTCTTGAGCGACAAAATAGCTGATAGTTGCTCGCTACTCGCCGGCGGTGGGTTTGCCATAAAAGAAACAACGATGCCGTTTTCAAAAAGTCGACTATATTATCTAAATTAATATTATAAAGCTGAAGAGTTTGTTTGTTTGTTAGTTTGTAAACGCGATAATCTCAGGAACTACTGATCCGAATTTGAAAAATTCTTACCATTGGATAGCTTATTTATCGAGGAAGGCTATAGGCTATATAACATCACGCTATGACCAATAGGAGCAGAACAGCAATGAGAAATGTTGCAAAAACGGGGAAAATTTACTCATACGAAGTTGCGCGGGACAGCTAGTCTTAAATACAAGTACCTACTCGTACGAGTATATCTTCACTTGACTGAATAACGAACTCTCGGTGGTCCACGCACAGTACTCCACATTCGGATCATTTTGATTGACCCATAAATCTGCACAAAAGCCCAAAATTTCTCCGATTTCTTCAATTGTTTCACTGTTACAGGATCATTATCATTCTTTGTCAGTTGAATTTCCTCTTTTCGTGTCATCGTTATAGCCAATTCATCACCATTTTCAAGACAATTACTTGTATTTTTATATACTAGCCAATATTCTGAATTATCAGTTAGATTCTCAGCATCATCAGGTAAGTCAATGAGAGTTAAAGTTGCAGGATCACAAGTAGTGAGACCAAGCGGTAAGAACTCAGATTCTGCGCCTGTAGACAAAATCTGGACAACTATAGTCTGCCCTGGCCTTATCGGATGCTTGCTAAATACATATCCTTTATTAAACTTTTTGTCAGATTTTGCTACAACGCCTTTAAAGCCCAAAAAATCTATATTGTCTCCTTTTAAAACATGCAATTTTGAGGGCACGAATGGTTGAAATTGAATTTGGTATTTCAATCGAGGAAGAGGAGCTGTGATGGATGGTTTTCTATCTTCTTTTATAGATGTGAATTTCAGAGCTGTAAAATATCCTATAATATCAATAAATCCCCAAACTGATTTACTAGTATCTATGCCCCAATATAGTGCACCTTTTTCAACATTATTGATCCCATACAGTACATTGCCTGATTTATTCACTTGGTAATTTAAAATATTGTTCTTCTCGCACCAAGATTTTTCTAAGCGATGGGCCCAAAAGCCTGGCAATTCGGTCAGATCTGTAATAGCGCTGTCAGGTAGATTTCCAATTAAAGTTTGAGGATCAATATTAGTAAAGCCGAATGTGATGACTCCGTATTTGTAATCTGATAAGTTCTCCATACGAAGGCAGACCTGAAAAAGAATATTGAATAATTACAAGATTATAAGTACATATAATCTAAACGGCTGAACAGATTAATAGTAGATTACAAGAAACAGGGTTCGGCTCTCTCAAAAATTTATATAGAAAACCTAAATATTAGGACACGAAAAAAAATGTGTCACTAGTCAAAAAGTTTTTCTAGTAGAATAAAGAAATTTAAGGATGTCTTAATATGATCCCGCAAATAAATCTTGAAGTTGCGGAAAAATGCAAAAACGAGCATTTTCGTATTGTCATAATCATGGCGTTCGTAATCTAACATACGAGCATATACGAACGAATATTCTACTTTATTTTGACCTGCGCTCCTGCGCACTGTGAAGTAATGGTTGTGTGCGGAAGAGCGAGGCCGGCGATCGTGTCGCTGTGTACACAGCGCTAAATAAATAATTCTCCCAGTGTAATGCCCCCTTAACATCAAACAACGGAAAGAACTATCCCGATTAAACTAGTTTTTAACTGACTTTAATAAGGAGGAGGTTCTCAATTTGAAAGGTTGTATTTATTTTATGTATAGTCGGATTTTCAATTGTTTTTGTTCGAAAGTGGTTTATTACAAAATGATCCCATATAAATTTCGCTATGATATATATGACTCCTTAATAAATGCCTGCAAATCAACTATAATTAAAGTCGGTTAGATGATTTTATGTTTTTTTTTTAAAGACGGCTCCCGCAGTAGGATGCAAGCCCTGTGTTGCGGGGGACTTTACAAACATACAAGTCACGAACACAAAGAACACCCATACTCGGAACAACAATTTGTGGATCACACAAAGTGGTGTCCCGTGTGGGAATCGGATCCACGACCTCTTGCGTAGCAGTCGGACACACTCCAACCGCTTTACAAAGGCAGTCAAAAATTTAATAAAAGAAACTATATGTACATGTATACAACGTTAATCTTCGTATAGCACAAAGCTCAGACATTTGAACAAGGGTTTAACATCAAGAAATCTTAAGAAAAAAGAAAGTGAAAATATTGGAAAACCTACATCTATACTAATATTATAAAGCTGAAGAGTTTGTTTGTTTGAACGCGGTAACCTCAGGAACTACTAGTCCGAATTAAAAATAAAGTTCGGTTGGGTAGCTTATTTATCGAGGAAGGCTATAGACTACATAACATCACGCTACGACCAATAGGAGCGGAGCAGCAATGAAAAATGTTGCAAAAACGGGGAAAATTGACGCATACGAAGTTGCGCGGGACAGCTAATCTATAATATATCTAACTAGCTGTCCCGCGCAACTTTCATTTTTACATTTTTCATTGCTGCTCCGCTCCTATTGGTCGTAGCGTGATGTTATGTAGTCTATAGCCTTCCTCGATAAATAAGCTACCCAACCGAACTTTATTTTTAATTTTATTGATAAACGGGCTATCCAACAAAAAGATATTTTTTCAAATCGGACCAGTAGTTCCTGAGATTAGCGCGTTTAAACAAACAAACAAACAAACTCTTCCGCTTTATAATATTAGTATAGATACCTATAAACGAGCTTAGAAAACGCCGAGACGTTGACGAAAAAATACTGTGCCGGCCATCCAGGTACTACATAGTTAAACCATTATACCTAGCAGAGACGAAGGGTAAAAAAAAACTAAACAACAGTATGTCTAGCTAGACTAGGTTCTTTGTAGCTTTAATATTATGTCATTAGGATCCAAAAGGAAACCGAAAATAATGGTGTTCCTAGGTCCCTCCGCCACTGATACCTAGATATCTTGTGCTATGCGTCGCGTCGTATATAATCCATGATTATTATTAAAAATAAGTGGTTATCAACCGACTTTAAACAGGAGGAGGTTCTCAATTCGACTGTAGGTACTTTTGTTTTGTATGTTTGTTCACCGATTACACAAAGACGGCGGGGCCGATTTGAAAAATTCTATTTGTGCTTCCAAGGTTCCCATTGTCATCAGATCACGATCTGATGATGGGATCGTGGAGAAATTGAGGGAACTCTGAAAAATATTAAAGGCAAACCGGCAGTGATTTAGGTATATTTCATTGTGAGTCGTGCATTTACTCTTAAAAACCACCAATTGGTGAAGTGGAACTGATGATGAAGACCACAAATGACGAGCAGACCTATTCAATATTTCACAGTTTGCGATTTAGTTTACTTTACTTTAATATGGCATTGAGTAGAACTTTATTCTCGTCATACTACTATTAAACAATGTAATAGAGCTGATAGTGAACTCCTCAACAATTAACGGCCTTGCATTGGGCCAAGCAATATTTTGTAAAAGGATTTGAGCAGCTGACATAAGCCTATTGTAACTTAAGTAAATTACAAACCAAACCACTAAAAAGTGAGAAATAAAAACTTTTTTTATATAAAGGAAGTTTGTGCTGAATAAAACAAAGACTACTATTTAATGGCACCAACTTCAAAATGTTTAATTTGTTTTTGTTAATCTAGGTGTATTATTTTTTTGCTTTTTAGTTGAAATGTTTGAAGTCGGTAATATTTTTTTGTAAAAAGGTTTTTTTATATTTCGTATCACACTGAATCGGCTTTTAACTGTTAGAATGATTAATTTTTAATTAATCATTGATTATTTAATATATGATAAAATATAATATAGTCCAAAAACTACCCTATTGTTAAATGTGTTACTGGTTCTGAACAAACTACTTTCAGGTTTGCACAACACGAAGAAAAATATTGTATCTGTCTATTCGTTTAAGAGTTATGAGGCCTAACACAAATAAACAGATACATCTAACCGATTTTGGCTAAGACGACCAATCTTATTAGAGCAGGCGTGGTTCAAAGGGGGGGGGGCGGTACGTACCTTCTCATTAATTCTAACTGGCCTGCAGCTGAAGGCAATTCCTTTACTAAGAAAATTTGCAGCCTTCTCGCGCTGTGCCATGAAGTTAGAGCAAGATAAAACGATATTCTTTCCATGAACCGAGTGAAAGCGAAGAGTTTCGTAGACAGGGTCGACTAGTTCTGCAAAAAATAAAATACATAACATAATAATATAATATAAAGCTGTAGAGTTTGTTTCTTTGTTTGGTTGAACGTTATAATCTAAATATTTTACTGTAGGATAGCCCATTTATTGAGGAAGTTTGGGTATATAGACTATAACATCACGCTACGATAAATTGGAGCGGAGCATCAATGAAAAATGTTGCAAAAAGGGGGGAAATTGACGCAAATGAAGTTACGCTTCAATTTCAATTTCACGCCATTTCATATATTTTTTTATGTTCATTATCAAATTACAAAATGGATTAGGGTGTTGAAGAAATAAGAATTGCGGTGATCGCCTTGCACAAAGTGGGAGCCGTCGGTCATATTTCAGGCACTTCAAAAGCTTGGTATCAGCCGTATGTACGTGTACATATCGTACTGTCAACAGATACAACAACACTTCCTCTATCGAAGACCTTAAAAAAGATCGGGGCGGCCGCGTACTGTTAGAACTACAAAGGCTGTTAATATTGTTAAAGCCAGAATTCGTCGAAATCCCATCAGGAAGCAAAAAATCTTATCGCGATAAATGAAGATTCCTGCTAGGACTCTGTCGCGTTTTATAAAACAAGACCTGAAGCTCGGTGCTTATCGTCAATATACAAGACATGCCTTAAATTGATCTTTACAAATAAAGAGAGTGGATCTGTCGCGATACGCAGGGCACAGAAATATCCTCATGAGCGATGAATAAAAATTTACGATTGAAGAGCACTACAATAAGCAAAATGATAAAGTGTACGCTCATAGTTCTAAAGAAGCTGCTCAAGTGGTCGGAAAGGTACAGCGTGGTCATCATACTGCGTCGGTAACGGTTTTGTGGGGCGTGTCTTATCAAGGCGTCACAAAGCTACATTTTTGTGAATAAGGAGTGAAAACTTCAACCAAAGTGTATCAAGAGACAGTCTTGGATCGTGTTGTGAAACATCTATCAATACACTTTTTAAAAATGTACCGTGGACTTTCTAGCAGGGCTCTACACCTGGTCACAAGGCACGAACTACCCAAGCCTGGCTTGAAACCAACGTTCCGGACTTGATAAGAGCTGAAGACTGGCCCTCATCTAGCCCAGACCTAAACACTTTAGACTACAAATTATGGTCAGGTTTAGAGGATATGGCTTGCTCTAAACGACACGACGATATTATTCAGTCTCTTAAAAAATCTCTAGAGCAAGCAGTGGTGAAATTTCATTTATTTATTTATTTATTTATTTTTTACAGGAAAGCTTACGGTCTAAAATTCAACTATCCTAATTACAAATAAATATGAGTAAATTGCCATTTACAAGCTTTCACACATTACAACTAAATAAAGTACCTACTTGTGTTAGAATGAGCATAAAAATATTGAAATATTGTTAAAAACTACTTACAACTTTAAAAATTAACATAAAAATAAACACAAAAAAATTAAAAAATTAACATAAAAATTAACACAAAAATATAAATAAATCTCTCTCGTAGAAAAAAAAAACTCACTATCAATGGTGCTTCGATCACTAACAAAGAATTCTTTACTCAAAATGCGGCTTACAGCTATTGGTTTTGTTTGGAACAGGTCAATGTCGTATTCTGTGGGAAGACTATTGAAACTCACTGCACTTTTATAGAAAAAGGTGTTACGCCTGTAATTTGTTGATGCTAGCGGGGTCTCAAGTAGTAGACGCTGTCTAAGTCCTACATGTGGGATTCTCATATTTATTTTGGATAGGAGTTGGGGGAAGTCAATGTAGCTGTTTGCGATATTCAATAAATATGTGATATCATGTTTATGCCTTCGTTGATCAAGTGGTAGGAAGTGGTACCTTTTACATAGATCTATGTAATCTGTGGAGTGGCATTTTGCTTTGAAATCCAGATATCGCAAAAACTTTTTCTGGATGGATTCTAGTTGAGACTTGTGAATTTCATACTGGGGATTCCAAACTTGCGACGCATATTCAAGATAGCTTCGAACATAAGAACAGTAAAGTATTTTTATTGGCTTTAAAGTATTGAAGCAGGCTGAGGATCTTATTATAAAGCCTAGAGATTTGTTTGCTTTACGTTTAATCTCTTCAATATGTTTATTGTATGTAAGCTTGTTGTCCTGAATTATTCCCAAGTCTCTCATACCATCCACCTTAGCAATTTTTTGGTCTTTCAGTGTGTATCCGGATTCGATTGTTATGATTTCTTCGAGTGTATGTGATGTGAACACATTTTGGTATATTTAGTTGTAATCCGTTGAGATCACAATAGCCTGCGAAGTTGTTAAGATCGGCTTGAAGTAGCGCGATGTCGTTAAAACTACTCACTGTTTTCAAGACTTTCATGTCATCAGCAGAGGAAACAGAGTGTAAATCCATAGATTCGTAGCCAGACAGATTAAAGGCCTGTATAAAAGGCAAAGGTGGCCATTTTGAATAGAATATTGTTTTTATTTTTGCTAAGACATTAATAAATATGTACAAATAAGTTTTAGTAATGTTACATAACTTCATCAAAAAAAAAAAGCATTTTCATTTGTAATAGAACTTATGGCCGGACTAGGTATACTACTAAAGTGACAACAATTTCTAATGCCGAATAGAAGGATTCACAGGACGGTCACTTGTGACAAAATAACGTTGTTGCTATCCTTGTTTCACAAATATCGACTACGACTTCTATTTAATTCCGACTATAATGTCAAAATGTAATAGAATTTTTAAATTCTCATGTGTTTTAAGGCTTATAACTTTAAAAAATATTAATTTATTTAGACATGGGTGCCCTTGAAGTACGTAGAGGACGCTGCTGCCTCCTCCAGTGTGAAATCCCTTAGTCGCCTTGACGACGCCCACGAGAAGAGATGGGGTGGTACTATACTCAAGCCGGTACCTTAATAATAATAGTCTGCTAACCACTGACCTTTAAACTACTAGAACTGGACTATTATACTATTAGCTATCACTGACAACCCGACCGAAGTTTTTACATTAGTTGACTAGTTACTGTTAAGCAAGAAATTGAGTCGAACAGCAAGAAATATCAGAGCAGACTGGACCAACATACTAATGAATTAGTTGCCGAACTGCAGGGAATGGGTAGTCTAACATTCTCCCGCCTAAAGAGAAATAGTATACCAGACCTAGCGACGAGATTCGTAGACAAAAGATGAGGATTGTACCACTGGGTGCATATCTCTGCTGAGGACACATTTACCGATGAAAATCTAACACCATATTAGATTATTGTTTGAAACAAACAGATTGCTAAGTAGCTGGATATAAAAAAAATAATAATAATTGACTAGTGTTTCTAATGAGTTTGACCGCCGCGCGCCTTAATCGGTTAGGAACACTGACATCTATACTACTAAAGTGACAACAATTTTTAATGTCGAATATAATGGGGCGTCTAAACGGACCATTTTTACGGCAATTTGTGACGGCAATGCAGTGGCCGGCAACATGGCAGTACTTACTTTCCAATATTGATTTGATGGTTGCCGGACGATCGCTGAGCGATCTATTTTCCGCAATGTTGCCCAGCAAATGAGACTGGATCATGCGCCATACAATTGTAGACATATTGCAATTTTATTAGCGGATCAATTAGTTGCCAATAGTGCTGCCACCAATTGCCGTAAAAAGTGGCCCGTTTAGATGCGCCTTAAGGATTCACAGAACGGTATTTTGTCGTATAGGTATTATTATTATAGTTCAGTGCGTAATGTTAAAACCTAATGGAAGTTTTTTGTTGTCGGTGATACCCTGTCCAGTTCTAGTAGTATAAAGATCAGTGGTTAGGAGACTATTATTATTATGGTACCAGCTTGAGAATAGTACCACCCCAACTCTTCTCGTGGGTGTCGTCAAGGCGACAATGGGATTTCACACCGGAGGAGGCAGCGTCCTCTGAGTACTTCAAGGCACCGTAGTCAATGATTCTACCATACAAACGCGCATAAGTGATTACTCCTCTGTTTTAGGTCGTAAGTCAAAGCTTAAAATTAATATCAATTCGTTTTATCATAACCTAGGCTTATAGAGAGCGATAATTGAATATAAATCAATATTTTGAAAGCCTTAAAACATTGACATTCCGTCAAAATTGTTGTTGAAATTCTTAAGTGTCTTAAGGCTTACAAATCTCCAAATATTACTTTATTTTCAATGACTGCAAGCTTTGTTTACGATAAAACGAATTGATACTATGAAAATATGTATATTACGGGTCTTAATCGCGTGAATAATTTAAGGTAAAATACCTTGCTTATTGCTCGACGTTTCGACCGTATTGCAAACAGAGGAGTACTCACTTATGCGCGTTTGTATGGTAGAATCATCGACTATGACGTCCTTAAAGTCTTACTGCGATCGCCAACAAGCGATTATGGCAATTACCCCCAGGATCTATATTATAAGTAGTTTCCAGTTGGGGAGATCCCTCATATGGGTTGATTTATAATACACTAGCTGTCCCGCGCAACTTCGTATGCGTAATTTTTTCCCGTTTTTACAACATTTATCGTCGCTGCTCCGCTCCTATTAGTTGTAGCGCGATGTTATATAGCCTATAGCCTTCTTCGATAAATGGGCTATCCAACAAAAAAATAATTTTCCAAATCGGATCAGTAGTTCCTAAGATTAGCGCGTTTAAACAAACAAACAAACTCTTCCGCTTTATAATATTAGTAGAGATTACTTACTTTCATTGTTAGAAGCTTGACTAATTGGTGGTCTACAATGTTCGTTTTTATGAATCTGGGCCTGAAATTAATAAAAAAAAACATTTGAATATACAACGTGTAACATAACTGCCTTCTTGGCGCGGTGGGAGTCTGTAAGACTACCCTACCTACCTAGTCTACCCGTGACCACGGCCGTTGCAATACGGTCGAAACGTCGGGCAATAAACAAAGGTACATAACCTTAAAATAAAATATTTATGCGATTAAGACCCGTAGCTTATAAAATTCTATAATCTGTAAGACTACTGTGCAAGTCTTGAATTCGATTGCCACACGGCCATATGCCATAAATTCTTGTTCGTTGTCTAGATGTACTTTGTATCCGTAACTCGATACGTACGTCTATAGGACGTCGTACGCTAGACACTACCCATTGCAAAATGACAGCAATTTCAAATTCCGAATCAAATTACCGTCATGTGATTTTTTTTGACAGTTATGACAAAAAGCCGTTATGGTTAACCTTGTTATAGAAGTAGAGACTTCCATTTATTTTTTCAAATGAAAATCTAAATGTCAAAATCAAATAGAAGCGGCGGTAGCCTAATGGCTAAGGCATCGGTCTCGCAATTGTGAGGTCGCGGGTTCGAATCCTATCCATTACACTACCGACGTGAACCCACTCCTAATACAAGCCTTTAAGCTTAGCCAGAGTTGTTAACAAGATTGCTAGTAATGTGGGACTCAATCCCACATTGCTAGTAATCAGAAAAAAAAAATGAAGTCATGTTGTAGTCAGTCTGTCCAGCGAATAATTAAAAGAAACCGGGCAAGAGCATGTCGGACCATACTCAGCCATTTTTCAAGGCTGTGGAACCTGCAGGCTTCCACAGCCAAAAATTGCATCAGAAGAACAGCGTATGTTCATAGTACTTACGCCCTTTTGCAGAGAAACGCAATGACGGTATATCCGATCATGTCCGAAATCATTTTATTTTAAAGTATTTATTAAGCGCTACCTTTGTGATTTTTTTATGTATTTTTAGACACGCGGTTCAAAAGTTAAGGGGGGACACACAATTTATGCAACTCGGAGCCATTATTTCCAAAAATATTCACTCAATCAAAAAAGTTTGAAAAACCTGTGAAAAATAAATCTGCTTCTGTTACATGTATGGAGTGTGCCCCCCCCCCCCCTTAAAATACTTATTATTATTATTTGGCAATGAAACTAAGTATAAGCGGCTAATATACACTGACGGACTTATAAACTGCATCAAAGTAATAGACGACTTTGAAATAAATATTTTAACCAAGTATGCAAACTTTCTATACAGATTTAAATTGAAACCTCTAGATTGGTTCGTGAACTTTAAAACAGCGTAGGATCATATCTTTAAGTTTAAGTTTATGTACTGGAAAGGACCTTAAGACCTTTTTTGAAGAAAAAAACAGAAGTTTAAGGAAAAATTGTTTAATTAAAAAATTGGTTTTAACAATAGACACAAACTTTATGCAAGGGTTTATTTGTGTTTTAATAAGGTGTATTACCCCCACGTGCCCTTATTACGGATTCTAATCGGTTCCGCATAGATTTTATAAGGGTTTTTAAAAGATCTTGCGGAATATTGTCCCATTCTTCTGAAAGTGCTGTTCTTAGTGCTGCCACTGTCGTAGGCGAAGGGTTTCTCGCATATACAGCTCTTTTTAAATTGTCCCAAACATGCTCGATGGGATTAAGATCCGGGCTGCGTGCTGGCCAATTCATTGTACGTATCCCAACCTCTTCGCAATAATGTTGAACTTGTGCAGCTGCATGCGGCCGGGCATTATCCTGCATTAAAGTAAAATTTTCGCCTATGAATCCCATGTAAGGCACCACGTGATCTTCTAATATCTCTGTTATGTAGCGATGTGCTGTCAAACCCCCTCTATTACCGTTTTGACGGACCATGTCTATGAACACAAGTTCTGTTCGCCCGTTCATCGATATGCCACCCCAGACCATACATGAACCGCCTCCAAAAGGAACACGCTCCTCAATGCAACTTTGAGCATATCGCTCCCCACGTCGACGATAGACTCTTCTGCGACCATCTGCACCATATAAACATGTCCTACACTCGTCCGTGAACAATACAGAGGCCCACTGCTCTTCTGTCCAATTCAGGTGATGACGCGCAAATCTTAAGCGAGCTTGTCTGTGAGCTGCAGACAACTTTGGACCATTTGCTGGTCTAAAAGGGGTGATAGCCGCTTCCTTTAACCTTCTTCTTATTGTTCGTGCACACACGTTTTTTCCACGCACTTCATTAAGCTCGGTTTTGATGTTAACTGACGTGAGGAAACGATTTCGCAGGGAAGTTGTAACAATAAATCGGTCATCACGACCTGTGGTTGCTCGAGTTCTGCCTGTACCACGTCTCCTCCTGTAAGAACCTGTCTCTACAAACCTTCTGTATATTCTACAAACCGTAGACTGGTTTAAATTTAAATTTCTACCAATCGTTCGTTGATCCAAGCCCTCCCGCACCAATGCTACAATTTGTGCCGCTTGTTCGGACGAAGTATCCATATTATGGTTCAAAAACTCTCGATGTGTTAAAAAACTAACCCAACAATTATGCTGGTAACAATAATTCAATTGACCAAACAAAAAAAATCAATGAGAATTAATTTAAAACTTTGCTATATATAACACGCAAATCTGATACTACGAGTAAATTTTCTTTTCCCGGCTATATTCATTTGTTTTACCGCAGTTCTATTTTTAAATTTAATTTTTTTTTAAGATTAAGAGCCAGTCTTTCCATATTTATATAATTTAATCTAAAAAGTTTGCATACTTATTATAAAAAAATCCTTTTAGAGTAAACCTGAACTTTGATGCAGTTTATGAGTCCGTCAGTGTATATTTGAAGACGGTAAAATCAAAATCAAACGGAAGGCAATTCTTGTGTAACAACAACGGCCATTTCTCATAACTGTCAAAAAAGTTCACATGACGGTTATTCGATTCGACATTTGAAATTGCTGTAACTTTGTACGACGTATAAGACGTTCCCTTCACAATTCCTCTAAAACGAAGTGATTACTTAGGTACTCTGTGAATTCCTCGACTGAACGAATCAACGAACTGACGGAATGTACCATAAACCTCAAACGAGGATATCGTTTGAGGTTCATGGTAGATTCCGACGTTAGACCATTCTGCGCCTTGCATTTTGACTCAACTGGCGAAATGTGAGTCACTCACATAATGATTGATGTTGAGAGGTGGGTTCAACATCGTTACACCAGCCACTTAGGAGGTCAATTGCCGGTTAAAACAAACCGTTCTAGTGTGTCAAATTTTTAAATTTCCCCATAAAAATGGTATTTTAGTCACGTCTGGGAGGGGGGGGGGGTATTGTCCCTGTTACCCCCTTCTTGGATCCCCGAAATAGTTACTTATTATTATTATTAAAATAAATGTTTAAGCCTTACCTGGGTAGATTTGGTTTGGTCGGGTCTGGTATATGATGAAGTTATCGTACACCACGCTTGAAGGTCATGGAAATCCTAAAGTTAATTAACATTAAAGTAACATTATGCTGACATTTACGAATAGGTATCTAAAGGTTAATTTTCGTCCATTTATAATCGCAGTCGCACCGTGGCTGACGCGCGAGGCTGATGCGACAATAGTCATAGTGCGGCCACCGCGCGCGTTTAGAGCAGACTTCGGAAACGGCGCCATACATTCTCATACTCTGACTATTGGCGCATTAGCCGCTCGCGTCAGCAGCACGTCGTAAGCCGCGCGCGACTACGACCGGATGTGATGCACGGAAATGAACCTTAAAGATCGAAATAAATGTTTGAATCAGGAGACAAGAAAACCATCTAATATTGATTACTAACGGCCTGAAACGGCTTCGCACGGACTTTTCTCCATCATCTATACACATAATATGCATGTATTATAAATTTAAACCATCCGTAAGAAATTATCAGAATAGTAGTCAAGAGCGCATCAAAATCCATATAATAGTTTTTGAGATTATCGCGTACATATCTACACACATTTTTAACCGGCTTCAAAAAGAAGGAGGTTCTCAATGCGACTTTTTTTTTTGTATGTTTGTTCACCGATTACGCAAAAGACGGCTGGACATGTTTGAAAAATTATTTTTGTGTTTGAAAGGGATCACGGTCACGATCTGATCATTGGCTACTGGAGAAATCGAGGGAACTCTTCAAATATTAAAGGCACACCTACAGTGATTTAGGTATATTTCATAGTGATTCGTGCATTTACTATTAAAAGACCACAAATGACGAGTGGATCTATACAATATTTCACAATTTGCGATTCAGTTACTATAATATGGTATTGAGTAGCATATTATTTTCGTCATACTACTATTACATAATGTAATAGAGCTGATAGTGAACTCCTCAACATTTAACGGCCCTGCATCAGGGCAAGCAATATTTTATAAAAGGATTTGAGCAGCTGACATAAGCCTATTGTAACTTAAGTGAATTACAAACCACTAAAAAGTAAGAAATTAAAAACTTTTTTATAAAAAAATATTACCGACTTCAAAAATAAATATAAGGCAACTAAAAAGCAAAAAATAATATACCTACCTAGAATAACCAAAACAAATTTTGAAGTTGGTGCCGAATAAAACATAAAGACATATTTCATGGCACCAACGTCAAAATGTTAAAAAGGTGGCTCTCTGTTGTATGTTAGCGATTTTCTCGAAAGCTAGTGAATCAATTTAAATGAGGTTCTCGCAATAGCGAGAACCTTTCCAGAAAAATAAGCAGTCTAATAAGACTGCTTATTTTTCTGGAAAGGTTTCAATATATGAAACGGTGTCCTAGCTTATAAAACTCCAGAGATATAGACCAAAACATAGTAGTGAGTTAGCGAAATTTGCATTCATTTCAAAAAAATATCAAGCACATCATGCTTGATATTTTTTTTCTTATGAGATAAATTTCGGGACTTAATCGCGTGAATTATTTAAAGGTATGAGTCGACCCGTGACCATGATCGGTGCAATTCGATCGAAACGTCGGGTAAATAAAAGGTTCATACCTTCAAATAATTCACGCGATTAAGTCCCAAAATATATCTAATATGTATAAAAATCGCGAAAGTTTAAAAACAATATTTTTCTTCCCTTAAAAATGCTATTGCATAGCATTTTTTATCAACTTATGCAATGATATATATTTTTTCTTTTTTTTTCGTATTATTATTTTTTTTCGTAGTATTTCGTAGCAGCTCACCTCGATCCGTGCGAGCTTCGTACAGTCGTAACATATACAAATACATTAAGCGACCGCTCGGCCGAGCTACATGGTACGAGTAGGTTTTATTTTAGTTACGGAATTTCTTGATTCGGTCGCTGCGCTCAAAGCTCGCGATAAAAGCTATGCATTAGCTTGAAAGTATAGATTGATATACCTACCAGTTCTTTTTCATCTGTTATCTTTTTGTCAACAGTTAGACGGCAACTGTTGACCATAAAAGGGAGACAGCTGTTTGTCTTAACTGTTTCTCCTTTTTTCTCAACCTTCGTCAACTCAGCACCATCTACAGATTGATAAATTTTTGTCCCAGGCGTATTTTCGTTTTGATTCACTGTTACCGTCTGATAAACAATTTCTTCTTTTTTATCAGCACCGGTTCGACTGGTTGTTGTCCCAGTTTTTCTTTCAAGTCTACCTTTTACATTAATTATTTTCGATTTGGCACCTCCTTTTCCATCAACTGTTACCCATTTTGCATGAATTCCGTTTTTGCTCGACGTTTCGACAGTATTGCAACAGCCGTGGGTCTTTTTTTTATCCATTGTCGTCGTCTCAGTACCATCCACAGGTTGATCAACTTTTATTTCCGGCTGTTTTTCAAGTCCGTTTTCGTCTTTATTAATAGGAGCTTGTATTACACCATTATTTGCTTGTTGGTTTTCAAGCCTGCTTGTAGAACAAGCAGAAGATACTTGAGCGTTATTATTTTTCATTAAACCCTGTAAAATAAGTATAACAATTAGTTTTGTTACATTAAATGTTGAAATAATAATTACTCGGGACAACTAGTGTACGGCTATTTGATTCCATTCTTGGCTAAGCCTGAACTGATCAACGTACTCATACATGTCTAAACACATACACCTTATAGATAAATTCACAGACTACCTACAGACTAGTCAAATAAGTACTCTACAGTACTGTTATTAGATACCTACAATTAAGGTTTTTATCGCTGTAGTAGAAAAATTTGGCCATAATAAAGACATCATATCTTCAAGAGCTAAATCCTCTTCTCCTGAAGTAAATTCTCGCTGTAATTTATGACTGCCTGTCTCAGAATCAATAGCTATTTTCTCAGTATCTTGTCCTAATTCGGTATTGTCATCAAATGCTGCCGAATCAATACCATCTGCTGATAATTTATTGTGATCAACCATTGCCGATTCAGTCAGGACTACGGTTTCATTTTTATCAAGCAATGTATTTTCTAGTGGCTCTTTCTCTTTGTATTGACCAACCATTGCCGACTCAGTATCATCTACGATTTGATTGGTCATTTTCCCAGTCTCACTTTCAAGTTCATCTTTATTACACATAATTTCCAATTCAGCATCTTTTTTTTTAGCAACTGTTGCCAGTTCTGTCTGAATGACAATTTCTCTTTTTTCATCACCTATCATCAACTCGGTACCGTTTCCGGGTTGATTTATTTTCGTCTCCGGTTCTGTTTTAAGTCCATATTCTTCATCAATTTCGTTTTCATCAATAGAAGCTTCTGCTACCGACTCCAGGTGATCTGCCGATACACCATATTGACAGACCATTGCCGATTCAGTCAGAGCTACAGTTGCATCTTTATCAGAAAGTGTATAATTTACTAGTGACTCTTTTTTACCGCCTTTTCTTACCATCGTCTTTTCGGTTTGACTAACTATTACTGGCTTTGTCTGATAAACGTTTTCTTTTATATCCAATTCTGTATGTTTTTTTTGAGCAACTGTTGACGATTCTCCTTGAATTACGATTTCTTCTTTTTCAACAACTTCTCTTTCAACACCTCTTTCATTTTGATTAATAGGAGCTTTCGTTACATTGGAATGACACTGTGTTTTAAACCCTTCACTCGTAGTTGAAGTAAAATGCACTTGTTTGGGATTGTGTTTCCCTTGACCCTGCATTAAAAAAAAACATTTTAAATTTACAAAACGATCTTTTGTGAAATAGATTACTGGATTTATTTCACAAAAGATCGTTTAAGACCACATTTTTTGAAGCTCAGTAGCTCCAAAAAATGTTAAACTATATATCAAGACTATTTAATATATATTTTTTTGACATTTATATAAAGTAGACACTTCCGCACTAGGACAAACATGTATCGGAGGTTTTGAAAATATATAAAAAATCCGGGCAAGAGCATATCGGGCCATGCTCAGTGTAGAGTTTCAGAGCCGTTGCCGTATGAAAACATCCGATTTAAATAATTGCATCAACAGAAAAGCGTATGTTTATGGCACTTACGCCTTTTTGTGGATAAACGCAGTTTTTCGGCAATAACTCAATGACAGTACATCCGATCATATTTAAAATAATTTTAATAAAAAGTATTTGCTAAGCGTTACCTTTTTGATTTTTTTATATTTTTTGGTCACACGGTTCAAAAGATGAGGGGGGGACACTATACCTAAGGATATTATACCTCTGCAGACGCCAGGTGTCTACAAAATTGATTGCAGCTGCGGTAGTTCGTACATTGGCCAAACAAAGCGAACTATAGCGGAAAGGCTAAAAGAACACATCGCAGCAGTGAAAATCGGCAATTGCAGCACACATACTGCAGTCGAACACTAATCACTGGATTGAGTTTCATGGTCCTCAAACCCTCTCTACAGACCGCCATTTTTATTTACGAATTGTGCGTGAAGCGATTGAAATTAAAAAAAAACATAAGTTTAAATGTTAGTTTAAGGCTTCCGTTTTCGCCATTTGGGCTACGGAGCCGGATTTGGTAGCGTCTTAGGGCGGTAACAGTAGGTTCAAGTCCTGTCGAATATATAATGTATAAAAAAATAGCATAAAATGCTTTTAAAATTACAAAAAGTAATATTAAACATTCGTTAGTAAACATTAGGCTAGTGAAGTCTAATTCAAGCGTGCCTAATAATTGATTTTATTTGTATGTGACATTAATTTAGCCCACTAGGCTTACCTGCACGCTGAGACGGTTTTCATACAAAATGTTTAATAATGGCCGTATATTTTTAAAATTGTTATTAAATGATTTAGTGTTACTTACAATTAAATTTTCTATCGTAGTAGATAGATTTGGTGACATAGGTACAATAATATCAAACAGAGATATCCCTTCTCCTGTTTCAAGTTTTTGCAGAAGTTTATTAGTATCTGCCACAAAAATAAAACTCTTGTCTTGTGTTGTTTTAACTTCTTGAAGATTCTGTAATTTAAAATGTAGTCATTACATTTTCTTAAATTACAAACATAACTATATATACTTTGAATTAAATTAAATTTTGTACATACATATATAAAATGAAGTTTTGGAAAGCGACTTCATATTTCCTATGAAAGGAAGGTTATGAAAGAAAGTTTGTACTAAACTAAACCAAGTGCGAAAATTTACAATAATGTCCTTGCCTCGCCTTGTCAAAGTAGGCCTTATTGGACTGGCTCTAAAAAAAATTCACGCAACATAGAGGATGCGTAACGAGGGAGAGGAAACGAGTGTGACATACATACTTTCATCCACCATGATAGTATACAACCGCCAAACATACTGTTTTTAACGTATTATGAATAGGGTCTACGAATAGGGGTCTCGAAGTAAAATTCTTACAAAATTTTAAAACACGCGAACTCCTACGAGTATATTAGCACACTACTTTCTTAGAGTCCTTTATGATTCTCAATAAATTGGCTATCATTATGAATCATCACTGTCTCTTTATTTAAAAATTTAAAAATCGATAGTTATAAAATATGTAGACTAAAACTTAGTTATCTTTAAAACAACTACAGTACTCCAAAAGTAATAATGCGCATAGAAATCTTCGGAAATCTTCGTCATTGTTCGGCAACGGTCGTATTACCCGAGCGTCGAAAGACGATATTTATATAGAGTGGTTAAGAGCAATTTCTCTATGCCTAATTTTATATATTATGTGTTTTGTGCTAAAACAGATTTGATTTACCTGTAACGAAATTTGATTCGATAATTCCATGTAAGTAAATAGCGAAAACGCTACAATCATTGTTGGAGTGATTAGTTTTCAAGTGTCTTACCGAAGTTGGTGTAATTATGGAGGAAAAGGTTTAAATAACATAAGGTTTTATTAGAAGGAGAAAAAAACGTTTTCAAATAGAGGTTTACATAAAATATAATCAAAATCTCAGTTCAAATTTGTTTACAGCACTAATCATTCCAGAAAAATAATACAATTATAAAAAAATTAATCAGAATCGAGGAAGACCTCTATTCCCGACATCGCAGATTCATCAGAAGTTTCATTATGCTCTTGTTCATTTACACTTTCCTCACTGCTATCACCTGTGTAAATAATCAGTTTATCGGAATAACTATCGATTCTTGGCTCAAATTTTCTATATTCATCTTCGCATTGAACCGCATGATCAGAAACTTTTTTCCATTCTTCTGGTCCTATTTTATTGATTTTTTCTAATATAGCATCTTTAACTGACGTCACAGTCATTGCAATATTTCTCTTGGCCACGTGTTGCTTTATTTGGGACCAAATATTTTCAATAGGGTTAAAATCGGGATGATATGGTGGCAATCGTATAATTTTATGCCCATGTTCCTCCATTATACGGTCAATGGCAAATTCTGTGTAATTTTCTTTGTATCTTTGTATAATTTTATACAAATCGGGTTTCAGTTTCTTTGGGTCATGCGGAATGTTGTGTTGTTGTAACCAAGCTGTCATTTGTGGTTTAGATGTGTTTGAGTTTGGTGGTTTCACAGACAGCTTATTATGATATGGGGCGTTGTCTATTACCAACACACTATTAGGAGGCAAGTTGGGAATCAATTGATTGCGTAGCCAAGTTTGATAACGTTCCGCGTTTATTTCTTTATGATAGTCACCTTCTGAGTCGACACATTTATGTAACATTAGAGCCCCTGGGACGAAGCCTTTTTCATTGCCTGCGTGTACAATAATTATTCGCTCTCCTTTGGAAATGGGTTGTTTGATACCTTTTTTGTTGCTATCTTGCCAAGTTTTACCCTTAGTATGTGATGTGTGCACATACGACTCGTCCATAAATACTATGTTTCTACCAGAACTCCTCAGCTGTTGTATTTCTCTGAGATATTTGATCCTTTTTAGGCGTATATCATGTTTTTCCATAAGTAATTGTCTGTTATTATCAGTTTTCAGAAACCTAAACCCCATGTCTTTCAAGATCAACCTTAAAGTCTCGGCACAGCCTTTGAAATTAATAGCTTCGATCAACTTTATTCTTAAATTATTTACAGTTGGGAGTTCTTTCAGCGTCAATTGAAAATTGTATATCATATTACGAATAACACAGTAGTCGAAATCATCAAGTACCAGCCGAAATCTACTTTTAGGTCTTCCTTTTTTCGGTGTAGAAAATTTCTTTGATTGATTATGTTTTTTTTCGTTTAAGATATTACTCAAAGTTCGTCGCGAAATTCCTGTAGCTTTTGTAACACGGTCTTGAATTTTTTTAAAATAACCATCATGGTCTCTGTTGAAAACATTGGCTTCATTTAAGAAATAAAGGTACACATTAAATACCATTTGCCGTGCTTGTGAATTAAGCGGTTTTCCACGTTTAAATTTATCCATTTTGGAAGAATTCGTCTGAAAGAAAATGGCATGGGCAGAGTTAGGTATATATTTTTTATGCATGTTTATCTATTTATTTAATTTAAATAAATCTCATTTTTTAAATGTTTTTCTAGTACTTAATATGTATTTAATGTAGGTATTTTATTTTTTTAATATTAAAAAAACGTGAAATATGTTATTTATTTTCCTTTTTTCAAAATATACTATTTAAATCTGAATAAGCTAATTAATGTTGAAATTATATTTACCAAGAAGGGTGTGTAATAGCAGCTCTATATATTTCCACAAATAGAGAACACGTGCAGTCACTACCAATATATAAAGACGACTGACAGACATTTCGCTGACCGGCGACAGCTGCCGAACGCCCGATTTGTTTTCGATTGTGCACACATGATATTGACTCCTATCTCTTTTAAACAAGGTGCAAAATGCAAATGCCTTGTTTAGGGCTCTTACGATTCCATGATTCGAGTGTTTCCGGGAATACGACAATTAGCGAAGATCTGCATGTGCATTATTAATTTGGGAGTACTGTACATGAACTAAAATTAAGAACCATCAAAATAAAACTAACTTTCTAATAAATATACCTTATCCAAACATTTTTATAACATAAAACTTCTAGCATGTGGGAAAAAAAGTTGTTTGATTCAAATTTGTCCATTCTACTTTGGCACTGACAGCCTTACCGATACCTAGTCACACACGATAACATCCTTTCTTTTGCATCAGGGGTTTAAAAGAAGATCAGGTGGCTCAATTTAAGCTAGCTTCTATTCTAAGTTTACCTGCCGGTCTATTCCTACTAAATTTAAGTGTTATTTTATAGTGAATCATCACCTACGTCTAATTTGCTATTTTCTGCCTCAGGTGTAGAATTACGATGCAAATCTTTTTGAACATCTTTCACCAATTGTAATGGTTCAATTGCTTCCGTTTCAATATCAGTAGATCTAGTATTTTTTTCTGGTTCTTTTATTGGTTCAGTACCATGTACGGATTTGTCTTTAATAACATATGTTTTGTTTTGTAGTGATTTCCGTCTTGGTTTTAACAGTTTTCGCTCATAATGAATCCCATTTTTTTGTGGTTTTATCTGAGCACTTCGTCCTTTGTCAGTATTTACAAGTGTAATTTTTTGTAGGGTTTCTTTTTTAGCAAATGTTGGCGATTGTAGGGAAACTTTTTTAACCGCTTTTACCGTTTTAGTATCAATGGGTGTCACAATTTGTGAAGATTGTTTTTTATTAGCTGTTGCAGACTCAGAATTACCTAAGGATTTATCTTTGTCAGAAGGTGTTTCATGTTGTAGTGGTTCTTTTTGATCAACTGCTTTAGTGTACACAGGTGCAACACTTTGTAGCAAATCTTTCTGATCAACTGTAGCGGGCCTAGAATGTATTTTAGACTCATCTCTATCAAAAGGTGTTTCATTTTGTGGTGGTTCTTTTATGTCAACTGTTGACGATTGTAAGTCATCTTTTTGATCATCTGTTTCTTGTTTAGCATCAACGGGAGCATTAGGTAGTGGATTTTCTTGATCTGCTGTTGCTGGATTAGAATTAATTTTAGATTGATCAGCTGTTGATGGATTAGTATCAATTTTAGATTCTTCTTTATCAAAAGGTGTGGCATAGTGTAGCGAATCCTTTTGATCAGCTGTTGTTGGATTAGAATGAATTTTAGTTTGATCATCTCTTGCTGGATTAGAATCAATTTTAGTTTGATCATCAGTTGCTGTATTAGAATCAATTTTAAAGAATCTCAAATTGATTCCCTCTCTTTCAACTGGTGTGGCATTCTGTAGCGGATGATCTTGATCAACTGATGCTGGGTTAGAACCAATTTTAGATTTTTCTGCATCAACGGGAGTAGCACTATGTTGTGGATCAGCAGTTGCAGGCTTAGAATCAGCTTTAGATTCTTTTGTATCAACAGGTGTGGTATTGTGTAGTGAATCTTCTTGACCAGCTGTCACTGGATTAGTATCAATTTTAGATTCTACTGTATTAACAGGAGTAGCACCATGTGGTGGATCTATTTGATCAGCTGTTGCTGGATTAGAACCAATTTTAGATTCTTCTGCATCAACAGGAGTAGCACTATGTGGTGGTTCAATTTGATCGGCTGTTGCTGGATTAATATAAATTTTATAGTCGTCTGTATTAACAGGAGTTGCACTATGTGGTGGATCTACTTGATCAGCTGTTGCTGGATTGGAATCAATTTTAGATTCTTCTCTATCAACAGGTGTGGTATTGTCTAGTGGATCTTCTTGAACAGCAGTTATTGGTTTAGAATCAATAATAGTTTGATCAGCTATTGCTGGGTTAGAACCAACTCCAGATTCTTCTGTATCAACAAGAGTACCACCATGTGTTAGATCTATTTGATTAGCTGTTGCTGCATTAGTATCAATTTTAGATTCTTCTCTATCAATAGGTGTGGCATTGTCTTGTGAATCTTCTTGGCTAGCTTTTGTTTGATTAGAATTAGTTTTAGTTTGATCAGCTGTTGTTGGATTAGAATCAATTATAGTTTGATCAGCTATTGCTGGGTTAGAACCAATTTCAGATTCTTCTGTAATAACAGGAGTAGCAGTATGTGGTTGACCTGTTTGATCAGCAGATGGTGGATTAATATCCATTTTAAATTCTTCTTTATCAACAGGAGTAGTACTAAGGTGTGGATCTATTTGATCAGCTGCTGCTGGATCAGAACCAATTTTAGATTCTTCTGCATCAACAGGAGTAGCACCATGTGGTGGTTCAATTTTATCAGCTGTTGCTGGATAAAAATCAATTTTATATTCGACTGTATTAACAGGAGTTGCACTATGTAGTGGATCTACTTGATCAGCTGTTACTGGATTGGAATCAATTTTAGATTCTTTTCTATCGACAGGTGTGGTATTGTCTAGTGGATCTTTTTGAACAGCAGTTATTGGATTAGAATTAATTATAGTTTTATCAGCTATTGCTGGGTTAGAACCAATTTCAGATTCTTCTGTAATAACAGGAGTAGCAGTATGTGGTTGACCTGTTTGATCAGCAGATGGTGGATTAATATCCATTTCAAATTCTTCTTTATCAACAGGAGTAGTACTATGTGGTGGATCTATTTGATCAGCTGTTGCTGGATCAGAACCAATTTTAGATTTTTCTGCATCAACAGGAGTAGCACCATGTGGTGGTTCAATTTTATCAGCTGTTGCTGGATTAAAATCAATTTTATATTCGACTATATTAACAGGAGTTGCACTGTGTGGTGGATCTACTTGATCAGCTGTTACTGGATTGGAATCAATTTTAAATTCTTCTCTATCAACAGGTGTGGTATTGTCTAGTGGATCTTCTTGAACAACAGTTATTGGATTAGAATCAATTATAGTTTGATCAGCTATTGCTGGGTTATAATCAACTCCAGATTCTTCTGTATCAACAAGAGTACCACCATATGTTAGATCTATTTGATCAGCTGTTGCTGCATTAGTATCAATTTTAGATTCTTCTCTATTAATAGGTGTGGCATTGTCTTGTGAATCTTCTTGATCAGCTGTTGTTGGATTAGAATTAGTTTTAGTTTGATCAGCTGTTGTTGGATTAGAATCAATTATAGTTTGATCAGCTATTGCTGGGTTAGAACCAATTTCAGATTCTTCTGTAATAACAGGAGTAGCAGTATGTGGTTGACCTGTTTGATCAGCAGATGGTGGATTAATATCAATTTCAAATTCTTCTTTATCAACAGGAGTAGTACCATGTGATGGATCTATTTGATCAGCAGTTAGTGGATTAACATCTACTTCAGATTCTTCTTTATCAACAGTGGTAGTACTATGTAATGGACTTATTTGATCAGTTGTTGCTGGATTAGTATCAATTTTGGATTCTTCTCCATCAATAGGTGTGGCATTGCGTGGCGGACCTTCTAGATCAGCTACTATTGAATTAGAATTAATTTAAGATTGATCAGCTGTTGCTGAATTAGAATCACGTTTAGATTTTTCTGTATCAACAGGCAGCGCAGAGTTTCTTGGATTTTTTCGATTAGCGGCAGATAATTGTTTAGCCTGTAATAAAATTTAAATCACTTACATATGGATAATCATATATTTTGTATTCGACATAGCCCGTAAGTTCTGTGTGAAACTTTAAACCCCTTATTCATAGTAATGTTTTGTCATTGTTTTTGATTTCATTTTTCAGAAAAAATATTAGAAGATAACACATTCGCTTATTAAAATGCTGTTAGAACATCTACTAATTTATTATAAATAAGGGGGTAAGGAATACACAATTAGCAGACACAAAGTACCACATTCGGAACGAATATTTCGACTGGCCTGATGGTCTAGTGGTAAGTGACCCTAATTGCTAAGCCAGAGGTCGTGGGTTTATCCCCACCCATGATAAAAAATTTTGTGATGACTGTGATGGTTTATTTTGGTTCTGGTTTATCTACAATATTTATGTGTTTAGAAATATATCAGTACGTTTATCAGTTGTCTGGTTGCCATAACACAGGGTCAGCCTAGTTTGTTAAGTGCATTGTGTGAGTTGTCTCAAGGTATTATACTGAAGAGAATTGAAACCATAACGTATTTCATAGCAATTTTACGAACTACTACACCTGCACCAGCGCTGCCAGATTTCCCGACTTTTTCGTAAATCTACGTATATTGCTCCTAGTCTACCTATCTACCAACTTATAGTAAATCTATTACTGAAGATGTCAAAATATTGTAGTAAATATCAATTTTCACTAACGTAACGAACTCCACCCTCCTCCCCCCGCCTCCTAAACGCGACGCAGTATGTGTTTAGACCTCAAAATGCGACATCCCCTTTTTATTACATTATCAGATGCTAGAAACTATTTAAAATACACAAGTAAAACACCCACCGCCTTATTACAAAGAGCAGACTAAAAAGAGGTTTAATCCATGACTTTCAAGTCCAGAATTAAGGTCAGTACTAATGGTCTTATTATAAAGCATACATAAACCGTAGAGCAGCTAATACCAAAGGGTCTAGCAATCAGCCACAGATTATATATACAAACAAGTTCATTCGTTTATCGATTAATTTAAAAGTAACGTTCCGTTTTTTACCAAAAGTATAGTTTTCATTGAGGATAAAACATTTTAACGTTCTACGTACTTAGATTCTATATATTTATTTATAACCGATGTAATTTTTAAAATATAAGACTTTATCGGCCTGCAATTTACGAATATAACTAGTCTGCCCATAAATACTGTTACATAAAAACTTTTCTTTTTTTCAACTTTTTAAATGCTTTCAATTTGGAACGCGTTTATTATTTTTAAAAGTTTTGATTTCGCTCTATTTCACATAGTTTTTCGTGTTCACTATCAAATTTCAATATGGATTGGGGTGTTAAAGAAAATAGGATTGCGGTGATCGCCTTGCACAAAGTGGGTATGGAGCCGTCGGTCATATTTCTGACACATCAAAAGCTTGGTATCAGCCGTATGTTCGTATATCGTACTATCAACAGATACAACAACACTTCCTAGTCGAAGACCATAAAAGATCAGGGCGGCCGCGTGCTGTTAAAACTACAAAGGCTGATAATGCTGTTAAAGCCAAAATTCAAAATCCCATTAGGAAGCAAGAAACCTTATCGCAAGAAATGAACATTCCCGCTAGGACTCTGTCGCGTATTATAAAACAAGATATATATATATATTTTTTATTGTTTGAGGGTTTTTATCTTATTGGATACGTCAACCCAAACAAAACCTGAAGCTCGGTGCTTATCGTCGATATGCAGGACATGGAATGGAAATCAACCTTAAGTAGGCATGTACATGTATACCGTCGTCAGTCGCTGGCTCGTCACAACCAGACATGACATTAGATAAGCCGGCAGGTTCTAATTTTAAAAAGGCTAACTTTGGACAAATGTATTCATTAATTGGCGCGGTAAATTGGACTTTATTGTTCAAGTTAGATTTAGATAATAGTCTATATTACTTTTGTAATATTTTTTAAATAGTATAGTCGATAATTGCAAAGAAAAAAAGCGAAGGAGTGAGAACTCAATGTATATTTACCCTGAGTGGTACACTGTAGAAATAATTTGCGACATTAAATTGAAAGCGTTTCTACAAGGCGAGTCAGCCGAAGACCGATTATGAAGCATTTTCTAATCATAAAAGGTGTATTTAAAATCAAATGTTGAAAGATCCCAAATCTTTCTAGAATTATGTTAGGTATATCTCAAAGAAAAGCGAGGAAACCGCAATTGATTATAAAAAATGGGGAAGCATTGACTGGCCATGAGTGTATGGAGGAGTTTGATAAGTATTTTTATTCAGTATATAGAGCAGAAAAACCGAAATTAGACGTGAGTGCAGCAGTGACAGGATAGTGACAGAAGTGGAGTAAATGAAGCGGCAAGGGCGAGTATAAATAAACTACAACTGGGACATACAACATCGCGTCCGAAACCTGTGAGATCCGCAGGACGAGATGGTCTTCCACCATACTTATTTGAGGATTACCAGTTAGTGTTAGCCGAACCACTACTTTACATTTACAACAAATGCTTAGAGGCGGTGGTGTTTTCGGAGATGTGGAAAAAACCCGCGTTGTTGCCGTTCCCAAGACAGGCGCGACAGAGACTGTGGATGGTTACAGGCCTGTCGCAGTATTGTCAACGCCGGCAAAAATATTTCAATCTGCTATTCATAATAGCATATTGATGCAGGTGAAGCCACAACTAACAGATGCTCAGCACGGGTTTTTACCAGGAAGAAGTACGACGACCAATATTATCTAGGGGAAAAAATAGGGGAAAAATTGATGCCACTTACTTCGATTTTCAAAAAGCGTTTGACTTAGCTTACTTGAAGTTAGCGAGCGTTGGTTTTATCCCACATTTACTACACTTTTTCGCCAGTTATATGTCAGATAGGCGACAGTATGTGGAATATGCTGGATACGAGTCTGAGTCGTATTTCACTAGGTTAGGGGAGAATCAGGGTAGTAATCTAGGTCCACTTATGTGTCTGCTGATGATAAGTGACCTCCCACAAAGGGTTAAAGACGCCAGGTGTTTACTCTTTGCAGAAGATTTAAAGTTATTTATTGCAGTACAGAATTTCAATGACTGTGTTAAATTACAAAGCGACATTGATAGGGTAGTGAACTAGGGCTAAAATAACTTATTGCATTTCAATAGTTTGAAGTGCGTGACAGTCACCTTTTCCCGCGCAAGTAGTCCTATCCAGTATAATTACAGCATCGAGGATATTTCAAACAACAGCAAGCCTTCCACTTGATGACGTGACGGCGAAACACATATTGTTCTTCCTCGATAAATTGGCTATCTAACACTAAAATATTTTTTCAATTCAAACCAGTCGTTCCTGAGATTATTGTGTTCAAAATTTATGAATATTTATTTTTTTCTTGGTGACACGTTGACAACCCTTGCATATTTTTTATGAGCGTCGGCGGGCGGCCGTTTGCGCTGCATCAACGGAGTTACCCCACTATATACTACTTATTACACTGATGGTTATAGTCTGGAATAATAATAATAATAGCTTGAGACAACTCACATAACGCTATCTGATCCCAAACTAAGCAGAGCTTGTACTGTGGAAACCAGACAACTGATATACATACACACATCAAAAGTGTCTAGGGATCAACATATATTTTTGCCATAACTTTTCTCCTGATTGATTTTTTTTTTTTATTTCTTTAAGGATTCATCAAATAAAGTGTTTTCGTTTGTCACAGTATTATATATACATATAAACCAAGTCACCTTTGCATTAATAAAGAAATTTGCCATTTTCCTAATAAAGGGATTTTTGACATTTGAACCACTAACATTAAAGTTCGAAAAAAAGACTGAAATAACAGTTTTCTTTAAAATTTTATTGGGTAACTTAAACAATTAATAATCCGTGTTTCTACCGCGAACACTAACAACACAGGAACATCGGTTTGGCATACTCAAAATGAGTTCATCCAAATCACGCTGTGGAATGGCCGCCCATGTTCGTTGCAACAACAAAAAAAGGTCTTCTTGCGACTGGATACCCTCCATATTCGGCAGAGCTCTTCTCTGTAGCATATCCCATGCATGCTCAATCGGGTTCAAGTCTGGCGACTGAGCAGGCCAGGGCAGGACATTGATGTTAGCTGCGGCGAGAGTCTGTCTTACAACTCTTGCGGTGTGCGGTCGTGCATTATCATGCATTAACTGAAATAAGGGACCGATTTGCACTTGTAGAGGAACGATGACGTCTGATACAATCGTCTCAGCATAAATTTGAGCGTTGAGGTTGCCTCTGATCCAAATCAACTCAGTTCTTCCGTCGATCCAAATACCCGCCCATACCATGATGGTTCCACCACTATAAGGATGGACTTCCTGGCAGGATTTTAATCGCTGTTGGCGTCCAGGGGTTCTCCAGTGTCGTATACGTCTTGTATCCGGTCTCATACCAAAACGAGACTCATCAGAAAAGCACACGAAACGCCATTGTTCTTCTGCCCAATTTCTGTGTTCAAGAGCCCATTGATATCGAATCCTACGATTGTGCATTGCTATAGGTGGTACCCGTAGCGGTCTTCGGGAATGAAGGTTCACTTCATGCAAGCGGTTTCTGACTGTTTGGTCGTTATTAAGTTCCCTGAAGAGTGATGAAGCCTCACGGCTAACATCATGGCGGTTATTGTTGGACCTCTTCGAGTTAAGATTTGAATGTATCGGTCTTGTCTCCGTGTGGTGCAGCGATACCGTCCTCCATGGCGCTCAGCCACGGTACCAGTGCTTCGGTAACGTGTCCAAAGTCGACTGATAACACTCTGACTTGTATTCAGAGCTAAAGCCACAGTACGTTGCCGGGAACCAGCTTCTATCATTCCCACGGCTCTGAGCATTTCTTCCCTGCTTAAATGACGTCGCCGCTCCATAATAACGTTGGTTTTAATCAGTAGTAGGGAAACAGTAGCACTAATAATGTCTTCAATGCGTTGTATGTTTTTATAGGGAAAATATTGACAGCTGATTTTCATCTTTTACTCGAATTTGATTCACAGTTCCTGATTCAAATTATGAAATGCACCAAAAAGGATCCATATAAATTTATAAAATCATAAATTTATTACAAAGCCACATCTCAATCTCAAGAAATCCGCATAAAAATGCTTGATCCCTAGACACTTTTGATGTGTGTACTTATATATTTGTAAATACATACATATTATAGATAAATAACACCCAGACACAGAATAAACCATCGTGCTCATCACACAAAGTTTTATCCTGGGTGGGGATCGAACCCACGTCCTCCGGCTTAGCAGTCGGGGTTACTAACCACTAGACCAACAGGCGAGCCATAGCAGGCATGACACATAGGCTACTTTTAATCCTGGAAAAATGTTCCCGGGTTATAAATTTGTTTTTAAAAATTAAACATCAAAGTCGCAGGCAACAGTTACGGCTAGTTTGTCATAAGTGTCAATAAAGTTCATGGGACGGTCATTCGATTCGGCAAAACGACCGGTTTCGACCGTATTGCAACGGCCGTGGTGACGGGTAGACTGCCGTTGCAGTACGGTCGAAACGTCGGACAAAACAAGGTATTTTACCTTAAATTATTCACGCGTTAAGACTCGCAGTATATATATAATTTTATAATGTGTACAAATCAACATTCAAATTGCTATCACTTTGTGCTTAGTAGCCAGTCCAGACTAGGCCTATGGAGGTCAGTGTCTCAAGCTAGGCTAAATCGGAAATATTAAAACATACTCGTAGTTTGCAATATATGTTCGAAAACTTTCGCGATTTGTACATATTAAAGAATTTTATAAGCTACGGGTCTTAATCGCGTAAATATTTTATTTTAAGGCTAAATACCTTTGTTTTATTGCCCGACGTTTCGACCGTATAGTGACTACCCGTGACCACGGCCGTTGCAATACGGTCGAAACGTAGGAAATTCTATAATTAAAACATAGGTTAATTACTTACTTTCTTTTTATGTCGAAACATGACTGGTGACTCTTCTTTCTGTAAAATATATTTTTTTAATTAAAAAAAAAGGGGACAATTGCGAGTCGGACTCGCCCACCGAGGGTTCCGTACAAATTATAAATATATAGTTCCGGAATCGATTGATCAGGTAAATGCTATATATGTATGGGGACATCCTTTAATTTTTAAGTTATTGAGATATCGATTTTTAAATGTACTATATTTCTTTTTTTTTGAAGTGGGAAGTTGTGAGAAAAAAACTACTATTATTTATATGTATACAAGCTGTCCCGGGGAACTTCTTGGTACTCCGTTATGTATCTTTAATTATTTTTTTACGTAAGATCCTTCTACAGAGTATTAGAAGCTTAAAAAAATGAATGAAATCGTCAAAGTTATTATCTAGTTAATACGTA
Source organism: Herminia tarsipennalis (assembly GCA_945859575.2). NCBI lineage: Eukaryota > Metazoa > Arthropoda > Insecta > Lepidoptera > Erebidae > Herminia > Herminia tarsipennalis. The sequence goes on along the minus strand of OX243854.2, from coordinate 18,608,697 downwards.
ACTAAGGTAAATAGGAATTCATATAAATATATATAGTTCGACACAGATACCTTAGTCCTCGTCTAACGTTATCAACCCGATCGTTGTCTTATTCCACTCTATCTTTAATAATAAAATACTTGTGATTATATTTTAATAGATAGGTACCTACTCAATAATAACTAGTAATGAACTAGATTAGATAAGACACAACAAAGTTATCAACTTTAAGTGTTAACAAGCGTAATCAAAGCTTTTAAAAGAATGCGTCTATTAAGGCGAAGATTGCCATACTATAAATATCTTGGGACATCTCACTAACGGTTATCTATTCATGGCCGTAGCTTAGCGGCATAGAGGGGTAATGGGTAACTAATGCCCTAGTTTAAATTACTAATTCCGTCCCTTAAATTACTAATGCTGTACTTTAAATTACTAATTCTCTACCTTAAATTACTAATGCTCTTTCTTAAATTTCTAATGCTCTAGGTACCTTAAATTACTAATGCTCTACTACTAATGCCTTATCTTCAACTACTAATACCATAAATTAGTAATTCCCTACCATAAATAACTAATGCCCTCCGTCAAACTCATGTCTAACTGACATTGTAGAGCACAGTCGATAATTTGAAAAAATGAAAAGAAAAATAATTTACGGTCGATCTGAGGTCAGGACGTAGAGTGGTGAATTTTTAAGGGTAAAAAACGGTTTATCTCAATTTTCGGCAAAACTACAAGCCCTATGGAAAAAAGTTAAAATTGCAAAGTTGTAGGTGATGAAAAGATCCGCAACTTTTGTTTTCACACTTTTTTCACATAACCGCAAAATTTATGTAAAAACTCTAATAACCAAGATTTTGGTTTTTTATTTTTATCTTTTACAAAAACAATTGTTTTTGCACGAAAACACTCTAGTTTTCAATCGAAAATTCTCGCCTCAAAATATCTGCTTTTTTTATAAAGACGTTTTGGTTCTCACCACACTCACCCCCTTCCACTTCCCGGCCTCAGATCGATCGTAAATTATTTTTCTTTTCATTGTTGTTATATTATCTTACTTTTCCAATGGGTTTCATCCTACTATGATTTATTTTCACTTTTTGCAATTTTCAAAGCCTTCAGCCCTGGGGGTCAATTTACGTATTTAATTCAGTGCAGTTGCAGTTAAGTTTCGATTAAAACGGCCATTTTTGTATTCTCGTAACTTTGGGATCGATCTCAAATACGCTTGCGTCAATTATGAGTCTCGAGACATTCTAGTACGATGCGCAAGCGTTTTTAAAATCGATACCAAAGTTACAAGAGTACCTACTAAAATGGCCGTTTTCATCGAAACTTAACTGCAACTGCACTGCTTTAAATACGTGAATTGACCCGCTGATCTATTGGTACAAAATCCGATAGCATTATTAATTATCGCAAAAAACTTTTTCATTCACCTTTTAAAATTGATAGCTTTTTAATTCATGCAGCGGCGGCAGCCTAACATTTGAGGCATCGGAACTGCAATCTTTAGGCTTTAAACCTATCCACTTTGCTAGTTATTTTTTGAAAGAAATAGTAATTAAATTAGGGTATCTAGGTTTTGATATAGTCCGATGGGACAAAAATATACGACGGGAGACAACTAGGTGCAAGACCGTTGCCTTTAAGCGCTCTCTGAGGCACGAAGTTGTCTTGTAGCGACACGACGACAGGTACCCAAAGAATCCGCCGGATCATCGGCAAGGCTCGGCTGTCTCCGCGCCCATTCGGTTTTGTCGCACTCCCACCAACCAAAGTGCTTTGTTCGCTTCTGCCTGACGCACACTCCGCGCATTGCTTGCTAAAGCATGTTCCACACGGTTGGAAACAAGGCTTCCCGCCAAGGTGACCTTGCTGGTTTCCAACAGTGTATGTATGTAATTTGGTTTACAACAGCCGTCTACACCTTGGCGGGAAGCCTTGTTTCCAACCGTTTAGAAGACGCTTTATTAATTTTTTCGTGTAATTGTGTTATTTCGTAAATGTTAGTTTCTGTTTCTATATTACTCAATAATCTTGCTTTCCTGTATCTTTATTTATTTTCTTTCTATTCTATTAACCTACTAGTTCTTGTGTAAATTCTACCTACTCTTGTGTACCTACTTCTAATTTATAATTTGTGTTTTGGACAATACACGTTAATTTGGTTGAAGAAATAAAGTTGTTTAATAACACAACCCCGTACACATTTTTCGAAAACGGTTACGGAATCCATCCAAGGACAGTGGTAAGTTTCATGGGTACTTAATAACTCTTGAATTTGACCACATCTTTATATTATACAAAAGGAAATGGGCTTGAAATCTATATAACATAATCATATAGATTATATCTATCAACCTATTTAAAATGATTTCATACTTTCCGATTTCTACGAATGATAAATACACTGACGGACTCATAAACTGCATCAAAGTTCAGGTTTACTCTAAAAGGATTTTTTATAATAAGTATGCAAACTTTTTAGATTAAATTATATAAATATGGAAAGACTGGCTCTTAATCTTAAAAAAAAATTAAATTTAAAAATAGAACTGCGGTAAAACAAATGAATATAGCCGGGAAAAGAAAATTTACTCGTAGTATCAGATTTGCGTGTTATTTATAGCAAAGTTTTAAATTAATTCTCATTGATTTTTTTTGTTTGGTCAATTGAATTATTGTTACCAGCATAATTGTTGGGTTAGTTTTTTAACACATCGAGAGTTTTTGAACCATAATATGGATACTTCGTCCGAACAAGCGGCACAAATTGTAGCATTGGTGCGGGAGGGCTTGGATCAACGAACGATTGGTAGAAATTTAAATTTAAACCAGTCTACGGTTTGTAGAATATACAGAAGGTTTGTAGAGACAGGTTCTTACAGGAGGAGACGTGGTACAGGCAGAACTCGAGCAACCACAGGTCGTGATGACCGATTTATTGTTACAACTTCCCTGCGAAATCGTTTCCTCACGTCAGTTAACATCAAAACCGAGCTTAATGAAGTGCGTGGAAAAAACGTGTGTGCACGAACAATAAGAAGAAGGTTAAAGGAAGCGGCTATCACCCCTTTTAGACCAGCAAATGGTCCAAAGTTGTCTGCAGCTCACAGACAAGCTCGCTTAAGATTTGCGCGTCATCACCTGAATTGGACAGAAGAGCAGTGGGCCTCTGTATTGTTCACGGACGAGTGTAGGACATGTTTATATGGTGCAGATGGTCGCAGAAGAGTCTATCGTCGACGTGGGGAGCGATATGCTCAAAGTTGCATTGAGGAGCGTGTTCCTTTTGGAGGCGGTTCATGTATGGTCTGGGGTGGCATATCGATGAACGGGCGAACAGAACTTGTGTTCATAGACATGGTCCGTCAAAACGGTAATAGAGGGGGTTTGACAGCACATCGCTACATAACAGAGATATTAGAAGATCACGTGGTGCCTTACATGGGATTCATAGGCGAAAATTTTACTTTAATGCAGGATAATGCCCGGCCGCATGCAGCTGCACAAGTTCAACATTATTGCGAAGAGGTTGGGATACGTACAATGAATTGGCCAGCACGCAGCCCGGATCTTAATCCCATCGAGCATGTTTGGGACAATTTAAAAAGAGCTGTATATGCGAGAAACCCTTCGCCTACGACAGTGGCAGCACTAAGAACAGCACTTTCAGAAGAATGGGACAATATTCCGCAAGATCTTTTAAAAACCCTTATAAAATCTATGCGGAACCGATTAGAATCCGTAATAAGGGCACGTGGGGGTAATACACCTTATTAAAACACAAATAAACCCTTGCATAAAGTTTGTGTCTATTGTTAAAACCAATTTTTTAATTAAACAATTTTTCCTTAAACTTCTGTTTTTTCTTCAAAAAAGGTCTTAAGGTCCTTTCCAGTACATAAACTTAAACTTAAAGATATGATCCTACGCTGTTTTAAAGTTAACGAACCAATCTAGAGGTTTCAATTTAAATCTGTATAGAAAGTTTGCATACTTGGTTAAAATATTTATTTCAAAGTCGTCTATTACTTTGATGCAGTTTATAAGTCCGTCAGTGTATTATAGATTGTTTTTATTGTTATATTTGAGATAAAAGGTTAAATACCTCTTTTGCACTTTTACGCACAAATAAATGTTATTCTTCTGTTTTGGTCTGTTGGTCTGTTGGTTAGTGACCCTGACTGCTAGGTCAGAGGTCGTGGGTTATTTTGTTAATATTATAAAGCTGAAGAGTTTGTTTGTTTGTTTGAACGCGGTAATCTCAGGAACCACTGATTCTAATTTACAAAATCTTTCACTGTTAGATAGCCCATTTATCAAGGAAGACTATAGGCTATATAACATCACGCTACGACCAATAGGAGCGGAGCAGCAATAAGAAATGTTGCAAAAACGGGAAAAATTTACGCAGACGAAGTTGCGCGGGACAGCTAGTTATATATAGGTGGTTATATTTTCATCCAGGATAAATGTTTGTGGAAAGATCACGATTGTTTATTCTGTGTTTATGTGTAAATTATATACCTATTGTAGTTGTAGATATGTATTTAGAAATATATAATTATGTTTTTAAGTTGTCTGGAACCATCACTAGGTAAACACTCCCAGTTGCGATATAAAATTCGTGAATGCGTCGATACCTACCGATTACTGTAAATAAAATCCGTGCGATAAGATTTCATTACCGTTCATTCATAGCATGTGGGTATTCCCCGCAAGCGGCCTAACTACCCATGAAACTCAGCGGGCTATTGATACATATAGCACCAAGCACCAAAAGCGTCTTTAAATGCGTCCAAATTTCCCGTTTTTGCAACATTTTTATTGCTGCTCTGCTCCTATTGGTTGTAGGGTGATGTTATATAGCCTATAGCCTTCCTCGATAAATGGGCTACCTAACAGTAAAATATTTTTTCAATTCAGACCAGTAGTTCCTGAGATTATCGCGTTCAAAGAAACAAACTCTTAAGCTGTATAATAATCTATACTAATATTATAAAGCGGAAGAGTTTGTTTGTTTGTTTGTTTGTTTGTTTAAACGCGCTAATCTCAGGAACTACTGCTCCGATTTAAAAAATACTTGTTGGATAGCCCATTTATCGAGGAAGGCTATAGGCTATATAACATCGCGCTACGACTAATAGGAGCGGAGTAGCGACGAGAAATGTTGCAAAAACGGGAAAAATTTACGCATACGAAGTTGCGCGGGACAGCTAGTAATATAGATAATACGTTTAATGTTCGTCAGTAGCTGGGTCCACACCACGCGTAAGTACGAGCTCGCCCGACAGCCTGAATGTTCGGCTCACAAGGCAGCCTCAATTTGCCCTAAAACACACATGAGAGCCTCGCGCGGCCAGTGTGGCCGAACTATAGAAACATAGCATTTAAAATGGACAGTTCATATTAACTTTATGTTTAAGAAAAAGCTAAATTTACGCAGACGAAGTTGCGCGGGACAGCTAGTAAATTAATATACTCTACCCTTACACCAGTCAGCGGATGAATTTCGCGATATATTCATCCGCTGATTGGCGGAAGGGTAGATAATTCTTGCTTCTACTTAGGTGACGAATATAAAAAAATGGCGCTCCCCTCTGGTGTAGTAATAGTGCCACCCTAATCTTTGTTTAGTAAAGATCTGAATGGCATCGCAATGAGCTCTTCATTTGAGACATTAGTTCGTAAGTCTCAATTGCCCAGCAGGAACACGTAATTACAATTGCTAGAGTCCTTTAAATTAAATTTAGTACCTGTTGTGTTTATGAGTTTAAGTACCTACCTGACCAAATTCCGTGTCCTCAATATTCACTGTCCACTATCAACAGTTCACTACAAATTTATGTATAAATCTATACTGAAAAAGCATTAAATATAACTTTTAGCGATAAGCATTACATATTGATACATTTGTTATCAAACTACATAGGCGCGCCAAATGCAATATTGTAAATAGATTAGATATACCTAACCTATCTTCAGTTATGAAGGTGAAGGGGGGATGCAATTAAAAATCATCGGCATAGTGAGGGAACGAGGGGGTCAAGTGTACTAATAATAGGGAAGGAAGGGAGGCAATACGGGGCAAGACAGGGTACTGTAACAAACGACGTAGCTCTAGGTCGATCAAGTACCTGGGCTGTTCCTCAAGAACTTGTATCGGGCGTACAATACGAATTTCCCACAGTATGAATATAATGTTTTCGCAACATTTTTCAATGCTGTTCCGATTCAATTGGTCGTAGCGTGATGTTATGGCCGATAACCTTACTCGATAACAGTAAAATAATTTTTCAATTAGGACCAATAGTTCCTGAGATTATCGCGTTGAAAGAAACAAACTCTTCGGCTTTATAATATTAGTATAGATGTATGTATATAAGTAATATTCTATAATACCTCATCTTTCAAACCACTAAACGGATTTATACAATTACCTACTAGCTGGCGCCCGCGTTTATTTTACCCCCTGAAGGGTTGATTTGTCGCTTTCGGTTAAAACGCTGAAACACCTGTTTCCTTATTTACAGCTACAAAGCCAAATACAAAATAATACCCTCTTAGGGGTGGATCATCCAAAAACGCTGAAACGTGTTTCTTTATCTAAGCTAAAAAGCCAAATACACGATTTCACCGATCTAACTTCAAAACTGACGGAGTTTCATACAAACTTGCAACCCCTATTTTACCCCCTTAAAGGTTGATTTTCCAGAAACGCTGTAACACGTTTTCTTTATTTGAAACGAAAAAATCTAAATAAAATTTAAAAAGTTATTTACTGCGATGTTTATGGATTTGTTTTTCCTAAATCCATACTGATTAGGCGTTAATATATTATGACATTCAAATAAATTATTTACGCAATTAAAAATCATTTTCTCGAGAACTTTAGCAAAAACAGGTATTGGTGCTATGGGCCTATAGTTACTCATGTTCGTTTTTTACCTTGGTTTGTAATGTATCTAAGTTACAATAGCTTAATCTAAACTGCTCATTTCATTTTACAATATATTGCTTCTCCCGATGCGGGGCCTTCAATTTTTGAGTTCACCTGATACTTGATGACTTCAACTCCATTACATGATGTGATGGAGGCAAAGTATCGGGTGTATTCAGAGTATACATGCCTACGAACTCTGACAGCAATCAGCCGGTGTTTACTGAGTGTCTCGTACAAATAAGTTTTGACATTAAACGTGTGATTATACCGGGTGACTTCAATGCGCACGGCGGTACTCTTTTTGGAAAAGAGTTAGTGGACTATTGTGACGAACAAACTTAACAATGCTAAGATTTAGAAAGGCTTGAGCCGAATACCTATACTTTTGTTAGCGATGTGCAAGGCACGTGTAGATGGTTTGACCATTGCGTCGTGACTGCTGCAGCGGCGGCCGCACTTATAACTGGTACCTATGTATGTGCATTATGATTCATACATCTCAGATCATTTTCCGCTAGTCATTAAATAGATAGATAGATAGATAGATCATTTATTTGCTAAAATATGGTACATTGGATGTTACATTTCAGTTTGTTCGCATATTCTGCCACATTATGGCGTGCAAATATAAATTAAAATTGACAAATAATTTAGGGAGACATTTAAAAAAATCATAATTCATCATTTGTAATAATTAAAAATAGAAATCAATAAAATATTAAGAAAAAATAACTAACATTGCAAAATAAAAATCCTACATATTTCATCATAACAATAATAATTAGACATACAATTTCTTATCGTCTAGGTAATCCTTAAGGCTATAATAATTTTTATGGGCTAATAAATTATACAATGTCCTTTTAAATAATGATAATCTTAAATCCTTAATATAACTAGGCAGATGGTTAAAAATTGTAATAGACATACAGTATACATTTCTCCTTAACATCTCTAATCTTATAGCCGGTAGCCGTAGTCGGTCCTTATGTCTAGTGCGACTATTTACAGAGTCTCCGAAAGATTCGTATAGTGTTGGGTGTTTCTTTACGAATAGACATATCTCGAATATGTAAAGACAAGGTAGGGGAAGGATCTTAAGTTCCTGAAATAGGGGTTTACAGCTGTCTAGAAAATGTGCTCCGGACATAGCTCGAAGACATTTTTTTTGCGCTTTGAATACCCTATCAAATTCTACTGAATTCCCCCAGATTATGAGGCCATATCTTAACACAGAGGATATGTATGCGTGGTAGGTTATTTTAGCTGTCTCTAAGTTTACTGTAAGCCGAATTCTTTTCAATACAAATATAAAACGGTCTATTTTGTGGAGTATATGTTCTATATGGGGTGTCCAGTTGCAATATTTGTCTAGAGTAATACCTAAGAATACACATTCATTTGAATTTGTCAGGTGATTATTTTTGTAGTTGATGTCTAGGTTATGTATGTTTGAGTTTATTGTCTGAAACTGTACTATCTTTGTTTTTGTCATGTTGATTTTTAAGTTGTTTAGTTGTAGCCATTTAGAGGTGTCATCTAGAGTTCTGTGGATTTCATTAGTCAGGGTAGTTTCATTGTCGGCTTTGATTATAATTGTAGTATCGTCGGCATACAATATACAGTTTTGGTTTATTGAATCAGGGAGGTCATTGATGTATATAAGGAAAAGAAGTGGGGATAGTATGCTTCCTTGGGGTGTACCAAAGTTGTTTTGTACATAAGAGGATCTAAAAGCTTTTTGTTCATGTTGGTAGTTTTTTTTTATTTCCACGCATTGTGTTCTATTTTCGAGGTAGCTTTTAATCCACTCATTTGCATTTCCGCGTATTCCACAGTAAGAAAGCTTTGATAATAGTGTCTTGTGGCACACATAATCAAAAGCTTTGGTCATATCAATAAAGAGACAGGCAATCTTTTTCCTGGCGTTTAAACATTCGGTAATTTGTTTTACTAATGAGAAGCATGCTAAAGCAGTTGAGCTATTTTTTCTGAAGCCAAATTGTTCATTTTTTATGATATTAAATGATTTTAAAAAGTTTTCCATTTTATTATACATAACTCTTTCAAAGATTTTGGAGAGTATAGGAATTAGAGTTATTAGACGATAGTTACTCATCTCCGACTTACTTCCTTTTTTATATAAAGGCTTTACTATCGATTTTTTTAAGTAGTCTGGGAACACACCTTCTGATAGAGATAAATTGACTATGTGAGTTAATGGCGGTACTATTACTATTGCACATCTTTTTAATACTTTGGTACATATTTCGTCGAAGCCAGTAGAGTTCGTATTGTTTAATGTAAGAATTATTTTGTATATCTCAGTTTCGCTCACGGGTGTAAGAAAGATACTGTTAGGGTTTCGTTGTGTATTCGTTTTAAAGGTCTGAGGGAATGTCACTGTTGTCTGAGTCTTGTTTGTATTCGTTTGCGATATATAATAGTTATTAAATAAGTTGCAAATTATTTCGGGATTGTCATAATATTTATTATTAATTTTAATATTGGTTATTTCAGAATTAGATGTCAGATTGTTTGTATTTTCTTTAATTATTTGCCATGCTGCTCTAGTTGCATTTTTTGAATTTTTAACATAATTTAGACTGTTCATTTGTTGAGCTCTATAGATGCATTTTTTTAGTATCTTGGTGTAGTTATCATATTCTCTTTTGTTAATTATTTTGTTGTGTTTACTTTTGTGATATTTTAGGTAGAGTACCTATACGTTTTTTGATACAGCATTTTTTAATACTTTTCGTTAAGCCTCTATTTTTGACATGCTTTTGGGTACATTTAGTTTTTATTATGGGGAAGCACAAAGTGTAAAAAAGAGTGATTGTATCATGTAGGCTACAAAATGCCTCGTTGGTTTTTTGGTAGTCATATACTTCTGAAAAAGATAATTCAGACAGGTAGTACTTAAATTTCCTGATATTATCTTCACTAATGTCTCTTATACTTTTATACCAAAATGATGGTATGTTCTTGGCTTTGTGGTCGATCTCTAAGGTACATGTTATTGATTGAGCAAGTTCATGATCCGAAAGTGCAAGGTAGTGTTGTCCTGAGTTTCCGTGATAAATGTTGCTTATTATGAGATCTATACATGATTTTTTCCGAGTAGGTTGAGATATGTAGTTTATTAAGTTATTATTTTTTAAAATAGAGTTTAAGTTATTTGTGTTCTTATTAGTTTTTAGCATGTCTATGTTCCAATCTCCGCACATAATAATTTTTTTATTTCCTTTTTTGCATAGTTTATTTGCCAGGAGTTCTAGATTTTCTAGCAAAATTTGTTCGTTTGATGTGGGTGTTCTATAAATACATACTATAATGAGGTTGAAATTTATTAATTCTACTGCACAGCATTCAAAATGTAAAGGAATAGGGGGGGGCAGATTGATGATTTCTTTGTATTGTAGGTTATTTCTAATAAGAATGCAAGAACCACCTCGGCGTTGATTGCTTCTGGAGAAAAAGGATACCAATTTGTAATTATTTATTCTAACGTTGGGTTCAGTGCCGTGTTTTAAAAACGTTTCTGTTAAGCAAATTATATTCACAATGCCTAGACTTTTTTGTAGGTCATCTAGGGCCAGCTCGAGTAATTCCTGTTTATTAAGTAGTCCGGCAATATTCTGGTGAATTACAGTTATTGTTGCTTTATTCTCGAAAAAAAAGAGTTTTTGGTATGTTATTTGTATTATTTTTGATTTCCTTCGTGTTACGAGTATTTACCTTTTCAAAATAGGAAGTAATTTTAGTTTGTTGTGTTGTAGTAGGTCTTGTGTAAGTATTTCCGCTCTTAGATGGTGTATACTTCGGTTTGGTCCTTAAGTTATGGCGTGATAAGAATTCTGCATGATATTGTATAAAATCTATTTCGGCATTTAATCTGAAAGTAAGACTACTGAGATATTTCTGATTATCACTTATAGGGAAGTTGTTGTTAACCTCGTACATATAATTGCATATTTTTAAATATTTACTATTTTTATAGTTATGGACTAACAATTCTAAGTGGTGATTAATCATATTTTCATTTAGATAAGGGTTATGACGTACATTTGTTAAGTATACAGTTTGGCGACCTAGTTTATAAAGTACATTACATAATTCGGTGATTAATTTAAAGGGATTTTTGTCGTTGGAACCTAGGACTAATATTATAATATCATCAGGCTTCAAGGCCTTCAAGAAGTCTTCGTCACAGCTACGTAGAATTTGTGCGCTCGTTGCATTCGGCTTGATGATTGAGGTTATATTGTATTGGTCATTCCACTTGTTTATCCGTGATTTTATCATAGTCTTAGAAAGCCCACGAGCTTGTTGGTCTCCTAAGATTATTATATTCTTTTTGTGTTGGTTACTTAAATTACACATTTTTGATTTTGGAGTAGTAAGTGATAAATGTATTTGTGTGTCATTGGCATTAATTTGTTGTTGTGAGCAGGTAGTGACATCTGTTGGTAATCGATTAGATTTACCGTTATCTTGTTTTGGTAGTGTAGTGTTTAAGTCTTCTATCGGATTTTTTTTTGCACGTCTTCTTGGTTTTTTTTTTTGGGTAGAAGTTTTTATACTAGGTAAACCATAACATATTTCTGTAAGATGAGATATTTTCGTTTGTTGTCCTAAAGTTTGTTGTTTTAATGTAGTATTTTCAATTAGTAAATTCTCAATTTCGGTATGAGCACTTTGTAGTTCCGATTTCAAAGTTTGAATTTCCTCTCTCAGTAGTTCTATGTCGACGGAGGTTTGACCGTCTTGCATACTTTTTGATAGGTGATCTAGTGCAGGTGCTGTGGGTGATGTAAATGAAAGGTCGGTGGAGTCCATGGATACATTAATTCTATTTTGCCGCACGGTGATGTTATCTAAGCTCGATCGTCCCGGTGTGCGACTCCCCATAGTTGACTATTTTTTATTTAATTTGTGTAAATATTTTTATATAATTCAGATATAAACACTAAAATGATGTCAACAAATTCATAATTTAGTTAAGTCATTCAATGTTGTTTTATTAATATTAGATGTAAACAAACGTTGTCTGTGCTTAAGTCAGATTTAAAGCATTTATGAGGCTTTAGGGACCGGGCTCAGACAGATTTATATTAAAACTAGCTGACCCGCGCAATTTCGTCTGCTTAAATTTTCCCTTTTTTTTTACAACATTTTTCATTGCTGCTCCGCTCCTATTGGTCGTAGCGTGATGTTATAACCTATAGCCTTCCTCGATAAATGGGCTATCCAACAATAAAATATTTTTTCAATGCGGCCCAGTAGTTCCTGAGATTATCGCGTTCAAACAAACAAACAAACTCTTAGGGGGATGAAAAATAGATGTTGTCCGATTCTCAGACCTACCCACACACAAAATTTCATCAAAATCGGTCAAGCCGTTTCGGAGGAGTATGGCAACGAAAACTGTGACACGAGAATTTTATATATTAGATAACTTATGTACCTACAGAACTGTTACTTAATTTATTACAAGTGAGCGTGCTTGTTTTTTTAGATTTAAGTCAAGCTTTTGACTCCATTAATCATGAGTTATTGTGTAAAAAATCCCTTTACAGATGCGCCAACTTTTATTCTTTGACTGCAAAGGTACCTGGTACCGCAATCAGAACAAAAACGTCAGATGGGTACATGACATGTCGGATGAATACTAGCTGACATGTGGAGTGGGACAGGGAGGGGTAACCTCTCCGAACCTATTTAATGGTCACACCTGTAGGGCTCCGATTAAATAACAGGTATGTAAATAATTTGAACTACGCTGGTGGTATGGTGCTGCTGAGCCTTCAATTAAGGAGTTACGTAGATTATTACAAATACAATAATTGCATTTTGAAAGATAGAAAAATTGCATTTCAAAATGCAATTATTGTATTTGTAAAGTCTTTGGCAAGAAATGCCTATAAAAATTACTTCAATATTGCGTCATCATAATTTGTTAAAATGCTCTCTGTAACGAAGCAATAACAAAAGCCGTGATAGTTCTTTAACTACCGACCAGATGTCGCTACGGGGGCCTAACCGAGATAGAAGAATTTGATATGTAGTAACATAGTCCAGATAGGTGGTTCGCTTCTGGCCCCGGTTTGGCTACGGAAGTCTCGGGTTCGATTCCTGGGTCTGGATTTCAAATTTTTCTATCTTTCAAAATGCAATTATTGTATTTGTAAAGTCTTTGGCAAGAAATGCCTATAAAAATTACGTAGATTAATTTCTATTTGTGAACGATGAGGCTTACCACCGCTTTAAATGGGGATGTTGACTGTCAAATCAAATCAGTCTCTTTTTATGAATTGTCAAAACGACAAGCTCTTTAGAAATATCTATGAAATAGCAACCTACGACGTCATAGTTCCTACCGTCATTTCAATCATTACTTTTAGTATTACTTTTCATTCTTTTAAATTCAAAAATATATTAATATTGTAAAAGAACACTTATTTTCAGAGCAACAAGATCTACTATTACGTGATTCGTTTAAAATAATTTACTTTCAATGTAGTCAACTACCCAATTGTAGGGTAAATAAAACACAATAATAAAATTATATTACGAATGTTATTTCGTTTCATATTTGTTCAAACTGGGGTTATCAATAGCATGCTGGTTATCACAGGTAAAAGAAATTGTCATAGCGTATCGCACGCCAGATGTAACTTTTTCCACATAATGTAAGTTTTCTTGTCCACTAGTGAACATGCTTAATCTTGATTTCCTTGGTTCAACAGTCCTGTTAAATTTCTCATCGACGAATACAAATCTGCCGCCTTTAAAATCTATATTATAATCACCTAAATATAATAGAGTTGTATAGTGGAATGATTGGTATGTCTCCTGCAACAAAAAATGCATAAATTAAAATTTTGACTAGAGATAAAACGGATAGCTGTTTGGCCGTATATCGGATATTCGGCCAACCTTATAGCCGAATACCCGGCTGAGTATTGCTGTTTGAATGAGATTGATTTTAATCTAAAGTCAGTGCGAATTGCACGCGTTCGTAAAACTTAGCTTATATACCTAGGTTCTAGAGCGTGCCAAACCAATAGGATCACCGTCAGGAAACCTGGAGCGTAGTGAAGAATTTATGCAATTAAATCCTCTTTTTTAAGATTACTAGAAATGTGGAAATGTGGGTACTACATCACTAGCAATCCTGTTAACTCCTCGAGCTAAGCTTAATGGCTTGTGTTAGGAGTTGGTTCACGTTCTACGGGGTAATCTTCTCCACCTTCGCCTTCACGTCTTCTGTAGAGGCGTGCCAGAGGGGCCACGTAGGTATGAAATACCTGGAACGCAAAAACATCGCGTCCGGGCATTGCCACTGGGCGGGCCGCCAACGGTATAACAAATTACGGCGGCCCGTTCGCGAAGGTGAGCGATACACGGTCCCCTCCATCTTCTTCCCCGGACGGTAGTGTCAGGATTTTTTCCCACCAAACAAATAAAACGTCAAATCGTCGTTCAATGGGTAGGATTGGAATCCACAACCTCACAATTGCGAGTCCGATGCGTTAGTTACTTAGTTTTACCTGGGCGAACAAGAAAACCGCACTTAGCCTCCTAATTGGGCCATTGTGCGAGTTCTACTTATCCTTTCTGTCACTCCTTCCAACCGATGCACTCCCAAAACGCCAGCAGCTTGCCCAAGTTGCTGCAGGCTTCCTGAAGGGATGTTGGTGATGCTAGGAGTCGTGCCCGTTGTTCTGTTACACTGCCACACTTCCGATTCCGATCCGATTCCGATGCCTTAGCTATTAGGCTACCAGTTAATATTTCTCTCTATGTCCGCTCCAAAGCCTCGCTCCGCTTCAATGGACAGACAGACTTAATATTAATACTTACTTTGTCAACATGTGGATGCCAATATTCGTCATGTATTGTTACAGCTTCCTTGGAACTTATTTCAGAGAAGAATGTTGGGTGCGTCAGATATATTTTATTAGGATCCACTCCAAAATGATGGGCCACAGCAAACTTAATTTTATCTTTTATCACCTGAAAATAATTTAAACGAAAGTTAATAAACAAATCGACTGCCTCTGTGGCGCGGTGGGAGTGTGTATGACCGCTAAGTGGTGAGCAAGGGGCTCAGAGTTAAATTTTTGAAATTCAGGACCTTTTAAAACCTTGGTTTGTTGTTGCTGTTGAAGTATCCACAAACTTAAAAAAAAAAACCAAGAATATTGACATTAGACAGAGGACAAAACTGACTGATGTTTTAAAACATGCATTAAAAATGAAATAGCAATGGGCAGGACATGTTGCTAGATGCACAGACTAAAGGTGGATGGTACGAACTACAGAATGGACAGGTCCACTCAAAAAGAGACATCTAGGCAGATCTAGGAAACGATGGGTGGATGATATTAGATCATTGGCTGGTAAGAGCTAGATGGATACTTCAAAAGACAGACAACAATGGAAGAAGATGGAGGAGGCTTTAACCCAGATGGGGTCCAAACTGTAAACCATGCAATAATAATAATAATTTAAAACAATGTATTTGTCATGTGTTTATTTGTTGGAATAAATGAGCTGTCCGACTGCTACGCTAGAGGTCGTGGGTTCGATTCCAACACGGGACACCACTTTGTGTGATTCAGAAATTGTTGTTCCGAGTCTGGGTGTACTTTGTGTCCGTGATTTGTATGTTTGTAAAGACTCAGACACAGGGCTTGTACCCTACTGCGGGATTCGTCTTAAAAAAAAAACAAGAATAACAGCAAGAGCCATTTGTCTTATGTATTAAATCAGGATGATAATTCGATTCGGCATTTGAAATTGTACTGTCCCTTGGTACGGGGTAGTCATTTCAGCATACTATAAGACATCAGTTCCTTTACTCTAAAGAAAAGTAATAATAATAAAACCAACTCACCCTATAAATATTAAAATCATTCTGACTGAACAAATTTTTACCAACTTCATGTTTATATATATTAATAAAATGCTGTCCATATGACAGTGCACCGCTATGCAAATCCAAGATGGAAGCTCCACCGGACGATCCTCCAACTTTCAATCCTTTTTTAGCTATTGTTAATAGCTCATCTGCCTCACGTGCTGATATAACTTTGTCCGTGACAAAACGCTTGCATTCTTTTGGGAAACATCCTTCGTACTTATCTACCTCTTTTATATATGATGGTGAACATTCAACAACTAAGCCTTTACCCACAAGCAACTCAGATTGCTTAGCAAACGTCTTGAATTTATCATCTTTCGATGAAAAGTATACAATAATTAGAAGGGAAAATATCATTACAACTCTGGATAATACTTTTAATGATAAGTTCTTGCTTATCCTGAAAAAAAAGTTATAGAGTTAGAAAAATAATATAAATATATTTTAGTGGAACATAAATGTTTTTAACAGTAAAACTATGAAACATTTATTTTTCACAAAAAAAAATATTTTTAACAAAAAAAAATTAAGCATTTCTTGCAGCACATGAAAAAAAGTCCTGTACTTTTATAATTTACGACCAACTATTGTATACTTAATTTGCAAATAAACAATTTGAATTTGAAATTACATATATAGTTGGCAAGGCTTTATCGCCAGTTCCAAGCATAGTTTTTTTTTTTCTTTTTTTTTCCCTTTCACCATCTGCAATTGGCTGTCTAACAATGATCAGATAATTGCCAGGTTCTTGTGGTGGTAGGTGGCACTCCAATAAGTGGCCCCATTTAGTCAATAAGAATTGACATTCTCTGGTCTAGGTCTAACATCTGCCATATTTTTGGGCGATCAGTGTTATGATCTGTGCTTGTTACTTTCCAAGCATGGATAGAAAGGAAAACTGTTGCACTCTCCTACTTTAGACAACAGCAGTTGTTAAATAAAAAAAAAAAATACAAACATTTCACATAGCACAACACTTGACTTTAGACTTGGCAGACTGCTGGAGTTCTGGTAGTAATAATAATAATAATATCTTGGGACAACACATCACCTCCATAACCCAGTTTCTTAGCTACCTACCACTTTTTGCCCATAGTTTTTACACTAACTGGGGAATGTCGTTGAGTACATTTATATAGTGTATACAACAATATTCGCCATTGTTGTCACATAGCCTTTAGATTAAAGTATCTAACAGGCCTCTACATGTTGGCTACGGCCCCATGCACGCCTCCCAAATGACCGGGACTCCATAGTCCCGTGATATGGAAACAACATACATAATAATAATAATATCTTGGGACAGCTCACACAATGCTATCTGATCCCAAACTAAGCAGAGCTTGTACTATAGCAACCAGACAACTGATAAACATACTTAAATACTTCTAAATACATACATGTACATAAATAACACTCAGACACAGAATAAATCATGGTACTCATCACACAAAGTTTTATCGTGGTTGGGAATTGAACCCACAACCTCTTTTGCGTAGCAGTCGGATATACTCCCACCGCTCCACAGAGGCATCAGTAGTGCCTGAGTTCTCTATCTATATAAACAAGAAAATCCCAAAACTGGATAATTACATTAAGTACCTACTGATTGACTGGCCTGTTGGTTGAGTGGTTAGTGACCAAGACTGTAAGTCAGAGGTTGTACAGTAGGATCAACGTAACTTGACCGGATTGAAGTTGGCGGGAAGTGGTTGCGCAGATGCATTCTTTGGAAGTAAATGGTGACAGGAAGCGGGGGCGGGAGTGGTAACTAAACCAAGAGAATTAGAGATGTGGTTAATTAGTATTACTTACTCATGTTTCTTGTGATTTGTTTCTTAAAGAAATTGTTTTTTAAACTTTCATTAGTATTTACTGTAGCTGTTCTAAATTTAAATGATTTTTATTTTATGAATTCATATTTATAGTATTTTTATATTGTTGAATAAAAATTTTGTTAGTATTTTTAATTGATTAAACATAATCAGTTGTTTTTATAAGTATTTAAAGGTTGCATCTCTATGCCATGCACGAAAGTGATATGAACCTAACTTCAATCTGGTCAAGTTACGTTGATCCAACTGTAGATTCAATCCCATCCCGAATAAAACTTTGGGTGATGTTATGGTTTATCAGTTATCTGGTGGCCATAGTACAGGCTCTGCCTAGTTTGGGATCGGATGGTGTTGTGTGAGATGTCTGATATTAATATATGTTTAATAACATCTAGGTATTACCGAAAATGCGGCGGTAGCTTAATGGCTAAGGCATCGGTCTCGCAATCGTGAGGTCGCGGGTTCGAATCCTACCCATTATACTACCGACGTGAACCCACTCCTAACACAAGCCTTTGAGCTTAGCTGGAGGGGTTAACAAGATTGCTAGTAATGTGGGACTCAATCCCACATTGCTAGTTATCTTTTTTTTGTTGTCCCAAGATATGTCCCAAGAAAATAGTCATGAATAATTAGGCTATTAATAAGTAATAATATAAATAAGTAATTGCCTTTCTTACAGTGTCAAATTGTAAATAACATTTAAGATAAGAACTGCATGACCTACTTACGGTTTTGTGTGTTTATTTATGTTATTATCACTTGTACTACCATTTTTATCTTCCCGAATTTCTTTTTCGGTAATATTTTTACTCCTATTTCTCTTTTTGATGTTCTGGCCTTCCTGCATCTTCTATGATTTGTATCTTGCTACAAACGATTGTTATATTTGATAATTTCCGAATAGGTTATTTCATTGGCAATTTATTGTAAAAAACTGATTATTTTTGTGATAATTTCTTGATTACAGAAAGCCGGTCGCAATCTGTCAAACAATGTCAATACTTCAATAGGGATGCAACCAAAGAGTTTATGAATTGATGAAACGATAGATCGATGTTTTAAAACATATTAAATTATCGTTTAGAAACATCGATTTTGAAACATCGACGATACATTGCTCTTTAGGAATAATGTTTTTTTTATCTTCTATTTATTTGGGGTTTTTTATTCTTATGAATACGTCAACCCCATCATGTACAGTACACCTAATACATGTACAGTAAACATATTCTAAATACACAAAATTCTTATTAAATAATGTTTTCAAGAAAACGAGAGTTCCTATTGAAAGGTCACCAAAAGACATACATTTATAATTTCAGTATCTCACTCTCATCAACCCCATCGACGGTCATTGAGTCCTGTGTGATCAACATCGCCGTATCTTTTTCTTCCCGTTCCTTTACACTTTTGGCGGTTAGAAAGCAGCTCCACATACTGTCGCATTAAATACATTCATGTTTCAACGAAAAAGAATTAAAGAGACCGTGTGCGTTACCCTAGCAGAATATTGTTTCATTTCAAGATTTGAATGATACCGATTTATTGTGATCCATACCGTGGAAATATGCGCAACTTTTTTAACTCAGTGTAGGGTTTCGCACCTATCACTACATATAAATGCAGTATATAAAAAAAGAGCGTGTATCTTCATGGCACTAACGTCCTTTTTTTGAAAGCGCAGTTTTTTGGCAATAACTCAAAGACGGTTTATTTGATCACATTGAAATAATTTTAGTTGAATGTATTTTTTAAGCGTTACCTACCATTTTTTTGTCAAATTTTGCAATTTTTGGAGCGATTAGTTTCAAAAATATTCGCTGAATGAAATAAGGTGCCAGTCGAATGATGTGCCGCACGTAGACATTACATTTTTTTCAGCTACTGTTAGGTACTATGTATATTTTAAGGGGGGCACTCCACCCCCCTAAAAATATTTATGTTTGTTATATAACTAAGTAGCGGCTCATACAAGACGCCTATATTTGAAATCTCACAAGTACAATGTGAAGTATTTTTTTTCCTTTTCTTTTATTTTAAGGAACTTTTATACCTCGGACCAAGAGAGTTGCTACTGATGTGGACTAAAGGCTATAAACAGATGTTTCAACGCTTCGGATAAGGGTGCTGACAATAATAAGTGAAACATTTCTATATATAGTCTGTTCCAGCTAAGCTAAGAGTCCTCATTAGAGACTCCCTGTGTGCTTGGTACCGGACACACTCCATCCGTCGGTGATGTACGTCATCCACTACAGCGCATAGGTCACAATTTGGGGAATCTGCCTTTTACATAAAATGCAAACTTTAATGGCATATGTTCAGATCTCAAACGGAAGGCTGTCACAATTAGTTTTTTTGCCAATGTGTAGTTTTTGAGTAAAATGCCTATAACATACGGACAGACAAACAGACCAGCTGGATGCACAAAATTAAAAGTTGCTCACATTGCAACGCCATGAATCTTGAAAGGAGGTACCAAAGGTCATGTCATAATGACAGCATCATGTAATCCACTGTCAGGTAGCATTGCCATAGAAAAATCACAAGTTTTTTTTAAATTTCGTTTTATGACAATCTGGTACTTTATTTATCTTAGTTCTAACATGACGTACAAATTTAATGTAATAGATGAGATTAGAAAAACATAAAACATTACAATTTACTATAGCTATAACAGATTGTAGGTTTGTATTATCGGTGTACAATATTTTGCACGTCACAATCTTGAAGGAAATTCTTAAAGTAATAGTAACACTTATAATAATATATTAATAAATAGCCTTTATTTCATACATTTTTCCATAAATTAACTTAAAATTATTACACTTAACTCTTTGCCCTCTGCTGCTCCCAAGTGTCTCCACAAGATCCTGTTTCCGGCAGACCTAGTCTAAAAGCTGCTCGCCTTTGCCTTGATTTCATCGGCCCATCGTTTGGAACATCTACCTCTTTTCCTTATCTCACTGTAAGGACACCAATGGATGATTGCTTTGCTCCATTTATTGCTTCCTGTTACTACGTGTCCTGTCCATCTCCACTTCAGTGTTCTGACTGTCTCGTTGACGTCCTTCAGTCTAGTTTGTTTTTATTCTACCAGACATTTTCTTAGTCGTCGGTGACTTTCCTCGGCGCTGATTATTTGACACTGTATGTAATCAAATGCAACGTTTCTGTCCGAGTTTAACCCTTCATTTTTTCTTAAATAAAATTAAATGCAAATTTAAATCATATAAGTTTTAGGTCTAAAAAGCTGTAATAAATATCATTCAATAGCATCTATATTTGCAACATTCCATTTGAAAGAATCGATTTGATAAGATCGATATTTTTTTAAGAGCGATGTTGCATCCCTATCTGTCAGTCGATCAGACAGTGTTGCCAGTGTGTTCCTAAAGGGGCGTCTAAACGGGCCATTTTATACGGAAATTTGTAGCGGCACTATTGGCAACTAATTGCTGGGCCAATAATGGCAATATGTCTACAATTGTATGGCACATGATTCAGTCTCCTAAACGGGCTACACAACCCCGAAAATAAAATAGAGGGCGACTGAAACAACAACAAAATTGCAGAAAATAAATCACTCAGCGATCGTCCGACAACCATCAAATCAATATTGGAGAGTTCTGCCATATTGCCGGCCACAGCATGGCCGCCACAGATTGCCCTAAAAAATGGCCCGTTTAACATTATTTCTTTAATTTATTACCTAAAAATAAAATAAAATCCGGATTTCCCAGTGGGTTTGGGGCTGCCAGTATTAACCGCTCGTTTGCTTTCAATATAGATAAAGCGCTATTTTGCCTGCGGCTAAGTGCCGACACTTATCGCGTTTAAGGCTCGGGGTCGGGTTATGTAAAAACTGAATTTACGATTTATTGAAGTACAGTTACGGGGAACAAAATACTGTTTTGATTAGCTGATAAAATAAGTATATAATGCATATTATGTACTAATTTATTTGGTATGTTTTTGTTTCAATAATTTTTTATTGAAGTTAAAGTGGCTGAAAAGCAAAATTGAATAGGTACTTGTTTATTTTTAAACAATATTTGAATTATAATCACATAAAGTTTTAATCAATGTTAGCTTTGATGTATTCAATAAGAAATGGTAAAATTAAATACTAACACCATTATTTAAGTTTCACTCGTAAACGCAATGAATATTGATGAAATTTGGTGAAAAGGTGTCTTGTAGTTAGTTTGATAGCTAGCTTTAGTTAGTTAGCTAATAATAAAAATAAATATTTTAAGGGGGGCACTCCATACATGTAACAGAAGCTGATTTTTTTTTTTTTGGCTGACATCAACGTGTGGCACATCGTTCAACAGGTATTTTAAAAACATTTTAAGATTTCTATTAAACTTTTTTAATTAAGTAAATATTTTTGGAAATAATCGCTCCGAAAGTAACATAAATCGTGCCCCCCCCCCCCCCCCCCGTGTAGTAGTGCTTAATAAATACTTTAAACTAAAATTATTCCGGATAAGATCGCATAAAATATACCGTCATTGAGTTATAGTCAAATATTATTGCCATACCAAGAACACAAACTTTCAACTGCCAGTTTTAGGAAGAAAAGATTCCGCGATGTTGGTACAGTACGATCAACGTATCTTGACCGGATTGAAGTTAGGTTTTTATCACTTTCGCGCATGTCATAGAGATGCGACCCTAAAATTACTTTCGAAAGCGATTAATCGATTAAAAATACTAACAACATTTTAATTCAACAATATAAAAATACTATTTAAATGAGTTCATAAAAGTTTAAATTTAGAACAGTTACAGTAAATAATAAAGAAACTTTGAAAAACAATTTCTTTACCAAAATAATCACAAAAAAACATGAATTAGTAATACTAATTATGACAATGTAATGCGTAATCGCATCTCTAATCATCTTGGTTTAGTTACCGCCCCTGCCCCCGCTTCCTGTCACCATTTACTTCCAAAAAATGCATCTGCGCAACCACTTGTCGCCTACTTCAGTCCGGCCTAGTTACGTTGATCCAACTGTAGTATGACTTTTGAACCGAAGACGATTTATTTTTCGCTAAGTTTACTCATATTTTTGCAACTGTGGTTGCACCAAGCAACCAAGCTGCTCTAGTCAACAACGTGCTAAATAGGTATATTAAAAATAAATACCTAATTAAAGGTTAATATCATAATCATAATATTTATTTGCTTGATAAAGATGATACATTATAATAGATAGTATAAATCAACTCAGCATAAAATCTACAATTGCTGTCACAAAACTTCATATAAGAAGATGATATCCCCTGTATTACAGGGGAGGGCAACATTTCACTCGACAGCCAAGTGTGTGTCACTATCATGACGGGGGGGGGGGGGGGTTTGTTTGTTTCCCCACGGGTACCACTAGGCACCACCGCCAAAGGGAGGGGCAATTGCCTGTCAAAACACACCAGTCACTTGCTCTTGTTGTCCCCTCTTAGATACGTGCTTGTTTGAAATAACTTCTTCAGACATGTTTAGTTACATTTGAATAGCAAGCAAAAATACAAAAACAATAATTAGAATAACGTCACATTACATATGACAACTTAGGTACTTTTTTTCAAAATTATATTAAGAAGTTAATTGGTTACACGTTTTTTTTTCGTTTTGTTACTTCTGTGCCCTGAAAATGAATTTATTTAGGGCACCCCCCCCCCCCGCACATGCAACCCACACTTGGCCGATATTAGGTGAAACGAAATGCACATCACCACCTCTCTCGTAAGCATGTTAGATCCAGCCCAGCATTACCATTTGCTTCTCGTGCCCTCTTTCTTTCTATTGCGCATATTACACTACACTAAATCAGGGACCCTAAACCCCTTAAAAAAGAGAGGTGTAATAAGACTTAGAGCTGATCCAGTCACACCAAAATTACACTAAAATAACGTTTATTAATACCCAGGTTATCAATATTCACTCAGGTGAACATGAGGCGTTGATGATCTAGTGTTTAGGGAAGGGTGAGAGTAGGAATGACGCGCGCCTCACAACTGTGATATTTCACAGGTGAAATAATTCACTATATAACAGGGGGAGTCATACAATAACTTGTCATCGTACAAGTATGCACAAGTATAGTTTCCCGTATTGTACGGGCGACCGTTACCCCAGCGATTGTACACCGTACTGACAGGTTCACCTGAAACAATAGCAATAGTTTCTAAATCAAATCCTTCCGTCTTAAAACACGTTTATTTGTATAGCTACATCACAGAATAGCGTTCATACAAAAGGCTCTTGACGCACTCACACGTGGCGCTTTGTTGATGACATTCAAATTAGGGCACTTTACAACTTTACAAGATGGCAGTGTTAGTTCTGATTTCGGCCACGTGCTAATGCAAATGAGTTAGCGAGTTAATACCCACCAGTGGCACTTGGATATCATTGACATGATGGCGCTTTACAAGATGGCGGCGTTAGTTCTGATTTCGACCACGCGCCTAAAGCTCTTTGTAGCACTGTATCTACGTGTGGGTACGTCAAGAACAGCACATACGTGGAGAATCGGAACAAGACGAACTAGAGAAGAGACAGAGCGAGTGCTACGCTTATGCGCTACGTTATTAACGTCGCGGTACATAAGTACCTACATAAGCGTTCCTTCTGTAGGTACAATCTTTATTTTGTGACTAAATGAAGAGACGAGCAGGGTCTCTAAATGAGTGGCATAAACTCTAATCGAATACAATGTCTGTTCGCTATAATAATCGACTCACTAATCGACTTGTATAAAATGTTGTAAATACGAAAATTGTTAATATGAGATTCGTAGTTGTACGTGCGCAACGACGTCATTCAATTCGATTAGAGTTTATGCCATTTGTTTAGAGGCACAGGTTGTGAGACTGGTCGCTTGCACGCGTCCCACTTAACAGAATGAGTGAAACACTTGCCTAACCTTGTTTGGTGAATTGCCCAGTAATTACATTGGTACAACCTCTAGTACAAAAGTTAATCTTTATACATTTTAGATTGAACCCTCACGCACCGGTTGATACACTTAGCACCACTAGACAATAATAATAATTCTTTATTCACTTAGTAAGCAAAATACTACGCATGTGAAAAGTCGATTCTACATGTATACATTCGCAAACAGCCCGGTAAAGCCGGAAAAAAGAACGAGGCAATAAAAACTCGCGACCACTCTTTGCGATTGCGAAAACTATATAAGCAGGTAAGGTGTTGCCACCATTAAACACCATAATAAAGGACTGATGCAAAAACAAGAGATCAAAAAGAAGAATATACGAGATTGGATATGTCAACCCCAATAAGTACAATATAGTTAGTAGGAGCATCCACTTACAATGTAAAAACTTTAAATACTGGTGAAATTAAGTATAAATGTTAACGAGGCAATAAAAACTCGCGACCACTCTTTGCGATTGCGAAAACTATATAAGCAGGTAAGGTGTTGCCACCATTAAACACCATAATAAAGGACTGATGCAAAAACAAGAGATCAAAAAGAAGAATATACGAGATTGGATATGTCAACCCCAATAAGTACAATATAGTTAGTAGGAGCATCCACTTACAATGTAAAAACTTTAAATACTGGTGAAATTAAGTATAAATGTTTTGCAAAGAAAAGAAAATAATGGTCTTAATTTATAACGCAGAATCTTTACCTACAAAAGTAAATGTTTTTTTTAAACTAATATCTAGGTAAAATTAACCTACCTCCTACAATGTTAAGTACTCCTGGTACATCGTTTGCTATTTTACTTGTATTGTGTCACTTGCTACAGTATTCTGTGTTCATGGTACATATTCAGTTATTTTATATCTCGTGAAAAATATTTCACATATTCCTAGTACATTGTCTACTATTTTTCATGTGAATTAAGTCCTACCTCCTACAATGCATAATATTTAAGCACATATAGTTTTTATCTTTATTCTAAATAGATGCTCCTACTATATTGTACCCACTAAGGCTGATTTTGGTTTATGTCATGTTTCAACTTTTTGATAATACAATTTGCATCAGTCCTTTATCATGATGTATAGTATATTAGTCACAGCACCTTACCCCCATATCAAGTTTATAAACATTCAAACATTGTAAAATTGGCAATTTGAAAAGAGTGGCCGCGAGTTTTTATTGCCAGGTTCTTTTCTCCGGCTTTATCTATTGTTTGCGAACTTGGCATTACATGTACATGTAGAATCCCGACGTATTACAAGAGTTGTTTTGCATCCTAAGTGAATAAAAAATGTTCTGTTCTTCTGGTACCTACATCTTCAGCAATTTTATAACTCTTATTGATTATTTTTATTTGACTTATGGCCCGAAGTAATTGTTCCGAGTCTGGGTGTACTTTATCTCCAGGCATTATTTTTTCAGCGTGGCGCTTAGATGATTAGCGTGACGCTAGGTCAGTATCAGTGACATGCTAATCCTTGTTTGGCAAAGATCATAATGTCTCCGCAACAAACTCTTCATTAGTTCATAAGTCTTTTTTACCTCGTGATTTCACTTGATACATATAGTACCCATAAACCGAAATATACTACGTATTTCAAGGAAAAATCACTGACACTTTGATAGTCTCCCCCAAGACTGCCTTTGACTTAGTACCCTAGTGCGGGAATTCTCTTATCATTTTTAAGGAAGAAATGCAAAACTTACCGCTAATAGTACGCCAGTCGATCTTTCCTTCAGGTCGCCTGTCTCGGAGCCCTATCCACGTATACTTGTAACCAGCCTTCTGCAAAATATTCACAATGACATTCACTGCATCCTTGACCACCACGAGGTGACCTCCGTCTCTTCTGCAAACAGCTTCTGCATCATCCCATGGTGCTCCATATTTGTACAATTTGTACATGCTTCCAGTCTCGGGTATGTACGTGTATCCTGTATAAATGGGATATTGTTAAAAAAAGGTTTCTAGCAATGTAGCACATTGCTAGCAATCCTGTTAACCCCTCCAGGATATTCACGATATTTTTCCGGTGTCCACTTGCGTTCTAAGCGTAGATCTCCATTTACCACTACGACAAGATTTTGACAGTTAGCACGGGCTTTCCGTGGACACGGAATAAAGATCGTGATTAAGGACCCAGCTTGGTCAAATTGCTTGTGTTAGTAGTGAGTTTACGTCGGTAGTATATTGGGTAGGATTAGAACCCGCTCACGATTGCGAGTATGAAGACAGATTTGGACCCGTCCCGCTTTGGAATTTCAAAAAAGGATGAAGAGAAGATTCCACTCTGTATCTTTTTTGAGAACCAGAACCCTTATAGTTTCGTCATGACCGTCCGTCCGCAGCTTAGCTTAGAGACAGTTAGTGCTAGAAGGCTGTAATTTTGCATGGATAGGTACACATATTATTTACGCCGACAAAGTGAAAGAATAAAATCTTTTTTTTTCTCTATTTTTAGGAAACTTTAAATACAATTTACGTCGGTTCCATAGTTCTAATTACAATTATGTCTACAATACAATGCAAGTAAAATGTTATCTGTCTAAAACTAACTTATGTATCAACTTAGCTTTATCTGACAGAGGTTTGGCTAGGATTAATAACAGTATTGCCAAATCTAGAGGGTTTATCTTGAAAAAACTTTATTTTGGGGTACATCCCCTATATTTAAACTAGTGTGTATATTCCATAAATGTAAAGTGAGGGTGTGATTTTTTTTTCTCACCTCCCCCATCGTGTGGGGTATCATTAGATAGGTCCTATCAAATCGTTTAGGTACCATTTTTAGATTAAGGGATCCGTTTGTGAAATATTAAGCTGTAAAGTGCATTTTTGTGTTACAACTGCCCCCCACCTCGCCAGCTAAATGGTTAATGTTGGGTATTCATCACAGTCTACAGTCAGCCGCGTTCAAATGCGGACGTGCCTTTATGTGTGACTAACCATTACACGCAGTGTGCGACGCGAGCCGTCGCTAGTTTGCAACCATGAGCAACGAGCTCGTGGTAAACGAGCTGCTGGCGTTTCTGCAGCAGAAACTGGACGTGATGGACGAGGTGTCCGCTGTCCAGATCTGCGTCACGAACTTCAGTGAGGACGACATAGCTGCAGCCAAGCGGCTACTGTACGGCGTTCTGAATAAGACCGCCCAGATGGTGTCTCATCGTCGCGATGGGACTAAGAAAAGTTTAGCGGAAGTCATCACGCTGCTAAAGGAGACCGATCCTGACGACGTGCCTACGTTTGTGGCGAAGGACCTGAACAAGCTCCCTCCCGTCACCTTCGATCACGTCGACGTCACCAGCCTGCTGAAAGACATAGTCTTTCTGAAGGCGAGCCTCGCGGATGTGCAGCGGAAGTATGATGCTTCCAAAGCCAACGTAGAAGATCTGCGCCAACATGTCATCGAGTTGCGCAACGTTATTACGGGATCTGGGTCACCGTCGCATGTAAACACGCGCCGCGGTGCATGCCTAGATTTAAGTTACGCGTCAGCTGTGACGACATCGCCGCCGGCGTCGAATGCTGACCGAGCGGAATGCGCTGCAAGTGCGCATAGTGACCCCGCCCGCACGCCCCGCAAGCCTGCGCCCGTGCCTGCGGTTGCTACCTGCAAGCGCTGCCAAGGTCAGTCGCCCCGTTGTACAACAGAAACGGGGGATAAAGACGAAGACCAGCGAGAGCGTACCCACAGCCCCTGCCAAAGGGCAAATGGATGTAGAGGGCTTTATAAAGGTTGAAAGGAAGCAGAAGAGGCCCTCCAGACGAAACCAATGTGGTACTGGCGTGACGGGACCTAAAATGCTGCTGCGTCCGGCAATAGCAACGACGCAGTTATATGTGTCTCGTCTGCATCACACCACAAAGGCAGAGGAACTTGCGGAATACCTCCGGATCAAGACGAAGTGGACCTTGAGGGTGGAGAAGTTGGAGTCGCGCCGTCAACTTCAAATCATTCATGGTGCGAGTTCCCAGTGAACATCTGTCCATCTTTATGAAGGAGGACTTCTGGCCGAAGGGTGTCGCGTACCGACGTTTTCGTGGAAGGTTACGTGACACCACGCAGCGAAACACGACGCCGCTGTCTCAATCCCACTGTCGTGTATAATTTTAATTATGTATTAGTTTATTGTTATTATGTTACGTATTTGTGTAATTGTAGTTTAAATTATGTATTAGTTTATTAAGTTTTTTATGTACCTATGTATTTGTATGATATGGGCCTTAGTAGCCTGAAATAAATGGTTATTATTATTATTATTATTATATATATTATAAAAAATCCCGGTAGTAAGTATATAGTGAAATTAAAGGGAAAACTATCACAGCTAAGTAGACTTTACAAGTTTAGTTTGGTAATTGACTTGTGGGTAGTTAGAAATAAAAGTACTTACAGTTCAGTTGATTTTATACTTTTAATCAACTTTACACAGAACACTAAACACTTACACAACAGTCAAGAGTAGAAATAAAGAAAGAAGGAGAAACGACAGTGTTTACAATAGGATTATGAAGAAAGTTGAAAGTTCGAAGATTTAGTTCCGATAACAGTTCACAAAACACGACCCGGCACAATACACACGAACACAATACGGCGATATACAAAAATATGATAATTAGATGATACTTCACAATTAATTTATGGTTAAATGCACCCGATAACATGTGCGTGAGATGATCGTCAGAATGTACTTCAGGTCGGTGGTGTCGACGCGAGCGCCACCAATTAACCGTAACTAAAATTTAAGGTGTGATTCTCGCGCGGTCTCGGTCAAACGGTACGACATTAAGCGACATTTAAGCGTGATGTGTTTATAAATATGTAAACATAGTATTTTAGATATTTGTATGTGTTTTAGATGTATATTGATAATATATATATAATAGTATGTAAATAATTTAAATATTAATAAAAGTATTAGGTATTGTGTTTGATTAACAAATATATAAATGTAAATTCATTTTGCTAATTGCGCCTTACAATTTACGCATGTTTATTGTTACAATAATAATTGCAAGTAACAAAACCTATAGGAGCTTAACATAAACTGTAGGTAGCCTACACCACCCCCCTCCAGAGACCGTCAAGGGCGATAAAAATCTGGAAATCTGACACGACGACCAGAACGAGTCTGATAACCCTCATTGTTACCAGGTGGAACTTCATCGCTCGGGCTAACTTTGTCAGTCAAAATGTACGCAGGCTTCAGACGATCAATGGAAACAGTAACTTCCTTACCCTTAAACAAAATTTTAAAATATTTGTCACTCTTATGCAAAACTTTATGTGGGCCTGTGTATGCTGGTTGTAACGATCCACGTAATGCGTCTTCACGGAGGAAAACGTGATCAGTGGTCGCAAGATCTTTAAAAACAAAAATCTTTTCGTTGCTATGGCGTGATGCTGGTACAGGCTGTAATTTACTAGCAAATGAACGGATCCGGGTAGTAAATTCAACGGGGTCAGTTGAACCACATTCGGTAGGAGAGAAAAATTCTCCTGGCAAACGAAGTGGCTCGCCATAAAGCAGTTCAGCAGAAGATGATTGCAGATCCTGCTTAAAAGCACTTCTAACACCTAGTAAAACCCACGGCAATATTTCCGTCCATTTTTCACTGGCATGACACATAATAGACGCCTTTAACTGTCTGTGAAAGCGTTCGACGAGGCCGTTGCACGCAGGATGGTAAGCAGTTGTCCGCTTATGCTCAAAACCAGCTATTTTAGACAACTGTCCGAATAAAGCAGATTCGAATTGACGCCCTCTGTCAGTAACAATACTGACCGGACTACCGAACCTAGAGAACCATCCTGAAACTAATGCTTTGGCTACTGTCTCAGCAGTAATGTCAACGATGGGAATGACTTCGGGCCAACGGGTGAATCGGTCAACAGCTGTTAGGCAGTACTTGAAACCCTGAGACGACGGTAACGGACCTACAAGATCGATATGGATCTGAGTAAACCTAGCCCGTGGTAAATTAAATGATCCTAGTGGAGCGGAAACATGACGGCTAATTTTGGCACGTTGACAAGAGAGACAGGCTCGTGCCCATTCCCGACAGTCTTTCCTAATACCTGGCCAAACAAAACGTTCTGCTACTAACTTGGCAGTTGCTGAAACACCAGGATGACTGAGGGAATGTAAGGTGTCATAAACTTGCTTCCTAAGAATCTTAGGTACATATGGCCTGGGAGACGTGGTACTGACGTCACAGTACAAAGACGTAACGGATCCAGGGATTTGTACCTTCTCCAGCTGTAACGAAGAACCCTCTCGAAGCAGTTTTTGTAGCTCTGAGTCAGACTGTTGAGATTCTGCTAGATGGTCAAGACTAACTGGAGATTGCAGTTCCTCCACACGAGATAAGGTGTCGGCCACAACATTATCTTTGCCAGAAATATGCCTTATGTCGGTGGTGAACTGGGCTATAAAATCTAAATGACGGAATTGCCTAGGCGAACAGTTTCTTTTCCGATCGTGGAATGCGAAAGTGATCGGCTTATGATCCGTATAAATTATAAAGTGTCTCGCCTCCAACATATGGCGAAAATACTTAATTGCCTCGTATATTGCCAAAAGTTCTCTATCATACGGTGAATATTTCGTTTGCGAGGGACTAAGTTTTCGAGAAAAAAAAGCTAACGGCTGCCAACCCTTTTCATCAAACTGCTGTAAAACCGCGCCGATTGCTAAGTCCGATGCATCGGTAACTAACGCGAGTTTGGAGTTAAAGTCGGGATGAGCTAAAAGAGCAGCATTAGCTAAGCTCTCCTTGCAATCCTCAAACGCTTTAAGAGTGTCACCGCTGAGGTTAATGGGATGGGAACCTTTGACATTGCCAACTAAAAGGTTATGGAGTGGCGCTTGAATTTGGGCTGCACGGGGTAAAAATCGACGATAAAAATTAATCATGCCCAGGAAACGCCTGAGCTGACGGACGTCTTTAGGAGGAGAAAAGTTCTTGATGGCTTCAACTTTAGAGTCTAAAGGTTTGGTGCCTTTCGCAGAAATGCTGTAACCTAAAAAACTTACTTCCGAGACACCAAAAACACACTTTGACGTGTTTACTACCATGCCATAGTCTCGCATCCTACCAAATAAGGTACGCAGGTGCGCCTCGTGCTCGAATGTTGAGTGCGAATAAATCAGAAAATCATCCAAAAACGAATAACAGAAATCGAGTCCCCTGGTCATTTCATCGACAAAACGCTGAAAAGTTTGACCAGCATTGCGTAGTCCGAAGGTCATATATGGAAACTCGTATAATCCGAAGGGTGTAGTGATAGCGGTCTTAGGAATATCCTCCGCACTAACCGCTATCTGATTAAACGCTTTAACGAGGTCAATGGTGCTAAAAACACTGCAACCTGAAATGCTATGAGCAAAATCGTGGATATGTTTAATCGGATAGCGATCAGGTACGGTTCTTGCATTGAGCATACGGTAGTCTCCGCAAGGTCGCCAGCCACTGTCCTTTTTAGGAGCTAAATGAAGAGGAGATGACCAAGGGCTGTCGGAAGGTCTGGCAGTACCGTTGGCCAGCATCAGCTGAAACTCCTGTCGGGCAATTTTTAACTTGTCTGGGGCTAGACGACGAGGGGAACAAGATACTGGAGGGCCTGGTGTCGTGCGTATGTGGTGAACAGTTGAATGCGGTGTAGTGCGTTGCGTACCGGCTGGTCGAGTTATTTCAGGAAAATCCTTAAGTATCTTATGGTACCTAGAATCACCAGTAGGAACTTTTACAGAAGATATAAAAGAGTCTGATTGATTTAAGGAAATAGTAGATACATTAGTGTTACTATCTATTAATCGTTGATTACGACAGTCTACGATTAAAGAGTAAAAAGATAGGAAGTCTACACCTATTATAGGTTTACTCACGTCAGCCACTACAAAACGCCACTTAAAGTCTCTACGTAAGCCAAGGTTGAGGCTTAAGTCCACAACGCCATAGGTGTTTATGGCAGTACCGTTCGCTGCACATAGCTGGTAGTTGGTAGGCGCACGACGATCGCTCAGCAGACTGCGGGGAAAGACACAGAGGTCGCTTCCGGTGTCGACCAGATACTGCGTCTTCGTTGATCTGTCTGTGACGAACAGGCGACCAGTAGAAGTAGGGCAATCGTCAGTCGCCATTATCGACTGCCCGCGGCATTTCCCGCCTTGTAGTCACACGGTTTCACACAGCAATGGGCTTTCGTACCGAACTTGTTGTGGTACCAACATACGGGAAATTTGCGGTAACTTGAATTGGAACGGGTCGATGATCGGCTGCGTCCTGGACTCCTGCTCTGCTGACGTTGCCTTGGTCGACCTTCTCTCAAATGCGACGTAAGGTCCTTCATCGCACGCTTGAGCTCAGCAATTTCGCACGATAATTCGCTGACTGTTGGTCCCGCAGATGAAGTAGTAGCAACATGCACGGCTGGTGTTGCTATATCCTGGACGCGGTCTGCAAGCTCAGCTAAGGCCTCCAGGTTAGTCTGAGACTGCAATGCTAGAAGTGGTTGCATGTTGGGCGGTAGTCTACTGCTCCATATAGTGCGCAAGAAATCTTCAGGCACGCTCGGACCTGCTAACCCTTGCAGATGGCGTAGAAACTGCGAGGGTTTACGGTCTCCGAGCTCTTCGTGCATCAGCAACTGTTTCACCTTGCGCTCGCGCGAATCTGACAACCGCCTGACGAGCTCACTTTTCAATTTATCGTAGCAGTTTTGCGACGGAGGTTTCATGATGATGTCTTTAACTTCCTTAGAAATATGCGGCTCTAAGTGTCCCACGACATAATTATATTTTGTTACGTCAGAGACGATGTTCGCATTGCAGAATTGTGCCTCTATTTGAGCAAACCAAAGGTCCGGTTCCTCAGGCCAGAACGGTGGCAATTTCACGGAAACGCGAAATATTTCCTGTGAAATTTCTTTCACAGGAGCAGGAGCTTCCTGAGTTTCACCACTGTCACTCATTGTGTCTTTAGGGGGTCACCAGTTTGGTAATTGACTTGTGGGTAGTTAGAAATAAAAGTACTTACAGTTCAGTTGATTTTATACTTTTAATCAACTTTACACAGAACACTAAACACTTACACAACAGTCAAGAGTAGAAATAAAGAAAGAAGGAGAAACGACAGTGTTTACAATAGGATTATGAAGAAAGTTGAAAGTTCGAAGATTTAGTTCCGATAACAGTTCACAAAACACGACCCGACACAATACACACGAACACAATACGGCGATATACAAAAATATGATAATTAGATGATACTTCACAATTAATTTATGGTTAAATGCACCCGATAACATGTGCGTGAGATGATCGTCAGAATGTACTTCAGGTCGGTGGTGTCGACGCGAGCGCCACCAATTAACCGTAACTAAAATTTAAGGTGTGATTCTCGCGCGGTCTCGGTCAAACGGTACGACATTAAGCGACATTTAAGCGTGATGTGTTTATAAATATGTAAACATAGTATTTTAGATATTTGTATGTGTTTTAGATGTATATTGATAATATATATATAATAGTATGTAAATAATTTAAATATTAATAAAAGTATTAGGTATTGTGTTTGATTAACAAATATATAAATGTAAATTCATTTTGCTAATTGCGCCTTACAATTTACGCATGTTTATTGTTACAATAATAATTGCAAGTAACAAAACCTGTAGGAGCTTAACATAAACTGTAGGTAGCCTACACGAGTATTAGCTGATCAAATGAGAAGTAACAAAATTTTTGTATAAATTCCATTGAAAATTATAATTAAGTAGGTATAACGTTGTAAGTATGAAACAAAAACAACAGAAAATCCACATCTTAGGCCGCATTATTCGCGCATTGATTCCCCCGCCCATCCCTACGGAACCCTACATTGTGTATGACTCGACATTCACTTGCCCGGTTTTATTAATGTTGGATAATTAATATTGACTGCCTCGGTGGCGCGGTGGGAACGTGTCAGACTGCTACGCAAGAGGTCGTGGGTTCGATTTTCACACGGGTGTGATCCACAAATTGTTGTTCTAAGTTTGAGTGTTCTTTCTGTGACTTGTATGTTTGTAAAGTCCGCCGCGACACACGGCTAGAACCATACTGCGGGAGTCATCTTTAAAAAAAAAAACAATCATTCTGTATCGGTCCACGGCTTCTCCTAATTTAATCCAGAACACCCGATCCTCTGCTTCCGCATCCAATTTATGACAGCGGCCTTCTTTAGATCGTCAGTCCATCTGACTGGAGGTTGATAATTTTACAGAATATGGGTTATAGGATTAGTCCTATAACCCATATTCTGTAAAACTGTCAACCAATTTAAAACAGATATGTTGATAAATCTTGACCCCTGTCCCTGAATGTCTGTGAATTGGGTTATACAATACGTAAAACACACCATTTTGTAGTTTGTTTTAGATATGGTTGCTAAAGCTAATAATGAAATAATTTATATTGAATGCCACATTTAAATTACAAAGTAACCGAAAATAACTTAGACGAATGCACGATTAGCCAATTATATGTTAATATTCCAAAAAAGCAATGCCCGTGAACGATGTCTATGCAGTCTAAAGCATGCATTGTATGAAGCATGCCTTCAGTAGTGTCGTTATTTTATACCGCTGTCGGTAGGGCCAGTCGGGCGGTCGGGCGCTTAGCGCTTAGACCAGTAATGCCGACGCATTGCCGACGCTACACTACCTTAACGGTCATACGACACAACTTTTTGAACGAGCCTACTAAAAACGTGATTGTTAGGTAATAATGTTGTTTTAATAGACATTACATTTTTATTATTTTTCGTATTGTTTACCCGACGAACTAACTTTCGGATCGGTCAAGGTTATCTTACAAATAGTAAGTACGTAAATATGCTAATAGGATAGGATAATAAATATTAGGATAGAGTCGGCTCTCATTTTATGCTGCAAATTTTAAAAAAATGTTTTTATCGTGTTTTTGTATGATTCTATATTTTCTGTGGGTGTAATGGGTCTATGATTGTGCATATCTTACAGTGAAGTGTTGGCGGCGAATGCCATTCATTTGCACCCATAAAAATTGTATTTTTTAAAGGACGCCTTAAACCGTTTCCCTAGGCAACCACAGTTAACCACTCAATAAACCACAATAAACATACCGTACCGACTCGCCATTGGCTTATTTGTAGCCTACGCCTGCGCCCTGCTATGCTTCCCTTCATATTCGTCGTTTCCACGCAGCTTGCCACGCATCTTTGTACAATTTAATCAAATTTGTGACAGTGTCAAACATTATTATTTAGGTGTTTCCATTCCATCTATATATAAGTAACCTTAAGCATACTACCCCCGTTGTCAAAAGCATTCCCCGCGGCGCAAGAATCACCGTTGCGACCCATCTTTCCCGCTTCAAAGAAAAATGCGTAGAAAAAAAATGTTTAGAAGACTGGCACAATCTTTTACTGTTTGCTTATCGCACTCTTCATATCACGAAAGATAATTCACCCGTTTCTCTCACCCAAAAAATAAAAAACAACTGTTTCGGTCAATCATCTAACCTATCATCAGACAAATCAATCAAAAATTTTCTTTTTAATCGTCGAAAAACCATAGAAACCAAAATAAGCGACGGTGATTTAAAAGGCGCCGCCCGACTCCTTTTTTCAAACGACGTGTTGTCACCAGACACTCCAGACACCTTCTCGGCCTTAGAATCAAAACATCCCCCAGCTCCTCCATATCCGCTCTTTCTTGACCCACCAACGGCTAGCCAGTCATGCTTAAAAATTAATACACTTCAAGGACACTTTTGACGCTATTTTTTCATTCAAAACTGGTTCGGCAGCTGGCATTGATGGTATCTCACCTCAACATTTAAAAGATCTCATTTCTGTCTCAGCTGGTGATGCTGGCGTTCAACTTATAAATTCATTATCTAAATTAGTTAACAAATTGTATTCTGGCAACATTCATTCGGATATTGTTCCAATTTTGTTCGGCGCAAACTTGATCGCTCTCACCAAAAAAGATGGAGGGGTGAGGCCTATAGCCGTTGGTTCAACACTTCGTCGTCTTGCTTCCAAAATTGCTGTTCGGAATATCTTTTCAAAATTGCAGTTTGTTTTTGAACCTGTACAACTCGGTTTCGGAACCAAAGGGGGATGTGAAGCTGCCGTTCACTCCCTGCGTTCATTCCTTACAAGTGCTACGCCTGAAGTGTTGGTAAAAATGGATATCAAAAACGCTTTTAATTCCGTAAATAGACACGCTCTGCTGACAGAAATTAAACAACACATTCCCGAAGTTTACAATTATCTCCTTCTCTCTTACCCCGACCCTACAAAATTGCTTTACCGCGAGAACGTTCTTTCTTCAGAAGTAGGCTGTCAGCAGGGTGATCCTCTCGGACCAGCTATTTTCAGTTTGGCAATAAATCCAATTATTCAAAATTTAAAGTCAAAATTCAACGTTTGGTATTTGGACGACGGAACCCTAGGAGGCGACCTTGATACTGTTTTTTCAGACCTTGTAACCTTAAAGTCAAAATTTCAAAATATCGGTTTAGAATTAAATTTTGGCAAATGCGAACTATACTTTCATGCTTCTTTCCCAAATTCTAATGATATCATACAGAAATTTTATAGCATAACTCCAAACATCAATATAGTAACCAAAGACTCACTTTGTCTCCTTGGGTCCCCCGTTTTTGAAGACTCATTTCCGTTATATTTGCAGAATTGCATTTCAAAATTTAAAAATTTTTCAAATCGCCTTATTGACATAAGCCCGCATTATGGTGTAACTTTACTAAAATTCTGCCTTTTCGTACCAAAATTAACTTATGTACTTCGCTGCTGCCCCCTATGGAAATTTCAAAATTTGCTGACACCACTGGACGACCTTATAAGGTCAACTTTATATTCAATTTTGAACATACAGCTCAGTGATAAGGCATGGATCCAAGCATCCCTTCCCATCCGCCATGGTGGATTAGGGATCCGCAAAATTTCAAGTGTCTCCTTACCAGCTTTTTTGTCTTCTGTCCACAGCTCAGCTAGTCTTATTGGTAAAATCCTGCACTCAAACAATAAGACTGCGGGCTTGGAGGAAGCTAAAAAAGCATGGTCTTCAGCATGCCCAGGTAAAGATTTTCCTATTCATTCAAATTTCCAAAGAAGCTGGGATGATGTTTTGTGCCAACTTTGCTACAACACTCTGCTGGACGCTAGTTCTGGTTCTGAGCGGGCTAGACTGATGGCTTCTAGCTCCAGAGAATCCGGTGAATGGCTTCGTGCTTACCCGTCGCCAAACACTGGCACATTTCTGGAGCCTGACACCCTCCGGCTTGCTATCAGTCTGCGCTTAGGGCTGCTAATATGTTCTCTGCACCGTTGCCCCTGCGGCAGCGAAGTCGACCAACTGGGACACCATGGGCTTTCTTGCCAAAAAAGTGCCGGCCGCTTTTCTAGGCACGCCGCCCTGAATGATATAATCCGTCGGTCTCTTGCTTCTGTAAACATACCAGCTGTGCTGGAACCTACCGGCTTAGCCAGGGACGATGGCAAGAGACCTGATGGGATGTCACTGATTCCTTGGAGTAAGGGAAGGGTGCTTGTGTGGGACGCCACGTGTGTAGACACACTTCCTCCTTCCCACCTCCACGGAACCAGTGTTCAAGCTGGGGCGGCAGCTAAAGCGGCCGAAAATTTGAAAATTGTTAAATACAGGGATCTTGGCAGCGAATATATATTTGTACCATTTGGCGTCGAGACCCTTGGCCCATGGGGTCCCAGCGCGAACAAATTCTTTAAAGAAATTTCCAAAAAATTGGTCGACTCCACTGGTGACCGTAGAGCTGGCAGCTTCCTCGCACAACGCATCAGCATTGCTATACAGCGAGGAAATGCTGCCAGTATTTGTGGAACCATGCCCAGGGGTCCCAATTTTTTGGATATATTTTAGTCTTATTTAGTGTTAGTTTTTAGTTTTAATTAATTACCTACATTGTTTTTAAACTTCATGTACACAAATTTTAAATAAATGAAAATATGCTAAATAAAATGGGACTGGACTATATTGTTTTTTATATTTGAGTTGATAGCAATCTACCCAACCTACGAGTTTATGCCGTTTTTCTATCGACGAATTGGTCCAACAGTGTGGTTCGTTTCAGAGTTAAGAGCAAATTTATAGGTTTCTAAATCATTTTTACTTAAAATAACCATTTAGGATATATAGCGATTTAAAGTTTGATATCAACTATTTTCACTTAAATTTTCGGTAGTTGCAGTAAGTTATAACGTCTTAACCACTAAAAGTATTAAATAAAAAATAAATTAAAAAAAGACACATTCAACATTATTTTTGTCCCCGTGTTTTTAAGCAGGCGGGTTTTTGATTTTTTCTTTTTCCTAAAATCTCTGATAACGGTGCTTAGACACGGGATCACGGGGACAAAATAAAAAAACCCCTATACACGTTTTTAAACGTGTATAGGGGTTCTAAGTTTTGACCCCGCGACCACGTACGAGTAGATCTCGTCAAAACAAGAAGTTAAAATACAAATAAGGCGCTCAAAGTTTTGACCCCGCGGTCACGTAGATCTCGTCAAAACAAGAAGTTTGTGTACAAACAAGGTGGGTCTGCGCCCTATAGTTCGTAAGATATAGGCATTAAAGTTTTGACACAAAGATCTTAACAAACCGGAACGACGAGGAAATCTTAAGAAGGGTTCCTCGTCCTTAGGTAAGTAAGCAATTGAAATGAAGTAGAAAATCCCGATTTCATAAATTGTAGTTAAGACCACTCGATAAAGTCAACTTTTAATCAAAAAAACTAAATCAAAATCGGTTCATCCGTTTGGAAGCTACATTGCTACAGACAGGCACACAGATACATCAATAAGCAGATATGCGTTAAACTTATAGCACTCCTCATTTTTGGCGAGGGTTAAAAAAAGAGTTAAATATATATTTTGACAGTTACACTCTAGGGCCCGTATTATTAAAACGATCTCAAAAGTAAGATCGACACGAGTTCGAGACTCCGTTCTATTCAATAGATAAGTCATATTACAGAGAAAAACAAGGCAAAAAAGTAACACACAGAGCTGAAGAAACAATCGAATACATGAAATCGATAATTTTCTATGAGTATTGTCGCTTCGAATAACTTTCAGACGGCGTTACAATCACATCAATTGTTTATAATACGAAGGTAGCGTAATGTATTGAACTATTTTCCAAGTTTCTATGGTTTCGTACTAGACGAGAAGCTACGCTTTCTATTGTAAGTATTAAGACAAGCACCGCAGGGCTGCAAGCTCTCTATCACGCGACTCACCTGGGGGGACCGTGGTTGTGGTCGTGGTTTTGGTCGTGGTTTTGGTCGTGGTTTTGGTCGTGGTTTTGGTCGTGGTTGTGCTCGTAGTCGTGGTTGGGGCTGTGGAAACAACAACATAATAAGACACAGAGGTAAAGGTCTCTCGATTTGTGGTCCGGGCGCGAGTAAGACGTGGTGATCTAATCGCGCAGAGAATTCGCCAGGTATGTGATATGTCCTCCGCAGCTCTGAACGTGGAAGTCAACCGCGGCCGGTGGACGTGGTAGCTACTTTTACATCAGGTGTGATTCCAACGTTTGTACAAACGATGCACGAATAACTTACTGAAACACTCAAATTCTCATTTTGGTTTTTCCATCAATGTTCATAATTTAACCAACCCAGGGAAACCAGCGTCAAGCAAATATTTTTATATATAGTAGAATCTAAGAAACTAACCAAGGCTTAGGTAAAGAAGGACTTTAGTAGAACAGTATCTGACCGTAAGTGTAGAGTTACAATGAATCTCACCTGAGCCGCACTCGTCCGCATCGCTGGGCCGTTCATAGCAAATGAATGGCATGCGCGCATAGCAGGACACTGAGTGTATTCCGTGCCTGTCTATAGACAAGCAGTCTCCGCGCCCGAGATTCAGGTTTTGAATATTGTCGTGCACAGGCAGAGGCATCTCGTCGAGTTCCTTCCCTGAAGAGTAATGACAGAGTGCGCCACTAGGTATAAATGACAGTGTCACATGCCTGTTAAGACCATAGGTGACAACCCGATAATTTGGCAATTTAAGAAAAAGCTTAAAAGTACAGTCTTTATGTAACGAAGTAGGATATTGTATAGTGGTAAAGAGTTTATACGATCGAACGATAAGTAAATAAGTAAGAACGATAAGTAAGTTGTAGGGACGGACGTATATACATAGTACCGATTTAGTCGGTCAAATCCTTGCAGAGGAGACCATTACACTTGGTCTAATAATTGATTAAATCGACGTTGCGTTTTCGAACGTCGCGTCACTACGTCAAGGTGAGACATCTGTCAATATATGATAAACTTGATAATTGGGACAACGTGTTTTTTGGTTTAATTGGCGATCGCTTAGTTTAAGTGTAATGTAATAATTGGTTACAGGGATTTGTTGGAGCACTTGGCGTTACATCATTGGTCGAGTGGCCCTACCCTTTTAGGATTCATTCTGATGAGATGAACTTTGGTAGACCTTGCCAGGGTGGATCCGTAGCTTACAATACTAAACCGACTTTTTTACCCGACTGCAAGGAAGGAGTTGTGTTTTTTGTGCGTATA
Organism: Herminia tarsipennalis; assembly: GCA_945859575.2. NCBI lineage: Eukaryota > Metazoa > Arthropoda > Insecta > Lepidoptera > Erebidae > Herminia > Herminia tarsipennalis. The sequence goes on along the minus strand of OX243854.2, from coordinate 18,567,398 downwards.
TTGTATGTATGTACCCAATATTTTTTATTACCTCATATCTTCCAAACCACTGGACGGATTTATACAATTATTACGTCGTTACATTCGTCTTGACCGCCCAAGTGTTATTAGTTATGTGACGTTTGAAATAAACATGGCGGCTGTGAGATGTCATAAAAAAGTTGTTTCGAATACTGCAATATCATGGTTAGCATTTAAAAAAGGTATAGATAGAGTGGCTAATTAAACATTTCGTTTCTTTCTATAATTTGTGTGAGAGGGTTTCCTTTTTAGCCGACTGCATAAGATGGAGAGTTATGTTTTTCGAAAGTATGTATGTATATTTCTTTGGCACGGCCTAGAGCCTTGATGGATTTTAACTTGAGTGGAGTGTGTTAGATTCGTCTTAGTTGTGAGAGTTGACTGACTGTTGAGAGACTGGTTACTTTAAAATTTAGAAAAAGTCAAATAGCGTAATTTTGGCGCCATTATATACTTAAGTTTAAAAAATATATCTTGAAAACCTATCGAGTGGGGTATCAAAATAAAGGATTTTAAGAGCACATTGTTACACAACTACATACATTATTTTTTAACATTTTTTATTCCAAATTACATTTAAATAAATATATTATATACAAATATACATATATTATGTATATTAATATGTATCTCATTAATTTTCTTATATTTGTATGTAACATATTTATTTAAATGTAATTTGGAATAAAAAATGCTAAAAAAACAATGTAAATAAAAAATAAATTTAAAAATTAAAAGAACCCGTTTGCAAACAGACGGGATTAAAATACTCTTCACATTTAATATCATGCAGTCTTAGGTACAATTTTTTTTTTTCTATCGTTGATGTCTGACGTGCACCATTGGATTGGTACGATTTCAGCTTCTAGTATGAGGTTGAATAATTCTGTGAGTGGTTTGAGTAAAACTGGTGCGCCTCTTTTCAAAGCTTCATCTTCATGCCAAACTGTCCTGAGGATGCCTCGTGTAGAGTATAAGTTTCACTTTGTGAAAGCGGAATATTGTAAGTCAAGGGTCCGGAGGTGAATACCACTTGACTTGGTGAGACTACCTTTGTTGCAGGTCCCTCTTTATGAGAGCAGTCTGTCAATCTATTTCTATTGTTGTATTAAGGGAATTTCCTTACTACTTCAATCGTGGCGATTCCCAGATTAAGGAAGGGTGGTGGGATCCCTCCCTTATAATCTACTTAAGACGGATTTCCGCCATGTGATGCCTAATTCAATCGGTTGTCTTAAATCAGCAAGATCTTATACATCAAGCAGAAATTATACATCAAGATCTTAAAACTACACTGTCTCGCAAATCAAAACGTGTGGTACGATCAGCAGTGCAAGCACTACAATGTTATTCCAAAGTATATCAACATCCGCACCATATAGGGATCCCTCCCTTATAATCTACTTATTATTATATTGCAAAACTATATTCAAATGCATATTCAACCAGTCTTTCGCTTCTTCCCTTTCTTTGGCCTAGCCCATAATGTCCCATTAAAAGTTTTTCTTCTTTTTTGGGTTGCCCTATTTTTGCATTGAAGTCACCTACTATTATGATTTTCTTATTGGCCAGTGTGTGAGTTTTTTTCAGATAATTGTAGAATTTTTGTACTTCTTTATCGTCTGATCTTTCTGTGGGTGCGGGTGAATGTTTAGTCTGCCAAATTCCATTTGTAATAAGGCTACTCGCACCGAAATGCCAGTAAAGTTAGTTATATTATTTTTCCATGCCTATTTTTATTAAAAATCCAACTCCATGCAATCCCTCTATTTCTCCTATATAGCAGAAAACATAGTCTGAATACTCTTCTATGTGGCAGTCCATTTTTCTTGTTTCTGAGAGTCCTAGTATATCGCAGTTTATATCTCTCAGGGAATTATTTGATTGATGACAAAGACCTGACATTATAAGTTTCAATTTTTATACAATTCTTCGAGATTTTGTTCAGGTTAGTGGTTTTTATTTGTGGTTTCCCTGGAGGGTTTTGGTCGTACTCTTCCACGGGGATCAGCCGGCTTGGAGAATGTGTTATGTGTTGATGTAGCTTTTTTAGATTGTTTGTTGTTTTTTACGAGAGGCTGGCCGGTTCGTTGCTATATATTTGTGTGTGTGGTTTGTATGTTTGTTTGTTATTATTGTTATTTTTGTTTGTTAGATACTTTAGTATGCTCGGTTTTACTACGCCTTCGGTAAAGCTTAAAGACCTCATACTGTGTCCGGTTTTGTTATTTTTGTTTGCTTGAGATATCTGCTCGGCATGGTGGTTTTTGTTATTCTCTGGAAACTTTTATAGATTTCTTTTATTTTTTATCGGTTCTTTGGATAAAATATTTAGTAGAATAAGCTTATCGTATTTAATTAAGGCTATATTTCCCTTCTCTCTTTCGGCTTTTACTTGATCCTGTAGTTCTCTTCTTTTTTGTAGGACTGATTGGGAGTAGTTTTATTTTATATAATACGCTGTTTCTTTTAGAGCTCCTTTTTCTTTTAAGATGATCAAGTGTTGTGAACGTAATAACTATCGGTCGTGGCCTTTCAGTCTTTTTCCCTATTCTTCTAATCGCTTGTAAGTTTCTATGGTCTATTTGTATTGGGAAATATTTATGTACAAAGTCTACTATAATGTTTTCTAAATTTGAGTAGAATTTTTCATATTCCTCCAACCCCTAAGAAGACTAAATTGCGTTGTCTTGATTGCCTCTCCTTATAGTATAATCTTTGCTCTTGATTTTCCACCCTCGACTTAAGGTTTTAATGTTTTTCTTCTTAAAATTTATATTTTTATTCCAGTAGTTTATTTATATTTAATGTTACCTTCTCTGTCACTTCTTCCCCTTTTTAGTGTTTGAGGTTTTACTGTTCAGCGAGTTCTTGTTGAGTAGAAAGAAGCGCGGCTATTACCTGCCCCATTGTTATGAAAAATAAACTTTAAAAGTATTGGTACTTTTTTTTACCATACAGGTGTTACTTACCCCTATCGCTGCTCTCAGGAACTTGGTAGGAAGACATAGTTAATAAATATTTTAGTAGTGACCCTTTATGCCAACTTCCGGAATTTTGTACTTATGTTGTTTTAGTCGAGTTTGGCAGAAACCGCTTCTTGTCAATAGATGGCGTTAGTGTATGATGATTTCGTAGTTTTTGTTGTGTTTGTTTTTTAAGTTATGTTTTGTAGAATTTTCACTAAATGACTGGACACAGTTTTTCTGACCAATGTTAATTATTTCACAGCCACTAGTAGTTTAACAATGCCCAAAATTGCATAAACTTCTTTACTTTCACTGTTTAGTCAAGGAAAGTCACTGGATACGTAAATTGAGCACTGTTTTTTGGCGCTGTTTAGTTGACTATTGTTGCTTTTTTAATTTTGTTCTTGAATAATGCACACTACAGTTCTTATTTGATAGTAATTTCACTGTTATTATTGTTTTTAAACTTTCGCGATTTTTATACATATTAGTTATATTTCGGGACTTAATCTCGTGAATTATTTAAAGGTACGAACCTTTTATTTACCCGACGTTTCGATCGAATTGCACCGATCGTGGTCACGGGTACCTAAATAATTCACGCGATTAAGTCCCGAAACATAACTAATTTCACCGTAACTTTGCGTTTTTATATTAAATTAAAGAAAAACACATAGCCGCTGATGACAGTTGTTCAGTAGCGCCTCCTTCCAATTTATTCCCCTTATAGGCATACGCATACGTAAATAATTAAGATCTAGGGACGTATATATAAATAAAATACCTTTATATATTTTTAAAGCTTGAGGCACCGGTTAAGCTTTCCGTTATACAAGTTTACTTATATCGCTTGCTTGCTTGCTGGCTATTAATCTTGTACATGTCTGACTTTATATATATGTTTACTATGCAATCTCGTCATTCGCGGTTCGTAGTACTTTGTTGTCGTCGATGTAAATTACATGTTTACACCGACTAGCTAACTAGTGTCTGCCAGCAGCCCCTACACTGCGGCGTATCCGTGTACCTACGGCTAGCGTACAAAAGCTATTCGCACTTGGTGCAACTGTTAAACGTTTGCTTCTTAAAGAATAACTTCGCCGTGCCCAAGCAACGGTCTGTATCAAATACTAACCTTCTGCCGAACGGAGTTCTACACGACCATACTCCGATTGGTACACCTTCGTGCCAATGAAATAAGCGATCGTGTGATTGTTCACGCTGACTTTTGTTTTTAAAAAGTTGAGCATATTTAAATTTATCGGCGAAGCCAGTATGAATCCTGCAACAAATGATTAGGTAAGTAAATTCTATAAATAACATTATGGTAGGTATTTTATGCATTGAATAAAAAAATCTATTGGCAATACCGAGGTAGTAGAAGAGGGGGAAAATGAAGATCTATAATCTGCGATTGGTCGACATGACAATTTTTGAAATCTTTTTTAGTAGGTAGGTAGATACAAATAAAGACAAAAATGTAAACAAGATTAAAATGTAAGCCCAAATACATTTGAAGAAAATAGGCTCAGCGCGGTTGTAGGACGCGCACAGCTTCATATCATTCATTGATATCCTTTCTCTGTCTTCATAATTTTTCTGTTGTTATGTCGACCCATCGCGGAATAGATCCATCATTAGTACCTAAGGTAATTAGGGTCCTGTCGCCGGTTGCGCGACCTCCTTCTGTTGGCGACCATTGGACGTATTAAGTTTCTTTAAATCAAGATAATATAATTTTTAGAGGTAAGATACAAAAAAAAAAATATAATGCGTTTTTCAAATAATTATTAAATAAGAAATTAAACATTTTGAAACAAATATTTTAACCCAGTTCCGAAGAACAATTTTACAATACGCGTGTCGACTCAGCGGTGCGAAGTTGTATAATGGTTTAAAAAAAATAATTACATGCACGCTCAAACGTAAGTTTTATAACTAATTTCATATTCCACACACAAGTTAGATGTTTAATTAGTTTAATACTAAAACAGGAGTCAGTGATTTTTTTCTAGTATAGCAATATATATAATCTGAATCTCGGCAACGGCTCCAGCGATTTTCATAAAATTTTGTATGCAGGGGATTCCGGGGGCGATATCAGCAGAAGACTCGTAATCAGCAGAGGCTTGCACTGCCTTATTATGTTCATTGATCGTGTTTGTATGAGTCTCGATCACACTCTGTTGTAAACTGATACACACATATAATGAAGACAAATTATGTAATAATGGTTTACATAAAAAATATTATTATTAATAATTGCCTGTATTGTCCACTGCAGGGCAAAGGCCTCCCTACTCTCTCTCCATCTCTCTCTGTCAGTCGCTGTAAGAGGTCAATCTTTTTTGAAAAAGTCTAACTCATTTCGCCATCTGCTAACACAATAAAATAATAAATATTTAATTATAAAAAAACTATATCATCAATCATGCTGGTCAGTCTATGAACATCGTTACCTTTTTGCCTCAACACCCCTCTCAATTGTTTCCATCAGACATCCCATCATGATTTAGACTATTCAAGTTCCTTTCACTCAGTCACTCTCGAAAAGCCTTCAACACACCCATCTCCACGTAGACTGCTAAAATTGTTGTATCCTGTGTAAGAGGAACAAACAAGGGTACAACAATTTTAGCCGTCTACGTGAATCACATCTTCCTATTCCACAACAATGATAAAGAGGTAGCAAAACTAAAACGTGAACCGATGTCAAATTTGAAATGAAGCATTGGACTAAGAATTAAACAAGAACAGAGTTCCATAACAATTGATCAAGAGGATTATATTGACAAAGTTCTCCTCAGATTCAACATGGAACACTGCAAACCTATGAGTACTCCTGGTGTACCAGGCCAACGGTTTGACAAACCACAAAACCTATACACAGCGGATGCAAAGATACCGTATATAGAACTAATCGGATCACTTATGTACTCGTATATTGCACTGTGACATAGCGCACTTAGATAACTTTATGAGCCAGTTTTGCAACTGTTAGTAATATAGAGGTTTTTGCTGGCGTTGATCGCGGAGGCAACATTGCCGACTGAAAATTGTATTCCGGCAATATATTCGTACGGGCCAAAGGATCTATTTCGTGGCAAAGCATAAAACAGAAGATTATAGCACTATCTACAACTGAAGCCGTTTACATGAGCCCGTTTGAAGCTACAAAAGAAGCTATATTTCTTATGAGGTTCCAAAGGGAAATTATGGCAAAGGAGGAGCCACCCACAATAATCCAAACGGATAGCCAATCTGCTATGGCAATTGCATAAAATCTGGTGTTTATTACAGAGACAGTTGAAACAAAACACATAGTTGATGATTGTCCCTGTATTGTGGGAGACTTTAATTTAGGAAAAATTAACTGGGATATCTTATTGAACCCGACTGTACATTACCACCTATCTTATCTCGAACAATTACTTGTTGATTTTTGTTATGTAAATAATCTTACTCAAAAAAATTCTGTATGTAACTACATGGGTAGAGTGCTCGATTTAGTTCTTTGCGAAGGATTAAAGTGCATTGTAAGTGAATCAATTGACACATTATCTATAGTAGATCGACTTCACCCACCCTTAAACATTGGTATCTCATTTCCAGCACTAAAGGCATTAATCTCTAAATCAGAACTAAGATACAATATATTCAAAACTGACTTCCACTTGATGCAGAACTACTTAAAAAGTATTGATTGGCAAGATTTACTCAATTCTAGCGATGTCAACGACAAAGTAGATGCTTTATATGACGCATTATGGACAGGTATAAAACTATATTCACCGTTGACGAAGCCCCATAATAACTCTAAACACTCACCATGGTTTAACCGAGACCTAGTCAGACTTCTCAGACAAAAAGAAAACATCAGAAGGCGGTACAAAATTTACAATAATCCTTTAGATCGTCTCTCCCTCAAATGTCTCTCGAAGCAATATGATAAACTTGCCAAAGAAGCGTACAAAAATTACATAGATAATGTGGAGAGCAATATAGGCTCTAACCCGAAACATTTCTGGTCTTTTCTTAAAGCCAAGCGTAACGGCACGGCTAATGCGTATCCAGCCACTATTAGCGATGGTCGTACTATATGTACCTCTGGGCAGGATATATGCAATGTTTATGCATCATATTTTGCTTCCGTGTATAAGTCCAACGATCAGCAACTAGGTCATAATTCAAGCATTGATAACATTCCTTCTCACCTGAGTAGCAGCGACTTCTTCTCTCATCTTGTAATAGACAGTAACGCCGTGTTAAATAGTCTTATTCATTTAGACATCAATAAGGGAGCAGGCCCAGATGATATTCCACCAATCTTGCTTGTATCTTGCGCTCAACATCTTGCATTCCCTCTATGCACAATTTTTAACGACTCTCTAAAATCAGGTATATTTCCGAGTAAATGGAAACAAGCAAAGGTAGTGCCCAATCACAAAGCTGATGATCGGAATATAGTAGGTAATTACCGGCCTATATCCATCTTGTCTGCAATAGCTAAGGTGTTTGAGTCTCTTGTTTGTCCCCACATAGAAAACTACTTTTCTCGGTTCCTTACGGTGCATCAGCACGGATTTGTAAGTGGTAGGTCTACAAGTACTAATTTAATTACATTTACTGAGTCTGTATCGAAGGCAATAGACGATCAAGAACAAGTAGATGTTATCTATACTGATTTTAGTAAAGCGTTTGACACAGTCCCACATAAACAGCTCTTCCACAAACTTTCGGCATATGGATTCGGTAAATCGATGCTGTTATGGCTACAGTCATATCTGACGGATCGATCCTTCTTTGTGGTTGCTAACGGTTTTAAATCCACACAATATAAGATCACTTCAGGTGTAACACAGGGCTCTCACCTCGGCCCGATCCTCTTTAACATTTTTATTAATGACCTTCCCAATCATTTAAAGCATTGCGAACCATTCTTGTATGCCGATGATTTAAAATTCTTAAGAATTATCAGGTCTACCAATGACGCTTTTCTTGTACAGAGTGATCTTGATTCTTTAATACTATGGTGCAAACTAAACGGCATGTGTCTGAACGCAAGTAAATGCCTATGTATAACTTTCACTAGGAAACAAAATAAGATATCCACCTGCTATAACATAGAAAACACAGCGATACTAAGAGTCGATAACGTTAAAGACCTGGGTGTCATATTGGATACAAAGCTAACGTTCTTGCCGCACATTGAAGGATGTATTGCAAAGTCGTATAAAATGTTAGGCTTTATCATCAGAAACGGAAAGGAGTTCCAAAAAACTAGTACCAAAGTTCTGTTGTACAATGCGCTAGTCAGAAGTACTCTAGAATATTGTAGCGTAGTTTGGAGGCCTCATTATGCAGTGCATTCCTTAAGAATTGAACGAATACAAAAAAGGTACTTGAGGTACCTAGATAAAGGTAATAAACGAAATTGTTACTCAGATAGGTTGAAGCGTTTTAAAATTAAGTCCCTAGCTTCCCGCAGAGACCTAATCGATCTCATGTTCCTCTACAAAATTATAAGCCACAAAATTGATTGTCCTCAGCTCTTGAGCCTAATTAAATTTAATGTTCCATCACGAATGCCTCGCGCTCAAATAAAACCACTTGTGCCCCCTCATCGAAGAACCGCCTGTGGAAGTAACTCTGCCATACCGAGACTAAGCAGAATCTTAAACGAACACAGCCAGTCCATCGATTTAAACAATAACACATTAAGGAAATTCAAAAAAATAATAACAGAAGCTCTTTCAAACAAAGACTCAGTACACGCACACGTTCCTCCCTCGAAGTAAGTCGAGTACTCAATCTCAATTTAGATATAAGATAGTATTTAATTAGCACATAAGTAAATTTGCGCAAGTCATGCTTGCCTGTAATTGGTTGTGCATTTAGCTATATAAAACCGCTTATTGTCGTATGCTTATGATTGTTGTAATGTAACAATTGTTGGCAAGTTAAATAAATAAATAAAAATAAAAATAAAATAAAATAAATATGAGTTTTGCTGTAGAGGCATGGGTAGCTTTTCAAGAGTGAGTGAGTGAAAGGAACTTGAGGAGTCTAAATCATGATCGGATGTCTGATGGAAACAATTGAGGATGAGTGTTGATTACCTATAGAATTTTATAAGCTACGGGTCTTAATCGCGCCGTGGTCACGGGTAGTCTACCCGTGACCACGGCCGTTGCAATACGGTTGAAACGTCGGGAAATAAACAAAGGTATATAGCCTTAAAATAAAATATTTACGCGATTAAGACCCGTAGCTTATAAAATTCTATAATGTGTACAAATCGCAAAAGTTTACGAACGATGAGTGTTGAGGCAAAAAGGTTACAATATTCATAGACTGACCAGCATAATAGATGATATAGTTTTTTATTATCAAATATTTATTATTTTATTGTGTTAGCAGATTGCGAAATGAGTTAGACTCCTTAAAAAAAGATTGGCCTCATACAGAGAATGACAGACAGAGATGGAGAGAGAGTAGGGAGGCCTTTGCCTTGCAGTGGACAATACAGGAAATTAATAAAAATAATATTTTTTGTGTAAGCTATTGTTAAATAATTTGTCTTCATTATATGTGTGTATCAGTTTACAACAGAGTGTGATCGAGACTAATACAAACACGATCAATGAGCATAATGAGGCAGTGCAAGTCTCTGCCGATTACGAGTCTTCTGCTGAGGAGCTGGAGTACAGGGGACCTGTCCACCATTTGTCGTTGCTGTTTTTGTTTCTACTTGTTTATCCTTCAAATACAACTATAGTGCTTTCCAGTAGGAGACTTTTCCTACACTCATAATGGGCCTGATTTCTTTTCTTTTGAGAAAATGGGGCAACTTTTGTCCAATGACTGTGACAGCCTTTGCAGTTTATACAAATATATGTCGAAATATTACAATTGGCATGATTGTTTCCACAATTTGAAGGTAAGGTTAAGAAGGTTTTGATTATGTCCAAACCTCCAATATCCGAAGCATTGGGTGACAGAAAAAGCAAATGGTAGGTAGTTCATTAAACCTACAATCAAATGCGTATATGTACTGCGGTAGCGATGTGCCTTCAAAACTAATCCTTATTGTTTCGCTTTCAACTCATTTTTCCTCTGTATTTTTCCTTCTTAATCTTTTTATAGACACAATGTTTTCGGACGATTTGATTATTTAATTTATATTATTATTATTAATATTAAGATCGCCGCCTTTCACAATTCCAAAGCAAATGTTATTCTCATTCGTAAGATGTAAGCTATAGCCCATCTCCTTCAACTTCTCACAATTGAGAATTTTGATCGCTTTGTCATTAAATTATATATAAAAAAATTACGAACTTTGTATTTGCATCATTTTCTTATAGCAATTTTGCTAAAGCTATTTGTTTTAGTGACAATTCCAGTGACCCAATAGTAATCTCATTTGGTTGTTATCTCTTCATTTTCCTCATTACTATATTTTTCCTAACTTCAGAGACGTTTCTTATTAATGGCTTCAGTCTTCTTATCGCCCGTTTCGATTTTCTAACCACAGTAATTTAATATATCTTCACTGCTTGTTTCACTTTTCACTCATTTTACCATTGACTATAGAGGGAGCAAACATATAATAACAACGTATATTTTTCACCCACAGATAGAATGTAACACGTCTATCGCGACTGATAATTTATGGGTAAAAATATTATAACTTATATTTTGTGTCCAAACTACACCTGGGACCAAATTACAGAAACATAATATACCATGTTGCGTGTAGATAACATTTTCTTTTAAGTAGTAATCTGAAGTAGTAGTAGTAGGCAACCTAGCTAATTGGTCGCTAACCGGCAAAATTATCCTATAATATAATATCTCTCTATATTTTTTATATACATATCGTAATCACTCTGGTAATAAGCTAAAACAGATTTAAAAGCCATTAAAAAAAAGATTGGCCATGATTTTGGGATATGGGACGAGCCGGGTATGATTGTCATGGAGCTCATCATATTTTTCATTTTCATTTTTAACATTCACTAAAACTAATGTACAAACATCCATAGATGTTAGATCATGAGTTTTAGTCATGATTGGAGTGGATCATGATTTAATTTTCTGTCATAATATAGACAGAAAATTAAATCATGATCCTTTGTGTCACAATTCTGGTTCTCTTAATTTTTACATTTTCTTCGTAATATCTTTTAGTAGGTCCTCAAAATAGTGGTTTTGCTTGTTTTCGCACTTTCGCTGCAGCATTTTTAATCTTGGTTATTTTAGTTAAAAGCTAAGCTTAAAATTACGCCTAAAATGTTAAGGCCACCCATTTTCACTCGATCTCTTCAGACAACAAGTGGTTTGTATGGTTTCGAGTGCTTATTTGCATGGCGTACCCACGGGGGGGGGGGGGGGAGTTTGTACGTCATTCCCGCTACAACTTAGTACAATATTGTAATTAACTTAATAGGGATATGAAATACAGAAAAGGAAAGGTGCCGTAGCCACCGTAGTATTCTTTTTCTAGGTAGAGCTAAAAATTGCTCCCCTCCCCCCCCCAAATTGATCTCTATCCCGATTATGTGACGAGAGATAAACATGGCTTTTTTTATATTGCATTATTTGTCTTTAGTGTACATAGGGAAAGAGTAAAGTAATCTATACATATAATAAAATTGTAAATTTCACATGTCTGTACATGGCCGAACATAGTGAAAAAAAATATTGGGAAATGTTCGAAAAGAGTATTTAAACACATTCCTACATTTTTAGAAATGTCTGTCTGTCTGTCTGTCTGTCTGTCTGTTTGTTTGAACACGCATCACGCAAAAACTACCATACAGGTAGTTTTTGTACATTCGGTTGAAATTTTGTATGTGTATTGTAATAAGTCTGGATTAACATATAGGCTATAATTTATCACGCTATTTCCCATAGGAGCTAAGCAATAACGGATAATGTCTGTAGCTATTTATCGTTATAAAACAATAACTACTTGACAGATCTTCATGAAAATTTGCAGCTTTATTGTAAATACTATAGGTCATTACTTACACTATGAATCATTACGCTATTGTCATTTATTTACAATTGTAATCCATAGAAACAATAACTTCACGCTAAAACTATAAGGAGCTAAACACAACATCTTCAATTTTCTTAAGATCAGCTATTTTAACCATTTTTGTATCGGTTGAGGTGGTCTATTGGCACGAGTAGCGGTATTGAATGAGCGAGGTCGGAGGATCGAGTCTCAAGTATTTGAGGCTCTTTTTGTGTTGTTTTAAAATTCTTTTTATTCTTTTTTAAGTATTTTTCTAAATGTAAACTTATTAAACAAGCTTTTATTTTCGACTTTAACATGTTCGCTTTGGTTAACAAATTTGCATATTAATCAATCACTTTCAATAGGCACCTTTAATATTGTTTTGCATGAATCGTGATTATGTTATGAATGTAGAAATGAAAAATAATATCACATTACAAATAAACACAAGTAGGTACCTACTACTTGATATTTTCTGAATTTATGTATATTCGATTTCTTCTGAGTGTCAAAATTGCTTACCTACAAATGCAACATTTGTAGGTTTCGCGATTTGTACTCATTATGAAAATATACATATTAAGGGTCTTAATCGCGTGAATAATTTAAGGTTAAATACCTTGCGTACCTACGTTTAATAATGCATGATAGTATAAGTATAATTTAATATAAAATCATCAAGTATTAAAAGAAACTTATCCAGTTTTGAAAATAGATGGCGTTTAAATACAAATTAAAAAGAATCAGGAAAATTGATTTAAAAAAAAAAACTTACTGAAATTCTTATAATATTTAAATCTTCTAAAGTGAGTGAAAAAAAATATTGAAATAAGTTTAGAAATAGTATTTAAACACAAAAAAAGATATCTGAGTATATCTTTTAGAAACGTTTGAATGTTGTCTGTTTGTTTGAACAAGCATCACAGTACCGCTGGAATTTTATAAAAACAGAACATTTTTTAAAAACATAACTCACACTAGCCCTATTAAGCGGGGGACTTTACCAGCACGGACACAAAGTGGGTGTACTTTAGACTCGGAAAAGATCGCTCGGGCAGGACTCGAATCTGTGATCATAGGGAATCTGTGAGAGTTTTTTTTCCATCATACCTTTATTACCTATGTATAAATTAACTTGAAGGAGCGGCTAGGTACCTACCTCTGATTAAAACGTCCGATTTAAAAGTGTCGGAGCCGAAGTTGGAGTCGGAGGTTTAAAATCAATCGGAATTTTCGACCTTTCGGAGTCAGAATCGAAGTTCCGTAACACAAAATTTCGCGCGAGTACTTGGGCGGTTTCGGGCTTCATTTAACCCGAAACTGTCCAAGCACTCACGTGACGGGGGACGGGGGGAATTTTTCAATATTAAAATATTTGATGTGAAATCATTTTGGTAAAATACTTTTTTGTCGAGGTGCTAAGCATGCTAATTTTTATAATTTGTCTTCTAACCGTCTGGCGAAATAAACTTTATCGCCCTTCATTTTGCTGCACTAGGCATTTTTTGGCTTGCCCTGCCATAGGCCGGGCCTTGATTAAAGCTAGGCCTTAATATCCATAGATGCCACAGAGCATTGTGGAGCATGTTTCCAATATGTTTTATACAGAAGGTATAATGTAACATAAACTACCTTAATATAAACCGGCTTCCACGCAAACGAAGTCACGGGCACAGCTAGTCTATACTAATGTTATAAAGGTAAGGAGTTTGTTTGTTTGAACGCGATAATCTCGGGAACTACTGATCCTAATTGAAAAATTCTTTTATTGTTGGATAGTCCATTTATCGATGAAGGCACACACACTTGAAGTTGAGCGAACTACATTGAAATTAATGCCATCTGATTGTTATTAGTCTAATTTTTGACGATTTGCCATTTATTCTGTACGGCCATCTTCCCCGGAATTACCCTACCTACTTTGAATACACATACGGTTGCTTCCTTTGCTCAAACATTTAAAGAACAAATTGTTAAAAGTGTTGTTGTCTGTCTGGCTACAACGTACTGTAAAGGTTTGTGGTATTTGAAATGAGGTACATTACCGCTGTCATCACATCGGCGGCGAGCGTCCTCCCATGAAGAAGCAGGAATTTTCTGTTCTATAATGCGGCACCCTACCTCGGGCGCAAAGAACAATCGGCTGTGTGCGACTGTGAACAATGTGAACGTTTGCTTTAGAGCGGCAGGATAGTGTCACAGAGTGGCACATTATTCGGAGCTAGGGGGGCAGGATCTTTAGGGGTTACAACTGTTTGAGGGGGGGGGGGCAGACGGTTGTCTTGAGTATTTCTTGTGTTCCCCGAAATAATATCCTGCATCCGCCAATGGGAACAGGAGGTTGTTATTGTATACCATAGTATACAACAATAGCTTCCGCAGTAAAGTACAAGTTTTGTGTCTCGGGAGATTTTACTAACATTCTATATACGGGCACAGAGTATACCCAGACTCAGAACGACAATTTGTGAGTCACACAAAGTGATGTCCAGCGTGGCTGTCGAATCCACGACCTCTTGCGTCTCCAACCGCGTCACCGAGTCAATCAACTATTTTGTTGAAGATCCATTTATGAAATATTGAGCTTGAAAGTACCAATTTTGTTAAAGTCAAGTGGCTCCCCCCTCCTGCTAGCTAAATAGTCTTTGGAAATGTAAAAAAAATGAAAAATGAAAACTGCTGATTTTTAATATACTAATAACTTTCCACTCGTGGCTTCTTCACATTACACCAATTAACTTTAGTAATATCAGTTTTCACAAATATTTATTATTTTAACCCTCAACCACCTACCCCCTCGTTTTTGAAGTTATGATCATAACCACCTGCAGACTATGTTACTTGGAGTAAATTCGTTATTTATTGTGAAGGCCATTGTGTTAGGCCCTAAAACTGACAAAAAATAACAATTTTACTCCGGGGTCTCACAGACGTGTGGTAGGTGGTGGCGTGACATAAAAAACTTTTTTACAAAAAAATATTACCGACTTCAAGAAATGTTTTGAAATTGGTGCCATGACATAGTTGCTCTAATAGAATTTTATAAGCTACGGGTCTTAATCGCGTAAATATTTTATTTTGAGGCTTTTGTTTATTTCCCGACGTTTCGACCGTATTGCAACGGCCGTGGTCACGGGTAGAGTGAGTCTACCCGTAACCACGGCCGTTGCAATACGGTCAGCTTATAAAATTCTATAATGTGTACAAATCGCGAAAGTTTAAGAACATATATAGTTCCTTTTGTTATTGTTGTTATTCTAGGTAGATATTATTTTTTGCTTTTTAGTTGCCTTGTATTTATTTTTGAAGTCGGTAATATTTTTTTGTAAAAAAGTTTTTTATATCTCACTTTTTAGAAGGTTGGTTTGTCAGTTACAATAGGCTTATGTCAACTGCTCAAATCCCCTAACAAAATATTGCTTGCCCCGATGTAGGGCCATTAATTGTTGAGGAGTTCACATGATAGTTCACTATCAGCTCTATTACATTGTGTAATAGTAGTATGACGAGAATAAAATGCTACTCAATACCATATTAAAGTAATTGAATCACAAACCGTGAAATATTGAATAGGTCTGCTCGTCATTTGTGGTCTTCATCATCAGTTCTACTTCACGAATAGGTGCTTTTTGAGAGTAAATGCACGAATCACTCTGGAGTGTACCTAAATCACTGTAATCCTTAATTTCTCCGGGATCCCATCATCAGATCGTGATCTGATGACAATGAGACCAACTTGGAAGTATACCCTTGCGAACACAAAAATAATTTTTCAAATCGGTCCAGTCGTCTTTGCGTAATCGGTGAACAAACATACAAAAAAAAATAATTGAGAACCTCCTCCTTTTTAAAGTTGGTTGAAAAGTAGGTGGTCCAAGAAGTCATAAGGTCCAGATATTATATTATCCTCCCGAGGCCCAAGTTAATTTCCTTTAGTACACTTTACTGCCCAATGTTCTTCAATCAATAAATCAATCAATCCTTCATTTAATCAATCATCAATTCAAAAACAACAAACATAGTAAATAAATACATTTCGTGATGTTGGTTATATGTCAAGTACAGAATGTTCCGCCTGGCGGCATGCAAATGTTATATATACCTATTATTAGACACATATCATCATTGTTATTATCATACAAAATTATTATGATATTAAATATTATATTATCATTAAATTTTCTTTAATAAGAACTTACTTAATATATAACAGCCGAGACCGAAATATGTTTTAAAAATGATGTAGAGTAATATTAAAATAATAAACAACATTGTAAAATTGGCAATTTGAAAAGAGTAGCCGCGAGTTTTTATTGCCAGGTTCTTTTCTCCGGCTTTACCTATTGTTTGCGAACTTGGCATTACATGTAGATGTAGAATTCCGACGTATCACAAGAGCTGTTTTGCATCCTAAGTGAATAAAGAATTTTGAATTTATTTGAATTTTTAATTTTATGAATGTCATATTTTTTCTAGTATTAATAATATAGTAAAGAATAATGTTGTCTATGAAATATTTAAATTATTTTAATAAACTAGTATTATTTATTGAATGAAAACACAACAAAAAATGTTACTTTAACAAAAATTTTAACTTGTAATTTCTATCTTTCAAAAATGCAATTATTGTATTTGTAATTTACAGTCACATAACAGTGGCTATTGAAATAAAGTTTTATAAAACTCACTAAAAAGTACTAAAACCTCAAACGTCGACTTATGAAGACATTTCAACTTAAGCACTTACCGCAAATTTTTTTGGAATTCTATCCTATTCCAAATAATTTTAAATTTTCATTATATTATTAGTTACAATTTTTTTTTAAAGAATGTTTTCCTTAATTTTTTTGTTTACATTTTAAATTCACATTTTTACTACTATGTTTAAATCTTTGCACTTAAGAATTGCACAGTGACGACGACGTAGATCGAGACAGGCGACGGAACCTAATCCAAACCATCGAACGATTGTCACAATTTTAATTTTAGATTGTATATGTATAATATTTTAAATAAAATCGTTTTTGATGGAGAAATTATATATATTTTTTTAGATATTATATAATATTTTAAATAAAATCGTTTTTGATGGGGAAAATAAACATAGTTTTTTAGTATGATAGCTTAAGGCAAATTGCAGGCCCATCTGTGTTAAAAGTAAAATATAAAAAAATTATAAAATAAAAGATAAGAAATATTTTTTTATTTTTTTTCTTCTGTCTAGAAAATCGTTGTAACTTTGAGGACTATCTTTAAATATGTAATACAATCAATATTTTTTTAAAGAGGCTTCTAAACGGGCAATAATTTTCTGCAATATGTGGCTGCAACCCAGTGGCCGGCAACATTGCAGGCACGTAATACCAGCAAGACTATGCAATTTTGCTGTAATATCCAGGCCAATTCGCCAAAAAAAATTTAAATATGCTATTTTTAAAAGGCAGATAAGACAGGAATATACGAGCGCATTTTTTCAAGTACAATTGAAGCGGCGATAGCCTAATGACTAAGGCATCGGACTCGCAATCGTAAGGTCGCGGATTCGAATCCTATAGGTGTACCAGAATCTGACTGAAAAATGAGGAAATTATAATTTAGAGATAGTAACACAAGGATAAGGTATGTAGGTCTTGGATCTACTAGGACGAACAAGTCTTGATAGTTGTATTTTTTCATTTCGATTTTCTAAATTACGGCCATTCTTTTCTTTCCTTTGTAAAACATGTATACTTATTCATTAAGTAGCAGTAAATTGGCCAATATTTAAGCACATAACGTTTTTACATCGTAAGTGGATGATCCTACTATGTTGTGCCTATTGAGGCTGATGTATCCGATCTCGTATACTCTTGTAATATTATTGACCTCTTTTTTTGCATCAGTACTCTAATATAGTGTATAATATAATGGTGGCAGCACCTTACCAGCATATACATAATAGTTTATAAACAGAGAAACATTGTAAACATTGGCAATTTAAAAAGAGTGGCCACGAGTTTTTATTGCCTGTTCTTTTCTCGGGCTTTACCTATTGTTTGCGAACAGGCATTACCAGTAAATGTAGAATCGACTTTTCACAAGTGTAGTATTTTGCTTCCTAAGTGAATAAATCATTTTTTATTTATTTTATTTATTATTGTATATTTTTTTTAAATATGGGTTTATTATCAAGTTCTGATCAATAGAACTAAGAATCATCACCGGTCAAACAAAATAAATGTTTTATACAGTAGCTCCGGTCACGCACAATGGCCCAATTAAGAGGCTAAGTGCGACATTGCGGCCCCGTTAAAAGAAACAAACAAACAGTAGCTCCGGCTGCGTGAATGTCAGTTTTCGCATAATTATTTTTCAAAGTTTGGACCCTGACTGGATTCGTCATTCTATTACAGTCTAGTCCTCAAGACTAATAAGTAATTCTATTTTAACTTAATCTGCTAGGTTGAATACTATAAATGTGTACATTGGCACTTTCTTATTGTCTTTATTGGATGGTTTATTCTATGTCTGGGTGTTATTCATCTATAATATGTATGTATTTAAAAATATATAAGTATGTTTATCAGTTGTCTGGTTTCCATAGCACAAGCTCTGATTAGTTTGTGCAAGCGTTGTGTGAGTTGTCCCAAGATATTAATATATATTATTGTTATTATTATTGAAGGAGGTCACTTTGTTTTTGTGTTGTAATGAGTAATACTTATTGCACTACGTAAGTTTTCGCATTGAATAATAAAAATATAACAAGCTATATTCTAACCGCAAAAAGTGCATAGACACTTTGTGCGGTTAGAAATCAAGGAAGGTCGACATACTGCCGCATTTTTAATAAGTAAAGTTAAGAATATATGTTTCAACGAAATAGTATCAAAGGTCATAATCGTAGTAGGATCCACTGTCAGTTAACAATGCCATATAAAGTCACAAATATTTTTTCGTTTCATGAGATTCTGGTACACCTATACCCATTAAACAACCGACGGACGTGAACCAACTCTTTTTTTTTATTTGGCGGGAAAAAATCGTAACGAACAGCCCCACCGTCCGGGGAAGACGATGGAAGCAGTGTGGGGTTTGTACTCACTAAAAAACCCGCCGTGTATCGCTCGCTACCGTCGTGAACTGGCCCGTGAACTCACTCCTAAAACAAGCCATTGAGCTTAGCTGTAGGGGTTAGATGGATCGCTAGTAATATGAAACCCAGTCCCACATTATCTCACATATTAGTTTTTTTTTTTTTTTTTTTTTTTTTTTAAATGATAGAACCTATTTAGGTTTTTTTTCATTGAGATTACAATCTAGTCTGAGACTAATAAGTAATTTTGTTGTAACTTAAACTGCTAGGGTGAATATTTTATAATATTAAGAGTGTGTCCATAGTCACTTTTCTTATTGTCTCTAGTAAAGGTCAGACACTTTGTTCTTGTGTTCTTTACGAGTAGCATTCACTATACCACTTAACACTAACTTCACTAAGTTAATTCAAAAGGTTTAGTCCTCCTAAGCCTTCGCACTATGTCTGTGGTGTCGAGGAGCTGGATAGCCTCAACGTTCACATGTTGGAGAAGTCGTTGTTCATGAGCTTCGGCATACTTTTTTATAACATTTACAACAAGGTCAACCTTCAGGTCACGATGGAGATCCTCATTTCTAATGTACCAGGGAGCGTTTACAATACCCCGAAGTACTTTGTTCTGAAACCTTTGAATGATGTCAATGTTACTTTGTCTGGTGCAGCCCCAGAGCTGAATACCATAAGTCCATATTGGCATGAGGACTTGTCTATATAAAAGTATTTTGTTTTCCACTGATAGTGTGGAGTGTTTACCGAGTAGCCAGTTCATATTTTTATAGCGAAATTCTAACTCAGATCGTTTCTTTTTAACATGAGCCTTCCAGCGAAGCTTAGCGTCAAGTGTCATGCCCAGGTATTTGGCTGTATTTTCGTACGGTATAGTATGGCTGTGGATATATACCGGTTGATATTTCGGGTGTTTATTAGTGAAATCTATATGGATTGATTTAGATTCATTTAATTTAATTCGCCATTTTTTTGTCCAATTAACGACAATATTGACGCCTATTTGGACCTTTTCTACTGCATCCTCGTGTGTCACTCCAGTGGCCATGATGGCTGTATCATCTGCGAATGTTGCAATAGTGTTTTCATCTAGTTTTGGAATATCACAGGTGTACAGTAAGTACAATACTGGACCAAGAACGCTTCCCTGTGGTACTCCAGCCTTTATTTGTTTAAGTTCTGAATATGCATCTTCTTGTCTTACTCTGAATGATCTATCTGACAGATAAGATTCTATAATATCTGAAAACTGCTTTGGGAGCATATTCCTTAGTTTGTGGAAGAGGCCTTCATGCCACACCTTATCAAATGCTTGTGCTACATCTAGAAAGACAGTAGAACAGACTTTTCTTTCTTCTAATGTTTTTTCTATTATGTTCGTAATCCTATGTATTTGGTCAATGGTAGAATGTTTTTCCCTGAACCCAAATTGGTAATCGGGAATCAAGTTTCTTTCTTCTATCAGGGGTTTCAGTCGCCTTAAGAATATTTTTTCAAATAGTTTTGACAATATTGGCAAGAGAGATATTGGTCTGTAAGACGTTGCGTCTTGAGGTGGTTTACCAGGCTTGGGTATCATTATTACCTCTGCAACTTTCCACAAATTAGGTACGTATTTGAGTCTAAACATAGCATTGATAAGTGTGGTAAGTTTTACTATTGCTTTTCTTGGAAGGTTTTGTAAAACTTCGCCGGTAATAAGATCGTATCCAGGCGATTTTTTCTTAGCTAGCTTTTTAATAGTGCTCTGAACTTCTTTGGGCGTAACCAATTTTATTTCAAAACTGTCTTGGGGAGTTTCATCCAGTGTAAGGTCTTCCCCATCTTCTTCGTCGTATGGTTGAAAGATTTGCTCCAGATGTTGTGCAAATCTAGCAGCTTTCTGTTGGTTAGTAATAGCCCAACATCCGTTGGTTTCCTTGATGGGAGGAACATGCATGATGGGCTTCTTTATATTTTTTGTAGTTTTCCACAGTGAGTAATCTGTTACCTTGTTATTAGTTACTTGTCTAAGATAAGTGTTCATAGTCTCGTTGTGAAAATTTTGGATTTCTCTACTTAACTTTTTCGTTAGGTTGTTAAGTACGGTTTTATCAGGCGGATACCTTGATTGCTGCCACCTTCGTCTCTGTTCCCTTTTTTTTGCGATAAGGTTCCTGATTTCTATTGGATAGGAGTGACTGGTAGTTTTTATTTTAAGGCTGGGTGTATTGTCCCAAGCGCAGCGTTGTATGTTGCTTACAAATTGACTGATTTCTGAGTCCAATTGATAAGTGGTTTTTAGGGGTACTTTAAGGTCTATGACGTAGTCTAAGTCAAGCTTAAAACTTTCCCAATCTGTATTTTTGTTAACTAAAGTCGGGTTGGTTTTTCTCAATATTACAGTTTCACTCAGATTCAATATAATTGGCGAGTGGTCTGAATTCATATCAAACCCGTCTTCAATATGCATAAATCCTGGTGATAGATTCTTATATATAAAAAAATCTATGACATCCGGGATTTTCTGTGTATCAGTAGGCCAGTAGGTAGGTTTACCTGTTGATATGACATTGCATTTTGATTCTTTAACAGCACAAAGTAGTTCTTTACCTTTAGTTGAGGTTAGTCTTGAACCCCAGTGGGTATTCTTGGCATTGAAATCTCCTCCTAGAATAAATTTGCTGCCAAGATTTTTTAATATATTACTATACTGCTCGGCTTTAAGGGCATATCTTGGGGGACAATATATAGCTGCTACAGTAACTTGATAGCGTTTAGTTCTGATACCAACGGCTACAATTTGTGTGAACTGTTCTTCACAGGTGTGCTCAAGGTGATGGTAGATATTTTCTTTTATGATAACAGAGCTACCCCCTCTAGCGGTGTTATTGAGATGCAATGCATGATAAGTTTTATAACCTTTAATTTGAATGTATGATTCTTTAGTGAAATGTGACTCAGATATAAGGCACACGTCAATTTGTTCAGTATGTAAGACTGCTTGAAGTTCATTTTGATGCTGCAAGAGTCCGTTTGCATTCCATGCCATAATTTTTAGAAACTTAGGCATTTTTATGGGTAGGTAGCTGCTTGGTGCTATGTTCCAGTTTTCTCAGCCTATCATCGAATGATGATAAGAGAGTGAGAATCTTGTTGATGTTCTCCTCAGTATTTGAGCTAACTTTTTGTTGCGTTTGTGATGGTGGTAGTGGCTGAGCTCCTTTGGCCATATTTGCATAAGAGATTTTATTACTTGTATATTTTACGTTACCTTGCGTACTACGTGAGGTGGTGATTGTTTTGTTCCCGCTTGGGACTTGGACAGTAGGTGTGGACACGTTTTTTTTCATGATCTTGTTTTTCATATTTTGAAGTTCTTTGGCCACGATACACCCTCTGTAATTGGCAGGATGTGGCTCACCGCAGTGGACACATTTCGGCTTTACTTCTGCTGATTTATTGCAGTCTCTGGTCAGGTGCTTCCCGGTGCACTTCACACATCTGGGTTCCTTGGAGCAATATTTTTGGGTATGTCCATAAGCTTGGCACCTCTTGCATTGCGGAATAAGCTTGGATGTTTTAATTGGCTGTATGTCAACTTTGCAATTTAATATTGACTTAATATTATAAATATTATTTATATTTTCGCCTTTCTCAAACGAGATCATAAACATATTAAGAGGTTCTTTATTCCTCCAGCTTAGTTTATTAACGGCATCCTGGATTTTAAATCCTTTAGCCGTCAAATCTTCTATTATCCTCTCTGGCAGGCAAGACGAGTGCAAATTTTTTGCCATCACTCTGATCGGCCTGTCTTGTTTATTCTCGTAAGAATACCACAGGCAGCTATTTTGTGACAAATATTTACTTATTTGTCTGTACGAATCTTCGTTCTTGGCGTTTATTTTTACTCTATCTCCGTTCATCATTTTGACAACGAACGAGTCTTTATTAAGGCTAGTCAACAGAAAGTCGTAGAACTGTTGGTAGTTTTTAATATTTTCGACCACAATGGGCGGTGGCATAGGTGGTTTTTTGACCTTTACGGTTTCATTGTTTTTTTCACTGGAGCTCGCTCCTTGTGGCAGCGGGGACAGCGACGAGTTCAACTTTCTTTTCTTTCTACTTTTCTGTCGTACCCACTGCGTTTCACTGGCAAGCTCTTCTTCGTCAGTCTTGTACTCGACTGGCTCAGGGAGCTTTTCGCTTGTAGAATGCTCTATTGCTTGAGATACACTCTTTTGTTCTTTATCTTGCATCTGTTTTAACTGGCATTGCAGTGCTTCGATTTGACCACTGAGGTCCTTAACCAATTGTTGCAATTGTATGCGCTCATTTTGTTCCTCCTTGAACCGGGTATATAACTGATGTTCTAGATCAGTTTTTATTGTAATTTTATTTGGCGTACTTGCCATAATTGTATAAACTGTACAATTAAAGGTATTTATTTATACAAAAACACATGATTCACTACCGAAATCTGGGTCATTGCGTTTGCCCAGCGTCTAAACGCGGCGGAATGCGCTGCGACAGCGCTTTACGCGAGCGCGATTTAGTGTAATAGCGTGTGCGACGCGACCGTACTCGCTAATGATGATGAGCGAACTGACACATATTAGTAATCTTTAAAAAAACAGTAACATTTACACTCAGTTAAATTGGACACAGTCATATGATAAAACACCCTTCGTAGCAAGTGGACAGATTCGCAACTGGACAGATTCTGAGGTGGACAGATTAGCAACTGGACAGAGTACAGTCGTGAAATAAAACTAAACGAATTTAAGTAAAAAAAACATTTGTAACTTCTGAATACGGGGAGAAAACTGATTAGTTAGATAACAAAATTTAGACGAACCTCACCTGCAGCCAACGCGAACAAGATGTGTATGACAAGCATGATATAGATTTAAAAAAAAAATACAAAAAAATATTTGACTGAACTCAAAAGACGTGCTTATGACTCTGAAGTAACTGAAAGTGCTGATAAAAATTCAGTCTTATGACTTTGTCGAATTTCGTTTTGAGCTATACACGTAAAACGAAAGTCATTTGAAAAATAAATTATTATTTACATAAATTCATATTTTATCACAGTTTTTATGGGATTTGTTATCAGCTTGTATTTCAAGTGCATGTTTTTTGTATTGTATTAAGTACCCACTTACTTAGCTAGTTTTATAAAAAATCTAAGAATAGTACCTATTGCTTTTACACCAGAAGAGAAGAAAAAAGAAAAATAAATTAAATTCACATTTTTACAAAGCTGTGTAAACAAAAGATCCATTATGTGAATTTAAAGGGCGCAGCTCAGCTTAAGCTACAGCGGACTGCAGCGCTGCTTTTCAGCTGAAGCCATCGGTGACTTCACGGGCGACTGTACAGTTTTTTCGGAAACATTACACACTATTTTCAGAATTCCATACATGCAAACACCACAACGTACATAAAATAAAAAAAAAACAAAAACACAATATATAAAACAGAAAAAAAAACATACATAATTTATATAATATTATTACGTAATTTGCTTAAACCCGGTAAGACTAAACTAGTAACTACAATAATAAGCCACACATATTAGAGATTGATTCCTCAAATAAAGTCCTATGATACAAAAACATATCCTATATTAAATAGTATCATAAATATGCAAAAATTATTAATATCATAATTAATTATGGCTATTTGTTTCCTTTATTTCAACTTTAGAACTGAATACAATAAGTGCAGGTTTTTTTAGTATAATTATAAAGATTAAAATAAAATAGGCATAATGTAACTAATCCAATACGTTGAATTAAAACGAATATTTTTTTAGAATAACTGAAAAACAAGATTGTTTAAGTTATGTACAAAAATAAAACGACAGGGAAAGAAACGTTATCTAGAGTGAAAATACTTTATCTTTCTTTAGCCTAACTTAACTTTACGTCAACATAGTTATTGACGGTAACGGTAAAAGTAAATGTTGCAGTTAACCTTAATCTACTGCTTAGTGAACAATATGGATTCACAAAGAGTCGTTCGACGTGTACTTGTGCTTCGCACAATTTCAACATAAATTATGTCCCACTGCCGTACACAGGTCTCTCCAGTAGAACCTACTTTTTTTCAGCTACCGCAGCATGTTACAAGCCCTGTGTCACGGGAAACTTTACAAACATACAAGTCACGGACACACGGTACACCCAGACTCGGAACAACAGTTTATGGATCACACAAAGTGGTGTCCCGTGAGGGAATCAAACCCTCTTGCGTAGCAGTCGGACACTCTCCCACCGCGCCACAGAGGCAGTCGCATTATAGATCCTGTGGGTAATTGCTATAATCGTCACGATTGGCGAACGGGTAGGTGATCGCAGTAAGGCTTTGAAGTACGCAGAGGACGCTTGTGTTCTGAGCTGCTACCTGTCCTCCGGGTCTTTATTCACTATGGTTTTTTTTCGTTTTCGCGGCAAGTTGGCGCGATTTGGCGCATGCGCGGTGCGCTCAAAGTGGTCCGCGCGCACGCGCGGCGCAATTCTAAACGCAGCTCTCTATATACCTACCATTATGACAAGATTTTGACAGTTAGAAGCGCGGGCTTGACGCGAAAACGAAAAAAAAAAGATAGTGACCCAAGAGGCCTACTCTATTTCAATGAAAACGAAGTTTCGATCAAAAATGAGGTGGTGATATACAGAGTCAGCAACATCAATTGAATCCATTCTTGTCTCTTCCAAGAATGGATAATAATGTTGCAGCAAATTATTATGCATTTTATTGTTTAAATATAATAATTTAATTCATTGTTTTCTCATGGTTATCATTCTTCTCGGTACTAATGTCATTATTATCACAAATTGTCATTGCCGGTAATATCATTTTATATAAAGTCACCGTTTATTCCGAAGCTATCGACTTGATTTAAATGCCTCCAACATACTTTTAATATTTTTTATTATTGAAGCTACAAAATCTACTTATTTTTATTGGTTTTTTATCAAGGTTTACAAAATAGGCATTTTTTTGATAAAATAACAGTTTGAGGAGAACTTCCCATGTGTGAAAGATGCAATTTTTATTATAATAGTAGAAAAAAACATCCTGCAGAAGTAGGTCAATCTTCCCCGTTGACGAGTAATCGCCTATGCACTGTATACTATGCGTTTCAAATGAGAAGATAATCGGGACCGCGACAACTTCACTCTGTACTTGTCAAAATTGTACCGCTACCAACAAAAACTCCCAAGTCGGGTAAAATACGTATGTGTATGGTAATGGAACGGACGTATCATTTATTTGCTTTGAACTATGTACCTAATATTTTTCTTTACTATAATATTAATAGTATTCTTTATTTTTAATAAACACCAAACAAAAATAAGTAAATAGGTTAAATATAAGTCTTTCAGTCGGACGTGATATTTTTTTAACTAAAATTTAACTATAGTTATAAATAGTAAAATACAGTGCTTATATTATATAGTTCATTAAAGTAGGTAGGTACTTCTGTGTAATACTAATGACACCTTTTTGCGAATCATTTTATTGCTGACCTTACGTCATACAATGAAGTTGCACTGATTTGAAACGCATAGTAGAAACTGACAGACAGTATACTTAATATGAAACAAAAACCGGGCAAAAGCATGTCGGACCATGCTCAGTGTAGGGTTCCGTAGCCTTGAACAATCGCATCAGCAGAAGAGCGTATGTTCATGGCAGTTACGCCCTTTTGTTGAGAGACGTAGTTATTTGGCAATAACTCAATGACGGTATATGCGAAATAATTTTAGTTTAAAGTATTTATTTTGCACTATTACACGGGGTGACATGTATGGTAAGCCCCCCCCTAAAAATATTTATTTTTATTATTTAGCTATCAAACTAGCGTCTACTATCTAAGTAGCGGCTACTACAAGACACCATTTCACCAAATTTCATTGAGAAGTCTTTGAGTAAAATGCCTGTGACGTACGGACGGATGGACAGACAGAGACGGATATGACGGTTCCGTTATTTTGCCATTTTGGCTACGGAACCCTAAAAAACGAATGAAACCACAAAAATAATAATAAAAATATTGTACAATCATGATCTAAACGTGTAAGTTAATTTATGTTAAAGGTTACCAAGGATTAATATTATGTAACCAAAAAGTAATCATAATTTAAAGAAAAAAAAAGATGAATACAATAATATCTACAGTTACCATTGATCATTAGGTAATAATATCTATAATAATATAATATCTTGGGACAACTCACACAACGCTATCTGATCCCCAATTAAGCATAGCTTGTACTATGGCAACCAGACAACTGATAAACATACTTATATATTTTTAAATACATACATATTATAGATAAATAACACCCAGACACAGAATAAACCATCGTGCTCATCACACAGTTTTATCCTCGGATCGAATCCAGGACCTCTTGTGTAGCAGTCGGATACACTCACACCGCGCCACAGAGGCAATGAACTAAAATATCAAATCTATCTTTTTCTATAAATGTTTGTCTGTGTGTCCTCTATGCGTTTCGAAACCATTGATCAGATTGTGAAGAACTTTGGTAGGGTGTTCTGGAGGCACGGTTCCTGGCCCAAAAGCCATAGCAAAGCGTGGCCGGGTTCAGCTAGTAAGTAGTAGTATAAGTAGCAAATTTCAGCTTTGTTTGTTTTCAGGGAGTACCCTAACGGTTTTGCTGATCACCAGTGAGTCAAGGTCCTTATTCACGTTCTGTTTCTCCGAGTCACGACCCCTAGCATTTGGATTGACATTGTTATTTTGTGTATTTGTGTGGTAGCGTGATCTGTGAAACCGACGCATACGTGTTTAACTATAAACTGTGAAATAACTTAACAATTTGACGAGTGTGGTCCAGCCAGTGATTGTACTTGAAACCACCACTACCCAGCAAGGTTAAGGGTATAGTATTATGTCATACTTTTGTCTTGAGGCCTCTAGTCTTATGTTAAATAATTACTATCACCCTGGTGTCATAACACCCGCCTACGAGCTTGGGTAAGTGGTTCTAACCGTAATTTTACTTTAATATAAAGGTATTTCAATAAAGCTTTGTAACGAAGCTTAGTAACGCTACCCATTGGGATTAATTCAGGGGAGACGAACTCTGCCTTATACTTATTCTTATACCTTATCAGGATGAATCCCGTAGCTTACATTCAGGTAAGAAATCTGGGTACAACAATACAACGAAATGCTTCGAGAAAAGGTAGGGTAGTGCCCTGAGCCCCCTGATTTTATGGCTAACATAATCAATTATGTAATGATTAAAATACGTACTAAATATAAAATAATAATCATGTTTTATATAGGTAAAACGTGGATATCTGTTGTCGATATAAAAACTATCCCAGGACTCAAACTATCTTCATATACAGGTTGATTTGTAATATACAAATAACCCCCCCCCCTCGTGACACTAAATAACTGTGTAATATCAGATTTGAAAAATATTTCATATATTAACCCTTAATCATCTACCACTTGTTTTTGGAGTTATGACCTTAACCACCTAAAGACTATTTTACTGGAGTAAAAGCGTTGTTTATTCTTAGGTTAGTAGGTGGTGAACGGTTAATTTGTATTTTTTTTTCAAATTTTTTATTAAAAAGTCATTTTGTGTACCTAATGTTAGAAAGCCAAGAGCGGGAGGTTATTAGTATATTAAAAATCACTCTGTATATAACGTGTAACAGAAAGATGTGATCAAATTTCAACAGCGGAAAGTGTATGTTATAAGTACTGTGTCTACCATGGTGCTTTATACGACTGCATTGTTATTCCATACAGGGGTGAATCCAGGATTTGATTCTGGAGGCACGACGGGGAGGGTAATTTGGTTTCACTCGACACCGGCCAAGTGTGAGCAGCACGCGCGACGGAGGGGAGGGTGCCCAAAAAAAAACGTTAACACAATACATATATTTGCATAGTTACTGCATCAGCCTATCGCAGTCGACTGCTGGACATAGGCCTTTCCAATTGCACGCCACTTAGTTCTATCTTCGGCTTCTCGCAACCAGCTCCTGCCAGCCGTTTTACGTAAATCATCACTCCACCTGGCCTGAGGGCGTCCTACACTACGTTTGCCGAGACGCGGTCTACACTCAGTTACTACATAGTTACGGCGTTCTCTAATTACTATATTTTAGTAGCGGAAGGCGTATTTTATTCAGATATCAGTAAACACAGCAATGTATGTTATACGGATTAAATTGACGTTAAGCCTTATAAGACATTGCGGGTGTCGAAAAATAAAAAAAAAATATTTTCAAATACGCGCGAGCTCGACGTGACCTTGACTGTCGTGCGAGCCGAGAGACAGCCCACTGCCATTAGCCCCTTCAAGTGGCGCGCTGCCCGAATATACCTAAACTACGGAGTGACTCCCCCCTGATAATACTGCGCACCGCGCGGTAGTGTATTTGCCTACTCAGCGCAGTCAGTCTTACTAATGGGCGCGAAATACAAAAAATAAAGTAACACCATGTGGGCCAACCACAAAAGCCCAGCGGGCCACATGCTGCCCGCGGGCCGCAGGTTGGGTTATATAGCTGCTTTAGATTCTATTCTATACTTCACACATGAAATAGCTCATATAATGACAGTACACGTCATACAGTCGCTTGTCTACATTCAAAGCACCACATATCCAGTCTGGTTTGTTGTAGGGTCGACCGATAGCAAACTCATGGTATACCTCGGAGACAGGTACATCTGAAACAATAAAAAAGGCCTTTAAAAGCCCCACAACTAAAATTGTATATTGCCGGTCAGTGCAAATCGTTAAAATTACAGTTTTTAAAGGAGCGTCTAAATGGGCCATTTTTTATGGCTATTTGTGACGGCAATGCTGTGGCCGGCAACATGGTAGTACTCTCCAATATTGATTTGATGGTTGCCGGAGGATCGTTGAGCGATCTATTTTCCACAATGTTGCCCGGCCAATTTGGTTGTTGTTTCAGTCGCCCTCTATTTTATTGTTGCCGGGTTGTGGAGACTAGATCATGCGAAAGACAATTAGACATATTGCCATTATTGGCCGAGCAATTCATTGCCAATAGTGCCGCCACAAATTACCGTAAAATGGCCCGTTTAGACGCCCTTTAAAAGTTCCGCAAAATCAATCCGAAAGTATTTGTGTGGCCACTAATGAAACTACCATGTGGAAGACGCATTGACGCTTATGATGTAAGTCTTCCATTTGGAAGTACGAAAGAAGGCTACACTAAAAACTGGTGTCAACTCTTTGTTACTGAAAAAGTAAAGAAAACAAATTTGAATCTATTTGACATTTTGCGAGACTGTCTTTTTATTTCATGACTAAGGTAGCCATGATTATACATAGTGTCAAATCATGGTTACTATGGCTCAGAGCGATTACTAAAGCCATAGCATTTAGTCATCGATTGATTGATTGGGCTTTAGTCATTAATCTGAGTACTATAATCACGATAAATAACGTGGGCCTCTTTACTAAATGAGACGATATAAAACCCCTAGGCACAGTTACGATAACTCAATAAGCTAATTAAGTAATTGGCGTGTCGTAATGTTCTTCCATTTTTTTGTATTAATGTTAAGTTTTTGACAGACGTCCACTCCATTTGGTTTGATGGATTCGTCAGTGGCCGTTCTGAGGAGAATTGGATGTCTTCCATTCGGACGTGCGCTTTTCATTTAATTGACTGGCCTGTTGGTTTAGTGGTTAGTGACCCTGACTGCTAAGCCAGATGTCGTGGGTTCCCCACCCAGGACAAAACTTTGTGTGATGAGCACGATTTTTTATTCAGTGTCTGGGTGGAATTTATCAATAACATGTATGTATTTAAAAATATATAGGTAAGTAAGTTCTTATCTGGTTTCCATAGTACAAGCTCTCCTTAGTTCGGGATCAGATAGCGTTGTGTGAGTTGTCCCAAGATATTAGATATATTTAGACTTATACAAGAAGGTTATACTAAAGCCAGGTGTCAACACTATTACATTTATTACTGAAGAAGTAAAGACAACAAATTTGAATTTATTTGACATTTCACAATGCCATCTTTCATGGGACCATAGACCATAGGAACCATGGTTTGACACTATTTAATAATAATAACAATAAATGGCGTGGCGTAATGGACGACGTCTGTTTGCAATTCCAAAAACGGACGATGTCCATTCAAATGGATTACGTTTTTAGACATTCAGGATAAGTTATTGACAGACGTCCACTCAATTTGGATCGATGGACGCATCGTCAGAAATTTGTATCTGTATACATCACAATTTTTTTTTAATAAAAGACGACTCCCGCACTAGGGTACAAGCCCTGTGTCGCGGGGGATTTTACAAACATACAAGTCATGGACACAAAGTACACCCAGACTCGGAACAACAATTTGTGGATCACACAAAGTGGTGTCCCGTGTGGGAATCGAACCCACGACCTCTTGCGTAGCAGTCGGACACACGCCCACCGCGCCACAGAGGCAGCCATTTCAAACTCGAAATGACATTTGCAAAAAATATTTTGCGTTATAGTAAGATAAAGTGCTTTTATGTGACCTGGTCTAAAGGCTCATGCTTAAGTTGAAATTATAAAACACTAATCTAAACTTCATCTGTGTAAATTTTATACATATATATTTTGTGTTATATAGAATTTTTTACCATTAATCATATCATGGAAAGAAGTGATTTGACTAGAAAAACCGGTGACGTCATAGTTCAGTATTTGTCTATGATCTCATTTCTTAAAAAGTTGTTAGTTTGACTAGGTGGAAACAGGGTGCGGTCTATTTGGTAGAAACTTGATACTCCGAAACCTACACACATCAAAAGTGTCTAGGGATCAACATATATTTTTGCAATAACTTTTCTCCTGATTGATTTTTTTTTTTTATTTCTTTAAGGATTCATCAAATAAAGTGTTTTCGTTTGTCACAGTAACGATAAACCAAGTCACCTTTGCATTAATAAAGAAATTTGCCATTTTCCTAATAAAGGGATTTTTGACATTTGAACCACTAACATTAAAGTTCGAAAAAAAGACTGAAATAACAGTTTTCTTTAAAATTTTATTGGGTAACTTAAACAATTAATAATCCGTGTTTCTACCGCGAACACTAACAACACAAGAACATCGGTTTGGCATAC
The DNA here is from genome assembly GCA_945859575.2 of Herminia tarsipennalis. NCBI lineage: Eukaryota > Metazoa > Arthropoda > Insecta > Lepidoptera > Erebidae > Herminia > Herminia tarsipennalis. The sequence continues at coordinate 18,535,155 of OX243854.2, read as the reverse complement.
TCAAAATGAGTTCATCCAAATCACGCTGTGGAATGGCCGCCCATGTTCGTTGCAACAACAAAAAAAGGTCTTCTTGCGACTGGATACCCTCCATATTCGGCAGAGCTCTTCTCTGTAGCATATCCCATGCATGCTCAATCGGGTTCAAGTCTGGCGACTGAGCAGGCCAGGGCAGGACATTGATGTTAGCTGCGGCGAGAGTCTGTCTTACAACTCTTGCGGTGTGCGGTCGTGCATTATCATGCATTAACTGAAATAAGGGACCGATTTGCACTTGTAGAGGAACGATGACGTCTGATACAATCGTCTCAGCATAAATTTGAGCGTTGAGGTTGCCTCTGATCCAAATCAACTCAGTTCTTCCGCCGATCCAAATACCCGCCCATACCATGATGGTTCCACCACTATAAGGATGGACTTCCTGGCAGGATTTTAATCGCTGTTGGCGTCCAGGGGTTCTCCAGTGTCGTATACGTCTTGTATCCGGTCTCATACCAAAACGAGACTCATCAGAAAAGCACACGAAACGCCATTGTTCTTCTGCCCAATTTCTGTGTTCAAGAGCCCATTGATATCGAATCCTACGATTGTGCATTGCTATAGGTGGTACCCGTAGCGGTCTTCGGGAATGAAGGTTCACTTCATGCAAGCGGTTTCTGACTGTTTGGTCGCTAATTAAGTTCCCTGAAGAGTGATGAAGCCTCACGGCTAACATCATGGCGGTTATTGTTGGACCTCTTCGAGTTAAGATTTGAATGTATCGGTCTTGTCTCCGTGTGGTGCAGCGATACCGTCCTCCATGGCGCTCAGCCACGGTACCAGTGCTTCGGTAACGTGTCCAAAGTCGACTGATAACACTCTGACTTGTATTCAGAGCTAAAGCCACAGTACGTTGCCGGGAACCAGCTTCTATCATTCCCACGGCTCTGAGCATTTCTTCCCTGCTTAAATGACGTCGCCGCTCCATAATAACGTTGGTTTTAATCAGTAGTAGGGAAACAGTAGCACTAATAATGTCTTCAATGCGTTGTATGTTTTTATAGGGAAAATATTGACAGCTGATTTTCATCTTTTACTCGAATTTGATTCACAGTTCCTGATTCAAATTATGAAATGCACCAAAAAGGATCCATATAAATTTATAAAATCATAAATTTATTACAAAGCCACATCTCAATCTCAAGAAATCCGCATAAAAATGCTTGATCCCTAGACACTTTTGATGTGTGTATTTGGGATAACTGACTTCGCAGAAACTTCTTTAGTCGATCATTTATTAGGCATAAAAAATATTTGACATAAATATTTTTAGGCATAATGTGCTTATGACCGAATTTAGAATGGCATACATTTAAGATAGTAGAATTTTTATTGGCATAATTACCTTTGGCATAGTTAAAATTTTGTATAATTTCATTTAGCATAACGTTCATTTAGAGTACAGATTATTTGGCATAATTTGACTACGCAAACTATGAAGATCATAGAATTTCAATTAGAATAATATAGATTGGGTTACTTTCTTCTTTAAAAATGCGTAGGTTAGGTTAGGTTAGAACTGTGACTTCTTATGCACGAGCCGAGCGAGCGAAGCGAGCGTGCCGCGGCAGCGGCCGGCGAGTGCCAGAAACGAACATGCTCTCATGGGCAAGGATATAAAAACCAAATAATTATCATTAAATCAACTTTTATTTATTACAATTACTAAAAAAAAAAACAATTAAATTAATCAGAAAACAAAATTAAACTAATCTTATATTAGCTCCTATTGCTTTAAGGTACCCAATTATATGTTTTGTTCCGGCTCATTTCACATAACCAATAATAGTATTTATTATTTTGCACTTTGTTTCTTTCGTAAATAAATCCATTCATATCTAATTTAATTCCACCTTTGCTTGATTTAAACACTTTTAAAACACTTTCTACTGAATTTTCCATATTTAATATACTTTAACTTGTTTTGATCAACACAATAACACAATATCGATATGACAAATAAGGGTACCCGACAACTAATAATGATTCATGTGATTACTACCTCCAACAAATAGCAATAGTAAAAATGATAACGCCTGATTAGAAAAGTGTTGCAATAATCATAAAATATGATTCTTGCTGTAAGCATTATGCGAAATGATGGTTCTACTTTTAAATAGTTATGGATAAGAAATATATGCCAAAAGATGAATCTGGTTTTGAACTTTCTGCGATGTGATGATTATACATTGTGATTATTATGGATACCAAAATTATGCGTACAGATGATTCTGACTTACAAAATTATGGGTTTCAATGTATGCTAAATGAGTTTATGCCAAACGATATTCTGCGAAAAGAGTTTATGCTATTAGTTGTTATGCAATATAAAATTATTACTTAAAAAGTTCTACTATAATAGGTGTACCCGTGGAAACAAGCTCGTTTAAAAAAATACAAAAGCGAATTAAAATGTCGATGACGGCTGCTAGCTTAGCCTCGTGACCATTTCGGCAAGTAAGAGCCCAATCAAATTATTTATTTCTAATGAAACTTTAAATAAAAAAAATTAGTTTCTCTTAAAAACAGCATGAACATAAGTACTCCAAAGGTTATAATTGTGGTTCATGTCTTATTGTGGATGTTTGTACCCTCACCAAACATACTGGTTCATTCAGTAAAATTAGTTTTTTAAAACTTGATGATTTTAAAAGAGTGGCTGGTGTGGTCTTCTTTCTTCTTCTGATGTAAAAGCAATAGGTACTATTCTTAGATTTTTTATAAAACTAGCTAAGTAAGTGGGTACTCAATACAATACAAAAAACATGCACTTGACATACAAGCTGATAACAAATCCCATAAAAACTGTGATAAAATATGAATTTATGTAAATAATAATTTATTTTTCAAATGACTTTCGTTTTACGTGTATAGCTCAAAACGAAATTCGACAAAGTCATAAGACTGAATTTTTATCAGCACTTTCAGTTACTTCAGAGTCATAAGCACGTCTTAGTCAAAAATATATATTTTTTTTTTTAAATCTATATCATGCTTGTCATACACATCTTGTTCGCGTTGGCTGCAGGTGAGGTTCGTCTAAATTTTGTTATCTAACTAATCAATTTTCTCCCCGTATTCAGAAGTTACAAATGTTTTTTTTACTTAAATTCGTTTAGTTTTATTTCACGACTGTACTCTGTCCAGTTGCTAATCTGTCCACCTGAGAATCTGTCCAGTTGCGAATCTGTCCACTTGCTACGGAGGGTGTTTTATCATAATATGTCTGTGTCCAATTTAACTGAGTGTAAATGTTACTGTTTTTTTAAAGATTACTAATATGTGAGATAATGTGGGACTGTGGTTCCATATTACTAGCGATCCATTTAACCCCTCCAGCTAAGCTCAATGGCTTGTGTTAGGAGTGAGTTCACAGGCCCGTTCATGAAGGTGGCGAGAGATACACGGCGAGTTTTTAGTGAGTACAAACGCCACACTACTTCCATATTCTTCCCCGGACGGTAAGTGGTGTTCGTTAGGATTTTCCCCGCCAAATAATAAAAAAGAGTTAGTTCACGTCCGCCGGTAGTTTAATGGGTATAGGTGTACCAAAATTATCACACATACAAAAACTATGACATTCATACATGGATAAAAAATAGCCTATGTCACCCGGGGTTACTGTAGCTTCACAATGAAGTAAGAATTTTTCAAATACGTCCAGTAGTTTCGGAGCCTATTCAATACAACCAAACAATCAAATCTTTCCTCTTTATAATACTAGTACTAGTATAGAAGTATAGATAAGTTGTGGTTTTATAAGGCAATGTTAACTGACAGTGCAATTTCCCCAGTTGACATTAATCATTTTCTTTTTAATAAGAAAACTTCAAATTAAATAATTCAAAATAGCAGTATCGAATCGAATTGATCGATTTAAAATCGATACTCTGTTGGATGAATGATGTCTTACGATTGAAACGATTCTGTTTAAGGTAGGTTCATAACTTAAACGCTCGCGTGACGTCATGCGCGGTGGGGATAAAGTGGCACGCTCTGTTTTCATACTGTTACAGGAAGATGTGGCATCTCTTTTGATTCTCATCATCTTTGTTGTATACTATGGTATACAATAATAACCTACTGTAGCAAGAGGCAGACAAGAGGTACCCAAAACAACCGTCTGCCGCCTCCCTCAAACAGTTGTATCCCCTAAAGATCCGGGCCCCCTAGCTCCGCCTAACGTGCCACACTGTGACACTATCCTGCCGCTCTAAAGCAAACGTTTACATTGTTCACAGTCGCACACAGCCGATTGTTCTTTGCGCCCGAGGTAGGGTGCCGCATTATAGAACAGAAAATTCCTGCTTCTTCATGGGAGGACGCTCGCCGCCGATGTGATGATAGCGGTAATGTACCTCATTTCAAGTAGTACTTACCTTTACAGTACGTCGTAGACAGACAGACCGACAGACTTCATCGATAAATGGGCTATCCAACAATGAAAGAATTTTTCAATTAGGATCAGTAGTTCCCGAGATTATCGCGTTAACGATGGTTAGTAAATAATTTTTTTATACACTGGCCGAATTTATGTCCTGAAAAGATGAATAAACTGTATAAAAACAAAAGTGTATAAAAACATTTATTTACTAACCATTGTTTAAATTTACCTAAAAAACGTGTCAGGGTCTTGAATACTTTTTGAAATTTTATTGTAGACTTGTATACTCATTTAACTACTGGTACTTGATTGACCGAGCTTCACTTGGTTTTTTTTTAAAGAAGTGTTTTAAAGATGAAACCTAGCTAAATCGATTTATCGCCCCCGGAACCCCTGCATATAAAATTTTATGAAAATCGCTGGAGCCGTTGCAGAGATTCAGATTATATATATTGGTATACTAGAACAATTTATTCGCTGACTCCTGTTTTAGTATTAAAATAATTAAACATCTAACTTGTGTGTGGAATATAAAATTACTTATAAAACTTACGTTTGAGCGTGCATTTTTTTTTTCTTAAATTATCATATAACTTCGCACCGCTGAGTCGACACGCATATTATGAAATTGTTCTTCGGAACTGGGCTAAAATATTTGTTTCAAACTGTTTAATTTCTTATTTAATAATTATTTGAAAAATGCGTGTTTTTTTTGTATTTTACCTCTATAAATTATATTATCTTGATTTAAAGAAACTTAATACGTCCAATGGTCGCCAACAGAAGGAGGTCGCGCAACCGGCGAAACGACCCTATTACCTTAGGTACTAATGATGGATCTATTCCGCGATAGGTCGACATAACAACAGAAAATATATGAAGACAGAGAAAGGACAAAATGTGAAGCTGTGCGCGTCCTACAACCGCGCTGAGCCTATTTTCTTCAAATGTATTTGGGCTTTCATTTTAATCTTGTTTACATTTTTGTCTTTATTTGTATTTACCTACCCACTAAAAAAGATTTCAAAAATTGCCATGTCAACCAATCGCAGATTATAGATTGTGGAGGGCAAGGTGTTAAGTCCCTCCAACACAAAGGGAGGATCCTCCGACCAGGCGAGGTGATCGTGCCTGGCGGGCCGCGGCCCAACGGTTAACGTTGGGTACTTGTATTTATAGTTAGCAGCTGTGAAAACTTCTATTCGCGTCAGGATTTGACGCGAGCTGTCAAGTGTCAATTTATTTTATATTATTATATGTGGGTACCGCCACATACATCTTCATTTTCCCCCTCTTCTTCTACCTCGGTATTGCCAATAGATTTTATTATTCAATGCATAAAATACCTACTATCATAATGTTATTTATAGAATTTACTTAATCATTTGTTACAGGATTCATACTGGCTTCGCCGATAAATTTAAATATGCTCAACTTTTTAAAAAAAAAAGTCAGCGTGAACAATCACACGATCGCTTATTTCATTGGCACGAGGGTGTACCAATCGGAGTATGGTCGTGTAAAATTCCTTTCGATAGAAGGTTAGTATTTGATACAGACCGTTGGGAACGGCGACGTTATTCTTTAAGAAACAAACGTTCAACAATTGCACCAAGTGCGAATAGCTCTTGTACAGTAGCAGTAGGTACACGGATACACCGCAGTGTAGGGGCTGCTGGCACACACTAGTTAGCTAGTCGGTGTAGATATGTAATTTACATCGACGACAACAAAGTACTACGCTGGAGCCGTTGCCGAGATTCAGATTATATATATTGGTATACTAGAAATTTAATTTATTAATTTATTCGCTGACTCCTGTTTTAGTATTAAACTAATTAAACATCTAACTTGTGTGTGGAATATAAAATTATTTATAAAACTTACGTTTGAGCGTGCATGTTTTTTTTTTCTGAAATTATCATATAACTTCGCACCGCTGAGTCGACACGCATATTATGAAATTGTTCTTCGGAACTGGGTTAAAATATTTATTTCAAACTGCTTAATTTCTTATTTAATAATTATTTGAAAAAACGAGTGATTTTTTTTGTATTTTACCTCTATAAATTATATTATCTTGATTTAAAGAACTTAATACGTGCAATGGTTGCCAATAGAAGGAGGTCGCGCAACCGGCCAATCGACCCTATTACCTTACGCGATGGGTCGACATAACAACTGAAAAATTATGAAGACAGAGAAAGGACAAAGTAAGAAGCTGTGCGCGTCCTACAACCGCGCTGAACCTATTTTCTTTAAATGTAAACAAAGTACTTTTAAAATTTGTTTTTTTTTTAAATTGGAGCAGGTAATGGCACTTCTTTCTACTCAACAAGAAATCATACACTAAACAAAACTCATACACTTAACAAAAAAAACCTCATACACTAAAAAGGAGAAGAAGTGACAGAGAAGGTAACATAAAATATAAATAAAATACAGGAAAAAAATGATTTTTTTTTAGAAGAATAACATGATAACCTTAAGTCGAGAGTGGAAAATCAAGAGCAAGGATTATATTAAATGGAGAGACAATCAAGACAACGCAATTTAGTCTTCTTAGGATTGGAGGAACACGTAAAATCCTACTCAAAGGAGTGGTCCATTTGTCAATACATTTTAGGCCTGGAAAGGACTTACACAAAACCATGTTTGTTTTGAAGATAAATGACTACTCTATTACCCTGTATAATTCTTTTTCCCATAAAACTTGGTGGAAATGAGATAAGAGATATTTAAAATGGAAATGATTTCATATCAGAAAACATTACTAGCAATGCCGTTCACCACTCCAGCTAAGCTCAATGGCTTCTGTTAGTTGCACAAAGACTAAGTTCTTACCCAATTATCACATAATCAATTCATTTTTAACAAATTACACTCGTTAAACTCGGAACTCTAAAAATAATGGCAGGACAGTTTGCCGCCATTTTTACAACACCAAATAGAATTGAATCACTGAATGAAATGAAAAACAGCACTAATGACATGACAGATGAAAAAGTGTTTCAAATACTTTGATTTATACTATCGATATAAAAATAAAAACCAATTGCGACCAAATAATTATACAACACAATTATATTAAATATTTCTTTACTATTTTACCAAATATATTCCTAAAATAATTAAAAATGTTGTTTTATAATAAACTAAAAAAGATAATTTATCCTTAATTACAATTTCTACCTATCATTCATCCGCCATTACCGTAAACTAATACTCAAAAATAAAAATCATTAAAACTTAAATCTTTCAAGTTTTATCAAAACTGAAAATCACATACTGATTTCAAAAAATATTAAGTATAGTTAAGTTAGTTAAGATCGACATCTTAAAAGAAAAAGGAGCTCTAAAAGAAATACCATATTATATAAAATAAAACTTCTCCCTATCAGTTCTACAAATAAGAAGTGACAAGCTTATTCTACTAAATATTTCATCCAAAGAACTGTTAAACAATAAAATAAATCTATAAAAATCTCCAGATAATAACAAAAACAACCATGCCGAGCGGATATCTTAAGCAAACAAAAAGAACAAAACCGGACACAGTACAAAGGTATTTAAGCTTTACCAAAACCGAGCATACTAAAGTATCTAACAAACAAAAATAACAATAATAACAAAACAAACACACAAGCCAACATCAAAAATATATAGCAACGAACCGGCCAGCCTCTCCCAGAAAACAACAAACAAACTGAAAAAACTACATCAACACATAACACACATTCTCCAAGCCGGCTGGTCCCCGTGGAAGAGTACGACCAAAACCCTCCAGGGAAACCACAAATAAAAACCACTAACCTGAACAAAAACTCGAAGAATTGTATAAAAATTGAAACTTATAATGTCAGGTCTTTGTCATCAATACACCGATACTTAGAACTCAATAATGCCCTGAGAGATATAAACTGCGACATACTAGGACTCTCAGAAACAAGAGAAATGGGTAGCCACATAGAAGAGTATTCAGACTATGTTTTCTGGTATATAGGACAAACAAAGGAATTGTATGGAGTCGAATTTTTAATAAAAATAGGCATGGAAAAATAATATAACTAACTTTACTGGCATTTCGGAGCGAGTAACGAGTATTACAAATGAAATTGGCAGACTAAACATTGCACCCACGGAAAGATCAGACGATAAAGAAGTACAAAAATTCTACAATTATCTGAAAAAAACTCACACACTAGCCGATAATATTAGGTGACTTCAATGCAAAAATAGGGCAACCCAAAAAAGAAGAAAAACTCTTAATGTTTATTATGGGCTAGGCCAAAGAAAGGGAAGAAGCGAAAGACTGGTTGAATATGCATTTGAATATAGACTAGCAATATGGTACGGATGTTGATTTACTTTGGAATAACATTGTAGTGCTTGCACTGCTGATCGTAACACACATTTTGATTTGCGAGACAGTGTAGTTTTAAGATCTTGATGTATAATTTCTGCTTGATGTATAAGATCTTGCTGATTTAAGATAATCGATTGAATCAGGCATCACATGGCGGAAATCCGTCTTAAGTAGATTATAACAATTATAACAATAAATTAATCTGGGAATCGCGACGATTGAAGTAGTAAGGAAATTCCCTTAATACAACAATCAAAATAGATTGACAGACTGCACTCATAAAGAGGGACCTGCAACAAAGGTAGTCTCACCAAGTCGAGTGGTATTCACCTCCGGACCCTTGACTTGCAATATTCCGCTTCCACAAAGTGAAACTTCTACACGTGTTTCGCCTCTACACGAGGCATCCTAAGGACAGTTTGGCATGAAGATGCCTCGTGTAGCGTAAGATGATGAGGTGAGCAAAAAGAAACAATCTGTAATTTATAAATTTACGTCTGACAGCTGCAATAGTAAATTCCGATCGGTTTGGCCAATCCAAACTGGTCGGAATTTTGACACCAGATACAAAGATCAAAAATTATTTAAAAAAGGACCCAGCAGAAGATGGACTTGGAATTCATCAGACGAAAGTGTTAAAAAACGAAATCGACTACATTATGAAGTTCTCAACAACATAAAGTTCCGGACAGAAAATAGCTATAAGTAGTTAGAGCAACAGTACTATTGAGCCAAGCGAAAAAAAGTAGAAAAGACTTTAAACCACTACCAAAAATCCCGAAAATTGAAGAGGAAACATGACGTAGTGTCTTGTTGCCACATAGACAGTCTCAAATTAAACATCGAAAACAGACTAGTAGATATCAGGAATATTCAACTTTACTACGATGCGCTAGAAGTAACAATAACAAAAAGTTTGATAAGCCAAAATAATCTTAAAAAAACGACACAAAATATTTAACGAAGAAACAATAACCATAATTAACAAACGCAATGAACTAACTACAAGAAAGAATAAAGATGCTGATACAAGAAAGAACTAAGCAAATTATTTAAGGAAACTAGCAAAGTGATTAAAAGAGACTATAGTAAGCACAGACAAAGAATAATAACAGAAAATCTAAACAAATTCAGAAGCACAAAGAATTAAAATGAAGAAAAACTTGGATACAAAAATTGGGAGGCTGACATATAGAAAGTAAAAAAAGAAACCAAGAACTATGCAAAAACAAAAATAAAACCATCGAGGAAGAAGTAACAATAACAAAAAGTTTGACAAACCAAAATAATCTTAAAAAAACGACACAAAATATTTAACGAAGAAACAATAACCATAATTAACAAACGCAATGAACTAACTACAAGAAAGAATAAAGATGCTGATACAAGAAAGAACTAAGCAAATTATTTAAGGAAACTAGCAAAGTGATTAAAAGAGACTATAGTAAGCACAGACAAAGAATAATAACAGAAAATCTAAACAAATTCAGAAGCACAAAGAATTAAAATGAAGAAAAACTTGGATACAAAAATTGGGAGGCTAACATATAGAAAGTAAAAAAAGAAACCAAGAACTATGCAAAAACAAAAATAAAACCATCGAGGAAGCCAACGAAACAAAATTGTTATAACACGGAAACAATTAGACCGATAGAAGAAAAAGATATATCTGAAACAACTTAAATCAGATTAAAGTCTGGATGGAATAACCAATGAAGCTTTGAAAAGAGGCACACCAGTTTTACTTAAACCAATCACAGAATTATTCAACCTTATACTAGAAGCTGAAATCGTACCAATTCAATGGTGCACGTCAGACATCATACAACTTTATAAAAATATAAATTATATAATTTAAAAAACCCTCCTGCAAAAAAACGGAAACAACATAATAGCATGCAGTCGGAGGCATCAATTAATCCTGTAGAACTTAAAAATTGTACCTCCGACTGCATGATATTAAATGTGAAGGGTATCTTGCTTCCGTCTTTTTTCAGGCGGATTTTTAAATTATTTTTTTCATTTACATTGTTTTTTAGCATTTTTTATTCCAAATTACATTTATTTAAATGTAATTTGGAATAAAAAATGCTACCCAAGTGCCTGGGTTTCACGGTTCAAATTGCAAGGATTCCACTGCAAGGATTTGACTGAATAATTGGTACTATATATATACGTCCGTCCCTACAACTTACTTATTTACATATCGTTCGATCGTATAAACTCTTTACCACTATACAATATTCTAATTCGTTACATACAGACCGTATTTTTAAGCTTTTTTTCTTAAATTGCCAAATTATCGGGTTGTCACCTATGACCTTAACAGACATTGTGTCATTGTCACGTTTAAATAAATAGGTTTCGATACTATCAAAACCTATTTATTTAAACGTGATAGAGTGCGCCACTAGGTATAAAACTATCGAATCGATAGTTTTATACCTAGTGGCGCACTCTATCATTACTCTTCAGGGAAGGAACTCGACAAGATGCCTGTGCCTGTGCACAACAATATTCAAAAACTGAATCTTGGGCGCGGAGACTGCTTGTCTATAGACCGGTACGGAATACACTCAGTGTCCTGCTATGCGCGCATGCCGTTCATTTGCTATGAACGGCTCAGCGATACGGACGAGTGCGGCTCAGGTGAGATTCATTGTAACTCTACACTTACGGTCAGATACTGTTCTACTAAATTCCTTCTTTACCTAAGCCTTGGCTAGTTTCTTTGATTCAAATATATTAAATATCTGCTTGACGCTGATTTCCCTGGGTTGGTTAAAATAAGAACATTGACGGAAAAACCAAAATGAGAATTTGAGTGTTTCAGTAAGTTATTCGTGCATCGTTCGTACAAACGTTTGAATCACACCTGATGTAAAAGTAGCTACCACGTCCACCGGCCGCGGTTGACGTCCACGAGCAGAGCTGCGGAGGACATATCACATACCTGGCGAATTCTCTGCGCGATTAGATCACCACGCCTTACTCGCCCCCGCACCACAAGTTCGAGTGACCTTTACCTCTGTGTCTTATTATGTTGTGGTTTCCACAGCCACAACCACGACTACGAGCACAACCACGACCAAAACCACGACCACAACGACGACCACAGCCACAACGACGACCACAGCCACGGTCCCCTCAGGTGAGTCGCGTGATAGAGAGCTTGCAGCCCTCTGCGGTGCTTGTCTTAATACTTACAATAGAAAACGTAGCTTCTCGTCTAGTACGGAACCATAGAAACTTGGAAAATAGTTCAATACATTACGCTACCTTCGTATTATAAACAATTGATGTGATTGTAACGCCGTCTGAAAGTTATCCGAAGCGATAATACTCATAGAAAATTATCGATTTCATGTATTCGATTGTTTCTTCAGCTCTGTGTCTTATTATGTTGTTGTTTCCACAGCCACAACCAATTCTGGGACCACAACCACGGCGCCAAGAACTCTTATGGTCCCCCCAGGTGAGCCGCGCGGTACTATGTAGGTACCTAGCTGCGCACGATATAGGGCATGCGGCCCTGCGTTGCTGGTCTTAATACTTACAATAGAAAACGGAGCTTCTCGTCTAGTACGGGACCATAGAAACTTGGAAAATAGTTATAAACAATTGATGTAATTGTAACGCTGCCTTGTAAAGTTATCCGAAGTGACAATTCTCATTGAAAATTATCGATTTCATGTATTCGATTGTTCCTTTGGGATCTTATATTTTATGTTTCGCACATCAAAAGAGAAATACGGAAGCCCTATAGGATCACTAGAAAAATACGAATAAATACCTGTGCATGTCTGGAAACCTATGGAGCAGTGGCAAAATCAATCTTCTCAATTTTTCTGCAGCCTCAGTGGCGCCGTGTGAGTGCGCACTGTGCGCCTGCTGCGTGCCAGACGTTGTAGGTTCGAGTCTCACACGGGACGCCGCTTTGTGTCCCGCGACACGGTGATTGTTCCAAACAAAAGATACGGCTGTTTATACTCCATTTATGCCGCATAATTAGACACTCTTAAGGGAGTCAAAACTTATATACGAGTACTTCACGTAAAGACAAAAGAAACTAACTATTTTGCAATTACCAACTTATTTGCAGTTGGTAAACTAACGGCGATGTATAGGGAGAACGGTTTTCCAACTGCAAAGGTAAGTTTGTCTCTTATCCCTATTTATTTGTCGTCAGAGAGACGGATTCCAAATATAAATTTGTACTGAACCCTCGAAGTGTAATCAAAGTTTATACGGGAACTTTTTCTACAAAATGAATTCTATAACTGCATTCCTGTGAAATGGTTGGTAAAATATTGCTGATCGTCTGTAATAAATCTAATAATTTTAGAGCTGGTAGGTTAAATTTGGTTAAGTAATAATTGATTTATCTTTTACCATAACTAATTCTTTTGAGTGTCTACCAGAAAGCTCGACGTCATTTTAAATAAAGCGCGGTAGCCTAATGGCTAAGACATCGGTCTCGCAATCGTAAGGTTGCGGGTTCGAATCCTACCCATTATACTATTGACGTGAACCTACTCCTAACACATGCCATTGAGCTTAGCTGGAGGGATTAACAGAATTGCTAGTAATGTGGGATAAAAATCCCACATTGCTAGTTATCTTTAAAAAAAAGCCATCTACACACAAAACTGTTAAATTTTAGTCAGCGAAACTGTTGGTACCTACGTAAACCGTTGAAACCATTCATTGTATTATTAAGTATGTCGAAGCGCCACGGTGGCCGTACAAGCTATTAGCGGCTCTAATTAACATTATGGGAAATGGTAATCGATCATATGAACGCGGATACCTCGAGCAAGGTATAGTCCGCCAACAGTTCTAATCATTTCGATTACCCAAATTCCACTGCATCACTGACCCTATAACCACACTAACACTTTGCACACACGACTTTAAAAATAGCGACGTCTATCGTAAGACGTGTTGTCGCTACGACCGCTTGAGTAAGACTGCCAAATTAGACTCACTGCACTAAAGATCTTGCGGCAGGCATGTTTAAATGAGTCAATAGACTTCCTTTTTAACCAAAACAGATACTAGGTCAACGGGAATCAATTAGCGTTTTAATAATTCTCCGACACGGCCTTCCTGATCTTCACCCGTCCTTGGGTGTATGTCTGTAACACCGAAGATTCAATAGAAATAAACCCCATGGCTAGCATCAAATGTAATGTGGTTACAACAAAACATTAGTTAAAGATAAAGATAACATATCTTTATCTTTAACTAATGTTTTTTGTTAAAACATGAGTGATGAATAGAGATGTTTACAATAAATGTTTTAGTAACATCATGTTTTGTCATGTAGACGTACAAAATAAATTATTTTTTTATAGAATATATAAAATTAAATTAGACTGTTATAAATTAAATAGGGTAAAAATAAATATTAAATTATACAAAATCAAATAATAACAATCACATAGTCATAGATACAATTACAATTTATAAGTAATAAAAATTCTGAAATGGTATAATACGCTTTGCCTAAAAAGTAACATAACATGAAAAGAGCAATCAGAGCATCGTTGATTTCTTGATTCAAATCACAAACGAAATAATTAAATCTGTTTGGCATGTGATTCACTTGTAAACCAGTAACCTCCAGTTACTCAATTATTCAAATGCACATTCCACCTGAATCGCCAAGTCTCTCCAGACTTCATGGTTTCGTACAAAAGTCAGACACCCACCACAGTTGATTGCAATACCACGTACTCACGGACTACTGTTACCAGCAGATACCGATTTCTACTGAGCTACGGCTTCACATATACTAGTTTTACTAGTTGCCTGAAATTAATTTGTGCAATATTTTGTTGTTTCATGATGTCTAATGTAGTTTCTTATCAACACAGCGCTTCCTCCGTGAGCATTGCCGTCTGGGTGCATGGAGTGGTAAAATTTGTATCGTTCAAAATTAAAATAACTTTTTCTGGTGAAATGCGTCCCTGAGATGAGGAGAATATCCACGTCATGCATTTCCATAAAATATTTAACCTCGAGGGAATGTTGTATTTTTAAGGAGTCAAACCCAAACTCAAACTCAAATATCTTTATTTCGTAAAATCAGGTTAATGATTATTTAAAAACGTCAAATTAATACATACTAAAAATTTTATAAAATTATGATTGTTTGAAAAAAAAAAACAAAATGAGATTAGGCGGCAGTTCTAAGTGTAAAGCTCATGAGAAGAAGCTGCCAAGAAACTCATGTGCCACTCTTTTAAAATCATCAAGTATTTCTTTACAAAAATAAATTTTACTGAATGAACCAGTATGTTTGGTGAGTTTAATCCATACTAATATTATAAATGTGAAAGTAACTCTGTCTGTCTGTCTGTCTGTTACGCTTTCACGCTCAAACTACTGAACCGATTTAGATGAAATTTGGCATGGAGATGATTTGAGTCCCGGTAAAGAACATAGGATAGTTTTTATCGCGATAACCGACATCCACGCGGGCGAAGCCGCGGGCGAAAGCTAGTCGTTTATAAATTAAGGATAACTAAATAATAATACTATTAGTAACTCTAAAATAAGTATTTGTAAACGTATTCAGCAAAAACAATACTTCACTTCTTACAAAGTAAATACGTATATATACATATAATCATAAAGTACATTTGAATAGCCTGTGAGAGAAAGCAGTTCAATCCAACTGCTACGCAAGAGGTCGTGGGTTCGAAAACTTTGTGTGATGAGCACGATGGTTTATTCTGTGTCTGGGTGATATTTATCTATAAAATGTATGTATTTAGAAATATATATGTAAGTTTATCGGTTTCCATAGTACAAGCTCTGCTTAGTTTGGGATCAGATAGCGTTGTGTGAGTTGTCCCAAGATATTATTAGATATTATTATTATAATCCCAAACGTTTAGGTCTTCCATATAATCAATTATTGAGTAGTAACTTTTCATACACATTTTTTTCTTAATGGTACACTTAAATTTATTACGACTTAATTTTTGAATATCGCTAGGGATTTTATTGTAGAATCGTATACATTGGCCCCGAAATGATTTGTTTACTTTTTGTAACCTTGACGCTGGTACAACAAGTTTATGTTTGTTTCGCGTTTTAATATTATGTATATCACATTTCTTACAGAAACTATCAATATTTTTGTGAACATAGGTATATAATGTTTTCATAGATATACTGACATGCAACAGTCATGATATTGATTTCCTTAAATTTATATATAAAAGTGAGTGTCTACTACTAAGATCGTAAATTGATCGAATAGCCCTCTTCTGCAGAACAAAAATGGTTTGAATGTCGGCAGCATTCCCCCACAGTAGAATACCGTACGACATTAAACTATTAAAGTAACTAAAATAAACTAATCGCGCTATTTCAACGTCTGTTAGCTGACGAATTTTTCTAACTGCGTACACTGCAGAACTGAGTCTATTAGACAATTCACTAAAATGTGGGCCCCACTGAAGCTTAGAATCTAGAGTAATTCCTAAAAACTTTGTGGTCTCTACAGGGTTCAACTCATCTTCTTTTATTTTTATAGTGGTTTTTACTGGTTTCACGTTAGGTGTAATAAATCGAATACATTTAGTCTTGCCCTCGTTTAAGAGTAAACTGTTAACATCAAACCAGTTAACCACTTTCGAGATAGCCATATTTACATCTTCAAAGTCTTTTTGCTGGCGTTTTAATTTAAATAAGAGTGATGTATTATCTGCAAACAGGACTATCTCATGATTATTATTTACTAAATATGGTAAGTCGTTTACGTAAATTAAAAACAATAACGGCCCGAGAATAGAATCCTGTGGGACCCACATTTTGACCACAGACCCCGGGGAGCGTTTACCATTAACATCAACTTTCTGAATCCTGTTACTCAGATAGGACGTAAGAAGATTCAGAGCTGTGTTTTTAATACCCTAATATTTCAATTTCCTAATTAATGTTTCATGCAGAACACTGTCAAATGCCTTAGATAAATCACAGAAGACGCCTAAAGCATCTTGCGATTCCTCCCAGACGTCAAAGATATGTTTTATAAGCTCCACACCAGCATCGGTTGTAGAGCGACCCCTAGTAAAACCAAATTGTTTTAAGTGTAATAATTTATTTTTGTAAAAGAAGTTCTGCATCTGATCATATATTATTTTTTCTAAGGTTTTACTAAATGTTGGTAGTACTGATATAGGTCTAAAATTAGTGGGGTCAGACATACTACCTGATTTATAGAATGGTATTAGTTTACTATATTTCATTAAATCAGGAAATACACCACAATCTATACATATAATTTTTTTTTTTTTTTTTTTTTTTTTTTGTGGGTAGTCGAGGTGTCTCCGTGTGATGCCGTGTGGTACCGGCTTAAGAATAGTACCACCCCATCTCTTCCCGTGGGTGTCGTCAAGGCGACTAAGGGATTTCACACCGGAGGACGGGCAGCAGCGTCCTCTGCGTACTTAAAGCCTTACTGCGATCGCCAACCCGCTCGCCAAGCGTGGCGATTATGGCAATTACCCCCAGGACCTACATACCAGTAGGTTCTACTGGGGAGACCCGTGCCCAGCAGTGGGCCATCATAAGGGTTGATATGATATGATGTACGCCTGCCATATCAACCTCAATGGGTAAAACGAGGTGTCTACACATAATAAAAGAGCTCTGCAGTATTTTTAATTATTTAAATATATTAAAACATATATAAATGTTACCTGAACATTAAGTTTTATCTATCCTCTTTTGCTCAACTATTTTTTTTAACATTTCTCCTTCTTCTATCACAATCACTACACCATCTGTCATCATGGACCTCTACACAAAATTGTTCAAGCATATGGACGAGCTTTCATCAACATTCACAACAAGAATGACCCAATATGAGGAGGACTTAAAGAATGCCAGCAGTGAACCGGCTGTCCATAAGAGTATAGCAAGTTTATCCCGGGAGTTCACCGACTTTAAATGCCTCATTTGGAAGACTTTGAGTGCGCTGAGGTCTCAAATGGAGTTGCTGGTGGTAGGACTGGATCGGCATGAAATGGCATCCCGTGGCAAGATTCTTCTGCTTCATGGTCTGTCTGAAGAGAGCGGTGGTGACCTTACACCTAAGGTAATTAAGATCTTCGCGGACAAGATGAACATGGACAAGGTTTCGCTGAAGGACATAGCGACCTGTCATCGTTTGGGGAGTAACACCACAAAACCGCGTCCAACTTTGGTGAGGTTTGAAAGTCGAGCCCTGCGGACCGAAGTCTGGCGCAGTAAGTCTAAATTAAAAGACACTGGTATCACTATTTCGGAGTTTCTTACTAAGCCGAGGCATGAAGTTTTCATGAGCGCTCGGAAACTCTATGGAGTACGTCGCTGCTGGACATCTGATGGTAAGATCGTGGTACAAGTGTCGGACAACTCCAGACAAAAGATCGAGTCTGCAGGTTTCTTAAACCTGTCCTTCCTTCAACTCAATATTCTCTGCCGGGATATAAGCTGGTGCGTAATGACAGAACATGCAAGGGGGGTGGGGGGGTTGCCGTCTACCTAAGAGGTGACATTCCTTATAAATGTGTTGACCAGTCACCGAGTGAATATTCACAATCTGCTGAACATCTGTTTATCGAGCTCGACTTTAAACATTCAAAGGTATTGCTAGGTGTGTTCTACAGCCCTAACTGCCACATAGATTACTTTTCTGCTCTTGAAACCAAACTCGAATATTTCTCTTCGCTTTATGATCACTTTATAATCCTCGGAGACTTTAACACGTGTCTTTTGAAGGATGATCTACGTAGTCGCAAACTCTGTTCTCTTGTCTCTTCTGTCAATATGCAAATTCTTCCTTTAAATGCCACTCACAGAGCTCCTCACTGCACTCCTTCACTTCTAGATCTTATTCTTGTTTCTAACCCCAGTAAGGTAGTTACGTATGGACAGTTTCCCGCTTCTTTTTCTTATCATGACCTTATATATCTCTCGTATAAGATTCGTCCTCCTAAGCGCAAGAGTAAAATTCTCCTGCTTCGCAGCTTTAACAGCTTGGATCTGGAACGTTTGAGAGCTGATGTAAATAACATTGACTGGACTCCTATCTATAACTCCAACGTCCTTGATGATAAGGTGCTTATTTTTACTAACACCTTAACGGCCATTTACGACAAGCATGCACCAAAAAGAGTAGTAAGAGTTAGACATTTACCTGCACCATGGCTGTCTGAAAACATAAAAGCATTTATGGCTAAAAGGGATAAAGCCAAACGTAAATATAAAAAGTTCCCAACGGAAGATAACTGGCTGCTTTATAAAAAACTGCGTAACCGGTGCGGTCGTATGTGTAGAGATGCAAAGAGACGCCACATTCATGACTCCATTCAAAATCTCAATACAAAACAAGTATGGCAATTTCTTAGATCCCTTGGCATTCGTCAAACCTCCCCCAACAGTGGGAGCTATATAGACCTTAATGAACTTATTGCTTATTTTTCTAGCTCTCCTACTACCATTCCAGACAATATTAAATGCGCTACTTTATTACATCTTTCCAGTCTTCCATTGCCGACTAGTACTTCTTTCTCTTTTCATCCAGTCTCAGAAGAAGAAATTCAGAAATCTATCCAATCCATATCAACTAAAGCAGCAGGCGAGGATGGCATTCAACTGCAAATGCTTCTTCCCATTTTAGAATATATCACACCAATTATTTCTCACATTATAAACTTTTCTCTGTATTCAAACACTTTCCCTACATCATGGAAGAAGGCTCACGTTATTCCGTTGCCTAAAGTATCGAATCCATCCATACCATCTCAGTTTCGCCCTATTTCTATTCTTCCCATAATATCTAAGGTTCTTGAGAGTATTGTCTATAGCCAACTGTCTTTCTATCTCTCCTCTAACGGCCTGTTAAGCCCTTTTCAGTCTGGTTTTCGACGTGGTCACAGCACTGTAACTGCCCTTATTAAAATAACTGATGATATAAGACTGGCCATAGAAAACAAACAACTGACCATTATGGTTCTTTTGGATTTTAGCAGTGCCTTCAATTCAGTTGACTTTGACCTTCTCTTAGGCATCCTAGCTTCTCTGAATATTTCTTCTTCTGCAGTGTCCTGGTTTAATTCCTATCTTCGGGGTCGCTCACAGACTGTTCGCTGTGATGATCTTTTCTCTGAATGGCGAGATTTAACCACTGGCGTACCCCAAGGTGGTGTTCTCTCTCCTCTTCTCTTCTCCATTTTTATAAATGCTATTACAAAGGTCCTATCTTCAAAGTATCATCTCTATGCAGACGATCTGCAACTGTATCGTCACTTTAAAGCTGATGAAATTACTGGTGCTGTTACTACAATTAATAATGACCTTGAAGAAGTAAGTTTATGGGCTAAAAAATTTGGACTTCTAGTCAACCCAGATAAGTCTCAAGCTATTATTATTGGTGGCAGATATATGTCAAATTTGTTGGATCACCAGAATCTTCCTCAAGTGTTTTTTGATGGAGTTAATATACCGTTTACAAAAAGTGTAAAAAATCTTGGTGTCTTTATAGACTCAAATCTTTCATGGGATGTCCACATTACGGAAATAAGTAGGAAATTATTTTCCTCATTTCAATCTCTCAAACGTCTTCAGAAGTTCTTACCGTTCCAAACTAAAGTTACTCTTGCTCAATCTCTTCTACTTCCACACATAGACTATGCCGATGTTTGTTTTCTGGATGCTAGGGAGGAACTCGTTGACAAACTCGAACGTCTGCAGAATTTGTGTATCCGCTTTATTTTCGGATTACGTAAATACGACCATGTCTCCGAATCTCGGAAAAATCTAAAGTGGCTACCGATTCGCCAGCGTCGTAACTCACACATTCTTTCTCTTCTCTATACGATTCTTCACAATCCTAACTCTCCTTCCTATCTACGTGAACGCTTCAATTTTCTTGTTCCCAGGGGTAAACCCTGTCGTTCCGCCTCCTCTCTTCTATTGAGTACTCCCGCTCACAGCTCCAGCTGTTACGATAGCTCTTTCACCATAAAAGCGGTGAGGCTTTGGAATTCTCTTCCTCACCCTTTACGTGACAGCCTCTCTCTTAACGTTTTTAAAAAAAGGACAAAAGAATATTTTCACTCTATCTAATTAAGTATGTATTATAATATTTTATTTATGTAATATTAATATGTAAGTGTATGTATTATCTGGTATGTATATATATATTATATGTATTTATTTAGGTATATTATATGATTTTGAAATAACATATGTTTATGTATGTAAGTATGTACTTACTGTTTATTTATACTTATGGTTTAATTTCTATTTTTTCTTTTTTTTTTCTTTTATTGTTACACTTCCGACTACTTTTATAAGTTTAACTTTATACTCTAGAGCTCAAAGGTTTGCTGGTAGAAAACTCAATTTTGAGTTAAGCTCGCCTTTGTACATATTTACTTTTATTTTGTATTTATTGTTTGTATATTTTTTTTTTCTGTGTACAATAAAGAATTTGAATAAAAGCCAAGTCCGGCGCAATAAAAGAAATTATAGACTTTGTAATCACAACTGAGTTACTCCAGAGGTCGGTGGTCTTCTTAACATTAATAGAATTAAAAGCTTTTATAACATTTATATGTGTAGCATAATCAAATTGAAAAGTGATGTCCCATTTCCCACGTTGAAGGAGTTTGTAAAAAAGTCAATAGTTTTGCATTTGTCTTAAACAGACTTAGATTGACTTCAACACTACAGACTGCGCTGATGGCATACCATGGTCACGTAGGTTCTATTTTACGATACGGCTTGATACTGTGGGGAAACTCAACAGATTGTGGTAGGGCTTTTTTATCGCAAAAACGGTGTATTATAGCAATGGTTGGTATCCCTCCGTTTGAATCGTGCAAGCCACATTTTAAAAAGTTGGGCATATTGACTTTACCTTGTATGTACATTTTTGAGACTTGTGTTTTTGTTAAAAATAATACACATCTATTTGTGAAGGCTCGTGATTTCTACCCTAGAAATACTAGAAGGGGAGAACGGTTAGTCATAGATTTTGTTCCAAGAACCACACTTTGGCAGAAAAATTGCTACTCAATGTGTGTAAAAATTTATAATATATTACCTAAAAGCTGTATTATTAGAAAAATGCTTTTATTATGTAAATGATTGGCTTCAGAACGGCTAAATATATAGATTGTTATTTCATTATTAAACGAAATTAAATAAGATTTATGGTATTATTAAATTGATTATATTAATTAATTTAGGCTTAGGTAATTATTATTGGATATTATATAAATTATATTTTTGATTTAATGAAATTATTTGTAATGACTCAACTGTTTGAAATGTTTTATTAGTATATTCACATGCCCAAAATAGGCTAAATAGATATAGCACAAAGAATTGTTATGATAATAATTATTCCATCCATTGTACTCTATTTACGGTGAATAAATAAAAATTGATTGATTGATTGATCATTTATTTACATTTTTAATCAAGATAGACTCAGCTGCAATAGGTGAGGAATTCAATGACTTTGTAGTAGAGACTGGAATGTCAGTAAAGAATTTTTAAAAAGCAGTGGCTACTTCTATGTCCGATGTGATGGTTTTACTATCTATTTTAAGACAGTAATCATTATTGTGACCTCTGACTCTTCCGGTCTCACTAGTCGGTTTTGTTTGTTTCTTAGGTTTACCAGGTAACTTGATCTTCTGTAGTTCCCGATATATTTGACATCCCTTATAATTAGATTTGTGATCCCTTTATGTGATTTCCATCACATAACACACAATTGATTTGGTCTGTTCGAGATTTACGAGGGCAATTAATTGACAGATGATCTCCGGCGCATTTGATACATTTAGGACTACGTCGACAATATTCCTTCGTGTGTCCGTACTGCTGGCATTTTACGTACTGAGGTATCTCGCGTTTAGATCGAGGAGGTTCACATGATATTTGGCAATTCAGTAGGAATTTAATATCGTATATACCTTTATTGTTATTTTTAGGCTCCAGTTCAACAATGAACATTGGGAAAGGCTTTTTAGTTGTTCTTTGTTTGATGTTCCATATATTTGAGCATGCATGACCTAAGTTTGCCAGGGGTTGTTTAACTTCAGCTACATCAGTTGACGGGTTGAGGTTTTTGAGTTCCACTTTAAAGGCCCTGTCTTGTTTAGGTTTATACGTACAAAATTCAGTGTTTTTCATTTCCAACTGTTTGACCACCTCTCTATACACCTCTGGCGTTTTTGGCTGAATTCGAAGTCGTTCATTATTTCGTACTTTGAGTTCATAGTTATCTTGGGCACATTCGTTAAGAAGAGTGATAAGCGGTTGTATATTCTCAACCTTATCCTATCTTTTTTCTCTTCAGGTTGGTCATTGTCTAGCTGAGCGAAGCTGTTACTTGTTGGGATTGGTTGCGTCTGAGAGAGCCAGTATGTGCTTAACTTTGTTTGTTTTGAAGGTCCGCTAGTATTATCAGGACTCCGTATTCGCTTGTTGCCTGTGACTTCTTTCCAGTTATCATCTTTATTTTGCGTAGTTACATGGCTTTCAGGCTGAGTAGCAGATGGAGTGATTGGGACTTCGCTTATTGAATTTGAGCGTGGTCTCTTTTCAAACATACCCTTGTGGAAGATTTGTTGGGTAAATATTCGTGTTGTGGAGCTATTAGTGTTTTGGTTCTTTTTTTTTTTATTGCCTATGGTTGGCAGACGAGCCAGCGGCCCACCTGATGGTAAGCGGTAACCGCCGCTCATGAACTACAGGAATGTCAGGGACACACCCAAGCCGCTGCCTACCGTGAAGTGAAAACTCTCTTTAAACCTCGTTTGAAGAAAGACATGTCGTAGCGCTCGGGAAACACCGCAGCAGGTAGTTCATTCCAGAGTCTACACGTACGTGGAAGAAAAGAACGTCGGAATCGATCCGTACAGGACCGCATTGTTTCCAGGTGGAATGGATGAACCCTACTACGATGTCGAGTGGTGCGGTGGTAGAAAGGTGACGGTGGCACCATGTCAAACAGTTCCTCAGTGCACTCCCCGTTGAAAAGTCGGTAGAGTACGCAAAGTGCACCAAAGTCACGCCTCTGCTGTAAAGACTCCAGTCTGTCCGTGAGATTGGGGTCATGAACGATCCGAACAGCTCGCCTTTGGAGGGAGTCAAATGGATCGAGCAAGTATTTGGGGGCACCCGCCCAGAGATGAGAGCAGTACTCCACGTGCGGTCGAACCTGCGCTTTATAGAGCACAAGTCGCTGTGCCGGCGAGAAGTAACGCTTCGTTCTGTTGAGGACACCCACCTTTTTGCTCGCCGATTTGGTTTTATTTTCCATATGACTCCCAAACTGGACTTTGCTGGAGATTTCGACACCGAGGATCCCAATACTCTCGGTGACTTGGAGTGTAACTCCTTGGAACTGTGGCACTAGGACAAATGGGTCCTTCTTCGCAGTGAACGCGCATACTTGTGTCTTTGTGGGGTTGAATCGAACCAGGTTCCTCTCACCCCATTCGAAGACCTGCCCCAGAGAGTCCTCGACTTCTAAAACAAGGTTAGTAGGTTTTTTTTATTTGGACATTCATTTTAGGTCCCACGAGTAGAGTCGATTTTGACGGTTACTCCTGGGGTGACGCCTATTCTGGCTGACTCTCCTGCCTGTCATCCATCCCCTTGGTGCGCCCCGCACCGTAAGATTAGGAGATTTTTGAAGAGGTTGCCTTCCTCGTAGTTCAAGTGGCGAAGCTCAGACTCCCGTTCCTACAAAACATGACTGTCGGGTTAGGGTACTGGGGCTACCCTCTCGGATTACACGTTGGTTTTCTTGTCGGGGGTTGTTCCCCTTAGTTAGATGTCCGGTTTTAAGGCGCCGAAGGTTTGCCATCACTTTTCTTACTTAGCTATCGAGGTCACGAGGAAGGCTTAATGTGCAAGGCTCGTTGAAGACCAAGACATTGCCCGGGGAGTAGGACGACTCACAATTGTGGCCCCCCCGCCCAACTGCGGCGGCAGATAGACGGATGCGAGGACGTGTAAGATATAACTATATGGTGCGCGTCGATTAACCCAGCCTTGCACTCCTGGGTGTACGCTAGCGGCTCTAACTCAGCGTTTTATAAATACATACCTATTAACATTAGCATGTACCTATTATCCATCCAATTCACAACAGATTTAATAGATTTATTGATGTCAGAATTATGTAGTTCAGTATTATCAATGTCAGTATTATAATCAATGTCAGTATTATGATCAATGTCAGCATTATTATCAAAGTCAGTATTATTATAACAAATGTCAGTATTATATATATTAGAGATCGGGCCATATTTTTGAATGTCATTAGTTTTAGATGTAATAATTATTGAAATGTCATCCGCAAACAGAGTGCATGAATATGTAGTTACATTTGGGAGGTCATTAACATACAACAGAAATAGTAGGGGATCCAGAACACTACCTTGCGGCACCCCAGAATTATTAACTTCTCAATTAGAATAAGTTACTCCTAGCTCTCCAATTTTACCTATCTATGTATTTCACAGACGGCGTACCGGCTGCTGGTAGCATTGTACATAAACCAAGATACACTAAGATACCCAATACAAAGGGATTATACAAGTACCACAAGACTCCAAAACAATGGAAAGATGCTGTGGCGACTTGTGCGTACGAGGGAGCCAGTTTATTCTACGCGGATGATAAGAAAGAATTTGATACTGTAATTAGATTTTGGGAAACTAAGATAAACGACTTTCCAAAACATTTTTTTTATGGTGTCTTCAGATGGTGGGGTGATAATTTTAGAACTATAACTGGTAAGTTTGTAATAAAAGTTTTAATAACGTTTCGACCGGGTTACACCGACCGTGGTCACAAGCTGACTGCGTCATGACACCGACTCCGTGTGTGAGGCAGACGTTTATAATTAAGTAAGTATTTACCTTAAGCTTGACGTTTCGAACGGGTTACACCGACCGTGGTCACAAGCTGACTTCGCCTTGACTCCGACTCCGTGTGTGAGGCAGACGTTTATAATTAAGTAAGTATTTACCGCATGCTTGACGTTTCGACTGGGTTACACCGACCGTGGTCACAAGCTGACTGCGCCATGACTCCGACTCCGTGTGTAAGGCAGACGTTTCATCATGTACCTTCACTCTTCTTTCTCCCAAGTACCTATTATTAATATAAAAGTTAGTGTGTTCTCAGGAAGTCCTCTACGAGAGGTTGTATTGTACTGCGTATATTTAACTTATTCAGTTCTAAGTATATGACAATTTTGACAATATTATTTCAGGTATTATTATTTCAAGTGTATACAAGAAATGGCATGATAAAGAACCGAATAATTTGGGAGGGGTTGAGAATTGCGTGGAAGTACGACACGTTGGTATCTGGAGATTCAATGATCTACGTTGCAATTATACTCGACCGTATATATGCAAGTTGCGTATGGTTGATGTGCAATGTAGCAGTACAACTAGTAAGTACCTTCCTAAATTTGGAAATGTATATTATAAATCTGACATTAAATTAGTTGAGAAAGATATAAAGAGCTGATGATCTTCCAAATGGGTACACTTAATACATTTCCATTACAATTCTTGGGGACAAAATCGCAGGTTGTAACTAAGTAGGTAATAA
Organism: Herminia tarsipennalis; assembly: GCA_945859575.2. NCBI lineage: Eukaryota > Metazoa > Arthropoda > Insecta > Lepidoptera > Erebidae > Herminia > Herminia tarsipennalis. The sequence continues at coordinate 18,508,711 of OX243854.2, read as the reverse complement.
TACTTATACAATAATGTCCCAAGAGGAGAGGGATGCTTGGAGAGGGATATTATAGATGCTACCAAACCATAGGTGTACGAGAGAGAGAGAGTAGTTCGGAAAGGGATACTATAGATGCTACCAAACCATAGGTGTACTAGAGGGAGACTGGCTTGGAGAGGAATACTATAGATGGTACCAAACCATAAGTGTACGAGAGGGAGAGTGGCTTGGAGAGGGATACTATACATAGATGCTACCAAACCATAGGTGTACGGAAGAGAGAGTGGCTCGAAGAGGGAGACTATAGATGCTACCAAACCATAGGTGTACGAGAGGGAGAGTGGCTCGAAGAGGGAGACTATAGATGCTACCAAACCATAGGTTTACTAGAGGGAGAGTGACTCGGAGAGGGATACTATAGATGCTACCAAACCATAGGTGTACGAGAGGGAGAGTGGCTCGAAGAGGGAGACTATAGATGCTACCAAACCATAGGTTTACTAGAGGGAGAGTGACTCGGAGAGGGATACTATAGCTGCTACCAAACCATAGGTTTATGCTTAATTGATTTGATAATGTGTTTATAGGTGACTCAACGACTGCTGGCGACATTGTAAAAACAGATTACTATCATATACCGAATACAAATGGATATTACAAGTACCACAGCAATAAAAGTGTATGGGAAGTTGCTGCGGCTACTTGTGCAGCCGAGGGAGCAAGTTTATACTACCCGGTGGATGAAACAGAATATGACACTGTTATTAGATATTGGCAAAATAAGACAAAGAACTTTCAAATGCACTTTTTTATGGGCGCCATGAGGTCAAAGCCGGATTCAAAGAAGTTTAAAACTATTAGTGGTAAGCTTCTTCTACACCTGTTTCTGTGTTAGTGCGAAAACAGATCCAAACTTCTGTTACCAAATAATAGCCTGTAATATTAACTGCTTCTGACTAGAACGTAGTATTTTATTCTCGCGACTTCTGCTGTAGGTACCTAATTATCTGCCCAGATCGTCTCTGGTAAATGCATACCCACTTCAAATAACACTACTTTCTAAACATCTATAATATGTATTTTACAATGTGCAGAGAACAATATATTTTGTTTTATTAAAGCCTGGCAACCTGCAAAATTGTATTAAAACTTACCTACGTTTTTACAATATAAATTAACACACTATCAATATTTTGAAAGCTAACATCTTGGCAACTTTGGGAGTAGTTCCCGTCATGTTCGTACTTAAACTTGTATAATCACTTTCACAAGCACAAGTGCTAATACTATTCTCGTAAAAATCTTTAATTTTTAATTATGTTCTCCTGCGCAAATTTCAATCACATATATTTCCAAGTATTTTCGTGAAAATATCGATTCTTACAAATATTCCTTTTTTTAACAATGATAACAATATTTCAGGTATTCGTCTTTCAAATGTGTACCATAAATGGGTGTCTGAGCCAGATAATAAAGCAGATAATAAGAATTGTGTGAAAGCCAAACTAACAGGGATCTATAATTCACCTTGTGATGTGCACGGAGGATTTATATGCAAATGGCTATTTAAGGACGATATGAAGTGTGTTTCTAGTAAATCGAATCGTAAGTAGGTCCCTACCAACTTAAATACCTACCTGTAGATATTAGCGTTTCGACCAATAGTTAAAAATTTAAGAAAGTAATGTATGACTGAACTGCCTTGATAGAAACTGCCCCCCGCGTTGTTACGAAACATCAAGAGTTTAGAAGGTTGATAAATTTCATACAAATAATAACGCTCTAGCATAGGGGCGTCCATTAATTACGTGAGGCGTTTAGGGGGAGGGGGGAAGGCTCGAGCCGAAGCTCACCAAATATCACGCGCTTCTTGCCAAATATCACGTAAGTTTTCATACCGTCTAAAAGTGGACTAAAATTAGTAATATTTTATTTTTATTTATTTATATTTATTTTTTATTAAATTCATTGCTCCCCCTCTCGCCCGTCATGCAAGTGACTCACACTTGACCAGTGTTGAATCAAATGTGAAATCTTACGTGAGATTAGGGGGGGGGGGTAAGGGGGTTAAGCCAAATTCACAATATCTCACTTAAGGGGTGGAGGAAAATCACGTCACGGAATGTCTTCACTCACACAGACATCGTTCATGGACAGGCAATCTCGGACCACTTTGTTCCGAGATTCGGCGTGTGTGAATGATTTATAGAAAGTGGTAGTTCCAAACCATGGAGTTACCACGTACTACCACAATGCCAGTCATTCTCCTGTGAAATAGTGATGATAACACATCACTGTGTTTCGGTTAAAGGGCGCTGTAGCAAGTGAAATAACTGGCAAATGGGACTATCGAAATAATCTAAGTCACCAAACTGCGCTCCTCATCTGAAGGAGCGCAGTTTGGTGACAAGCAGATCTTTGCCAAACAAGGAGTACTCTACTCCTTGTTTGGCAAAGATCTGCTTGTCATGCCCTGATACTGTTTTGGGCTGATATTGAGTGATGCTTACCTTACTATCAGGCTCAGGACCTGCTCGTCTCTTCATTAATTGGTATATAACAAAAATGTCTAAATGTATGCTGCTCGAACGAAGTACCTACCTGCGTATGGTGTTGTCTGAATATACTACTGTTACAATCTATAGGACCGTTCTGAACATAGGCGCGCAATCGTCACAAATACGTTACTGCGACGCGACTTGCACAGCTTTCAGAACGAGCATAAAGATTCTTACGAAGTATACCTAGTCTCGGTGTTTTGCAGTGAGTGACCACTGGTCAGGTAAGGCCTCCTCAAAGCCAAAACTCTCGATCCATAACTGATTTCACACACTATGTACATATACCTCCACAGGATTCAAGCATACCAAATTCCATCAAACTCGGTGGTTTAGCCGTGGAAATCTAACTCGGGCTTGATATGGTACCCATCCCAGGGATTAGGCCGTTTTAAAGGCAACTCCCACAGTAGGGTACACGTCGTGTGTCGCGGGGGACTTTACAAACATACAAGTCACGGACACAAAGTGCGCACAGACTCAGAACAACAATTTGTTGATTACACAAAATGTGGTGTCTCGTTTGGGAATCGAACCCACGACCTCTTGCATAGCAGTCGGACACACTCCCACTGCGCCACAGAGGCAGTCAAATTAAGCTAGTAATTATTGGTTCTACAGTGTAACAATGAATTGGGAAAGCAATATGGATTTTCAATCGAGATGATGTTAATAGAATATTTATTTTTCAGGTACACGGCCATCTTCATTACGGGCATCTACGCGAAAACTTGCTGAAATTACAGAAGAAGATTTCTATTAGTTTAAAAAATATTTAACTTCTTCAGATAGTAATTATATCAGTGTTGATAAACTTTCGCGATTTGTACACATTATTAATATATATATATATTACGGGTCTTAATCGCGTGAATAATTTAAGGTAAAATTTCTGTTTATTGCCCGACGTTTCGACCGTATTGCAACGGCCGTGGTCACGGGAAGACTAAACGGGCAATAAACAAGGTATTTTACCTTAAATTATTCACGCGATTAAGACCCGTAATATATATATATTAATAAAGTAATTATATCTCTTGTTAGTTAAAGTATTGGATTATTTAATCAATTATTCCAATACTTTAATTAACAAGTGATATTATTACTATCTAAAATGTTTATGCTTTTCCGCGTAAAATCATAGTAGTATCAAGTTATATTTTTCGTGACAGGATGGAGTAAACTATTTCACATCGTCACTAATTTTAAAGGAATTTTGTTATAAAAGTATGCAATTTATGAAAGTATCTTTATTTGATAGTTAAAAAGCAGAATAAATATAACAATCACACTAATATTATAAAGGCGAAAGTTTGTGAGGATGTGAGTGTGTATGTTTGTTACTTCATCACGTCTAAACGGCTGGAGCGATTTTAATAAAATTTGGTATGGAGTTAGCTGAGACCTTAGATTAACACATAAGCTATAATAAACCACGGGTAACACCGCGGGGCACTGCTAGTAATATATATTTTTTTCAATATGTATTCTCATGGAAAATCAATAATCATAAGTTTTGTATCCGAAACTAGTACGCATTACTTTTCTTCAGAATAATTGATTAAAATGTATTTTTTTTTATAATTATACTTAAATCTAAAATGTTCATTATGGATATTGGTTTAAAGACTTTAATATAATTTAAACTTTATGAAAATTAACAAATATTTAGTTCTGAGAACTGGGACAGTTACTATGTAGGAACACATCGTGACTTAATGGAAATGTAATGCAGAGTTTACATAATTTAAATATTAGGTGTTACCTAGTTAGAGCTATCTTAAGATATTTACCACAGATTTATCACTCACTAGCTATGCTCCGCGATTTTACCGGCGTTTTATTAGCCTATGTGTTAATACAGGGTGTCAGCTAACTTCATACCAAATTTTATTAAAATCGCTCCAGCCGTTTAGACGTGAAGAAGTAACAAACATACACACTCACATACTCACAAAGATTCGCTTTTATAATATTAGTGTGATTATCATTGGTAAGTGTATACGTTAAATGTTTTATTCTATTAACAAATTTTTTTTACACAATATGTCGGTATAGTGTCACCCGGAGGTAAGTGACACCCGGGATATTTTGAAAATTCTTAAAAGACACACCCCTAAAAAGAAAAATATACAGTATTTATTTTCGAAAATGATATTCAAAAATATTAATGTCCGAATATCTTTGACCGTCACTTGCTCCTGGGCTACATTGTGTATAATGTTAGATTAAATGTGTGGGATTCATTCAAGAATATGCATAATAGCTAGTAATTATGAATAATGACTATGAATAGTAAATGTGATAAATTAATTACAGTAGAGCGCCGATTATCCGAATGCCGATTAACGTAATCGCCAATTATCCGAATCGGTCCTAAGCGTAATGTAAAAAATTAAAACTAAGCCATTTTTGTTTTTTTTTTTATGTACTTTGTATTTTTGTTAAAGCGTTGAGATGTTCAACTAAGCGTTATTATAGAACTGTGTTTGTTAAACTTAATAAAGTTTATTCTATGTGTGACAGTTCGTTTTTCTTTATTACCAGTCTATGTCCGATTATTCGAATTTTCGATTATCCAAATCGACCCCGGTTCCAATTAATTTGGATTCAACGCCGATGGCGTTCTACTCTACTTTAACTAGCTAGTATTTATAATAGCTACCTATGATAAATACTAGCTAAAGCTACTAAGCTAGTATTTATAATAGATACCTATTTTTTACGCTTCTACCTACACGCTGCTTGCACAGTGATGTCACTGAGTGAGTTGAACAAGTGAACTTGTAAGCAACCGAACGAGCTAGATGCCGCAGCGCGATTTTAAACCACTGCGAACGGAGCGACGTGTATCTATTTAGAATCTATTACGCGAGTTGTCGCTTACGTTTTTGTTGTGGCTGCAGCAACGTTTTAAAAGTCACTGCGAAAACTGGGCGCAATCCGAACCCAACATGCGTTGACTCGCAGCGCAATGTCAATGGTTCAACCCATTGAGCAAGCTGGAGGCCGCAGAGCAATTTCAACTGCATAAGGAGAGTGGTACCATGATCGACGATCAATCCAAAACCAGAGAGAATTTATATTATTTCATTCATCGATGCATCGTCATACCGATACCATAGTAACGATGAAGCTCGATACGAATATGTGACGTAGGTATCGAATGTTCATGCTCGCAGTACAGTTTTTAAGTAAAATATGTGTTATCTTGCGTTTGATTGTTCCATTTCATAATTGTAGCTATGGTAATTTCGTACAAGTGCGTTCACCCTAACTGCGTGACCCTAAGTTTGTTCAATATGTTAAAAATTACTCCAAAATATTTAAAAAGATTTGTGCTGCTGCCAAGTCTTTACATTTATGTAGAAATATTAAACAAGCAGAAGTTGTTTGATTTCCAATATTAACCATTTTTGGGGACATTGAATTGAAGAATTTATTAATGCCTAAAATGTTATCTTAAGAAGTGGCCGCTTTTCTTATTAGCTACCTACTTACCAATGGTCATATCAGAGAAATATTCATATTTCCTTTTTATTAATAAGATTATATATTTAGAGTGGCGCTAGTATATGCAGTCTTAAGATCTTATACAAGTGTTTAGACGCTGCTACGACCTATTTGATCGTCTATTATCAATAATAAATTGACCGCTATATTATTTTTGATTGTTGTTTTTCATAAATAACAGGTAATTTCTTTCCTGTTTTGGGACCGCGGTCCCGGTCCCGAATGACGAACGACCCCCGTCATCGAGTTATTACCAAAAAACTGCGTTTCTCAACAAAAGGGCGTAAGTGCCATGAACATACGCTCTTCTGCTGATGCAATTATTCAAGGTTACTATACTTCTAGTATATGCCACGCAAATATGCGGTGAGTATATCGAGAGGCATGGCTAAGCCCTCACGGTGTCGAGATGCTCTTGCCCGGTTTTTTTATCGATGTTCTCTCATCAAATATTAACGAATGGCATTCACAAAGGAACTTATTTAATTATTTTTAACCCCGGGTGACATAGGCTTTTTTTATCCCTGTATTACCACGGGAACGGGAACGACGCGGGTGAAACCGCGAGGCGTCCGCTTGTCTATAATATTTACGTTTTATAGAATTTTATAAGCTACGGGTCTTAATCGCGTAAATATTTTATTTTAAGGCTATGTACATAAATAAAATATTTACGCGATTAAGACCCGTAGCTTATAAAATTCTATAATGTAATAAATATTTATGTAATAAGAAATATGTACATAACTATGTTTATCAGTTGTCTGTTTGCCATAGTACATGCTCTGCCTAATTTGGAATCAGATGGCGTTGCGTGAGCTTATACTAAGATATTTATTATCTCAAAAAATATTTAAAAAGTAGTTATATATGACAAACCGTTTCATGTTCGATTTATTGTTTGTATCGATTTCCTAAGATTAGATATGTAGCCATTGCCAAACGTCGACGATAAGTATATTGGATCATTCATTTATCAGAATAGAACGATACTGGTAAGTCATTTTGTAATAATTATTATAATAAAATGGTGGTTGGTAAATGTAAGGACGGTCCCCAGCCAGGTGGAACAACTACCAAAGAAGGTCGCTAGGATGGACTAGATGAAGGTGCAGGACGGAGAGTTGTGCCAAAATAAGGAAAGGCCTATGTCCAGCAGTGGACCGACACAGGCCGGATCTAGGGGGAAGGGCAAAAACTTGATGATAGCGGCCTTCACCTTTGGAGAATGTGTTTATGATAGGGGTGAGTGCTTTAAACAAGGCGCCCCCTAGATCCGGCCCTGAGGATGATGACGATGAAGCCCCGGGTGGTTCATCGCTTGTAACACAAAATTCAAGAGTACAGACGCCAGGTAGTTTTCACACAAGAAGCGCTCGAATAATGCTGACATAGACATAGTTCTTGGACACGAAAATTTGAAACGCCTGCCGAATAAAGTGGTCTCTAATTTTGTGCCCGTGAATAATGTCTAAGTGTGTTGCTCGAGCAAGGTACGTGTGAAGATTATCTGTAATCTTGGTATTTTGTCAGGGGGGTAGTTTGCTAGGGGTGCTGAATTAAAATTTATTGGGGGCCAAAGGAGTAATCTGAGTCACAAATTGCTAACACACTTCAGAGCCCCTGTAATCGAGAGACCTCTTATCATTGATACGGCGAATATGGCGGCAATAGTAATAATATAATGTTCGAGCCATAATCTCTACCGATTAATATTGGAGAGAAGAGGAAAAAAAAAACAAAAAAATATTACTGACTTCAAAACTAAATACGTACAAGGCAACTAAAAAGCAAAAATTATTACAGGTAGAATAACAAAAACAAATGAAACATTTTGAAGTTGGTGCCATGAAATAGTAGTCTTTATGTTTTATTCGGCACCAACTTTAAAATGTTTCATTTGTTTTTGTTATTTTATGTACCTGTATTATTTTTTGCTTTTTAGTTGCCTTGTATTTATTTGTGAAGTCGGCAATATTTTTTTATAAAAAAGATTTATTTAACTTATGTTTTTTTTTAAATTTAATAATGTAAAAAATAGGTAAGTTTAAAAGATTAATAAAGGAAATAATAACAATATCTTGGAACAACTCAAACAACGCTGTGAGCCTATGGCAACCAAATCTATACTTAATATTATAAAGCGGAAGAGTTTGTTTGTTTGATTGTTTGTTTGTTTGTTTAAACGCGCTAATCTCAGGATCTACTGGTCCGATTTGAAAAAATCTTTTTTTGTTGGATAGCCCATTTATCGAGGAAGGCTATAGGCTATATAACATCGCGCTACGACTAATAGGAGCGGAGAAGCGACGAGAAATGTTTCAAAAACGGGGAGAAATTACGCATACGAAGTTGCGCGGGACAGCTAGTAACTGATATTTCTAAATACATACTAGCAAGCTACGCGCCTGTATATTGTGCCTGCTATTATGATACAAATTTTGTGATTTAGTTCAAGTTAGGTACTGGATAACATAAATAGTCTATTAGATATATTTCGGGACTTAATCGCGTGAATTATTTAAAGGTACGAACCTTTTATTTACTTGCCGTTTCGATCAAATTGCACCGATCGTGTTCACCGGTCGACTCGATCGGTGCAATTCGATCGAAACGTCGGGTAAATAAAAGGTTCGTACCTTTAAATCATTCACGCGATTAAGTTCCGAAATGTATCTAATATGTATAAAAATCGCGAAAGTTTAAAAACAAGATTAAATAGTCTAAGTGCAAGGCGTTTGCAATTTCAGTTTCGAAAAACGTTGCTAAGTAGTATTAGGGCGTTTTGGAGTTTTGCTTGTGTTCCGTGAATTACTTTATCTTCTCTAATCAAGCGCATTTTAAATAATATTGATATTATCGTGTCTATGTTGATTATTTCTATTTAATCGTGAAGTGATTCATAGAGTTTTTTTTAAAGATAACTAGCAATATGAGATTATGGGTCCCACATTACTAGCAATCCTGTTAACCCCTCCAGCTAAGCTCAATGGTTAGGAATAGGTTCACGATCGCCTAGGTGGGGCTGCGGGCGAACGTACGGGATAATCTGCCTCGCCCGCGGCTTTCCGTGGAGGCGTGGCACCCTGCGTGTATCCAAGGGCTGCGTAGGTGTGAAATGCCCGGAACGCAACAACATCGCGTCTGGGCATTGCCACTGGGCGGACCGCCGACATTATAACAAATTCCGGCGGCCCGTTCGCGAAGGTGGCGAGCGATACACGGCGGGTTTTTTAATGGGTGCAAACCCCACACTACCTTCACCGTCTTTCCTGGACGGTGGGGGTGTTCGTAAGGATTTTTTCCTAATAGGATTCGAACCCGCGACCTCACGATTGAGAGTCCGATGCCTTGGCCATTAGGCTACGTTACGGCCGGCCGACGCTTTCTCCTTTTATTTTTAACTAACTTTCGCCTGCCAATCCACCCGCGTGTATTTCGGTTATCGTGATAAAAACTATCCTATGTATTTTCCTAAATGACTGGCCTGTTGGTCTAGTGGTTAGTGACCCTGACTGCTAAGCCGTAGGTCGTGGGTTCAATCTCCACCCAGAATAAAACTTTGTGTGATGAGCACGATGGTTTATTGTGTATCTGGGTGTAATTTATCTATAATATGTATGTATTTAGAAATATATATGTGTGTTTATCAGTTGTCTGGTTGCCATAGTACAAGCGTTGCTTAGTTTGGGATCAGGTATTATATTTAGATACTAGCTGTGCCCGCGACTTCGTTCGCGTGGAAGTTGGGTTTATATTAAGGTAATTTATATTACAATTCAACTTCTGTGTAAAACATATTGTAAACATTCTCCACAATGCTCTGTGGCATCTATGGATATTTGGGCCTAGCTTTAATCAGGGCCCAACATATGGCAGGGCAAGCCAAGCAAATGCCCAGTGCAGCAAAATGAAGGGCGACAAAGTTTATGGCGCCAGACGGTTAGAAGACAAATTATTAAAATTCCCACGACCACACCTCGACAAAAAAGTGATTTGCATCACATCAAATACTATTAATATTGAAAAATTCCCCCACCACGCGAGTACTGGGGCGGTTTCGAGTAAAATGAAGCTCGAAACCGCCCAATTACTCGTGCGAAATTTTGAGAGCTTCGATTCTGACTCCAATAGGTCGAAAATTCCGATTGATTTTAAACCTCCGACTACAACTTCGGCTCCGACACTTTTAAATCGGACCTTTTCATCGGAGGTACCTAGCCGCTCCTTCAAGATAATTTATACATAGGTAATAAAGGTATGATGGAAAAAACTCTCACAGATTCTGTCAGAGTCCGTGTTTGTACCGCGGGAATGCAATGTTTTAAAACTATTTTGCGGGGGCAAAATAGTTTTAAAACATTGCATTCCCGCGGTACTGTGATGCGTGTTTAAACAAACAAACAACATTCAAAGTTTCTAAAAGATATACTCAGATATCTTTTTTTTGTGTTTAAATACTATTTCTAAACTTATTTCAATATTTTTTTTCACTCACTTTAGAAGATTAAAATATTATTTTATAATGTCTACATTGGTGAATTTAAAAATAGGTGTGTCAACCTGTCGCAAATTAAGATCATCATATATTCATATCCCGTAACCCCCTACGTAAGAATTTCAGTTTTGTTTTTTAAATCAATTTTCCTGATTCTTTTTAATTTGTATTTAAACGCCATCTATTTTCAAAACTGGATAAGTTTATTTTTATACTTGATGATTTTATATTAAACTATCATGCATATTAAACGTAGGTAAGCAAGGTATTTATTTAACCTTAAATTATTCATGCGATCAAGACCCGTAATACATATATTTTCATAATGTGTACAAATCGTGAAAGATTATTAACATTTGTAAGTAAGCAATTTTGGCACTCAGAAGAAATCGAATCACAGATGGCGCCACGTGTTTTATTTTGATGTAACGCGGACCTAATCTTTCACTTTTTTTAAGCAATTAACATTTATAAATTCTAGAAAATATCAAGTAATTACTGTTTATTTGTAATGTAATATTGTTTTTCATTTCTACATTTATAACATAATCACTATTCATGCAAAACAATGATAAAGGTGCCTATTGGAAGTGATTATTAATATGAAAATTTGTTAAACAAAGTAAACATGTTAAAGTCGAAAATAAAAGCTTGTATAAATAAGTATACATTTAGAAAAATACTTAAAAAAAAGAATAACTTAATTTTAACACAACACAAAAAGAGACTCGCAATTAGGGAGTCGATTCTCCGACCTCGCTCGTTTAATACCGCTACTTGTGCCAAAAGACCACCTCAGCTGATGCAAACACGGTTAAAATAGCTGATCTTAAAAAAAATGAAAATGTTGTGTTTAGCTCCTAATAGTTTTAGCGTGAAGTTATTGTTTCCATGGGTTACAATTGTAAATAATGTCTTATCGTAGAGAAAATTGTGAAAAACCATAATGGTTCGACAAAACATACGTTGCTGCTCACTCCCCATAGACGATAGCATAATGATTTATAGTGCAAGTAATGACCTATAGTATTTACAATAAAACTACAAATTTTCATGAAGATCCGTCAAGTAGTTATTGTTTTATAACGATAAATAGCTACAAACATTATCCGTCATTGCTTAGCTCCTATGGGAAATAGCGTGATAAATTATAGCCTATAAGTTAATCCAGACTACACATACAAAATTTCAACCGAATCTGTCCAATAGTTATTGCGTGATGCGTATTCAAACAAACAGACAGACAGACAGACATTTCTAAAAATGTAGGAATGTGTTTAAATACTCTTTTCGAACATTTCCCAATATTTTTATATGTTCGGCCATGTACAGACACGTGAAATTTACAATTTTATTATATGTATAGATATAGATAGATAGCATGATTCAGTATTCACGCGCGATGGCTTATTATTAGCGTATTTCATGTATAACTTTGGTGTTTCTTTACCGATTTCTATTAGTATTTTTTATGGAATAGTTAATTATGTTAACTTTTTTAATTAGGGATGACTGAGAGTGTTATAAACGTAAGAGTAGACAAATATAATCAGAAAGCTTCGAACTACTAAGCTATCGGGAGTTACACGTGGTATTGTGAGTCAACCATAAAAGATAGACATATGCTGTCGTGGGATATTTTTTATATAATTTTAAGGAGAACATTTCCGTCATACAAGATTTCTGTGTAGCTTTACCCATTACGGTTGCACACGCGACGAAAGCTCAAAAAATGGAGTAACTTCTCCCGTTTTCCTTCACTGCTCTGCTCCTATTGATTGTAGCGTGATGAAAAGTATACTATAACCTACTCAGGAGTATGAAAAATAATTGTACCAAGTTTCGTTAAAATCCGTCGAGTAGTTTTTGTTTCTATAACGGTTATACAGACAGACAGACAGACAGACAAAAATTTTACTGATTGCATTTTTGGCATCAGTATCGATCCCTAATCACCCCCTGATAGTTATTTTGGAAATATATTTCATGTACAGAATTGACCTCTCTACAGATTTATTATAAGTATAGATTATATTTTCCTGGGATTCCAATTATCTAGATATCAAATTCAAAAAGTAACAGAGAGCTACTCGCGGTCAATTTCGCAACAAGAGTTAGCTATTTTAACATACAGTAAACGGTAGATAAGTTATTAAAACCGGTTGTTAGTATATGTTAGTTTCTTTTATCCTTTTTTTCAATTGTCGTGAAAATTCTGCGTTTACTACAATCCTAGGACAGGTGTTATAGATACTACCTAATCATTTTCCTTTAATAATAATAATTAACATGTTTTTTTTTTATTTTGTTATTAGTTAACTAGCAATGTGCGATTGTGGTCTCACATAACTAGCAAACCCGTTAACCCCTCCAGCTAAGCTCAATGGCTTGTGCTTTATTTCAGACAAGTGTTCATACAAAATCTTAATTTATACATACATTTTTTTTATACAAAGTGTAACAGAAAGGTGTGGTCATATATATTAGAGTATGACTAAAAAAGCTCTATGCCATAATGAGAGCGGACCAGAAATGAGAAATGTTGCAAAAACAGGGAAAATTAACGCAGACGTAGTTTTACGCTGGACAGCTAGTATTAAATACTAGCTGTTCCGCGCAAGTTCGTATGCGTAATTCTTCTCCGTTTTTGCAACATTTCTCGTCGCTGCTCCGCTCTTATTAGTCATAGCGCGATGTTATATAGCCTTCCTCGATAAATGGGCTATCTAACAAAAAAAATATTTTTTCAAATCGGACCAGTAGTTCCAGAGATTAGCGCGTTTAAACAAACAAACAAACAAACTCTTCCGCTTTATAATATTATATAAGTAAAGATTACAAATCAGTCTGTATTGTAATTTATACCTATGTATTTTTGTATAATTTAAACTAATGTATTGTAGTATAAAGCGCCCAATGATCATATTCATGTATTTAGAGTCATACTCATCAGCAATGACGTTTAAGATGCTATTAGTGCATCCCTGAATTCGGTATTATAATTAAGCTGTCCTTTTGCATAGGATGGCATGGAAGCCATCAACACTTGCGTCTGTAAACATCCCAGATGCACTCCAAAAAAGCGCAAGACCAACCACATCCTGAAGCCATTTTTGTATGGCACTCTTAATAAAGTTGGTACTTGTTTATTACAGTCATGGCAGGCAAGATCGCATGTGACGTAGCCATTCCTGGCATGTTTCCTGGCCGCAAGATTGAGATCGAGGGCTCTACATCACATTCTACTTCCAGGTAAGTTTTTGAAACATTTGCTTCGCAAGAACCTAAATTTTTTTTTTTTTTTATTACTTGGGAAAGCTCACACAACGCTATCTGTTCCCAAACAGAGCTTGTCCTATGGCCACCAGACAACTGATAAACATACTTATATATTTCTAAATACAAACATATTAAAGATAAATAACACCCAGACACAGAATAAACCATCGTGCTCATCACACAAAGTTTTATCCTGGGTGGGGATCGAACCCACAACCTCTTGCGCAGCAGTCGGATACACTCCCACCGCGCCACAGAGGCAGTCGTTTCGTTTTAAAAAAAGTCTGCTGAGTCGTTTTAAAGATAATGTATTCTTTTATTTAATGCCTGTTGGTCTAGCAGTTAGTAAGAATTGCTGCACACATGTTTGGGCCGACATCATTCGGCACGGGCCGGGCGGTATGTATGGAGGAACGTTCGGGAAAAAAGCCGCTGAGTTTTCCCGAACGGTTTTTTTGAACTATCCGTTCGGCACTTGTTAATGGCGAACATGTGTAGTAGTTGCTTCGGGTCGGCTTTGTTCGGATCGGTAAATCTATGTGTACCAGAATCTCATAAAACGATTTGGTTTTTTAAAGTTGTGATTTTTATATGGCAATATTAATTGACAGCTGTCAAAGTACGAGTGGGTCCTGTACGATTAACTCCTACTGTTTTTGACCTGTGATAGTTTTTCGTTAAAACGTAGGTATTATAAAATGTCAAAACGACAAGCTCTTTAGAAATGTGTACGGAATAGCAACCTATGACGTCATAAATTCCTATCGTCAAATCATTACTTTTAGTATTCGTCTTCATGATTTTAAATTCAAAAACATGTTAAAATGTAAAATACCAGTTATTTTCAGAGCATTTTAAGATCTACTATTACCTAGTTAGTATAAAATAATTTACTTTTATTGTAGTCAACTACCCAATTCAATAAAAATAGCAACGATGAAGGCTTCAATGTCTAAGTAGGTCTCAATCTGAGTCTCGCACCTACTTGCCTAAATCCTGTGTTACCATCTCTAAATAATACCTTTCCTATTTTTTACCAGATTCTGGTACAACTATACTGCCGAACCGAATGTATGTTGTGTGTGTAGAGGTCATGGGTTCGATCCCCACTTTGGATAATACGTTGTTTGATGAGCATGATGCTTCATTCTATGTCTGGGTGTAATTCATCTATAATATACGAGTATATGTATTTACAAATATATAAGTATTTTTATTAGTATGCTTTGGGAACAGGTGGCCTTATTTGAGTTGTCCGAAATATATTTTTTTATATTTAAATTAATGCGTCGGGAGTTTTTAAAGTTATGTTATATTAAATAAAATATACAACGTTATTCTTTGTTTAATGCAAACCTGAAAGTAGTTTTTTTCAGAATCAGTAACACAATCCAATGGGGTAGTATTTAGACCATGTTATATTTTTCAAATCATTAATTAATCTATACTAATATTATTAAGCTAAAGAGTTTGTTTGTTTGAACACGGTAATCTCAGGAACTACTGGTCCGAATTGAAAAATTATTTTATTGTTAGATAGCCTATTTACCTATCGCTAGCTATATAATATCACTCTACGACTAATACGAGCGGAGCAAAAATGAGAAATGTTGCAAAATCGGGGAAAATTTACGCAGACGAAGTTGCGCGGGACAGCTGCTAGTTTATTTATAATTCTAAGAGTCCAATTCCTGTTCACAATATGATATGAAATGTAATCATCACTTATTCGTATTTGTAATAATAACCAGGGATTACGTACTATGAGACGCAATGAGCACGATATCGCGAAGAATATAATAAAACTTGAATGGCTTGTAACTCTGCAAGTTTTCAATATTTTTATTTTCTTTTTTTACCCGACTGTAAGGAAGGCATATTATGTTTTTACGCGTATCTTGTGTGTGTGTAGGTAAGTAATATTTATTACCTGATATCTCACAATCCACTGAACGGATTTATAACGGTTCAGTGGATTGTGAGATATGGTGGAGTGGATCTAACAACGGTTAGATTCGTATCAAATTAAAGGGCTCACCTTAAGCATTTCAAAAAAGCATAACATGATTATGACTGTAATACTAAAAAGTTAGTTAGCAACCATGCTTTTTTTAATTTTCAATACTTGACAATAGCTGTGATAAAAGTTAGTTGTTACACCGGTTACATCCTACAACTACTAAAAAGTATTAAATAAAAAATAAATTATAAAAATTAAAAAAACCCGCCTGCACCTAGAAGATGGAAAAAAGATCCCCTACATAATTATATAATTTCATTAAGTTCATCGAGATTCATTAATGCCTCCGACGTTGTATCCATCTTTTCAGTGCAGGCGGGTTTTTTTATATTTTTATAATTATTTTTTTATTTATATGATTTTTTGAAGTAAAAATCTTGTTGGGCTGTCTGGGTGAGCTTTGTATTATACAAAAAATAACTTTGTATATCTTATCTATTTATTTATCTTCACAAATGTTAGAGACAAACGATAAATACATTAACTAAACTAATATTTTATGGCAAAAAAAAAAATTGTTATCAGTAATCTCTGAAACTACTAGACCGAAATTTTCGGACGTAATGGAATATATATGTACTTATAAATTATCTTATCTATTTCACTGGTCGATAACACAATCGTTATTTGGCAAGCGGGGAGTCCACGCAATAAAATATTGAATGGCGAAAATATGTCATCGACCGTCTCGATCAAAATACAGAATGCGGGTATTCCCCATAAAGATACAGATCTGTGTACAAAAGAGATAATAAACTGTATGTATCTCTTTGTTTACACGGGATCTACATAAGTATGTACGTTTCTTGAGCGATAAAATAATAATAATACCTTGGGACAACTCACACAACGTCATCTGATCCCAAACTAAGCAGAGCTAGTACTATGGCAACCGTCTGTAAATAAACATACTTAAATATTTCTAAATACATACATATTATAGATAATTAACACCCAGACACAGAATAAACCATCGTGCTCATCACACAAAGTTTTATCCTGGGTGGGGATCGAACCCACGACCTCTTGCGTACCAGTCGGATACACTCCCACACTCCCCTGTCTGGGTGTAATTTATCTATGATATGTATGTATTTAGAAATATATAAGTATGTTTATCAGTTGTCTGGTTTCCGTAGTACAACCTTTCTTAGTTTGGGACCAGGTGGCGTTATGTGAGTTGACCCAAGATATTATTATTAATATGTATTATTAATTAGTTGATCGGTGATCGTTCACACGGCGGCACATGGTCCGGAATTTAAATATAGGACCTAGGACCCAAGGTCAATATTTCGGGTTAATAAAATCATATGGGTAGATAAGTGAATGCTCATTAACGTTCGTTTTTACAGTTCTTCTAATTTCATTCAATTTCGCCAAAAAAATATTGAAAGAAAATGTATGGAGAAAAACTAAAATATATTTATTTCTCGATGTGTTCAAAACTGTTAGCTATGAAACCTTTTGTATGTTATTGTATTACCTACACTTATTCAAAATATTTTTTGTATATACTTTTGGCAATTTGAAAAGAGTGGCCGCGAGTTTTCATTGCCTGTTCTTTTCTCCAGCTCTACCTATTGTTTGCGAACTTGGCATTACATGTACATGTAGAATCCCGACGTATCACAAGTGTT
Organism: Herminia tarsipennalis; assembly: GCA_945859575.2. Lineage (NCBI taxonomy): Eukaryota > Metazoa > Arthropoda > Insecta > Lepidoptera > Erebidae > Herminia > Herminia tarsipennalis. The sequence continues at coordinate 18,491,221 of OX243854.2, read as the reverse complement.
GTTTTGCATCCCAATTAAATAAAGATTTTTTGATTTTTTACTTGCAACCTTGGCCAAAATAAACATCCTAATTTTCAATATTTGGTTTCAATTATTTATGTCAATTAAAGGTTTTTTTAATTATTTTGAGTGAAACATCCACTTCGTAATTGTTTAAACTTTACATACACTTAATAGAAATTTTAAGATTAAATCCACTGACCTCTTTAAGTCGTAAGCAGAATTGGGTATTTGACTACTATCAAAATAAAATATTTTATACTAACCATGTAAAAATAAGTCAATAAATGGTTTGAAAAAATATGTTCATCTATAATTTAACGTGTTTATTAATTTTTAATCATAAAAAGAACCACTAAAACTAAATTATTTGACCATAAAAAACGTGACGTCATATGCTAGCATTTTATACAAATTTGTACGGAGTGAATCGTTTTTGACGTTTCTTAAAAAGAGACTGATTTGACTTTAGTCAAATACCCTATTGGTTACCCCGTACAAGGTGACAGCAATTTCAAATGTCGAATCCGATCGGTGAACTTTTTGACACTTAACGACATATGACCTTTGTTGCTATTCTTTATAAACAAATTTAGACTTACCCCCAACTTATCTGTGAAATGGCGAAAATAGGAACTACGCAATTTTGCCGTCGGATTCTCAGATGACCCGAGGCTTCGTCTCAATTTACCCTAGATACAGCATAATTAAAAAAAAATACTCTAAATAAAAACGGATTTCAGTCGCTACAGGTTAGTGTTGTCAAGTTTTCAACACATAAATTACCCAATTAGAATAAAACTAATAATTCAGTTGACTTCTTGAAGTTTTACCTAAATGGAAATTGTAATATGTTGTTACACTTGAAATAAGTATTTTGCCTAGTTCTTAATATAAGTTCATCGAGATTCATTAATGCCTCCGACGTTGTATCCATCTTTTCTGTGCAGGCGGGTTTTTTTATATTTTTATAATTATTTTTTTATTTATATGATTTTTTGAAGTAAAAATCTTGTTGGGCTGTCTGGGTGAGCTTTGTATTATACAAAAAATAACTTTGTATATCTTATCTATTTATTTATCTTCACAAATGTTAGAGACAAACGATAAATACATTAACTAAACTAATATTTTATGGCAAAAAAAAAAATTGTTATCAGTAATCTCTGAAACTACTAGACCGAAATTTTCGGACGTAATGGAATATATATGTACTTATAAATTATCTTATCTATTTCACTGGTCGATAACACAATCGTTATTTGGCAAGCGGGGAGTCCACGCAATAAAATATTGAATGGCGAAAATATGTCATCGACCGTCTCGATCAAAATACAGAATGCGGGTATTCCCCATAAAGATACAGATCTGTGTACAAAAGAGATAATAAACTGTATGTATCTCTTTGTTTACACGGGATCTACATAAGTATGTACGTTTCTTGAGCGATAAAATAATAATAATACCTTGGGACAACTCACACAACGTCATCTGATCCCAAACTAAGCAGAGCTAGTACTATGGCAACCGTCTGTAAATAAACATACTTAAATATTTCTAAATACATACATATTATAGATAATTAACACCCAGACACAGAATAAACCATCGTGCTCATCACACAAAGTTTTATCCTGGGTGGGGATCGAACCCACGACCTCTTGCGTACCAGTCGGATACACTCCCACACTCCCCTGTCTGGGTGTAATTTATCTATGATATGTATGTATTTAGAAATATATAAGTATGTTTATCAGTTGTCTGGTTTCCGTAGTACAACCTTTCTTAGTTTGGGACCAGGTGGCGTTATGTGAGTTGACCCAAGATATTATTATTAATATGTATTATTAATTAGTTGATCGGTGATCGTTCACACGGCGGCACATGGTCCGGAATTTAAATATAGGACCTAGGACCCAAGGTCAATATTTCGGGTTAATAAAATCATATGGGTAGATAAGTGAATGCTCATTAACGTTCGTTTTTACAGTTCTTCTAATTTCATTCAATTTCGCCAAAAAAATATTGAAAGAAAATGTATGGAGAAAAACTAAAATATATTTATTTCTCGATGTGTTCAAAACTGTTAGCTATGAAACCTTTTGTATGTTATTGTATTACCTACACTTATTCAAAATATTTTTTGTATATACTTTTGGCAATTTGAAAAGAGTGGCCGCGAGTTTTCATTGCCTGTTCTTTTCTCCAGCTCTACCTATTGTTTGCGAACTTGGCATTACATGTACATGTAGAATCCCGACGTATCACAAGTGTTGTTTTGCATCCCAATTAAATAAAGATTTTTTGATTTTTTACTTGCAACCTTGGCCAAAATAAACATCCTAATTTTCAATATTTGGTTTCAATTATTTATGTCAATTAAAGGTTTTTTTAATTATTTTGAGTGAAACATCCACTTCGTAATTGTTTAAACTTTACATACACTTAATAGAAATTTTAAGATTAAATCCACTGACCTCTTTAAGTCGTAAGCAGAATTGGGTATTTGACTACTATCAAAATAAAATATTTTATACTAACCATGTAAAAATAAGTCAATAAATGGTTTGAAAAAATATGTTCATCTATAATTTAACGTGTTTATTAATTTTTAATCATAAAAAGAACCACTAAAACTAAATTATTTGACCATAAAAAACGTGACGTCATATGCTAGCATTTTATACAAATTTGTACGGAGTGAATCGTTTTTGACGTTTCTTAAAAAGAGACTGATTTGACTTTAGTCAAATACCCTATTGGTTACCCCGTACAAGGTGACAGCAATTTCAAATGTCGAATCCGATCGGTGAACTTTTTGACACTTAACGACATATGACCTTTGTTGCTATTCTTTATAAACAAATTTAGACTTACCCCCAACTTATCTGTGAAATGGCGAAAATAGGAACTACGCAATTTTGCCGTCGGATTCTCAGATGACCCGAGGCTTCGTCTCAATTTACCCTAGATACAGCATAATTAAAAAAAAATACTCTAAATAAAAACGGATTTCAGTCGCTACAGGTTAGTGTTGTCAAGTTTTCAACACATAAATTACCCAATTAGAATAAAACTAATAATTCAGTTGACTTCTTGAAGTTTTACCTAAATGGAAATTGTAATATGTTGTTACACTTGAAATAAGTATTTTGCCTAGTTCTTAATATAAGAGATGCTAAAGTTGATTGCCTCCTGTAATACAGTCAAAGACTAGTACAGGAGTCAGGGTTCCGAAAGATTTACTGTAAAAGTGTTTTTCAATAAAAGTTTATTAATATTCCCATTATTGATTTCTTTAACTTATTTTTTACATTTTTAAATACATAACAAAAAATATAAATTTAAAAATATAAAAAATAGTGTCCCACCGGCATCGGGTACAGGGACCAAGGTACCGGTGGTTAGGGCTCCAGGGAGAGGAACCGCCTCACGATGCGTGCCGTGTCAAGTATTACAGCCTTTTGCATCTGGCCCTTGACCTTATTATTATTATTATTAATGAAGTTGACGTCATACTTTTTGATGTTTTACCTTTAATGAAGTTCACTACGTTTATGAGTTTATTGTGAATATAATTGTAATTGTAAAAAAGGGTGTCTTATTTCAACCACTTTGCTAATTGCCACGTCGTCTCAATTCGATCGAATTATAAAAGTAGACTATACAATGAAAGATCCTGTTTTATTTTCTTGCTCGAGGAACACCACCAGGAAGGACCAATGCGGTGCATGAAATAAGCCCACTGATATCCTAATCGGACACTCACACGCTCACCGTCCATCCTATTCTCAATGAGTGTTTTATCACTTATTGTTTTTTTATTATTTACAATTACTAAGCTGTGGCACTATTACTAATGTCTAGGTGGCCTTTTCGTTAAATCGTATATAAGTATGTTTATCAGTTGTCTGGTTACGTCCTAGGTATGGTTTACATTCTAAGCCAACCAGCAGCGGGCATTTGACATTATTTTATATAGCCTCTGTGGCGCGGTGGGAGTGTATCCGACTGCTACGCAAAACTTTGTGTGATGAGCACGATGGTTTATTCTGTCTCTGGGTGTTATTTATCTATAATATGTATGTATTTAAAAATATATAAGTATGTTTATCAGTTGTCTGGTTTCCATAGTACAAGCTCTGCTTACTTTGGGATCAGATAGCGTTGTGAGAGTTGTCCCAAGATATATTATTATTATTATGTTATAAACTAGACGAAACCATAAATTTTAAAATTATGTTATGTAGGTACAGAACTCTTTTTTTAACGTAAAAAAATAAATTTTATTAGACAGTGAAGACACCTTTCAGTTCACAGATTTTTTTATTTAAAGATAACTAGCAATGTGGATTGGGTCCCACATCACTAGCAATCTCGTTAACTTCTCCACCTAAGCTTAAAGACTTGTGTTACGAGTGGGTTCACGTCGGTAGTTTAATGGGTAGGATTTGAACCAGCGACCTCACGATTGCGAGAACGATGCCTTAGCCATTAGGCTACCGCCGCTATTTTAGCGGTGTGGTTGGTGGTACTGTTCATTTGGTTTTGGCAAATGACCGTCATAATGTAAAAAGCAAATGGAAGTCTTGTTGTTTAATATTGTTGACCTTTTGTCTTTCCATCAGTCCTCTAATATGGTGTATAATATAATGGTGGCACCACCTTACCTGCATATACAGTTTATAAACAAAGATGACTACAAATATGACTGCCTCTGTGGCGCGGTGGGAGTGTGTCCGACTGCTACGCAAGAGGTCGTGGGTTCGATTCCCACACGGGACACCACTTTGTGTGATCCACAAATTGTTGTTACGAGTCTGGGTGTACTTTGTGTCCGTGACTTGTATGTTTGTAAAGTCTCCTGCGACACAGGGCTTGTACCCTAATGCAGGAGTCGTCTTTAAAAAAAAAAACATTGTAAACATTGGCAATTTGATAAGAGTGGCCGTGAGTTTTTATTCGCCGGCTTTATCTATTAGTACGGGTTCCCTAGAACAAATTTTGCGGTTGGTAAACTAACTGCGGCCTATGTTGTTGTATAGGCATAATAGTTTTCCAACGGCAAAATTAAGTTTGTCATATTTAACACCTGTTTTTTTCACTAACGTATCACTTTACAAAGTTGACGTATACATAAAGTTGGGCGTCTCGTCGAAACGAAGCTACCATGTCAATTCCAGCTTGATATGTGTTACAGTACAATATCTTTGTGCTGTATCTACAATCTACATCACAATCTTATGTTCCTTATCGCACGTTCAGTATCTATTAAATGTTTCCACTATCTGTTATCAACACGAAGTCGTTAGTATATAAGATGCACCTTTAGATAATTATAACCAGACTATACTACATCTTTTGTCTCATTTATACCTAATCATATATTGCCAAGTAGTTTGGCAAATTGGTGACCCCGACGAACGAATACGCAGCAAGAAACATGGCACAATCACCGTGCAAGGCGAACATAAATCAGCAAGGAACACTTGAAGTAGCTGCTGGCACCTCGGTTTTATCCCGCATTCCGGAATTTTGGAAAGACCAACCAAGATTATGGTTCACGCAACTAGAAGCCATATTAGCACCACAGAAGCAAGGAGACGAATACAAATACTGTACAGTAATAGCAAAGTTATCCAAGGAAGAAATACTACAGGTTAGTGACCTAATCACTTCACCACCGACTACAGATAAATACAAAAACATCAAGGAACGTTTAATTGATTGTTACGAAGAAACAGAACAGCGACAGTTTCAAAAATTAATATCAGAGACAGAACTCGGTGATCAAAAACCTTCGCAGTTATTACGTCAAATGCGAGTCCTCGGGAGAGGAAAAATCAGTGACGAAACAATTAAACTACTATGGTTCAGGCTTTTACCAACATCAGTTACTACGGTTCTAGCAGTTACGGAAGACATGGAAATTGACAAACTGAGCCAAATTGCAGACAAAATAATAATGAATTCAAAAGTAACCGAAATATCAGCTGTTAGCAACGACACTTCAAACGACAACAATACAGCATGCATTTTAGCCCAGCTAGCAAAATTACAGATAGATATTGACGCAATTCAGCAAGGTCAATATGGCTATCGACCCAACACGCACAATCATTTCAAGAAACGTCAACAATTCCCGATTATGAGGCCGAGAACAAACTATAGAGGAGCAAATCGATTTTGTTACTACCACGAAAGATTCGGAAAATATGCAAAGAACTGCATTAAACCATGCAGTTGGAAACCAATGACTTACGTACGGAACCAGGGAAACGAATAAGAGCACAGACAACGGCGAAACTCTGTGCAATCCACCCATCCAATCGCCTCACCATTACCGACCGAAAAAGTGGTATGAAGTTTTTGATTGACACGGGCGCAAATATTTCAGTCATTAGCAAGCAACAGAGACATTCAGTTTTACAAAATGAACAATACACACTATACGCTGCAAATGGGACTAAAATTAGGACTTACGGCGAGAAGACGCTTACCTTGAATTTAGGACTACAACGATGTTATAAATGGAATTTTGTAATCGCCGATGTTACACAACCAATAATTGGAGCAGATTTTCTAGAGCACTATAAACTATTAGTCGACATAGCAGGTCGCAAACTTATCGACAAAGTTACAGAGCTGACAACGCATGTAACTTCGGAAAAAGCGACACAACAAACAATTCGTAATATCGCAGTGGGAACGAATCCACGTATTACGCAACTTTTAAACAAATACGAAGACATCACGAAAGGGTCCTCTCTCCGCAATGCGCCCAAACATAAGATTGAACATCACATTATCACTACAGGACCACCCGTCGCAGCTCGGGCAAGACCATTACCTCCAGAAAAATACGACATAGCCAAAAAGGAATTTCAAAATATGATAGAACTCGGAATTTGCCGACCGTCAGATAGCCCATGGGCAAGCCCATTACATATGGTAAAAAAGAAAAATGGCGAATGGAGACCATGCGGAGACTATCGAATGCTCAATAGCACGACAGTACCGGACAAATACCCACTACCAAGATTAACTGACTTTACATACATATTAGAAAATAAGAAGATACTAAGCAAGATAGATATACGTAAAGCATACCATTGTATTCCTGTTAAAGATATAGAAAAAACAGCCATCATCACACCTTTTGGACTTTTTGAGTACTTAAGAATGCCTTTCGGATTACGCAATGCGGCACAAACATTTCAACGATTCATGGATTCCTTATTTAGAGATTTAAACTACGTATTTATATTTGTAGACGACTGTCTCATTGCATCGGACAACGAAGATTTGCATTATCAGCATTTAGAAACGGTTTTCAAACGTTTACACGAGAATGGAATAACCATTAATCTCGAAAAATGCGAATTTCTCAGAAGGGAAATAGATTTCTTAGGTTATCATATAACGAGCCAAGGAATACTCCCTACCGAAGAAAATTACAAAGCAATCATGGAATTTCCCAAACCGAAAACAATTCAAGAATTAAGAAGATTTTTGGGCATGGTCAATTTCTACAGAAGTAATATTCCATGCGCAGCGGAAAATCAAAGAATTTTAAACGAATATCTACATGGTTCAAAAAAGAACGATAATTCACCTGTTCCTTGGACAACGGAAGCAGACAAAGCTTACGAAAAATGCAAGGAAAGCATGAAAAACGCAGTGTTAACAGCGCATCCTTCCCGCAACGCATCACTAGCGCTCATGACCGACGCTAGTGCTACTTGCGTTGGTGGAGTTTTACAACAAAAATCCGGACGCAATTGGGAACCATTAGGATTTTTTTCACAAAAATTGAGCGAAACTCAACAAAAATATTCTACGTTTGACAGAGAGCTGTTAGGAATATACATGGCCGTCAAACATTTTCACAGATTAATCGAGGGAAGAGAATTTACAATATTTACGGATCACCGACCTTTGACATACGCATTCTCCCAAAAACCATCATCAAACGATACACCGCGACGGGTCCGGCAGTTAGATTTCATTTCACAATACAGTACCAACATTCAACACATAAGCGGACGTGACAATATTACCGCCGATGCCTTATCTCGAATAGAGGAAATATACGTGCCATCACCTATCGATTACGCTGAATTGGAAAAATGTCAATCAACAGATAATGAACTAAGTAAATTACATGACAATAAAAGATTAAAATTCAAAAACATTACGCTTCCGGGTTCCACAATAAACATCACCTGCGACACCTCTACTGGAAAAAGCCGCCCCTACTTACCAAAGCATTTTCGCAAACAAATTTTCGATACCATTCATGGTATGAGCCATCCAGGAAAAAGAACTACGAGAAAAATGATAACCCAAAGGTATTTATGGCCGTATATGAACAAAGATATCAATAACTGGTGTAGATCATGTATAGCCTGCCAAAAATCAAAAATACAACGACATACGATATCACCTCCTGGTACATTTATGACAGCGCAACGTTTTGAACATTTACATATTGACATCGTCGGACCACTTCCGATTTCACAAGGGAAGAGATATTTAATCACAATCATAGATCGTTGTACGTCATGGCCCGAAATATTTCCGGTAGAAGATATAACTGCAGAAACAGTAGCCAAGACACTTTTCGAGGGATGGATTACTCGTTTTGGATGTCCATTGCGCATTACTACGGATCAAGGCCGACAGTTTGAATCAAGAATATTTGAGTCACTCTCACAATTTTTGGGAATACATAAAATTAGGACAACACCTTATCATCCACAATCCAATGGAATGATAGAGAGATTTCATAGAACTTTAAAGGCGGCGTTAATGACAAGAGAATCCAACGAAAATTGGTTAAAAGAAATTCCAACAGTTTTACTCGGGTTGCGGAGTAGCTTGCGAGAAGACACAGGTTATAGTTCAGCAGAGATGACATATGGAACGCCAATACGACTCCCTGGAGGATTTTTTGAGTCATCAGCAGCACAGTTATCAACGTACGAAGAGTTTGTAAAACAAATTCAAAAGGACATCACACAAATGACATCAATTCCGAAAAGAAAAAAACACAATCAAGCTATATTTGTGCATCCCGAACTCAAAGAATGCTCACACGTATTTGTTCGGTGTGATAGAATTAAGAAAGCCCTGACACCGCCGTATGAAGGACCCTACCCAGTAATTAGTAAAACAGATAAAACATTTTGCATTAGAATTAGGGATAAAGAGACAGTGATATCAATTGATAGATTGAAACCAGCTTTCATGATCAATGACGAATCAAACTACGTGCCAGATTCAAAGGATTGCGACAGGCATTCACACACGTACACTACACGATCGGGACGTAAAGTAAAGCCAGTAGTACGTCTATAAAAAATCGCTGATATAAGCAAGCTATTCGTATATATATTAACATAGATCTTAACATATACCATTAATTCACAACTACTCGTAACAACAAGACATCTAAAATGGGAAATCAAAGTTCTAAGGACCAGATAACATACAATACGGACAATTGCCTCAATCAAAACGAAGCGGACCAACTCCGTAACCTGATCCAGGAGGACTTACGGTGGACAAGAAATGTTGCAATGGGACAGATTATTTTAACAATCGGCGTGATCCTAATTTACGGCATAATGAAAACACTGGACAGAAGAATGAAGAGTTTAACGGAAAAAAATAATAAACACTCGTGCAACAGCTAAGTCAAAATTACAGACGTCAGCAAATCACACCACAACAGGCGTCATCAAATTCCACCGCGTACAATAGCATTATTATTTATATACATCAGCAAATAACTAGTAAGGTCTAGGTCAAATTTATATTGTAAACACTATTACCATATTTTTTTTTTTTTTAAAGGGGGGTGTACTGTTACAGTACAATATCTTTGTGCTGTATCTACAATCTACATCACAATCTTATGTTCCTTATCGCACGTTCAGTATCTATTAAATGTTTCCACTATCTGTTATCAACACGAAGTCGTTAGTATATAAGATGCACCTTTAGATAATTATAACCAGACTATACTACATCTTTTGTCTCATTTATACCTAATCATATATTGCCAAGTAGTTTGGCAAAATATGTATCATTTTATAATTTGTTCTAGAGAACCCGTACTAAGTATATTGTTTGCGAACAGGCATCACATGTAAATGTAGAATCGAATTTTTACAAGTGTAGTATTTTGCTTTCTAAGTGAATAATTTTTTTTTAATTATTATTATTGTCCCTGGTACCCCGTCTAGCGTACTAGTAATATATAGGTCAGTGAAATCCATACGATTTAATCCTCAATTTAAATGGTGGTTATAAAATATTTTAAATAAATCAATTAAGTCGTTTTATGTTTTTTTTTTCAGATTCGATATCAATTTGGAGAATAGGGATGGAGGCTCTTATCGTGTCAATATCCCCCTACACATTAGCTTCAGGTTTCTGGAGGGGTGTGTCGTAAGAAACACTCAAAATGAGCGGGGGTGGGGGGCTGAGGAGAAATTCGGAGGCATGCCGCTGATCAGGGGAAAGCCATTCAAAGTTGTGCTGGAGTGCAAGTCGAGTGCAATTTCGGTAAGTTTGATTTTAAATCAACACATTTACACATAACACATGACACACACACACTAGTATCTTACAATAACCTAAACATAAACAAAAAAAAACAATACACTTAAACCCAAATCTCACAATCATCCAATTCACACCACGTGCTATTGTAAACCAAACCATTCCGAGGGACGGGATTGTTTATCCCTACCACAGGCTATCCTGGCCTATCCTATCTAGGAGAACAGTACTCAACCACATCACTATTGTAGTTTTTAAAATAGTACCATAAGCCTAACATAATTATGAACATTGTGTAAACCTACAATCTCATTTAAGTACCTAAATAAATATTTATTATTATCTATACTAATATTATAAAGCGGAAGAGTTTGTTTGTTTGATTGTTTGTTTGTTTGTTTGTTTGTTTGTTTAAACGCGCTAATCTCAGGATCTACTGGTACGATTTGAAAAAATCTTTTTTTGTTGGATAGCCCTTTTATCGAGGAAGGCTATAGGCTATATAACATCGCGCTACGACTAATAGGAGCGGACAAGCGACGAGAAATGTATTCAAAAACGGGGAGAAATTACGCATACGAAGTTGCGCGGGACAGCTAGTTATTAATATAATGTTGTTGTTCGCGACTTCCTTCGCGTGAAAATTTTGTAATATAAATCAGTCTATTACACGGTAACATTTCTTGAAATAAAAAGTGGACAATGTGTTTTCAGACTATAATCTATCTCTGTGTCAAGTTTCATTCAGATCTGTTTAGCGGTTTTGAATTGATTGAATTACAAACATCGGTCCATTCATCCAAACGCATTTATAATATTAGTAGAAATAGACTAGCTTTCGCCTGTGGCTCTCGTTTATCGCGTGGGAGTGTATCCGACTGCTACGCAAGAGGTCATTGCTTAGGCTCAGAAGATTTTTTTTTAACCGACATCGCTTAAGAGACCATTTTAGGATTCCGTAGCCAAAATGGTAAAACGGAAGCTTAGAAATATTAAGATTAAGTTGTCTGGTTACCATTTTACAGACTCCGCCTAGTTTGGGATCAGATGGCGTTAGGTGAATTGTCCCAAGATATTATATATATTATTATAAAGATGTGGTGAATTTTCATGAATCGTTGCATACACATGATAGTGAATACTTGTACCTAATTTTATCAAAGTATTAGCACCCGACTCGTGATATTTTTAATCACTCGATAACCTATCACTTAAAAAGATATCAGTTTACAAAATTATCAATTAAAATATCGATACCATTAAAAAGTAATCGGATTTTGTAGTAGGCGTGTGTGTGTGTGTGTGTGTGTGTGTGTGTGTGTGTGTGTGTATGCGTGTGTGTGTGTTTGTGTGGCAGAGCTGGATCTCCTGGTGTGGGCAATGCGACCCCTACCCGGTCTCTGGCGCTATGTCCTGGCGTCAAATGCTCCAAATACCATTATGGGCCGCCATATTTGTATTGCGTTGTGATAGCAATACTTATGAAATGCACCCTCCCATTCCCGTATTGCACTGCATCTAGATAGAGGCTGGGATGAAAATTTTCGATAGTCGGCTACCTAAAAGATATTTTGTGACGCATCTTTCTTCCTTTTAAAAACGTCCCCGGTTTCAATGTTTTGTCATTCTGACCATGAAGTCGACTATGCGTCTTGGTGGAGAGAACTTCCTCATCTTTTCTCGAGGGTCTTGTCAGGGCGACTATGGAATTTCCCACAGAAGGACAGCAGCGACCTCTGTGTATTTTAAAGCCTTACTGCGATCGCCAATCGGCTTGCCAAGCATGGCGATAACGGCAAATACCCCCAGGACCGTACCCAGCAGGTTGATATGTGGAAAGGGTTTAATATCGTCAGGTGTAATTAAGTGCCCTCCAGGGTGTGCTTTTAATGTGGTGAATTGCCTCGCACTCACAGTGGATGTGTAAAGGTGTTTCCTCACCCCACAGCCAACATAGTATCGTGTGTGTGACACATCTTGTGCATGTTTGTTTAGTATACAGTGCCTAATTAAGGTTCTGGTAAGAATTCTCATTTGATTCTTTCACATCCTAACCTGGCGTTGAAGCCCACTAAGAGCGCTTTGAGGTGTTCTTGGCCTGGTGATTTTATTTAGCTCCCATTCTATAAGCGAGTTTGTAGTGAAGTATTTAGATAAACCGTGTAGACTACAGGGTGATAATATGCAGACAAGTACTGGATTAAAACAAGTTTTTCTATTTACAAATGCGTCACAACCGAGCGTGCTCCAGCCGATGCAATGCCGAAAATGTTCCCGCGCGCGGCTCCCGCCTCCCGCGCGATGTTTCATCCCCTGTTCTGGACTCACGTTCAAGCGACGATCCATTTATTTAAATAAAGCGCCAATATTATTCTAATTATATTTACAATTCCTTAATACTATTTTTAAAATGATATACATTAAATATGCACAACTACTTAAATGTTTTTTAATTAAATGTTCGCGTCGTCAACAAACCGCTATATGGTTAAGTTTTCCCATGCTTTGCCATCTGACCCCATTCTGGGTAGTTCGTCGGCTATTTCGTTTCCGACGACGCCACAGTGCCCAGGTATCCAACTTAGCGTTTTTTTTTTTTATAAAGACCACTCCCGCACTAGGGTACAAGCCCTATGTCGCGGGGGTTACAACCATACAAGTCACAGACACAAAGTACACCCAGACTCGAGACAACAAAGTGGTGTCCCGTGTGGGAATCGAACCCACGACCTCTTGCGTAGCAGTCGGACACACTCCCACCGCGCCGCAGAGGCAGTCCTAGTCCCAGTCGCTACTTTATTGGTTGCGCCAAGTTTGCTTTTGACTCAATTTTCTCTGATTACCCCTCTCATGGACCTGCGCCCATCTCGGCCACTTATAAACGTTTACATTTTATTAAAAACTTATTTTATATTTCAGATTAGTTTCGGCCTTATGCACTTCTGCGACTTCGCTCACCGACTGCCGTTCCATACAATCAGTCATATCACAGTGGAACGTGATGTGACGATCAAAGGGGTGCGCTTCGAAGAATCATCCTCACTCCCGCAACAGTGGCCTTCACCCTCGGTAATTTTATTAATAAAACAGTACCTAAATTTAATGTTCATCAAACATCATATTCATCATTTTTTATTTGTTTAAGACAGGGATTACATAAATCCCTGTCTGATACAAAACTATTTCATGAACAGTATTTAAAAAAAAAATCGCGGAATTATCTGTCAATAACCAAATCGATGAACACACATAATTAAAGGCCATTGTTCAAGTGACTTAAGGAATTTAGTATCGCTACAATTTTTTTGTGCCAAGATGAAAACTTCTGATTTATGTAGACTAACTAATATATACTTTCAGAAAAACCAACAATGATTTACCTAATTTGCCGGGTTTAATTGATATGGGTGGATGAACTTAAAAATCGAAATATTTATATACATTTTTTTTTAATAAATAGGACATAACTATGATATTGCGTATTAATTATGTATTACACATGATGTGTAACACTAGTTTATGGTTATGAATTCGGCTTTGCAGTGATATATAATCCGAATCTCTATCTCACAAACACTTCACAATTGTTACAATATTGGTACGAGTCTCTGTCTCACAAAATATTTCTGATTGTTACTATGTATATGGAGTCTCTATCTCAAACTCACGTAATGTAACCACAATATCATACACAACACGAGAAATAACAAAAGCAGGCCGAATATTGAAGTAATTTTTATAGGCATTACTTGCCAATAACTTTACATCATAATTTGTTAAAATGCTCTCTGTAACGAAGCAATAACAAAAGCCGTGATAGTTCTTTAACTATCGACTAGATGTCGCTGCGAAGGCCTCTGCATACCCCTTTGGTTATTGACAGAAAATTCAACTGATCTATTATTTTAATAAAACATGTGAAAAGCTGAAATATTTTCTAGCCACACTCACTAGGTTAAGCTTATGTTTATATAATACACTAACGGACTCAATCGTTGGCTATAGAATATCTAGATATATGGCATAACTTTTAAGTCCTATCTTGATCTAATCCTAAGGATACAAATCAGAATCCTAAAAATAATTGTACCACCAGTCATTAGGAAAAAATATAGGGACAATGATATGCATCTAGTTTATCATTGTAAGCTACAAGTCTTACGGCCGGTCTCAATAATCTAACTATCGATGGATTTGGCTACTAGAGGTATATATTTGACATAAGCTCCATACAAAATATGTCAAAATTCTACCTCTAGTAGCCAAATCCATCGATAGGTAGGTTATTGAGACCGGCCGTTAGTCGCAAAAGTTTACGAACATACATTGTAAAACAAACTTTGTATAGTGTTTAAAAAAACAGTTTTTTTAAACAAGTCTAAAAAAAAAACCATACATACAAACACGGCAAAAGACAAAAAATCTACCTACGGTCAGTGCCGTAAATGTAAGAGAACAACCCAGTACATTATACCTCGGCTCCTAAATAACTTAAGTCCGTCCTTATGACAAAGCTGAACCAAATTATATAATAATAACCTTGGGACAACTCACACAACGCTATCTGATCCCAAACTAAGCAGAGCTTGTACTATGGAAACCAGACAACTGATAAACATACTTATATATTTCTAAATACATACATATTATAGATAAATAACACACAGACACAGAATAAACCATCGTGCTCATCACACAAAGTTTTATCCTGGGTGGGGATCGAACCCACGACCTCTTGCGTAGCAGTCGGATACACTCCCACCGCGCCACAGAGGCAGTCAAATAAAAAAATATAAAAAACAATTTAAAAGCACCTAGATTTTTTGAATAGCCATGCAAAAAACCGGTGGTAACCTGTGTGCCCTCAGCTCACTAATTAATTATGAGTCAATAAAGCTAATTTGTGTTATATTTAGAAGCGGCGGTAGCCTAATGGCTAAGGCATCGGTCTCGCAATCGTGAGGTCGCGGGTTCGAATCCTACCTATTAAACTACCGACGTGAACCCACTCCTAACACAAATCTTTGAGCTTAATTGGAGGGGTTAACAAGACTGCTAGTAATGTGGGACCCAATCCCACACTAATAGTTATCTTTAAAAAAAATATGTTTGTTAGCACGCATTTGAACTGCAGATTGTAAAGCATTCCGAAAAAACCCTGCAGTGGTTTTTGAATTTTAATTTTAATACTAAATGTGAAGAAATAATGAAAATATTCGCCAGTTTTAGTAAAAAAAAAAGAATGAAAATGTTTGACAGTTTTCGGCGCGGTGAGAGTGTATCCGACTGCTACACAAGAGGTCGTGGGTTCGATCCCCATCCAGGATAAAACTTTGTGTAATGAGCACGATGGTTTATTCTGTGTCTGCGTGTTATTTATCAATAATATGTATGTATTTAGAAATATATAAGTATGTTTATCAGTTGTCTGGTTTCCATAGTACAAGCTCTGCTTAGTTTAGGATCAGATAGCGTTGTGTGAGTTGTCTCAAGATATTATTATTGATACTATTATTATTGTTACTCATTTAACGCTTTGCAAGCACATATTACCTTTTCAAACTATGTATCACATTAAACAATTGTAAACTCGTATGTTCTAAACTTTATTTTTCACTAGCTGTCCCGCGCAACTTCGTATACGTAAATTTTCCCCGTTTTTGCAACATTTCTCGTCGCTGCTCCGCTCCTATTAGTCGTAGCGCGATGTGAAATAGTCTATAGCCTTCCTCGATAAATGGGCTATCCAACAAATAAAGAATTTTTCAAATCGTACCAATCGTTCCTGAGATTAGCGCATTTAAACAAACAAACAAACTCTTCCGCTTTATAATATTAGTATAGATTTATTTATTTATTCTTCATAATACAAGCTAAGAGTACAGACCAAATCGCTTATATGTTACGTCAGTAGATCATGCGTTTCATTTAGCATATACAAGGCACTTGAAATAATATCGGTAGTTGAAATAATGGAAAACAATAAGTCAGAACAAAATAAAATAATTACGAATACAATGTCAAAGTAAATTAAGAATTGCTGATATTGATACATTAATAGTTACATTAAGTTAATAAATCGGATTAGAATAATAATCTAGATTAATATTATTACCGTCACTTATTTAAATATTGTATTACATAGTGTACTATTACACTAGGTTTATCATAATATATATTTATTATTATCATTTATTTAAAGTAACTTTGACTCAATTTGTTAGTAATTACATGTTACTTAAAACTATGTTAGTAGCTAATCTAGACAAAAAGTATAACAATCGTATATATGTCAGCATCTGGACAGGTTTATAAAAACTTATTTATATCAACAGCACGAGCTGTATGTACATTGTTTGATTGTGTCGAGCGCCATGACGGTATACAAGTAAGTAGTCTATGTTGCCGCCGGCCTATACCACGCATATAATATTATCAGGCACATAAAAATGAATAGATTCCCGTATCGATGGATTGTCCACTTATTCCGTTAAGTAAACTGTTTTACAACAGGTTTTTGCGCTAACTTTTAGTAGTATTGTAATTTAGTATTTATTACAGTACGATCAACGTATCTTGACCGAATTGAAGTTAGGTTTTTATCGTTTTCGCGCATGTCATAGAGATGCGACCCTAAAATTACTTACGAAAACGACTAAATATGTTTAATCGATTAAAAATACTTACAACATTTTAATTCAACAATATAAAAACACTATTTAAATCAGTTCATAAAAGTTTAAACTTAGAACAGTTACAGTAAATACTAAAGAAACTTGGAAAAACAATTTCTTTACGAATATAATCACAAAAAAACATGAGTTAGTATTACTAATTATGACAATGTAATGCGTAATCGCATCTCCAATTCTTTTGGTTTAGTTACCGCCCCCGCCCCCCGCTTCCTGTCACCATTTACTTCCAAAAAATGCATCTGCGCAACCACTTGTCGCCTACTTCAGTCCGGCCTAGTTACGTTGATCCAACTGTACTACTGTTTTTAATTATAACTTATACTTAACGGATTACAGACGGAGAACATACGTGAAATGATTGTTCCACAAACGTTAACTGATCGCAAAATTAAGGTGTTGGGAAATATACCTGCTTACAGTGACAGGTGAGTCAATAAGGCATGATTTTAATTGCTAGGGGCGGTCGGCGAGTGGTCTAAAGAGAGAGAGAAGGCAAGGTGTTAAGTTATGTCCCTCCAACACAAAGTGAGAGCTATCTGACCAGGCGAGGTGATCAAGCCTGGCGGCACAGGCACAGTTCTCTTTATTAAGCTATTGCATAGCTTCTATCGCGGGCCTTGAGCGCGGGGACCGAATCCAGAAATTCCGTAACGAAAAAACCTCACGCTCCCCACTCCGACGGGCACAGCGGTGATACTTTTTAGTTTTGCCATCTATCAATGAATAGCAGAACCTTTATTGTTTTTTTTTTTAATTAAAAAAAAAAAACTTTTTTAAAAACGATTTTTTTTTTTATTGCTTAAGTTGATAAAAATGCTATGCAATAGTTATACCGCGGCAGTCCCCGAGTGCCACACGTCTTTTTTTTTATTTATTTAACACTTAAGAGGGCATTACACAAAGAGAATTATTTATTTAGCGCTACGTACACAGCGACACGATCGCCGGCCTCACTCTTCCGCACACAACCATGACATCACAGTGCGCAGGAGCGCAGGTCAAAATAAAGTAGAATATTCGTTCGTACATATGTTACGAGTAAATTACGAACGCCATGACTATGACAATACGAAAATGCTCCTTTTTGCATTTTTCCGCAACTTCAAGATTTATTTGCGGGATCATATTAAGACATATCCTTAAATATCTTAATTTCATCTACTAGAAAAACTCTTTGACTAGTGACACAATTAACTTTTTCGTGTCCTAATATTTAGGTTTTCTATATAAATTTTTGGGAGAGCCGAAACCTGTTTCGCGCAATCTACCCTTAATGTACAAATAGTGTACAAAGGCGGACTTAATTCTAAAGCATTCTTTGCCAGTCTCTCTTTACTTTATTTTGAGGGTACAACGGGGGATTAAACAGGTTGTAATTGCTAAGATTTAAAGGCAATTATTCCGTTAATTTAAGATTTGTCGAAGAAAAGAAGAAGGCAATAATAAGTCGCGGCCATTATTTTTTAATTGCCGATTTTTACAATGTTTGTACGTTTATAAACTTGCGGGTGTTTAGGGATTTATTAGCACGATGAATTAAATTAGTATAATTCTTTTTCAGATTTGACATCAATTTGAAGTGCAAATCTTCTAATGAAATTGCCTTACATGTTAGTGTTCGATTCAACGAACAGTGTATCGTTAGAAATACCTTTACTGGCAATACTTGGGGACAGGAAGAGAAGACCGGGGGCATGCCATTGAGCAGAGGCATGCCACTTTCGATGGAGCTGCTGTGTAAAGCGCATGCCATCACGGTAAGTCTCACACTGGACTGGTCGCCCAGTAGTTAGTGACCCTGATTGCGTAACCAGAAGTTTCGATTCTCAGCCTTTGATGGAAACAAAATAACGGAATATAGGGCACCTCTTTAAGAATCGTCAATTAAAAGTATGCATGATACACAACTACATGCACACACACTCACACAACTGTGATCATATTACACCGTCAGTGAAAAATCTTTAGTAGAAAACTGTTAGTCTGTGGTCTGGTGCGATTAACTTACATGTTGACATCCGCCGGCGGACTGATAGTATGTGGGAGCCTTTATTGTCATTACACCGTTTCACTTATTTATATTACATATGAAATCGCCTTTTAGGCAAGAAATTGCTTGTAGTAGTATACTATGTAAACATTTCACTTTTCTGTTTCAGGTGTCATTCAATGGAATACATTTTTGTGAGTTTTCTCATCGAATCCCGTTTCATAAAATCTCACACGTGACAGTGGACCGTGACGTAATAGTTACATCAATCAAGTTTATGCCACAGTCTAGCAAATTTCCTTATAGACTCCGTTAATTTTCTGGCAAATTTCCTCATAGACTCCGTTAATTTGCCATGGTAATATTAAGAACTGTTTCAGACTAGCGTTTTTTATCTGCGCGTCGTTTCAACATACGCATGTCACGCATGCTAAATTCCGCGCATCAGAGTAGCGGAGTCGCGTAAACAGGTATATTCCGGCGTGTTCGCTAGAACGAGTGGTGAGCGTGTTGGTACTACAAGCTTACAGTTGGATCAACATAACTCGGCCGGATTGAAGTTGGCGACAGGTGGTTGCGCAGATGCTTTTTTTGGGAGTAAATGGTGACAGGAAGCAGGAGGGGATGCGGTTACTAAACCAAGAGAATAACAGATGCGATTACGCATTCATAATTAGTATTACTAACTCATGTTTTTTGTGATTATTTTCATAAAGAAATTGTTTCTCAAACTTTCTCTAGTATTTACTGTAACTGTTCTAAATTTAAACTTTTATGAACTCGTATAAATAGTATTTTTGTATTGTTAAAATAACATATTGTTAGATTTTTTTCTATTAAACATAATTAATCGTTTTCGTAAGTAATTTTAGGGTCGCATCTCTATGACATGCTCGAAAGTGATATGAACCTAACTTCATTCCGGCCGAGTTACGTTGATCCAACTGTATACGAGCTTAGAGGCATTTAAACGCTCGTACGAATTGCGCGTTTAGCAAAAAACTGAAGGCCCTTTCAAAAATAAAAATTATAAAACGCTAGTCTGAAACAGCTCAACAGGATTTATTTTAGAGGGATAATAATAATGCATGCGAGAACATAATATTGTAACATACTTACCAAATTACAAGATAATCATGTTTGCATTTAGTTAATAAGCTTTAATTAAATAAATTTCAAAAAAAGGGTTTGTTTATTGTATCTTACAAATTGTTTACATAATGTTTTGATAGGAGCTGATTGTTTGTGTCCGTGACTTATATGTTTGTAAAGTCCCCCGCGACACAGGGCTTGTACACTACTGCGGAAGTCGTCTTAAAAAAAAGAGCTATATTTGGAGAGTGTTGTTTTTAGGTTAACGCGTTCCAAGCTCTCAACGCGCTCACGTCGCACTCTTAAGCATAAAACAAACTCGCACTACGTGTCTACACGCACTGATATAATTATTCTATTTTAAATATTTTTCACTACTAAATGAAATACATGCCTCCCAAAGCAACCTGCTCCCGACGCCCTTTACTGGGCGTCGGGAGCAGGGTGCTTTAGAAGTATATTACTCTGTATATACTCCCAAAGCACACTGTATATTACTAATAATATTTATATATCTTTTGTTTACACGGGATCTACATAAGTTTTCTAAGTCTAAGTTTCATGAGCGTTTTCACGCCGACAAGTGCCTAATATCTGTCCCCCCATACACATAACATCACTTTGTTCCAAGTCACCCGTAATCTACCGTTTAATGTGCTTATTACACTACACTAAATCAGGGACCCTAAATCCTTAAAAAGAGCGGTGTAATAAGAGTTAGGACCCTAATTCTCTATCAAATTTTCAAGGTCACCTCGATTTAGGACCCTGATTCAGGGTAGTGTAATAGCCGTTTAAGAAATGGGTCGGTATTGTTACGTTTTAACTGCCTCTGTGGCGCGGTGGGAGTATGTCTGACTGTTACGCAAGAGGTCGTGGGTTCGATTCCCACACGGGACACCACTTTGTGTGATCCATAAATTGTTGTTCCGAGTCTGGGTGTACTTTGTGTCCGTTACTTGTATGTTTGTAAAGTCCCCCGCGACACAGGGCTTGTACCCTAATGTGGGAGTCGTCTTTAAAAAAAAAAACAAAGAATCGCAAATGGAAACACATTGCATTAAGTTTCTCCCAGTGAGATCATGTGGTACCTAAATATCAAGTTTTATCATGTGCCCAGACTTTTGTAAATGACGTAAAACTGTTTTGTTATCAACTTCCAGTTCTTCAGCAATATTGTAACTATTATTATGTCGATTTTGCTCCACTTTTTCAAAGATGGCACTGATTTTATCCTCGACAGGGCGCGAGCCTCATCCTTCACATTAAAATTTCCAGACTTGAAACGCTTGAACCACATTTGTGTTACTCGTATTGATATCACATTAGGTACGTAAACCGCACAAATTTTATTCGCGGCGTTCGTCGCATTTTTACCTTTCTTGTAATAAAACTTTAAAATGTACCGAATTTCTTTGTTACTTATGTTCTTTTTGCTTGCTTGAAAAACAATTGAAAAATGGCGCAAATTAGTTTTTTTTTATTTATTGCATCTTCAGAATGTCAACTTTTAATGGTATTAGAACCAGCCAGTTACATTCAGTACAACCAAAGAGATTTTATATACATTCAAAATACGAAAATACTTTTGCCCCTACCTATTATTTGCTAGTAAGGTTTTTATAGTATACTAGCTGACCCGCGCAACTTCGTCTGCGTAAATTTTCCCTTTTTTTTACAACATTTTTCATTGCTGCTCCGCTCCTATTGGTCGTAGCGTGATGTTATAACCTATAGCCTTCTCGATAAATGGGCTATCCAACAATAAAATATTTTTTCAGTGCAGCCCAGTAGTTCCTGAGATTATCGCATTCAAACAAACAAACAAACTCTTAGGGGTATGAAAAATAGATGTTGGCCGATTCTCATAGATACCGGATAAGCACAAAAAATTTCATCAAAATCGGTCAAGCCGTTTCGGAGGAGTATGGCAACGAAAACTGTGACACAAGAATTTTATATATTAGATTTTTCTGAGGTATTGTACGTCAGATGGATGTAAGGAGATGGGCTGGTTTGCTTGTCAGTTGTTTTTCCAGCTAATAGAACCTATTGAAAATCACAATAGCTTACCTTCCAATTTCAATTCCTTGCTTCAACCAGACCGACCTATGTTAGATATTATTATTTGTTGATAAACTTTCACGATTTGTACATATTATGAAAATATAATGTACTAGCTGTCCCGCGCAACTTCGTATGCGTAAATTTTCCCCGTTTTTGCAACATTTCTCGTCGCTGCTCCGCTCCTATTAGTCGTAGCGCGATGTTATATAGCCTATAGCCTTCCTCGATATCCAACAAAAAAAGAATTATTAAAATCGGTTCAATACTTTTTGAGTTTATTCGTTACATACAAAAATACAAATCTTTCCTCTTTATAATATTATTATATATTATCAGGGTACATTACGGGTCTTAATCGCGTGAATAATTTAAGGTAAAATACCTTGTTTATTGCCCGACGTTTCGACCGTATTGCAACGGCCGTGGTAACGGAGTCTAATCGTAACCACGGCCGTCGCAATACGGTCGAAACGTCGGGCAAGACCCGTAATATATTATATTTTCATAATTTATTATTTATTTATTTATAATGCCATTTGTTCTTTTTTAATACCTAGTCACAAAGTTGTACTAATTCCTTGCCTTGTGAGACATATTTACACTTTTCGAACAAAGAAAACCATCTTTTAATAAGTATATTGTTCAGTATATTAACTAACCATTAGTTAGCAATCGGTACCTTCACTACTGCCTATGGTTTTAGTTTACATTCTGAGACACTACAGCTAAATGATAAATGGGCAATCTGAACTATCTGAAAAGTTGTTGTAGTTAAGTAGACCAGTTTAAGGAGTTTATAATGAAGACTGGAGACCGAGCTCAACATACGTATTTGTTTATCGTGTCTTGAAAGAGAAAGATGGTCTCGCATAAATGTCAAATCTGCGGGTCAATTCACGTATTTAAAGCAATGCAGTTGCAGTTCAGTTGCGGTAAAGTTTCAATTAAAACGGCCATTTTCGTATTCTTGTAACTTTGGGATCGATCTTAAAAACGCTTGCGCACCGTACTAGAATGTCGTTATTGCGCTCTCGAGACGCATACTTGACGCAAGCGAATTTAAGATCGATCTCAAAGTTACAAGAATAAAAAAATGGCCGTTTTAATCGAAACTTAACTGCAACTGAATTGCAACTGCACTGCTTTAAATACGTGAATTGACGCCCAGTTTTCTTCGCATCTTCAGTAACAAACTTATAGTAGCGACATCATAATTTGTTAAAATGTTCTCTGTAACGAAGCAATAACAAAAGCCGTGATAGTTCTTTAACTACCGACTAGATGGCGCTGCGAAGGCCTAATTTCGCGAGCATCAAGAGATAGAAGAATTCGAGATCTAGTAACATAGTCCAGATAGGTGGTTCGCTTCTGGCCCCGGTTTGGCTACGGAAGTCTCGGGTTCGATTCCTGAGTCTGGATTTAAATTTTTCTATCTTTCAAAAATGCATTTATTGTATTTGTAAATTTATAGTGTTGTCCGGTCTTCAGTCTAACCTTCTCGCCAGAGTCGTAGCAATTCTACTCCAAAAGCTCTCTTAAAGTCTCCTCCTTATTCTCTACAGCTCCTCTTCATTTTAGAGTACGCTGCTATTTCATTACATAAACTTAGGATATACTAACGTATAGACGAACATAGTGTGCAAGCAAGAGGATACTTCTATATGACAATGTTACAAGTAAGAAAGAGAAAACAAATTAATAGCATTGTATCCCATTTTGAATGACTGGAACTCCCAACTCGCCTTGCATTTAAGTGATATTGGTATTGGATTACTTTTAGACATCTCGTCACTAGCTCACGCATACACTGATAAATCAAAAATCGTCACACGTCAATGAGCTCTTTGTTCGTCTATTATTATATCCTAAGTCTAAGACATTTGTGTAGGTATACAAGGGTCATTTTTCATAAATGTCAAAAATTCTTACAGTACACTCATTCTATTCGCAAATTTTTAAGGGACCAAATTGCTGTCACATGCATGAAATGCATTATATTTTTTTATTTATTTATTTAATGACCTTATGCATAAAAAAAAAGAAAAAAAAAGAAAAGAAAACGTTTATTTTGTTGCGATTTGGGCACAGACTACATAACTACAATTACATTAATATTATCAGTAGGCAAAAAATACAAACAAGCAACAGCGAATCAAATAACCAATTCAGGAAGGCATCTGACAGCCATCAGACATTTGAGTGTCCGGCGAGAACCCGTCAGCCATTTATAACGTACAAAGGCGGACTTAATGCTAAAAGCATTCTCTACCAGCCAACCTTTGGGTGATGTAAAATAAAATTATGTAGGTGTAGATTGTTGACAGGTGGATAAATGACAGCTGGTTATCTATACTAATATTATAAAGCGGAAGTATTTTGAATTGTATTTATTCTATACTAAGTAGCTGTCCCGCGCAACTTCGTATGCTTAAGTTTTCCCCGTTTTTGCAACATTTCTCGTCCCTGCTCCGCTCCTATTAGTCGTAGCGCGATGTTATATAGCCTATAGCCTTCCTCGATAAATGGGCTATCTAACAAAAAAAATTTTTTAAATCGGACCAGTAGTTCCTGAGATTAGCACGTTTTAGTATAGATAAAATATACACACTGTGTATAATAAATTTCACAAAGTCATTAAAAATACGTATATAATATGACTGACTATGTGGCGTGGTGGGAATGTGTCCTACTGCTACACAAGAGGTCGTGGGTTCGATTCCCACACTGGACACCACTGTGTGATCCACAAATTGTTGTTCCGAGTCTGGGTGTACTTTGAATCCGTTACTTGTATGTTTGTTAATGCTTTTACCTTATTGCGGGAGTCGTCATACAAAAAATAATGATAGGCAAACGTAGAATGCCAATTATTGTAATGGTCTTCCAATCGATGTCGGTTACGGCGGCCACTCTCATCTGAGACAAGCTAACTACGCAGAAGATTAGTGCACAAGTGTATACGCAGACACAAGTGCACGCTTTATTCTCTTTCTCTCATAGCCCGTTGGGAAAAGTTGGAAAGTCGACACGACAGGAGATACATACTATATCTACAGTACCGACGTAAGCTCACTTCCAACAAGCGATTTATTAGCAGGGGTTAACAATATTGGTAGTCAGTGGCGGATCCAGAGGGGCGTTGTCATCAATCCGGAGGGGATTGATGCCAATCATTTGCGCCTCTTTGCGCGATGTTAGTACTTAGGCGGTATCGGATTGCACTCTGAAGTCTCTCTTGACCAACAATTTGATCTCGCTTCTAAATTAACATAAAACAAACTTCGTTTTGGCAAGCATCAGCACGGATTTCTTAAAGGCCGTTCGACCACGTCAAACCTCATTGTCTGTAGCGGGCTCAAGTAGACGTTCTATACACTGACTTCAGCAAATGTTTTGACAGAATAGACCATTAAATACTCAAACAGAAACTATCACTGATTGGTATAAGGGGAAACTTGTACAGGTGGCTCTCGTCGTACGTTGAAAACAGGAGTCAAGTTGTTGTACTGAATGATTATGCATCGAGGTCCATGTGCATCCCTTCGGGAGCACCACAGGGATCGTTGTCGGGACCTATCCTGTTTAATATATTTATAAATGACATTTCATCCTGTTTCCAAACAAGTAAAATACTATTGTATGCAGATGATATGAAGATTCTGCAACAAATATCATCTCATGAAGACACTATTGCCCTACAATGCGACTTGGATCGCTTTCAACAGTATTGTGCCTCAAATCGACTACAATTGAACGTCTCCAAATGCTACGTTTGTTCCTTCACACGTAAGCCCAGCCCCATTTTCAGTAATTACATACTATCAGATACCACATTAGCAAGAGTGTCCACTATTAAAGACTTAGGGGTAACATTTGACTCAAAGCTACTATTTGACACACATATTACGATTATTGTAAACAAAGCCTCTAAGGCGTTAGGTTTTCTCTTTAGAATATGTGCTGAATTTAAAACTATTAAAACCATGAAAATTCTGTATTGCACTTATGTAGGTACGCAGCCATCTTGAATATGCATCACAGGTATGGAATCCAAACTATGATGTATATATCTCGCGGTTGGAAAGTGTTCAAAATAAATTTATTAGGTATATCCAATTTCGTTGCAATACATATTTGCCAGATTATTTTAGTAGGTGTAAGAAATTTCACATGCTCCCTCTACAAGAGCGGAGAAATATAGCCGATATTTCTTTTTTATTAAATATCATGAACGGAGCGACAGATGTAGCAGAGTTAATGGGTGGGATTGGCCTGCGCGTGCCGACTACTTCTCGTCGAAGGCATAAACTTCTATACACCCCGACTGTCCAAACCACCTACAGACAAAACTCGTGTATGATACGGGCCTGTAAAACATACAATGTTGCAAGCAAGTTGCAAGTAGACATCGATCCTTCCATAATGAGTGCATCGAAATTGAAAACAACCCTATGTAACACCTTTTTTGATTAACGTATTTTATTTAATTATTTTTTTTTTTATCAAGTCTGTATGCCTACTGTATATTGTACCTCTGTTACTAACTTTAAGCAACTTTTTTGTCGTCGTACCATATATGTATATCTTATTCAACACAAATGGTTACTGGCGAAAACTTTTAATTGGCCATAACATTAATGTACAACACATGTTATTGTTCAACTAGCTGTAAGGTTTCTAAATTCTAAAATAAATAAAAACAAATAAATATACCCAATCAGTTGCAATCTAACCTTATCAATCAGTATAGTATCAATAGGGAATAGAATAAATCAGGGAGGTAAATAATACAAAGGAATAAATGGCAAGTATAATATATTTTCAACCTTGTTTGGTCTAGTTGTATCAAAGGTTTCATAATAGCCAGTCTCCTAATAAACATTTGCCGTACTACATTTCATACATCCTAAATACATTATACTACAGATACTTTCTAACATAACCAATTCACAACATTATAGCAATGAACGACCATATCGCTGTAGAACAGCTGATAAGTAAATAAATAAATAAATATTTTTTTTTTTATTTCCAGAAACAATACACTCTTATAAACAAAAAGTTGAACATGAAAATCCTATACATTGAAAGTTTTTGAGCACTGGTACCCATGGTAAGATTTAACTTGAGTTATGGGTACCAGGTGACAGCAAGCAAATACTATTTTACATTATGTTCAATACTTAAAATACGATCACTAATTTAAAGTAAAACATTGAATGGTTTAAAATACAAAAATACAACATATAAAAATAAAGAATACAGTAAGCACATATTTACATGTTATAACCCAATATATAGCTAAAAGATGTATGCAAGGTGTATATGGAAGTGTATGTGTGTGTGTGGGTGTGTGTGTTTGTGTGTGGGTAATCGTGTGTGTATATATGTGTACGGAAGGGTGTGTAGGAGAAGCGTGCGCATACTAGCTTATAGTATGGATATTGCCAGAAGATCTTCAGTTTCATCGTACGTTTTGAGCATAAGCCAATCAGACACTCTTTTCCTGCATTGAGGTTTGAGCTTTGAGTAGATGTCACAATACTTATTTATTTTATTATACAAGTGGCAGCTAAGCACGCCATAATGCCTAGCAGCTAGTGACAGTCTAAAGTTTTTGTTTTGGCATACCTTATATGAACGTCGTTTTTTGATAAAATTTGGATCATACACAAGAGAAACATGTTTTCTGGTAACTGTATCAAGCACAAATAGTTTTCTTACTGAGAGTACTTTACAGTCATCGTACAGCTGCGAGGTCGGATATCTGAAAGGCCTAAACGTCATTACCTTTAGGACAGCCCTTTGAGCACGCTCCAAATGCAACAAATCAGTTTTGGCTGCGCCACCCCAAACCCCAATGCAATATGTTATTATTGACTGGCATAGGGAAAAGTAGATTGTGCGTAGCGTGTCTACGTCTGCAGAGTGGCGCAACTTTTTAAATATATAAATATTTTTGCGTACTCGGGCTGTTAAGTTAGTCAGGTGGAATTTCCAGGTCAGTAAATTATCTATATAAACACCTAAATATTTTATTTGCGTGGTCCTATTTAAAGTCACACAATGACACGAATCAGAATTCCTCGAGTTGCAGCTATGTGCTTTAAGGTAGTATGTCTCTGGAGATGGTTGCGATATATTTGAGGGCGAGAAAGTTAGGTAGGTGGTTTTGTCAAAGTTTAGAGTTAAGAGGTTTTTATTAAGCCACTGCATAACTTGACTAAGAGATAGCTCAGCCCTATCAAATACATCACGCCAGTTTTTGCCTTGGATGAGCAAGGCTGTGTCATCCGCATAGGTAATAATAGAGCAATTGGGGATGGGAAGTTTGCACAGCGAGTTTATATAAAGCAAAAAGAGAGTTGGCCCAAGAACCGAACCTTGGGGCACACCGAAATCTAGAAATACACTATCACCAATGTAAGAATCAATCTTAACGCATTGGCATCGGTTAGAAAGGTAATCAGTAAAAATGCTGAGGGCATATCCACGTATTCCATACTTCTCCATTTTTGTTAAAAGGTGTTTAGTAGACACAGTGTCGAAGGCTTTTTTAAGGTCTAGAAAAATACCTAGACATTTTTGACCACTATCAAGGGTGTCAACTATGCGATCAACAAGAGAAGCTACTGCATCTTGCGTTGACTTCCGATTTCTGAAGCCAAACTGATTCTCAGCAAGGATATTATTCCTATTTAAAAAGTTAATGAGACGTGTGTTTAGTAGCTTCTCCAAAATTTTTGACAGTGCGGGCAATATAGATATTGGTCTATAGTTATTGATGCTATCTCTACTGCCGCTCTTATGAATGGGATGTACGATAGCCTTTTTTAAGGATCTTGGGAACACACCGTTTGACATGGATATATTGCAAATGTGTGTGATGACAGGAACCAGTATGTTTGCACATTGTTGCAGTAATTTGGTTGGAATTTCATCCCATTCTGCAGCACTATCTGCTTTCAAGCTACGTATAACTCTTTCGACTTCTTCTGTATCCGTAGGCAGCAATACGAGGGAATTGACTTCAGAGAATCAGATTTATTCACAGAGTTGTCACTTTGTGGGCAGGTGTTGATACTGAGCGCTAAGTCTCTGCCGATACTTGAAAAGTATTCATTTACCCTATTTACGGATGCTACTGCACTTGTCTCAACTCCAAGTAACTCTTTAGGGGAGCTTTTTGACGAATTTGCATTAATAATTTTTTTAACGGCTTTCCAGGTCTCTTTAGGGTTATTACGTGCTTTCAAAAATTCATACTTTTCATGGGCGTGTTTTAGATTTTTTAACAATTTGTTACAGAAATTACGATATTTAATGTAGGTAAATTTAAGGATAAGATTATCGGGTTCATTTTTTAACCGTCGGCACATAGAGTCTCTATTTCGGATACATCGTAACAAACCTTTAGTTATCCACGGCTTAAATATTCTTGATTTAGAAGGGACGTCTTTTGTTACTGAATGTGTTTTTATAATTGATCTAATTGTTGCTATAAATTGATCAGTAGCTAGGTTAGGTTCTAAGGTGTCTATAATTGACTTAAAGTTGGTATTTAAAATAGTTTTGTAAACAGATGTAAAGTCCACCCTTACATAGTTACTGCGGCTTCTGAATTTATGTGACGTAAGCTCAAGTTTAATTAAAATAGGAGCGTGATCGGTTATACTGCTGTCAAATATAAGTGACATTGTTTTTAGCTCAGATTTTAGTAGGGTATGATCTAAACAATTTTTATAACGAGTCGGTCGAGTATGTGTCGGCAGAAGACCATGCGAAGCAGTTAAATTGAGGTATTCAATAGCTTGTGGCTTTAAATTGGATGGAATTATGTTGATGTTGATATCTCCTATGAGGAGAATATTTTTGTAACTTGACAGGCTTGTGAGAGTGTTGTTAAGACTCTCAAGGAAAGAATCAATGTCACGAGAGCAGGGCGGCCGATATACAGCAACTATGGCAAGGTTCACTGATTCTAATTTACAAATCAAACAATTTGAGCCATGTAAAGATGGTTCAGTTATCATGTGCACGAGAGTTGATGCTACAAATAGAATAAGGCCTGCATTTTGATTTATAATGTTGCTAGTTTTATATGTTACGTATCCGTCAATTTCTGGAGTGTTTAAAAGTTTACTAAGCCAGCATTCAGAAAGGACTATTATTTCAGGGCGTATTTGTATTGACTGTAAAAAAACAGTGAGCTCATCAAAGTTCTGATATGTACTGCGTATATTTAAATGTAGTATTTTTAATGAGTTGTCACTACCGCCTAGTAAATCAGCGCATTGGTCAGCTTTACAGTTATATGACTGTGCTGTACCTAATGCATCTAATTCATTAGATAAATAATTTAAATCCACCATTTGTATCGATATAAAAACTCATAATGTATGTGCCGATCAAGTATGCCATTTAAACTCAATGTCACTAAACCATGACTTGATAGCGCTATAAAAACACAAGGGTATAGTAAGTCAGAATTAGAATTTTTCATACATTTGTCAGGTGTAGTCTGAATAGTGTTTAATGTGGTAGACTGTGTGGATGGTTGGGTTACATCTTTAAGTTTATACGTGTCATATGATGTATTGAGCTGAAATTGATAAAAGTGATTAGTCGTATACACTGGTTTTTGAGCAATGTGTAAACTAAGAACTCTATAAGTAGGCATTAGAATGTTAGTAATAAGATCAGTATTAATTAAGCTAAAAGTAATTGTAAAGGTATTAGTTACGTTGTGGTTTGAGTAGTTTCTTAAGACATGATGATGTCTTGATTGTGATAGCTTCGACACCCTCTTTCTCGCGTAGAAATAACCTTCCGTTACGTATCCAGCAAAACTTATAATTATTATTTCTGGCGAAATTGCGCGCTTCATAAAACAGCTGTCTTTGTGAACCAGAAAGACGCTCGGCGATAAAAATTGGGTTGCGCGGACCACTCATTTCGATAGTCTCGGTGTTGAGTTTTTCATTGAGAGGTCGGTCTTTATTGTAGGTACGTGCCGCATTTAGAACCTGCTGTTTCAAATTTACAGATGTGAATTCGCAGATTATTGGCTTAGTTGAACCTTTCTTCCCTGGGATTCGGTATATGTCTCGTAGTTCGGATGTAGTTACGACTGTCTGGAGAGTTTTAAATGTTTGAAGTACTATAGATGTTACCTCACTAATGGATTCGTTTTCACGCTGCGGAACATTTCTTATTTCTATAGTGGAAGAACGCGAGCTGTTTTCTAGGTCATCAATCCTTTTTTCTAATGTGATGATATAATCGCGTTGATCCATTCGCTCTTTCTCCAGCTTTTCTATCAACTGCCTCATACTCTCGTAGCCGCTGTTAATAAACTCAATAGATTTCTCTATCTCACTATTTGTATTTTGTATTATAGTGTTTTGCTGTTTCACCTCAGCGATATCAGACGTCAGCTTTTTTAGAACACTATCTTGGTCCTTCTTCCACGAATTCAGTAGGCCCATTATGCGATCCTCAAAGGCTGTAGTCCATTCAGTGTCTGGCGAGAAGTCCGGGCGAAGGCGTTTATTTCTAGCTGTTACATTAGACAACTCAGATATATCCGGAGTCGAAAGCGCTAGCTGACGTTCTGTTGTAGGAGTACATGGAGGTGAACGTCCTGCTTTTTTAGGCATTTTTAGGATCAAATTTTAATAAACAAAATAATAATAAATAGATTTCTAGGTATAAACTCGTTCAGCGCTTGTACTATTTTGGTTTAGAATTGATACGATCAAATAGGAAGATTTCGAAAAACAAAAAGTGTTCAAGTTTTTCACTGGGGTTTGAACTCGGTGTTTGGTGGTTCGGAGTCCGATACTCTACCGTTCGGGCTACCGCGGTTCTTGTGCAGAGGGTTAAATTTTGGTATCACTTGACAGCAATGGTAACATAAATTGTTGTAGAGACGTGTGATGACTAATTTCGTTGCTTATACCCACTGTTTCTGTGGCTGAGTGGTGCAGCTCGGCGTGTAGGCGTTGCGCCGATGGGCGGAGGTTCGATTCCGGGTGATAGGCCAATCAGGGTTTGATATCCACGGTGGTAGTTGACGAACTTGTTTCTATCCCTTTTAGGGGGCGGCGAACTTTCAAACAATTTGTTCTACGCAGAGCGAGAATTTAAATTACGGCAACCAGCCAATCAGGAATATTTCGAAAGAATTTATTGACACAGGAGTTGCAAGCACAACCGGGCGCAGTGGCAGCCTCGAGAACACTGTACACACCAGACAATATTCATCAAATCATACCACATTGCAATATATTGTTATTAGTCAATATCTATACATAATACTTAATAATAGGATATCAGCACAAAAGAACCAGCAATAAGTATAATCTGAATCGGATCGTACCTGTATCCACAAATGACTGAGCCTCGATCACAATCTGTCAGTCCTTTTATATAACAAATACACTGAATATTAAAGAAGTTGTAGGTACTTCGCAAATATTCTTACTTATTATACTTTAACCCATAAAATAATTTAATACACAGAATTATGTTACATATTTAAATAAATGAATAATATTAAAATACTCACACCGATACAACACACTACCTACTAATTTTCAATAAAAGAAGTAAAATATCACAACAACAATATTTGACGTTTCATGCAGTACATTTGTAACCAGTGGATACTTAATTATTGTTTAAGTTCATTTAAAATATTATGTGGTGTTTTTATAATGGGTTGTAATCATTTTAAGTAATTTACATGTTAGTTACAACTTAAACTGTAAGTACTTTTACTTTGTCATAACCTATTCCGTGATACAAATTATTGTTCACGTTACTAAAAACACAATTGACATATACACATGGCTACTTGCATATCCATAAAAACCCGCCTAACCCGCAAGCATTAAGGTAGTCAATGGTAAATATATCACATTTTTATTACTATATTAACAACTAAGAAAATAACAATAAATAAAAAAAATTGTCTATTACTCTATTACAATAACAACAGGTATTCGATTAGGTATCACAATCATTTTAACTAAAATCATTTACTGTACACTGTTACGTATTTTATTTATCAGTTAAAAATTTACAGATCGTTTCTAGGAATTTTTCTGGTTTTTGACTATGGACCCAGTGACCAGCTCCTTCAATAAACAAGTATTCATGTATTTCTTTCAAATCTTTAAGATATGGAAAGATTTGATATCTAGTGGCATAGTCCAGATAGGTGGTTCACTTCTGGCCCCGGTTTGGCTACAGAAGTCTCGGGTTCGATTCCTGAGTCTGGATATCAAATTTTTCATTCAAAAATGCAATTATTGTATTTGTAGAGAATAAAGTGCTACTCAATACCATATGAAAGTAACTGAATCGCAAACTGTGAAATATTGAATAGGTCCGCTTGCCATTTGTGGTCTTCATCTTCAGTTCCACTTCACCAATTGGTGCTTTTTAAGAGTAAATGCACGAATCACTCTGAAATATACCTAAATCTCTGTAGGTGTGCCTTTAATATTTGAAGATTTCCCTCGTTTACTCCTGGATCCCATTATCAGATCGTGATTTGATGACAATGGGACCAACTTGGAAGTATACCCTTTCAAACACAAAAATATTTTTTTAAATCGGATCAGCCGTCTTTGCGTAATCGGTGAACAAACATTTAAAAAAAACACAGTCGAATTGAGAACCTCTTGTTTTTGATAAAAGTACTTTTGACCTGCAGAGATTTTTGCCTGTGACATATACACGTTATTTACGTTTTGTTGGTCTATTATGGTTTAAACGTATTTAGATAAATGTGGTGACTCTTCAACAGGAAAATTTGGTTACGTATATAATTTTAATTGGCGTCTGGAAAGTACAGAATGGATACCTAAAGGCAATTAAAATTATTAACAATAATACTGCCTATTTTATAAATACCTCCTATATATATATGCAACGGAGTGCACATCCATGCATTATATTTACATTTATCGAAACGGACGCAACAGCTAAGGTAAGAACGTCTTTATTATAACTAGGCAGCTGGTTTCAATTATACTTAAATTTTTCATTGCTATTTTTGTTAATGACAACTTTATTGGTTTTATAGATACTTCATGTGTATATTTTTTTCTTTTTATTTAAAACAAAACTATGATGTGATAGTGTGTCATACATGTGATATTTGCTTTTTTTTTTGTTTGCATAATGCATATTTATAAAAAGTATTAGCAATCTTTACTCCTTCTTGATATAAACTTTATTTGTGCCAAATTTCACACTCCTCTGTCTTGACTTGTCGTTACTTGGTGATTCTCTTACTTCTCAACACCTAAATTTAAAATATGATCAGAATTTCAAGTCTGTTTGTAATTTTTAGACTGTTGCGTCTTACCACT
Organism: Herminia tarsipennalis; assembly: GCA_945859575.2. Taxonomy (NCBI): domain Eukaryota; kingdom Metazoa; phylum Arthropoda; class Insecta; order Lepidoptera; family Erebidae; genus Herminia; species Herminia tarsipennalis. The sequence continues at coordinate 18,456,425 of OX243854.2, read as the reverse complement.
AGGTATATCTAAAGTCGAGCCATTTTTCAATTTCTGTGAGACTGAAACAACAGCTGATTTTTATATTGAGTAGCTTTGGACCGTGATATATTAAAAATTATTATTTAAAAATTATCAGCTAACCACCCGGATTTCGCACTTTAAAATATAATAACTAGCAATGTGGGATTTCTGAGCCCCACATTACCAGCAATCTTATTAACCCCTCAAGCTAAGCTAAATTGTTTGTGTTAGGAGTGGGTCCATGTCGGTAGTATACTGGGATGGATTCTAACCCACGACCTCACAATTGCGAGACTGCCAAGATTACGCTATCGCCGTTAGTTATTTCATTCTAAAAACAATATTAAATAAAATAATAAATCAATTCACAGTATTACCTATTTGTTAACCCCTGAACGGATTTTATATAAACAAGAGACAGAGTCAATCTGCCTCTGTGGCGCGGTGGGAGTGTTTCCGATTGCTACGCAAGAGGTCATGGGTTCGATGCCCACTCAGGATAAAACTTTGTGTGATGAGCACGATGCTTTACTCTGTGTATGGGTTTTATTTATTTATAATATATATGTATTTAGAAATATATAAGTATGTTTATCAGTTGTCTGGTTTGCATAGTACAAGCTCTGCTTAGTTTGGGATCAGATAGCGTTGTGTAAGTAGTCAAGATATTAGTATTATTATTAAATAAAAAAAATTATCAAGCCATCGTTTAATCCATTTTGACCGCCCAAGTGTTCTTACAGATCAAATTAAGAGCACTGCTCTGCCAAACTTGTAAAGTTACCACCATCTTAAATACACATTTAAGAGGGCAACCATGTTTATTGTACGAACGTTTAAAACATACTTAATATAAAGGGTTCCGTTTTTGCCATTTAACCTATATTGATTTTAAGTTATCTAACTTAAAATCAATACAGGTTATTTTATTATTATTTAATCAGGTTAAATTTATGCAGTTACTAGTAGACCTAAATATAATGATCCGATGAAATAAAAACCGGACAAGAGCATGTCGGATCATAGTCAGTGCAGGGTTCCGGAGCCGTAAGATATCAGATTTGCGCAGAGCGCAGAAAAGAAACGCAGTTTTTCGGAAATAACTCAATGAAGGTATATGGGATTATTTTTTCTATAATTTCAATTTAAAGTATTTGTTAAGCGCTATCTTTTCGATTTTTTATATAATTTATGCTCTCACAGTTCAAAAGATAAAGGACACAATTTATAGAACTTTCGGAGCGAATACATCCAAAAATATTCAATGATCAAAAAAGTTTATTAAAAATTTTATAATTTTTTAAAAATGTTTGTATTATTCTTTATTATCTGATTACACACAATCCACTGAACGAATTTCAACAATTCATACGTCGTCGTTAGATTTGTCTTGATTGCCCATGTGTTCACAGATATGTGACATTTGAAAAAACAAACATGACGGCTGTGAGATGTCAAAGAATTGTGAAAAATAAAGTTGTTTTGAATACTGCGATATGGGTATCAAATTAAAGAGCTTATCTTAAGCATTTCAAAAAAGTATAACACTATACTGACTGTAATATTAAAAAAGTTATTTAGCAATCATTCTTTTTTAAATTTTCAATACTTGACAGTAGCTGTGATAAAAGTTACGTCGTTACCGTTAAGTTACGTCGGTTACATCCTACAACCACTAAAAAGTATTAAATAAAAATTTATTTACAAGAATAAAAAAAACCCGCCTGCACAAAAAAGATCGAAGCAAGATACCCTACATAATTATATAATTTCATGCAGTCGGAGGCACTTTACTAGGATCATCGAGATTCATTAATGCAAAATATTTATTTTTATTATTTAGCGATCAAACAAAGTAGCGGCTACTACAAGACCTTTTCATCAAATTTAACTAATATTCATTGCGTAGACTTTAAGTAAAATGCCTGTGACATACGGACAGACAGACAGACAACCAGACGGACATGATGAATCTATAAGGGTACCGTTTTTGTCATTTTGGCTACGAAAAGCTAAAAATAGCGGCTATGAAGAGTTGTTTATCGAATGTAAAATATTGTCAGTTCACGAGACGGTCGTGTTACTGCTAGCAGCGGAACAGTTTCGCAGCAATGAATTTAAAAAATATACATTGCAACCATAAATTTGGAAAAGGACGAAGAATTACTAAACGAATATATAATATACTAACGAAGTTCCCTTGCATAGTTGGTGCAAGTGAACACTCGCACTAGAACAACACTCTATGGTCAAAGAACCAAGAAATGCTCAGTGTAGGGTTCCGCAGCTGTTGCTACAAACAAATGAAAAACGCGATCTGAAAGTGCACCAGCAAAAAAACGTATATTCATGGCACTTACTTCTTTTTGTTGATAAGTGCAATTTTTCGGCAAAAACTCAAAGATGATATATCTTTCTTGTTGAAAATAATTTTAGTTGAAAGTATTTACTAAGCGTTACCTTAGTTAGTGATTTTTGTGAGTTTAATAGGGGTTGCAATTTTGTATGAAGCTTTGTTTATGTTTCCGTTGTTTTTTGTGTTTGGCTTTGTGGTCACAGCTTCGTCGGTCGACAGCTTTTGTGGGAACAAAAGCTGTCGCTTACGACTACAGCACACTCTGAGTCATTCTGTAATCCCCTGAGGACGAGTCCTGTTTGAGCGTTTAATTTATTTATTTAATACTACCTGCAAATACATTGCAAAAGGCGGACTTAATGCTATACGCATTGTCTATCAGACAAACTTTGGGTGGTTGCGAGAAAAGGGTGGCAGATGCATATTATTTATATTATTATATTATAACAAGAGAAACTAAATAAACGAAACATATAAAAACTTAAAAATAATACTAATAAATATAATATAATTACATTTATATACTTTATCCCATTTCTTCCCGTGGGTGTCGTAAAGGCGACAAAGGGATTTCACACCGGAGGACGGGCAGCAGCGTCCTCTGCGTACTTTAAACCATACTGCAATCGCCAACCCGCTTGCTAAGCATAACGATTATGGCGCATACCCCCAGGATCTGTAATAAATAGGTTCTACTGGGGAGACCCGTGCCCAGCAGTGGAACATCATATGGGTTGTTATGATATGATATACTTTATATATATATAACACACTGATGTCGAACGATTACTCTGCTGCAGCTTTCAGATAACTTCTATAGCTGATGTACTTTATTTTTAAATACGAAACGGCAGGTGGACAATCTGATTTCCACAGGAAGTGCATTCCAAAGGCCAGAAGCTTGCATTGGAAAAGCAGAATGTTTAATGCCTGATCTGTGAGACGAACAGAGAAGTAAAAGGATATCATAAGATCGATGATATCTTACTTGGTTAGAGTATATTTATTGAAACTTGAATAAAAGGAAGCATAAGTTGTAAAAGAGAAGTAATAATTCATAGAAGTTATTAAATGCTAAGTTAGGGTCATCACTGTTAAAGACGCAAACAAAGAGGGAATCTATGCCTTCTTCATTTCCTAAGATTATCCTTATATTATATTAGTCACGTTTTTCTATATACCAATATTGGAGGCTTATAGAACGTTTCGCGGGACAGTATGTGCAGTGTGGTCTGACAATGAAAATTCTAGTTTTAAAAACACAACCTCTAATATTAAGTAAAAAGTAGTCAATACAAGTATCGCTTGATAATCGAGTCGGTTCATTTAAATCCAGTTTGAAAGTAATTAACTATTCAATATCTGTTTAAATTCAATAGACTCTCTACATGTATTTATCATATTTATATTGAAATCCCCACATATTATGACATTCTTTTTGCAGTATAATAGTTGTCCCCCCTGAACAAAGTTCTGGATCCGCGTCTGATTTTGTTGTGTAATATTTTGAAACTGCTATCTCCTAAAATATTCACTGAAATCAAATGAAGTAAGAGCAGTTTTGTTCAAAATTAAATATTTGTGATAGATAACGTATTCCTTTGGATAAGGGTTAATACCATGTTTATTAGAAAACTTTCGCAAATAAATGCATTTTTTACAACAACTTTGATTACTATAAAGAGGTAATAGTGGTCCAGCCTTAAACAATTGGAAGTTGCTGTCGCGGACTTTTTTCAGAACTTTTGGCGACACTCACGGGATAAGGTGGAGTGGTACTATTGTTAAGGCGGTACATATAATAATTTTCTCTTTATTCTACACTTTACTAAATTGTAGAAACAAGTTTAACAATGTATTATATTCTGACATACAAAATAATAGTTATACAAATTTCATTGACACTAATAGTTATCTCTCTTTTGACATGTTCTCATATAAAACCGGAAAGATATGCAATACTGGTGTAAAAATACTATACAACGCTATACAACGCCATTTTAAATTTTATAAATAATGAATTAAAACGCCCACCAAAAGTAGTTTTTAACGATTCGTATCAAGTTAATAAGCATACCCCAATAGATACAGTAGAAGACTTTTTTCGTGAATAATAAAAAGCTTTACGTATTACACCAAAATATCGCAGGTTTACTGAACAAAACCGATGCGGTCTCAATATGTATTGATGAACTTGCAGATAATACTATACAACGCCATTTTAAATTTTATAAATAATGAATTAAAACGCCCACCAAAAGTAGTTTTAAACGATTCGTATCAAGTTAATAAGCATACCCCAATAGATACAGTAGAAGACTTTTTTCGTGAATAATAAAAAGCTTTACGTATTACTCGTACACCAAAATATCGCAGGTTTACTGAACAAAACCGATGCTGTCTCAATATGTATTGATGAACTTGCAGATGAAGGTATTAATGTAGATATCTTATGTTTCACAGAACATTTTATTATGAGTGGTTATGAGTCACACTTAACTATTCCAAATTACGAATTAGCAGCGTATTTTACCAGAAAAGAAACCAAAAGGGGAGGGTCATGCATATTAGTAAAACTTGGTCACCAATTTACTGAATTAAAGCAGATAGCAAAACTATCAGTAACTGGTATGTTTGAATGTTGTGCAATCGAGCTTACGCAATACAAGATTGTAGTTGCATGTGTTTATAGAGTTCCTAATTTTAATAATCTTAGCATATGTATGGAAAGAATCCACATTTTATTGCAAGCACTTACTAAGGAAAAATACAGGAATATTGTAATAACCGGTGATTTTAATATAGATATTTTAAAACGTAACACCCAGTCTCTTGATTTTGAATGTTTATTTTTGACTCATAATTTAAAACTGGCAGTACGTCAGCCCACTCGCTTAAAAAGTCAAACATGTATAGACAACATCGCTCATAATTTTAATAAGAAAAGTGATGTACAAGTGCGCGAATTGGGCTTATCAGATCACACTGCTCAAATACTTAAGTTTCCTGTTCATACAGTGTTTAATAATAAATATTGGCGAATAACTAAAAGAGACTACTGTAATGAAAATATTACTAAATTCAAGGATTGCCTCAATAGTCTATCTTTCACGGATATGTATGAAACTGATGAACCTAACGAAGCTTATAATATTTTTCTCGAAACTTTTACACTCTACTACAAGTTGTGCTTCCCTGAAATATCCATAGTTGTTAATGTTATAAAAAAACCTAAGTGGATATCCCGCGGAATTTAAATTTGCAGTAAAAGGAAACGTTATTTGCTGTAGCGACACCGACATAAATAAACCAAATTAACAAAATTTCCTTCATTAATTATTCGAAACGTCTCAAAAAAATTACTAAACTTACACAGAAAGCACAAAACAATTATAGAATAAAAACTGCAATTAACAAATCTAAAACGACCTGGAAAATAATTAACAAAGTAAAATATAACATACCAAAACATATTATTACAAAAATTAAAATAAATAATAATACTGTGACTAATCCTAGATTAATAGCCAATGCATTTGATTCATATTTCATTGATAAGATTACCCCAACATTGAATGCTGGTGTAAAAGTTACCTCTACTATTACAAACAGATTTAACTCTTTCTTTTTGGCCCCATGTCTTCCAATAGAAGTGTTCCAAATAATAAAGTCCCTCAAAAACACAAATAGTGTCGGTTATGATGGCATAGCAACCAAAGTTATCAAATCGGTTTCTGCTGAAATCTCTACACATATAAGCCATGTTATCAACCTGAGTATTGACACAGGCATTTTTAAAAACATCAATAGTAAAACCATTATTTAAAAAAGAGAATAAAGAACAAATGCAATACTATCGACCAATCTCACTAATAAGTATTGTATCAAAAATATTTGAAAAACATGTATATAAACAACTATACGCTTATTTTGAAAAAAACAATATACTAGTTAACGAACAGAAAGGGTTCCGCAACAACAAGACTATAAATATGGCCCTGTACGATTTTCTACATAGAGTGTATATAAATGTAGATAAAAACACACCTGTCAGTACAATATTCTGCGACATGACGCAAGCTTTTGACTGTGTCCGACATGATATTTTGATTAAGAAATTGGAAGCATACGGTGTACGCGGTGATGTCCTCAATTTGATAAATTCTTATATTAGTGGGAGAAGACAATATACTGAAATAACCACAATAAACTCACGCACAAAGCAGGAAGAGACATATAGGTCTTCAAAACGTGTTGTCAAATACAGTGTGCCTCAGGGTAGTGTTTTAGGACCCTTTCTTTTCATTATATATATTAACGACCTCCCTAAAAGTATTAATAACCAATACACTACGCTATTTGCTGATGACAGTACTATCACAATACCCTGCAAAAATAAAGAAATTTACAATTTAGACATTAATAATTCCCTCAAATCTTTGATCCATTGGCTAGAAAACAACAATTTAAAAATCAATTTAGAAAAAACTAATATAATGCACTTCGCACAAAGAGGTTCGACTATATCTAATTTAAATACACACCATGACAATACACAAATTAATGAAATTGATAATACGAAATTCCTTGGTGTATTAATAGACAAAAACTTGATTGGAAAGCACATACAGTAGACTTAATAAAAAAAATTAGTAGTTCTTCATATGCAATATACAAATTAGTCCCAATCCTTAACATTGATAGTCTTCTTACAGCATACCACGGTTTAATTTCCTCAAAATTAAGGTACGGGGTTATCTTTGGGGTAACTCCACAAATAAACAATTAGTATTCAAAGCTCAAAAACGCTGCTTAAGGATCATCTTTCAGTTAAAAGTTACTGATAGTTGTAAACCATTCTTTAAAAGTTTCAAAATCTTAACACTACCTTCTCTATACATTTTAGAAACTGCAGTTTTCGTAAAAACCAATACTAATTTGTTTCCTTTAAAGTCTGATGTAGTTCTTCGCAATAGACGAGATAACAGTAAACTCTGTCTTCATTTATCGAAAACAATGCTAATGAATAAAAGAATATTTTGTATGGCGCCAAAAATTTATAATAAAACTAGCTGACCCGCGCAACTTCGACTGCGTAAATTTTCCCTTTTTTCTTTTTCTTCCTTTTTTTTTTACAACATTTTTCATTGCTGCTCCGCTCCTATTGGTCGTAGCGTGATGTTATAACCTATAGCCTTCCTCGATAAATGGGCTATCCAACAATAAAATATTTTTTCAGTGCAGCCCAGTAGTTCCTGAGATTATCGCATTCAAACAAACAAACAAACTCTTAGGGGTATGAAAAATAGATGTTGGCCGATTCTCATAGATACCGGATAAGCACAAAAAATTTCATCAAAATCGGTCAAGCCATTTCGGAGGAGTATGGCAACGAAAACTGTGACACGAGAATTGTACGAGTATATATTAGAAGAAGATTCCCAAACTGTGGAAAGAGCAAAGTATTGGAAAATTTAAACAAATTTTATGTAAATATTTAGCTGATAGAGCATTTTATAGTATTGATGACTTTTTGCATGATAAAATTGACATTATTTAATCGATTGTTATTTCTATTTTTTTTTATTATAATTACTATTATTAATTACTAAATTGAACTTTCAATTGAAATAAAATACAATGTGTGACCTTACCTATATTAGTAAAAATAAGTAATTGATGAATGTAAAATTATTAAATTAATTATTAAAATTATTTATTGTCATGTAATTTTAGTGTACCTAACTGTAACGTCTGATTTAATTAAAATTAGGTGTAATTTTGATATGTTATTGAATTGAATATTATTTATTATTGAATATTTGTACGCCGCAATGGCTAAACATGATTTGATCATAAAACAATTATCCATCTTGCATGCTTTTTGCCGTGTATACTCATGTTTTAACAAATAAAAATATCTTATCTTATCTTAAGTTTATTTTAAACTTTCTGTCACACAATTGTTGGACTCAATATTATTTTAATCCGTTATTTAATATAATTAATTCTATTTTTATCAGAATTTGACTTAATCATAATTTAAAAACGTTATTGAGATTTGATTTAGACGGTTGACATTCAAAATATAAATATCGGTAGTGAAGTTGACATCTGTCATGTGGATGTCACTCCGATATGGAGAGGGAATAGAAAGATGGCTAGCAGATTGTATTCGCGTGTTGAACAGTGCGGACGTTTGTAATAGTTCAAATAAATCCGTTTATTACTTTGTAATCCTACCATTTTTAATTAAGTCCGAGTTAATCATTCACAATGAAAATAAATGAAATATAATGAACTTAATAATAAAAAAAAAAATGTTAATAATAAAAACAAATGAACATCGTAAATAAAAATACAAACAAATATGAATATTCACATTCTGTAATATTTATGCATTTTAAATAACTAGTAGGTACATGCAATTAACAACCTTAATAACATGGCTTATTTTATGATTTTAGTTTGATAATTCTCCAATAGTATGCTTAAGAAAGTTGCTATGAAGGTTGTGACTTGCGTGCACATATTTATTGTTATATTTATATGTAGACTATCTAGAAAACAAGTACATACATGGCATTTTCGACCCTTATTACTAAAAGATTTGAAATATATTTTTTCGTGTAAAATAGACGACCCTGTTCAAGATTATGAAAAAATAAATACGATCAATAGTATTACTAATTATTCAATTTAACCGTCATTTTTTTTTAAGAAAAAACATTTTGTAATTTTTTACACTACAGCTAATTTAAGATTTAATTTAGGGAAAAAGGATTAACATTTTTGTTTTAGAATGATTCTCTAGTAATATAATATAGTAGACTCAATGATCTTAGCAGATCTGTTGACAACTTCCACTGAAGCTCACTTCACTGACCTCTACGTCACGTGTCACTGTCAAGTAGTTGATTGTATCGAAGGGGAGACGATGTTTGTAGTCACTGAAGCGACAGCCGTTGATACTTATCTGCAATAAGAAAAATAAGCCTACGTTTTACGGAAGTTTAAATCTGCAGTAAACCGGACTCCTAGGTCTTTCACCTCTGTTACACGCTGCAATAGTGCGCCTTCCATGTGGTACAGGTGATGGTGTGGGGCGCGGGCGCGGCTGAAAGATAGCACGGAGAACTTATTTGCGATGAACAGTAACTTGTTATCTTGGCTCCACCTTACGACACTAGGTCATGATCCGCACTATGTCTTACTTTGAGAATAAATTTCAAGTCATCAGCAAACAATAATGGAATACTGTAAGTAAATGACTACTTTGTGTTAGTCATTGATCATTATATTGAAAATCATATTTGAATCTTTGGGGTATGCAATATTAAAATATAAGACCAAAATTGAAGTAATTTTTATCTTTCAAAAATGCAATTACAATATTTGTAAAGTCATTGGCAAGAAATGCCTATAAAAAATACTTTAATATTCGGCCTGCGACATCATAATTTGTTAAAATGCTCTCTGTAACGAAGCAATAACAAAAGCCGTTATAGTTCTTTAACTACCGACTAGATGGCGCATGCGAGGGCCCAACTCGCGAGCATCAAGGGATAGAAAAATTTGAGGTCTAGTAACATAGTCCAGATAGGTGGTTCACTTCTGGCCCCGGTTTGGCTACTGAAGTTCGGGTTCCATACCTGAGTCTGGACTTCAAAATTTTTTTTAAAATTTAACTTCAAATTTTTTTTTGGCATTAAATGTAGACTCATACTACAGTCTAATAACCCATACAGACATCCGACGAAGCCGTCAAAACGGGGTAATCGTGCGGAGGTTTCGGGACGCGACCAGGGGGCGGGGCAAACCCGACTCGCGGTCGCTAAGTCTGGTCTCAGTATTCAGGGCTGACATATTTTTAGTTAAAATTATATAATCTAATCAATCATAATAATTTTAGATTAATAATAATAATAATATTTAATAATAATATTTTGGGACAACTCACACAACGCTATCTGATCCCAAACTAAGCAGAGCTTGTATTATGGAAACCAGACAACTGATAAACATACTTATATAAATTTCTAAATACATACATATTATAGACAAATAACACCCAGACACAGAATAAACCATCGTGCTCATCACACAAAGTTTTATCCTGGGTGGGGATCGAACCCACGACCTCTTGCGTAGCAGTCGGATACACTCCCACTGCGCCACAGAGGCAGTCAAATTAGATTAAATATTTATAAGTCAGATTCGATTAAATATTTTTAATTTATTTATAATTTTCATGACACCTTTTCTTATATTGTTTATTTGTGTTGATAATATATTTTTATGTAGTTGTTTATTAACAATATCATGTTTAAATGTACAACTCACCGAAAACTCTTGCTGTTTGCATTCCAGCTGGATAGTGAAGGATTGCCCCCTGATGATCGGCATGCCTCCACATCTCTCCTCATGCCCCCAAGCAGTTTGAGTGAGCGTATTCCTGACGATGCATCCCTCTAAGAACCGGACACTGATATGAAGGGGGATAATATCACTATTCCCGCACTTCAAATTGACAATAAACCTGAAACAAATATTGTAGAACTGTGTACGTTTCACTATGTCGTCAAGGCGACTAAGGGATTTCACCCCGGAGGACGGGCAGCAGCGTCCTCTGCGTATTTAAAGCCTTACTGCGATCGCCAACCCGCTCGCCAAGCGTGGCGATTATGGCAATTACCCCCAGGATCTACATACTAGTAGGTTCTTCTGGGGAGACTCGTGCCCAGCAGTGGGCCATCATATGGGTTGATATGTATGTGTACGTTTCACGTGAAACAACTATGTGGTGTCCACTTTCAGGGTAACAAATAAAATGATGACAAGGTCATAGCAGCTAGGCGAGAGAGATACCCGGAGTAAAACGATGTTTATTTGTCAGGTTTAGGGCCTAAACCTCACAATAAACAACGATTTTACTTCAGTAAAATAGTCTGTAGATGGTTACGTTCATAACTTCGATACACAGTGCTAGCTGATTAAGGGCTAATATTTATTTCTCTATACTCCAATTTATTACTATAACAATGTATTTTGTTTCGTTTCTAGAATCAGTTTCAAATCATCTGCAAACAATAGTAGCCTGGACTTTGTGACTACTTGAGGTAAGTCATTTATCATTACTACAAAGAGGAGAGCCCAAATTGCTACCTTGACTTACGCCAGATCTCGTTAAATAAGGCTCTGAGTGGTAACCTCCGCAGGCTACCTTTACGCCTATCTCGTAAGTAGCTGGCGAAGAAAGTCAGAGTATCCGTCCTACAGCCCATACATGTGAGCTTCGCTAACAAGACGTCATTATCCATTGAGTTGAACGTTTTCTTGAAGTCCAGATAGACTACGTCTACTTGCCCTCCAGCATCTCTAACCGGCTACTGGAAGGAATCCATGTTGAGCGTCCGATAACTGGCTACCTATTTGTACGTATAGATCCTTATGGATTACCGTTTCAAATACCTTAGCCGGCGTGCTTAGTATAGCTACTGGTCTGTGATTGCTAGGTTCTGAGCCTCCGATGCCTTTTGGCATATTCTCGTCTTCGTTCGTCGTCCGTAACGTCTTGAGGGGCATCCGAGTCCTGGTGGCAATCCCGCCATCGCGCTCACAGCCTCTACACTCAACGGATTCAAAGAACCTCACGAACTTATCTGGGCACTCGGGCTCCGATAAACATTGTCCATTTTCTATTAATTTCTATTTCAGCGAATCACTTTTCTGTGATCTCACGTACTCCCAGAAATCTCGGGGTTCCTTCTCCATATGACTTTGCATGCGGTCGCGGTACTGATTGTGAGCTCGTGCTGTCTCGCCCTTAACCCTTGCTCTACTACGCGCAAATTAACTTGAATTTCTTGTGTATTTAACTTTTATTTCAGTAATAATGCTACATGTGTACCATACGGGGTATGTGCGATTCTTGCCCGAAAAATAACTTTTTAGAAGAACACTATCATTGAAAACTCCATAAATGTTATTATAAAATAGTGTTAATACTATTTCAAGATCCTTTGAGCTGTACATCTCATTCTAATCTATTACGGAAAGCAAATAATATAATTGATTGAAGTTAGCTTCCTGACTCGGAACCTGATGGATTGTCTTTGTGGGAAAATTTAGAGGAGCGGACGGCGGCGTCGGCTCCGGTGACGCCCCTATCTCGATGCTAACAACTAGCGGCGAATGATATGTATCAAGAGGAAGTACATATTATATAATATAGACTGCCTCTGTGGCGCGGTGGGAGTGTGTACGGCTACTACGCAAGAGGGCGTGGGTTCGATCCCCACCCAGGATAAAGCTTTGTGTGATGAGCACGGTGGTTTATTCTGCGTCTAGGTGTTCTTTATCTATAATTGGTTGGTAGAGGCGAAGTTTGTCGTCAATGGACATTCTTTAATTGACGGAGAGTTATTCCCGTTGACAGCATCTAACCTTGTTTTTATATCAGTAATTTGGCCAATATTTAAACACATATAGTTTTTACATTGGAAGTAGATACTTCTACCATGTTGTACCCATTGAGGTTGATATATTCAATCTCATATATTCTTATTTTAAATATTATATTTTTACTCTAATGTTTATCTGTTGTCTTTGCATCAATCATTTAATATGGTGTATAATAATAATCTTACCTACATTACAGTTTATAAACAAAGAAACATTGGCAATGTGAAAAGTGTGACGTTATATAAGTGTAGTATATTGCTTCCTAGCTTGGACCGCATTGGTATCTATTTCTGTTCATAAAGACTCACCTATCACTGAATTGTGGTACACAACCTTGGATTGTGATCTTGCGGCCAGGAAATATGCTGCTAATGGCACTTTCATATACAACCTTCTCTGTCTGAAATCACATTATTTACTTAGTGATACACAGTTATTTTATTTTATATTTTAATTTTGTTTGGAGAGCTTTCGGCTTTTCAATTTCGCAAAATAGTTAAAATTTTACGTTGTAAAAGTAACATCTCCCTAGCCACATCCCCATTATGGTGTTATGGTGTTATAATTACCGTAGCTGTGCACGTCGGTGGTAAAGTTTCAATGAACGACACATCACAGATCTCGACGTCGTTATTCACTGTCATGTAGTTGATTGTATTGTAGGGCAGACAATGTTTGTAGTCACAGAACTGGTAACTGCCATTAATACTTATCTGGAATAAGGAAGAAAACCTTAATGTCTCTGCCAGGTAATATCGTATCCTATCTATCTATTGGGAGTCAAATTCAATATTCTTATTATGGTTGTCGACTTCACCGACAACATATTTGAGATCTAAATGGGTGCCAAAATCTGTTGATATTTATAAGGTTCATAAGTCAATTTCAAACACAATCTCTGTTATATTTTCTGTAAAATTAATTGGTATCTATAAATATGACTTTTAAATTTAAATTGTCGAATCAATAATAATTTGCACAAAGCTTAAATAACATAAGAATCATAAGTTATTTGCTTTGTGCAGAGCGATAATTTAAAGTCAACAAAAAAACAACCTTACATTATTAAAATAATAACTAGCTAAATAAAAAAAGACTTGTATGTGAAAACTAGCCAAGACAAATGTTGCATAATTACCTAGGTCTCTTTAGGTCATCTGGAAGTGAGTTAGGTTTTTGATCAATATGTCAGTCAATGAATCATACAAATAACGATTTTATCTATAGATACAACGTGTTACAAAATTCGCCATGAAAAATAAATTTATTTAACCAAACACGTTATTATTTTAACAGAAGCTAATAACAGTTCATAATTTGTACCTACACTTTCTTACGGTTAAGTAAATAGAGGCTCTAAATAATTACTTTCAATATAAACACGGGTGCAGCTGGCCAGTGCTCTTGAACTTGGCTTGACACATCTGCGTGTCTAGAGTCTAGATTAAAATCGGATAATGTGATCGTTTTCCAAAATATTATACCTTTCCGTGCCTCGGAAAACACGTAACCCTTTGATCCTGCGCCTGATCTTTCTCCGCTCGTTTAGACAGATTGCCGTTCAATCAATCCATTGAGAGTGAAAGTCAAGAATGGCACTTTGATTGTTACACTTTGGTTTGACAAGAACTAAACCCAAAAACCGCTTCAGACTTGCACTTCAACATAATAATTATACTGTGGCAGAGGAAAAGTTTAAAATCATGGGATTCTTGCAGGTGACTACAATGAAGAATACAATTCTGCTCTTTTTAGGCATCGTCTTAAAATGCTATGGAAAAATGCACGATAACAGTTTTACGCACATAATAAATTCATAATCGACAAAAAATATTAAACGTATAAACTTAATAGTAAAATTGTCACTACCTACATACATCTAAAACTATAGTATGCGAAACTGTTTAGGCATCAAAACTTATAGGATTTAACGACAACGAAACTAATTTCAACTGAGCGAAATTTTGGCGTACTTGTATTGTAAGAAATTATTAAAAATAAATAAAAAATACATAATTTTGATGTTTTAAAAGGAGTCAGCACTAAAATCTCAATTCATAATTTTTAACACTGTTAATATTCCGAGTTCCTTTTTATACAAAATTGAAATTTGCATAATTAGTAATTTGTAGAATTCCTATTTTTCCGAATTACTAATTTTTTAAAGTGGGTAATGTACTGATTCTAGAATTTTTCAAATATGTATAGTTCGATACAGAAAGCATATCGACATAAGGGTCAAAAGTATAGCATTTTATAAAATAAAAGCTTTCAGTTAACTAAAACATAGGTATTTGCCGAGATATAAGCAACAAGGACAATAAATAAAGACTAGTAAACATTACAATTATTACCTAACAATGAAACAGTACATAATATTATACAATACCAAAACCTATTATTTTTACTTGAACCAAAATGGTGAAATTGTTCCTTTTAATAAATCATCAATAATATTCTGAATTTAACTTTTTCTTACCTTTCCTGCCAACTTCTACAAAGTTTAATTCGACGTTCCCTGTGCTTGAAGTAGCCTTATTATACGCACTTTCAAATTTTATATCAAATCAATCAATTAAAAATATAAGATTAATAAATTATTTACATAAGAGGCGTCTAAACGGGCCATTTTTTACGGCAATTTGTCGTGGCAATGCTGTGGCCGGCAACATGGCAGTATTCTCCAATATTAATTTGATGGTTGCCGGAGGAGCGCTTAGCGATCTATTTTCCGCAATGTTGCCCGGCAAATTTTGTTGTTGTTTGAGTCGCCCTCTATTTTATTGTTGTCGTGTTGTGTAGCCCGTTTAGGAGACTGGATCATGCGCCATACAATTGTAGACATATTGCTATTATTGGCCGAGCAATTAGTTGCCAATAGTGCCTGCACCAATTGCCGTTTAAAATGGGCCGTTTTGACGCCCCTATAGTAGTAGATAATCGATGCAATATTGATTTGACTTTGACTTGATATTAGAATTTTTATTATTTTGTTGCGCAAGAAGTTTATATGCATTACCGAAGTTTATGTATTTTCTGTAGTATTCGTTCTTCAAACCGTGTAGATAACCGATTGACAGATGAGTGTGATTATACAGACGTAAGGAAAATAGTAGAATGTGGATTAAAATAGAACTCGTAAAATTGTGAACATATAAATATAATATTAAGGAAAACGATGAATGTGTAAAAATAAAAATTCGGAAAAAAAGGAAATTGGAAGATTACACATTTAGGACAATTTGCCGACTCCGTTTAAAAGTAGAACTAACCCCAATTCCCGCCAGCTTGCACCGCAGCTCAATAGTGAAGGGCTCCCCTTTGACGATCGGCATGCCTCCGCATCTCTCCTCATGCCCCCAGACAGTTTGAGTGAGCGTGTTCCTGACGATGCAATTCTCCAAGAACCGGACATGCATTTGGAAGGGGATAGTAACACGCGACTGATTGCATGGATTCCGACACTCCAAGTTGACTTCAAAACTGAAAAAATAGGGTGAAACTGTGTTGAGCACGCGGCTGTACGTTTGCTGTACTTCAATCATGTTGGAACTAACAATGATAGCATGCGTCAAACTCGTGAACGGGTGCTACTTGGGGTGACTGGTCGGGCTTGTCATTATCATCTTACCGGTTTATTTTTAATTAATTAAATATTTTTTTTAGTAAATTGCTGCTCCCATCCACATCATAGGAGGCTAAATCATTTAAAACTTGATTATACCTACTTTATGTACTATGATTATTGCTTGCATGAGTTTGATTGTGTAATGGTTGCAGCACCTTACTGGCATAACTTCAAAATAAAATCATGTTGGAACTAACTAATGATAGCATGCGTCAAACTCGTGAACGGGTGCTACTTGGGGTGACTGGTCGGGCTTGTCATTATCATCTTATACATTCATTTTTAATTAGTGGTTCATAAATATTTGTATAATAAATAGTTTTTCTTATAATAATCGAATCGTATGTTGCCTCTTCTGTAAATTGCTGCTCCCATCCACATAATTTATTTAAAATTTGATAATACCTACTTTATGTACTATGGTTATTGCTTGCGTGAGTTTCATTGTGTAATGGTTGCAGCACCTTACTGGCATAACTGTATATATACAAATAATTTAATTTAAAAGTCGCCATGAGTTTTTATTGTCAAGTTCTTTTCTCACGGCTTTACTCGAACTTGGCATTAAATTTACTTTGCGCAAAATTTTGTCTGACGTTACTAAGTAAAAAAAACAAATAATAAGTAAATGTTAAAAGCAGATAGTTATGTTACAACGCCATGCTTTTTGAACTGTCAACTTGTTGAACTGTTGGTAACGCTGTCATAAATATGTATAAATATTATGGGAAACCTTTCACAGTTGTTTCGCGACTCTTATGAGCGTCTGCATAAACATATCTGTGTCGGTTCTCAAAGACTTACTGATTACTAAATTGTGTTGTACAACCTTGGATTTTGATCATGTGACGAGGAACAAAGCTGGAAATAGCAGTTTCGTACACAAGCTTATCTCCCATGGTCTGAAAAAACGCATCCTTTAGTACATGATAGTAATGAGTTAATGCGGCATTAGAAAAATGACAGCATTCTTGATGCATGTCATATAAGCTTTAATATTTCTTACAAATTAGTAAAGAGCGTGGTTTTGACGTTTCATAAAAACAGACTGATTTGACTTGACGGTCCACCAATACCGCAGTATCATTATAGTTTTTTATATACAGTATGAAAAGAAATTTTAGGCCCTGGTGGGGAAGTACCATAAATACTTTAGTTAGCTCATTTTACTGAAAGGAAATATTCCTATAAGTTTACAAAACTTCATTCAAACATCTTCTAAAATTCGCTTGTCTCGCCCGGGAATCGAACAAACTAAAATAAACCCTCGCAATTTTATTATACAAATCGGTAGGATAAAATTTGTCTAATAAACATTTTGGTCTTTAAATAAATAAATAAAAAGAAAACGAATATTATTTTATTTTAACTGATAATTTGCTCGAAATTACCCCCTCGTTCTGATACACAAATTTTGTCTACATTCAGGAGTGGCTGCGAGTTTTTATTGCCAGGTTCTTTTCTCCGACCATACCTATTGTTTGCAAACTTGGCATTACATATACATGTAGAATCCCAACGTATCATAACAGTTGTTTTGCATCCTAGGTAAATAAAAAAAAAAAAAAATTGTGCAGTATTATAACACACATTGTAAATTTATTTTTTTACATGATCCCATAAAAAGTACTAGTTCAGAGGCGTCAGGTCTGAATTTCTCACAGGCCATCTAATAGTCCCATTTGTACCTACCTGGATAGGTACAAGATTGAAATTTACATTAAGGGATGTCCTGGAAATTGTACTATTGTGAGCAAGTGCACCGTCTTTTTTTTAATTGCCTATGGTTGGTAGACGAGCTAGCGGCCCACCTGATGGTAAGTGGTAACCGCCGCTCATGGACTACAGGAATGTCAGGGACACACCCAAGCCACTGCCTACCGTGAAGTGAAAACTCTCTTTAAACCTCGTTTGAAGAAAGACATGTCGGGAAACACCGCAGCAGGTAGTTCGTTCCAGAGTCCACACGTTCGTGGAAGAAAAGAACGCCGGAATCGATCCGTACAGGACCGTATTGTTTCCAGGTGGAATGGATGAACCCTACTACGATGTCGAGTGGTGCGGTAGTAGAAAGGTGACGTTGGCACCATGTCAAACAGTTCCTCAGAGCACTCCCTGTGAACAGACGGTAGAGTACGCAAAGTGCACCAAAGTCACGCTTCTGCTGTAAAGACTCCAGTCTGTCCGTGAGATTGGTTCATCAACAATCCGAACAGCTCGCCTTTGGAGGGAGTCAAATGGATCGAGCAAGTATTTGGGGGCACCCGCCCAGAGATGAGAGCAGTACTCCACGTGCGGTCGGACCTGCGCTTTATAAAGAACAAGTCGCTGTGCCCGCGAGAAATAACGCTTCGTTCTGTTGAGGACACCCACCTTTTTGCTCGCCAATTTGGCTTTACTTTCCAAATGACTCCCAAACTGGACTTCGCTGGAGATTTCGACGCCGAGGATCCCAATACTCTCGGAGACTCGGATTGTAACTCCTTGGAACTGTGGCACTAGTCCAAATGGGTCTTTCTTCGCAGTGAACGCGCATACTTGTGTCTTTGTGGGGTTGAATCGAACCAGGTTCCTCTCACCCCATTCGGAGACCCGCCCCAGAGAGTCCTCGACTTCTGACACAAGTTGCAACCGTCTCTCCTGAACAACGCTCCGAGGGACGTTCTGTTGGCTGGTATATCGCGCATCACCCGTGCTGTCATCTGCATAGCAATGTATGTTCTCTATGGACAGCATATCATTGATATGCAGAATGAACAGTGTTGGGGAGAGCACCGAGCCTTGTAGAACGCCAGCATTAATGGTTTTCAGACCGGAACAAGCACCGTCAACGACGACCATAATGCTCCGATTGTCCAGAAAGCTAGCGATCCATCTGCAACACCCCTTGGGGATTCCATAAGAAGGAAGCTTCGATAGAAGGGCCTTGTGCCAGACCCTGTCAAATGCCTTGGCGATCTCGAGGCTGACAGCGAGAACCTCGCCCTTGCCTTACAAGGCTTTAGCCCAGCGGTGCGTGAGGAACATAAGAAGATCACCAGCTGAGCGACCGTGACGGAAGCCGTACTGTCGGTCGCTTATCAGTTGGCGCTCCTTAAGATACCGCAAGAGTCTGGTGTTGAGAACTCTCTCCATCACCTTTGATAACAAGGATATTTCCGCTATCGGCCTGTAATTTGACGGGTCCGGCCGGTCACCCTTTTTTGGAATCGGGTGGACATTGGCGACCTTCCACAAAGATTGGAAGCAGAAGGAAGGAAGAGAGGAACCCTTCCAGTTTTATATGAGAGACAACTCAGGGGCGCACGTCTTAAGTACCACTGCAGGGATGCCGTCCGGCCCGCTCGATTTCTGGGTATCAAGGAGCCTGAGCTCCTGCCTAACCGCACGTTGCGTGATGCGTATTTCTGGTATGGAGCTCTTACACTTTGGGATGGAAGGTGGTGTGGCTCCTCTATCATCTAAAGTCGAATTAAAAGCAAATAGTCGGCCCAAGAGATCGGCTTTCTCCTTAGCACTGTGGGCCAGACTGCCATCCTAGTTGCGCAGTTGTGGGAGGTTGGACTGGCAGAAGTTATCTTGCGCAGCTTTGGCGAGCGACCAGAATGCACGACTCCCAGAGGGATGCCTTCGAAGTCGCTCGCCAATTCTAGCAATGTGATCTGCCTTTGCTATAGCAATAGCCTTCTTGTTGGTACTGGAGGCGGCGTTTTACTTACGTTTCTCAACATACACGTTCAGATCCTTACGTTTCCTGGCATCGTTCGAGGCTAAGTACGCACCCTGTTTCAAGCGCGCGGTCACTCGACAAGCCTGGTTGAACCAGGGGCGACTACGACCACCAACGGGAATCCGGGCATTGGGAATAAATAGTTCCATTCCCTGAAGCACCGTATCCGTGATGCAGTCCGCACAAGCGTCGGGATCCTCTGTGGAGAAGCATAGCTGCCTCCAAGGGTAGGACGCGAAAAATTCGCGGAGTCCATCCCAATCTGCTGACTCATATCGCCAGACTTTGCGGGAACCATTCGCTGGAGAGCGGACGGGTCGCGCAATGGGGGCTTCGCTGCGGACAAGGCTGTGGTCAGACGACCCAAGTGGAGCATTGACCACTACCCTGTATCCACGAGGATGTGTTGTCAGCAGAAGATCCAACAAGGAGGCCATGTGGCTCTCAACATCTGGTATACGGGTGGGCTGTGTTACCAGTTGTGAGAGACCATAGGCCAAGGCCATATTGAAAGTAGTCCTACCCGGGAGATCGGTGGTCCTCGATGCCAACCACTCTTTATGATGAGCGTTAAAGTCACCGAGGACCACCACCTCTGCGGATGGGCACTGCTCCAACATTTGGTCAATCCCCCCCCCTTTGGACGTTCTCAAAAAGTAGACTCGAACCCGAATCACCGCAAGGAGATCTGTAGAGGCACGCGTAGATCCCGAGAGAGATGTTCGAGGCCCCGAAGGCGGCGACAGCAGTGAACACGCACACTCCGGCTTTTCGGAGGAATGTCTGCTCCAATTCGTAGCCGGGGTATTTATGGTACGAGATGTCATCCGGGGCACATATCTGCGTCTCTGTTAAAAAGCGCAACGCAGACCGCGCTGTCTCAAGGTGATGGTGTACTGCGTCTAAGTTGCTATGAAGACCCCTGACATTGCAAAAATTTATTTTAAATGTGGATAGGATGTCCGCCGTGTTAAGCCTTCTTTTTTTTCTATTTCGTGGCATTATTTACAGAGAGATATATCGGGAAGGGGTTATATGAGGTATGGAGCCACAGTGATACTCAGTTGTGTAAAGGGCTGACCCACCACTAACGGGATCCACTCCGGTCTCCCTTCCGGCACGGCAGCAGTTGGCGGGACAGCCTCCCAGGTGGGATATTCCCGGGTTCGGGTCCCCTACTGACCGGCAGGTGGCCGACGGTTACCATTCCCACCGGGTCTCCCTGGACCCCCCGTCAACCCGTCACGCCTACGGATCCGCGAGAACTCCTACACCGCCTGTTCCGAACTTCAATGTGACCCGACAGCTCATGCGGGAGGGAAAGTTGGAAGAAGGGATATCGGCTACTTAGCTCTTTGGTCGGAACGCATAGTTGCTATTCGATCAAAATAAGCCGAGCTGTGGTACCTACCCGGTCGCTAGATGCTACCACAAGTGTCAGGAAAGGATAGGGAGGACAGCGGACACCAATGTGCAAGAATGGTTGGGAGTGCAGTGATTGGCGGCTCGGGAAGTCGGGGTCGCGTACCCGAAGCCACCTGTATCGCAACAGGATAAGTTACGAACAAACAGCCCCCTGACTAATAACGTAACGTCTTGTTAGTAAATGTTATTATTTCGTTCCTCCTCCAAATACAAATACAAATACAAATAATTTATTTGCCATAATGTGGTACAAATAGATGTTACATCGAGTTATGGTCAGCACATTAGTCATCTCAATTTTATGACATACAAATATTTTAACTTAAAACTAAACGGGAAATAATCATATGTTAACTATAAGAATTCCTATTCAACTTAATTAAACTAATTACAACCATGTCAATCGAATTTAAAACTTAGAAAATCTTTAACAGAGTAGAAACATTGTTCAACTAACTAACTAATATAATTGTCTTTTAAATTTACTTAGTGGTAAGTCTCGGAAATCTTGGGGTAGGTGATTAAATATGCGTACTGACATTGCATAGCTATTCCTACTACTTACTTCTGTTCTCAATAAAGGGAGAGTAAGGTTGTTTGGGTATCTTGTATTAAAATTACAAGAATCCTTTTTATAAATAAACAAATCATTATTATTTTTAACAAAAGTACATATTTCTAAAATGTAAATGCATGGTAGAGTGAGTAGCGAAAGCTCTCGGAAGAAAGGCTTACAGGTTACCCAAGGAGCGACATTGCAAATGGATCTTACACATTGCTTTTGAGCTATAAATGCTCTATTTATATTTACTGAGTTGCCCCAAAGCACTATGCCATATCTAAGTGTAGATACCACAAATGCATGATAGGCCTTAAGGGCTGTTTCTTTGTTTGAGATTTTTGTAAGCCTCCATAGAGCATACATAAACCTATTATTTTTTTTACAAGTACTGTCTACGTGTGTTTTCCAATTACAGTTGTGATCTAGTTTTATACCGAGAAAAGAATTTTCGTTAGCTTCTGGTAAAATTTGTCCATTATAGTTTAAATTAAGTTCACGTTTTTTACCTCCTCTATTATGAAATTGAATATATTTGGTTTTATTAATATTTACACATAAATTATTACTACTAAGCCAGTTTATCACTTTAGCGATAGTCTCATTAATCAAAGTGTTGTAATTCGATCCAGAATTATGAGGTATCAATATTGAAATATCGTCTGCATACATAATAGATTGATATTCTGTTATAGAGGGAAAATCATTTATATATAACAAGAAAAGTGGACCAAGAATGGTCCCTTGCGGTACACCTATTCTTTATTGGATTTAAAAATTACTTCTTCGTGTTTTGCATTATAGTTCGTAAGTTGGACAAATTGCGTGCGATCCCTAAGATAATTTTTTAACCAATTCTGTGCAGGGCCGCGAATGCCATATCGATCACATTTCTGAAGCAGTAAATCATGTTTAACAAAGTCAAATGCCTTACTCATATCGAAAAAGATTGCTGTTATATGCTTTTTTACATTAAGACTGTTTACTATATAGTTAATAAGCTTAAACGTGGCTAATGTAGTTGACTTTCCTTTCAAAAAACCATGTTGTTGGGGACAAATTAAATTATATTTTATTTATAAAGGATTGGAGTCTGGTATACATAATTTTTTCGAATATTTTTGCCAAAATGGGAATTAAGGCAATTGGTCGATAGTTGCTGATAAGGGTTTTATCACCACTTTTGTGTAGCGGTTTAATCACGGTTACTTTTAATCTGTCAGGAAACTTTCCTTGACTAAGAGATAAATTAATAACATGTGTTAGAATCGGCGAAATAACTTTATTGCATGCTTTCAGTATCCTTGTAGGGATGTGATCATAGCCTGTAGAAGGTGAGTCCTTGAGTGAATCGATCACTTTACTAACCTCGTCTATCTCTGCAGGAAATAGGAACATACTATAATTATTTGAATTAAATTTAATGTCACCATTTTGGGCTTTATTTTCATTTTTATTTGTCATATCAATAAAGTAGTCATTAAATATGTTAGAAATTTCATCAGAGTCAGAAACGGTTTTTTTATTGTGTTCAATGTAAGGAACAATCCTAGTTGAATATTCTGGCTTAATATTACTATTTATTACTTGCCAGGATGCCTTGCATACATTTGAGGAGTTATGTATAAAGCTTTCATTACTCATTCTTTGAGCACTCATAATACATTTTTTGAGGAATTTATTATACCGGCAATATTTATCTTTATTAGATTGTAAACCTGTTTTATAACACAAAAAACGTAATTTGCGTTTAGTTTCAACAGATTTTTTAAAAGGAAGACTCCAGTAGAAGGTTTAATTGATTATGTAAAAGGTTTAATATTTATTTGTTTATTTTATTTCAATGTATTTTGTCGTATTTAGATGTGCTTCATAAATGTGCACCGACCAAATTGCTTTTGATTCCGCACCAAACATTAAAGAAAAATCTGACCTGATTGTTTGTTTTGCGAACACGGAATGGATTCTGTCGGGACCAATAATGATTGTTATGTATGTTATACATTCCATTATTGCTGAAATTTGTTTCATCCGACCTTACAATGTAGACTAAGAAATTTCTGTTGCGGGCTATTTCTGTTTGAATATTCTGACAGAATTCTAATCTTCTTTGACCGTCTCTTGGATGTAGTTTTTGCCCATCACGAAAACATTTGTATTTGTACTTTTTCAAAACACTACAATAACTACACGAGTATGGCTGCTGCCGATCTCTTGAGCAGCATTTCTACTAGAAGCTTTCGGGTAACACTTAAAGTATTTTAAAGTACTTGGATCTAAATAGGAAAAGTCTAGATTTGCTGCTGCAGGCGTTCTAAACGTTTTTGAAACTTCCAATATTCACTATTTTTTTACTATCTGCGATAAAACTGTTCTAAATAAATTGCAATTGTTGTTGTTTGAAAAGTAAGCTTTTAATACATCGAATTGTTCCTTATCTATTACAACACGGAATTAAAGCAAAACAAAAAAAAAATGAAATTCGAAATGTGTAAAATGATCAAAGATATCGTTTGAATTCCAAATATGTTTATCGTGAAAAATGTTTCCTTTTTTGAATTTTAAAATGAAATAGCGAAGATTTTTAATTTTAATTTTTAGTTGGTACGATTCCCGGGCGAGACAAGATAATTTTAGAAGATCTTTGAATTCAATTTTTTTTTCAGTAAAATGAGCTAGCTAAAGTAGTTCCCCTACAGGGCCCATAATTTTTTCCAACCTGTATATCAAAATTAAAACGCGTATTAACAAGCTAGCATGGACACATTCAATTAGTTTTTATAATTTAAAACTAAGTTCATTCATTAAACTTTACTTTATATTAAAATTGAAATAAATAGAAAATAGGATAATGTCGCAATAGTTGTTTAAGATTAATAAGTGACCGATAGTTGACCCTTGAAGCACAACGTACAAATTTCAATCTACTAATATCAACATACCTATTGAATATTTTTACTAAAAATGGGGCAACTTGATCAAGTGCATATCTTCATCGTATTGTATCATAACATAAAGTAAGAATCATTAGAAGTGTGCTGTTATTTTTTTTTATAATCTTTTATTTTTGGGGCTTTTATTCTAATAACATGTCAGCTCCGTAAGGCTTAACCTATACATTCAGTACAAATAATAATGTGAGTCTTAGGGAATCACGAATACGCGAACATCTTATATAGTGATAATGCAGCATCTAATATAGGGTTTGCCAAAACAGTTACGAATACGACCACATCCATCATATTTAAATTAAATTCTCACATTAAGTGTGAGTGCACTACACGATCGAAGGCTTTTAAAAGATCGCTAAAACTACCATTGACATCGAGAACTGTCCCTGACAGGCATTATTTGTATTTTAAATGCCTAGTACTACACTGTAGAGGGACTTTTTGTAGAGGTATATTGTTTGTTAAGTAGTTAATGATTTAAATATTTAGGTAATTTCTAACTGCTAAAGTGAGGTATTTTCAGGCAAGATAGTATCGGTTCATTCTTTCTCACCCAAAAGGTTTATTCTTGACTGATCCGACTTTAAATCTTTGTCCTTAACCTTACGTACTATAAAACAATCTTTCTGCGTTCAGTACCTACCAAAAGTCAATTAAAATTATTTATTTACTATGTGTGACAAATTTTTCCTGTTTCTTGAGGCAAAAGCTAATACAATTTGAATATATTCTGTTATTTTAGAGGTGGTACGAAGTGCAACAAGTCTTCTAGTAAATTTTAATAAAGACTTACCACTGCTGTTGCGTCCTTCTCGATAAATGAAGACTGCAATATGCACTCCGTTACTATATATAGGGTCGGTAAAATGACATCAACATGTACAGAGTTAGTTTAATTATTTATTTGCGGTATTTAATTATTTAGCAGTAATTTATGGAACCTTGTAATTGGTCATCATGTACTTTACTTGTTACGCTTACTATGAATTCTAACTGTAATTAATATATCACTGTACTTACAAAATTAAAGCACAGATTTTTTTTTCTTTATGGCCTTCCAAAAAAATCTTTAAGATTTAACCCTTCGTTTAAACATTTTTTAGCCGGGTTATGTTACCCGGGTTGTCTTATATGTATGTATGTAATATTCTTTATTACTTCATATCTTTCAAACCACTGAATAATAATATTATCTTTATTATTACAAGATTTAGCGTTGTGTGAGTTGTCTATAATTATAATACCTTATAATAATAGATAACTCGCACAACTCTATCTGATTTGGGATCAGATAGCGTTGTGTGAGTATCTAGTAGTTACTAAACAGTTGTGTGCTATAGAAACATGACAACTTATTAACATACCTACTTATATATTTCTAAATACATAAATATTAAAGATAAATAACACCAAGACACAGAATAAACCATCGTGCTCATCAAACAAAGTTTTATCCTGGATGGGGATTCAGGGTCACTAACCACCAGACCAACAGGTCAATCTAAACGGATTTATACAATTCACATTGTGAGATTTGTCTTGACCGTCCAAGTATTCTTATTTATGTGACGTTGGAAAAAAAACAAACATGGCGGTTGTGGGATGTCAAAATAAAGAGATATGTAAACAAAGTTGGTATCAAATTAAAGGGCTCATCCTAAGCGTTTCAAAAATCTATAACATTTATGACTTAAATACTAAAAAAGTTGGTTAGCAACCATTCTTTTTCAATTTTCAATACTTGGCAATAGCTGTAATAAAAGTTTGCCGCCACACAAAAATATTAAATAATAAATAAATAAAAAGAAATAAAAAAACGCTTTCACAAAAAAGGTGGAAACAAGATCCCCTAATTTCATGCAGTCGGAGGCATTAATGAATCTCGACGAACTTAGTAAAGTGCCTCCAACTGCATGGGATCTTATTTCCGTCATCAGATGTAGGGGATCTTGTTTCCATCATTTTTATGCAGGCATTATGCAGAGCGAACTTTCCTCCGCACACAACCATAACTTCACAGTGCGCAGGAGCGGCGACAAAATAAAGTCGAATATTCGTTCGTACATTTGTTAGGTACAAACTCCATAGTTATAACCAATGACAATACGAAAATTCTTATTTTTGCATTTTTCCGTAATACACAATTTTTTTACGCGCTTTATTGAGACTTGAACTTGATTTTTTTTTGTGTCCTTATATTTAAGTTTTTCATATAAATCTTTGCCAGAGCCGAACCCCGTTTTTAGTAATCTACCCATAAGACGCTCCACTTTAACATGAAATAAAACTATATATAGAGACTTGTCTTCACCTTTAATTTTAGGTATCCCCTTCGGCACTTTTGGTACACTTGTGTATCATTAGACTGCCTATGTGGTGCGGAGGGAGTGTATCCGACTGCTACGCAAGAGGTCGTGGGTTCGATCCCCACCCAGGATAAAACTTTGTGTGATGAGCACGATGGTTTATTCTATGTCTGGGTGTTATTTATCTATAATATGTATGTATTTAGAAACTATTTAAGTATGTTTATCAGTTGTCTGGTTGCCATAGTACAAGCTCTGCTTAGTTTTGAATCAGATATCGTTGTGTGAGTATTAAGATATTATTATTATCTTTAATGACAATGTATATTATGGTACCATAGACCTAATCACATGATGAAGTCGGGACGGAAGGTGGCCATAGAAATCCTAAACTAAAAAAAAATAAACCTAGCAAATTTGGATTTGATTCGTCATAAGTATATTTGTTTGGAAGATCTAAAAGATTATCGCAAGTGAATAAACATATTGCAGTTCTAATAATGTCTATTACATTCATGTGGGTCAAATTGTGAACATTCTTTAATTTGGTAAAAATTGCAACATCTTCTAATATCTTGTAAGAAAAAATGTATTAGCAACCACAAAAGAAAGAAAGACAATATGACACTAAATATCAAGAAAATACATGCAAGTAAACAAAATAAAATGCGATTGGCCGTTGGCTAGTCCTGTATCTGTCTGCATGACTGCTGCGAGACTTCATCGACACCTGGACTTCTAATGTGTAGTGTTCGGAGATCTGTCTTTTACTTTGCTCGCAGTATTTTCTAGATTCCACACGCAGTTGCGGTAGCCGCATTCCCAACCATGTGTAGCAGAGTATATACTGGTGCTGATCATGAGAGGCAACTGTTTTGAGAGGATCTCATGTTTCCTTGCTCAAGCAACCTTTTGTTGTTATCTTCGATGTCCTTTTAAAATGTTTGGCGCAGAGTTTCCCACGGTATATAACCATGATTTAGGTCCACAATGTAATGCACTGTCGAATTTAAAGTAGGTGAGACCAACTGGTAGTTCGTCTTGCTGTTGAAATTTGTACTCCTTATAAATCCTGAAACAATATTTATTCACCAAGCAGTAAATCATTAGAATTAAATTACCTTTCTAACTATATGAGTTTGGCCTTTTCAAAACTGTTACTTATAGCGGATAGAATTGAAATAGGTCAAAAGTTACTAGAGTCGCCTTTTGACCCGACTTTAAACAAAGGAATTACTTTACTGTGTTTTATCGGAATCGCAATGAACGGTCGATTAAATCTCAATTTCTACCCATTATCCTAACAACGTGAACTTACTGAGTTAACTGGAGGGGTTAAGAAATTTGATGGTAAATTGCGACCCACAGTGCTAGTTATCGTTTTAGGGTTCTGTAATAGACAAGAAACCCTAATAGTTTTGGTATGTCCGTCCGTCCTTCTGTGCCCAGGTAAGGATAGAGACCTTGGTACTAGAAAGCTGTAATTTGACATAAATATACATGTCAGTTTTTTATATTAAAAAAGAATAGTTTTTATAGTAACTGACGGTTACCAATTCTGATGTTTGCCGGATTGCGAATAAAAGCGGCGTGGTGTTATATATTTACTAGTATTTAAATTTTGAAACAATAAATAGATTTAACATAAATTAACACTATCCTAAGACGTATTTACAGGTAGCTTAAGCTGATCGGCCATATCCTTATTGTTACATAGCGTCCCCCTTGCGGCTGCAAGGGGGACGCTATGTAACAATAAGGATATGGCCGATCCCATTCCTTTAACTTTAACTACTCTACAAGACCACTGCGCTCAAGGATGTCGACATCTGCAATCATAGCCTGCTTGTACAGAGAGTACATGTCGACGTTTTCGTCTATGTGACGGTAATAATTTACAACCTACAAAGAACTTGCGGTTATATCATCCTGTTTATTTGTATAATTACAGACTGTATAGTCACAGTTACAATAAATATAACTCTCAATATCTCCGTGCACTTAATGAACTCAGTGAACTTTATGTATTCAATAACAGGAAAACTGTGTCCCATCTAGATTTACATAAATAAATTTAATTAACTTTTGGTAGGTACAAAGTTATTTAGGGCCACCTAGTGGTCTAATCTTTATATATATATATATATATATATATATATATCTTTATATATATATATATATATATATATATATATATATATATATATATATATATATATATATATATATATAAAGATTAGACCACTAGGTGGCCCCTACTTAAGTTATAATGAAGACGTATTTACCTCTGGAGTTGCGGCCGTCTAGACAGATAAATGAATATTGCGACATACGATCCAATACTTTATATTAGCCGGTAAGAAGTTATCGAGGTATCCTTAAATAACTTTGTACCTACCAAAAGTTAATTAAATTTATTTATGTAAATCTAGATGGGACACAGTTTTCCTGTTATTGAATACATAAAGTTCACTGAGTTCATTAAGTGCACGGAGATATTGAGAGTTATATTTATTGTAACTGTGACTATACAGTCTGTAATTATACAAATAAACAGGATGATATAACCGCAAGTTCTTTGTAGGTTGTAAATTATTACCGTCACATAGACGAAAACGTCGACATGTACTCTCTGTACAAGCAGGCTATGATTGCAGATGTCGACATCCTTGAGCGCAGTGGTCTTGTAGAGTAGTTAAAGTTAAAGGAATGGGATCGGCCATATCCTTATTGTTACATAGCGTCCCCCTTGCAGCCGCAAGGGGGACGCTATGTAACAATAAGGATATGGCCGATCAGCTTAAGCTACCTGTAAATACGTCTTAGGATAGTGTTAATTTATGTTAAATCTATTTATTGTTTCAAAATTTAAATACTAGTAAATATATAACACCACGCCGCTTTTATTCGCAATCCGGCAAACATCAGAATTGGTAACCGTCAGTTACTATAAAAACTATTCTTTTTTAATATAAAAAACTGACATGTATATTTATGTCAAATTACAGCTTTCTAGTACCAAGGTCTCTATCCTTACCTGGGCACAGAAGGACGGACGGACATACCAAAACTATTAGGGTTTCTTGTCTATTACAGAACCCTAAAACGATAACTAGCACTGTGGGTCGCAATTTACCATCAAATTTGTTAACCCCTCCAGTTAACTCAGTAAGTTCACGTTGTTAGGATAATGGGTAGAAATTGAGATTTAATCGACCGCTCATTGCGATTCCGATAAAACACAGTAAAGTAATTCCTTTGTTAAAGTCGGGTCAAAAGGCGACTCTAGTAACTTTAGACCTATTTCAATTCTATCCGCTATAAGTAACAGTTTTGAAAAGGCCAAACTCATATAGTTAGAAAGGTAATTTAATTCTAATGATTTACTGCTTGGTGAATAAATATTGTTTCAGGATTTATAAGGAGTACAAATTTCAACAGCAAGACGAACTACCAGTTGGTCTCACCTACTTTAAATTCGACAGTGCATTACATTGTGGACCTAAATCATGGTTATATACCGTGGGAAACTCTGCGCCAAACATTTTAAAAGGACATCGAAGATAACAACAAAAGGTTGCTTGAGCAAGGAAACATGAGATCCTCTCAAAACAGTTGCCTCTCATGATCAGCACCAGTATATACTCTGCTTCACATGGTTGGGAATGCGGCTACCGCAACTGCGTGTGGAATCTAGAAAATACTGCGAGCAAAGTAAAATACAGATCTCCGAACACTACACATTAGAAGTCCAGGTGTCGATGAAGTCTCGCAGCAGTCATGCAGACAGATACAGGACTAGCCAACGGCCAATTGCATTTTATTTTGTTTACTTGCATGTATTTTCTTGATATTTAGTGTCATATTGTCTTTCTTTCTTTTGTGGTTGCTAATACATTTTTTCTTACAAGATATTAGAAGATGTTGATGTTGCAATTTTTACCAAATTAAAAGAATGTTCACAATTTGACCCACATGAATGTAATAGACATTATTAGAACTGCAATATGTTTATTCACTTGCGATAATCTTTTAGATCTTCCAAACAAATATACTTATGACGAATCAAATTAATCCAAATTTGCTAGGTTTATTTTTTTTTAGTTTAGGATTTCTATGGCCACCTTCCGTCCCGACTTCATCATGTGATTAGGTCTATGGTACCATAATATACATTGTCATTAAAGATAATAATAATATCTTGGGACAACTCACACAACGATATCTGATTCAAAACTAAGCAGAGCTTGTACTATGGCAACCAGACAACTGATAAACATACTTAAATAGTTTTTAAATACATACATATTATAGATAAATAACACCCAGACATAGAATAAACCATCGTGCTCATCACACAAAGTTTTATCCTGGGTGGGGATCGAACCCACGACCTCTTGCGTAGCAGTCGGATACACTCCCTCCGCACCACATAGGCAGTTTAATGATACACAAGTGTACCAAAAGTTCCGAAGGGGATACCTAAAATTATAGGTGAAGACAAGTCTCTATATATAGTTTTATTTCATGTTAAAGTGGAGCGTCTTATGGGTAGATTACTAAAAACGGGGTTCGGTTCTGGCAAAGATTTATATGAAAAACTTAAATATAAGGACACAAAAAAAAAATTAAGAAATTCAAGTTCAAGTCTCAATAAAGCGCGTAAAAAAATTGTGTATTACGGAAAAATAAGAATTTTCGTATTGTCATTGGTTATAACTATGGAGTACGTACCTAACAAATGTACGAACGAATATTCGACTTTATTTTGTCGCCGCTCCTGCGCACTGTGAAGTTATGGTTGTGTGCGGAGGAAAGTTCGCTCTGCATAATGCCTGCATAAAAATGATGGAAACAAGATCCCCTACATGTGATGATGGAAATAAGATCCCATGCAGTTGGAGGCACTTTACTAAGTTCGTCGAGATTCATTAATGCCTCCGACGCGACTGCCTGAAATTAGGGGATCTTGTTTCCACCTTTTTTGTGAAAGTGTTTTTTTATTTCTTTTTATTTATTTATTATTTAATATTTTTGTGTGGCTGGCAAACTTTTATTACAGCTATTGCCAAGTATTGAATATTGGAAAAGAATGGTTGCTAACCAACTTTTTTAGTATTTCAGTCATAAATGTTATAGATTTTTGAAACGCTTAGGATGAGCCCTTTAATTTGATACCAACTTTGTTTACATATCTCTTTATTTTGACATCCCACAACCGCCGTGTTTGTTTTTTTTCCAACGTCACATAAATAAGAACACTTGGATGGTCAAGACAAATCTCACAACGTGAATTGTATAAATCCGTTCAGACTGACCTGTTGGTCTAGTGGTTAGTGACCCTGAATCCTCACCCAGGATAAAACTTTGTTTGATGAGCACGATGGTTTATTCTGTGTCTGGGTATTATTTATTTATAATATGTATGTATTTAGAAATATATGTAGTATCGTAATCGGTGGTGGTTGATACTAATAATTAGTGGAATCACAGGGCAAAGAAATATCACAAGTGAGTATGTGCTTCTTTTATTTGGTAGACAAGTGATTGTCTTATATTAAAATTACGTCTTAGAACTACTTAACTATACGTCGTGTGCATCTACGACTGATGTTCGTCGTCAACTGATGTCTTATAACTAAACTTACTTTAAAACATCTGAGTACTACTGACTACCTGGGCCTCTCACCCTACTTAGCTACACCCTTACTTTAACAACTTAAAACCCTAATAACACTTACGGATGCCATTAAATCACCATTGTCTGACATAGGCACCAAGAATTCTTTAGAAATCTCTTCATCTGGTATACATTACGGCATCGTCATTACAAAAAACAAACCCTACATCTGGCATACATCTTAACTATTTAAAACGACATAACATGGATACAAAAATGAACACTCTTAAATCTAAAATACCACATTCGGCCATCCTGCAATGACATTTGCCCTCAAATGTCGTCGTTTCGTTTTTCGCCTACTTAACAGTCTATATAACAATAGTACACGTCTTTTCAAACATCGTTGCACAATCTTTACTATTTGTGGCACAAGCAAATACCTACCAGCTATCTTAATATAATATGAAGGTTTCACCATACTCTTAAAAATAATGTTCCCATGATATTCAACGTTTATTTGTAGGACCTGGCATATCTTCCATCCAACTATTAACCCGTGCTGAGCAGCAACTTCTAAACTCATCAAATCCTTTACTACTTTTCGCTCTGAAGGAGCCAATTTCCGCGGTTGCAAAACTACAGGTTTGTCTGACTTTACAAGGTTAATTCGTTTCGTTCTTATGTTGACCTCACTTATTGCTATCGGATTATTACTTACATCAATATCGTCTTTGTCATTTACAGAACACATCTGTTTCTTATAAAGCGGCGGCGCTTCTAAATTTTCATGCACACTCTTACATATTAAAGGCAGGTCACTAATTGTCTCTACTAAAGCTAAAACTTTAGAGTCTCTAACTTCCACTTTTTCCTCTTCAAATCGCGACTCTATACAAACATCATTTGTCATCGACGGACTCTCTAAAACTGTGTCTTTAAATTCACTACTCTCATAAGACTTTGTATCGTCTATTTTCTCAGAGCACACTGCACTCACACGATCTTTTGTACAATGTTTCACGGTTTTCGTCGTAGTCGTCGTAGCGTCGATCTTCTTCTTTTGTTGACGCATGGTGCGTCCTGATTTATCACTCTTTTCTTGAATGAATAGTTTATTTTGCATCTTTTGTTGACTACGTTCTGGTTTCACTAGTATGCTTTCACATAAATAGATTTAACATAAATTAACACTATCCTAAGACGTATTTACAGGTAGCTTAAGCTGATCGGCCATATCCTTATTGTTACATAGCGTCCCCCTTGCGGCTGCAAGGGGGACGCTATGTAACAATAAGGATATGGCCGATCCCATTCCTTTAACTTTAACTACTCTACAAGACCACTGCGCTCAAGGATGTCGACATCTGCAATCATAGCCTGCTTGTACAGAGAGTACATGTCGACGTTTTCGTCTATGTGACGGTAATAATTTACAACCTACAAAGAACTTGCGGTTATATCATCCTGTTTATTTGTATAATTACAGACTGTATAGTCACAGTTACAATAAATATAACTCTCAATATCTCCGTGCACTTAATGAACTCAGTGAACTTTATGTATTCAATAACAGGAAAACTGTGTCCCATCTAGATTTACATAAATAAATTTAATTAACTTTTGGTAGGTACAAAGTTATTTAAGGATACCTCGATAACTTCTTACCGGCTAATATAAAGTATTGGATCGTATGTCGCAATATTCATTTATCTGTCTAGACGGCCGCAACTCCAGAGGTAAATACGTCTTCATTATAACTTAAGTAGGGGCCACCTAGTGGTCTAATCTTTATATATATATATATATATATATATATATATATATATATATATATATATATATATATATATATATATATATATATATATATATATATATATATATGTATATATATATATATATATATGTTTCTTGTGTGCGTGTGTGTCACTGAACTCCTCCTAGACGGCTGGACCACACTTTAAGATGATAGTTATATTTAACTGATATCTCTCTTTCTACGCAAGTAAAGCTCTGAGTTTTAATTAGATGGATATAAAACATAATATAACATAATTAAAATAGAAAATCTTAAAATTTATTTTTTATAATTCGATTCCGAGCATTACGTTACAATACTGCGTCCCTGACTGACGAGCATGCGCCTGTAGCATTTATGATTCGAGTTTCGAAGCTAGCTAGCGATTAATTTCTTCGTTGATGTTACAAATTAAATCTCATAACCTATTATTTCGTGTTTTGGAGGTATTGAAAAGAGAATGGGCACTTTTGTATAGCCGCTGCCGTCCCCAGGGTGTGTCACATAACGACGTATATGTCATTTTGAAGGTCGTAACAATAGCTTCATTTTACCAACAACGAAACTTGTGCAGGGAATTTATTATGAATAATTTTATAATTTTATGTAATAATGTATATATATTTTAGTATAAACAGTTCTATTCATGTATATTTTTACTTTATTTGCTACTAGCTTTTGCTCGTGACTCCGCCTGCGTGGATGTCTGTTATCGCGTTAAAAACTATCCTATGTCCTTCCCCGGGACTCGAACTATCTCCATACTAAATTTCATTTAAATTGATTCAACGGTTTAAGCGTGAAAAGGTCGAGTTTAAGGTTATTAAGTATGTTGTTACAATGGTTTCTATATTTTTTATATTCGCATTGAATAAGTTTATTGTTGCCTACAAACACGGCGGTTGTGGGATGTCAAAATAAAGAGATATGTAAACAAAGTTGGTATCAAATTAAAGGGCTCATCCTAAGCGTTTCAAAAATCTATAACATTTATGACTGAAATACTAAAAAAGTTGGTTAGCAACCATTCTTTTCCAATATTCAATACTTGGCAATAGCTGTAATAAAAGTTTGCCAGCCACACAAAAATATTAAATAATAAATAAATAAAAAGAAATAAAAAAACACTTTCACAAAAAAGGTGGAAACAAGATCCCCTAATTTCAGGCAGTCGCGTCGGAGGCATTAATGAATCTCGACGAACTTAGTAAAGTGCCTCCAACTGCATGGGATCTTATTTCCATCATCACATGTAGGGGATCTTGTTTCCATCATTTTTATGCAGGCATTATGCAGAGCGAACTTTCCTCCGCACACAACCATAACTTCACAGTGCGCAGGAGCGGCGACAAAATAAAGTCGAATATTCGTTCGTACATTTGTTAGGTACGTACTCCATAGTTATAACCAATGACAATACGAAAATTCTTATTTTTCCGTAATACACAATTTTTTTACGCGCTTTATTGAGACTTGAACTTGAATTTCTTAATTTTTTTTTTGTGTCCTTATATTTAAGTTTTTCATATAAATCTTTGCCAGAACCGAACCCCGTTTTTAGTAATCTACCCATAAGACGCTCCACTTTAACATGAAATAAAACTATATATAGAGACTTGTCTTCACCTATAATTTTAGGTATCCCCTTCGGAACTTTTGGTACACTTGTGTATCATTAAACTGCCTATGTGGTGCGGAGGGAGTGTATCCGACTGCTACGCAAGAGGTCGTGGGTTCGATCCCCACCCAGGATAAAACTTTGTGTGATGAGCACGATGGTTTATTCTATGTCTGGGTGTTATTTATCTATAATATGTATGTATTTAAAAACTATTTAAGTATGTTTATCAGTTGTCTGGTTGCCATAGTACAAGCTCTGCTTAGTTTTGAATCAGATATCGTTGTGTGAGTTGTCCCAAGATATTATTATTATCTTTAATGACAATGTATATTATGGTACCATAGACCTAATCACATGATGAAGTCGGGACGGAAGGTGGCCATAGAAATCCTAAACTAAAAAAAAATAAACCTAGCAAATTTGGATTAATTTGATTCGTCATAAGTATATTTGTTTGGAAGATCTAAAAGATTATCGCAAGTGAATAAACATATTGCAGTTCTAATAATGTCTATTACATTCATGTGGGTCAAATTGTGAACATTCTTTTAATTTGGTAAAAATTGCAACATCAACATCTTCTAATATCTTGTAAGAAAAAATGTATTAGCAACCACAAAAGAAAGAAAGACAATATGACACTAAATATCAAGAAAATACATGCAAGTAAACAAAATAAAATGCAATTGGCCGTTGGCTAGTCCTGTATCTGTCTGCATGACTGCTGCGAGACTTCATCGACACCTGGACTTCTAATGTGTAGTGTTCGGAGATCTGTATTTTACTTTGCTCGCAGTATTTTCTAGATTCCACACGCAGTTGCGGTAGCCGCATTCCCAACCATGTGAAGCAGAGTATATACTGGTGCTGATCATGAGAGGCAACTGTTTTGAGAGGATCTCATGTTTCCTTGCTCAAGCAACCTTTTGTTGTTATCTTCGATGTCCTTTTAAAATGTTTGGCGCAGAGTTTCCCACGGTATATAACCATGATTTAGGTCCACAATGTAATGCACTGTCGAATTTAAAGTAGGTGAGACCAACTGGTAGTTCGTCTTGCTGTTGAAATTTGTACTCCTTATAAATCCTGAAACAATATTTATTCACCAAGCAGTAAATCATTAGAATTAAATTACCTTTCTAACTATATGAGTTTGGCCTTTTCAAAACTGTTACTTATAGCGGATAGAATTGAAATAGGTCTAAAGTTACTAGAGTCGCCTTTTGACCCGACTTTAACAAAGGAATTACTTTACTGTGTTTTATCGGAATCGCAATGAGCGGTCGATTAAATCTCAATTTCTACCCATTATCCTAACAACGTGAACTTACTGAGTTAACTGGAGGGGTTAACAAATTTGATGGTAAATTGCGACCCACAGTGCTAGTTATCGTTTTAGGGTTCTGTAATAGACAAGAAACCCTAATAGTTTTGGTATGTCCGTCCGTCCTTCTGTGCCCAGGTAAGGATAGAGACCTTGGTACTAGAAAGCTGTAATTTGACATAAATATACATGTCAGTTTTTTATATTAAAAAAGAATAGTTTTTATAGTAACTGACGGTTACCAATTCTGATGTTTGCCGGATTGCGAATAAAAGCGGCGTGGTGTTATATATTTACTAGTATTTAAATTTTGAAACAATAAATAGATTTAACATAAATTAACACTATCCTAAGACGTATTTACAGGTAGCTTATGCTGATCGGCCATATCCGTATTGTTACATAGCGTCCCCCTTGCAGCCGCTCCATTCCTTTAACTTTAACTACTCTACAAGACCACTGCGCTCAAGGATGTCGACATCTGCAATCATAGCCTGCTTGTACAGAGAGTACATGTCGACGTTTTCGTCTATGTGACGGTAATAATTTACAACCTACAAAGAACTTGCGGTTATATCATCCTGTTTATTTGTATAATTACAGACTGTATAGTCACAGTTACAATAAATATAACTCTCAATATCTCCGTGCACTTAATGAACTCAGTGAACTTTATGTATTCAATAACAGGAAAACTGTGTCCCATCTAGATTTACATAAATAAATTTAATTAACTTTTGGTAGGTACAAAGTTATTTAAGGATACCTCGATAACATCTTACCGGCTAATATAAAGTATTGGATCGTATGTCGCAATATTCATTTATCTGTCTAGACGGCCGCAACTCCAGAGGTAAATACGTCTTCATTATAACTTAAGTAGGGGCCACCTAGTGGTCTAATCTTTATATATATATATATATATATATATATATATATATGTTTCTTGTGTGCGTGTGTGTCAC
The DNA here is from genome assembly GCA_945859575.2 of Herminia tarsipennalis. Classification (NCBI taxonomy): domain Eukaryota; kingdom Metazoa; phylum Arthropoda; class Insecta; order Lepidoptera; family Erebidae; genus Herminia; species Herminia tarsipennalis. Next base: position 18,417,672 of record OX243854.2, on the reverse strand, counting down.
TGAACTCCTCCTAGACGGCTGGACCGATTTTGATGAAATTTTTTGTGTGAGTTCAAGGGGATTCGAGGATGGTTTTAAATCACAATTGAACCCGATTTACAAAAAAAAGAGTCGAGGCGAAGTTCGCCGGGACAGCTAGCATATATATATATATATATATATAAGACGACACCCGCAGTAAGGGACAAGCGCTGCGTCGCGGGGGACTTTATAAACATACAACACACGGACACAAAGTACACTCAGGCTAGGAACAACGATTTGTGGATCACATCAAGTGGAAATCGAACCCACGACGTCTTTCGTTGCAGTCGGACACACTTCCACCGCGCCACAGAGGCAGTTTGTTTATATAGATTTTTTTTTCCATTTTAAAACTAAACTAAAACAGTCGACGCAATTACATTTTTACAATCAGAGTGACAATAGACTTGACCTCACAAAATTGACCTGTCTCTAGAAAAATACAACGCTACATTGTGGACTACCTGTCAAAGGCCGCACGAGATTTTTCTCTCTTTCACGCTTTGCAGACAATATTTTTATATAAGAGGCATGGCACGGTCCAGGTCTATACGTCAATGATATACACTGACCTTTATAAGTCAGTAGTCATACAGTAGTGTCTATGTTTATTTTAATTTATTCAATGTATTTCTCTATTTTTTTTTCTAAAGGTACCTAACTAGCAATGCGAGATCGGATACAACATTACTAGCAATTTTGTAAAACCCCTACAGCTTAGCTCAAAGGCTTGTTAATACAAGCCATTGAGCTATTGGAGTGGGTTCACGTCGGTAGTATAATTGGTAGGATACGAATCCGCGACCTTACGATTGCGAAACCGATGCTTTAGCTATTAGGTTACAAGCATATTATTTAAACATTTTGGAAACATTTCTCATTCCATTTTCATACAAACTTTAACTACGCCAAATCCAAATTTCATACTCCCCCGTTTGCTCAATTTTCGTTAAATGGGGTACAAACCTTTTGCTTAGCAATTTCGCACCACCAAAAATTTAATATGATAGGTAAATCATTTTTTTTCTGCTGTTGCTTCATTTTTTACCCACACTGTAGTGAGCAAAAAAAGAGAAGTAACAGCCGGAAAAAAAAAGAAAAAAAATCGAGCCATTTTAGAACTTTTGTGATACTGAAAACACAACATTAAAATTAATTATTTAAAATTACCAGCTGACAGCCCCGACTACGCGCTTTAGTTTGTTAGTTACTCCATTCTAAAAACAATATCAAACAAAATAATAATTAAATTCACAGTGTAATTGTTATTGATTGGCGTATTGGTAGAGGCATGTATCCAAAAATTGAGGAATACCTGTGAAATAAAGTTTTTTTTTTAAATTAAAGAACACCCTAATAGTTATAGGACATTATCTATCTTCCCTAAAAAGACCATACTTAAGTAGTTAGAAACAACCTATGTATTTAAATAGTCTACCTATTATATAACGAGCAAGATAAGTCTACGAAGCATCGCTCTGCTGTAAAGTATAGACGCATCTAAAATATAATACACCTGCCTGGAGCAATTTCCAGGAAGGCATTGATGATTTTTATGATCTTTCTAAAGCCTTCGATAGTGTAGTGCACAATACACTTCTGCTGAAACTTATATTATGATATTAAAGATACAGCATCCGATATATGTGCTCCAATTTTAAGAAAAAAAAAATAATATGTTGATATCAATAGAATGGAGGATTTAGATCACCAATCAGTAGGGTGTGCCTAAAGGATCAAATCTCGGACACCTTTTAATCTTAGTCTATTTTAAGTCATCATTTGTGACATTATTCTATCTTCAGATGATTCTTGACTTATTCCTAAAGTATAACATTAACTTTCATGAATAATAACATTCATCGGTACAACATTTGAATAGGTATACCTCAAACAATTTACTTTTCTTAATACACTATTATAACAAAGTCGCATTCGCTGCCTTTTCTTTATATTAATGCAGTATATAGTTTTAAGCTGCGAGCAAAGAGTAGTACAGTATTACGCACCTTTAGGTACTGTAACTATAATGATAAAAGGGCTTTTAGTGATTTTCAAGTTAAATCAGTCTATTTAGATGATTATTTTTTCAATATTAAATTTGTTAATTACTATCATGCAGGTACTGATATCACAAAATAATGTATATTTCAGACCATGGCAGAGAAGGTTGTTTACGAAACCGCCATTGGCAGCATGTTTGTGGACTGGAGGACCGAAATCCAAGGTACAACACAATGCAGTAATGGGTGAGTCTTTATATACCAACACAGATATTATGTCTATGCTTTGTGTTCGACCACTGTTATTCAAAAATCTTGATCTAGCAAGATACCTTTTTGTAATTTTTTTTTACTAAAAGTGACTGTCCACATAGCCGTTTCACGTTAATAGCCGTGTGCCCCTACATAGTTCTACACGATTTTTTTTTCAGATTCGATATTAACTTGAAGGCCAGGAATCCGTGTGAGGTGTGCGTCGCGTACGATCGCGTATTACTTATTATATTATTATATTATTTATTCCCCTCATCGTCACGATTACCCTTTTTGAATTTGGCTGGGGATATACCTAAGGAGAAGGATGGAGGCATGCCGATCTGTAGAGTACAATCGTTTAACATCGAACTGGAATACAAGTAGTAGGTTTTCGGTTAGTACAGTTTTTGATTAATTTAAATTTTAAGGCATTACTTGCCAGTAGAAGAAAAAAAATATTTTTGGATTTTTTACATATCTTGTAGTAGGTAGGATCTACTAAATTTAGTTTATTTTTGTAAACGCCACTTCGATGCTCTCTGTAGAAATTTGTATAAAATATGTTCAAAGTTCATCATATCTCACTGGCATCAAATCATCTACTTTAAGTATTGGTTTTGTCAAATAGAAATGCGTTAAACTGAAACTTAAATTTTAAAACAATGCCTGATGAGTGCAGAATAATTTATCTAGTTACCTCCTACCCAATTATTAAATTATAATACTTACCTACAAGACAACAAATACATGAGAAGAAAGAAGAGTGAGTCTTATGCACTTGAGTTCCAAGCAAAACATAGTATTATAATATCTTGGGACTACTCACACAACGCTATTGATCCCAAACTAAGCAGAGCTTGTACTATGGAAACCAGACAAGTGATAAACATACTTATATATTTCTAAATACATGCATATTATAGATAAATAACACCCAGACACAGAATAAACCATCGAGCTCATCACACAAAGTAATAAAGTTTAATTAAGGTAAACAAAACATAAACTAGCCTGTTGGGTTAGTATTTAGTAGTCTAATGCAGAGTTTGTCAAAGTGGGTTCCGTAGAAAAGTTACCAGGATCCCACAAAATATATTTTTTTTTGAAATTTTGAAAATATAGTTCGTGATTGCGTAGTAAAAACAACTAGGACAACAAGAAAACACGTCGAATAATTCCAACTACTAGTCCAGTTACGATAGTTCAGTGATCACAACTGGACATCTGCTTAATCTACAAAGATGTTATATTAATTAACCCCCCCATTTGATGGGTGTTCGGTTATAATTAAAGTTTGGAAACCCCTGGTCTAGTAGTTAGTAGCCCTGACACTTAAACCTTTTTTTTTTTTTTTTATCTTTATTTATTTAGGGGCTTTTAGTCATAATATGACCATGTCAGTCCCATCGTACCAATTACAAAATAAATATACAGTGAAATTAGTCTCGAGAAATTTTTGCATATGTAGTGGTGTGTATGTTACTTAGATATTAGAGCGCGTTTCCACTATATCGTTCTGGCCCTTACAAAAATGTTTCAATATCCTAACATTACTATTTAATTTAATACTTATCCCTAGCAACACTCTGATTTTTGTTTTCAATAAAAACAAGTTTTTATTTTAAAGAAAAAGGTTTTGACTTTATTAAAAAAAATATGTCATTCAATTTCACGTCCTTGAGCAAACGACAAGGCGACTACCGTGAAACAATAAAATATCGTGTCGTTCTTTAGATGATAGTAGTTTAGCTATAGGTAAAAAGTTTTGACCATAATAATTACGAAACAAAACAAATAAATAAATCGTCACTTGATAGTGGAAAGTGGAAACACGCACAAAACCAGAATAAACCAGTTTACTCTGTCCGCAGGTGCCACGTGCAGTCTGACGTCAGTCGCTTGATATACCGTTAGAACATAAAGCACGCATTTCATTAAAAAATTATAATTATTAGATACGTAGTAGTTTCATTGTGAAATTTTGTATTTGTTGATTGTTGTTATTGTTTGTTATTATTGTTAAAATATTTGTTGAAGTGTTTAATTTCAAGTGTGTAAGTGTTGTAACTTTATATTGATAATTCAAAATGGCTCCAGTGTTAAAACATGGTCGAGGCAAGCCTTTGACTTCTCAAACTAAGGAAGTTTTGTACTGTTTGTACAAATATTTCGAAAATGAGTGTAATAACAACCCGAGCAGTATTATGACCCCCACTCAATTAGTTGCTAAATCAACAGGAATTTCAATAGCATCCGTCAGAAAGGTAGTATCAGAAAGCAAATGTCGTCCTTCAGATCAGGAAGTAACATTTAAATCTCCTAAAAAGAAACCGAATCGTAAACCTACAATAGTAATCGATAACTTTGATCAGCAAGTTATCAGAAGAACAATTCATGACTTCCACATCACAAATAAAGAAGTTCCCACTTTAAAAACTTTGCACTCAAAATTGAAAGAAGATATCGATTATAAAGGTTGTGTCAGCACGTTACGAAAACACGTCATGTCATTAGGTTTTAATTGGAAGCAAACAGAAGATAACCGGAAACTTCTTATGGAAAAACACGAAATTAGATACTTGCGAATTAATTATTTGATGAAAATTGCTGAATATCGTGAACAACGCCGACCAATTGTTTACACCGACGAAACATATATACATACATCACATACCCTCTCGAAATCTTGGTCAGATGGAAGCACTTCAGGTTTGAAGCAACATATATCGAAAGGCAACCGCTTAATCATTGTTCATGCCGGTGGTATCGATGGCTTTATACCAAATGCATTGCTTATGTTTAAAGCCGACCAAAAAAGTGGAGATTACCACAACAATATGAACTATGACAACTATTCAAGGTGGATTCAAACTCAATTAATACCCAACTTACAACCAAATAGTGTTGTTGTTGTTGACAACGCACCATATCATAACTCAATACAAAATCCTGCACCGAATAGTAATTCTAGAAAACAGCAAATGATAGACTGGCTGACATTTCGAAACATTGAGCATTCATCCACGTTGCTTAAGCCTCAATTATATGAACTGATTCTGCAAAACAAGGCGAGATTTATAGAGTACAAGATAGACGAAATATTACGACAGCACGGTCATACTGTGCTGCGTTTACCACCATACCATCCGGAGTTTAATCCTATAGAAAATATATGGGGGATAGTGAAAACATATGTCGCAAAAAAGAATGTCGCAATGAATATGAAGGTTATAATGTCATTAGCTGAAGAAAAAATGAACGCCATAACTGTAGAGGAATGGAGAAAAGTTTGTTTGCATGCTATTGAGGAGGAAAGCAAATATCAGGGTAGAGACGCAGCTTTAGACACAATATCAGAACGAATCATAATTAATTTAAATAATTCATGTGATGAAAGCGAGGATGGGGATGATTGTGATATGCCTGGGGTTGATGAATTATTAGAATAAAACATTTATGGCCGGAGAACACCTAATTCATACACGTCTTCACTGAAGTGAAAACCGGCATTCAATGCTTGTAATGTTTGGAACTGGCTTGTCTGCCTCATACAGTTCCATAGATTACAATGCGGTGGATACACATTTTCACGACCGTATTAGTACGTAGTGCGTATGCGTAGACGTGCACGCTTTTGGTGTGCTCCAGCCACAAACGTATATTACCTTTAAAACAATAAAAACTAAAAATAAAATGTTGTTTTTTTTATTTGCTGACCATACACTACTACAAACGCAAAAATTTCTTCAAGCTAATTTACCTGTACTATAACTAAACATAAACTTGTACCTATTCGTTATTACTAAAAAGACATTCTTTTAGTTAGTGAGTTATACACAAACTTATAGATGTTAAAACAAACATCGCTACCTGGGTTGGATAAAAGAACCTGAAATGCTCCCAAATCTAAGCTATTAATGTTTAGCTCACTCACCAAAGTATCTCTTTCACTACTGTTTTGGACACATTCCACTAACAAGTGGTGCACATCATCTATTATTCCGCAGTGTTCACAATTTGGACTATTCACTTTTTTCATTAGGAAACCAGACTTGTTGAGTGACACTTAAACCTAAAAATATAGTGGGTGTGATTTCCACGGGACATCCCCTTTATGTGATTTACAAATTTTTGTTCCGTGTCTGGATGCACTTCGTGTACAGAACTTGCACCGTTGTTCCGAACTTGTAAGGCGGAAGTTGTCTTTAATAAACAAATCTACGTGATTGAATTAAAATTTCTCTTTGGTATTTCAGATGGCGAGCGTATTATTCTGGACGTCACCACACCTGACTACTAAAACAAAATCTAATTTGTTTTACTTTACGAGTAGTTATATTATTTTTATGTTACCCGTGACCACTACATTATGTACAAACCGCGAAAGATTAATATTATTTTAGTTATATTTATGTATTGTATTTAGTTGTTCGATACCACATATAACTAACATCATCGGTGTTACTTAATGTAATAGTCCAGGTAACATTTTGATCATAAAAAGGTAAATAAACAAATACGTCTGCATAATCAAAACAAGATTTTTTTTTGTAAAACATAAAACAATCCTTCAAATATTAAAACTTTGTCCTGAGAGGATCTGAGGTGCATTCGTTTAAGAAATAAAATGTAAGTGCAGCTAAGAAACGACGCTCACAATGTCATATTAAAAATAACCCATATACGATTAAGAAATTTCTGCTCTAATTTCATAAAAAAAATAAAACGACAATACCACAAAACACAAATAAAAGACTCAAAAAAGAATCCTAAGGATCTTTGGCTAAAAATCAATGAAATTACTCAATCCAACTAGTTAACCGCGAAAACATTATTATTAAATCTAGTTGACCATTTGATGTGCCGTTCAATAGCAGAAAAACTTCATCCCGAGCACACTCATTCGTATTACTGGATACTGATCCACAAGATGTGGATGGTGTATTAATGGATCTGGACATTGTTAGAATGCCTCTGGCATACCCACGAAGTTTCATAAAATGGCTAGGGACATCTTGGTTCCAGCAATTAGCCAACTAGCTAACTTATACACAGGGGTCACTAGAGAGCGCTTGTAAACCGTAGTGGGTGGGGATGTGAGCGATGTAAACAATTATCGCCCAATTTCTGTTCTGCCAGCGATATCGAAAATCTTAGAAAAAATGTTAAATATGACGTTACTAAACTATTGGGATACATGCAATGAAGATAGAAATTCATTATATCATCGACAAAAGCTAACACCCAATGATGAGCAAATTAAACAAGATCTTATCACAAAAAGAAAGGAGGTTACAGAAAAAATTCAAAAGACCAAGCAACAGTACTACCTACAAGTTTTCAATGAATGTAAGCATAAACCTACGAAAATGTGGACATTAATAAATAGTTTGTCGGTGAATAAATCTAAAGTAAGCTATATCCCATCTAGGTTAATCAGAACTAATGAGACTATCACAGATCCGAAACAGATATGCGACTGTTTCAATAATTATTTTTCTACAATTGGAGCAACATTAGCTAATAACATTGCAACAAAATATCACGACAACCGATCATATAACGATCCTTCTAAACAAACCTTAAATACCTTATCGCAATTAACCTTAGCAACCCAAGACGATATATCAACATTAATAGATAATCTTAATACCAATACATCTAAAGGAATTGATGGCATTAACACTAAATCCATAAAATGCGTCAAAAATGTGATCAGTAGCAATCTAACAAATTGCATCAATGACTGCCTTGGAAACGGTTATTTCCCGGATAATTTAAAAATTGCCAAAGTAAGCCCAATTTTCAAATCTGGAAGCAAAACAAACCCTGATAACTTTCGTCCAATCTCAGTCTTACCGGTACTGTCTAAAATTTTCGAAAAGATTATATACAGGGTGTAACAGAAAGGTGTGGTCATATTTAAGGGTCGTCACATACACATGATAAATAGCGTGTGTACCTAATCTTATCAAAATGTAAGAACCTTAAAATTTTACGTCATTTTTAATCAGTCCATAAATTGTTATGCAAAATATCGCCACGAATAATGCTACATCACTAACCAATCATTCAAGATTTTCATCGTAGTATATTAGTAGTAGAGAGTTCAATTGTGTTGGATGACCCTGCACAATGATCTCTTATGTATCACTGCGCGCCTGGTACCCGTCACGCGTCGAACATACGGACGTCCGCGCGTCCGTAAACCAAAGAAACACAGGCAAACAAATGAATACCAACTAACTACTAACCTCTGTACGTTTTCCATCGCCACCGGCTTTCACGACGACCACATCGAACGGACAAATGTTAATCACCATCTCACTGTTGTTGGTACCTACTTTGTTATCACATCTGGTGGACGATCATTTGAATACACTTCACGGTACAAAATAACGTACTAGGTACCTACGTTCGACTTTTACATCCCTACATTTTTGATATTAATGTTTTTAGTGTTCAGGGAAGTACCTACCTACCGTTTTTGAAACTTCAATAAGAATGAGATTTAGGTATTTACATACTTTAAGTTACGAATACACAGTATCACAAATCACAACACATCAATTTAGCACTAACTTCAACGCGCATTTGTTTGTTCGAATTGATAATACCTACATAATGAAAATAGGCGCGAAACTCGGTGACGCTTCCCCGCATTCCTGGCACCACTACATAACTAAATCGGTACCTACCTATCGGTCAACAAAAAATATTTGTTGCGTTCGCCGAAAGTGGTAAGTACCTACGGGTTACGGGTCACGCATTACGGGCCACCGTTGGATCCCTTAAGGTACGTTTGTCCAGGACCGAGCAGACTGTTTCTATCAACTTACTTGGTACCTAACCTACATCACGTAGATTACGATCGCGTCATATGCAATTGATACACAATTTCGAAATTATTCACTGTTACTAACTTAAAACAAAATTTCTTTATCAATTTCACATCACTTCCACAAAGAAAGACAAACAAAAACCAAGAAACGAAATAGATCGAACCGCTTCGGGCTCCGCGTCGAAAGCACTGACGGACAGTGACGGAATAAATAAGCAACTCCAAGAATGAAACAAAGAAATGAAAGTGCCTAAAAACTTAAAACTTCTAAAATTACAAGAAAATGTATGTAAATTATCTTAGAAAAGTTTTAATTTAATGAATGGCAATATCAAATTATTTTATGAATATAATAACAACAAAAGAGTATTAAAAACTCATTTTGAAATTACAATGACTTCCGAATATTTCTGCCGAGCTTCCGATCAAATACCGAATTATTTATTGCACACGTTTTGTTTATGACGCCACACCGCCTTGAAATGTTGGTGTCTCTGTCTAACTAGGTAATAAAACCAATAATCGGTCAGTTTGAGTTTGAGGCACTGATATTTGTTTTGAATAATTATTTTGTTTGGAAAGCTAATTTCCATGCATTTGAAGTTTTTGAAAAAATCTTTACGTGTTTAATGCAAAAAGTTGTAATGCGTTAATAACGCGGGACTTCACCATGAGTGTTCGAAGTTGAGCCGTGAGTTTACAATTTATTTTTGTTGCAAATCAACTGTTCACCTGAATGTCTGTGTGTTTGTCAATTACTTTTCAACACAAAATAATGAATATCGATTTAGATTGTAGATTGTTTTATTGTTTGTGGTATTATTTAAACTATTAAAAAACTACCTTAACACCTCAATGATTTTAATCCTACAATGAAATAAATTGTTGGATTTTGTGAAATTATGTAATTCTTTTAACGATTTCATGTAAATAGATTTAAAAAGTGTTCTCTGACAATAAAAAAAGACCAAAACGATGATTCATGTGAGTATAACATTTTAGAAATCGGTCACCCATCTATGCACCAACTGTGGTAAGGTTGCTTAACTTACGCAAACATTATATCATAATAGAAGTTGGTGCAACTTTGAGGTACACCGACAAGTTACTATAAGAATAACAAATTCGTATAATGTAAACAGTGTGTCGTCGCCGACTAGGGTCAGTAGGTACCTTTGTTTATTTGTGATGTAAACCTACCGTACCCTGGAAGACGGGGAATTTGGGAAGAAAGTTCGAAATTATGGTGTGAGCGGTGATGTTCAAGTTACTAATAATGTACGGTTTAATGCTGCCTGAATTCGTTACCTTGTCAACAAAATCAATGAAAATATTTAAATGACTTAAGTATCATATTTTATTACGTAGGTAATTTAAAGTGTCCTATTTAAAGCAATAGATGGGCGTCAGGCGTCATACCTGTTGTTCCCAAGTACTCCTCACAATGTCTGTTACCTTGGTACTCCGAACATTGGTTTTCGGGTTACCTACGTATAGTGTTACTGTGTGTGTGTCTACATTTGTGTGAGTGTGTAGGTATACACACACTCACACAAATGTAGTCGACCAGATAGATTATTGTGTGACAGAGACAAATTATTTTTATTAATGAAAACTGCATTTATTTTACTCTTCGTCCATAAAGAACGAGAGGCAAGCTACGGAAGAGTGAAACAAGATACCAAAGGACGAATGAGAGTTAAAATGATAGAACGAGACTAACTTGTCTCACTCACACATCATCACTTGTTTCATCTTTGCAGGAACAAAAGAGTGAAACAAAATGAAAGTAGGTGGTGATTTAAGGTCAAACCTGAAGTTCATTGCAGTTCATTGGAAACAGCTGATTATCTGTTAGTGTTGGGTACCTATCGGTAAAGTCGTATTTTCAGTATGTCGGTGTTACGCACTCGATAAGAAAGAAAATTCTTTATCTCAGTCATACTAATAAAATCAGAATTGGTACCCCCGCAGATGTTATACTTATACCTAACACTGTTCATTGCTAAAATATGACCACACCTTTCTGTTACACCCTGTATACCCGTATCACTGATTACTTAAATTCAATTGGCTACCTTTATGACAAACAATATGGCTTTAGACCAAAGTCAAACACGCTATCTGCTGCAGTTGACCTTGTTACGAAAATTAAACTACAAATTGATCAGAAACAAATAGCCTTAGGGATATTTATTGACTTAAAAAAGGCGTTTGAAACAGTGAGCCATGAAAAACTTATAAATAAGTTAAATTATATTGGTATAACTGGTATAGCCCTAGAAATTCTTAAATCATACCTTACTAACCGTTATCAAATCGTGAAACTAGGAGAATACCTTAGTAGCCCGGCTAAAATGACATACGGTATCCCACAGGGCTCGATTTTGGGGCCCCTCTTATTTCTTATTTATATAAATAACATTAATGAATTAAATCGCAAGGGTGTAGTAATGCTATATGCTGACGATACTTGCCTGATGTACTTTGGCCAATCAATAGACTCCATAATTGAAGACGCACAAACTGATCTAAATAAATTAAATGTATGGTTCCACAGCAATCTATTAACAATTAATGTAAGCAAAACAAATTATATGATATTTACGTCAAAAAATAACAAACTAGGTAACTATTCACCCCTAACTATAAATAATCAAATTATACATAAAAGTAATAATGAAAAATATCTAGGCCTAATATTAGATAGTCACCTGACATGGAGACCGCATTTAGAAAAAATAAAGAATAAATTGACCTCTCTGATGGGAGCTGTTCGTGGTATTGTCCGCTGTCTCCCAAGAAACGTTAGATATGTAATTTACAACTCATTAGTAAAACCGCATATTGATTATTTGATAGAAATATGGGGCACATCAGCAAAGACCAACTTGGATATAATTCAAAGATCTCAAAATAAAATCCCAAAAGTTCTGTTCAACTATGATTTCTTAACACCAACCAGTACATTATATAGACAAACAAAAATACTGAATATTAAACAAACAAATGTATATAACACATGCATACTTATTCGCAAAATACTTAATAAAGATTTTCATTCACAGCTAACTTTCACAAAAAAAATCAATATACAAAAAAGGTTATCACGGCGAGCAAATAATATACAACTCCGTCACCCCCGGACAAATTACGGAAAAAAGAACATTATGTATGAGGGAGCACAATTATACAACAAACTACCGACTGACATAAAAGGGGCTAAGACAATGAGAAGTTATAAAAAATCTGTAAAAAATTATGTTAGAGAAAAAATACATTAGAATAATAATAAAAAAAAAAAAAAACATAAACGTCTAAAGTACAATGATTAGTCTACGCACCGGTGTCGCATCCAGCAATGGCGGATTCCATGTGAACTGCGCATGAGCACCTATACTTTATTTTGCTTTACCGTCATTTGTGAATTATCATTTTCTTGGAATATTGTTGGTGTTTTATGTTATAGTTTTTAAGTACGCTCACAAAAAATGATTTATTTTCTATATAGTTATTAAGTTTTCTCTTTTAAGCGAATATTGTATTATTCTTTAGAGAAAAATAAAGTTTCTAAAACCTCAAAACCTCTATTACTGCTCTGACGACTAAATTGAGTAATTTCATTGATTTTTAGGCAAATATCTTTAGGATTATTTTTTGAGTCTTTTATTTGTGTTTTGTGGTATTGTCGTTTTACTTTTTTTTGAGATTAGAGCAGACATTTCTAAATCGTATATAGGTTATTTTTCGTCATTTCTTAGCTGCACTTACATTTTATTTATTAGTCTAATGCACCTCAGAGCTCCTGAGGACATAGTTTTAATATTCGCGTACTGCCACCGGCATATTTAGTCGTGGTGTTAGAGAGAAGAGCTATCCTGGTTAAACTAGTAACTTATTTTTGGATCTTTATATATATTTAAAAACTTCACATCAGAGTTTAGTTTCAGTTAAGGGCATTATCAAAATGAGTGAAGTTTATAGTTTTAGCTGTTTTAGTTGGTTTATGACATTGATTTATCTATAAGATGATCTGTTTAGTGTTTAAAACTGCCACTAAGGCTGAGCTATTAAACATGTTTATTTAAAAAAATGTATGATCAAGACAACTCTCCTCTCAAATTGGCAGGTAGTGTCCCGGGAGAAGGTCATGTGTGGTTAAAACATCGGAGGTTGAGTGGTCCACATGTGGAGTGGATTCTACAGGCTTAGGGATAAGATTAATATTTATATCACGTGATAATTATATTGTTTTGACGTATGCTACCACTCTGTAATTTTGATTGAGTTAGTTTAATGTTTGATAAGAGGTATAATTGTTTAACAATGGTAATCGTCTGTTTGGGTTAAGTCTACACTTCGTTAGGATCATAACATCAATGTTAAATGTTAACTGGGCTATGTTTACCTGTACCTACAGGTAAACATGAGGTCATCAACATTACAGTATTTACAATAGTGTTGATGACCTCATCAACATTGCTGTAAATGCTTCTCATATTTTTGGGTTATAATAGTCAGTTATGTTGAATTTATTTTGTTCTAATTGAAAAAAAGAGGGCAAGGTTCTCTATATTAAGTTTAGTATATGTTGCTGCTTCCGTGTAGCCTGTATCGTGCAATGTATTTAAGTTACTATCCATATTTGAAGGCGTAAAGCATAAAGTGTTTTAGAAGTTCAAGTTTACATTCGGCCATCCAAGAGCTTATCTATCTTCTTACGAAGTTCCTCGTTTTGGCTAGAAAGAAACTCGGTGGAATTTTCAATTATACAGTTTGTACTTTGAATTTCCTTAAGGTTTGTAATAATAGCTTTCAGTTCGTTTTGTTGGGCTTTCATAAAGGATGTGAATAAATCTTTCATTTCTTCCTTAAATTTACAAAATTCATAAGGCAAGTCCTCTTCTCGCATCCGTTTATTTCGTACATAAATATGATTTGGGGGTGTACTTTCAAGGGCCATTTTATCGATGTCCGCATCAGAGAAAGATTTATTCATGTTAAATAGTAGGGTTAATTAATTAATCATAGTTAGTCAGTATTAAGTTAGTAGTAAGTTAGCTAATATTAACGGGGTGGGCGTGAATATGTGGTCAGGGGGTGGCGCCGGCGCAGGTCAGTAATCAATAGTGCTTCAGGTGTTCGGAGTAACTCCTTGATTGGTTTATGACTAATTAGTGATTGACCTATATTTGATAGGTGGGCCTCAGAGGTAGTGAGAAGCTGGCGCTGCGTAGCCATACCGTCAGTAAGTTGTCAGTAGTATCTAACTTGTTTTCTTTTTATTGCAAGACTTGGATAACCTGACCAAAAAGTCAATCACTTTATTAGTATGGGTCACATTGCAATCAATTTCTAGAGTTAAAAATGTTTGTAAAAATTCACAGTACGTCCGAATTAAGTTGCAGAAATAATTAAAACCTCAGGTGTAGGTATAACATCAGGGAGCACCCCGCCAAGACGGGACAGCGAGGATTTTTTATTTATTTATTTAATATTTATTTATAAAAGAAAATAATATTTACACAGTAAAGTAAAAACAAACATAAACTCATTCGAATTTTAACGTGCATCAGTGTCGTCTGACTACGTCAGTAACCTCGGTAAAAAATATTCCCATACAAAATGTTCATGGGTTTCGTACCTGTCAACCATATAATGTTTATTCCGTCGATATGGTAAACTCTCCCCTCAAATTAAAGAACATATTAAAATAAAGGTTTTGAATCGACCAGATATATCCACAATATTTGGATAATCGCATATTTTACATTTTAAAAATATAGTATAGTGTCAGTAATAAAAAGGGATTGACATATTTATTGGTTGTCAAATATGTATTTAAGCATGTGTTTAAATAAGTTCATAACCTACTTTGGTGATGTGCAATTACAAAAAAAAAACGTTTGTATAGGATAACACTCAGATTAGTTAAAATTATTTTTTGAATTGATTAGTTGGGACGGTTTTTATCATTATCGTGAGGCATAGATTGGTGGGATACTTTTACAAACAACGGTCACTCATGTACCTATTGAACGTTGCCAATGAGTCACAAGCCACGAATTCCTTCGATATCTATACTAATATTATATAGCTGAAGAGTTTGTTTGTTTGGTTGAACGCAACGCCCTCTGGAACTACTGGTTCAAATTGAAAGATTATTTGTGATTTGATTTGTTTATTAGTATTGGATAGCTCATTTATCAATATTGGGGGAAAGTGGCGCATACGAAGTTGCGCGGGTCAGCTAGTAATTTATATAATCTACACTATAAACACATAATAGCGCATAAAACAACAATAATAAAAAAGAAGGTAGGCACAAAAGGTAACCAAGTGAGCAACAAATAGCGCACCGCATCGGCCGGGCTCCTTGTTGCACATCATTTTTTAGTAAGTGGGTAGTCAAATACTACAGCATATATACAGGTTGTTCTCAAGTTTGATATGATTATGTTTTGATTAGTATGCTGCTTCCTACCTACTCGTATCTTTTCTCGTAATCTTTCCATAAGTTTCCAAATAAAGTTTTGCCCAGCAACCACACTAAGACCTTATTTTAAAAAAAGGAGGGAGAGGGAGGCATGTGTCTCTGTCTTTTTATAATTTAGAGCGACTTTTGACCCCCTAATTACCACCTGCGTACATACACCCATGTGTTGATAGATATCTTTTTATAAGTTTTAAAATCCCCATTTGGCCGTAGACTTACATAGACCTTATTAAATACTGTGGCCTCAAGCATGCCGTTAGATACTATACTCATCGCAAAATACCAGTGTACGCATGCTTCTTCGACCTATCTAGGGCCTTTGATCTGGTGCTGGACGATATGTTAAGGCAAAAGCTTAAGAGTGTGAACATGCCTTTGGAACTCATAAACATATTCAAGTATTGGTACACACATAAGGTCAACTATGTCAGATGGGCGGGTGCGCTATCGGAACCGTACAAACTTAAATGCGGGGTTAGGCAAGGTGGTTTAACTTCACCCACTTCAACCCAAACGTATTAATTCACCAAATGTAAGAAATATCAGTACAAATCTTGTTTTAAACAATGAAGTTATTCATTTTGTTGATTTAACGGTTTTTTTTGGGAATTACTTTAGATAATAAGTTACAGTGGGGCGACAAATATCATGTCTCACAGGGAAACAGTTCTGCAGCATATGATGTCAGCAAAGTCACAGCTTACCGATGTGGAAACAGCAAGGCTAGTTTATTTCGGTTATTTCCACAGCGTCATGTCGTATGGCATACTGCTTTGGGGCAAGGCGGCTGATATTCAAACAAATTTTATTCTTCAAAAACGTGCAGTGCGTGCGATTAACAAACTAGGTGCACGAGTTTCCCTTAGAGAAAAGTTTAAAGAGATTTGCAAACATTATGTTTGGCAAACAAAATATGCATTTATATCACAAAAATAGTGCCGTTGACCCGGTGAACACAAGAAATAAGCACAAATTAGTAGGTCAATATCATAGGCTATATAAAACCCATAATTCATTTATGGGTCTTTCTGTGAGAGTATTTAACAAGATACCAGCTAGTATTATGAGTCTATCAGTGATTAAGTTCAAAAATGTAGTCGAAAATCATCTTTTACGTAGAGGATGTGGATGGATATACAGTGGATGAATATTTGAATGATAAAGAAAAATGGATCTAGTTGCTTGCTCTTTGTTACTTTAATATGCTTGGGTGAATTTTATTGTCACATTGTTAAAGAGCATGATTTGACTTTTGTAAGTAAACATTCTGCGTGACGAATAAAGGCAATTCTTTCCTTCCTTTTGATATCAGAATTAATATTTTATATTTAACCATTACAAATTAGAAACAAGTACTTTGGTCAATATTTAAGCACATATAGTTTTTACCTTTGTTGTAAGTAGGTGCTCCTACTGTATTGAACCCACTAAGGCTGATTTTGGTTTATCTCATGTTTCAACTTTTTGATAATACAATTTGCATCAGTCCTTTATCATGGTGTATTGTTTATTAGTCGCAGCGCCTTACCCCCATATCAAGTTTATAAACATTCAAATATTGTAAAATTGGCAATTTGAAAAGAGTGGCCGCGAGTTTTTATTGCCAGGTTCTTTTCTCTTTGAATTTCTCTCACTTTCTTTGTGAATAAAAATTTTGAATTGAATTTGGAATGCTTCAAACCATTTTTTACTCCTACGCAAAACTTTTTGACCTACTTATTATTTCCTCGTTATTAAATCATCCCATTAGTAACATTTCGCGCCATCGATTCTTAAGAGTTCACTTTCGCTTATATCTGCCATATTGTCATTTGCAACCTTGTTATATAATTTTATGACCCTTTTATATACCTTGCCACGAGCTTCAAAAGGTCGGCTTTCTAGTCATCATTAAAATCAAAATTCTTCAAATACAAGCGGATTTTTGTCTTGAAATGAAGAGAATGAAACAAACCTAAATTATCTACCTACCGTACAAACCGTGAATTCCGCTAGGTTATCATTACCAATATCGGTCCATAGGTGGATAGCCAATTTAAAAAAAGTCCCTCCTCTCCGTGTGTCTTAGATAGAACACGTTAGACCGTCGGTTCTGTGCCTAATCTCTCTCCGGTTGTGGCGGATTTGTGTCTCCTTGGACTAAGAGAGTAAAATAATAGAGAGTGCATTTGTATCTGCGCACAAACTTGTGCACTATAGTATTTTCGGCATAGTTGTCACCTCTGATGAGATTGGTTGCCATAACCCAATGCAAACTCGAAGTATACAAATAAAATGCCATCTGGTGTGTAGGCGGAGTATGTGTACACATAGGTAACTAGCTATAGATGTGTTATTTTACGTTACCATTTTTTCGTGCAGTTTCCTTAGCCTCTAAATATAAAACCTCATTGCCATAACCGACATAAGTTAAGAGACAAAGTATAAAAAATAAAACATTATTTTTTTAGTTTATTTGTATCGAGCTTTTTGTATGAATACAACAGGTATCAGTACACGCATGGACAGACATTTATTTGAGGGAGAGGTGAGTCCTGATTTAAATGAGACTCTGCATTAATTTCGAGGTAGGTTTGTTTGTTTAAGAGAGTGAGTACAGAGACGGCGTTTTTTAGAAGTGTTCCAAAATCAACCGTCTTCTCTGGGCTCACTATTGGTATAAAGGGCAGGAAGACGATGACGCTGAAAGCTTTGGTAGAATCTGCATCAGGGCTGCTAATAAGTCGGAGTTTGACCAATAATGACGTCCTCGATTTTGACTTCACCTTTGATTTGCAAATAATTGATGAAATGGAATGGAAGACGATGTTCGTAATCACAGAAGTGTTGGCCGTTGACTGTTATCTGTAATAAGAAAGAAAAATAATTTCGTCTCAGCCGAGTAGGTACTGTCCGTTCTCCATAATTGTAGGGGGTTTGAAGGTTGAAACTTTAATATTTCAATTGCACCAATTGTACCCCCTCCCTCACAGATGAAGCCAAAAGTGAGTACAGAAGGTAGACTTTATAGATGCACTTCCCATTCGACGGACTCTCCCATAGACATAGCTCACATACGCGAATTCTCGGAACGCCTTCCGAACAAAGTGGTTCGACGTGGTCTAATGTACGAATTCATACATTGTAGGAATGTTCGCACGCATAATGAAGGATGGTCAGCATAAAAGTCAAAAGGCAAAGTACTTTATTCACTTAGGTTACAAAATGCAACGCTTATGAATGTCAAACTAAATTTGGAATAGAATGATTCTACATTAAAGGCGAAGTTTGCTAGAGTAAAGCCGTAACAAAGGAGCTTGGCAATAAAAACTCATAGACATTTTTTTTAAATGCCACTTTTTAGAAAATATTTGTATTTATATAATTATGCCAGTAAGGTGCTGCAACCATAAAACCATGAAAATCACGCAAGCAGTGCGAGCCTCCTATGGTGTGAGCATCAACTTACAAAAATTACAGCAGACAGAGCCCGAGTGCTCCCTACCTCCTGGATGCACCTATGAGTATGTTAACAATGAAAGCTTGGCAGAATCAATCTTAAAGTTTCCCGGCGTGCAGCGCGATCATGAAATGATTGCGGTCCCTAAACAGTGATGAAACCAGATTTAGAATTGTAATTTGGTGGCAGAAGTTTGGCCTGCTTAGCAACCCAAGATTGTGTAGGGAGTGTCTTGGCACTCTGAGTCAACTAGACCTTTGTTTGAGGGTGGAGACTTGGCCTGCTAAATAAGAAATATAAGTAAGCGATGAAGACATGCCAAAACCAACCTTAAATTTATCCAAAGTGCAGAGTATCGTGATCTGGAATTCTTGTCCTTTGACCAACGGCATTCCCCCCACGCTCTCTTCCTTCCCCCAGACACCAGCATTGCAGGTGTTCCTCACGATGCAATCATCCGGGAACCTCACACTCATGAAGAGGGGAATAGTGTCTGCCATCTCGCCTTTTTGCAAATATATAGTAAACCTGTAAAAAATATCACGTGAGGAGCCGGTAGCTCAATGTCACTGCCGGTGGCAGGTCCATAGATAAGTAACCGTTTTAAAACAAAGACAAGAAAATTATATGCTCGTCTGTTATTTGATACTAACAAAGATTATAATGTTAATATAGCAAAAATCACGTGCTAATGTTGTAAACAGGCATCTATACTAATGTTATAAAGTTGAAGAGTTTATTTGTTTGTTTGAACGCAGTAATCGCAAGAACTACTTCCGAATTGATAAATTATTTCACTGCTGAATAGCCTATTTATCAAGGAAGACTATAGGCTATATAACATCACGCTACGACCAATAGGAGCGGAGCAGCAATAACGGGGAAAATTTACGCAGACGATGTTGCGCGGTACAGCTAGTTATTATTATACACATACATTAGGTCCGTTAATTAATTGTTTTTTTTTTGTTTCTTATTTAACAGTATTTGGAAAAAAAAAAAAAAATTGTTTTTTCATATAATGACACTAAAATTTAATGGTTTTTGAGTTTCTTTCCATTATTTGTGTTTTATGCTATGACATAAAACACAAATAAGGAATAGGAAATATGAATTCATAATTTTAGATCAACAGGAAGTATCCTTTAGGTTTTGATGCACCTTATTAGCGCGTGATTTAGATACGCAACCCATTTGTGATTGATCAATCTAGACAATATCTATCTTAATTATAATTTATGTTAGAATCAAATAATAGATGAGGGTATAATATATTTCTTAGACCGGATCTCGTACTATAAAACCTCTTCGAAATCTTACCTTGTACTGCTCAGTGATGTGCTGCCTTTAATTTCGATCCGGCGGCCAGGTACCGTGGCGGCCATGTTGGTCCCATATACAATCTTTTCTGACATGATCTGAAACAGATGGTTACAATTATTATTTAGGACCGGTGTTAAAATAGCTAACTCTAGCAGAGAAACTGACCGACAACCGATGATTGTGCCATGCCATGTCTCTTGTGATTCTCCCTTCTACCCCCAGAATCAAATCGTGGATCTGCCCATGCTGTAGGCATTCCCAAAGGAGTCGGTTTCCCAGGTTCCAAGAGGCAGTGCCACTCACTCCCTATAGACGTCAGCGTGATGATAAAAAGTAGCCTAAGTTACTTCTTACATCATCATCACTCTGATAGTGATAGTCTGGTCAAAATCCGTCTAGCCGTTTGGGAGATTAGCCGGAACAAATAGAGAGACAGACTAACACACAAATAGACAGACAAAAATATTAACAACAGTATTTATTATTAAAAGTACCGTGTATACTTTCTTATGCAATTAATAAAACACTGCTATTTCCACATTACAAACAGACACTTCAATTTCGTTTATTTGAATAGATGTATAGATGAGAATGACTAATATTTTATTAGGAAGTGTTATTACATCAAAATGGTATGTACTCTTACCTAAATATATAAAAAATCACACACCGCAGGTAAAAATGTGTTAAGTAAATAAAAATAAAAAACTTACTTAAGTAGGTCTGCTGTTCTGCTCGTCTTGATAAATGAATGTTATGAGCTGCGCTCCTTTACTTTATATAGGTCGGTAGGAAGCTATCTGTAATGACGTCATACGTTAGAGCACCTGCACACTGGCGACCATGGCCGCGGCGGCTAGTGAGCTCTGGATTTTATTAGCAATCGCTTTGAGCCCCTTCGCACTTAGCGGCCACCATTGGCCGCGGCGTTAAATTGAATGCCGCGCGACCAGCGACCAGTCGTGGTAAAAAGGTTATTAATTAAAAAAACATTGTCTTAATAAGTTTTATGCCATAACAATCCAATCCAATTTTGTATCAGGGGAGGTTATAACTTATATGCCATAAGTATTTCACTACTGAATTTTGACAAAAACAATATGCTATAACGATGTAATGATAATGCAACAAGCTATGGCACCATGGTAGGTGCAATACTGATAACATACCCTATCCGCTGCTAAAATTCGACCACTCGTTCTGTTACATTCTGTATATATATATCTAATAAATATAAGGATAGGGAAACTTATAATGTGTATAATATATGTTGATTTCAATGATCAAAAGTCTGTGGGTTTCTACAAAAGTATCTGTATCAAACATAATTTCCTCAATACATATATATTACTAGCTGACCCGCGCAACTTCGTCTGCGTAAATTTTCCCTTTTTTCTTTTTTCTTTTTTTTTTTACAACATTTTTCATTGCTGCTCCGCTCCTATTGGTCGTAGCGTGATGTTATAACCTATACCCTTCCTCGATAAATGGGCTATCCAACAATAAAATATTTTTTCAATGCGGCCCAGTAGTTCCTGAGATTATCGCGTTCAAACAAACAAACAAACTCTTAGGGGTATGAAAAATAGATGTTGGCCGATTCTCATAGATACCGGATAAGCACAAAAAATTTTATCAAAATCGGTCAAGCCGTTTCGGAGGAGTATGGCAACGAAAACTGTGACACGAGAATTTTATATATTAGATATGTTGTAAGTTAAGTATGCCATCGTACTATCATGTAGTAAAAACCCTATTTTGAAAATGTACTTATTAAACTAGTATTCTTGCTACCCCGACTCAACCCACAGTATGGTTTATTTCTATTAAGGTATTATCCCGACACAAAAGTCTGTTGTCATTTGAGTGAACAATTTGTCTCCAAGTTTGTTAAATATTAGACTAAAGTTACATTGAAAGATTTGTCCCACCTTTTTAAGGATATTTGAGGATTTTATTCAATAAATAAAACATACTACAGAGTATATTTAAAGATACTAAACTATAGATTTAATTATATTACATTAAATACGAGATATTTAGACATATATTATCTCGTTTATTTCATGACAGATACGAAATATCGATCGATGTGAACCGTGACTACGGCCAGTGCAAGTGAGTAGATCGAGACATCTGCGAGGTAAAGCAAAGTGCCCATTTTCATCTCATCGAATTGTGACCGTTTTCGAACATTGTCACACATCTCCGTGCTTCGGAGAACACGTAAAGCCGTCGGTCCTGCGACTAATCTCTCTCCGGCCGTGTCAGATTTCCGCCCCATCGGGCTATGAGAATGAGAAATAGAGAGTAGATGGCTAGTGTTACTCCGCGTTATTATAGCTTTCTAGTAGTAAAAGATTTTTTGAAATCAGTCCAGTAGTTTTAAAGTTTATTCGTTACATATATAAATACATTTTTTATTTTATTTTATACCTTTAAACGAGCAATATATATGTAGAAACACACAATTTATACCAATATATAATCTGAATCTCGGCAACGGCTCCATCGATTTTCATGAAATTTAGTATGCAGGGGTTTTCAGAAGCGATAAATTAGTCTAGCTAGGTTTTATTTTTAGAAAACCCAGTCGTTTAAAAAAACGTCCTTAAAAATAAAAATAAAATAGACTAATAACCTCAAATTTGTAAGCCAATTCCATACAGAACATAGCGAACCTTTATAATACTAACAAGAACTATGTCGTACCTATGAACAGAAATAAAATATTGATTGATTGCTGTAGTTTAAAAAAAAAAATAGGTTGCACTCCGGGAGTGCCGGCAAAATTGAAAATTTGTACCTACATTACGTTGTGCATTTTTGAATATTTTGGAATGATTAGGGAATATATAAGTTTATTTTGTGATTTTTTTATCAGTATTAAAGTATGTACTATCATTTATGTGGTTAAATAAAATATTCACCTATTGCGTTATCGTACACAAACTTAACATTTAAAAAAATGACAATGACTAATAACAAGTTAATCTCTCAGAAAAAAATACATGCTGACGAAATTAAATTAATATTTTTCGATCTTACTGACATAATAATAAAACGCATGAAATATAAAATCACAAAAACCAAAATAAAATATAAAGAAAAAAATAATCGTTACTCGGACTCGAACTGTGGTCTTTTAGTTTCTGGACCGCCCGATTTCAATAATAAAATTGTAGATAATAGCGAAATTTACCTTCGTCGTATTCTAATTATATTGTAGCAGTGGTCACGTGATCATTGAATTTTCTAACAGGACACGTGATCCTGACCCGAGTTTAACATTTTTTACCCATACCAAAAAATTGCACTACGCCGCTAAATAAGTTTTCACTTTAAAAACACAAAAGTTCATTTACAAAATGTCTTTGTTGGTAAAAAAAATGTCGAATAAATGAAATAATTTATTAAGATCGATCGTACGTTATTTTTACATAATACTGATCAATGTCGTCTACAATATACGAAATGAAACGATGCGAAAAAAGATAAAAATATACCATTCGGGGGACCAATTTATTTGCACCATAGCCATAGTACCCTCCCACGTAGCGCGACGGGTGTGGATGCAAGCCGATACCGCTTAAAATAAAAAAAAAAAAAAAAAAAAAAAAAAAAAATGCTTAAGTACATCACTTAGGCGGTATGCATCCATCCCCCGTCGCGTGATGTTCTTATAGGCGGTATCGGGTGAAATGATTGGCATCCATCTCCCCGTCGCGCAATGTACGTGGCTTCCACCGCATGATGTATTAGGGGGTATCAGGGAAAATTATTGGCATCCACCCCTCTCTTTGCGTGATGTAAGTACTTAGGCGGTGCATCCACCCCCCGTCGCGTGAAGTAGTTATAGGCGGTATGAAATGATTGGCATCCATCCCCCCCCCCCGTCTTTGCATGATGTAAGTACTTTGGATAATTGCACTCCGCCGTCACGTCACGATATAATTAACGTTACAACATTTAGGTATAGAACTTCCTCTAATTATCCTGTTAATTAAATTATAAATTGGGTTATTCTAGTTACAGTACAGTTTACCGGTTCACAAATATAACTCTAAATATCCATGTATATGTTACAGTAAAAACTCCAAACCGGTCAAAAGTACTTTTAACTGGCACAATTAATCAAAATTACTTTTGACTTCAGCCTTTAGACAATAGTACTTTTGACTGTTATTTCAGCCAAAAGTGCTATTGTCTAATGAAGCTGGTCAAATGGTACTTTTGGATAACAGTTCTAAAAATAACTTCTAAAAAGTTGAAGTTGACGAACCTTCGTCTTAAAGTTAAAGCGGTTATGTGCTTTCCTAATTCCAGAGTAGGACAGATTGAACTAGGAAAGAGGATCCGACAAATCCAGAAGAATGTGCAGGACATGAGAGACGCAAATTGTTAGAAGATCGAAGATCTCTGCTATGGTTGGAGCACAAGTATTGAAAGTTACATGACAAGTAAGAGGGGGAAGAAGGAGAATTAAGGATAGAATAAAAGTGTAGTTAGAGCGCGCAAACTGCGTCGTTGGGGAATAGGGAGCCATTTCAATTTGGAACGGTAAGAAGACACATGGTTAAACTTAAGAATTTAGAAGTCGGTCATATTTATTCAGGAGCTCTGCATTCATATCAAGATAGCATACATCACCATAGTCAATCAAGGGAAATATCAACGTCTGGTCGAGCATTGTTTTAGTTTTCAAAGGAAGACAAATCTTTAGACGGTATAACGCCCGCAGAGTACCCATAACCCTCTGACTTACACTTGTCACTCACACTTGCCTGAGCGTACAACTGTAAGTTATCAGCGTGAAGATGAATCGCACTTTGAACAACTTTAGTAACGCGATCGATAAAAATAGAAAATAGCAAAGGAGAAAGAATATCGCTTTGAGGAATACCAGCGTCAAGATCGTGCCACCTCAACAAAGTATTGTTCAGGCGTACTGATTGCTGGCGCCCCCGAAGATATGATGAGAACCAATCTAGAGCAATGGGCGAGACCTTAAGATGAGACAGAATAGAAAGTAAGATCTCGTGACAGTTGGCATTGAAGGCATTTGAGAAATCTACCAAAGCCATAACTGTGACTTTGCTCTCATCTATGCCTGCCTTGATGTCGCCAGTCACCTTAAGAAAAGCAGAGCTGGTGCTATGTCTTGGCTTAACAAATTGTAACGATGAATAAATTGTGTCATTTGTTTATGTACACCGGATTCCAGCACTTTTGATAAAAAAGGAAGAATTGATATAGATCGAAGGAAGAGACGGGTTACAAATTTTAGGTACAGGATTATTCCTCTACTTAACTGTTATATTTATATTATGTTATGCTTTTGTTGAACAAGATGGGAAAAAGTGCACGAATCACTATCTTTTATGAGTAAATGCATGAATCACTCTGAATTATACCTAAATCGTGGGTGTGATCTAATGAAAATGGGACCAACTTGGAAGTATACCTACCCTTTCAAACACAAAATTTTTTTTTTAAATCGGATCAGTCGTCTATTCGTAATCGGTGAACAAACATTAAAAAAAAACACACAGACAGTCGAATTGAGAACCTCCTCGTTTTTGATAAAGTACAGTACTTAAAGTAAAGTACTTTTGACCTGCAAAGATTTTTGCCTGTGACATATACACCTTATTTACGTTTTGTTGGTCTATTTTGGTTTAAACGTATTTGGTCAAATGAAGTTGACTCAAAAACAGGAAAATTTGGTTACCTATATAATTTTAATTGCTGTTTGGCAGGTACAGAATGGATACCTAAAGGCAATTAAAATTATTTACAATAACACTGCCTATTTTAAGAATACCTCTGATAGCTTCTCATATGTATATATCTGCAATGGAGTGCACATCCATGCAATATATCTACATTTATCGAGACGGACGCAACAGCTAAGGTAAGAACGTCTTTATTATAACTAGGGGTTGCCAACTGGTTCCAATTAAGCTTTAACTCTTCATTGTTATTTTTGTTAATGACAACTTTATTGGTTTTATAGATACTTCTTGTGTATATATTTTTTTTACTATTTAAAAAAAAACTAAACTACAATGGCATAGTGTGTGGTATTTTTAATTTTTTTATGGCATAATGCATATTTATTAAAAATATTAGCAATCTTTACTCCTTCTTGATATAAACTTTATTTGTGCCAAATTTCACACTCCTCTGTCTTGACTTGTCGTTACTTGGTGATTCTCTTACTTCTCAACACCTAAATTTAAAATATGATCAGAATTTCAAGTCTATTTGTAATTTTTAGACTGTTGCGTCTTACCACTAGGTATATCTAAAGTCGAGCCATTTTACAATTTCTGTGAGACTAAAACAACAGCTGATTTTTATATTGAGTAGCTTTGGCCCGTGATATATTAAAATTTATTATTTAAAAATTATCAGCTAACCACCCGGATTTCGCACTTTAAAATATAATAACTAACAATGAGGGATTTCTGAGTCCCACATTACCAGCAATGTTATTAATCCCTCAAGCTAAGCTAAATTGTTTGTGTTAGGAGTGGGTCCATGTCGGTAGTATAATGGAATAGATTCGAACCCACGACCTCAAAATTGCGAGACTGCCAAGAATGCCTTAACTATTACGCTACCGCCGTTAGTTATTTCATTGTAAAAACAATATTAAACAAAATAAATCAATTCACAGTATACCTATTTGTTAACCCCTGGACGGATTTTATATAAACAAGAGACAGAATCAGACTGCCTCTGTGGCGCGGTGGAAGTGTTTCCGACTGCTACGCAAGAGGTCGTGGGTTCGATCCCCACCCGGGATAAAACTTTGTGTGATGAGCACGATGGTTTATTCTGTGTCTGGGTGTTATTTATCTATATTAAGTATGTATTTAGAAATATTTAAGTATGTTTATCAGTTGTCTGGTTTGCATAGTACAATGCTCTGTTTAGTTTGGGATCAGATAGCGTTGTGTGAGTCGTCAAGATATCATTATTATTATTGAAAAAAAAAAACATCAAGACATCGTTTAATCCATCTTGACCGCCCAAGTGTTCTTACAGATCAAATGAAGAGCACTGCTCTGCCAAACTTGTAATGTTACCACCATCTTAAATACACATTTAATAGGGCAACCATGTTTATTGTATACCTACTACGCGCTGGTGGACACGTAGCTTTCCTATGAACTGGATGGTCGAACGTTCAAGACATCCGTTTTTGCCATTTAACTTAAAATCAATACAGGTTATTTTATTATTATTTATTCAGGTTAAATTTATGCAGTTACTAGTGGTCCTAAATACAAAGATCCGATCAAATAAAAACCGGGCAAGAGCATGTCGTATCATAGTCAGTGTAGGGTTCCGGAGCCGTAAGAAATCAGATTTGCGCAGAGCACAGACGAGCATGGCACTTACGCCCTTGTGTTGAGAAACGCAGTTTTTCGGAAATAACTCAATGACGGATATGCGATCATTTTTTCAATAATTTTAATTTAAAGTATTTGTAAAACGCTATCTTTTCGATTTTTTATATATTTTTTGGTCACACAGTTCAAAAGATAAGGGACACAATTTATGCAACTTTCGGAGCGATTACATCCAAAAATATTCACTTGATCAAAAAAGTTTATTAGAAAGGATTTTTTTTAAAGGCTTGTCGAATGATGTAGGTACATATCTGTACCTGAGAAGCATAAAACTGTATGTTACATTTTTTCGATTTTGTGATTATTACACCATTTTAAAGCTCGCGAAATATTCTTTAGAAGCATCTGACTGTAATTGCGATATTTCAAATAGAACAAGAAATGGAACATTTCCATAAAACTGTATGTTCATTTACTCATTGAAGCATATTAATTTATTAGCCCTTACATTGAAATGGTTCTAATATCAAACAAATGCATTTTAATGTAACTACTAAGTTACCGTATTATGCTTCGAAAGTTTTCGATTGTCCCCACCGCACGGGTTACCGATGTTATAAAATGGGATGCGAGTTACAACATGTTACAGTCGAAATAAACAGCTCATAGAATAGTGTCGTCTGTTTGATGCGTGATCACAACACGTAGCAACTAGTTAGCAAGTTTATTAATTTGATCTAAGTGTTTGCATAATACGAATCAATAAAAAGAAAATAATGAACGGAAAGAAATATTATAACCCAAGAATACAATTAATGTTTCAAAATATGAATTCTTTACAGGGTATGTTCATTATCTATATAAGTAGGTAATAATATTCACATGTAGTAGTACTTAGTATAGTTTTAGTAAGTAGTTATTATAGAATAAAATAAATATCTATTTCATACATGAGCATTTATAAGTAACTGAATATAGTTATTGTTTGCCGTGCCGCGGCAAGCCTAGTAGGTACTTACCACTTTAGTTTTGTAGTAGATACCTACTGGGCACGCCGCGTGTTCGTGTCGTAGTCTATATGGTTTAGTATTCCTTATAACTTCTTAAATGAATTATTGTTTATTTAGTAGAAAAAAGTACCTAAGTAAAAGTAAGTAAGAAAATAATTTTATTAGAATACACCAACTGTACTAATCATAATCATTCGTGTGGTGACGTATTAAGAATACAAGGGGTCACCATCCCATCTCATCCCTAGGAGAGGAGGCCTATCCTTGCAGGGAGATATAACATGTATGGGCTGTAATGATGATTCATAAACAATAATGTAAAGTCATGGGAATTGATTTCCTCTTATGATCAATTCGTATTATTTTTAGATCTCGAGAGTCCAGACGATGTAACACATAATTCAAACAGTTCATCACCCTTAACAACGGAGCAACAGATTTTATTTAACAACATGGATCAAAACAGTAATTTAAGATACTGCTATGATAATATTAATACTTCACCAGAACCAATTCCGGATGAACAAATAGACTTACCACTATGTGAACATTCTATTTCAAATACAGAGTCTTCCTCAATTAGTCAGCATCCCTTCACTATACGTAAAGAACGTGAAAATAGAAACATCACCTATGCACACAATCATCATTTCAGTATCCAGTCACCGACTAAGGACATTTCTACATATGTTACACATAATGAAAATCTTAACTTAAGTTCTCCTCAAGATCCTTATTCAACTGATAGTCAATCTAGTTGGGCTCCAAGCTATATTTCATGCTCACAATCCTCTGTAAATGAAAGCCCAGTTTTGAATAATCAAACGAATTTAAAAGTGCCTCGTATTATATTGTCATCGCCTGAGTTATCAAGTTCCGAGTCTACAAGTATTTTGGATAATTATGATTCTGAAACAAATGCGGATAATGTACAAATAGTACAGAAATCTAAGAAAAGAAAACGAAACAAATCACAATGGAAAAGAGAAGTAGCAAGGTGTAAAAGACTAAAGGGCGAAGAATATAAAAGTTCAGTTTCAAAAACTGGTAAAGTAATCGGAAAGAAACAAATAAAACCACCTTGTGCGGATTCTTGCAGATTGAAATGTAATTCTAAAATCACTGAGGTAAATCGCTCAACCATATTTGCTGCGTTTTGGAATATGTCTAGTTGGGATCAACGAAAACAGGTTATTGCTGATTTAATAGAAAAGGTTCCAGTGATGCGACCCCGTTTTAAAAATAACTAAGAAAAAAGCAGACGTACGGCAACACGATTATTTTTTCTAAAAATTAATAGTACAAATAAAAATTAATAGTACAAATATTCGAGTTTGTCAAAAAATGTTTCTAAGCACATTTGGAATAACCGAACAGTTTGTTTCTACAACTCTGTCCAAAATTCAAGATTCTACATCTATTGTGCAGTCAGATCAAAGAGGTAAACATGTACCTGCAAATAAAACGCCTATGGAAATTATTCAAAATATTAAAGCTCATATTTCGTCTTTCCCTCGCTATAGTTCCCATTATTCTAGAGAAAGAACAAGTCGAGAGTACTTGGGTCCAGAGCTCAACATAAATAAAATGTACCACTTATATGTTACACACTGTACTAGTAGCAATGTTTCCGATAAATATACAGGTAAAGAATGGATTTATCGCAAAATATTTAATGAAGAATTTAACTTATCATTTTATTTGCCAAGCAATGATACATGTGACACGTGCGATAAGTTTATTTCGATATTGAAGAACGTAACCAATAATGATGAACGAATGAAAATTGAAGAAGACAGGAAAGTGCATTTAATTGAAGCTAAACGTAGATATGAGCTAAAAAGACAAGACAAGGCATTAGCTAAAGACTCCGACAGATCAAAATTAACTTTAATGTTAGACATGCAAAAATGTCTTCCTACTCCACTTTTGACAAATACTCAATCATTTTATTTAAGAAAATTGTGGGTATTAAACTCAACTATACACGATGACACCTCGAATAAATCCTATTGTATGATGTGGAATGAAACCGAAGGTGGCAGAGGAGCTAATGAAATAGGATCAAGCATAATAGAATACACATTAAATTATATGCCAGCAATAACAAAAGAAATCACAATATGGTCTGATAACTGTTCAGGACAAAATCGGAATATATTTTTAGTATACTCCTACTTTTGGCTACTGGAACACTCGCAGCTTGAAATTATTAATCATAAATTTTTCTTGCGAGGCCATACACATTCAGAAGTTGACGCAGTTCATTCCATAATAGAACGAAAAAAAAAGGAATTGTCTAGTTTCGAAATAGTTGTCCCTCGAGATTGGGAACAATTTGTTAGAGTTTGTAAAGTTAAAAATCCTTTAATTGTACACAATATGAATATCAATAATATCAAAAACATTAAATCTCTATCTAATCAGTTTTCTCAGCGACGTAAAAATTCTAACAATGAGCCATTTTTGGTTTCTGAATGTGTTTGGTTCCAAGTGAGGAAGGAGAAAAATGGTGTGCTATTTTATAAAACTTCTTTTCAATCTGATCATTTTTTTGAAATAGATTTAAGGAGAAATACTCGCCAAGGTCTTAACTTGCCCGAAACCATTCCTGTAGTCAATAAAAATCTCCGTTCATTAAGTAATGCTAAGTACAAAGATCTTGTCACATTGACACAATGGGTTTCAGACCCAATACTTAAAAAATATTATGATGATTTGCCTCATGGCAATGTAACTGATAATTTTTTATGTGATAATGCTGAATAGTTTTTATAGAATTTATTTTTTAAAGGATTTATTTTTTATTATGTTTAAAAAAGTTATTTCCTCTTTTTATTTTATTTGATATAGAGATTTTACTATAATTTTCTTTTTTTATGAACCAAGATTGTGATTATTTTTGAGTAATTAAAGCTAGAAGTGTTTATTTCAATTAAGTTAAGTTTCTAATGTTAATACATTTTTAATAACCATAAGTAGTAACAATCGATAATATTATGGCAGAACAAGGTATTTGCAACATTAAAGACTGTAAGTGATCATGAGACAGATTTGGGTTAGAAGCATTGTATTGTATGTAGGTAAAGTTTTTTTATTTTGATATTTTTTGGAACTTCCACTTAAGACTGAGCCATAAAATTAAGCTGTTCTAAATGCTCAATAATTATATTTTGAAATACAACTGTTGATTCTATTGAAACTCTGCCTAGTTTTATTCCACAACGGCTTGAAGTTGGAAGTTGTTCTATTTTGACCTTTAATCGTCTCTCCTGTAAAATGTGCATTTTGGAGTTACAGTTTTATGCTTCTCAGGTACTGATATATGCCCCTCCTAATAATATTTATTTTCATTATTTAGCGATCAAACTAAGTAGCGCCTACTACAAGACACCTTTTCATCAAATTTAATCAATATTCATTGGGTAAATTTTAAGTAAAATGCCTGTGACATACGGACAGACAGACAGACAAACAGACGGACATTATGAAACTATACGGTTTCCGTTTTAGCCATTTTGGCTACGAAAAGCTAAAAATAGCGGCTATGAAGAGTTGTTTATCGAATGTAAAATACTGTCAGTTCATGAGAAGGTTGTTTTACTGCTAGAAGTGGAACAGTTTGGCAGCGATGAATTTAAAAAGCATTGCAACCAAACATTTGTGGAGAACGGAGAATTAATATACTAACGGAGTTCCCTTGCATAGTTGGTGCAAGTGAACACTCGCACTAGA
Source organism: Herminia tarsipennalis (assembly GCA_945859575.2). Taxonomy (NCBI): domain Eukaryota; kingdom Metazoa; phylum Arthropoda; class Insecta; order Lepidoptera; family Erebidae; genus Herminia; species Herminia tarsipennalis. The sequence goes on along the minus strand of OX243854.2, from coordinate 18,385,185 downwards.
ACAACACTCTATGGCCACAGAACCATGAAATGCTCAGTGTAGGGTTCCGCAGCTTTGCTACAAACAAATGCACTACATATGAAAAAATGCGATTAATGAAACTTACGTCTTTTTTTAGTGATTTTTGTGAGTTTAGTAGGGGTTGCAATTTTGTATGTAACTCTGTTTATGTTTCCGTTGGTTTTGTATTTGGCTTTGTGGTTGTAAATAAAGAAACACGTATTTCAATGTTTTGTTCGCAAGTAAAAATCAACCCTATCTGGGAAAATGAAACACGCGGGCGAAGCCGCGGGCGACAGCTATCCATACTAATATTATATCTGTGAAAGTAACTTTGTCTGTCTAATCTAATGTCTTAATCAGTTGAAATGGCGCTGAAAGGGAACAGCTGTCTGTTCCCTTTCAGCGCTTAAATCGCTGAACTGATTAAAAAAAACAACATTCAAAATTTTTTATTCACTTGTGTGATCCACAAATTGTTATAAATGTTGATAAAAACTCGCGATTTGTACACATTATGAAAATATATATATTACGGGTCTTAATCGCGTGAATAATTTAAGGTAAAATACCTTGTTTATTGCACGTCGTTTTGACCGTATTGCAACGGCCGTGGTCAATGGTAGTCTGGGTAGACTTATTCACTGAAGATGCAAAACGACTCTTGTGATACTTCGGGATTCTACATGTACATGTAATGCCAAGTTCGCAAACAATAGGCAAAGCCGGAAAAAAGAACCTGGCAATAAAAACTCGCGGCCACTCTTTATAAATTTGATATGGGGGTGAGGTGCTGCCACTAGTAAACTATAGATACATCATGTTAAAGGACTGATACAAATTATATTATTGCAAAGTGGGAACATGACATAAAATAAAATCAGCCTTAGTAGGACAACATAGTAGGTACTTACAACAAGGGCAAGAACTACAGATATTTGCTTAAATATTAGCCAAAGTACTGGTGATGAATTATTAAATAATAACTATTAATTCAAAAGAAAGAAAAGAATGGCCCTTATTCGTCACGTAGAAATCTTTACTTAGAAAAATCAAATCATGCTCTTAATCATTAGATTTACTATGGAGATCATAGTTCAGTGGAAAGACATAGGATATATCAATTTTATCGCCATAATCGACATGTACGCAGGCAGAGCTGCGGGCGAAAGCTAGACTACATATTATATAAAATTAAAAGTCCTGACTGACTGATGGATCAACGCACAGCCTAAACAGCTTATCGTAGAGACTTGAAATTTGAGGACGTATTCCTTATATAATGTAGGCATTTATGAAACGGGAATCAACGCGCATTGTTTACCTTAAAATAGCTTGACGTTTCGACCAGGTTGCACCGGCCGTCGTCACAAGCAGACACTCGCAGCGATGTTAAGACTCCGTAAGGCCGATATATCTTCACCTACCCTCACTTTTTTGTTTTTCGAAATGTTAGGGTCACTGCACATTACATTGATTGTGTCCATGCTAACCGACTGTAAACTAAATCGAGGTTCTGTTTTACGATTCACTGGATTCCACATCACGGATAGTTTGAAGCCCTCTTCCCGATTGAAAGTTTTATGTTTTTTGATTTCAATCGCTTTAAACACAATTCTTGAAAAAAAAAGAATGCCGATCTGAGCAGGTGGTTAGTGGACGATGAAACTCAATCCAGTGATTGGTGTTCGATTAGAGTATGTGTTCTGCAATAGCCAATTTGCACTGCCGTAATGTGTTCTTTTAGCCTTTCCGCTATAGGTCGCTTTGTTTGGTCAATGTACGAACTACCGCAGCTGCAATCAATTTTGTAGACATCTGGCGTCTGTTCAGGTATAATATCCCTCGAAGTGACTACCAGGTTGCCCACTTATCCACCGTTGTGTAGATCTTACGAATCAAGTACTTTTTCATTACTGAACCGATCTTATCTGTCACTCCTCTGACGTAGGGAAAATAGGCAGTTAGTCCGCTCACCTCCGGAGGTTTGTGATGTTTCGGTATATGCTTCATGCTTCGGTACGTCTGATATCCGTTTTTCTAAAGTACCTCTTGCACATAGACTAGCTACTAGGACTAGGACTCCACGTAAGTGTGTGACGAGTGAGGAGGATGGTGATATGACGTAGCATGCAAGTATCTGTCAGTGTTTGTGGGCTTTCGGTGTAGATCAAAAAAACTTTTTATAATTGGTTAGTTTTCTCTTGAGTTCCCACAAAAGCTGTGGCTTACGATTACTCTGAGTCCTTTTGTAATCCACTGAGGACGAGTCCTGTTTGAGCGTTTTATTTATTTATTTAATACTAGCTGTCCCGCGCAACTTCGTACGCGTAAATTTTCCCCTTTCTTGCAACATTTCTCGTCGCTGCTCCGCTCCTATTAGTCGTAGCGCGATTTTATATAGCCTATATGCTTCCTCGATAAATGGGCTATCCAACAAAAAAAGTGTTCTTAAAATCGGTCCAGTACTTTTTCAGTTATACGTTTCCTCTTTATAATATTAGTGTAGACTACCTGCAAATACATTGCAAAAGGCGGACTTAATGCTATACGCATTGTCTATCAGACAAACTTTGGGTGGTTGCGAGAAAAGGGTGGCAGATGCATATTATATTAAAACAAGAAAACCTAAATAAACACGAAACATATACAAACTTAGAAATAAATATCATATAATATAATAAACAATATAATACATACATACAAAATAATACTAATAAATATATATCGTAAAGGCGACTAAGGGATTTCACACCGGAGGACGGGCAGCAGTGTCCTCTGCGTACTTTAAACTTTACTGCGATCGCCAACCGGCTTGCCAAGCGTGGCGATTATGGCGCATACCGCCAGGATCTATAATAAGTAGGTTTTACTGGGGAGACCCGTGCCCAGCAGTGGGACATCATATGGGTTGATATGATATACTTTATATATATATATATATATATATATATATATATACAACACACTGATGTCGAACGATTACTCTGCTGCAGCTTCCAGATAACTTTTTAAGTTAAATTTTTAAGTACGAAACGGCAGGTGGACAATCTGGAGTGGAAGTGCATTCCAAAGACCAGAAGCCTGCACTGGTAAAGAAGAATGTATAATGTCTGATCTGTGAGACGAACAGAAAAATAAAAGGGGATCATAAGATCGATGATATCTTACTTGATTAGAGTATATATATTGAAACTTGAATTAAAGGAAAGTATAAGTTGTAAAAGAGAAGGAATAATTCATACAAGTTATTAAAAGCTACGTTAGGGTCATCACTGTCAAAGACGCAATCAAAGCTAAGGGAATCTATGCCTTTTTTAAATTTTCTAAGATTATCCCTATTTTAGTCACGTTTTTCTACATACCAGGCTTAAAGAACGTTTCACGGGACAGTGTGTGCAGTGTGGTCTGACAGTAAATTCTAGTTTTAAAAACACAACCTCTAATATTAAGTAAAAAGTAGTCAATACAAGTCCCGCTAGATTATAACCTTTAACGATTGGCATTTGCTGTCGCGGACATTTTTTAGAACTTTTTAAGAGGAACGGAAGGAACCGGACGCCGGATAGATTTTTTCCGGATCGCACAGTGTTGTCGGGCTTACAATGAGTATGTTCACACACACTGGATACACCGGTCTACCGCTCCGGCGACAAAGTTCCGGTGACAAAACCAGTCGTCCAAAAGAGCCATAAGGCAGTATTTTATACAAACAACAATGCTCGAGTCCGGTTAAAAACCGGACTCTTTGATTGGTACTATCACGAAGTCACCTTGAGCTTATGTATTTCAGAGAATGCCGCCATTGAATCTTGTACAAGACGCGCCAGTTCGCGGCATGTTTGTTGGCCGCAAGATAAAAATCAAAGGTCGCAGTAACAGACTTAGTCTTAATCGGTAAGTGTTCATGAAGCGAAAAAATCTGCTGAAAGGGATACAGTTTTCAACGCCGGAAGACAAGCTAGCAACGTTCGAGAAGGCCGCCCGTGGCCCACGGGAAAAATGTTCGAAAATTGGTTCAGACGCATGAAACTTTGTGCAGAAGCTGGTGGAGAGTTCTTTGAAAAGATTTAATTAAAATATTTTATCCATAGATGCTAGTTTTTTAGACGTTTAAGTTTTAAGTAAAAGCTGAAACATTCAGTCGTTTACAGGGACAGGTTCGATATCAACTTGGAGTACCGGGATGCGAGTAATACTTCAAATGAAACTATTCTCCTCCATATCACTACTCGGTTTGAGCACGGTTGTATTATCAGGAACACCTTCAAGCAGGGTAATTGGGGGCCCGAGGAGAGGTATGGAAACATGCCGCTCTGCAAGGATCAGCCATTCACCATCGAAGTGGAGTGCAAACCGCTTGTGTTTTCGGTGAGTTCTACGGTGGCTTATAGGTATATGATTTTATTATATTTTTTGACGTGATAACAATAAATGATAAAAATCGATAACCGGCTGCACTCACGAAAAAGGTCACGTTATTGACTGGTTGCTAAGCAACAGCTAATGGTGATTGCAGCGACATGCGATATATTGGAACTAAGATTGTCACAGGCATGGTTGTTTATACGATGTTATCAATGTTTTCTTAAGACGTTATCGGTATTAACCACGGTCAACTCAACCATTTGAGTGTAGAGATTTTAAATTAGTGTGTACCCAGAATTTTAAGCAATCATGCAATCACATCGTCTATCCCTACTCATTCAGCATTGTTTTAACCATCGTTAGCTTTCTAAGCTAACGAAGATCATATCATAATAATCTTTATTTTTGTATCTTTCTCCATCTATTCCCCCCGGGAGCATGTTCGATTCATTCTCATCGAACACGGGTTGCTGATCTGGCAAATCCAACCGCGCCGCGGCCCCCTTGGGTGCGCGGCGACGTTAGTGCATGTTCGGACAGCAAACCATATGCATTCATTAGCATAGCGATCATAAATATTTTGCGATCAATAAATAAATTAGCTTTTCTATAGTTTCAAGTGTTTCTCTTAGCCGACAAGTTCACCACTCGGTCACGTATCTTACAACAATTATAGTCCATAAACGGACTTTACAGACAACCATTATTTTAATTACTTTTCTATAATTAAGTATTAGCTCGGAAGTGACTCTAATAACTAAAAAATTGAGAAGCACTTGTCTGTCTTGATTGGGGTATCGGCCATAAGTCGTTACCAACTCCTTCACCAATACATGTTCGCCAAAGTCGAATTTATATTTTAAATGATTTATAGGACAAACATCGCGACATCTACTGTGTCCCCAAGGGACTTGTACTCTGTGCATAGCTTGGCTTTGGCAAATGAATAAGTGATTTTACACCTACTGTGTCCCCGAGGAACTTGTACAGCTCTGTAAGTTTCGTTGCAGAAACCACTTAAACACAGATTCGTCCAACAATCCAACGTCATCAAAAGTCTGTGTTTAAATTGTTTCTGCAACGAAACTTACAGAGCTGTACAAGTTCCTCGGGAACACGATAGTTGTCGTGACGATTGCCGTAAAATCCTAGCATATGGACGATGAATTTGACTTTGGCGGACATGTCTCGGAGCTCGAGTTGGTAACGGCTGAAGGTTAATTTACGTGCATCGTGGCCGATCGCGAGTCGAGCGCTGCTTACGACAAGCGACTGACGCGCGCGGCTCGCGGTAGGCCGCGATGCACGTACAACCTTTTCAGTATTACGTTTGTAATTTTTACATTTAGATGACGACCCAAAAAAAGGTGAATGAACTGTGTGAAATAAGGGAGTGAGTACGAGAAACGTATTGTGACTAATTAATGACATAATACGGCACCTGCATATGCTTGGGGTGATGATTTTTAAATTGAGATTAAAACTGATTAGTAGAGAAGTAACTTACTTCTCACCTTCGATCATTCCGACGATAGGAGAAATCAGGGAACACCCTCAATAGAAATAGGTTAATACACCAACACCATCAGTTGCTGTTCGTGACACTTACATTTTGGCGCCCGTCCAGCTTGTCTCTTTATGTCGGAGTAAAAAAATAAAAGTTGAAAAAAGAGTAACCTGTAAAAAAGGAAAAAAGCAGAAAACTGGTTGTGTTTTTTTTCCTTACCTGCACGTTCCTCTTTTTTCAATGAATAAGGACCCTGTGAGGTAATAGAGACGAGAGAGTGCACCGGTGTTTGGGCACAGTCTTGTGCACTATAATATCTCCTGTGCATTTGACTAGTCTTTACGAAGATTGGCAGCCTTAACTGACATCGGTTAGGAGACCATTATTGTGTATGGAAGGTATTTAGACTTTTCTTTTAATTTCAGATATGTATCAACGGTAGTCACTTCTGTGATTACAAACATCGTCTCCCCTACAATTTGGTCAACTTTGTGTCAGCCCACGGAGACATCGAGGTCCAAGGCATGTTCTTTAGTGAAACTCCTCAATGGTGGTGCAATGAACCGGTAAACATATAATTAATATCTTTAGAAGACTGTCAAATAAAAGCCGCGTATACTGGTGTGTCAATACGATGAAACCTCTGCCTTTATTGATCGACGTACCTTGAATATCTGTACCAATATTTGTTCCTATAGAGTAGTTAGATTTACCTAAGGGTTGCTATCAAAGAGATAAAATAAGATTAGATATTTTAAAAATCAAATTAAAATTATTGATGTTATTGTATTAAAAAACTAAAATGGCGATGTGCAGGATTTTAGTTTTTTAATGCATTAGAAGTAAGAAGGAAAAATCGTGAAAGGACGTGACAGATTGGTGCCCAAGACAAATTAAAAGAAAGAAAGGAAGACAACGCCGTAGATGGGAGGACGCTGCTCACTAAAATGTCATGGCTTGTGGTGGCGATGTGGGTTGGGTCGTCTTCCTTCCCTCCAATATGGCGAAGGGGATGATGCCCGACCCATGCGTCAAACTCGTGAACAGGTGCTACTTGCGGTGACTGGTCGGCCTTGTCATTATCATTTTATAGGTTAATTTTATTTTAATTAGTGGTTCATATATAAGTAGTTTTTCTTATAATAATCGAATCGCATATTGCCTTTACCCTCTTCTGTTTTTTGGAAGTTGATGCTCTCATCTACACCGTCGGAGGCTAATTAATTTAAAACTTGATTATACCAGTTTACGTACTATGGTTATTGCTTGCGTGAGTTTCATGGTGTAATGGTTGCAGCACCTTACTGGCTTTACTGTATCTATACTAATATTATAAAGCGAAAGAGTTTGTTTGTTTGTTTGTTTGTTTAAACGCGTTAATCTCAGAATGGTCCGATTTGAAAAAATCTTTTTTTGTTGGATAGCCCATTTATCGACGAAGGCTATAGGCTATATAACATCGCGCTACGACTAATAGGAGCGGAGAAGCGACGAGAAATGTTTCAAAAACGGGGAAAAAATTCGCATACGAAGTTGCGCGGGACAGTTAGTATACAAATATATTATTATAAAAAAATGGCGTTTAAAAAAAGTGGCCATGAGTTTTTATTGCCAAGTTCTTTTCTCACGGCTTTACTCTTGCGAACTTGGCATTATATGTAGAATCATTATATTCCAAATTTTGTCTTGACGAAGTTAGAAAAATAGCAGGCACCAGATGGCAAACTTTAGGGAATAACTGCTGAAAATCAAGACAATCTTCACGTACAAGGTGTCAAATACTTGAATGTAAATAAATCGTAGTACTTAGGTTAAGATTGTTAAATAAAGGTTTAATAATATTGTTAGTATTATTAAGGGTTGCTATATATACAACAAATGTTCATTCAGGTCCGCACATAATTCGATAAGGCAGTATTTGTTTAATAACAAAGTTGACACGAAGCAATTACTACTATTGTCCGTCCTAGTGTAAATGTGCGGCAAAGCCGAGTGGCTTTTTTACCGAACATGCATCTACATATATTACTATTTTAACACCCGGCTGTGATTAATAACGCCGGCCCGTTTGTGTGTATAGCAATCATGACGCGAGATTCTCTATCTGGTTTTAAACTGTCCAAACTTATACCCATACGAGTACTTGGCTATTGTAATATATATGTGTTTCAGACCACGTTATCAAAAGGTCTTGCATACGAGACGACAGCTCCCAGCATGATCATCGGCCGCAAGATTAGAGTCCAAGGCCGTAACATCAATAACGGTTCTCGTAGGTGAGTGTTTAAGAACCGAAACAATTGACTGTATTGTATGTATAAATAATAATAATTATAATACCTTGGGACAACTCACACAACGCTATCTAATCCCAAACTAAGCAGAACTTGTACTATGGAAACCAGACATTGATAAACATACTTACATATTTCTAAATATTATTTTTTTATAGATAAATAACAACCAGGCACAGAATAAACCATCGTGGTCATCACACAAAGTTTTATTCTAGGTGGGGATCGAACACGACCCCTTGCGTAGCAGTCGGTTACATTTTATGTATAAAATGTATATTTTTTATGTATAAAAATTATATTTTTTATGTATAAAATTTATATTTTTTATGTATACAATTTATAATTTTTATGTATAAAATTTATAATTTTTATGTATAAAATTGATATTTTTTATGTATTGCTTGTGTTCGTGCCCGTTGAATATCGCTTTGAACTTACTTTACTTCAGGTTTGATATCCACTTCGTGTCCAGGAGTCTGGGCCAGGTTGATGAATGTATTCCCCTTCTGGTGGCTGTCGTGCCCTCAGATAGGTGTATTGTGAGGAACAGTTACACTAAATGTGACTGGATGACGGAGGAGAGGGACGGAGGCATGCCGCTCAACTGCGACCAACCGTTCACTATCGAAGTGGAGTGCAAGCCGCATACATTTGAGGTTAGTACTGCTATGCGATTAAAATTCGCTTTTCAATAAAAACTTTTTTACAAAAAATAAAAACCGACTTCAAAAATAAATATATGGTAAATAAAGAGCAAAAAGTAATATAGTACAAAAACAAAAAATAATTAAACATTTTGAAGTTGCTGCCTAAAACATAAAACTACATTTCCTAGCAATTTTTATTTCTCACTTTTTAGTGTATTGGTTTGTAGTTGATATAAGTTACGAAAGCATAATCCAAAATGCTTATATATTTTTACAAATTATTGCGTGTTCGATACAAGGCCGTTAAGTTTTGAGGAGTTATAGTAATTTTGTTAGGCATATCTTGCCGATTACTTTATAAATACAATAATTGTATTTTTGAAAGAAACAAAAATTTGAAGTCCAGACCCAGGAATCGAACCCGAGACTTCCGTATGCCATACCGGGGCCGGGAACGAACCACCTATCTGGACTATGTTACTAGACCTCCATTTTATTTTTGAGTTTTTTATGTATTTTGAGTAGTTCACCTGATACTAGACTAGTTACTACTACTCAGTTCCATTTCATGATTTGGTGAAGGCAAAGTGTTAGGAATCGAAGACGATACTCAGATTGCAACCCGCAATATTTATTATTAAAAAGTTCCGCTGGTCGTCTGTGGTCTTCATAATCAATAGTGTTTTTTGAAAGTAAATGCACGAATTACAACAAAATATACCTAAATTACTATCGGTGTGCCTTTGATATTTGAAGGATCCCCTAAATTACCCCAAGATTTCACCATCAGATCCAAATTTTGATGACAATAGGACCAATCCCTTTCAAACAGGTCCAGACGGCTGGGACAAACATTCAAGCAAACATCATTTTTGAAGTCGGTTCAAAAAAACTAAAATGGATTACACTGGGCGGTAAAAACAAAATCTGGAACAAGACCAAGCACAACATTGTTCTGAGCACATACAAAGTTGAAATAATGATTATAATTTATACATTATTTTGAGTTTAGAAGTGGAGAATACTAGTAGTTTTGAAAAATTTACTTTTAAACTTATTTTAAGGATTGCCATTGTCAATTAGCACGCTCCGTCCCTCATTATGATCATTTAAGAGGTTTGCAATCACTTCGTCCGATACGGCAGATTATTTCACTAGACTTCCACTACACGCACACTTAACATTTGTTATTCCTTAAACTTGCCAGTTGGCGCCCTCTTAACGTTACACATATTTTCGGTTCTCTATTTTTATTCCTACGATTTTATGTCATAATTTAACATTGCATAATGTTTATACTCCTAATATTAGTTACGCATAATTCTCATGCGTCATAACTTTTTTAATCATAATTTTTTAATCCTAATCACTATAAGCATAATATTTAAAACGCATACTATGCCAAAGCATAACTTTACTTACGCATAACGACGCATAACCATAACTATTATAAGCATACAAACTATATGCCGAAAAATTAACTACAAAAGTTTTAATAACAATATTACACTATTTTATACATTGCTATCGTCAAACATGTAGGCGCATAAAATTGTACTATCTTCGACGGAGCCCCGCTTCGCGGGGCTCCTACTTTTGGGTGGTTTAAAAAAAAACCTAACACGAAGACTAAGGCGGGAGCTCCGCTTCGCTTCGCTCCCGCCTTAGTCTTCTAACCTAACCTATCCGAGTCGGATTGCTCTGAGTCGGGGTGTTAAAGATAATTAATTTCGACCTAACAATATTATGTATTATTTTCATAATTATATCAAATTTTGATTATGTCAAGAGTCGATTATGAGACGTGTTACTTATGGAAACTAATTATTATGCTTTACAACTTTATGCATATCAAAGTTATGAATAAATATAATAGGATATATAATATTTATGCTTAATAACACAGTATGCTAAAAACCAGTTATGGCACACTATTTTTATGACAAAGAAAATTATGCCTAATTTATTATGACAATTTTAAATAGGACAAAAATCATTATGAGTAAAAAAGGTATCCCCATATTTTCTTATTTATTCCAGATAAGTGTCAACGGTAGTCACTTTTGTGATTATGCACATCGTCTACCCTACAAAGGGTTCTCTATTTTTATTCCTACGATTTTATGTCATAATTTAACATTGCATAATGTTTATACTCCTAATATTAGTTACGCATAATTCTCATGCGTCATAACTTTTTTAATCATAATTTTTTAATCCTAATCACTATAAGCATAATATTTAAAACGCATACTATGCCAAAGCATAACTTTACTTACGCATAACGACGCATAACCATAACTATTATAAGCATACAAACTATATGCCGAAAAATTAACTACAAAAGTTTTAATAACAATATTACACTATTTTATACATTGCTATCGTCAAACATGTAGGCGCATAAAATTGTACTATCTTCGACGGAGCCCCGCTTCGCGGGGCTCCTACTTTTGGGTGGTTTAAAAAAAAAACCTAACACGAAGACTAAGGCGGGAGCTCCGCTTCGCTTCGCTCCCGCCTTAGTCTTCTAACCTAACCTATCCGAGTCGGATTGCTCTGAGTCGGGGTGTTAAAGATAATTAATTTCGACCTAACAATATTATGTATTATTTTCATAATTATATCAAATTTTGATTATGTCAAGAGTCGATTATGAGACGTGTTACTTATGGAAACTAATTATTATGCTTTACAACTTTATGCATATCAAAGTTATGAATAAATATAATAGGATATATAATATTTATGCTTAATAACACAGTATGCTAAAAACCAGTTATGGCACACTATTTTTATGACAAAGAAAATTATGCCTAATTTATTATGACAATTTTAAATAGGACAAAAATCATTATGAGTAAAAAAGGTATCCCCCTACAAAGACATCAACTTTGTGACAGTCAACGGTGATGTCGAGATCTACGGCGTGTTCTTTAGTGAACCTCTTCGATGGTGGATCAATGACCCAGTAAATAAATAATTAATAATTATCTTAACACAACTTATTCACACACTGCCATCTGATCCCAAACTAACCAGAGCCACAATCAAACAATAAATGCACAGAGATTACTATCCCCGTTCACAAAAACAATAAAGTCGTCATATTCTTTATTGTTGCTACTGCTGCTTTTCCCAGACATTATTATTATTATTATTTTAATTTGCACTATTTATTTGCTCTAATCTGAAGATTTTGTGCTATTTGCCTCTCATCTGTTATTATGCTTTCTGGCATTTTGTAACTAGGTAGCATGCCGCCAATATGGCTCGATTTATTTCAAGTGACAGATTGGAAAAGTTATGAAATCCTTTTTCTAATCTCTCTTTTAGTTGTGGTGCGGTACAATAACAGTAAAATGTCTCAGAATACTACTTTTTTTTCATTAAATAAATGTTATGGTGAGGTGGGAACCCATCGCTCACCTCGATCTGTCAATCAACACAATGAATACGACAATCAAAATAAATTGACCTACCACCTTGAGAGAGACGTGCACCAAGTCGAGTGATAGGCACTTCCGGACCTTTGACTCGCAATAATCTGCTCCCACGAAGTGAGCACCGACTGCGCTCAGTCGGTGCCAAACTGTCCTGAGGATGCCTCGTGCAGGGGTAAAACAAGTCTCCAACAAGGGTCCAGAAGTGAATATGACTCGACTTGGTGCACTTTTTATCTTTTTGAGGGTGATCTGTCAATCTATTTCGAAAAAAATCGACTGTCGTATTAATTGTGATGATTCACAGATCTAGGGTGTATGGTGGGATCCTTAATAATCCATTCTTAGGCAGAAGTTTGTCAAAAACAATTGTTGCCCTGAATAAAATTTAGAGCTTTAGCAATTGGTTTCAATACAATGAGTTTCTTCAAGTATTCTATAAACGATAACTATTGTAACTTCTTGCTCAATTTCGTTGAAACAAAAACGAATGTGTTTGTAGACATAAAAGCAATAAGCTTATAAAATTTCAATTGATTTGACGGACTCACTGATATTCTTCATTACAGACTATTCAAGAGCACTCTGTTCGGATTCCGTGTCCGTAAACGATGTGGTAGCTATCGCGCGCCTTCTATGAAGGTTACCTGCTGTATATCACTTTATTATTTTTAATGTCTGTTGTCTTTTAGTTTATGTTATGTGATGAAAAAGTTTCAACAATATTTGTGTTTGCTATTTCAGAAGGTGCCCTGTGCAACTTGTACCGCCTGAAATTGATCACCAAATTACCAAATTAATTTATCAATATTACCCTTTATTTCTTGCTATCTTTTTTTTTCTAAAGCTACTTCAATGCTGAGTCAACCCAAATAAAAAAATCTATGAAATAATTTAAAAAATAAAAGCCCTGCTATTTATTTTATTTATAAAAAAACACTGCTATTTGCGCTTATTATTACTATAATGAAGGATTGTTAAACAATTTTCAGTTATTTATTTCACACAGGTTTTTAACCTTTACGCGCGTTTGGTCCAATGTTCAAAAAAATGTCCAATTCGCGTTTGGTCCAATCCTTGATTGGTCCTATTCGCGGTTTGTTCACTTCGCGTTTGGTCCAATCCGCGATTTGTCCAATTGGCGGTTTGTCCACTACGTGGTTGGTCCAATACGCGGTTGATCCATTTTGCGATAAGTCCAATTCGCGATTGGTCCGATTCGCGTTTGGTCCAATATTAATTATTGTTAAATTTAAACAAAAATAACACACTTTTGTACTGTACTTATTCATAATCATATTACAATCGCGCTTAAAGTAACCCAACCGAATTATATTGAGAATATATTATACTTGCCATTTATTTCTTTGTATTATTTACCTCCCTGATTTATTAGATTACCTGCTAACTATGAATACGATTGCATTGATAAAGTTAGATTGCAACTGATTAAGTAGGTAATTTAAATATCATGCACAGTAGTAACTGTGATTCTATGACGAGTCGTAGTGGTTTACAATTATTCGTAGCACTTCTACGATGAGTCGTAGGACTTGTAAGATAAGTTTCGTAGGACTTCTACGTAGTTTTACAATATAAGTTTTCATGTTTTGCTACAACTCGTTGCGACCTCTATGTGAGAGCCGAACCATCTAACCTAAACTATGTCGATAAATTTGATATTTTTCTTCCCTTTTTAGAGATCCATATTACTTACGCCGACAAAGTGAAAAAATATTTAGACATTAGATAGGTCTTTTAAAAACGTTTTGGGAAAAAGGAAAAGGATTTTTAGATTTAGGGACAACTCGCACAATGCTATATGATCCCAAACTAAGCAAAGCTTGTACTAAGGAAACCAGACAACTAATAAACATACTTATATATTTTTAAATACATACATATTAACATCCAGTCACAGAATAAACTATCGTGCTAATCACATAAAGTTTTATCCTAGGTGGGGATTGAACCCACGACCTCTGGCTTAGCAGTCAGGGTCACTAACCACTAGACCAACAGGCCAGTCTCCATTTTTAACAAAAAAATAATCTATACTAATATTATAAAGCTAAAGAGTTTGCTTGTTTGTTTGAACGCGAAAATATCAGGAACTACTGGATCGAATTGAAAAAATATTTTATTATTGGATAACCTATTTATCGAGGAAGGATAAAGGCTATATACCATCACGCTACGACCAATAGGAGCGACAATCAAAATGTTGCAAAAACGGGGAAAATAGACGCAGACGAAGTTCCTCGGTTCAGTTAGTGCTAAATACTGGTAGTCTGCTTGGCCGATTAGACATGGTCGGTCCATTTCTAATTTTTACTCATTGGCAAGACAAACAATATTTCAATTACTTAGGTTAAGGATTTTCAGATTAAATGCTTACCAAGTAGCTCTTAAATAAAACAATAATTAATTTCAACGCATAAGTCCCTAGGTAGGTATATAACTATTAATACTATTATAAAATTGTAAAGTCACTGACACAATGACTTTACACACTGTACATTGGAGATATTAAAAAGAAACGAACCTACTATGCGTTTCAAATGAGTTGATAACTGTCATGATGACATTTGGTTTCGCATTACGTCTGCAACTTCATTGTATATTGTAAGGTCAGCAATAAAATAATTCGTAAAAAGGTGTCATTAGTATTACACGGAAGTATATATATACACTAATGAACTATATATAAGCACTGTATTTTACTATTTATTATGTTTCAGTTAAAAAAAACATTTCGTTTGATTAAAAGGCCACTAAAGTGTAGAATATTCTTATATTTTGCCTATTACCTTATTTCTGTTTGGTGTTCTTATTAAATAATAAAGAATACTTACTAATAATATTCTAATAAAGAAAAATGTTACGTAGATACCCACGTAGTTCAAATAAAATAAATACTACGTCCGTTCCATTACCATAATACACATACGTACTTTACCCGACTTGGGAGATTTGTAGCTAGTGGTACAATTTTGACAAGTACAGAGTGAAGTTGTCGCGATCGCAATTATCTTCCCACTAGCTGACCCGCGCAACTTAGTATGCGTAAATTTTACCCGTTTTTGCAACATTTATCATTGCTGCTATTGGTACTAGCGTGATGGTATATAGCTTATAGCCTTCCTTGATAAATAGGCTATCGAACAGTGAAAGATTTTTTCAATTCTGAGATTACCGCGTTCAAACAAACAAACTTTACAGCTTTATAATATTAGTATAGATTTGAAACGTAAAGTAGATCGACTAATTATGGGTTTCTTAATCTAGGACCATGCTTAGTTTTTTCGTGTCTGTTTGTTTGTTTGGGGCTGACGCAAAAACTAAATACTGTACAGATTCTATTAAAATTTTGGGAGAATAATCTCCCATGTATGGATCTATATATCTACTCGCTACTTTCCTTGGGACTTGAACAATAATGTGTCTTTATGACGGGGGCGGAGCCGCGAACTTAAGCTCGTAAACAATAAAAATATTCACGGATCCATCTGATGGATCGAAGAGGAAAAAGAAGCATCCATGGCTCCACTGGTGGATTCAAGAGGAAATAAATATCCTTAGATCCACATGTGGATCTGAGCTGTGGATCCAAATGGAGGTAGGGATAATATCTGCTGCATAGTAAGTCAGTTCTGAGGTGATTGGCCGTCGTAACCAACATAGGTTACGAGACCAAGACTGATTGGCATAAGTACGGTTTTTTTTTTAAAGATGACTCCTGCAGTAGGGTACGAGCCCTAAATGAAGTATCAGGAGATGAAAGTGGTTTGTTTTTATTTTTTCCTTTTAGATTTTAATTTAGTGGCCAGAATAGTAGCACCTACCGAGCTACTACTACAGAGTTATATTCTCTTCGGACAGAGTCGTCGTGTAATTGGGATAGAACTTCACTTCAGGTAAGTTCGTTTAATCATCAATAAGAAGTGAGTTCGGTTACGTCGCGAAGTCACCGTATTACGTGTTACGGCTACGCGCTCAGTTACGACATCCATGTTACTGTGGTAACAAAAAGGTGGTTGTGGATACTATTAGTTTAATGGGAACACAGGGCAAAATATATCAAATCTGTGACTTGTTTATAAATAGACGAAGACTGTCTTATCGCTACTTATTATAAAAACAAAGTCGTTTTCTATGTCCCTATATCCATATGTATGCTTAAATCTTTAAAACTACGCAACAGATTTTGATGCAGTTTTTTTAATAGATAGACTGATTGAAGAGGACGGTTTATATGTATAATAACATCCATATATTTTATACCCGTGCGAAGCCGGAGCGGGCCGCTAGTATAATAAATTAACTCAAAAAATTACTTAAAACAATGCTTTAAACAATTTTTTGCTCCTACGCAAAACTTATTGACCTACTTATTATTTCAAAATCATTATCAGAATCGATGGCGACATCGATTTTTAAGAGTTCACTTTTGCTTACATCTGGCATATTGTCCTTTGCAACCTTGCTATATAATTTTATGACCTTAACTAAAAAGTAAACTCTTAAATGATATTGAACGTACAGACAATATATTTGAACCCCACATTACTTTGCCACGAGCTACGATTTCTAGACTAATCTAATTCAAAAGGTCGGCTTATTGTCTTCATTAAAATCAAAATCATTCATATACAAGCGCATTTTTTGTCTTGAAATTATAAGAATAAAACAAACCTAAATAATCTACTTTGCGTACAAACCGTGAGTTCTGCTAAATTAAGCATCATTACCAATGCCGGTCCATAGGTGGATGGCCAACTTAAAAAAAGTCCCTCCTCTCCGTGTGTCTTAGATAGAACACGTTAGACCGTCGGTTCTGTGCCTAATCTCTCTCCGGTTGTGGCGGATTTGTGTCTCCTCGGACTAAGAGAGTGAAATAATAGAGAGTGCATTTGTATCTGCGCACAAACTTGTGCACTATAGTATTACCGGCGTAGTTGTCATCTCTGATGAGATTGGTTGCCATAACCCAATGCAAACTCGAAGTATACAAATACAATGCCATCTGGTGTGTAGGCGGAGTATGTGTACACAATATGTAACTAGATATAGATGTGTTATTTTACGTTACCATTTTTTCGTGGTGTTTCCTTAGCCTCTAAATATAAAACCTCATTGCCAAAGCCGCCATAAGTTAAGAGACAAAATATAAAAAATAAAACATTATTTTTTAGTTTATTTTTATTGAGCTTCTTGTATGAATCCAACAGGTATCAGTACACGCATGAACAGACAGCGTTTTATAAAACGTAAAGATTGTAATATTAATTTATGATTCAGTTTAAGTAAGTTCCTGGTATTTATTTCAGGGAGAGGTGAGTGCTGATTTAAAAGAGACTCTACAATAATTTCGAGATGGGTCCTACAGTATATTTGTTTAAGAGAGTGAGTACAGAGATAGCGTTTTTTAGAAGTGTTCCAAAATCAAACGTCTTTTCTGGGCTCGGTATTAGGATAAAGGGCAGGAAGACGATGATGCTGAATGCTTAGTAAAATCTGCATCAGTGCTGCTAATAAGTCGGAGTTTGACCAATAATGACGTCCTCGATTTTGACTTCACCTTTGATTTGCAAATAATTTATGAAATGGAATGGAAGACGATGTTCGTAATCACAGAAGTGTTGGCCGTTGACTGTTATCTGTAATAAGAAAGAAAAATAATTTCGTCTCAGACGAGTAGGTACTGTCCGTTCTCCATAATTGTAGGGGGTTTGAAGGTTAAAACTTAAATATTTCAATTGCACCAATTGTACCCCCTCCCTCACAGATGGAGCCAAAAGTGAGTACAAAAGGTAGACTTTATAGATGCACTTCCCATTCGACGCACTCTCCCATAGACATAGCTCACATTCGCGAATTCTCGGAACGCCTTCCGAACAAAGTGGTTCGACGTGGTCTAATGTACGAATTCATACATTGTAGGAATGTTCGCACGCATAATGAAGGATGGTCAGCATAAAAGTCAATAGGCAAAGTACTTTGTTCACTTAGGTTACAAAATGCAACGCTTATGAATGTCTGGATTCACGAGAGTATGAGTATGTTAACAATGAAAGCTTGGCAGAATCAATCTTAAAGTTTCCCGGCGTGCAGTACAGCGCGATCAGGAAATGATTGCGGTCCCTAAACAGTGGTGAAACCAGATTTAGAATTGGAATTTGGTGGCAGAAGTTAGATTATGTATGGGGGGTCTTGGCACTCTAAGGAAACTAGACCTTTGTTTGAGGGTGGAGACTTGGCCTGCTAAAGAAGAAAGTAAGCGATGAAGACCTGCCAAAACCAACCTTAAATTTATCCAAAGTGCAGAGTATCGTGATCTGGAATTCTTGTCCTTTGACCAACGGCATTCCCCCCACGCTCTCCTCCTTCCCCCAGACACCAGCATTGCAGCTGTTCCTCACGATGCAATCATCCGGGAACCTCACACTCATGTAGAGGGGAATAGTGTCTGCCATCTCGCCTTTTTGCAAGTATATAGTAAACCTGTAAAAAATATCACGTAAGTAGCTCAATGTCACTGCCGGTGGCAGGTCCATAGATGGGTAACCGTTTTAAAACAAAGACAAGAAAATTATATGCTCGTCTGTTATTTGATACTAACAAAGATTATAATGTTAATATAGCTAAATCACGTGCTAATGTTGTAAACGGGCATCTATACTAATGTTATAAAGTTAAAGAGTTTATTTGTTTGTTTGAACGCGGTAATCGCAAGAACTACTTCCGAATTGATAAATTTTTTCACTGTTGAATAGCCTATTTATCGAGGAAGACTATAGGCTAAATAACATCACGCTACGACCAATAGGAGTGGAGCAGCAATAACGGGGAAAATTTACGCACACGAAGTTGCGCGGTACAGCTAGTTATTATTATACTCATACATTAGGTCTGTTAATTAATTGTTTTTTTTGTTCCTTATTTAACAGTATTTGGAAAAAAAAATAAAAAAACTTGTTTTTTTCATATAATGACACTAAAATTTAATGGTTTTTGAGTTTTTTTCCATTATTTGTGTTTTATGCTATGACATAAAACACAAATAAGGAATAGGAAATATGAATTCATAATTTTAGATCAACAGGAAGTATCCTTTAGGTTTTGATGCACCTTATTAGCGCGTGATTTAGATACGCAACCCATTTGTGATTGATCAATCTAGACAATATCTATCTTAATTATAATTTATGTTAGAATCAAATAATAGATGAGGGTATAATATATTTCTTAGACCGGATCTCGTACTATAAAACCTCTTCGAAATCTTACCTTGTACTGCTCAGTGATGTACTGCCTTTAATTTCGATCCGGCGGCCAGGTACCGTGGCGGCCATGTTGGTCCCATATACAATCTTTTCTGACATGATCTGAAACAGATGGTTACAATTATTATTTAGGGCCGGTGTTAAAATAGCTGACTCTAGCAGAGAAACTGACCGACAACCGATGATTGTGCCATGCCATGTCTCTTGTGATTCTCCCTTCTACCCCCAGAATCAAATCGTGGATCTGCCCATGCTGTAGGCATTCCCAAAGGAGTCGGTTTCCCAGGTTCCAAGAGGCAGTGCCACTCACTCCCTATAGACGTCAGCGTGATGATAAAAAGTAGCCTAAGTTACTTCTTACATCATCATCACTCTGATAGTGATAGTCCGGTCAAAATCCGTCTAGCCGTTTGGGAGGTTAGCCGGAACAAATAGAGAGACAGACTAACACACAAATAGACAGACAAAAATATTAACAACAGTATTTATTATTAAAAGTACCGTGTATACTTTCTTATGCAATTAATAAAACACTGCTATTTCCACATTACAAACAGACACTTCAATTTCGTTTATTTGAATAGATGTATAGATAAGAATCACTAATATTTTATTAGGAAGTGTTATTACATCAAAATGGTATGTACTCTTACCTAAATATATAAAAAATCACACACCGCAGGTAAAAATGTGTTAAGTAAATAAAAATAAAAAACTTACTTAAGTAGGTCTGGTGTTCTGCTCGTCTTGATAAATGAATGTTATGAGCTGCGCTCCTTTACTTTATATAGGTCGGTAGGAAGCTATCTGTAACGACGTCATACGTTAGAGCACCTGCACACTGGCGACCATGGCCGCGGCGGCTAGTGAGTTCTGGATTTTATTAGCAATCGCTTTGAGCCCCTTCGCACTTAGCGGCCACCATTGGCCGCGGCGTTAAATTGAATGCCGCGCGACCAGCGACCAGTCGTGGTAAAAAGGTTATTAATTAAAAAAACATTGTCCTAATAAGTTTTATGCCATAACAATACAATCCAATTTTGTATCAGGGGAGGTTATAACTTCTATGCCATAAGTCTTTCACTACTGAATTTTGACAAAAACAATATGCTATAACGATGTAATGATAATGCAACAAGCTATGGCACCATGGTAGGTGCAATACTGATAACATACCTTATCCGCTGCTAAAATTCGACCACTCTTTCTGTTACACTCTGTATATATATCAAATAAATATAAGAATAGGGAAACTTATAATGTGTATGATATATGTTGATTTCAATTATCAAAAGTCTGTGGGTTTCTACAAAAGTATCTATATCAAACATAATTTCCTCAATACATATATATTATATGTTATAAGTTAAGTATGCCATCGTACTATCATGTAGTAAAAACCCTATTTTGAAAATGTACTTATTAAACTAGTATTCTTGCTACCCCGACTCAACCCACAGTATGGTTTATTTCTATTAAGGTATTATCCCGACACAAAAGTCTGTTTTTTTACAAAACCCCAGTCATTTGAGCGAACTATTTGTCTCCAAGTTTGTTAAATATTAGACTAAAGTTACATTGAAAGATTTGTCCCACTTTTTTAAGGATATATGAGGATTTTATTCAATAAATAAAACATACTACAGAGTATATTTAAAGATATTAAACTATAGATTTAATTATATTACATTTAATACGGGATATTTAGACATATATATTATCTCTTTTATTTCATGACAGATACGAAATATCGATCGATGTGAACCGTGACTACGGCCAGTGCAAGTGAGTAGATCGAGATATCTGCGAGGTAAAGCAACGTGACCACTTTCATCTCATCGAATTGTGACCGTTTTCGATCATTTAAAAAAATATGTGGTTCCTAGATCTGTCATTATACGAGAGGTGCATGGCCTCCTGTCTGTATTAAAAAGTCAGCCTTAGACCCTTTACGTACTAATAGTAGTAATAGTTATAATATCTTAACTACTTTTGTGCTAAGAGTAGGTATTTTGTTGGTCAATAATAAAGTAGTAAAAGGAGATTCCGGAGGAGGGAGGATGATTGTCATAATTATTGTGAAATAATAGTTATGTTGATGTAAACACAATTTGATGTATTCTTAATTAATGTGATGATAGTGTTGTTTGATGATGATGATTTTTGATGACAAAGATGATTATGGTGTTGGTGACGGCAATAATGAATATTAAGAACATAATAAATAAGATGGCGATGATAATCACGACGATTTATATTGATGATGATGATAATGAAACATTTTTCTAACTGATTTTTTTTATTATGGGGTCATTCAAATTTCTTGTTTCGACAAGATCTATGCCTATATTGATTGACATTGATAGCGTCACAAAGAGAAGAACTTGAATGTACCAAAAGTATGCACTAGCAACAAACATATTAGTTAGTTTACGTTAAATAAACCATGTTTTTGTTCTTAATTACTGTACAAGAAACGTGATCGGAGTACCCTAAACATACATGTACCAGGTCACAAAATTGAGATTGACAACCGGGCCGGGACGTTACTAAGTAAAATAAACAGATAATAAAGCAGATTGGTATGTTACTAGGGCATGCTTTTTTCTTTTTTTAAAAAAATGGGGAAAAAGGTGTCGCGGGCACAGCTAGTTAAAAATAAATTTGTTCATCAAAATTTAATGCGATGTTTTCCGCTGCCGCTGTTGTGGCCGTTGGCTGATCCTGTCTCTGCCTGGATGGCAGAGGTGGTAATACACAGATCCGGAAACATTAATTGAATCCACTCGTGCCAAAAAATCGTCCATAGGTTTATATCCATAGGTTGGAACTTCTAGTGCTTATCCAAAAATTAATAAGAATAGTCCCCATAAATTTAAGTGAACGGGAATTCATGAATTTTGTTTTTAAGAAATCTCTTTCTTTAAGCCTACTGATGCGAGCCTTCTTCGATACCTGGACGTCTAATGTGTAGTTCAATGTCTTCAGAGATCTGTGTTTTCACGTTATAGAAAATACTAAGAGAGACTCTTAGTATTTTCTTAGGGTCCACACGCAGTGTGGTAGTCGCATTCCTAATCATGTGTAGCAGAGTATATACTGGTGCAGATCATGAGAGGCAACTGTTTTGAGATGATCTCATGTTTCCTTGCTCAAGCAACCTTTTGTTGATA
This sequence comes from Herminia tarsipennalis, assembly GCA_945859575.2. NCBI lineage: Eukaryota > Metazoa > Arthropoda > Insecta > Lepidoptera > Erebidae > Herminia > Herminia tarsipennalis. The sequence continues at coordinate 18,362,464 of OX243854.2, read as the reverse complement.
TCTTCGATGTCTCTTTGAGATGTTTCTCGCAGAGTTTTCCACATTATATTGTCATGATTGTAGTGCCCAATGTTATTCACTGTCGAATTTAAAGTAGGTAAATCCAACTGGTAGTTCATCTTCATATTGGAATTGTACTCCTTATGAGAATATTTTGTAAAATCCTGAAACCATATTGTTCACTATCCAGTAGATCTTTAGAATTAAAGTGTGTCAAACCACATGAGTTTGGCTTTTTAAAAAAATACTAATAGCGGGTAGATATGAAATAGATCTAAAGTTACTAAAGTCGCCTTTTGACCCGACTTTGAACAAAGGAATTACTTTACTGTGTTTGGGGTTTCCAAGTACCCACGCCTTCGATACTAAGTCGTACTGTAAGTCCTGATGGTTAAAGTATCGGACTCGCAATGAGCGGTCGATCTCAATTCCTACCCATTATCCTAACAACGTGAACCTACTGACTTAACAGGAGGGGTTAACAAATTTGTAAACAAGAAACCCTAACAGTTTCGGTATGTCCATCCGTCCGTCAGTCCCCAGGTTAGCTCAGAGACCCTTATAAAGCTTTAATTTGGTATGAATAAACATATCAGTAATTTATATTAAAAAATAATAGGTTTAATAAAAACTTTCGCGTTTTTTATACATATTAGATATATTTCGGGACTTAATCGCTTGAATTATTTAAAGCTTTCGTACCTTTTATTTATCCGAAGTTTCGATCGAATTGCACCGATCGTGGTCACGGATCGACTGAACAGTCGCGAAGTATATCTAATATTTATATAAAAAGACGGTTACCTATTCTGATGTTTAACTGATTGCAAATAAAAGCAAGGTGTTATATAATCACTAGTAATTAAGTTTATTATTATTAAATAACATATTGAAACAATAACTCGATTAACGTAAATAAATACTATCCTAAGCTTTAAGTTTGTCGGCCGTATCAACGTATTGCTGCATAGCGTTCTACTTGGACAGACCTCCGTGCCTTGAACTTAGACTACTCTACGAGACCACTGGGCTGAGGGACGTTGACATATCCAATCAGTCTGCTTGTACAGAGAGTGCATGGCGAGGTTTTCGTCTGTGCTGGGGACGATCTTCCACTGCCTGACCTCTTCACTAGATTTTCTTTAGGTAATAATTTACAACCTACTTGCGCTAATATTATCCTGTTTATTTATATAATTACATACTGGAGAGTCCCAGTTACACTAAATATTACCGTTTCGTAAAAAGATAACTCTCAATATCCCCGTACACTTAATTAAGTGCTCAAAAACAGGAAAATTTGGTCCCACCTAGATTTACCTAATAAAATTTAATTAACTTTTGGTAGGTACAGAGTTATTTAAGGATACCTCGATAGCTTCTTACCGGCTTATATAGTAATAGATCGCATGTCACTTAAATATTTCAAAATACATACATATTTTAGATAAAAAAAAAACCAGACATAAAATAAACCATCGTGTTCATCACATAATGTTTTATCCTGGGCTTAGCATTCAGGGTCATTAACCACTAAACCAATAGGCCAGTCAAGTTAGTCAAGCTGGTTGTGAGCATTTTATGGAAATGTATCTACCAGATTTATCAAGATCGAGCATTATCATTGTCTCAATAATGCAAGACTGCACTTATTATTACTAGAATCCTTAATTTATATTGCTTGTGAATATTTCATTGGAATGTACCCGAATTGCATTACTGCGACTCAGCGCCCCACCCGAAGTGCATTCCTGCGACCCTGTGCCGCACCCGAAGTGCACGACTCAACGCTGCGCTCTGAGAGTGCATCGCTACACACCTGCCGCTACACACCTACCGGCACCCTCAATTAATAACTCTTTAAACTCTGCCTTCTTTTCTATATTAACTATTGTAAATTCACAGGTCCACTGTTCTTATTTTTATTTAGACTTAAGTTCTCACCCCTGTGTTTTCCTACTTGTACTGTAAAGTAGTTTTCTATTATCCACTACATCTCTATTATCTACTCTCTAACTCTATATAATCTTTCATTTCATTACAGGTTCCACCAACTTATAAATTGTGTAAAATTCTTACGGATTTTGACCATACTTTATAAAAATGTTTATGGGCATTTCGAGGGAATGCTTCCGTCATTGTTTTTATAAAAACATGTCACTATATTTTTTCTTGATGATTATGTACTAACCTGTAGGCTCCAGGCAAAATTTTGAATGTTAACATCAGAGAAGTACAATATGAATACAATCTTTTTATATTCATAATTAATATCTGTTTTAAAAAAAAAATACCATTAGTAAAGAATGTTTGTTGTTGGGCACAACTCGAAGTGTAAAGTCTGCACAGGAGCATTTCATACATTAAATTACTTATTAATTTATATTTGGTTTTCACACTTGATTATTTATAAAGATCTTTAGCAATAGAACGAATAGAGAAATATCTATCTTTTTACTTTCTCATTTCCACAGAAAATAATGACTTACTAGAAATAGATTTTACAGCTATACATTCAGACAAAAAGCGGGCGCTGCGTAGCCATACCGTCAGTAAAAATATTTGAAAAATATGATCTATATATCTTGAAGAAAATATCTTGAAGCTTATGCAATAGATGTATAATGAAATTCGTCATTAATTCTGTCTGACAACCTTTACGGTCACGCGACGATGACTCCAATTGTTTAAAAGCTTATTGGTATCTAAGATTATATTATTAGAACCAGGTGAACAAGGTTTTGGTTATAACTATTTATTAAACAGGAATCCGCTTGTGACCACGGCCGGTGCAACCTGGTCGAAACGTCAAGCAATTTTATGGTAAACAATGCGTGTTTATTCCCGTATAAGATATAGTTATAATCATGCAACGCGAAATTTCAAATGTTAGCAAGGTTTTGGTTTATCCTGGTTTTGCAGCCGGGTTAAGGGGCGACATTGCTATATATAGAAATTCCTCCTTTCTCTACAAATATAATGCTTTTCTCTGCCAAAATATCATAACTCGACAACAGTAACTACGCTTACTGTTAAAAGAAATCGTATTATTGAAAATCTAAGAATTCCGATTTATATTGGGCTTCATTAACTAACATTTGATAATTTCTTACAGAATTAATTGACAGATGTCAAATCTAGAACCTTGAACTGTCTGTGACTGTGAGCCTTGTCGCTTCTATTGTTGCGATATTGAATTTGGACTTGGGATCCGTTGTCAGTACTATCTTTAATGTAGGTATCTAACTTGTTTCCTAATTATTGTAAGACTTGGATAACCTGACCAAAAAGTCAATCACTTTATTAGTATGTGTCACATTACAATAAATTTCCAGAGTAAACTTTTAAAATGTTTGTCTAAATTCACAGTACGTCCTCCGAATTAAGTTGCAGGATTAATTAAAACCTCAGGTGTAGGTATAACATCAGGGGGCACCCCGCCAAGACGGGCAGCAAGGGTGCAAGGCACTATCTACTTGTATCTTTCCTCGCAATCTTTCCATAACTTACCAAATAAAGTTTTGCCCAGCAACTACACTCAGATCTTATTTTAAAAAAGAAAGGAGGGGGGGGGATCGGCACATGTGTACTGTGTCTCTGTCTTTTTGCAATTTGGAGCGGGTTTTGACCCCTCAATTACCACCTGGGTACATACACCCATGTGTTGAAGGATATCTTTTTATAAGTTTTAAAATCCCCATTTGGCCGTAGACTCCCATAAACCTTATTAAAAAGGCTATTGGTTGGAGTGGATCCCCATCGTATTTACTGGGACTTACGACTTACCTATTTATTTTGATATACGAATAGGTTAGTTAGCTTCTTGCATAATATTCCCAAATTATTATGATATTTGAACATTGAAATATTAAATAAAATCATAACCAAACGGCCAGAGTCGTTTGATTAATTTAGAAGTTATTTTGTCATTTTATTATTTTTGTTCTGTTATTTTACTTAAGCTTTGTATGTAAATGGTTAATTATTATATTGATTGCTTGAAACAGACATGTTTTTTTTTTTCTTCAGATGTAATCCGTTACTTATTGTATGTCTTTTTTTAAAAACATTTATAGCATTTCCGTGCTTTTAAATTCTACAGAGTTATAATCTTGGGGACAGAGCAGAGTGTAATTTCTTGAAGTGAAGTTCTATCCCAATTACACGAAGGCTCTGTCCGAAGAGATTATCTCCCTCCCAGTCCTGTTCTCTCATGATCTTACTACATCTATGAGACCCTGATGCGTTTTATGTATGTATTCCAGGTGAGGATCCTCATTACACTACTTTAACCTAAATTTTTATTTTTTCCTTTTAGATTTCAAATTTAGTGGCCAGGATAGCAGCACCTAGCGAGCTACTACTACAGAGTTATATTCTCTTCGGACAGAGCCTCCGTGTAATTGGGATAGAACTTCACTTCAGGTAAGTTCGTTTAATCATCTATAAGAAGTGAGTTCGGTTACGTCGCGAAGTCACCGTGTTACGTGTTACGGCTACGCGCGCAGTTACGACATCCATGTTACTGTAGTGACATAAGGGTGGTTGTTGATACTATTAGTTTAATGGAAATACAGGGCAAAATATTACATTTTAGTTTATTAATGAACGAAGACTGTCTTATATCAATATAATAAATTAACCCAAACAATGACTTAACACAATGCTTCAAACCATTTTTTACTCCTACGCAAAACTTATTGACCTACTTATTATTTCTACGATTTCTAGACTAGTCTAAATCAAAAGGTCGGCTTTCTAGTCATCATTAAAATCAAAATTCTTCAAATACAAGCGCATTTTTTGTCTTGAAATTATAAGAATAAAACAAACCCAAATAATCTACCTGCCGTACAAACCGTGAATTCTGCTAAATTAAGCATCATTACCAATGTCGGTCCATAGGTGGATGGCCAACTTAAAAAAAGTCCCTCCGCTCCGTGTGTCTTAAATAGAACACGTTAGACCGTCGGTTCTGTGCCTAATCTCTCTCCGGTTGTGGCGGATTTGTGTCTCCTTGGACTAAGAGAGTGAAATAATAGAGAGTGCATTTGTATCTGCGCACAAACTTGTGCACTATAGTATTTTCGGCATAGTTGTCATCTCTGATGAGATTGGTTGCCATAACCCAATGCAAACTCGAAGTATACAAATAAAATGCCATCTGGTGTGTAGGCGGAATATGTGTACACATAGGTAACTAGCTATAGATGTGTTATTTTACGTTACCATTTTTTCGTGGTCTTCCCTTAGCCTGTAAATATAAAACCTCATTGAAATAGCCGCCATAAGTTAAGAGACAAAATATAAAAAATAAAACATTATTCTTTAGTTTGTTTTTATTGAGCTTCTTGTATGAATCCAACAGGTATCAGTACACGCATGAACAGACAGCGTTTTATAAAACGTAAAGATTGTAATATTAATTTATGATTCAGTTTGAGTAAGTTCCTGGTGAGTAGGAGTGAGTCCTGAATTAAGAGACTCTGCATAAATTTCAAGGTGGGTTTACAGCATATTTGTTAAAGAGAGTGAGTACAGAGATGGCGTTTTTTTGAAGTGTTCTAAAAATCAAACTTCTTCTCTGGGCTCGTTCCTTTAAATAATTTGCAGTAGTGAGTAAAAACTGCAAATAACATATTGCAGCGACCCCAAACAATTGGGATAAAGGGCAGGAAGACGATGATGCTGAATGCTTAGTAGAATCTGCATCAGGGCTGCTAATAAGTCGGAGTTTGACCAATAATGACGTCCTCGACTTTGACCTCACCTTTGATTTGCAAATAATTAATCAAATGGAATGGAAGACGATGCTCGTAATCACAGAAGTGTTGGCCGTTGACTTTTATCTGTAATAAGAAAGAAAAATAATTTAGTCTCAGCCGAGTAGGTACTGTCCGTTCCCTGTAATTGTAGGGGATTTGAAGAATGAAACTTTAATATTTCAGTTGCACCAATTGTACCTCCTCCCTTACAGATGGAGCCAGAAGTGAGTACAAAAGGTAGACTTTATAGATGCACTTCCCGTTCGACGCACTCACGTATAGACATCGCTCCCATACCCAAATTCTCGGAACACCTTCCAAACACAGTGGTTCAAAGTGGTCTATTGTACGAATTCATACATTGTAGAAATGTTCGCACGCATAATGAGGGATGGTCAGCATAAAAGTCAAAAGGCAAAGTACTTTATTCACTTAGGTTACAAAATGTAACGCTTATGAATGTCAAACTAAATTTGGAATATAATGATTCTCCATTTAATGCCAAGTTCGCCAGAGTAAAGCCGTTACAAAAAAAAGAGCTGGGCAATAAAAACTCCCAGACACTTTTTTAAATGCCACTTTTTACAATATATTTGTATTTATATAATTGTGCCAGTAAGGTGCTGCAACCATTAAACCATGAAAATCACACAAGCAGTGCGAGCCTCCTATAGTGTGAGCATCAACTTACAAAAATTACAGCAGACAGAGCCCGAGTGCTCTCTACCCTCCTGGATTCACCTATGAGTATGTTAACGATGGAAGCTTGGCAGAATCAATCTTAAAGTTTCCCGGCGTCCAGTATAGCGTGATCAGGAAATGATTGCGGTCCCTTAACAGTGGTAAAACCAGATTTAGACTTGGAATTTGGTGGCAGAAGTTTGGCCTGCTTAGCAACCCAAGATTATGTATGGGGGGTCGGGGGTGTGTCTTGGCACTCTGAGGAAACTAGACCTTTGTTTGAGGGTGGAAACTTGGCCTGCTAAAGAAGAAATATAAGTAAGAGATGAAGACCTGCCAAACCAAACCTTAAATTTATCCAAAGTGCAGAGTATTGTGATCTGGAATTCTTGTCCTTTGACCAACGGCATTCCCCCCACTCTCTCCTCCTTCCCCCACACACCAGCATTGCAGGTGTTCCTCACGATGCAATCATCCAAGAACCTCACACTCATGTAGAGGGGAATAGTGTCTGCCATCTCGCCTTTTTGCAAGTATATAGTAAACCTGGAAAAAATATCATGTGAATCTAAAGAATATTGGTGTCAGCTGAGGAGTTGGTAGCTCAATTTCATTGCCGATGGTAGGTCCATAGATGGGCAACCGTTTTAAAACAAAGCCAAGATATATATTCGCTCATCTGTTATTTGATCCTAACAAAGATTATAATGTAAATATAGCTAAATCACGTGCTAATGTTGCAAACGGACGTTCTTAATATACACACGTCAGTTATTTGATTGTTTATTTATATAACAAAGGTTATTTTGTTCCTTATTGAACAGTATTAGTAAAAAAATAACCATAAATAAAAACTTGGTTTTTCATATAATGATACTACAATTGAATGGTTTTCATTTTAGATCAGTTTGAATTTTAGTTTAAAAGGAAGTATCCTTTAGGTTTTGATGCACCTTATTAGCACATGATTTAGATATGCTACCCATTTGTGACTTATCAATGTAGACAATTTCTATCCTAATTATAATCTTTGTGAGGGACAAATAATAAACGAGGATATAATATATTTCTTAGACCGGATCTCGTACTATCAAACCTCTTCGAAATTTTACCTTGTACTGCTCAGTGATGTGCTGCCTTTGACCTCAATCCGGCGGCCAGGTACCGTGGTGGCCATGTTGGTTCCATACACAATATTCTCTGACATGATCTGAAACAGATGGTTAGAATAATTATTTAGAGCCGGTTTTAATAACCTATCTACCGCCCATTGTCTGTTAAAACAACGAACTCTAGTAGAGAAACTGACATTTGTGTGTTTCCGTTGATTTTGCCATGCTATGTCTCTTGTGCTTCCCTGTCCTAGCCCATGATGTAGGCATTCCCAAAGGGATCGGTTTCTCAGGGGTCGACAAATGAAGACTGATTTTGAGAGTCGACGAGGTTTAAAAGTCGACCTCTATTAATCAATACAAGTTCTTATTTAAAACTTTTCAAGATACTGTATATGATAGATGTATAAACAAGTTGTGTTACGTGTTGGTACATGTAATACAACTTATACTTGTTACTAGCTGTGTCCGCGACTTCGTCCGCGTGAAGTTGCAGTGCCGCTCACTCCCTATAGACGTTAGCGTGATGATATAAAGTAGTCTAAGTTACTTCTTACATCATCATCACTGTGACAGTGAAAGTCCGGTCAAAATCCGTCTAGCTGTTTGGGAGATTAGCCGGAACAAAGAGAGACAGACAAACACACAAATAGACAGACAAAAATATTAAAAACAGTGTTTATTATTAAAAGTACCGTGTATACTTTCTTATGCAATTAATAAAACACTGTTATTTCCACGTTACAACAGACACTTCAATTTCATTTATTTAAATAGACTAGCTGTCCCGCGCAACTTCGTATGCGTAAATTGTCCCCGTTTTTGCAACATTTCACGTCGCTACTCCGCTCCTTTTAGTCGTAGCGCGATGTTATATAGCCTATAGCCTTCCTCGATAAATGGGCTATCCAACAAAAAAAGATTTTTTCAAATCGGACCAGTAGTTCCTGAGATTAGCGCGTTTAAACAAACAAACAAACAAACAAAGCAAACAAACAAACTCTTCCGCTTTATAATATTAGTATAGATGTTTATGAGAATGACTAATATTTTATTAGTAAGTGTCAGTTGTACTTTAAAAAAACTCTACAAGTTGACAACTTTTTTTTAGTTATGGGGGTCTGAGGTAGCAATTAATTTGAATAAGGGGTCTCTTGTCTAAACGAGTTTGGAAATCATTGAAGTTAATACATCAAAATGGTACTGTTACCTAAATATATAAAAAATCTCACACCGCGGGTAAAAATGTGATAAGTAAATTAAAATAAAAAACTTACTTATGTAGGTCTGTTGTTCTGCTCGTCTTGATAAATGAATGTTATGAGCTGCGCTCCTTTACTTTATATAGGTCGGTAGGAACCTATCTGTAATGATGTCATACGTTAGAGCGCCTACGCACTGGCGACCATGGCCGAGGCGGCTAGTGAGTTCTGGATTTTATTAGCAATCGCTTTGAGCCCCTTCGCACTTAGCGGCCACCAATGGCTGCGGCGTTAAATTGAATGCCGTGCGACCAGCGACCAGCCATGGCCGTCGAAGTTATAACTTCATCTATTACTTCATCATGTTTTCAAATTCATCAGTGTTACAGGCACCTTCATCAGTGTTACCGGCACCTTCATCAGTGTTACCGGCACCTTCATCAGTGTTACCGGCTACAGAGTGTACTATTTCACAATGGCCGATCATTTTGGCACGGAAAGGTTCTCATACTTAGTTGAAGTTGAAAGTAGAAGAGGTTTATGGGGAAAAAAAAGGATTTATCATCAGAAGTTGTGGCTTGAACTAACCAATATATTTGGCGGTGAAAAAAATGACAAATCACTGCATTTGCCGTATGCTCCAATGTCTAAATTCCAAAGTAAAGAAATTTATAATTTGTATCACAAATTGCAAGTGATTTTTTTTTTGTTATTGTTGTAGAGAGAACTCAAGTGTTGTATCAAGGGTTTAATAACTCTAAGATGCTTGCCGTATGGACGTATTTTCGAAAACCTTCAGCCGTTTTAATCCTCTTATCCCTGATAAATTGTGGCATCATGATTGAATGTGGCCCCCATGATTTCTGCGACCCACACCATTTGGTCCAATTTTCATTTCGCCGTGTTCTTGTACTCCCACTTTAACATTAAAATCTACCCTAACAACGTTATAATGAGCTTTCCTGGTATATCTGGTATTTGGAGTTCGTGAACTGGACGTCTTTTTGGTGTGGCTTTATTTGCGGTTTTGGTCTACTTATAACGCTGGCCAGACAGGTTGGTATAGGATTTGAGTTTTTCTTCTATAAGCATTGGTTGCATCTGCTTTACTTTTACTCCCTTGGTCGCCTCTTACGACACCCACGGGATGAGAAGAGAAAATATCAAAATTCAATCCAAATTATCAATGCAGCGCTCGTTCCGTTACGTTACGTTATGGTTGCAATGTGGTTATCAAAAAAAGTCGCACACAATAATTTATATTTTTCTGTACACAAGACTCGATTCCGATTGAACCCTTAAAATATTGCACGTTATTTTTTAAACACCATGTATTTAAATAATATTCTAACTTAACTAAGTTACGTTATAGTTACAACTAAGTAATGATTTCTTCTGCTGTAACGCATTTGCGAAAGTTGTTACCAGTGCCAGTAATTTTTGGTATAATTATATCCAGTAACGCATATAATATATATATATATATACTAGCCTATATACCCGCACAAGTTCGTCTGCGTAAATTTTCCCCGTTTTTGCAAACATTTTTATCTGCTGCTCCGCTCCCATTAGTTGTTTTATAGCCTATAGCATTCCTCGATAAATGGGCTATCTAACAATAAAATATTTTTTTCAGTGCAGCCCAGTAGTTCCTGAGATTATCGCATTCAAACAAACAAACAAACTCTTAGGGGTATGAAAAATAGATGTTGGCCGATTCTCATAGATACCGGATAAGCACAAAAAATTTCATCAAAATCGGTCAAGCCGTTTCGGAGGAGTATGGCAACGAAAACTGTGACACGAGAATTTTATATATTAGATATATATATATATATATACTAGCTGTGCCCGCGACTTCGTTCGCGTGGAAGTTGGGTTTATATTAAGGTAGTTTATGTTACAATTTAACTTCTGTGTAAAACATATTGGAAACATGCTCCACAATGCTCTGTGGCATCTATGGATATTAGGGCCTAGCTCTAATCCGACCTATGGCAAGGCAAGCCAAGCAAATGCCCAGTGCAGCAAAATGAAGGGCGACAAAGTTTATGGCGCCAGACGGTTAGAAGACAAATTATAATAGTATTTTACCAAAATAATTTGCATCACATCAAATATTACTATTATCGGTTTCGGGTTAAATGAAGCCCGAAACCGCCCAAAGTACTCGCGCGAAATAGGGCTAGTGTGAGATAAGTTTTAAAAAAAATATCCTGGTTTTAAAACATTGCATTCCCGCGGTACTGTGATGCGTGTTCAAACAAACAGACAACATTCAAACGTTTCTAAAAGATATAGTGAATTAGTATATCTTTTAGAAACGTTTAGTTTAAATACTAAACTACTGTCGTAGCCGAGGATAGAACAAAGTGGCGTGCAATTAGAGAGGCCTATGTCCAGCAGTGGACTGCGATAGGCTGATGATGATGATGATGAACCTGTCGTTAATTAAGAACATCATAAATTCATATCCGTAAATAATATATATATATAATACATAATCGTAAGAATTTCAGATTTATTTTTTAAATCAATTTATCTGATTCTGTTTAATTTGTATTTAAACGCCATCTATTTTCAAACCTGGATAAGTTTATTTTAATACTTGATGACTTTAAATTAAATTATACTTAAACTATCATGCATATTAAAGGTAGGTAAGCAAGGTATTTAACCTAAACGCGATTAAGACCCGTAATATATATATATTCATAATAGTTGTGCCCGCGACTTCGTTCGCGTGAAAGTCGGGTTTAAATTAAGGTAGTTTAGGTAACGAAATAACTGTGTGTGTAAATATGTTGGAAACAGTCCTGTTGACTAAATACTTACTAAATAAAAATCGATCTGTTCTATTCTTTTAGATAGTTAGTTTGGTGTGCGGCTTAAGAAGTGGGTTTTCTGTTGTTTTTGTTTCATTCTTTCAACGTTATACCTACTTATTACCTAATAATTTTTAATAAAATTTGTACGAAAATGTTGTTACTTCTCATGTGATCGTAAACTTGTAAAGCCTAAGTACTTAACTGTGATAGTTTTCCTTATAATTTTAGTATTTATACTACTACCCTGATTTTTTTCACATACCCAACATCAACCATTTAGCTGGCAGGGGGACACTTGACTCTAACAAAAATGTTCACTATAAAGCCTAATATTATACACAAAGGAATCCTTAAATCTAAAAATAGTCTTCACAAACCCTAAACGCTTTTTAAAAGACCTATCTAATGATACCACACACGATGGGGTAGGTAGGTGAGAAAAAAATCACATCCCCACTTTACATAATATAAGAGAGGTACCCTTAAAAAAATAATTATTTTCAAGATTTTGTTCTTTCACTTTATTGGCGTTAGTAATTTATTCATGCAAAAGTTGCAACCTTCTAGCACTAACAGTCTCTGAGCTAAGCTGCGGACGGACGGCCATAAGGGAACTATAAGGGTTCTGTTTTGTCATTTTGGCTAAAAATGGGGTGTATTTCATATAGTGTTACAACGCAATACTAATAATAAAACTGCTGTAACACTTTAGTAAGCAAACACAGAGCGTGTCATGTGTGTCATGCCCGCGAAAATGTCAGATATCCCTAAAGGTACGGTTGACAAAAACGACCCCCCTCCTCCCGTCACCCGAACTACTCACACTTGAACGATGTTGAGCCATTCATTTAACACGTAATCTCCAACCATAACCCCAAAACATGATCCTCGATGCACCTGTGTGATGCGTGGTCAAACAAACGGACAGACAGACAAATATTTCTAAAAATCATAGCAATGTGTTTCTTTTTAAAACTTCTTTTACTAAGTATAGAACATTATTGAATACAACGCCATCTACTTTCAAGAATGTTGCCGTTGTTTTGTTGTTCACAATTTGATTTCATAGATGGCGCTACATGTACTTTTTTTACGTGTGTAATGTCTTTTTTTTAGACGAACACATCATTTCTGGAAAATGTCGAATACTTTTTAATTATGATGTAATATTGTTTTTCATTTCTACTACGATTAATTCATAACTCTCAGCAGTGCATGCAATACCTATAATTAATTGCATAATTTACTTGTTTTTTAATATAAAAAGTAATAACCAAAGTAAATAAGTTACCTACGGTCGAAAAAATAATTAAAACATTCAGAAAAATATTAAAAAAGGATAAAGACAATTTAAATAAATACAAAAAGAACATATTCAGACATCAGATTCGAGCCAGGGACTTCGTCGTCATAGTCCGCTAGCATAGCTTCGAGGCTATACTGTTCGCTACTTAACACGTCAAAATAACTGTTCTTATGAAACTTAAAAATGTTGTATTTAGCTCCTTTTAGTTTTAGCGTGAAGTTATGCATTCCACGGGTTACAATTATAGATAATGTCTAATTGTGGAAATTTTCGTGATAAACCATTATGGTGCGACAAAAAATACGTTGCTACTCGTTCCCCATAGACGTTAGCGTAATGATTCATAGTGTAAATAATGTCCTATAGTATTTACTATAAAACTGCAAATTTTCATAAAGATCCGTCAAGTAGTTACTGTTTTATATCGAAAAATATCTACAGACATTATCCCTTACTGCTTAGCTCCTATGGGAAAAAGCGTGATAATTTATAGCCTAAATGTTAATCTGCATCTATTAGATTGCACGTGCAAAATTTCAACCGAATCTGTACAGTAGTTTTTGCGTGATGCGTGTTCAAACAAACAGACAGACAGACAGACAGACAGACAGACAGACAGACAGACAGACCGACATTTCTAAAAATGCAGCAAAGTGTTTAAATACTCTTTTCGAACATTTCCTAATTTTTTTTTTCACTAAGTTCGGCCATGTACAGACACGTGAAATTTACAGTTTTATTATATGTACTAGCTGTGCCCGCGACTTCGTTCGCGTGGAAGTTGGGTTTATATTAAGGTAGTTTATGTTACAATTTAACTTCTGTGTAAAACATATTGGAAACATGCTCCACAATGCTCTGTGGCATCTATGGATATTAGGGCCTAGCTCTAATCCGACCTATGGCAAGGCAAGCCAAGCAAATGCCCAGTGCAGCAAAATGAAGGGCGACAAAGTTTATGGCGCCAGACGGTTAGAAGACAAATTATAATAGTATTTTACCAAAATGATTTGCATCACATCAAATATTACTATTATCGGTTTCGGGTTAAATGAAGCCCGAAACCGCCCAAGTACTCGCGCGAAATAGGGCTAGTGTGAGATAAGTTTTTAAAAAAATATCCTGGTTTTAAAACATTGCATTCCCGCGGTACTGTGATGCGTGTTCAAACAAACAGACAACATTCAAACGTTTCTAAAAGATATAGTGAATTAGTATATCTTTTAGAAACGTTTAGTTTAAATACTAAACTACTGTCGTAGCCGAGGATAGAACAAAGTGGCGTGCAATTAGAGAGGCCTATGTCCAGCAGTGGACTGCGATAGGCTGATGATGATGATGATGAACCTGTCGTTAATTAAGATCATCATAAATTCATATCCGTAAATAATACATATATAAAACATAATCGTAAGAATTTCAGATTTATTTTTTAAATCAATTTACCTGATTCTGTTTAATTTGTATTTAAACGCTATCTATTTTCAAAACTGGATAAGTTTATTTTAATACTTGATGACTTTAAATTAAATTATACTTAAACTATCATGCATATTAAACGTAGGTAAGCAAGGTATTTAACCTAAACGCGATTAAGACCCGTAATATATATATATATTCATAATAGTTGTGCCCGCGACTTCGTTCGCGTGAAAGTCGGGTTTAAATTAAGGTAGTTTAGGTAACGAAATAACTTCTGTGTAAATATGTTGGAAACAGTCCTGTTGACTAAATACTTACTAAATAAAAATCGATCTGTTCTATTCTTTTAGATAGTTAGTTTGGTGTGCGGCTTAAGAAGTGGGTTTTCTGTTGTTTTTGTTTCATTCTTTCAACGTTATACCTACTTATTACCTAATAATTTTTAATAGAATTTGTACGAAAATGTTGTTACTTCTCATGTGATCGTAAACTTGTAAAGCCTAAGTACTTAACTGTGATAGTTTTCCTTATAATTTTAGTATTTATACTACTACCCTGAATTTTTTCACATACCCAACATCAACCATTTAGCTGGCAGGGGGACACTTGACTCTAACAAAAATGTTCACTATAAAGCCTAATATTATACACAAAGGAATCCTTAAATCTAAAAATAGTCTTCACAAACCCTAAACGCTTTTTAAAAGACCTATCTAATGATACCACACACGATGGGGTAGGTAGGTGAGAAAAAAATCACATCCCCTACATATAAGAGAGGTACCCTTAAAAAAATAATGATTTTCAAGATTTTGTTTTTTCACTTTATCGGCGTTAGTAATTTATTCATGCAAAAGTTGCAACCTTCTAGCACTGACAGTCTCTGAGCTAAGCTGCGGACGGACGGCCATAAGGGAACTATAAGGGTTCTGTTTTGTCATTTTGGCTAAAAATTGGGTGTATTTCATATAGTGTTACAACGCAATACTAATAATAAAACTGCTGTAACACTATAGTAAGCAAACACAGAGCGTGTCATGTGTGTCATGCCCGCGAAAATGTCAGATATCCCTAAAGGTACGGTTGACAAACAACGACCCCCCTCCTCCCGTCACCCGAACTACTCACACTTGAACGATGTTGAGCCATTCATTATCGTTGAATTGATGAACACGTAATCTCCAACCATAACCCCAAAACATGATCCTCGATGCACCTGTGTGATGCGTGGTCAAACAAACGGACAGACAGACAAACATTTCTAAAAATCATAGCAATGTGTTTCTTTTTAAAACTTCTTTTACTAAGTATAGAACATTATTGAATACAACGCCATCTACTTTCAAGAATGTTGCCGTTGTTTTGTTGTTCACAATTTGATTTCATAGATGGCGCTACATGTACTTTTTTTACGTGTGTTATGTCTTTTTTTTTAGACGAACACATCATTTCTGGAAAATGTCGAATACTTTTTAATTATAATGTAATATTGTTTTTCATTTCTACTACGATTAATTCATTACTCTCAGCAGGGCATGCAATACCTATAATTAATTGCATAATTTACTTGATTTTTAATATAAAAAGTAATAACCAAAGTGAATAAGTTACCTACGGTCGAAAAAATAACTAAAACATTCAGAAAAATATTAAAAAAGGATAAAGACAATTTAAATAAATACAAAAAGAACATATTCAGACATTAGATTCGAGCCTGGGACTTCGTCGTCAAAGTCCGCTAGCATAGCTTCGAGGCTATACTGTTCGCTACTTACTACGTCAAAATAACTGTTCTTATGAAACTTAAAAATGTTGTGTTTAGCTCCTTTTAGTTTTAGCGTGAAGTTATGCATTCCACGGGTTACAATTATAGATAATGTCTAATTGTGGAAATTTTTGTGATAAACCATTATGGTGCGACAAAAAATACGTTGCTACTCGTTCCCCATAGACGTTAGCGTAATGATTCATAGTGTAAATAATGTCCTATAGTATTTACTATAAAACTGCAAATTTTCATAAAGATCCGTCAAGTAGTTACTGTTTTATAACGAAAAATAGCTACAGACATTATCCCTTACTGCTTAGCTCCTATGGGAAAAAGCGTGATAATTTATAGCCTAAATGTTAATCTGCATCTATTAGATTGCACGTGCAAAATTTCAACCGAATCTGTACGGTAGTTTTTGCGTGATGCGTGTTCAAACAAACAGACAGACAGACAGACAGACAGACAGACAGACATTGCAGCAAAGTGTTTAAATACTCTTTTCGAACATTTCCTAATATTTTTTTTCACTAAGTTCGGCCATGTACAGACACGTGAAATTTACAGTTTTATTATATGTATAGATAGATATAGATATATATATAATAATAATAATAATAATAATAATATATACTTTATTGTACACCAATATAAAAAAACAAAGTATACATCGTATAATAAAAATGTACAATGGGCGGCCTTATCGCTAAAAGCGATCTCTTCCAGGCAACCTTTGGATGGACAGAGACATAAATACACGAATTAGGTAGGGGTAGTGTACAGCGTGATATTAATTTATAGTTATCAAGAACTACAACGACAAGAAAATATACAACGAAGAGAAAATATAGGTAATTATTAAAAATTTAAAGTTTACTCAGAGAGATAGTGATCCTTCATCATTTTTTTAAACGATGCCAACGATTGGGCTCGTCTTATAGTTAGAGGCAGTGCATTCCATAGTCTTGCTGCCTCGACAGTAAACGATCTATCATAGAATTTTGTGGAATGCGCTGGAATTTCTAACCTCAAATCCTCCGATGACCTAAGGAATCTGGAATGTGTGTCATAAAGGAACTTGAAACGTTCTTTAAGATACGAGGGAGTAAAAGGATTAAAGAGTATACTATACAGTAATGAGAGAATGTGAGTATTCCGACGAAGGCGTATTGGGAGCCACTTGAGCACTTTGCGGAATTCGGAAACATGATCATATTTACGCAAACCAAATATAAATCTAATACAGAAATTTTGAAGGCGCTCAAGTTTAGTGAGTTGCTCCTCAGTGAGGTCGAGATAGCTGGCGTCGGCATAGTCAAGTACAGGTAGAAGAAGAGACTGCGCCAGCGCAATTTTAGTGGTGATCGGCAAAAAGTTTCGGAGTCTACGTAAGGACCCTGCAGATGCAAATAATTTGCGACTAACTTCCTGCAGCTGGGGACCCCAAGATAACGTTCGATCAATATAAATACCCAATATATATTATTATTATTTATTAATTTTGAAAATGTACTTAATAAACTAGTATTCTTGCTACCCCGACTCAACCCACAGTATGGTTTATATCTATTCTGGTATTATCCCGACACAAAAGTCAGTTTTTTTTAAAAAACCCCAGTCATTTGAGCGAACTATTTGTCTCCAAGTTTGTTTAATAAATAAAATATACTACAGAGTATATTAGAATATATAAAACTATAGATTTAATTATAATACATTTAATACGAGATATTTAGATATATCTCGTTTATGTCATGACAGATACGAAATATCGATCGATGTGTAGTACGTCATTAGGCGAGAGGTGCATGGCCGTCATTTGTATTAAAAAGTCAGCCTCGTACGAAGAGTAGTAATAGTTATAACACCTTTACTACTTTTGTGCTAAGAGTAGGTATTTTGTTGGTCAATAATAAAGTAGTAAAAGAAGATTGCGGAGGAGGGAGGAAGTAAATAATATAATGTCGTTAGTAAATAATAATTATGTTGATGTAAATACAATTTGATGTATTCTTAATTAATGTGATGATGGTGTTGTTTGATGATGATGATTTTTGATGACGAACATGATTATGGTGATGGTGACGGCAATAATGAATATTAAGAACATAATAAATAAGATCGCGATGATAATCACGACGATTTATATTGATGATGATGAAACATCTTTTTCTAACTAATTTTTTTGATTGTGGGGTCTAAACTTTGAACGCCTATATCTAACGAACTATGGGGCAAAGACCTACTTTGCTTGTACTCAAATTTCATATTACAAAAAGTATGCACTAGCAACAAACATATATTGGTTAGTTTACATTGATTAAACCATGTTTTTGTTCTTAATTACTGTATTTGCAAAGAAACGTGTTCGAAATACCCTAAACATACATGTACCAGGTCAGAAAATTGAGGGTAAACACTTGTTTACATCCGTTATTTTCACCGCACAACGGACGGAGGTCGTCCGGTAGCGTCTACAGTCGCTTACATCGGCAACAGTACATTGTTTATAACAGGGTTGGGACGTTACTGAGTGAAATAATAAGAAAATGTTAACAGCATATTGGTATGTTACTAGGGCATGCTTTTTTCTTTTTTTAGGTCTGAAAAAACGCATCCTTTAGTACATGATAGTAATGAATGAATGCGGCATTGGAAAAACGACAGCATTCTTGATGCATGTAATATAAGCTTTAATATTTCTTACAAATTAGTAAGGAGCATGGTTTTGACGTTTCATAAAAAGACACTGATTTGACTTCACGATCAACCAATACAACGCCCTGTCACGAATAAAATCCATGCCATATTTGAAAAAGAGGAGCAAGATGACATATTAGTAGTAACGATATTGCTGAAGAACTGGATGTTGATAACAATACAGGTTTACGTTATATACAAAAGTCTGTGTACAAGAAAACTTGATAATTGGATACCACATGATCTCACTGAGAGAAACTTAATTGGTGTTCTATCATGACAATGCCAGACCGCACACATCTATTGCCCCTCAGCAAAAATTGAGAGATATATCCCTAATCAAGATCAGGGCTATACGGAGTTTCATCCGACTTCCACCTGTTTCGGAAAAAATCCGTAAATACTTTTGCCCCGACCTTAAGGTTCATTTTCGTGCATCGCGGTGGATCGCAAACCGCGCGCGGCTTACGACGAGCGGGAGACGCGCGCGGCCGATGCGTTATTGAACCTTTATAGTTATCTTTTTTCTTTTGTTTGTTTCTGTAGGATATAATAATAACGTTTGCATATCATAAAATGGTAAATGTGTTTAAAAAAAGATTTGAACCAGTTGTACTTTTTGTTTTCGTTGACAAAGCAGATTTCCTTTTTTTTACAAGCTTTTATTTAACTTCTCCTATGTGTCTGTATGTTAGTTTGTGTGGGTTAAATCTTGGAAGCTAAATTAGTACCACTTCCTCACGTTCGATTGAGCTAGATTTGGTCTGCTTGTGTATCTTTGATGACAATGCAATATTATGGTATCATAGACATGATCACATGATGGAGTCGGAAGGTGGCCATAGAAACTTCCAAACTAAAAAAATAAACCTAGCAAGTTTGGATTCATTTGATTCGTCTTAAGTACATGAATTGTTTTTAAACTTTCGCGATTTTTATATATATTAGATATATTTCGGGACTTAATCGTGTGAATTATTTAAAGGTACGAACCTTTTATTTACCCGACGTTTCGATCGAATTACACCAATCGTGGTCACTGGTCAACTGATGGCAGCTTAGCGATGTCTCCGTGAGGCGCGGCGTTTTTCAATTACCCTCGCCTGGTCTTGATAATTTGTACTGTCGGTACTTCTACACACTACACTTACAACGTCTTTACCCTGAGGTGCGGTGTCTTTACGGCTCCGATTGCATTTGCTGATAACAGGGTTCCAAGATGGTGAGAGCCGGTATCCATCTTCTCGGTTGAAGTTCCTATACTTTTTGATCTCAACCGCCTCGCGTACTGTCCTGGAATAATAGTGGCGATCGGTGGAAAGTACCTGTGGCTTATGCAATTCTATCCAGTGATTTGGTCCTGATTCCAACAAATGCTCAGCGATAGCAGACTTGTAAACTTGACGGTTTTTACAGCAGCGATCTGTTTCTTGACCCTGTCTGCGATTGTCCTTTTGGTCTGTCCGATATAGGAACTACCGCAACTGCAATCCACCTTGTACACGCCAGGTGTTTGGAGCGGAATAACATCCTTTGCCGTTCGTAAAAGCTTCGTGTGTGAATTGTCCCAGGATATTATTATTATATCTTGTGATTGAAAAAATGTAATGCAACCACCAAAAAGAAAGAAAATATGAAGCAGTAATTTTGTTGTGGTAAGTTGTGGCCGTTGGCTGTATCTACATATATCTGGCTGTATGACTGGAGCCCTACTCTTATCTCTCGTCTATAGGTTCAGATTTTTTATGCTTATCCAAAAAATAATTAAAATAGTCCCCGTAAACTTAAGAAATTTAAGTAAACGAAAATTCATGAATTTTGTTTTAAAGAAAGAGAGTAAGCCTATTGCTGCAAGGCTTCTTCGATATCTGGACGTCTAATGTGTAGTTCAATGTCTTCGGAGATCTGTGTTATGGCGCTCGCAGTATTTTCTTAGGGTCCACAGGCAGTTGTGGTAGTCGCATTTCCAATCATATGTAGCAGAGTATATATTGGTGCATATCATGAGAGGCAACTGTTTTGAGAGGATCTCATGTTTCCTTTGCTCAAGCAACCTTTTGTTGATATCTTCGGTGTCCCTTTCAAATAGTTTTCGCAGAGTTTCGCACAGTTTATTTTGATGATTTAGGTCCCCAATGTTTTTCACTGTCGAATTTAAAGTAGGTGAATCCAACTGGTAGTTAATCTTGATATTGGAATTGTACTTCCTATGTGAATATATTGTAAAATCCTGAAATCCCGTAGAGCATTTTTATTTATTTTTTTCTTAAAGATAACTAGCAATGTTGGTTTTTCGTCCCACATTACTAGCAATGCTGTTAACCCCTCCAGCTAAGCTCAATGGCTTGTGTTAGGAGTGGGTTCATTAGAATTAAAGTGCGCCAAACAACATGAGTTTGACTTTTGCCTTTTTAAAAAAAATACTTATAGCGGGTAGAAATGAAATGAGTCTAAAGTTACAAAAGTCGCCTTTGACCCGACTTTGAACAAAGGAATTACTTTACTGTGTTTGGGGTTTCCAAGTACCCGCGCCCTCCATACTAAGTCGTACTGTAAGTCCTGATGGTTAAGGTATCAGACTCGCAATGAGCGGTCGATCTCAATTCCTACCCATTATCCTAACAACGTGAACCAACTGACTTAACTGGAGGGGTTAACAAATTTGATAGTAATACTTTTTAGGGTTCCGTAGTCAACAAGAAATTCTAATAGTTTCGGTATGTCCATTCTTCCGTCAGTCCCCAGGTTAGCCCAGAGACCCTTATAAAGCTTTAATTTGGTATGAATAAACATATCAGTAATTTATATTTAAAAATATAATCGCGTTTTTTATACATATTAGATATATTTCGGGACTTAATCGCTTGAATTATTTAAAGGTTTCGTACCTTTTATTTATCCGAAGTTTCGATCGAATTGCACCGATCGTGGTCACGGATCGACTGAACAGTCGCGAAGAATAATAATAATAATAATAATAATATCTTGGGACAACTCACACAACGTCATCTGATCCCAAACTAAGCAGAGCTTGTACTATGGCAACCAGATAACTGATAAATATACTTATATATTTCTAAATACATACATATTATAGATAAATTACACCCAGACACAGAATAAACCATCGTGTTCATCACACAAAGTTTTATCCTGGGTGGCGATCGAACCCACGACCTAATATTTATATAAAAAGACGGTTACCTATTCTGATGTTTAGCTGATTGCGAATAATATGTTATATGAGTTCAAAAATGTAGTCAAAAATCATCTTATACGTAGAGGTTATTATACAGTGGATGAATATTTAAATGATAAAGAAAAATGGATCTAGTTGTTTGCTCCTTGTTACTTTAATATGCTTGGGTGAATTTTGTTGTCACTTTGTTTTAATTGTAACACTGATAAAGAGCATGATTTGACTTTTGTAAGTAAAGATTCTGCGTGACGAATAAAGGCCATTCTTTTCTTCCTTTTGATATCAGTATTAATATTTTATATTTAATCATTCGTTACAAGTATTTTGGCCAATATTTAAGCACATATAGTTTTTACCTTTGTTGTAAGTAGATGCTCCTACTATAATGTACCCACTAAGGCTGATTTTGCTTTATCTCACTTTTTGATAACACAATTTGCATCAGTCCTTTAACATGGTGTATAGTATATTAGTCTCAGCACCTTACCCCCATATCAAGTTTATAAACATTCAAACATTGTAAAATTGGCAATTTGAAAAGAGTGGCCGCGAGTTTAT
Source organism: Herminia tarsipennalis (assembly GCA_945859575.2). Lineage (NCBI taxonomy): Eukaryota > Metazoa > Arthropoda > Insecta > Lepidoptera > Erebidae > Herminia > Herminia tarsipennalis. The sequence continues at coordinate 18,339,923 of OX243854.2, read as the reverse complement.
ATAGCCAGGTTCTTTTCTTCGGCTTTACCTATTGTTTGCGAACTTTGCATTACATGTACATATAGAATCCCGACGTATCACAAGAGTTGTTTTGCATCCTAAGTGAATAAAGAATTTTGATTTTTTTTTTAATTTTTGAATAAAAGCAAGGTGGTGTTATATATACTAGTAATTAAATTTATTATTATTAAATTACATATTGAAACAATTAATCGATTAACGTAAATAAATACTATCCTAAGCTTTAAGTTTGTCGGCCGTATCAACGTATTGCTGCATAGTGTTCTACTTGGACAGACCTCCGTGCCTTGAACTTACTACTTAGACTACTCTACGAGACCACTGAGCTGAGGCACGTTGACATATCCAATCAGCCTGCTTGTACAGAGAGTGCATAGCGAGGTTTTCGTCTGTGCTGGGGACGATCTTCCATTGCCTGACCTCTTCACTAGATTTCCTTTAGGTAATCATTTATAACCTACAAAGCACTTGCGCTATTATTATCCTGTTTATTTATATAATTACGTACTGGACAGTCCCAGTTACACTAAATATTACCGTTTCGTAGAAAGATAACTCTCAATATCCCCGTACACATAATTAAGTAGTCAAAAACAGGAAAATTTGGTCCCACCTAGATTTACCTAATAAAATTTAATTAACTTTTGGTAGGTACAGAGTTATTTAAGGATACCTCGATAGCTTCTTACCGGCCTATATAGTAATGGATCGCATGTCACAATCAATATGTATACTAGCTGACCCGCGCAACTTCGTCTGCGTAAATTTTCCTATTTTTCTTTTTCTTCCTTTTTTTTACAACATTTTTCATTGCTGCTCCGCTCCTATTGGTCGTAGCGAGATGTTATAACCTATAGCCTTCCTCGATAAATGGTCTATCCAACAATAAAATATTTTTTCAATGCGGCTCAGTAGTTCCTGAGATTATCGCGTTCAAACAAACAAACAAACTCTTAGGGGTATGAGAAATAAATGTTTTCCGATTCTCAGACCTACCCAATATGCACACAAAAATTCATGAGAATCGGTCAAGCCGTTTCGGAGGAGTTTAACCACAAACACCGCGACACGAGAATTTTATATATTAGATATATATATAATAATATCTAGTGACAACTCACACAACGCTACCTGATCCCAAGCTAAGCAGAGCTTGTACTATGGAAACCAGACAACTGATAAATATACTTATATATTTTCTAAATACATACCTACATATTATAGATAAATAACACCCAGACACAGAATAAACCATCGTGCTCATCACACAAAGTTTTATTCTGGGTGGGGATCGAACCTACGACCTCCTGCGTAGCAGTCGGATACAATCCCACCGCGCTACAGAGGCAGTCAATTATTGTTATTTAGTGTATATAATTAAATCCATACTTCTATATCTATAAATGTACTCTATATATATGAACCTCTTTATCTATGAATGAAAAAAGATTTGTATTTTTGTATGTAAGAAATAAATTTAAAAATAGAAAGCTGCATTATCGGGAAGTAACATGGGCTATATTTTATTCTCAAAAATTAGAGATTCTTACGAAAACTGCGTTTAAATATAGTAGATAAAAGTCCGTGCGAAGCCGGAACGAACCGCTAGTCTAATATAATTTTGTTAAATTGTTCTCATGGTGTTAAGGGTAGATGAACTTATGTTTGATATAGATACTTTTGCAGAAACCCACACGCTTTTGATCATATTCATCACATTAGATATATTTCGGGACTTAATCGCGTGAAATACTTATAGGGACGAACCTTTTATTTACCCAGTCCTAGTCGACCCATGAATCGGTGCAATTCGATCGAAACGTCTCGGGTAAATAAAAGGTTCGTACCTTTGAATATTTTACGCGATTAAGTCCCTAAATATATCTAACATATTTATCACACTAAGATTTACCTATCTAGGGTGTAAATCGAACTGGCGACCTCCCATCCTTAGCAATCAGGGTTACAAACCACTAGGTAGACCAAATATCGTAACTTCAATTATTATCGAGCCAGAAATAAACGCAGTTTTGTTAGTTATGTATTTGGGTACATATTTTAAAATAAATGTTTATCACACACATTATAAGTTTCCCTATTCCTGTATTTATTCGTTCCATACAAGGGTGCCTACGCATTGGCGACCATGGCCGCGGCGGCCACGTTTGCCGCCTGGCCGCCTAGTGCCGATGTAGCCACGATATATCGAGCGGTCAAAACTTGCAGTCGACTTCCAAGGGAGTGTCAAGATGGCGTACAGAAGATAATCTGACTAACTGTGTTTGTGTATTTACTATGAAAGAAAAAACTAAGGATTTCACGTACCTAAAAAGCAGTTTTGGTATCTATTACTTAGTGAGAGAAAGACTAAATGATTATATTATACATATTGGATTTTTGGCTGCCTCTATGGCACGGTAGGAGTGTATCCGACTGCTAGGCAAGAGGTCGTCGGTTCGATCCTCACCCAGTATAAAACTTTGTGTGATGAGCACGATGGTTTATTCTGTGTCTGGGTGTTATTTCTCTATAATATGTATGTATTTAAAATATATAAGTATGTTTATCAGTTCTCTGGTTTCCATAGTACAAGCTCTGCTTAGTTTGGGATCAGATAGCGTTGTGTGAGTTGTCCCAAGATATTATTATATTATTTAAAAATATATGAAAATAAATTCTTAATATTAATTAAGAATGCCAATGAATACTTTTAACCTGTTACTGGATATAATACCCAAAAATATTGGCATTGGTAACAACTTTTGCAAATGCGTTACAGCAGAAGAAAACATTAGTTAGTTGTAACGATAAGGTAAGATAAGTTACAATATTATTTAAATACAGGGTGTTAAAAAAACAACGTGCAATATTTTAAGGGGTAAATCGGAATCGAGTCTTGTGTACAGAAAAATATAAATTATTGTGTGCGACTTTTTTTGGTAACCACATTGCAACCGTGCCGTAACGAGCGCAGCATTGATAATTTGGATTGAATTTTGGTATTTTCTCATCTCATCCCGTGGGTGTCATGAGAGGCGACAAAGGGAGTAAAAGTAAAGCAGATGCAACCAATGCCTAAAAAAGAAAAACTCGAAATCAAATCCTATACCAACCTGTCTGGCCAGCGTTATAAGTAGGCCAAAACCGCAAATAAAGCCACACCAAAAAGACAGCCAGTTCGCAAGCTCCAATTCCTGGCCAAGGTAGCGACCATGGTAACAGCGGACAGTAACGGAACTTATGATGCGAACATATGCTGGGAGAAACTAAAATTATGTAAAGACTAATTTTAATTATCGACTATCCCGTGCCCGTCGCTATAATGAATGTACTTTATGAATATTAGCCATCGTCTATAAAGAATAATAAATCAGTCTTAAAAAATCTTAATAGACGATTGAAATGGCTAATATTCATGAAATTGAAATGGCTAATATTCATAAAGTACATTCTTCAGTATGAATTTGAACACAGAAGTGATAACCTCGACGGCCACGGCTGGTCGCTGGTCGCGCGGCATTCAATTTAACGCCGCGGCCAATGGTGGCCGCTAAGTGCGAAGGGGCTCAAAGCGATTGCTAATAAAATCCAGAACTCACTAGCCGCCGCGGCCATGGTCGCCAGTGCGTAGGCGCTCTAACGTATGACGTCATTACAGATAGCTTCCTACCGACCTATATAAAGTAAAGGAGCGCAGCTCATAACATTCATTTATCAAGACGAGCAGAGCAGCAGACCTACATAAGTAAGTTTTTTATTTTAATTTACTTATCACATTTTTACCCGCGGTGTGTGATTTTTTATGTATTTAAGTAACAGTACATACTATTCTGATGTATTAACTTCAATGATTCCCAAATTATTTTAGACAAGCGACCCCTTATACTAATTAATTGCTACCTCAGACCCCATAGCCAAAAAAAAATGTCATCAACTTGTAGAGTTTTTTGAAAGTACAACAATGACACTTCCTAATAAAATATTAGTCATTCTCATCTAAACATCTATTCAAATAAATAAAATTGAAGTGTCTGATTGTAATGTGGAAATAGCAGTGTTTTATTAATTGCATAAGAAAGTATACACGGTACTTTTAATAATAAATACTGTTTTTAATATTTTTGTCTGTCTATTTGTGTGTTAGTCTGTCTCTCTATTTGTTCCGGCTAATTTCCCAAAAGGCTAGACGGATTTTGGCCGGACTATCACTGTCAGAGTGATGATGATGTAAGAAGTAACTTAGGCTACTTTTTATCATCACGCTAACGTCTATAGGGAGTGAGTGGCACTGCCTCTTGGAACCTGGGAAACCGACTCCTTTGGGAATGCCTACATCATGGGCAGATCCACGATTTGATTCTGGGGGTAGAAGGGAGAATCACAAGAGACATGGCATGGCACAATCATCTGTTGTCGGTCAGTTTCTCTGCTAGAGTTAGCTATTTTAACACCGGCCCTAAATAATAATTGTAACCATCTGTTTTAGATCATGTCAGAAAAGATTGTATATGGAACCAACATGGCCGCCACGGTACCTGGCCGCCGGATCGAAATTAAAGGCAGCACATCACTGAGCAGTACAAGGTAAGATTTCGAAGAGGTTTTATAGTACGAGATCCGGTGTAATAAATATATTATACCCTCATCTATTATTTGATTCTAACATAAATTATAATTAAGATAGATATTGTCTATATTGATCAATCACAAATGGGTTGCATATCTAAATCACGCGCTAATAAGGTGCATCAAAACCTAAAGGATACTACCTGTTATTCTAAAATTATAAATTCATATTTCCTAAAAGCTATAATACACAAATAACATAAAACACAAATAATGGAAAAAAACTCAAAAACCATTAAATTTTAGTGTCATTATATGAAAAAACAAGTTTTTTTTTTTGTTTTTTTTTTTTAAAAATTCAAATACTGTTAAATAAGGCACAAAATAACCTTTATTATCAGTAAAAAAAAACAATTAATTACCAGAGGTATGTATGTGTATATTAATAACTAGCTGTCCCGCGCAACTTCGTCTGCGTAAATTTTCCCCGTTATTGCTGCTCTGCTCCTATTGGTCGTAGCGTGATGTTATATAGCCTATAGCCTTCCTCGATAAATAGGCTATTCAACAGTGAAAAAAATTATCAATTCGGATAAGTAGTTCCTACTAATAATAATAATAATAATAAGCCCTTTTATTTCGAACAATTCACAGGTTTAACATTTCTTATCTTATAATATATCTCGCAGTTCGATGTGCCTCCTGGCATAGGCCTCCTCCAGCTCTCTCCACTGGCTTCGATCTTCTGCAACTCTGGTCCAGTATGGTCCTAGGGTTAGGCGGATATCGTCACTCCATCTTGTCTTCGGACGCCCCTTTTTTCTGGAGTCCCCTCTTGGGTACCAAAGGGATACTTGTTTACTCCATTTATTTATTGGGCAACGTAGCATGTGTCCTGTCCATCTCCATTTTAGATGGTCTATGCAAGTTGTTATATCTGTTATTTTTGTCTTCCTTCTTATTTCTAGATTTCGTATTTTATCTATAAGCCTGATTCCCAACATACTTCTTTCCATTGCTCTTTCTGTTTTAGCAAGCTTTTCTCTATGTTTGTCTGTTAATGTCCATGTCTCGCAGCCGTATGTCATGCAGGGGAGAACACAAGTGTTAAACGTCTTTCTCTTGATATGCATGCCTAGATCTTTATTTTTCAATACTTCTTTTAGGGACCAGTATTTCTTCCATCCACAGGCTATTCTTTTGTTTATTTCCTTAGACATGGAATCTTCAGGGGATATAATTTGACCAAGGTATACATATTCATTCACATATTCGATCTTGGTTCCGTATACCTCTATGTTGCTTTCTATAGAGTTGGTCATTAGTTTTGTTTTGTCTGTATTAATTTCTAAACCTACTTCTCTGCTTTTTAGTTCCTACTATAAAACAAATAAACTCTTCAACTTTATAACATTAGTATAGATGCCTGTTTACAACATTAGCACGTGATTTAGCTATGTTAACATTATAATCTTTGTTAGTATCAAATAACAGACGAGCATATAATTTTCTTGTCTTTGTTTTAAAACGGTTACCCATCTATGGACCTGCCACCGGCAGTGACATTGAGCTACCGGCTACTCACGTGATATTTTTTACAGGTTTACTATATACTTGCAAAAAGGCGAGATGGCAGACACTATTCCCCTCTTCATGAGTGTGAGGTTCCCGGATGATTGCGTCGTGAGGAACAGCTGCAATGCTGGTGTCTGGGGGAAGGAGGAGAGCGAGGGGGGAATGCCGTTGGTCAAAGGACAAGAATTCCAGATCACGATACTCTGCACTTTGGATAAATTTAAGGTTGGCTTTGGCAGGTCTTCATCGCTTACTTATATTTCTTCTTTAGCAGGCCAAGTTTCCACCCTCAAACAAAGGTCTAGTTTCCTCAGAGTGCCAAGACCCCCCATACATAATCTAACTTCTGCCACCAAATTCCAATTCTAAATCTGGTTTCACCACTGTTTAGGGACCGCAATCATTTCCTGATCGCGCTGTACTGCACGCCGGGAAACTTTAAATTGATTCTGCCAAGCTTTCATTGTTAACATATTCATACTCTCGTGAATCCAGGAGGGTAGAGAGCACTCGGGCTCTGTCTGCTGTAATTTTTGTAAGTTGATGCTCACACTATAGGAGGCTCGCACTGCTTGCGGGATTTTTATGGTTTAATGGTTGCAGCACCTTACTGGCATAATTATATAAATACAAATATATTCTAAAAAGTGGCATTTAAAAAAAGTGTCTATGAGTTTTTATTGCCAAGCTCCTTTGTTACGGCTTTACTCTAGCAAACTTCGCCTTTAATGTAGAATCATTCTATTCCAAATTTAGTTTGACATTCATAAGCGTTACATTTTGTAACCTAAGTGAATAAAGTACTTTGCTTTTTGACTTTTATGCTGACCATCCTTCATTACGCGTGCGAACATTCCTACAATGTATGAATTCGTACATTAGACCACGTCGAACCACTTTGTTCGGAAGGCGTTCCGAGAATTCGCGTATGTGAGCTATGTCTATGGGAGAGTGCGTCGAATGGGAAGTGCATCTATAAAGTCTACCTTCTGTACTCACTTTTGGCTCCATCTGTGAGGGAGGGGGTACAATTGGTGCAATTGAAATATTAAAGTTTCAACCTTCAAGCCCCCTACAATTATGGAGAACGGACAGTACCTACTCGGCTGAGACGAAATTATTTTTCTTTCTTATTACAGATAACAGTCAACGGCCAACACTTCTGTGATTACGAACATCGTCTTCCATTCCATTTCATCAATTATTTGCAAATCAAAGGTGAAGTCAAAATCGAGGACGTCATTATTGGTCAAACTCCGACTTATTAGCAGCCCTGATGCAGATTCTACCAAAGCTTTCAGCGTCATCGTCTTCCTGCCCTTTATACCAATAGCGAGCCCTGAGAAGACGGTTGATTTTGGAACACTTCTAAAAAACGCCATCTCTGTACTCACTCTCTTAAACAAACAAACCTACCGCGAAATTAATGCAGAGTCTCATTTAAATCAGGACTCACCACTCCCTCAAATAAATCCCAGGAACTTACTTAAACTTAATCATAAATTAATATTACAATCTTTACTTAGTATAAAACGCTGTCTGTCCATGCGTGTACTGATACCTGTTGTATTCATACAAAAAGCTCGATAAAAATAAACTAAAAAAATAATGTTTTATTTTTTATACTTTGTCTCTTATCTTATGTCGGTTATGGCAATAAGGTTTTATATTTAGAGGCTAAGGAAACTGCACGAAAAAATGGTAACGTAAAATAACACATCTATAGCTAGTTACCTATGTGTACACATACTCCGCCTACACACCAGATGGCATTTTATTTGTATACTTCGAGTTTGCATTGGGTTATGGCAACCAATCTCATCAGAGATGACAACTACGCCGGTAATACTATAGTGCACAAGTTTGTGCGCAGATACAAATGCACTCTCTATTATTTTACTCTCATAGTCCCAGGAGACACAATACCGCCACAACCGGAGAGAGATTAGGCACAGAACCGACGGTCTAACGTGTTCTATCTAAGACACACGGAGAGGAGGGACTTTTTTTAAGTTGGCCATCCACCTATAGACCGACATTGATAATTATGCTTAATTTAGCAGAATTCACGGTTTGTACGCAAGGTAGATTATTTAGGTTTGTTTTATTCTTATAATTTCAAGACAAAAATGCGCTTGTATTTGAAGAATTTTGATTTTAATGAAAACAATAAGAGGACCTTTTGAATTAGATTAGTCTAGAAATCGTAGCTCGTGGCAAAATAATGTGAGGTTCAAATATATTATCTTTCTTTTTTTTCTTTTTTCTTTAAAAAAAGACAACTCCCGCAGTAGGGTACAAGCCCTGTGTCGCGGGGAACGTTACAAACATACAAGTCACGGACACAAAGTACACCCAGACTCGGAACAACAATTTGTGGATCACACAAAGAGGTGTCCCGTGTGGGAATCGAACCCACGACCTCTTGAGTAGCAGTCGGACACACTCCCACCGCGCCACAGAGGCAGTCATCTGAACGTTCAATATAATTTAAGAGGTTTCTTTTTAGTTAAGGTCATAAAATTATTTAACAAAGCTGCAAAGGACAATATGCCAGATATAAGCGAAAGTGAACTCTTAAGAATCGATGGCGCCAAATGTGACTAATGGGGTGATTTGATGACGTGGAAATAATAAGTAGGTCAATAAGTTTTTTAAGGAGTAAAAAATGGTTTGAAGCATAGTTTTAAGTCATTGATTGAGTTTATTTATTATATTGATATAAGACAGTCTTCGTCCATTAATAAACAAGTCACACATTTGTAATATTTTGCCCTGTATATACATACATACATATCAACCCATATGATGGCCCACTGCTGGGCACGGGTCTCCCCAGTAAAACCTACTAGTATGTAGATCCTGGAGGTAATTGCCATAATCGCCACGCTTGGCGAGCGGGTTGGCGATCGCAGTAAGGCTCCGTCCTCCGGTGTGAAATCCCTTAGTCGTCTTGACGACACCCACGGGAAGAGATGGGGTGGTACTATTCTTAAGCCGGCACCACACGGCCATTTTGCCCTGTGTTCGTATTAAACTAATAGTATCCACAACCACCCTTTTGTTACTACAGTAACATGGAAGTCGTAACTGAGCGCGTAGCCGTAACACGTAACACGGTGACTTCGCGACGTAACCGAACTCACTTCTTATTGATGATTAAACGAACTTATCTGAAGTAAAGTTCTATTCCAATTACACGAAGGCTCTGTCCGAAGAGAATATAACTCTGTAGTAGTAGCTCGCTAGGTGCTACTATCCTGGACACTAAATTTGAAATCTAAAAGGGAAAAATAAAAACAAACCACTCTCTGACATCTCCTGATACTTCATTTAGTTTAAAGTAGTGTAATGAGGACCCTCACCTGCAATACATACATATAACGCATCAGGGTCTCATAGATCTAATGAGATCATGAGAGAATGGGATAGGGATAGAACTTCACTTCAGGTAAGTTCGTTTAATAATCAATTACACTCTGCTCTGTCCTCGAGATTATAACTCTGTAGAATTTGAAAGCACTGGAATGTGTTAAATGTTTGTAAAAAGACATATAAGTTAAATAACGGATTGTATTGGAAGAAAGGAAAAACTATTTTAGTTTCAAGTAATCAATATAATAATTAACCTTTTACGTACAAAGCTTAAGTAAGAGAACAAAACAAAAATAACAAAATGACAAAATAACTTCTAAATTAATCAAACGACTCCGGCCGTTTGGTTATGATTTTAATTAATATTTCAATGTTTAAATATCATAATAATTTGGGAATATTATACAAGAAGCTAACTAACCTACTCGTTTATCAAAATAAATAGGTAAGTCGTAAGTCTCAGTTAATACGATGGAGATCCGCTCCAACCAATAGCCTTTTTAATAAGGCCTATGGGAGTCTACGGCCAAATGGGGATTTTAAAACTTATAAAAATATATCCTTCAACACATGGGTGTATGTACCCAGGTGGTAATTGAGGGGTCAAAACTCGCTCCAAATTGCGAAAAGAAAGAGACACAGTACACATGTGCCCGTCCCCCATCCTTCCTTTTTTAAAATAAGATCTGAGTGTAGTTGCTGGGCAAAACTTTACTTGTTAACTTAAGGAAAGATTACGAGAAAAGATACGAGTAGATAGTGCCTTGCATCCTCGCTGTCCCGTCTTGGCGGGGTGCTCCCTGATGTTATACCTACACCTGAGGTTTTATTTAATCCTGCAATTTAATTCGGACGTACTGTGAATTTATACAAACATTTTAAAAGTTTACTCTGGAAATTTATTGTAATGTGACCCATACTAATAAAGCAATTGACTTTTTGGTCAGGATATCCAAGTTTTACAATAATTAGGAAACAAATTAGATACCTACATTAAAGATGGTACTGACAACGGATCCCAAGTCTCGTTATCAATATTTATATATACGTAAAAATGGTGATCTTAATATAAAGACCTTTTTAAATTATTTTACAGCTATGTCCTCATATTCTTAACCTACCACAGGCACCAGTCTCTCACAATTTCTGTTATTGCTTGACGTTTCGACCAGGTTGCACCGGCTGTGGTCACAAGCGGATTCCTGATTAATAAATAGTTATAACCAAAACCACTTGGTTCTAATAATATAATCTTGGATACTAATAAGCTTTTAAACAATTGGAGTCATCGTCGCGTGACCTTATAGGTTGTCAGACAGAATTAATGAGGAATTCCATTATACATCTATTGCATAAGCTTCACGATATTTTCTTCAAGATATATAGATCATATTTTTCAAATATTTTTATGTGTATATGATCTTACTGACGGTATGGCTACGCAGCGCCCGCTTTTTGTCTGAATATAATGACTTACCAGAAATAGCTGTAAAATCTATTTCTGGTAAGTCATTATTTTCTGTGGGAATAAGAAAGTAATAAAATAGATATTTCTTAATTCGTTCTGTTGCTAAAGATCCTTAATAACATTATTCAAGTGTGAAAACCAAATATGAATTAATAAGTAATTTAATGTACGAAATGCTCCTGTGCAGACTTTACACTTCGAGTTGTGCCCAACAAAAAATATTCTTTACGAATGGTATTAAAATTGATTTAAAACAGATCTTTATGAATATGAAAATATTTTTTTCTTATTGTACTTCTATAACGAATTTCAATGGAAAAATTGTGGGTACAAATTGATATCTTGCTAATGTATTTTTTATATAATCACAATAAAATTCGTACTGTGTGGTGAAGTACCTTATAAAAGTACGTAAACCTGCTAAATAAGCGAATGGCAAAACAGTTTTGTAATATTTTATGATTATAAGTTCCAACATTTTAATTAAGGATTCTAGCAATTATAAGTGCAGTCTTGCATTATTGAGACAATAATAATGCTCGATCTTGATAAATCTAGTAGATACATTCCCATAAAATGTTCACAACCAGCTTGACTGGCCTATTGGTCTAGTGGTTAATGACCCTGACTGCTAAGCGCGTCGTGGGTTCGATCGCCACCCAGGATCAAACTTTGTATGATGAACACGATGGTTATTTTGTGTCTGGGTTTTGTTTATCTAAAATATGTATATAGAATATGTATTTAGAAACATTTAAGTATGTTTATCAGTTGTCTGGTTTCCATAGTACAAGGTCTGCTTAGGTTGTGTTGTGTGAGTTTTCGTAAATATTATTATTGTATGAATTACTTTTAATATAACCTATGACTTTATTCAGTAACGTGTTAATTAAATAATCCAAAATATAACATCTGGTGGGCACATTCCCGAAACATGATTTCCACATAAACATTCTTCTATAACCAATACGGCGGGCGGTAATGAGTTGAAACAATAATAACACACGTTATGTGAAAAGTTTGGAAGTTTATAGTTCTTTACCTATTTTCACTCGGTATTTTATAAAATTCTTACAACTCACCTCTGATCCCAATTTTTTTAATTTTTCATGATCTCTACAATCCACCATTATGGTCGCAAAAACGAAAAATGTGGAACGCTTTACGTACATTTTGCGTGTAAGGATCACACGCAAAATGGTGAAAGGTTCCACATTTCTATAAAGCTGTAATTTGGCATACGAGCTCATATTATTTACTATGATAAAGAGTCAAAATAAAATCTTATCAATTATTTTAAGACAAGGCGTTCCTGTAACTTGTGGTTATTGTTTGTGATGTTGCATTTTGATAGAGTATAGGACTAAATGCTTATTTAAAAAAGAAGTTATGAAGAAGGCTGGGGGCGCTAGTGCCAACAAGTAGCACCGGTACCGTGTATTTTAAAGAATGCACTTCGGATGCGGCGCGTAGTCGCAGGAATGCACTTCGGGTGCGGCGCAGAGTCGCAGTAATGCACTTCCGGTGTGGCGCAGAGTCGTAGTAATGCCCTTCGGGTGCATTCCCATGAAATGTTCACAATCAATATAAATAAAGGATTCTTGTAATATTAAGTGCAGTCTTGCATTATTAAGACAATAATAATGTTCGATCTTGATAAATCGGTAGATACATTCCCATAAAATGTTCACAACCAGCTTGACTTACTTGACTGGCCTATTGATTTAGTGGTTAATGACCCTGAATGCTAAGCCGGTTGTAGGTTCGATCCCCACCCAGGATAAAACATTATGTGATGAATACGATGGTTTATTTAATGTCTGGGTTTTTTTTATCTAAAATATGTATGTATTTTGAAATATTTAAGTGCCGGTAAGAAGCTATCGAGGTATCCTTAAATAACTCTGTACCTACCAAAAGGTAATTAAATTTTATTAAGTAAATCTAGGTGGGACCAAATTTTCCTGTTTTTGAGCACATAATTAAGTGTACGGGGATATTGAGAGTTATCTTTCTACGAAACGGTAATATTTAGTGTAACTGGGGCTGTCCAGTATGTAATTATACAAATAAACGGGATAATATTAGCGCAAGTGCTTTGTAGGTTATAAATGATTACCTAAAGGAAATCTAGTGAAGAGGTCAGGCAATGGAAGATCGTCCCCAGCACAGACGAAAACCTCACCATGCACTCTCTGTACAAGCAGACTGATTGGATATGTCAACGTCCCTCAGCCCAGTGGTCTCGTAGAGTAGTCTAAGTTCAAGGCACGGAGGTCTGTCCAAGTAGAACGCTATGCAGCAATACGTTGATACGGCCGACAAACTTAAAGCTTAGGATAGTATTTATTTACGTTAATCGATTCATTGTTTCAATATGTTATTTAATAATAATAAATTTAATTACTGGTGATTATATAACACCTTGCTTTTATTTGCAATCAGCTAAACATCTGAATAGGTAACTGTCAGTTTACATAAAACTTATTTTTTTTTATTAAAGCTTTATAAGGGTCTCTGAGCTAACCTGGGGACTGACGGACGTATGGACATACCGAAACTGCTAGGGTTTCTTGTTTACAAATTTGTTAACCCCTCCAGTTAAGTCAGTGGATTCACGTTGTTAGGATAATGGGTAGGAATTGAGATCGACCGCTCATTGCGAGTCCGATACCTTAACCATCAGGACTTACAGTACGACTTAGTATGGAGGGCGCGGGTACTTGGAAACCCCAAACACAGTAAAGTAATTACTTTGTTTAAAGTCGGGTCAAAAGGTGACTTTTGTAACTTTAGATCTATTTCATATCTACCCGCTATTAGTATTTTTTTTTAAAAAGCCAAACTTATGTGGTTAGACACACTTTAATTCTAATGATCTACTGGATGGTGAACAATATGATTTCAGCATTTTACAGTATATTCACATAAAGTACAATTCAAATATCAAGATGAACTACCAGTTGAATTTACCTACTTTAAATTCAACAGTGAAAAACATTGGGGACCTAAATCATCAAAATAAACTGTGGGAAACTCTGCGAGAAACATCTCAAAGGGACATCGAAGATATCAACAAAAGGTTGCTTGAGCAAGGAAACATGAGATCCTCTCAAAACAGTTGCCTCTCATGATCTTGGTTGGGAATGCAGCTACCGCAACTGCGTGTGGACCCTAAGAAAATACTAAGAGCGACATCACGTGAAAAGACAGATCTCTGAAGACATTAGACGTCCAGGTATCGAAGAAGGCTCGAATCAGTAGGCTTACTCTCTTTCTTTAAAACAAAATTCATGAATTCCCGTTTACTTAATTTTTTTAAATTTATGGGGACTATTCTTATTAATTTTTGGATAAGCACTAGAAGTTCCAACCTATGGATATAAACCTATGGACGATTTTTTGGCACGAGTGGATTCAATTAATGTTTCCGGATCTGTGTATTACCACCTCTGCCATCCAGGCAGAGACAGGATCAGCCAACGGCCACAACAGCGGCAGCGGATAACATCGCATTAAATTTTGATGAACAAATTTATTTTTAACTATCTGTGCCCGCGACCCCTTTTTCCCCATTTTTAAAAAAAAAGAAAAAAGCATGCCCTAGTAACATACCAATCTGCTTTATTATCTGTTTATTTTACTTAGTAACGTCACGGCCCGGTTGTCAATCTCAATTTTGTGACCTGGTACATGTATGTTTAGGGTATTCCGAACACGTTTCTTGTACAGTAATTAAGAACAAAAACATGGTTTATTTAACGTAAACTAACTAATATGTTTGTTGCTAGTGCATACTTTTTGTACATTCAAGTTCTTCTCTTTGTGACGCTATCAATGTCAATCAATATAGGCATAGATCTTGTCGAAACAAGAAATTTGAATGACCCCATAATAAAAAAAATCAGTTAGAAAAATGTTTCATCATCATCATCATCAATATAAATCGTCGTGATTATCATCGCCATCTTATTTATTATGTTCTTAATATTCATTATTGCCGTCACCAACACCATAATCATCTTTGTCATCAAAAATCATCATCATCAAACAACACTATCATCACATTAATTAAGAATACATCAAATTGTGTTTACATCAACATAACTATTATTTCACAATAATTAAGACAATCATCCTCCCTCCTCCGGAATCTCCTTTTACTACTTTATTATTTGCCAATAAAATACCTACTCTTAGCACAAAAGTAGTTAAGATGTTATAACTATTACTACTATTAGTACGTAAAGGGTCTAAGGCTGACTTTTTAATACAGACAGGAGGCCATGCACCTCTCGCATAATGACAGATCTAGGAACCACATAATTTTTTAAATGACCAAAAACGGTCACAATTCGATGAGATGAAAGTGGTCACGTTGCTTTACCTCGCAGATGTCTCGATCTACTCACTTGCACTGGCCGTAGTCACGGTTCACATCGATCGATATTTCGTATCTGTCTTGAAATAAACGAGATATGACTAAATATCTCGTATTTAATGTAATATAATTAAATCTATAGTTTTATATCTTTAAATATATTTTGTAGTATGTTTTATTTATTGAATAAAATCCTCATATATCCTTAAAAAAGTGGGACAAATATTTCAATGTATCTTTAGTCTAATATTTAACAAACTTGGAGACAAATAGTTCGCTCAAATGACTGGGGTTTTGTAAAAAACAGACTTTTGTGTCTGGATAATACCTAAACCATACTGTGGGTTGAGTCGGGGTAGCAAGAATACTAGTTTAATAAGTACATTTTCAAAATAGGGTTTTTACTACATGATAGTACGATGGCATACTTAACTTATAACATATAATATATATGTATTGAGGAAATTATGTTTGATATAGATACTTTTGTAGAAACTCACAGACTTTTGATTATTGAAATCAACATATATCATACACATTATAAGTTTCCCTATTCTTATATTTATTACATATATATACAGAGTGTAACAGAAAGTGTGGTCGAATTTTAGCTGCGGATAAGGTATGTTATCAGTATTGCACCTACCATGGTGCCATAGCTTGTTGCATTATCATTACATCGTTATAGCATATTGTTTTTGTCAAAATTCAGTAGTGAAAGACTTATGACATATAAGTTATAACCTCCCCTGATACAAAATTGGATTGGATTGTTATGGCATAAAACTTATTAAGACAATGTTTTTTTAATTAATAACCTTTTTACTTGGCCACGACTGGTCGCTGGTCGCGCGGCATTCAATTTAACGCCGCGGCCAATGGTGGCCGTTAAGTGCGAAGGGGCTCAAAGCGATTGCTAATAAAATCCTGAGCTCACTAGCCGCCGCGGCCATGGTCGCCAGTGTGCAGGTGCTCTAACGTATGACATCATTACAGATAACTTCCTACCGACCTATATAAAGTAAAGGAGCGCAGCTCATAACATTCATTTATCAAGACGAGCAGAACAGCAGACCTACATAAGTAAGTTTTTTATTTTTATTTACTTAACACATTTTTACCCGCGGTGTGTGATTTTTTATATATTTAGGTAAGAGTACATACCATTTTGATGAAATAACACTTCCTAATAAAATATTAGTCATTCTCATCTATACATCTATTCAAATAAACGAAATTGAAGTGTCTGTTTGTAATGTGGAAATAGCAGTGTTTTATTAATTGCATAAGAAAGTATACACGGTACTATTAATAATAAATACTGTTGTTAATATTTTTGTCTGTCTATTTGTGTGTTAGTCTGTCTCTCTATTTGTTCCGGCTAATTTCCCAAACGGCTAGACGGATTTTGACCGGACTATCACTGTCAGAGTGATGATGATGTAAGAGGTAACTTAGGCTACTTTTTATCATCACGCTAACGTCTATAGGGAGTGAGCGGCACTGCCACTTGGAACCTGGGAAACCGACTCCTTTGGGAATGCCTACATCATGGGCAGATCCACGGTTTGATTCTGGGGGTAGAAGGGAGAATCACAAGAGACATGGCATGGCACAATCATCGGTTGTCGGTCAGTTTCTCTGCTAGAGTTAGCTATTTTAACACCGGCCCTAAATAATAATTGTAACCATCTGTTTCAGATCATGTCAGAAAAGATTGTATATGGGACCAACATGGCCGCCACGGTACCTGGCCGCCGGATCGAAATTAAAGGCAGTACATCACTGAGCAGTACAAGGTAAGATTTCGAAGAGGTTTTATAGTACGAGATCCGGTCTAAGAAATATATTATACCCTCATCTATTATTTGATTCTAACATAAATTATAATTAAGATAGATATTGTCTAGATTGATCAATCACAAATGGGTTGCGTATCTAAATCACGTGCTAATAAGGTGCATCAAAACCTAAAGGATACTTCCTGTTGATCTAAAATTATGAATTCATATTTCCTAAAAGCTATGACATAAAACACAAATAATGGAAAATAACTCAAAAACCATTAAATTTTAGTGTCATTATATGAAAAAACAAGTTTTATTTTTTATTTTTTTTTTCCTGTTAAATAAGGAACAAAAAAAAACAATTAATTAACAGACCTAATGTATGTGTATAATAATAACTAGCTGTACCGCGCAACATCGTCTGCGTAAATTTTCCCCGTTATTGCTGCTCCGCTCCTATTGGTCGTAGTCGTAGTGTGATGTTATATAGCCTATAGGCTTCCTTGATAAATAGTCTATTCAACAGTGAAAAAATTATCAATTCGGATAAGTAGTTCCTGCGATTACCGCGTTCAAACAAACAAATAAACTCTTCAACTTTATAACATTAGTATAGATGCCCGTTTACAACATTAGCACGTGATTTTTGCTATGTTAACATTATAATCTTTGTTGGTATCAAATAACAGACGAGCGTATAATTTTCTTGTCTTTGTTTAAAAACGGTTACCCATCTATGGACCTGCCACCGGCAGTGACATTGAGCTACCGGCTCCTCACGTGATATTTTTTACAGGTTTACTATATATTTGCAAAAAGGCGAGATGGCAGACACTATTCCCCTCTTCATGAGTGTGAGGTTCCCGGATGATTGCATCGTGAGGAACACCTGCAATGCTGGTGTCTGGGGGAAGGAGGAGAGCGTGGGGGGAATGCCGTTGGTCAAAGGACAAGAATTCCAGATCACGATACTCTGCACTTTGGATAAATTTAAGGTTGGTTTTGGCAGGTCTTCATCGCTTACTTATATTTCTTCTTTAGCAGGCCAAGTCTCCACCCTCAAACAAAGGTCTAGTTGACTCAGAGTGCCAAGACACCCCCTACACAATCTTGGGTTGCTAAGCAGGCCAAACTTCTGCCACCAAATTCCAATTCTAAATCTGGTTTCATCACTGTTTAGGGACCGCAATCATTTCCTGATCGCGCTGTACTGCACGCCGGGAAACTTTAAGATTGATTCTGCCAAGCTTTCATTGTTAACATACTCATAGGTGAATCCAGGAGGTAGGGAGCACTCGGGCTCTGTCTGCTGTAATTTTTGTAAGTTGATGCTCACACCATACGAGGCTCGCACTGCTTGCGTGATTTTCATGGTTTAATGGTTGCAGCACCTTACTGGCACAATTATATAAATACAAATATGTTCTAAAAAGTGGCATTTAAAAAAAGTGTCCTCTGCGTGAGTGCGTCGAACGGGAAGTGCGTCTATAAAGTCTACCTTCTGTGCTCACTTCTGGCTCCATAAGTTAGGGATGGGGTACAATTGGTGTAATGAATATATTAAAGTTTAACCCCTACAATAAAGGGGAACGGACAGTACCTACTCGGCTGAGACGAAATTATTTTTCTTTCTTATTACAGACTAGCTGTGCCCGCGACTTCGTTCGCGTGGAAGTTGGGTTTATATTAAGGTAGTTTATATTACAATTCAACTTCTGTGTAAAACATATTGTAAACATGCTCCACAATGCTCTGTGGCATCTATGGATACTTGGGCCTAGCTTTAATCAGGGCCCAACATATGGCAGGGCAAGCCAAGCAAATGCCCAGTGCAGCAAAATGAAGGGCGACAAAGTTTATGGCGCCAGACGGTTAGAAGACAAATTATTAAAATTCCCACGACCACACCTCGACAAAAAAGTGATTTGCATCACATCAAATACTATTAATATTGAAAAATTCCCCCACCACGCGAGTACTGGGGCGGTTTCGAGTTAAATGAAGCTTGAAACCGCCCAATTACCTACTCGTGCGAAATTTTGAGTTAAGGAGCTTCGATTCTGACTCCGATAGGTCGAAAATTCCGATTGGTTTTAAACCTCCGACTCCAACTTCGGCTCCGACACTTTTAAATCGGACCTTTTAAGCCGCTCCTTCAAGATAATTTATACATAGGTATGATGGAAAAAACTCTCACAGATTCCCTATGATCGCAGGTTATGTCCTGCCCGAGCGATCTTTTCCGAGTCTAAAGTACACCTACTTTGTGTCCGTGTTTGTACCGCGGGAATGCAATGTTTTAAAACTATTTTGCGGGGGCAAAATAGTTTTAAAACATTGCATTCCCGCGGTACTGTGATGCGTGTTTAAACAAACAAACAACATTCAAACGTTTCTAAAAGATATACTCAGATATCTTTTTTTGTGTTTAAATACTATTTCTAAACTTATTTCAATATTTTTTATCACTCACTTTAGAAGATTAAAATATTATTTTATAATGTCTACATTGGTGAATTTAAAAATAGGTGTGTCAACCTGTCGCAAATTAAGATCATCATATATTCATATTCCTCTACGTAAGAATTTCAGTTTTTTTTTTAATCAATTTTCCTGATTCTTTTTAATTTGTATTTAAACGCCATCTATTTTCAAAATTGAATAAGTTTATTTTTATACTTGATGATTTTATATTAAACTATCATGCATATTAAACGTAGGTAAGCAAGGTATTTAACCTTAAATTATTCACGCGATCAAGACCCGTAATACATATATTTTCATAATGTGTACAAATCGCGAAAGTTAATTAACATTTATAGGTAAGCAATTTTGGCACTCAGAAGAAATCGAATCACAGATGGCGCCACGTGTTTTATTTTGATGTAACGCGGACTTAATCTTTCATTTTTTTTAAGCAATTAACATTTATAAATTCTAGAAAATATCAAGTAATTACTGTTTATTTGTAATGTAATATTGTTTTTCATTTCTACATTTATAACATAATCACTATTCATGCAAAACAATGATAAAGGTGCCTATTGGAAGTGATTATTAATATGAAAATTTGTTAAACAAAGTAAACATCTTAAAGTCGAAAATAAAAGCTTGTATAAATAAGTATACATTTAGAAAAATACTTAAAAAAAAGAATAAAAATAATTTTAACACAACACAAAAAGAGACTCGCAATTAGGGAGTCGATCCTCCGACCTCGCTTGTTTAATACCGCTACTTGTGCCAATAGACCACCTCAGCTGATGCAAACACGGTTAAAATAGCTGATCTTAAGAAAATTGAAAATGTTGTGTTTAGCTCCTAATAGTTTTAGCGTGAAGTTATTGTTTCCATGGGTTACAATTGTAAATAATGTCTTATTGTGGAAAAAGTTGTGAAAAACCATAATGGTTCGACAAAACATACGTTGCTGCTCACTCCCCATAGACGATAGCATAATGATTCATAGTGCAAGTAATGACCTATAGTATTTACAATAAAACTGCAAATTTTCATGAAGATCCGTCAAGTAGTTATTGTTTTATAACGATAAATAGCTACAGACATTATCCGTCATTGCTTAGCTCCTATGGGAAATAGCGTGACAAATTATAGCCTATATGTTAATCCAGACTTATTAGAATACACATACAAAATTTCAACCGAATCTGTCCAATAGTTATTGCGTGATGCGTGTTCAAACAAACAGACAGACACACAGACATTTCTAAAAATGTAGGAATGTGTTTAAATACTCTTTTCGAACATTTCCTAATATTTTTTTCACTATGTTCGGCCATGTACAGACACGTGAAATTTACAATTTTATTATATGTATAGATATAGATAGATAGCATGATTCAGTATTCACGCGCGATGGCTTATTATTAGCGTATTTCATGTATAACTTTGGTGTTTATATACCGATTTCTATGATTATTTTTAATGGAATAGTTAATTATGTTATTTTTTTTAATTAGGGATGACTGAGAGTGTTATAAACGTAAGAGTAGACAAATATAATCAGAAAGCTTCGAACTACTAAGCTATCGGGAGTTACACGTGATATTGTGAGTCAACCATAAAAGATAAACATATGCTGTCGTGGGATATTTTTTATATAATTTTAAGGAGAACATTTCCGTCATACATGATTTCTGTGTAGCTTTAACCATTACGGTTGCACACGCAACGAAAGCTTAAAAAATGGAATAACTTCTCCCGTTTTCCGTCACTGCTCTGCTCCTATTGATTGTAGCGTGATGAAAAGTATACTATAACCTACTCAGGAGTATGAAAAATAATTGTACCAAGTTTCGTTAAAATCCGTCGAGTAGTTTTTGTTTCTATAACGGTTATACAGACAGACAGACAAAAATTTTACTGATTGCATTTTTGGCATCAGTATCGATCCCTAATCACCCCCTGATAGTTATTTTGGAAATATATTTCATGTACAGAATTGACCTCTCTACAGATTTATTATAAGTATAGATAACAGTCAACGGCCAACACTTCTGTGATTACGAACATCGTCTTCCATTCCATTTCATCAATTATTTGCAAATCAAAGGTGAAGTCAAAATCGAGGACGTCATTATTGGTCAAACTCCGACTTATTAGCAGCCCTGATGCAGATTCTACCAAAGCTTTCAGCGTCATCGTCTTCCTGCCCCTTCTAAAAAACGCCATCTCTGTACTCACTTTCTTAAACAAACAAACCCACCTCGAAATTAATGCAGAGTCTCATTTAAATCAGGACTCTCCTCTCCCTGAAATAAATCCCAGGAACTTACTTAAACTGAATCATAAATTAATATTGCAATCTTTACGTTTTATAAAACGCTGTCTGTTCATGCGTGTACTGATGCCTGTTGGATTCATACAAGAAGCTCAATAAAAATAAAATAAAAAATAATGTTTTATTTTTTATATATTTTGATACAAATGCACTCTCTTTTATTTCACTCTCTTAGTCCAAGGAGATACAAATCCGTCATAACCGGAGAGAGATTAGGCACAGAACCGACGGTCTAACGTGTTCTATGTCAGACACACGGAGAGGAGGGACTTTTTTTAAGTTGGCCATGCACCTATGGACCGACATTGGTAATTATGCTTAATTTAGCAGAATTCACAGTTTGTACGGCAGGTAGATTATTTAGGTTTGTTTCATTCTTATAATTTCAAGACAAAAAATGCGCTTGTTTTTGAAAAAAAATTATTATAATGATGACTATAAACCCGGCCTTTTGAATTAGACTAGTCTAGAAATCGTAGAAATAATAAGTAGGTCAATTTGGTTAATTTATTATATTGATATAACCCAAACAATGACTTATTGTTTTAAGTCATTGTTTGGGTTAATTTATTATATTGATATAAGACAGTCTTCGTCCATTAATAAACTAAAATGTAATATTTTGCCCTGTGTTCCCATTAAACTAATAGTAATCACAACAACCCTTTTGTTACTACATTAACATGGATGTCGTAACTGCGCGCGTAGCTGTAACACGTAACACGGTGACTTCGCGACGTAACCGAACTCACTTCTTATTGATGATTAAACGAACTTACCTGAAGTGAAGTTCAATCCCAATTACACGAAGGCTTAACTCTGTAGTAGTAGCTCGCTAGGTGCTACTATCCTGGCCACAAAATTTGAAATCAAAAAGGAAAAAATAAAAACAAACCACTCTCCGACATCTCCTGATATTTCATTTAGTTTAAAGTAGTGTAATGAGGATCCTGATCTGCAATACATACATAAAACGCATCAAGGTCTCATAGATCTACGAGTAGTGAGATCATGAGAGAATAGGACTGGGAGGGAGATAATCTCTTCGGACAGAGCCTTCGTGTAATTGGGATAGAACTTCACTTTAAGAAATTACACTCTGCTCTGTCCCCAAGATTATAACTCTGTAGAATTTAAAAGCACGGAAATGTTATAATTGTTTTCATCTGAAGAAAAAAAAACATGTCTGTTTCAAGCAATCAATATAATAATTAACCATTTACATACAAAGCTTAAGTAAAATAACAGAACAAAAATAATAAAATGACAAAATAACTTCTAAATTAATCAAACGATTCTGGCCGTTTGGTTATGATTTTATTTAATACTAGCTGTGCCCGCGACTTCGTTCGCGTGGAAGTTGGGTTTATATTAAGGTCGTTTATTTTACAATTTAACTTCTGTGTAAAACATATTGGAAACATGCGCCACAATGCTCTGTGGCAGGTGGCAGGGCCCGACCTATGGCAGGGCAAGCCAAGCAAATGCCTAGTGCAGCATAATGAAGGGCGACAAAGTTTATGGCGCCAGACGGTTAGAAGACAAATTATAAAAATAACCATGCTTAGCACCTCGACAAAAAAGTATTTTACCAAAATGATTTGCATCACATCAAATATTATTAATATTGAAAAATTGCCCCCCCCCCCCCTCCCCCGTCACGCGAGTACTTGGGCGGTTTCGGGTTAAATGAAGCCCGAAACCGCCCAAGTACCTACTCGCGTGAAATTTTGTGTTAAGGATATTCGATTCTGACTCCGAAAGGTCGAAAATTCCGATTGATTTTAAACCTCCTTTCCAATTTCGGCTCCGACACTTTTAAATCGGACGTTTTAATCGGAGGTACCTAGCCGCTCCTTCAAGTTAATTTCTACATAGGTAATAAAGGTTTGATGGAAAAAACTCTCACTGATTCCCAATGATCGCGGGTTCGAGTCCTGTCCGAGCGATCTTTTCCGAGTCTAAAGTACACCCACTTTGTATCCGTGTTTGTAAAGTCCCCCGCGAAATAGGGCTAGTGTGAGTTATGTTTTTAAAAAATATCCTGTTTTTAAAACATTGCATTCCCGCGGTACTGTGATGCGTGTTCGAACAAACAGACAACATTCAAAGTTTCTGAAAGATATAGGTACTCAGATATGTTTTTTTGTGTTTAAACTTATTTAAAAAATTTTTTTCGCTCACTTTAGAAGATTTTAATATTATTTTATAATGCCTACGTCGGTGAATTAAAAAATAGGTGTGTCAACCTGTCGCAAATTAAGATCATCATATATTCATGTCCCTCTACGTAAGAGTTTCAGATTTTTTTTTAAATCCATTTTCCTGATTCTTTTTAATTTGTATATAAACGCCATCTATTTTCAAAACTGGATAAGTTTCTTTTAATACTTAATGATTTTATATTAAATTATACTATCATGCATATTAAACGTAGGTAAGCAAGGTATTTAACCTTAAATTATTCACGCGATTAATGTGTATAAATCGCGAAAGTTTATCAACATTTGTAGGTAAGCAATTTTGGCACTCAGATGAAATCGAATCACAGATGGCGCCACGTGTTTTATTTTGATATAACACGGACTTAATCTTTTATATTTTTTAAGCAACTAACATACATAAATTCTAGAAAATATCAAGTAGTTTATTTGTAATGTAATATTGTTTTTTATTTCTACATTTATAACATAATCACAATTCATGCAAAACAATGATAAAGATGCTTATTGAAAGTGACTGATTCATATGAAAAACTGTTAAACAAAGTAAACATGTTAACGTCGAAAATAAAAGCTTGTTTAATAAGTATACATTTAGAAAAATAGTTAAAAAAGCATACTTGAGACTCGATCCGCGACCGATCATATGCGACATCGCTCGTTGAAGACCGCTACTTATGCCAATAGACCACTATAACTGATACAACAGCGGTTAAAATAGCTGATCTTAAGAAAATAAAAATTTTGTGTTTAGCTCCTTATAGTTTTAGCGTGAAGTTATTGTTTCCATGGGTTACAACTGTAAATAATGTCTCATTGTGGAAAAATTTGTGAAAAACCATAATGGTTCGACAAAACATACGTTGCTGCTCGCTCCCCATAGACGATAGCGTAATGAAATGGTGTAAATAATGACCTATAGTATTTACAATAAAACTGCAAATTTTTATGAAGATCCGTCAAGTAGTTATTGTTTTATAACGATAAATTGTTGCAGACATTATCCGTTATTGCTTAGCTCCTATGGGAAATAGCGTGATAAATTATAGCCTATATGTTAATCCAGACTTATTAGAATACACATACAAAATTTCAACCGAATCTGTCTGGTAGTTTTTGCGTGATGCGTGTTCAAACAAACAGACAGACAGACAGACAGACATTTCTAAAAATGTAGGAATGTGTTTAAATACTCTTTTCGAACATTTCCCAATATTTTTTTTCACTATGTTTGGCCATGTACAGACACGTGAAATTTACAATTTTATTATATGTATAGATTTCAATGTTTAAATATCATAATAATTTGGAAATATTATGCAAGAAGCTAACTAACCTACTCGTATATCAAATTATATAGGTAACTCGTAAGTCTCAGGCAATACGATGGAGATCCACTCCAACCAATAGCCTTTTTAATAAGGTTTATGTGAGTCTACGGCCAAATGGCGATTTTAAAACTTATAAAATGATATCCTTCAACACATGGGTGTATGTACCCAGGTGGTAATTGAGGGGTCAAAACTCGCTCCGAATTGCAAAAAGACAGAGACACAGTACACATGTGCCGACCCCCCCCCCCCCTCCTTTCTTTTTTAAAATAAGATCTGAGTGTAGTTGCTGGGCAAAACTTTATTTGGAAAGTTATGGAAAGATTGCGAGAAAAGATACGAGTAGGTAGTGCCTTGTATCCTCGCTGCCCGTCTTGGCGGGGTGCCCCCTGATGTTATACCTACACCTGAGGTTTTCATTAATCCTGCAACTTAATTCGGAGGACTACTTATACGCCTATTTATATTTGGCGGCTCTCAATGTGTAAACATGTCGAAGCAGATCATCAAATCAAGGATGTTTTCAACTTATTTTAAGTATAAGGTTATATCTTTTATCAAACCGAACGCCTCAACTGAAGAAATATTGACTAGCTCTAAATTGTTTGATATTTGCCAAGATGATCGCATTATAATATCCGTAGGACAACATGACAGTAATCCGTTTAAAATTATGACTGAACTATCTATGTTCCTAAAAACTGTCAAATGTCCAGTTTTCATTTTAAAAACGACCACAAATAGATATTTAAATTAATTTAAAGTAAATGATATGTTAACCATGATAAGTATGCAGTATTTGAAATGTGTATTTGTTGATTTTATTTCTAGTTATAATTACTATTATAATATGTACAACATGTGTAAACAAATTAACTGTGCATTAGACCAACTAGATTATGATTTAAAATATTTGACGTATAAAACTATATATGAAAAGACTGAGCACATCAACAACTCTTATAAGTTTTCACAAGAATGTCGAAAAATAAGTGTGTGTGACACACAAAATAGGGTTCATGCTGAAACTCAAACAGAAAATCTTTACACAAATCTATCGCCTGAATCATTTTTTCGGGAATAAATATTTAAGGATACTTCATCAAAACATAGCTGGCTTATTTAGTAAACGAGATTTAATTGAAATACATTTATCTGAATTATATACAAAAAGCGAAGAACCTGATATTATATGGTTGTCAGAAGCATCATATTGTAGGAAAAAACAACAGAAACGTGGAGGCACCTGTATACTGGTGAAAAATGAATTATCTGTCAGGGAAATATCTTTTTTAAAAGAATATACTAAGGATAATGACTTTGAATTGTGCGGGGTAGAAGTGTTGGCTCATAATATTTTTGTAATTGTTATTTACAGAACACCTAGCTCAAATTTTGATAGATTTGCTACAAACCTGTGTAAATTATTGTATCTTTTCCGATTAAAATATAACTGGAAACTTGTTATAACAGGTGACCTAAACGTAAACATTTTGCAAACAAACAGAACGACATCAGAATTTCAAGATATTATTAAAAACTTTAATTTGACTTTCCACATTAATGAAGCAACACGTCAAAATACTTGTATCGATCACCTGATAAGTAATATCCGAACAGCAAAAGGCAAACTACTGCATTTAGATCTATCTGATCACAATACAGCGCAAATGTTATACATTCCTGTTAAACAAAAAGAGAACCCTATGGTATTACTTATATACCGACGAGACAACTGTGCCGAGAATATATATAAGTTTAAAAATTGTTTACAAAGTCTCTCGTTCTCAGAAGTATACTGTGAAAGAAATAAAGATTTGGCATATAATAACTTTCAGGATTTAGTTACTTTGTTTTATGATCTATGTTTTCCAATGATAAAAATAAAAATTTCAACAAAGGCACGCCGATTAAAATGGTTGACGAAAGGCTTGCGTACCAGTTGTAAACAAAAAAGGTTATTACGGTATACATTTTATAAAAGTAAAACTAATGCAAATAAAAATAAATTTAAAACCTACAATAGACTACTGAAACAGTGTATTACTCAATCTATTAAGAACAACACAAATAAAATCATGAAAACTTCTAAAAATATTTGTAAATCATCATGGGATCTCATAAATGATGAGTGTGTACCTAAGAGTAAATTACATTTAATAACTAACATTCGTCAACAAAATAGTGACTTTACTTGTAATCCGCATGATATTGCTGAAGAGTTCAATAAGTATTGGATAGAGCTTACAAATAAACAAAATGTGAATTTAAGTAATACTTACAAAAAAATAGCATGTCATAGTATTTTCTTGAGGCCATACAGCAATAATGAAGTAAACAAAATAATTTTATCTCTTAAAAATACAAATGCCGTAGGTGCTGATAATTTGTCCACAAGGATACTAAAAACAACTTCATCTCATCTGACCCCAGTGTTAACACACGTCAGTCATAGAGGGATCTTTCCCGAAATCATTAAAGAATGTTATTATAAAACCATTGCACAAGAATAATGATCCTGTAGAAATAGAAAATTATAGACCTATTGCTTTAACATCAGTTATCTCAAAAGTTTTTGAAATAGCAATGCATAAACGACTTACTGCCTTCATCGACAAACATAAAATACTTAAAGATGAACAATGCGGTTTTCAAAAGGGTAAGTCTACATCTTTAGCTTGTTTCAATTTAGTAAAAAAAATTATTGACGACATTGACAGTAGAAAATTAGTAACAGCCATCTTCTTTGACATGTCCAAAGCTTTTGATTTTGTCTCGCATCGACTTCTCCTAGAAAAAATTTAAAACTATGGGATTAGAGGCCCGGCACTTAATTGGATCAAAACATACCTAAGTGACCGAAAACAATGTGTTGAAATTTTGAACATAAATAAAAGTAAGGAGTTAGTGTGTAATAGATCTGGCTATAGGCAAAATTCTTGTGGTGTACCTCAGGGAAGCGTCCTAGGACCGCTATTATTTATTTTGTATATAAACGACCTACCTGATATTACTCAAAACTCTTGTACGTTATTTGCAGATGACCTATCAGTAATAATTTCTTCTAAATATGATATTCCTAATTACACTATTGACATTAACAATACTATTCAATCAATAATCAGCTGGCTCGATATGAATAATTTACAAGTAAATATGACAAAAACAAAAGATATACAATTTTGTACGTATCATCAAAAACATAATACTCTAAATGTTAACTATAAAGGCCAAAAGCTGGATGAAGTTAATAAAACAAAGTTTCTTGGTATTATGCTAGACAGACATTGCAACTGGAAATCACATGTTGATCAGGTTTGTAGTAAATTAAATAAATTTGTTTATGTACTATATCGACTGCACAAAATAGCAAATCAAAACACTATTTTAAAAGCATATCATGGTTACGTAGCGGCAACTTTGAGATATGGATTAATACTTTGGGGCAACTCTACAGATACCCATAGAGCATTTGTCGCGCAGAAGAAAAATGTAAGAGCGATTGTTGGTATTCCGCCATGGGAATCGTGTAGGCCTGTATTTCTTAAGTTAAAATTGTTAACATTGCCTAGCATGTATATATTAGAAGCTGCTAAATTTGTAAAAAAACACATGAGTATATTCACTTTGGCTAGAGATAAATATCCTAGAAATACTCGCGACCCAGCAAAAATTGTTTTGACTAGGGTGCCCAAAACCACATTGTTACAGAAAAATTGTTATGCCATGTGCGGACGGATTTACAATAAAATCCCTAATGAGATAAAAGACCTGCCAATTAAAATATTCATCAGGAAACTTAAGCAATGGCTACTAATGAAATCATTCTATTCAATAAATGATTTTCTGAATGATATGTAATGTAACAAAATTATAACTCTTTGACATGTTTTTTTTATTAATTTTTAGTATTATTATAATTTTTATTTCTTGACATAAATGTGATAAATGGACCTACCAATTTGTAATTTTATAGAACAATTATTCATATTGTGTAATTAATTTTTAAAAAAATAATGATTTTTTTTTTTGTTTTATGCATAAGGTAATAAGTAACAAATTCAGCAGAAATCTTATATAAATGAAATAATATTTGCATGTCACTATTGACTAAAGTTGTAAGAACTTAATAATTTATAAGACCACAGATGTACCAACTTTTGTGCAAATAAAGAATTTATTATTATTATTATTATTATTATAGACTTACTGTGAATTTAGACAAACATTTTAAATGTTTACCCTGGAAATTTATTGTAATGTGACACATACTAATAAAGCGATTGACTTTTTGGTCAGGTTATCCAAGTCTTACAATAATTAGGAAACAAGTTAGATTCCTACATTAGAGATAGTACTGACAACGGATCCCAAGTCACAGTCAGTTTAAGGTTCCAGATTGGACTTTTGTCAATTAATTTTGTAAGAAAATATCAAATGTTAGTTAATGAAGCCCAATATAAATCGGCATTCTTAGATTTTCAACAATACGATTTTTTTTTAGCGTAGTTACCGTTGGCGAGTTATGGTATTTTGGCAGAGAAAAGCATTATATTTATAGAGAAATGAGGAATTTCTATCCATAGCAATGCCGCCCCTCAACCCGGCTGCAAAACCAGGATAAACCAAAACCTTACTAACATTTAAACTTTCGCGTTGCGTGATTATAACTATATCTTATACGGGAATAACCACGCAGTGTTTACCTTAAAATTGCTTGACGTTTCGACCAGGTTGCACCGGCCGTGGTCACAAGCGGATTCCTGTTTAATAAATAGTTATAACCAAAACCACTTGGTTCTAATAATATAATCTTGGATACTAATAAGCTTTTAAACAATTGGAGTCATCGTCGCGTGACCGTAAAGGTTGTCAGACAGAATTAATGAGGAATTCCATTATACATCTATTGCATAAGCTTCACGATATTTTCTTCAAGATATATAGATCATATTATTCAAATATTTTTATGTGTATATGATCTTACTGACGGTATGGCTACGCAGCGCCCGCTTTTTGTCTGTAATATAATGACTTACCAGAAATAGCTGTAAAATCTATTTCTGGTAAGTCATTATTCTCTGTGGGAATGAGAAAGTAATAAAATAGATATTTCTTAATTCGTTCTGTTGCTAAAGATCTTTAATAACATTATTCAAGTGTGAAAACCAAATAAAAATTAATAAGTAATTTAATGCACGAAATGCTCCTGTGCAGACTTTACACTTCGAGTTGTGCCCAACAAAAAATATTCTTTACGAATGGGTTTAAAATTGATTTAAAACAGATCTTTTTGAATATGAGAATATTTTTTTCATATTGTACTTCTATAACGAATTTCAATAGAAAAATTGTGGGTACAAATTGATATCTTGCTAATGTATTTTTTATATAATCACAATAAAATTCGTACTGTGTGGTGAAGTACCTTATAAAAGTAAGTAAACCTGCTAAATAAGGGAATGGCAAAACAGTTTTGTAATATTTTATGATTATAAGTTCCATTTTTTTTTTAAACATGACTCCCGCGGAATGTTACAAGCCCTGAGTTGCGGGGGACTTAACAACATACAAGTCACGGACACAAAATACACCCAGACTTGGAACAACAATTTGTAGATCGCACAATGGTGTCACGTGTGGGAATCAAACCCACGACCTCTCGTGTAGCAGTTGGACATACTCCCACCGCGCCGGAGAGGCAGTCATTATTGTATGTATTTATGCATTTAACATTTGAATTTATATCCTCAGCTTACTCAAGAAAATCAACTGCTCTTACTCTGGATCTCTTACTGTGGGCTCGTCTATGATATACCCCTATAAAACGCGCTCGTCATACCCCTATGTTACATGTCCCACGCCATTTTACCAACTCTGCCAAAAATTGCGTATTAACAAGGATTGCTCGAACATACAATACATCATTTCATCAAGTAGATCTATTTAGCTTTTCTAAATCCTCATTCAAGACACTAATTGTCACAAATATTAGGAATGATAAAAAATAAATCTCCTCATCACCTCATCTCCATTTTTTCATTGTGTAGTTCCATTGTGTTCATTATATAATTTCATTACTTTCTCTCTTTCTGTTTTTACAATTATAATAACTAATAACTTTATTTTTACAGAATGTTAAAGTGATATAAAATGTTTGTTATTTCGTTCGTACTACCTACACAATAATTGTAATTTAAGGGAAACCTATAATTGGCCTAACTACGACGTTTTAATTTATTCTTTTGTACATATTTTGTAATGCTGTTGGTTTTTTCTTAATAAATAAATAAATAAATGATATTTGATGTTAACATTCAAAATTTTGCCTGGAGCCTACAGGTTAGTACATATACATATAGAAAAAATATAGTGACGTGTGTTTATAAAAACAATGACGGAAGCATTCCCTCGAAATGCCCATAAACATTTTTTTAAAGTATGGTCAAAATCCGTAAGAATTTTACACAATTTATAAGTTGGTGGAACCTGTGATGTATCTAATGAAAGATTATATAGAGTTAGAGAGTAGATAATAGTAGTAGATAATAGAGAAGTAGTGGATAACAGAAAACTACTTTACAGTACAAGTAGCAAAACACAGGGGTGAGAAAATAAGCCTAATTAAAAATAAGAACAGTGGACCTGTGCATTTACAATAGTTAATATAGAAAAGAAGGCAGAGTTTAAAGAGTTATTAATTGAGGGTGCCGGTAGGTATGTAGCGGCAGGTGTGTGTAGCGATGCACTCTCAGAGCGCAGCGTTGAGTCGTGCACTTCGGGTGCGGCACAGGGTCGCAGAAATGCACTTCGGGTGGGGCGCTGAGTCGCAGTAATGCACTTCGGGTGCATTCCAATGAAATATTCACAAGCAATATAAATTAAGGATTCTAGTAATAATAAGTGCAGTCTTGCATTATTGAGACAATAATAATGCTCGATCTTGATAAATCTGGTAGATACATTCATCTGCCTATTGGTCTAGTGGTTAAGACCCTGACTGCTAAGCCGGAAGTCGTGGGTTCGATCGCCACCCAGGATCAAACTTTGTATGATGAACACGATAGTTATTTTGTGTCTGGGTTTTATTTATCTAAAATATGTATATAGAATATGTATTTAGAAACATTTAAGTATGTTTATCAGTTGTCTGGTTTCCATAGTACCTACAAGGTCTGCTTAGGTTGTGTTGTGTGAGTTTTCGTAAATATTATTATTGTATGAATTACTTTTAATATAACCTATGACTTTATTCAGTAACGTGTTAATTAAATAATCCAAAATATAACATCTGGTGGACACATTCTCGAAACATAATTTCCACTTAAAAAAATTAATTATCGTAACATTCTTCTATAACCAATACGGCGGGCGGTAATGGGTTAAAACAATAATAACACACGTTATGTGAAAAGTTTGAAAGTTTAGAGTTCTTTACCTATTTCACCCGGTATTTTATAAAATTCTTACAACTCACCTCTGATCCCAATTTTTTTAATTTTTCATGATCTCTCCAATCCACCATTATGGTCGCAAAAACGAAAAATGTGGAACGCTTTACGTACATTTTGCGTGTAAGGATCACACGCAAAATGGTGAAAGGTTCCACATTTCTATAAAGCTGTAATTTGGCATACGAGCTCATATTATTTACTATGATAAAGAGTCAAAATAAAATCTTATCTATTATTTTAAGACAAGGCGTTCCTGTTACTTGTGGTTATTGTTTGTGATGTTGCATTTTGATAGAGTATAGGACTAAATGCTTATTTAAAAAAGAAGTTATGAAGAAGGCTGGGGGCGCTAGTGCCAACAAGTAGCACCGGTACCGTGTATTTTAAAGAATGCACTTCGGATGCGGCGCGTAGTCGCAGGAATGCACTTCGGGTGCGGCGCAGAGTCGCAGTAATGCACTTCCGGTGTGGCGCAGAGTCGCAGTAATGCCCTTCGGGTGCATTCCCATGAAATGTTCACAATCAATATAAATAAAGGATTCTTGTAATATTAAGTGCAGTCTTGCATTATTGAGACAATAATAATGTTTGATCTTGATAAATCTGGTAGATACATTCCCATAAAATGTTCACAACCAGCTTGACTAACTTGACTGGCCTATTGGTTTAGTGGTTAATGACCCTGAATGCTAAGCCGGTTGTGGGTTAGATCCCCACCCAGGATAAAACATTATGTGATGAACACGATAGTTTATTTTACGTCTGGGTTTTTTATTATCTAAAATATGTATGTATTTTGAAATATTTAAGTGACATGCGATCTATTACTATGTATATAAGCCGGTAAGAAGCTATCGAGGTATCCTTAAATAACTCTGTACCTACCAAAAGTTAATTACATTTTATTAGGTAAATCTAGGTGGGACCAAATTTTCCTGTTTTTGAGCACATAATTAAGTGTACGGGGATATTGAGAGTTATCTTTCTACGAAACGGTAATATTTAGTGTAACTGGGGCTGTCCAGTATGTAATTATATAAATAAACGGGATAATATTAGCGCAAGTGCTTTGTAGGTTGTAAATGATTACCTAAAGGAAATCTAGTGAAG
This sequence comes from Herminia tarsipennalis, assembly GCA_945859575.2. Taxonomy (NCBI): domain Eukaryota; kingdom Metazoa; phylum Arthropoda; class Insecta; order Lepidoptera; family Erebidae; genus Herminia; species Herminia tarsipennalis. The sequence continues at coordinate 18,305,832 of OX243854.2, read as the reverse complement.
AGGTCAGGCAATGGAAGATCGTGCCCAGCACAGACGAAAACCTCACCATGCACTCTCTGTACAAGCAGACTGATTGGATATGTCAACGTCCCTCAGCCCAGTGGTCTCGTAGAGTAGTCTAAGTTCAAGGCACGGAGGTCTGTCCAAGTAGAACGCTATGCAGCAATACGTTGTTACGGCCGCCAAACTTAAAGCTTAGGATAGTATTTATTTACGTTAATCGATTCATTGTTTACATATGTAATTTAATAATAATAATAAATTTAATTACTGGTGATTATAGAACACCACCTTGCTTTTATTCGCAATCAGCTAAACATCAGAATAGGTAACCGTCTTTTAATATAAAAATTAGATATACTTCGCGACTGTTCAGTCGATCCGTGACCACGATCGGTGCAATTCGATCGAAACTTCGGATAAATAAAAGGTACGAAAGCTTTAAATAATTCAAGCGATTAAGTCCCGAAATATATCTAATATGTATAAAAAACGCGAAAGTTTTTATTAAACCTATTATTTTTTAATATAAATTACTGATATGTTTATTCATACCAAATTAAAGCTTTCTAAGGGTCTATGAGCTAACCTGGGGACTGAGGGACGTATGGACATACCGAAACCGAAACCGAATAGGGTTTCTTGTTTACTACGGAACCCTAAAAAGTATTACTATCAAATTTGTTAACCCCTCCAGTTAAGTCAATAGGTTCACGTTGTTAGGATAATGGGTAGGAATTGAGATCGACCGCTCATTGCGAGTCCGATACTTTAACCACTTAAGGACTTACAGTACGACTTAGTATGGAGGGCGCGGGTACTTGGAAATCAAACACAGTAAAGTAATTCCTTTGTTTAAAGTCGGGTCAAAAGGTGACTTTTGTAACTTTAGATCTATTTCATATCTACACGCTATTAGTATTTTTTTTTAAAAAAGCCAAACTTATGTGGTTAGACACACTTTAATTCTAATGATCTACTGGATGGTGAACAATATGGTTTCAGCAAACTGTGGGAAACTCTGCGAGAAACATCTCAAAGGGACATCGAAGATATCAACAAAAGGTTGCTTGAGCAAGGAAACATGAGATCCTCCCAAAACAGTTGCCTCTCATGATCTTGGTTGGGAATGCGGCTACCGCAACTGCGTGTGGACCCTAAGAAAATACTAAGAGCGACATCACGTGAAAAGACAGATCTCTGAAGACATCAGACGTCCAGGTATCGAAGAAGGCTCGAATCAGTAGGCTTACTCTCTTTCTTTAAAACAAAATTCATGAATTCCCGTTTACTTAAATTTTTAAATTTATGGGGACTATTCTTATTAATTTTTGGATAAGCACTAGAAGTTCCAACCTATGGATATAAACCTATGGACGATTTTTTGGCACGAGTGGATTCAATTAATGTTTCCGGATCTGTGTATTACCACCTCTGCCATCCAGGCAGAGACAGGATCAGCCAACGGCCACAACAGCGGCAGCGGATAACATCGCATTAAATTTTGATGACCAAATTTATTTTTAACTAGCTGTGCCCGCGACCCCTTTTTCCCATTTTTAAAAAAAAAGAAAAAAGCATGCCCTAGTAACATACCAATCGGCTTTATTATCTGTTTATTTTACTTAGTAACGTCCCGGCCCGGTTGTCAATCTCAATTTTGTGACTGGTACATGTATGTTTAGGGTATTCCGAACACGTTTCTTGTACAGTAATTAAGAACAAAAACATGGTTTATTTAACGTAAACTAACTAATATGTTTGTTGCTAGTGCATACTTTTTGTACATTCAAGTTCTTCTCTTTGTGACGCTATCAATGTCAATCAATATAGGCATAGATCTTGTCGAAACAAGAAATTTGAATGACCCCATAATAAAAAAAATCAGTTAGAAAGATGTTTCATCATCATCATCATCAATATAAATCGTCGTGATTATCGTCGCCATCTTATTTATTATGTTCTTAAAATTCATTATTGCCGTCACCAACACCATAATCATCTTTATCATCAAAAATCATCATCATCAAACAACACTATCATCACATTAATTAAGAATACATCAAATTGTGTTTACATCAACATAACTATTATTTCACAATAATTAAGACAATCATCCTCCCTCCTCCGGAATCTCCTTTTACTTTATTATTGACCAACAAAATACCTACTCTTAGCACAAAAGTAGTTAAGATGTTATATCTATTACTACTATTAGTACGTAAAGGGTCTAAGGTTGACTTTTTAATACAGACAGGAGGCCATGCACCTCTCGTATAATGACAGATCTAGGAACCACATATTTTTTTAAATGATCGAAAACGGTCACATTTCGGTGAGATGAAAGTGGTCACGTTGCTTTACCTCGCAGATATCTCGATCTACTCACTTGCACTGGCCGTAGTCACGGTTCACATCGATCGATATTTCGTATCTGTCGTGAAATAAACTAGATATGACTAAATATCTCGTATTTAATGTAATATAATTAAATCTATAGTTTTATATCTTTAAATATACTCTGTAGTATGTTTTATTTATTGAATAAAATCCTCATATATCCTTAAAAAAGTGGGACAAATATTTCAATGTATCTTTAGTGTAATATTTAACAAACTTGGAGACAAATAGTTCGCTCAAATGACTGGGGTTTTGTAAAAAACAGACTTTTGTGTCTGGATAATACCTAAATAGAAATAAATCATACTGTGGGTTGAGTCGGGGTAGCAAGAATACTAGTTTAATAAGTACATTTTCAAAATAGGGTTTTTACTACATGATAGTACGATGGCATACTTAACTTATAACATATAATATATATGTATTGAGGAAATTATGTTTGATATAGATACTTTTGTAGAAACCCACAGACTTTTGATCATTGAAATCAACATACATCATACACATTATAAGTTTCCCTATTCTTATATTTATTTGATATATGTATATACAGAGTGTAACAGAAAGTGTGGTCGAATTTTAGCTGCGGATAAGGTATGTTATCAGTATTGCACCTACCATGGTGCCATAGCTTGTTGCATTATCATTACATCGTTATAGCATATTGTTTTTGTCAAAATTCAGTAGTGAAAGACTTATGGCATATAAGTTATAACCTCCCCTGATACAAAATTGGATTGGATTGTTATGGCATAAAACTTATTAAGACAATGTTTTTTAATTAATAACCTTTTTACCACGGCTGGTCGCTGGTCGCGCGGCATTCAATTTAACGCCGCGGCCAATGGTGGCCGCTAAGTGCGAAGGGGCTCAAAGCGATTGCTAATAAAATCCAGAACTCACTAGCCGCCGCGGCCATGGTCGCCAGTACGTAGGTGCTCTAACGTATGACATCATTACAGATAACTTCCTACCGACCTATATAAAGTAAAGGAGCGCAGCTCATAACATTCATTTATCAAGACGAGCAGAACAGCAGACCTACATAAGTAAGTTTTTTATTTTTATTTACTTAACACATTTTTACCTGCGGTGTGTGATTTTTTATATATTTAGGTAAGAGTACATACCATTTTGATGTAATAACACTTCCTAATAAAATATTAGTCATTCTCATCTATACATCTATTCAAATAAACGAAATTGAAGTGTCTGTTTGTAATATGGAAATAGCAGTGTTTTATTAATTGCATAAGAAAGTATACACGGTACTTTTAATAATAAATACTGTTGTTAATATTTTTGTCTGTCTATTTGTGTGTTAGTCTGTCTCTCTATTTGTTCCGGCTAATTTCCCAAACGGCTAGACGGATTTTGACCGGACTATCACTGTCAGAGTGATGATGATGTAAGAGGTAACTTAGGCTACTTTTTATCATCATGCTAACGTCTATAGGGAGTGAGCGGCACTGCCACTTGGAACCTGGGAAACCGACTCCTTTGGGAATGCCTACATCATGGGCAGATCCACGGTTTGATTCTGGGGGTAGAAGGGAGAATCACAAGAGACATGGCATGGCACAATCATCGGTTGTCGGTCAGTTTCTCTGCTAGAGTCAGCTATTTTAACACCGGCCCTAAATAATAATTGTAACCATCTGTTTCAGATCATGTCAGAAAAGATTGTATATGGGACCAACATGGCCGCCACGGTACCTGGCCGCCGGATCGAAATTAAAGGCAGTACATCACTGAGCAGTACAAGGTAAGATTTCGAAGAGGTTTTATAGTACGAGATCCGGTCTAAGAAATATATTATACCCTCATCTATTATTTGATTCTAACATAAATTATAATTAAGATAGATATTGTCTAGATTGATCAATCACAAATGGGTTGCGTATCTAAATCACGTGCTAATAAGGTGCATCAAAACCTAAAGGATACTTCCTGTTGATCTAAAATTATGAATTCATATTTCCTAAAAGCTATGACATAAAACACAAATAATGGAAAATAACTCAAAAACCATTAAATTTTAGTGTCATTATATGAAAAAACAAGTTTTATTTTTTATTTTTTTTTTTCCAAATACTGTTAAATAAGGAACAAAAAAAAAACAATTAATTAACAGACCTAATGTATGTGTATAATAATAACTAGCTGTACCGCGCAACATCGTCTGCGTAAATTTTCCCCGTTATTGCTGCTCCGCTCCTATTGGTCGTAGCGTGATGTTATAAAGCCTATAGGCTTCCTTGATAAATAGTCTATTCAACAGTGAAAAAAAATATCAATTCGGATAAGTAGTTCCTGCGATTACCGCGTTCAAACAAACAAATAAACTCTTCAACTTTATAACATTAGTATAGATGACCGTTTACAACATTAGCACGTGATTTTTGCTATATAAACATTATAATCTTTGTTAGTATCAAATAACAGACGAGCGTATAATTTTCTTGTCTTTGTTTAAAAACGGTTACCCATCTATGGACCTGCCACCGGCAGTGACATTGAGCTACCGGCTCCTCACGTGATATTTTTTACAGGTTTACTATATATTTGCAAAAAGGCGAGATGGCAGACACTATTCCCCTCTTCATGAGTGTGAGGTTCCCGGATGATTGCATCGTGAGGAACACCTGCAATGCTGGTGTCTGGGGGAAGGAGGAGAGCGTGGGGGGAATGCCGTTGGTCAAAGGACAAGAATTCCAGATCACGATACTCTGCACTTTGGATAAATTTAAGGTTGGTTTTGGCAGGTCTTCATCGCTTACCTATATTTCTTCTTTAGCAGGCCAAGTCTCCACCCTCAAACAAAGGTCTAGTTTCCTTAGAGTGCCAAGACCAATACATAATCTAACTTCTGCCACCAAATTCCAATTCTAAATCTGGTTTCACCACTGTTTAGGGACCGCAATCATTTCCTGATCGCGCTGTACTGCACGCCGGGAAACTTCAAGATTGATTCTGCCAAGCTTTCATTGTTAACATACTCATACTCTCGTGAATCCAGGAGGGTAGAGAGCACTCGGGCTCAGTCTGCTGTAATTTTTGTAAGTTGATGCTCACACCATAGGAGGCTCGCACTGCTTGCGTGATTTTCATGGTTTTATGGTTGCAGCACCTTACTGGCATAATTATATAAATACAAATATATTCTAAAAAGTGGCATTTAAAAAAAGTGTCTATGAGTGTTTATTGCCAAGCTCCTTTGTTACGGCTTTACTCTAGCAAACTTCGCCTTTAATGTAGAATCATTCTATTCCAAATTTAGTTTGACATTCATAAGCGTTGCATTTTGTAACCTAAGTGAATAAAGTACTTTGCCTTTTGACTTTTATGCTGACCATCCCTCATTATGCGTGCGAACATTCCTACAATGTATGAATTCGTACATTAGACCACGTCGAACCACTTTGTTCGGAAGGCGTTCCGAAAATTCGGGTATGTGAGCTATGTCTATGGGAGAGTGCGTCGAACGGGAAGTGCATCTATAAAGTCTACCTTCTGTACTCACTTTTGGCTCCATCTGTGAGGGAGGGGGTACAATTGGTGCAATTGAAATATTAAAGTTTCAACCTTCAAGCCCCCTACAATTATGGAGAACGGACAGTACCTACTCGGCTGAGACGAAATTATTTTTCTTTCTTATTACAGATAACAGTCAACGGCCAACACTTCTGTGATTACGAACATCGTCTTCCATTCCATTTCATCAATTATTTGCAAATCAAAGGTGAAGTCAAAATCGAGGACGTCATTATTGGTCAAACTCCGACTTATTAGCAGCCCTGATGCAGATTCTACCAAAGCTTTCAGCGTCATCGTCTTCCTGCCCTTTATACCAATAGCGAGCCCAGAGAAGACGGTTGATTTTGGAACACTTCTAAAAAACGCCATCTCTGTACTCACTCTCTTAAACAAACAAACCTACCTCGAAATTAATGCAGAGTCTCATTTAAATCAGGACTCACCACTCCCTCAAATAAATCCCAGGAACTTACTTAAACTGAATCATAAATTAATATTACAATCTTTACTTAGTATAAAACGCTGTCTGTCCATGCGTGTACTGATACCTGTTGTATTCATACAAAAAGCTCGATAAAAATAAACTAAAAAAATAATGTTTTATTTTTTATACTTTGTCTCTTAACTTATGTCGGTTATGGCAATGAGGTTTTATATTTAGAGGCTAAGGAAACTGTACGAAAAAATGGTAACGTAAAATAACACATCTATAGCTAGTTACCTATGTGTACACATACTCCGCCTACACACTAGATGGCATTTTATTTGTATACTTCGAGTTTGCATTGGGTTATGGCAACCAATCTCATCAGAGATGACAACTACGCCGGTAATACTATAGTGCACAAGTTTGTGCGCAGATACAAATGCACTCTCTATTATTTTACTCTCTTAGTCCCAGGAGACACAATACCGCCACAACCGGAGAGAGATTAGGCACAGAACCGACGGTCTAACGTGTTCTATCTAAGACACACGGAGAGGAGGGACTTTTTTTTAATTGGCCATCCACCTATGGACCGACATTGGTAATTATGCTTAATTTAGCAGAATTCACGGTTTGTACGGCAGATAGATAATTTAGGTTTGTTTCATTCTCTTCATTTCAAGACAAAAATGGGCTTGTATTTGAAGAATTTCCATTTTAATGATGACTAGAGAGCCGAACTTTTGAATTAGATTAGTCTAGAAATCGTAGCTCGTGGCAAGGTAATGTGGGATTCAAATATATTATTTGTAGGTTCAATTTCATTTAAGTGGTTATTTTTAGTTAAGGTCATAAAATTATATAACAAGTGGTAATTGAGGGGTCAAAACTCGCTCCAAATTGCGAAAAGAAAGAGACACAGTACACATGTACCCCCCCCCCCTCCTTCCTTTTTTAAAATAAGATCTGAGTGTAGTTGCTGGGTAACACTTTATTTGTTAACTTAAGGAAAGATTACGAGAAAAGATACGAGTAGATAGTGCCTTGCACCCTCGCTGTCCCGTCTTGGCGGGGTGTCCCCTGATGTTATACCTACACCTGAGGTTTTAATTATTTCTGCAATTTAATTCGGACGTACTGTGAATTTATACAAACATTTTAAATGTTTACTCTGGAAATTGATTGTAATGTGACACATACTAATAAAGCGATTGACTTTTTGGTCAGGTTATCCAAGTCTAACAATAATTAGGAAACAAGTAAGATACCTACATTAAAGATAGTACTGACAACGGATCCCAAGTCTCGTTATCGATATTTATTCATACGTAAAAATGGTGATCTTAATTTATAGATCTTTTTAAATAAGCTAACAGCTATGTCATCAGATTCAATATCGACGCAACAGTAGAAGCGACAAGGCTCACAGTCACAGATAGCTGTTCAAGGTTCTGACTGGTTCTTCTGGTTTGACTTTTGTCAATTATTTTTGTATGAAAATATCAAATATTAGTTGTTGAAGCCCGATATAAGTCGGCAGTGTTAATTTTACAATAATACGATTTTTTTTTTATCAGTAAGCGTAGGTACTGTTGGCGAATTATGCTATTTTGGCAGAGAAAAGCATTATATTTGTAGAGAAAGGAGGAACTAACGAAATACGAACGAAATGTTAATAGAGAACCTAAATGTACATTTTTTTCTTTTTTTTTTATCAAGTTTATTTTTTTAAATGCTCTTTTTTAGATTTTAATATTCATACTTGCAGTCAATACAGCAGGGAATTGTTGTATACTTTTTAAATTACTTTTGTGCCTATTTAGCCAAACTGCTATAATAACAATATCATTAATAAGACAGGATTCCTAGAACAAATTTTGAAATGACAGTACCAAGCTGGAATTGTCATGGTAGCTTCGTTAGGTCGAGACGCCTAAAATTAAGTCTACGACAAATTTATATAGTGGTCGTTTACCGTGTTTGGATAAAACATATTATGTCGAATGGGTGAAGGTACAAAGTTGACTACTAACAACTATTTCTTTACTTCAATCTTTAGGTCATTTCTAAATGTACGGTGTATGTGTATCAAACGTCTTGCACTATAAAAGGTTTCTATATTTATGTAATTTACGGCTGTTGACCTTATGAGTTATAATTATATAAATAAATAAAATGAAATTTTTTATTTGTTTTTTACCTTTAATTACTATAACAACCTAATAATAACCATTTATTTTAGGCTTTATTAAGGCCCATATTATGCAAATCTATATCTATATTCTATATCTATAAAACAAAGTCGTGTTAGTTACACAAGAACTCAAGAACGGATGGTAGAATTTTTGTTTTTTTTATTTGTCTTGGTCCGGAATAGAATAATAAAAATAATAATTGAAAATGGTCAAATAATAAAATTAAAGAAAAAAATATTCTCATACAAAATGTTCATTAATTTCCTGCCTGTCAAACATTTAATGTTTATTCTGTCGATACGATAAACTCTCCCCTCATAAAATAAAGAACATATCTAATTAAAAGTTTCGGAATTGACAAGATATATCCACATTATTCGGATAATCGCGTAAAATACCTAGTGTTAGTAAAAAAAAAATATTGACTTATTTATTGATTGTTAAATAATATAATTAAGCGTGCGTTTGAATAAGTTCATGACCTCCTTTGGTGATGTTCAAAAACAATAAAACTCTGTTTTAGAAAATGGAGATTAGTTGAAATGATTTTTTGAACTGATTAGTTGGAGCGGTTTTTATCATTATCGTAGGCTCATGGCACAGATTGGTGGGATACTCTTACAAACAACGGTCACTCATGCACCTATTAATTTAATAAGGAATGTTGTTTTACCTTGCTGAATTCTCAGATTACTAGGCCGCCAATGAGCCACGACTCACGAATCCCTTCGAAATCGGACTAATATTTTATAGCTGTAGAATTTGTTTGTTTAATTGTTTGTTTGGTTGAACGCAATAATCTGTAGAACTACTGATTCGAATTAAAAATTATTTTAGTGTTGGATAACCCATTTATCAAGGAAGGCTATAGGCTACATAACATCACGCTACGACTAATAGTAGGTGGGAATCAATAAAAAAATTACGCATACGAAGTTGCGCGGGTCAGTTAGTTACAAATATAAAACTCTTATGAGAGCGTAGGACTATACACTAGCACCACTCCTTAAAAAAAATATTATCTAGTGACAGGCGTGGATCCAACCCCCCAAAAAAGGTTGTTGGGCACCTGCATTCGAAAATCGGCCAATTGTGAATTGGGCTACCTGCTTGCTGTCGACTAATCAGAATAGTCTTATTTCGGAGATTTATTTAGAGCGCCATGCAGAGTGTGTCCAATGTTTTAGGTAGGTGGGCACTTTATCTAATTTACGGAAGTGTATTGTGAGTGATCAGTGAAATCTGTGAACTCTTGATGATATATATGATCTCTAATTAAAGTAGAGTTAGATGTTTAGGAATTTATTTCGAAATTTAGATTTATTGAAAAAACACTTTATAACAACAATTATTACCGACTTGAAAATTAATTACAAGGCAACTAAAAAGCAAAAAATAATATACCTAGAACAACCAAAACAAATTAAACATTTCGAAGTTAGTGCCATGAAATAGTAGTATGTTTTATTCGGCACCAACTTCAAAATCTTTAATTTGTTTTCATTTCGATTCGAATTGAGAACCCTCCTCTTTTTTGAAGTCGGTTGATTATTATAAAGAGTTTGTTTTGATATATGATTTGAAATGTGTATTAAACGGGGGTTTATAATTAATATGTATTTAGATATGAGGTAGGTAGGGATTATATTATGGGTTATTATGATGTTATTTAAAAAAAAAAGTCATACTGTGCAGTCGTGTTATATTTTACTCCGTTAATTTTATTTCTAAAAAGTAGTAAATAGTGTAGTTTGAACTGTGGTTTATGTTTGACTTTATTATTATCAATTATTGGTGCCGTTATTCTATGTTATTCGTTAAAAACTACAGTTTTCGCATATTAAAATTTAAAGAAACAAGTGCATTGTGGTGGTGAATGTAAAACTCTAAACCAAAATATATAAATCTACCGACTTCTCACAACTTGTAACATCTTCCAAAGTGAGCAACAATTTCGCCAAAGTGTCCTAATACTAGCGCTGTCCGGTGCGCTTGCAGTTGGTAATGGGTTCGAACCTCAGATCTGCATTGGCTTTTTGGAATTGTTTCTGCTAGTGGACAAACTTTATTTATTCATAATGTCGAACTGCGACGCATGAGGAAGTCAGGTACAAAAAATAGAACTGATGTCTTGTTCGAACTGCGGGAACAAATGTTTTTTTTTTTTCTAAAACGACTCTTCTTTGACACTTGCGATATGAACATGCAGCTGCCTTCCGTTTCATAGATATTGTGTTATATTTGTAAAATTATTTTTGGTTTCTAATTAGGTTTAAATGGACAATGTACACAGAAATAAAACAATAATCATAATAAAAACCATTTTCAAATCAATTACTACGAATAAAATAAATTTCAAGTTTGATTTCAACACAAACATTTTAACCAAGTTTTAGGTCCCATAACACGAAATGTATGAATGCAACGATGCCAGCTCGCTGTCGAGTAAACCTTTGGGTAATTATCCTGCTGATACAACTAAGACATTGATGATAGTGAAACACAATGTGAGTTATCCAAAAGATTTATCTTCCAGATCATTTATGTGTCGTGTAACAATTTAGCACTTTATCAGTACATTGTGAAACAGACCCTAAGCAAAACGGCGCGTTTATCTTGGAATTGTCCTAACTGTGTGGAAAGTAGGGGTGACCAATCAGAAGATGAGGACGGCGGTGACAGCGATATTCGCCTTATTATCAGACAAGAAATCTGAAATACAATGCGGTCGGAAGTTATAAGCATGATTTGCGAAATTCGAAGGGAAATGGATGACTTGAGAAAACAAATAGAGGAGTTAAAGTCATCGGGTTCCTTTGGTAATAAAAAGAAATGTGTTCCAGATGGCAATACAAATCTATAATAAGCTCCCTAATTCGTTTAAATATCTACCAACAAATCCATTTAAAACAAAACTACGCGAATGGTTATTAGAACACTGCTTCTATTCAATTAATGAGTACCTGGAAATGAATGTTTCAAATTAATTAACTAACTGTATGTGACGACAAAGAGAATTTTAGCTGTATTATTAATTTAGGTATTAGTATTATTATTATCAAGACATTCAATATTACAATTTTTTTTATTTTATTTTTTATTAATTTAATATAATTTAATGTGACATCTTATCAATTTTTGTATTTAATTATTTTATCAAATGTCAATTTCATTTCGTGTTATTGTTATTTTATTAATATTTGTACACCTAACGGTAAGGCATAAGGAACAGAATGTAATTGTATAAAAAAACCACAAATGTAATTTTACATGTAATTTTACCTATGTCTAACAAATAAATAATTCTTATTCTTATTCTTATTGATATCTCTCAGTACAACGAATTGAAAGATAAATTTCGTTGTCTGCAGAAGGAAAATATAGATCTTCTTTCGCAAAACACCCTTATGCATGGATCAATTATGAAGCTAACAAACCAAATTAATTACTTGGATCAGAATGCACGTGACTCCAACTTAGAGATTCATGGCCTGCCTGAAAATAAAAGCGAAACACTACCCAACGTGATATTGCAACTATCTAAAGCTGTGTCATATGGTTTAAAAGATAGTGACATAATGAAGTCAGAATCAGTCAGAATCCTGCCCACGTGCGGTGATACTTAAGTTATGCAGTCCTAGATGTCGTGACGAACTATATTCAGCAATTACCAGATACAACAAATCTCACAATAGAGACGCCAAACTAAACACGTCTCTTTTGGGCTACAGCGGGGACAAACAGCCTATATACGTATCTGAACATCTGTCTCCTATATACAAATCATTACATGTTGCCGTTAGACTTAAAGCTAAAGAGAATAATTATAAGTTTTTTTGTTTATTTTATGTACGTAAAGACGAAAATTCGGGTAGTATATTAATCAAGGATAAACAATGCCTAGATAAAATTGTCTGATTTCATGTAACCACTGTTCTGAATGCTACGTATATGAAATGTATTTTTTATTAAAACTATGCATCTATCTATTTTCTATCAGAATGTTAGGGGAATGAAAACTAAGTCTCGGGACATTTACCTTTCAATAATGAACTCTGAGTACGATATCATATGATTCAAACTAAGTATATACACACATCAAAAGTGTCTAGGGATCAAGCATTTTTATGCGGATTTCTTGAGATTGAGATGTGGCTTTGTAATAAATTTATGATTTTATAAATTTATATGGATCCTTTTTGGTGCATTTCATAATTTGAATCAGGAACTGTGAATCAAATTCGAGTAAAAGATGAAAATCAGCTGTCAATATTTTCCCTATAAAAACATACAACGCATTGAAGACATTATTAGTGCTACTGTTTCCCTACTACTGATTAAAACCAACGTTATTATGGAGCGGCGACGTCATTTAAGCAGGGAAGAAATGCTCAGAGCCGTGGGAATGATAGAAGCTGGTTCCCGGCAACGTACTGTGGCTTTAGCTCTGAATACAAGTCAGAGTGTTATCAGTCGACTTTGGACACGTTACCGAAGCACTGGTACCGTGGCTGAGCGCCATGGAGGACGGTATCGCTGCACCACACGGAGACAAGACCGATACATTCAAATCTTAACTCGAAGAGGTCCAACAATAACCGCCATGATGTTAGCCGTGAGGCTTCATCACTCTTCAGGGAACTTAATTAGCGACCAAACAGTCAGAAACGGCTTGCATGAAGTGAACCTTCATTCCCGAAGACCGCTACGGGTACCACCTATAGCAATGCACAATCGTAGGATTCGATATCAATGGGCTCTTGAACACAGAAATTGGGCAGAAGAACAATGGCGTTTCGTGTGCTTTTCTGATGAGTCTCGTTTTGGTATGAGACCGGATACAAGACGTATACGACACTGGAGAACCCCTGGACGCCAACAGCGATTAAAATCCTGCCAGGAAGTCCATCCTTATAGTGGTGGAACCATCATGGTATGGGCGGGTATTTGGATCGGCGGAAGAACTGAGTTGATTTGGATCAGAGGCAACCTCAACGCTCAAATTTATGCTGAGACGATTGTATCAGACGTCATCGTTCCTCTACAAGTGCAAATCGGTCCCTTATTTCAGTTAATGCATGATAATGCACGACCGCACACCGCAAGAGTTGTAAGACAGACTCTCGCCGCAGCTAACATCAATGTCCTGCCCTGGCCTGCTCAGTCGCCAGACTTGAACCCGATTGAGCATGCATGGGATATGCTACAGAGAAGAGCTCTGCCGAATATGGAGGGTATCCAGTCGCAAGAAGACCTTTTTTTGTTGTTGCAACGAACATGGGCGGCCATTCCACAGCGTGATTTGGATGAACTCATTTTGAGTATGCCAAACCGATGTTCTTGTGTTGTTAGTGTTCGCGGTAGAAACACGGATTATTAATTGTTTAAGTTACCCAATAAAATTTTAAAGAAAACTGTTATTTCAGTCTTTTTTTCGAACTTTAATGTTAGTGGTTCAAATGTCAAAAATCCCTTTATTAGGAAAATGGCAAATTTCTTTATTAATGCAAAGGTGACTTGGTTTATCGTTACTGTGACAAACGAAAACACTTTATTTGATGAATCCTTAAAGAAATAAAAAAAAAAAAATCAATTAGGAGAAAAGTTATTGCAAAAATATATGTTGATCCCTAGACACTTTTGATGTGTGTATTTCCTCTATAACGTTAAATCTATGCACTTATATGTACACTAACCCTATCTATTTCTTGTATTTTGTTTCTATCCATCCAAAGTATGCCTGGAAAAGATCGCTATCTATATCTTCTATACATCTATACTTATAATAAATCTGTAGAGAGGTCAATTCTGTACATGAAATATATTTCCAAAATAACTATCAGGGGGTGATTAGGGATCGATACTGATGCCAAAAATGCAATCAGTAAAATTTTTGTCTGTCTGTCTGTCTGTCTGTATAACCGTTATAGAAACAAAAACTACTCGACGGATTTTAACGAAACTTGGTACAATTATTTTTCATACTCCTGAGTAGGTTATAGTATACTTTTCATCACGCTACAATCAATAGGAGCAGAGCAGTGACGGAAAACGGGAGAAGTTATTCCATTTTTTAAGCTTTCGTTGCGTGTGCAACCGTAATGGTTAAAGCTACACAGAAATCATGTATGACGGAAATGTTCTCCTTAAAATTATATAAAAAATATCCCACGACAGCATATGTTTATCTTTTATGGTTGACTCACAATATCACGTGTAACTCCCGATAGCTTAGTAGTTCGAAGCTTTCTGATTATATTTGTCTACTCTTACGTTTATAACACTCTCAGTCATCCCTAATTAAAAAAAATAACATAATTAACTATTCCATTAAAAATAATCATAGAAATCGGTATATAAACACCAAAGTTATACATGAAATACGCTAATAATAAGCCATCGCGCGTGAATACTGAATCATGCTATCTATCTATATCTATACATATAATAAAATTGTAAATTTCACGTGTCTGTACATGGCCGAACATAGTGAAAAAAATATTAGGAAATGTTCGAAAAGAGTATTTAAACACATTCCTACATTTTTAGAAATGTCTGTGTGTCTGTCTGTTTGTTTGAACACGCATCACGCAATAACTATTGGACAGATTCGGTTGAAATTTTGTATGTGTATTCTAATAAGTCTGGATTAACATATAGGCTATAATTTGTCACGCTATTTCCCATAGGAGCTAAGCAATGACGGATAATGTCTGTAGCTATTTATCGTTATAAAACAATAACTACTTGACGGATCTTCATGAAAATTTGCAGTTTTATTGTAAATACTATAGGTCATTACTTGCACTATGAATCATTATGCTATCGTCTATGGGGAGTGAGCAGCAACGTATGTTTTGTCGAACCATTATGGTTTTTCACAACTTTTTCCACAATAAGACATTATTTACAATTGTAACCCATGGAAACAATAACTTCACGCTAAAACTATTAGGAGCTAAACACAACATTTTCAATTTTCTTAAGATCAGCTATTTTAACCGTGTTTGCATCAGCTGAGGTGGTCTATTGGCACAAGTAGCGGTATTAAACAAGCGAGGTCGGAGGATCGACTCCCTAATTGCGAGTCTCTTTTTGTGTTGTGTTAAAATTATTTTTATTCTTTTTTTTAAGTATTTTTCTAAATGTATACTTATTTATACAAGCTTTTATTTTCGACTTTAAGATGTTTACTTTGTTTAACAAATTTTCATATTAATAATCACTTCCAATAGGCACCTTTATCATTGTTTTGCATGAATAGTGATTATGTTATAAATGTAGAAATGAAAAACAATATTACATTACAAATAAACAGTAATTACTTGATATTTTCTAGAATTTATAAATGTTAATTGCTTAAAAAAAATGAAAGATTAAGTCCGCGTTACATCAAAATAAAACACGTGGCGCCATCTGTGATTCGATTTCTTCTGAGTGCCAAAATTGCTTACCTATAAATGTTAATTAACTTTCGCGATTTGTACACATTATGAAAATATATGTATTACGGGTCTTGATCGCGTGAATAATTTAAGGTTAAATACCTTGCTTACCTACGTTTAATATGCATGATAGTTTAATATAAAATCATCAAGTATAAAAATAAACTTATTCAATTTTGAAAATAGATGGCGTTTAAATACAAATTAAAAAGAATCAGGAAAATTGATTAAAAAAAAAACTGAAATTCTTACGTAGAGGAATATGAATATATGATGATCTTAATTTGCGACAGGTTGACACACCTATTTTTAAATTCACCAATGTAGACATTATAAAATAATATTTTAATCTTCTAAAGTGAGTGATAAAAAATATTGAAATAAGTTTAGAAATAGTATTTAAACACAAAAAAAGATATCTGAGTAGGGTAACCTGGTCTAGGAGTACGCACTTAAGGTTCAAAATATTTCAAAAAAACAAAATTCAAGTCTAGGAAATCAACTTGGCATTTATTACTTCGATAATTTAAATGTCTCTCATAAAGTAACATAAAATATAACAAAATTATAAAATATTTCTCAAAAAAACAAAAATAATAAGAAATGGGAATTGCGTACTCTTACAAACAATATTGAGTAAGAGTACGCATCTACGTCGATAAGAGTACGCATTATTCTTTTTACTTGCAGAGTTGACAAATAAAAATTTCTTGTCCCTCATAACTAGTACAAGCCTCATGCCACCACTCGGAGCATTTTGAGCATCCAATCCAATCTTCCGAGGGAGGGTCCATGTAGATTTCTGTGCAAGCTGGACATCTCCATACCTTTTTTTTGGGCATCTTCTTTGGTACTTTAGCTGGTCTGTTGGCCTTTTTAAGAGTAGCTTTTAATAGTAGTTTTGGAACACGCTTTGGTACGTTCTTTGAGGCCAAAGACTCCTCGAGAGCCAATTTGTATGGAGACCCACTCAAAATATCTGATTTAGCTCTTTTACGGTTAGATCTTGAAAGATATTCAGCCCGTGGTAAGGGGGCTATATCTTCAACAGGTATATGAGGCGATTCCATGTTTTGTATGTGAAGACAGGCAAGTGGTGTACGCGATTTATCTGTCTCAACCAGCGGCTGACCAGATGCCTCATTTGTTGAGCATGAGGGCTTCGGAGAAAGACAGGCAAGTGGTGTACGCGATTTATGTGTCTCAACCAGCGGCTGACCAGATGCCTCATTTGTTGAGCATGAGGGCTTCGGAGAAAGACAGGCAAGTGGTGTACGCGCTCTATCTGACTCAACCAGTGGCTGACCAGATGTCTCATTCATTGAGCACGAGGGCTGCGGAGAAAGACAGATAAGTGGTGTACGTGCTCTATTTGTCTCAACCAGCGGCTGACCATATGCCTCATTCGTTGAGCACGAGGGCTGCGGAGAAAGACAGATAAGTGGTGTACGTGCTCTATTTGTCTCAACCAGCGGCTGACCAGATGTCTCATTTGTTGAACACGAGGGCTGTGGTGAATTGTCTTGAATGTTTATCCCATGCTCAACATGTTGAAGTCTCTCAATTGAATGGGAAATTTGTATCAGTGGCCTTTCAGTCACAGCGCTAGCTAAGAAATCTTCTTCTCCAAAAATGTCCGAATTAAACGGTTGAATTCCTGATATCTTGAAGGTCTGTATGGCATTAGCAGGTGTAGCTGCTTTAAGGTAAGCTGGTGTCAAAATTTGAGCAATTTGATAAACAGTTATCACACGACCGGGATGGTTGCGCATCCATTTTTCACACTCTGCTGCATAAAAAGTCTTGAGGCTGTTATGAATGCAGCGATCGAGCGGCTGAGTTTTGTGACTGCTGTGGGGTGGGATTGTCAAAGCGTGAATGTGGTTTTCTCGAAAGAAATGAACCGCGTCTAAGGTGCAGTGTGAAGTGTGATTATCAAGTATTAATAATACTGGATTGTCTTTGCTAGGCTTTGCGTGGTCTTTAAAATGAGACAACCAATCCACAAATAAAGAGCTGTTAATGTAACTCGAGTCTGACACCATTCCTATAGAAGAAGGCGGAGCTCCGTCCAAAAGCTCGGCCTTCATTCGTTTGCGAGGAAATATGAAGGCGGGTGGAATAAAATTCCCTGCAGCATTTACCGCATTTACGAGAGTCACATTGATCCCACGTTCAGCACTGGAAATCTTGTTGACGCAACGCTTCCCTTTAGTAGATAAGACTTTTGGAGCCTTATTTGGCACTGTTGAGATTCCAGTCTCATCCATATTATAAATTGCATGTGAAGGAAACTTATACGTGTCTAACAGCTTCGCCAAATTTTCAAAATAGCGGTCACATTGAGGCTTATTAAAGCCTATTGCACGAGCAATACTGGTGGAGGTTGGTGCACGTAATGACAAATCTGGGTGTCTTTTCAAGAAAAGCCTAAGCCACTCTGCACCAGCCATTTTTTTTTCCTTATTGAAACGATGTTCTAACCCATTTTTTTCAGCAAAATTATAAGCAATTTCTCGTATTTTTTGAGTGGTTAATCCATAAAACATGTTATCAACTTTTTTAATATAGTTGCACAGCTCTACCTCCATTTCTGAGGAAAAGGTTTTGGAGTATCTGCCCAAGCTTGAAGCTGGAGACGATCTCTTCAGTCTTTTTCGTAACGTGGCTTCGTGCATCCCCAATGATTTAGCAACTGCCCTCTTTGATTCGCCTGCCTCGATACGTGACTTGGCATTAAGCCACTGCTCTGAAGTACAAAGCCTTCTTTCACTTTTTCTTTGACGTCTAGACATCCTGTGTACAAAATATATAATATTACCAACATATTACATATTATACCCATTATTTATTTACCTAGAATGAGAATAAAAAAAAAATTGTGTAAGAGTACGCGCGTACTCTTAAAAGGGACGTAACTGCGTACTCATAGACACATGAGCCAAATCGTAAACAAGCGCCACGTAACGCCATCTTTGAACAGTTAACACAAATTACGCTCGCTGCATGCGACCGGTGCGTCCTTGAAAACTCAACAATCAACTTCATTTTTGCAAAATAGTTGCAGTCTAGTCCCAAAAATACGTTGAACATTGTAAAAATATTTAAGGTTTTAAGAAAAATACTTTAAACTTACGTAATTTCCGTGTTTTCGTTCGAAATTGTTTTTTTTTTTGCACAGCACTTGTTGTCACTCACGAAATCAAAATACGACTGAAGTTAGTCGCGTATCATCAACAACTTCACGATATCTGCTGTTGCGTACTCTTACCAAATGCGTACTCTTAGACCAGGTTACCCTATATCTTTTAGAAACGTTTGAATGTTGTTTGTTTGTTTAAACACGCATCACAGTACCGCGGGAATGCAATGTTTTAAAACTATTTTGCCCCCGCAAAATACAAATTATGCTTGATGACTACGTATTACGATACCATGTAGTATTAGCAACTAAAGTTGTTGAAGTTTCTGAAGTTAAATGTGATGAAAAGAAAGTAGATTTGAAATGGAGATTTATGAAATTTCGTAAAGAATTCTTTGAAACTGAAGATAAACATCTAACGCTATTAAGGAAAGCTATTTTCAACCGAGTATTGCAAAGTCAAGTAACAGTAAAGAAAAACAAAAAACCTGCAGTGGACCCAAATTTAAAGGAGCACTTGAGGGCATTCTTCAAAGATCCTTCTGCAAGCACTTTGAGCCATCTGATTGGCACACAAATTGAATATAAAGATAAGAAACTGGCATTTATTTTTAAGATAACTGAAAGTGAAAAACAGCAATTAACTAAAGTTAATTTGTCACAAAATGTCGTTGAAGAAGCAGAAGCCATCGCCGCTAAAAACATACTGTTACCTCTTGAACTAAAAGTTCCTGTTACATTTGGTAACACAGATTTAATGATATCAGAAAGACGAATTGACCACTTGACGAAAAGTATCGTCAATCTATGTGAGAAATTCGAACTTGATAATGGTCACAAAATTGTAACATTAGATGAGACTATAGAAGAAGGACTGTTACGAGTCAACGGAGGCTTAGCAGGAGCAGTTGGTAATCTACTTATTTACGACGACAACACAAAGCTACTTAAATTCATGGATGACTCCATATCCCCGAATGATAATGCCGCAATTATATTAGAGAATTTAAAGACCAATATGACAGATCTTCATGAATATAGGTTAAATGTGATACCAACTTTACCATTTCCGAAACATTCTTTCGATTGTAGCGGGACAGCGAAAGCAATTTTGCAAAAACTTATAATTTACGCACAACAAGCTGACCAGGCTGGCGTAGAAGCAAAACTGAAAAATGAACTAGAAGATTACCGCAGAAAGTGTACTTACGGACCCCATATTCAAGTTGAAACAGAGGTTTTGTTACAAACTTATCATAGGAACGTAGAATCATGGTGGATGTTAAAGAAACAGGGGCCATACCTCACAAAAAACAGCAAAATATTTGAGGAAGCATTGAATAATATAATAACTGAACCTCAAATAAGTTCGTTGAAAAACACGTTTCATATGACGAAAATGTTGAAAATTGAGCATAAGACAGAGTCCTTAGAAGCGTTTCAAGACGTTATTTGTAAAAAATATGGCTATAATGAATTTAAAATGGCTGCAAGAACTATATTTGTTACAAATGTAATTACAATGACAGCGATAAAAATAGTACAGTATTTACGATACACTGGAAACAATAATTACGCTATATTAGATTTAGATAGCATATTTAATTTATCAACTGGTAATTATTGTGCTTTAAAGGCAGAAGTTAAAAAATCAGATAAAATTATGATTATTGTGTGCGACAATTTACAGAGTTCTACCTCTTGGCTTGAAGTATACTTTAAAGAAATCGGAGAGGTGGTGCAAAACAAACAAATAATTGTCATCACAGACAACATCTTTGTTGATATGGTACGTGACGCATTTTTACCAAAAGAGGAGGAAAATAAAGTTGAAATTATTCATGAGATACATAGAATGGCCGATCTAACAAATGAATCACGAAGGAATGTTATTGAAGATGGCAATATTGTATTTGTGGGCCAGATAGCTAGCTTAAATATGCGTTTAGAGGATTTCAATCTTCATAGACATACCAACGTCCATTTTCGACCGCGATCACGTAGTGCCCATACGCGATGGGAGTGTTAAGTCTAGTCGTCTAAGGATAGCTTAGGCACCAGTCTCCTACAATACGTAAAAAAAATATCTATGTGTAATAATAGTAATAATATTCTTTATTGTATACTAATAAATACAAATACAAAATAGTTTACATTTTAAGACTTAAATGTACAATAAGCGGTCTTATCGCTAACTAGCTGTGCCCGCGACTTCGTTCGCGTGAAAGTCGGGTTTAAATTTAGGTAGTTTATGTTATGAAATAACTTCTGTGTAAATATGTTGGAAACAGTCCTGTCGGGTGAACCGCGATATGACTCAGCAGCGGAGAATCGTTCTATACTCATCTATTGATAGCTTCAACACCCAAAAGCTTTGTGAAAATAAATAAGTACCAAATACAGACTCTATGTATTCGTTAATTGTGTTTTTTGTTATTAATTTGTGTTTGTTTTCTTTTTGTCTATTGTTATTTTTATTATTTTACTGTTTTATTTATTGTTTATTTTTATCTTCTGCATGACTTTTCCTGTTAAATTATAATAATGTCTATACATGTGTCTTCTGTGTACTAAATAAAAATCGTTCTGTTCTATTCTTTTAGATAGTTAGTTTTGTGTGCGGCTTAAGAAGTGGGTTTTCTGTTGTTTTTGTTTCATTCTTTCGACGTTATACCTACTTATTACCTAATCATTTTCAATAGAATTTGTACGAAAATGTTGTTACTTCCCATGTGATCGTAAACTTGTAAAGTCTAAGTACTTAACTGTGATAG
This sequence comes from Herminia tarsipennalis, assembly GCA_945859575.2. Classification (NCBI taxonomy): domain Eukaryota; kingdom Metazoa; phylum Arthropoda; class Insecta; order Lepidoptera; family Erebidae; genus Herminia; species Herminia tarsipennalis. The sequence continues at coordinate 18,283,912 of OX243854.2, read as the reverse complement.
TTTTCCTTATTATTTTAGTATTTATACTACTACCCTGGATTTTTTCACATACCCAACATCAACCATTTAGCTGGCAAGGGGACACTTGACTCTAACAAAAATGTTACTATAAAGCCTAATATTATACACAAAGGAATCCTTAAATCTAAAAATAGTCTTCACAAACCCTAAACGTTTTTTAAAAGACCTATCTAATGATATCACACACGATGGGGTAGGTGAGAAAAAAATCACATCCCCACTTTACATATAAGAGAGGTACCCTTAAAAAAATAATGATTTTCAAGATTTTATTCTTTCACTTTATCGGCGTTAGTAATTTATTCATGCAAAGTTGCAATCTTCTAGCACTAATAGTCACTGAGCTAAGCTGCGGACGGACGGGCATAAGGGAACTCTGTTTTGCCATTTTGGTTAAAAATATAGTATTTCATATAGTGCTAGTAGTTTTTGCGTGATGCGTGTTCAAACAAACAGACAGACAGACAGACAGACAGACAGACATTTCTAAAAATGCAGCAAAGTGTTTATATTCTCTTTTCGAACATTTCCTTATATTTTTTTTCACTAAGTTCGGCCATGTACAGACACCTGAAATTTACAGTTTTATTATATACTAGCTGTGCCCGCGACTTCGTTCGCGTGGAAGTTGGGTTTATATTAAGGTAGTTTATATTACAATTCAACTTCTGTGTAAAACATATTGTAAACATGCTCCACAATGCTCTGTGGCATCTATGGATACTTGGGCCTAGCTTTAATCAGGGCCCAACATATGGCAGGGCAAGCCAAGCAAATGCCCAGTGCAGCAAAATAGTTTTAAAACATTGCATTCCCGCGGTACAAACACGGACACAAAGTAGGTGTACTTTAGACTCGGAAAAGATCGCTCGGGCAGGACATAACCTGCGATCATAGGGAATCTGTGAGAGTTTTTTCCATCATACCTATGTATAAATTATCTTGAAGGAGCGGCTTAAAAGGTCCGATTTAAAAGTGTCGGAGCCGAAGTTGGAGTCGGAGGTTTAAAACCAATCGGAATTTTCGACCTATCGGAGTCAGAATCGAAGCTCCTTAACTCAAAATTTCGCACGAGTAGGTAATTGGGCGGTTTCAAGCTTCATTTAACTCGAAACCGCCCCAGTACTCGCGTGGTGGGGGAATTTTTCAATATTAATAGTATTTGATGTGATGCAAATCACTTTTTTGTCGAGGTGTGGTCGTGGGAATTTTAATAATTTGTCTTCTAACCGTCTGGCGCCATAAACTTTGTCGCCCTTCATTTTGCTGCACTGGGCATTTGCTTGGCTTGCCCTGCCATATGTTGGGCCCTGATTAAAGCTAGGCCCAAGTATCCATAGATGCCACAGAGCATTGTGGAGCATGTTTACAATATGTTTTACACAGAAGTTGAATTGTAATATAAACTACCTTAATATAAACCCAACTTCCACGCGAACGAAGTCGCGGGCACAGCTAGTATATAATAAAACTGTAAATTTCAGGTGTCTGTACATGGCCGAACTTAGTGAAAAAAAATATAAGGAAATGTTCGAAAAGAGAATATAAACACTTTGCTGCATTTTTAGAAATGTCTGTCTGTCTGTCTGTCTGTCTGTCTGTTTGTTTGAACACGCATCACGCAAAAACTACTAGCACTATATGAAATACTATATTTTTAACCAAAATGGCAAAACAGAGTTCCCTTATGCCCGTCCGTCCGCAGCTTAGCTCAGTGACTATTAGTGCTAGAAGATTGCAACTTTGCATGAATAAATTACTAACGCCGATAAAGTGAAAGAATAAAATCTTGAAAATCATTATTTTTTTAAGGGTACCTCTCTTATATGTAAAGTGGGGATGTGATTTTTTTCTCACCTACCCCATCGTGTGTGATATCATTAGATAGGTCTTTTAAAAAACGTTTAGGGTTTGTGAAGACTATTTTTAGATTTAAGGATTCCTTTGTGTATAATATTAGGCTTTATAGTAACATTTTTGTTAGAGTCAAGTGTCCCCTTGCCAGCTAAATGGTTGATGTTGGGTATGTGAAAAAATCCAGGGTAGTAGTATAAATACTAAAATAATAAGGAAAACTATCACAGTTAAGTACTTAGACTTTACAAGTTTACGATCACATGGGAAGTAACAACATTTTCGTACAAATTCTATTGAAAATGATTAGGTAATAAGTAGGTATAACGTCGAAAGAATGAAACAAAAACAACAGAAAACCCACTTCTTAAGCCGCACACAAAACTAACTATCTAAAAGAATAGAACAGAACGATTTTTATTTAGTACACAGAAGACACATGTATAGACATTATTATAATTTAACAGGAAAAGTCATGCAGAAGATAAAAATAAACAATAAATAAAACAGTAAAATAATAAAAATAACAATAGACAAAAAGAAAACAAACACAAATTAATAACAAAAAACACAATTAACGAATACATAGAGTCTGTATTTGGTACTTATTTATTTTCACAAAGCTTTTGGGTGTTGAAGCTATCAATAGATGAGTATAGAACGATTCTCCGCTGCTGAGTCATATCGCGGTTCACCCGACAGGACTGTTTCCAACATATTTACACAGAAGTTATTTCATAACATAAACTACCTAAATTTAAACCCGACTTTCACGCGAACGAAGTCGCGGGCACAGCTAGTTAGCGATAAGACCGCTTATTGTACATTTAAGTCTTAAAATGTAAACTATTTTGTATTTGTATTTATTAGTATACAATAAAGAATATTATTACTATTATTACACATAGATATTTTTTTTACGTATTGTAGGAGACTGGTGCCTAAGCTATCCTTAGACGACTAGACTTAACACTCCCATCGCGTATGGGCACTACGTGATCGCGGTCGAAAATGGACGTTGGTATGTCTATGAAGATTGAAATCCTCTAAACGCATATTTAAGCTAGCTATCTGGCCCACAAATACAATATTGCCATCTTCAATAACATTCCTTCGTGATTCATTTGTTAGATCGGCCATTCTATGTATCTCATGAATAATTTCAACTTTATTTTCCTCCTCTTTTGGTAAAAATGCGTCACGTACCATATCAACAAAGATGTTGTCTGTGATGACAATTATTTGTTTGTTTTGCACCACCTCTCCGATTTCTTTAAAGTATACTTCAAGCCAAGAGGTAGAACTCTGTAAATTGTCGCACACAATAATCATAATTTTATCTGATTTTTTAACTTCTGCCTTTAAAGCACAATAATTACCAGTTGATAAATTAAATATGCTATCTAAATCTAATATAGCGTAATTATTGTTTCCAGTGTATCGTAAATACTGTACTATTTTTATCGCTGTCATTGTAATTACATTTGTAACAAATATAGTTCTTGCAGCCATTTTAAATTCATTATAGCCATATTTTTTACAAATAACGTCTTGAAACGCTTCTAAGGACTCTGTCTTATGCTCAATTTTCAACATTTTCGTCATATGAAACGTGTTTTTCAACGAACTTATTTGAGGTTCAGTTATTATATTATTCAATGCTTCCTCAAATATTTTGCTGTTTTTTGTGAGGTATGGCCCCTGTTTCTTTAACATCCACCATGATTCTACGTTCCTATGATAAGTTTGTAACAAAACCTCTGTTTCAACTTGAATATGGGGTCCGTAAGTACACTTTCTGCGGTAATCTTCTAGTTCATTTTTCAGTTTTGCTTCTACGCCAGCCTGGTCAGCTTGTTGTGCGTAAATTATAAGTTTTTGCAAAATTGCTTTCGCTGTCCCGCTACAATCGAAAGAATGTTTCGGAAATGGTAAAGTTGGTATCACATTTAACCTATATTCATGAAGATCTGTCATATTGGTCTTTAAATTCTCTAATATAATTGCGGCATTATCATTCGGGGATATGGAGTCATCCATGAATTTAAGTAGCTTTGTGTTGTCGTCGTAAATAAGTAGATTACCAACTGCTCCTGCTAAGCCTCCGTTGACTCGTAACAGTCCTTCTTCTATAGTCTCATCTAATGTTACAATTTTGTGACCATTATCAAGTTCGAATTTCTCACATAGATTGACGATACTTTTCGTCAAGTGGTCAATTCGTCTTTCTGATATCATTAAATCTGTGTTACCAAATGTAACAGGAACTTTTAGTTCAAGAGGTAACAGTATGTTTTTAGCGGCGATGGCTTCTGCTTCTTCAACGACATTTTGTGACAAATTAACTTTAGTTAATTGCTGTTTTTCACTTTCAGTTATCTTAAAAATAAATGCCAGTTTCTTATCTTTATATTCAATTTGTGTGCCAATCAGATGGCTCAAAGTGCTTGCAGAAGGATCTTTGAAGAATGCCCTCAAGTGCTCCTTTAAATTTGGGTCCACTGCAGGTTTTTTGTTTTTCTTTACTGTTACTTGACTTTGCAATACTCGGTTGAAAATAGCTTTCCTTAATAGCGTTAGATGTTTATCTTCAGTTTCAAAGAATTCTTTACGAAATTTCATAAATCTCCATTTCAAATCTACTTTCTTTTCATCACATTTAACTTCAGAAACTTCAACAACTTTAGTTGCTAATACTACATGGTATCGTAATACGTAGTCATCAAGCATAATTTGTAACGATTGGCTTGCATTTAGAAATTTTGTGAAATGTTCAGCAAGTGCTGCGATTTCTTCTTTCAAAATAGCTTCAGCTGATTCCTTTACAATCTTGTCAGTATACTGCATCGTTGTACCATTTTTGCCAGTAGCTACTAAATCATTCAAAGTCTTTGCATACTCGCTATCATAGTCAATACCAGAGTCATGATTGTATCTGCCGTTGGTATATAAAATAAATATACATTCGTTTTCTTCGAACTTGCCATTAAATATCATATCTTTGTTCTTCTTTTTGTCTTTAATATTTAAATAAAAATTTTGAACAACTCTTGAGTAACTATCATGAAAATGTTTAGCTTCATCAAAGTCTACTGACGAATTAGGGTCGTCTTTATGTTTAGCTTGTATGAAAACTAAGACAGGTTTGTCGATTCCTTTCAGCTTTGCTTTAAAACAAAGGTCGTCAAAACATCCGATCTCGTCCAAATTAGAAGCTAGATAGAAGTATTCAAATCTTTCGTCGTGCAGCAGTCTAAACAAAACTAAACTTATAAGTTTTGCTTCATACAATTGCCCGGACATTCCTGAAGTACCGGAACGTTTTTTGAACATTGTTTCTCTCACAACAGACATTTTTAGTTTATTTTTCTGACTTCGCACAGGAGACAGATGAGGCGAGGTGTATGAGTTGCTGTGAAGGTGATTCCTCTTCTATATTCAATGATTCAGATGATCTGAAAACATTATAATTTCATGTTTAGTAAACTATAAACATAATTATTCGTGCATTTGTACGTAACAACAACATTATAAAAAAAAATTAAGATAAAAATTTATGGCAGTCAACACAAAACACTCCCGACTAATTCACCTTTCAAATAAAAAAAAAAACGAAATCAAAATCGGTTCATGCGTTCGGGTGCTAAGGTGCCACAGACAGACACAAACACACACAGACACGCCAAACGTTTAACACCACGTCGTTTTTGTGTCTGGGGTTAAAAATAATAGGTAACTAAAGGGATTCCCAATAAAATAATTATATTGAAAATGTTTTATTACAGCGTATTTATGGTTTGTTATATAGATAGTAGATACGGCTTCTTTTTTGTACTTTCTACTCTTTGGATATGCCAGTTTCATCATACCCTAATATATTAAATGTACCTATTCAAATTTCTCTAGATATTAACTATAAAGCAATTGGGCCTGATCTAATCCAGGATCTGTTAAAACGCTTACAATTAAACCTACATGAAATCTATTTATCTATACTAGCTTTCGCCAGCGGCTCCGCCCGCGTGGATGTCGGTTATCGCAATAAAAACTATCCTATGTCCTTTTAAAACTATCTCCATACCAAATTTCATCTTAATCGGTTCAGCGGTTGGAGCGTGAAACAGATAGACAGAGTTACTTTCACATTTTTAGGGTCCCGTAGCCAAAATGGCAAAACGGAACCCTTATAGTTTCGCCATGTCCGTCTGTCCGTCCGCAGCTTAGCTCAGAGACTGTTAGTGCTAAAAGGCTGTTATTTTGCATGGGTACACATATAACTAATACCGACAAAGGGTAAATAAAATCTTGAAATCTTTTTTTTGAGGGTACCTCACCTATGTGTAAAGTGGGGACGTGATTTTTGTTTCTTACATACCCCATTGTGTGGGGTATCATTAGATAGGCCCTTTAAAAACGTTTAAGGACTGTTAAGACCATTTTTAGATTTAAGGATCCGTTAGTGAAACATTAAGCTTTAAAGTGCAATTTTTTTGTTAAAGTAAACTGTCCTCCCCCCTGCCAGCTAACTGGTTGATGTTGGGTATGTGAAAGAAGTCACGGTAGTAGTATATATAGTTAAATTAAAATAAAACTATCACAGCTAAATAGGCTTTCCAAGTTTACGAGTAACAGCTGATCAAATGAGAAATTACAAAATGTTCGTACAAATTATTAACTAGGTATAACGTTATAAATATGAAACAAAAACAACGGAAAACCCACTTCTTAAACCGCATTATTCGGATGGGGGGAGGGGGGGGGACTACAGAATCCTACAATGTGCGTGGCCCGATATACGAGTACACTTGCCCGGTTTTCTAATATTCATCATATCAACCCATATGATGGCCCACTGCTGGGCACGGGTCTCCCCAGTAGATCCTGGGGGTAATTGCCATAATCGCCACGCTTGGCGAGCGGGTTGGCGATCGCAGTAAGGCTTTAAGTACGCAGAGGACGCTGCTGCCCGTCCTCCGGGGTGAAATCCCTTAGTCGCCTTGACGACACCCACGGGTAGAGATGGGGTGGTACTATTCTTAAGCCGGCACCACACGGCAATTTTAAACACACTCCAATAATATATGTTTTACATCTTCTACAACATGGCACTCTTCACCATTTTGGGGAGTCTATCTTGCACATAAGGTGTCCAAATAGTAGATACGGTGTAAGTCCAACGACTGATACCCTTTTCATCTATGAAAAAATATAATTGAGACTGACATAGTCAGTATTGGTTGAAAATAAAGAAAAAAAAATCTATACACATACTACAAATAAATCAAATTGAAGTGTCTGTTTGTTATGTCAATATAACAGCTTTTTACTTAATGCTTATGAAAGTATGCATATATGGTACTTGTAATAAAAACACTTTTTTTTCTGTCTCTCGGTCTGTCTGCTTGTTCCGGCTAATCTCCGAAAAGGCTGAACGGATTTGACGGGTCTAACACTGTCAGTCAGCTAAGGATGTAAGGAACTTAGGCTTCTTTTTATGCTCACGTTAACGTCTATAGGGTGAGGGCAGCACTGTAACTTCACGCGGACGAAGTCACGGGCACAGCTAGTTGATATACAAACATATCAAAATGTGTTTAGATAAAAGTGAACATACCTAGTTCACTCAGTATCATGCATGGCCACATAACAACTCTTGAATTTGACCACACCTATATGTTACATATTGTATAATTACATACTTACAAATGATTTTGTTATCTATACTAATATTATAAAGCTGAAGAGTTTGTTTGAACGCGATAATGTCAAGAGCTACTGATCCGAATTGAAAAGTTATTTCACTGTTGGATAGTCAATTTATTGAGGAAGACTATAGGCTATATAACATCACGCTACGACTAATAGGAGCGAAGCAGCAATGAGAAATGTTGCAAAAACGGGGAAAATTTACGCAGACGAAGTTGCGCGGGACAGCTAGAAATGAATAAATAAAATGAAATCGGTAAATTGGTCTATCTCCAACCTAAATCTGATCCAATATAAACAAACAACCATCTGTCTGCCTTGATACTAACCTAATACAATGACTCTCTATGTATATTGATCTATTCCAAAACACGTTATATTTTCTCCAATATAAATTTACACTGTGTTTGTAAACATATCACTTCATTGTCATAATTTTATTTACACTATTAATACACAAAAAATAACAGCAAAAGTTTTAATAAACAATATGTAACGAAGGAACAAAATGACGCACGCGCACCTCTGATAACAAATGTATATCTACTGAATAAATAAGTAATAAATAAAATTAAAATAGTCTACGCATCGGCCGGCGGTGAACCAATCATGCGATTTATACTAACACATGATTGGTTCATTATCACGCGCCGTGCCCGCCATTGAAGACCTCTGTCCAATGAAATGTCTTCTTTGTTCTGAGATTTTGTGACCCTGAGCGATGTTTATATGTATCAAGGTTGCCAATTTATATTTATTTCCCCTAAATAAAATCGAAAATTCCTTAAAACGTTGTGACACAGCTAACTAATAGGGGAAGGGGTGGTATTGACTGACCCAAACCTGGTCATATACCGGCTTTCGTAGGTTCTGTTATTTTCAAAAAAGTCCCTAAAAGTATATTATGATGAATATAGATACCATCTACTTATTTACTGAATTTTAATTATCTTTATCATTGGGCCTTTCCGTTAACGTCATGCAATCAGTGAAGTAGGGCTGCCTCAAACAGGGAATTCCCCTATAGTGGGAAAATATTACAAATACTGTAGTGTTGCCATTTCAAAAACTTACAAAGTCCCGGCAAGAAGCTGGAAACTTTTTGACAAATAAAAATCGGTTAAAATGGAAATATTTTTTGTAATCGATACAATAAACATTTTTTTTATTATACTAACTAACTATTGGGGGGAGGGGTGGTATTGACTGACTCAACCCTGGTCATATACCGGCTTTCGTAGGTTCTGTTATTTCCAAAAAAGTCCCTAAAAGAAAAGTATATTATGATGAGTATAGATACCATCTACTTACTTACTGAATTATAATTATCTTTATCATTGGGCCTTTCCGTTGACGTCATGCAATCAGTGAAGTAGGGCTGCCTCAAACAGGGAATTCCCCTATAGTGGGAAAATATTACAAATACTGTAGTGTTGCCATTTCAAAAACTTACAAAGTCCCGGCAAGAAGCTGGAAACTTTTTGACAAATAAAAATCGGTTAAAATGGAAATATTTTTTGTAATCGATACAATAAACATTTTTTTTATTTATGTATTCATTAAAATTAATTTGCAATACCAATAATGATTCCCAATGCGGTATTATAAGAAATGTTGCGAAAACAGAGAAAATTTACGCAGATTGATGATTTAAATCGAAAATTCCTTAAAACGTTGTAAAACTACACAGCTAACTATTGGGGGGAGGGCTGCTATTGACTGACCCAAACCTGGTCATATACCGGCTTTACTAGGTTTTATTATTTCCAAAAAAGTCCATAAAAGAAAAGTATATTACGATGAATATACATAGATACCATCTACTTATTTACTGAATTATAATTATCTTTATCATTGGGCCTTTCCGTTGACGTCATGCAATCAGTGAAGTAGTGCTGCCTCAAACAGGGAATTCCCCTATAGTGGGAAAATATTAAAAATACTGTAGTGTTGCCATTTCAAAAACTTACAAAGTCCCGGCAAGAAGCTGGAAACTTTTTGACAAATAAAAATCGGATAGAATGGAAATATTTTATGTTAACGAAACAATTTTTTTTTTATATATTTAAAATTATCATTTTATTACTTATTAAATAATAAAAACCATTTGCAATATTGGTATTGTAAATGGTTTTTATTATTTAAGATTCCCAATGCGATATTATAAGCTACATATATTTAGTACTAATTAAATATATTTATATTTGACTCAATACATATTTGGGCATGTCTGTAAATTTCAACAGGTTACAGTGTCAAATATCTACGTGTGTAGCTAGTAAATGAATTTGTGGTATGGCTCGCGACATAGGGTAAATTGAATTAAAACACATATATATATATATGTTTTAATTCAATTTACTATGCTTTGCCAAATGGAAGGAGTATTTTGATATATGATCACGGGACAAAGGAATTTGGTATAAGACCATTCCTAGGTTTCCAGGCGTCAAAAGCAGGAACGCTGTTAAATTAACCATGAGAATCCGTTCCGGTCACTATCCATCTAAAAAAATCCTCTATTTGATGGGAAAAGCTGACTCTGCCAACTGTGACGTATGCGGTATCATTGATGATGTACACCACCTATTGTTTGAATGTAAAAAAAAACATGTCACGAGGGAGGCGTTCATAAGACAGTTTAAGATAAATTTACTTGATATAGGTATAGCGCAGTCTGTCTTATCTAATCCAAAATCAGACATAGCATTCGCAATGTGTAAATTGGTGACCATGTCTTGCGAACTACCCCCTCAAAATTCACTTGTTTAGTTTACACTGAATGTTTATACTAAACTTTAATATTAGTTAACATGATTTGGGAGCATTTCAGGTTCTTTTATCCAACCCAGGTAGCGATGTTTGTTTTAACATCTTTAAGTTTGTGTATAACTCACTAACTAAAAGAATGTCTTTTTAATAATAACGAATAGGTACAAGTTTATGCTTAGTTATAGTATATTTATTTTGTAATTGGTACGATGGCACTGACATGGTCATATTATGACTAAAAGCCCCTAAATAAATAAAGATAAAAAAAAAAAATATTAGTTAACATACTTGATGTAATAGTTTAAGTTACAATGGGTTGACGTATCCAATAGGATAAATAATAAAGATAAAAAAAAGAGATATTTTTAGGAGGGGCACTCCATGTAATATATAGTAATACATGTAACAGAAGCTAAAAAATTTTTTCTCAGCAAATACCAATTTGTGGCATCATTCGACAGGTCTTTCAAAAATATTTTGAGGTTTATAATAAACTTTTTTGATTCATTGAATATTTTTAGAAATAATCGCTCCGAAAGTTGCATAAATTATGCCTAATTAATTGCAGTGGAGCAACGTTCTCTTTTCGGATGAGTGTAAAATTATGCTGCATGGTAATGACGGCAGAAATAAGGTGTACAGACGAAAAGGAGAACGCTATGCCTCTGTGGCGCGGTGGGAGTGTATCCGACTGCTACGCAAGAGGTCGTGGGTTCGATCCCCACCCAGGATAAAACTTTGTGTGATGAACACGATGGTTTATTCTGTGTCTGGGTGTTATTTATCTACAATATGTATGTATTTAGAAATATAGTATGTTTATCAGTTGTCTGGTTTCCATAGTACAAGCTCTGCTTAGTTTGGGACCAGATAGCGTTGTGTGGGTTGTCCCAAGATATTATTATTATTATTATTATTAGTTCGGCGGTTCGTGGACAGTGTGGGGAGGCCTTAGCACCAACGGTAAAACAGACCTTGTCTTTATATGGTCGTCTACCTACATTATACTATCAGGCAGCGCACTAGTACTATAGTGCGTTCATCATTAAGTGTCTCTTGACTTGTCAATGTTGACGGCACTGCTGGTCAAGTCGATTTTATAAAATACTAGCTGTCCCGCGCAACTTCGTATGCGTAAATTTTACTCGTTTTTGCAACATTTCTCGTCGCTTCTCTGCTCCTATTAGTCGTAGCGCGATGTTATATAACCTATAGCCTTCCTCGATAAATGGGCTATCCAACAAAAAAAGATTTTTTCAAATCGGACCAGTAATTCCTGAGATTAGCGCGTTTAAACAAACAAACAAACAAACAAAGCAAACAAACAAACAAACTCTTCCGCTTTATAATATTAGTATAGATATTCTACCTTCATAAATTATGTCTATATTATGGTGAAATTACATTTACCCAATCTATTGTCCGAATTTGAACAATTTAACAAGGGAATTGCGTCATCTTTTTATGGTTCCGTAGTCGAAATGGCAAAACGGAACTCTTATTATATTATTATAGTTTCACCACCCGTCCGTCTGCAGCTTTGCTGAGAGACTGTTAGTGCTAGGAGGCTGTAATACTTACGCCGACAAAGTGAAAGAATAACATCTTGAAAAACATTCTTTTAGGGTACTATACTTATGTAAAGTGGGGATGTTATTTTTTTTTCTCACCTACCCCATCATATGTTACATTAATGATACATAATATAAACCCCTAAACGTTTTTAAAAGAACTATCTTTAAAAACGTTTAGGGGTTTCGAAGACCATTTTTAGATTTAGGGATCCGTTTGTGAAATATCAAGCTTTAAAGTGCAAATTATTGTTAGTAGTAATATAGTTATATAGTCTGCACAGCTAAGGCTTTACAAGTTTACGAGTAACAGCTGATCAAATGAGAAATAACAAAATTTTCGTATAAATTCCATTGAAAATTATTATTAAGAAGGTATAACGTTGTAAGTCTGAAACAAAAACAACAGAAAAACCACTTCTTAAGCCGCAATATTCGGATTGGGGGGGGGGGACTACGGAACTCTACATTGCGCCTGCGTGGCCCGACATGCACTTGCCCGGTTTTAACTTAAGTACTCATTTTCAAACGTACCCGTCTTATATATTAAACAGGTAAATTTTTACCCGACTGTAAAGAAGGGTTATGTTTTTTGCGCGTATCTTATATGTATGTATGTAATATTCTTTATTACCTGATATCTTACAATCCACTGAACGGTTTTATACAATTCACACGTCGTTAGATTCATCTTAATCACCCAAGTGTTCTTAGATAGGTGACGTTTTTAAAAAAACAATCATGGCGGCTATGAGATGTAAAAATAAAGAGGAGTGAAAAAAAAGTTGTTTCGAATACTGCAATATGGGTATCAAATTAAAGAGCTGATTGTAAGCATCATCAAAAAAGTTGATTATGACTGTTATACTAAAAAAGTTAGTTAGCAACCACTGTTTTTTCAATTTTCAATACTTGTCAATAGCTGATATAAAAGTAAGTTGCTACATCGGTTCTACAACTACTAAAAAGTATTAAATAAAAAATAAATGATAAAAATAAAAAAAACCCGCCTGCACAAAAAAGATGGAAACAAGATCCCCTACATAATTATACAATTTCATGCAGTCGGAGGCATTAATGAATCTCGATGAAGTTAGTAAAGTGGCCGCTTGTCGTAAGCCGACCGCGGCTCGCGATCGGCCGCGATGCACGGAAATGAACCTTTAATATGACAAAATAATGTTTCTTTATACTATTTTATCCTATTTTTCTTAAGCTTTATTTCAATATGTTTGCTTTCTCCCACCACCTCCGGTTCCGACTCCACGACCAAATTTTAAAACTGCGACTTCGACTTTGGTTCCGATAAAACCACCTCCGTAACATCCCTAGCATATACCACGACTTGTATACTCACACGGTGTACGGCGGCGCACAAACGAACACGCGCACCGCGTGAGCGTGGCACGTGCTCTGTCGCTGGTCCTTTTCGTTCCACATAAGATATCTTATGTGCTTACGTCAAGAGCGTTTTGTAGAAAACTCTCCATCTGGGTCCTTATTCACTATGTTTTTTTTAAAATTTTGCGGCAATCCCGCGCGAATTGGCACATGCGCGATGCGCTCAAAGATATCCGCGCGCATGCGCGATGCATTTCTAAACGCAGCTTTCTTTAGACCATTATAAAATTTTGACGGTGATCTTGACGCGAAAACGAAAAAAAAATAGTGAATAAGGACCCTGTACTGTAATCTGTTATTTATGCCATATGATTGTGAACGGACATATAGAGGATAGTGTTGTCAACGGCACAAAAGAACCCCCTCTGCAAAATGTCAGACTTCTAGCTGACGTTGATAATGAACGATGAGCGAATAAATGAGTCAGAACTGTCATGTTAATTCGTATAAATTGTATTTTTTATGAATCATAAATAATTTAATTTAAAAAAGAAACGCTTCCATGTTTTTCTGTAGATACTCTTTTGGATACGACAAAAAGAACATTCCGTTTTCGTCAAACAACTGCCTTGGTGATGTAGAGTTTTCGGATCTTAAAGTTAGCTTCTTCGGCTTCGTAGACTGTGAAGACTTTGTGAGAATGTAAATAGGTATTTCGTTTTCAGTAAAAAACTTTCTTAATAGTGAATTTTCATATTTGTCTCTACGTTTAGCGTCATCTCGCATATGTAGTGATGGTTTTAGATAATTCTGTATAGATCGAGCTGGATGCTTCTGGCGTCCATGTGGAAGAGATTGTTGCTTATATGATGACACTGGAAATTGTATAAACACAATTAGAATTTTTTTTAAATTTGACTACCTTTGTCAATAGCACAAAACCACTAAAGACGAATATGTCTTAAAACGATTTTAAATTGGTTTTTAGGGTTCCGTAGCCAAAATGGCAAAAACGGAACCTAAACCTAATAAACTTATGTGCCCCTTAAATTTTGAATCGTGTGACCAAAAAATATGAAAAAATCACAAAAGTAGCTCATTATACTTTAAATTAAAATTATTTCGGATATACTTTAATTAAGTTATTGCCGAAAAACGGCGATTCTCAAGAAAAGGACGTAAGTTCCATGAACATACGCTCTTCTGCTGATGCAATTATTCAAGGCTGCAGTGCAGGGAATACAAATACATTTAGTCATAGAAACTTAAACTGAAATATTTTCAGAATAATATCCCTAAAATTTTCAGCTAATATATACTGAGGGAGACATACGTCATAATGCTACAAACACATTCGGTTTGGCAGAACATGCCGAACCGAACAAAGCTGGTTCGAAGCAACTACTACACATCAATCATCATCATCATCATCATCAATAACAAGTGCCGAACGTCTTTTTTCCCGAACGTTCACCCACATGTGCCGTATGATGCCGGCCCGAACATGTATGCAGCAACTTCGCTCTGGGTTTTTTGTACTACGTATATAATTATAATTCCTCGTCCTGACTGACTGACTGATTCATCAACGCAGAGAACACTAAAATCTTAAAACTTTTGTACTTAGGCATTCGCTAAGGAAGGATATTATTGCGCTAAAGAGTTATAAATAAGGGTTGCAAGTTAATTGAACTCCGTCACTTTAGAAGTCACTTCTGCGAAATTTTGTACTTGGCTTTTTGCATTTAATTAAAGAAACACGAGTTTCAGCGATTTTGAAAAATCAACCCCAAAGGGGTAAAATAGGGGTTGTAAATTTGTATGATCCTCCGTCAGTTTTGAAGTGAGGGGTAAAATAGGGGTTGTAAATTTGTATGATCCTCCGTCAGTTTTTAAGTGAGATTTGTGAAATTTTTTACACATTTGCCGTGTGGTGCCGGCTTAAGAATAGTACCACCCCATCTCTACCCGTGGGTGTCGTCAGGGCGACTAAGGGATTTCACCCCGGAGGACGGGCAGCAGCGTCCTCTGCGTACTTAAAGCCCTACTGCGATCGCCAACCCGCTCGCCAAGCGTGGCGATTATGGCAATTACCCCCAGGATCTACATACTAGTAGGTTCTACTGGGGAGACCCGTGCCCAGCAGTGGGCCATCTTATGGGTTGATATGTATGTATGTTGTGAAATTTTGTATTTGTCTTTTAACCCTTCACCACCTACTTCCTACTTTTGTCACACAACCATTTACCACACATCTGAGAAACCCCTGAATAAATTCGAATATTCTTTCGTGTTCGGTCCGGTTTAGGTCCTAAACCTCACAATAAACAATCATTTTACTCCAGTAAAATAGTCTGTAGGTGGTTAAGGTCATAACTGCAAATACAATTAATAATAATAATATCTTGGGACAACTCACACAACGCTATCTGATCCCAAACTAAGCAAAGCTTGTACTATGGAAACCAGACAACTGATAAACATACTTATATATTTCTAAATACATACATATTATAGATAAATAACACCCAGACACAGAATAAACCATCGTGTTCATCGCACATAGTTTTATCCTGGGTGGGAATCGAACACACGACCTCTTGCGTAGCAGTCGGATACACTCCCACCGCGCCACAGAGGCATACCTCTGGTAGTGGTAGTGGTAGGTGATTAAGGGTTAAATCAACACTTAAGACTAAAACTAATCCCCACAGCAATAGCCAGTATAGTATTAAATAAACTCATTAGGTAATTCTACTCCCTAAATGTTTGTCTATTATACTCTATAGAAATATCTATATTAATTGATACAAACTATATTAGTTGTATCCGTAATTATAATTATAAACAAATATTTGTACGCTTGTTATAGTAAAATATGGCTAGCACTTTATGTAACAATAACCGCATTGTATACCCATATTTGAACAAATAAATTATTCTTAATCTTATTCTTGAACTAGCTGTCCCGCGCAACTTCGTATGCGTAAATTTTCCACATTTTTGCAACATTTCTCGTCGCTACTCCGCTCCTATTAGTCGTAGCGTGATGTTATATAGCCTATAGCCTTCCTCGATAAATGGGCTATCCAACAAAAAAATATTTTTTTAAATCGGACCAGTAGTTCCTGAGATTAGCGCGTTTAAACAAACAAACAAACAAACTCTTCCGCTTTATAATATTAGTATAGATATTACAAACCTGTCAAGAAAAGGACAGAAAGAATCACTAAACATTGCATTGCAGAGAGCTCTAGGCTTGTTTAAGATTTCATGTAAGTTTTATCAATATTTTGTAACAATAACCATAACAAACCATGCAAGAAATTGGGTACTCCAATAATATTAATTTAACCGCTTTTCCCTGTGACTTCATCTGCATTATTTTTAATTTTAATATATTTATTGACTTTCGCCTGCGACCAGCCCTAGAAGTCTAGTTACTGGTATTTTTGCGGGACTGAAGCTATCTCCATACCAAATTTCATCTAAATCGGTTTAGCAGTTTAAGCGTGACAACGAACAGGCAGACAGACAGTTACCTACTTTCACAAATAAATAAAATTGCAGTGTTTTTTGTAGTGTCAAAATAAAAGCTGTTACTTACTTTGACAAAAAAAACACAGATTATTTTTTGTCTATCCTTTTTCTGTCTGTTTGTCCAGTTAATCTCCGAAACAGCTGGACGGATTTTGACAAAACTTTCGCTGTCAAACAGCTTAGAATTTAAGGAGAAACTTGGGCTACTTTTATCATGATGCTAACGTCTATGGGGGCGAGCAGCACTGCGACTTCACGCGGACGAAGTCGCAGGCACAGTTTGCTTTTATACTAGTTTGGATTTTACAATTGTTTTACGTATTATTTAAATACGTTAATAAGCTTTCGCTATTTGTACATATTATGAAAATATATATATTACGGGTCTGAATCACATGAATAATTTAAGGTAAAATACCTTGTTTATTGCCCGACGCGACGTTTCAACCGTATTGCAACGGCCGTGGTCACGGTTACTCTAGTCTCCCTCTACCCTGTATTTTGAAAGTTTAAACATCGAGCCGTAAATTTGATGACATCTGAGTTCTCAGCCTTCTAGACAAGTGGCATAAACACTAATCGAATGGAATGACAATCGAATAGAATGACGACAATGCGAGCGCGAAACCGCGAATCTCTTATTAAAAAAAAATTTTTTGCGGTTTTACCCGCGCAACGATGTCATTCTCTTCAATTAGCTTTATGCCACTTGTGTGTTGTTGACATTCTTTCTAAACCCACAACTTTTTTTTTTCTTGATGCAAGTCATAAGGGAATACATGCAGAGGCAGGAAGTATTGTTTTGTTTGTAAAGAGGCCTATATAAACAATGTTGACAAAAAAAACATTAAAAATTTACACATTTCGACGAATTGGGTAGGTAGGTAGTAAAATCGTGAATTTAAACCTATACCTACTAATATTATAAAACTGAAGAGTTTGTTTGTTTGAACGCGGTAGTCTCAGGAACTACTGATCCGAATTAAAAAAATATTTCACTGTTGGATAGCCCATTTATCAAGGAAGGATATAGGCTATGTAACATCACTCTAACTACGACCAAAAAGAGCGGAGCAGCAATGAGGAATTTTGCAAAAACGGGGAAAATTTACGCAGACGAAGCTGCGCGGGACTAATTGTGTTGATAATATACAGGTAGGATATTTAATAAAATAACAAACAATTTATTCAATATAATTATATTATTTACTTCCGACAAACTTAACTTCCGACGCTTGTTGTCGGCATTTATTGCAACCTTAAAGGCGTAATCCTGCTGTTGGTTTTTTAACGGGCTTTTAAGGTAGGTACTGTGGCAGGTCCGTCGGAAACTCGACCGGCCACTCGCATAAAGCCTCATTAATTGTTAACTGTTTGTCTTGACGTTCCAAAACTTTGAAATAATGACGAAGAAGAAAACGAAAAAACAATCGAGAGAATTAAAGGAAGCGTCAAGACGAATGGTCGAAAAAACGATTGAAATGAATATGAATAAGATTACAGGTTGAACAATATATAATATCGTTCTGGGCATATGAAACAGTGTTTAATTCCTCATCCCCGAGAGTAGTAATCCCGGCTGCGCACCCCAAAGCCAGGAAGATCACAATACAGTACTGTGGCAGGTGGGTCGAAGATAATCCACCTCTCTCACGTTAGACCTCATTGTAGTAGATGAAACTCATTTCAACAGAATAAAAAGAAAGATGTCATTGTGGAATTCAGAGTTTCATGGCCGACCGATTCGAGTCTTTTAAATGTGATTTGATTTATATAAAATAGTAATACTAAGTGGTTAAGAA
Organism: Herminia tarsipennalis; assembly: GCA_945859575.2. Classification (NCBI taxonomy): domain Eukaryota; kingdom Metazoa; phylum Arthropoda; class Insecta; order Lepidoptera; family Erebidae; genus Herminia; species Herminia tarsipennalis. Next base: position 18,265,305 of record OX243854.2, on the reverse strand, counting down.
TTGTGATTTATATAAAACACCAAGAGCTGGCCTGATGGCTACAGTACCTACCCTATTTAGAATTTCCATAATCTTGAACAAATTTCCAGCACCATCTCATCTTTCATTCCGAGGTTGACCTTTTGATAGGGCGATATTCATATAATACGTGAGACGATTTTAGCTAGCCATTGACTAGGATAGGGAGAGGTCCCTTTCCTATGTAAGAAAAAATGAGAATCGGCTAAACTAATTTGCGGCGGTAGCTTAATGGCTAAGGCATCGGTCTCGCAATCGTGAATTACGAGACCGATGCCTTAGCCATTACGCTACCGCCGCTCAGATTAAATTCGTATAATGGGCCATTATACTACCGACGTGAACCCACTCCTAACACAAGTCATTGAGCTTAGCTTAGCTGGAGGGGTTAACAGGATTGCTAGTAATTTGGGACCCACATTGCTAGTAATATTTTTAAAAAAAATGTTAAGTAATAAATGAATCTACTTTAGGCTTGTTATAATTTTCATTTGGTTTTATTTTGACTTTGGTTTTATATATCTACATACATATCTACCTACCATAATATAGAAGCACTCCAACAAATTGCTAAAATATGCATGCCTACAGATAGATTATGGGAACACATATTACCATTGTAATACCTTACCTTTTACCCATTTTTGGCAAATAAAAAGATTGTTTGATTGACATATTTTAAACTTTTTTCTCTTGCACCTCCATACTCGCGCCGATTCACATTTCGTGCGCTTTTTCAAAGTATATTCTTAACTTTCCGCACTTTGTGATCTTATGTAAGAACTGTCAAGACTCGAGACCCCCCTTGTAAGAAAAAATAAGACATGGTCGACCATGGTCTCCTTCCCTAAATCGTCTTACGTAGTTAATGAATGGCACCTAGCCTAAGTTGATAATGTATAATGTCTCAATAACTGTTAATTGCCTGTTAAAATAGTTGACATTATCTATCAACTGCACACGTAAATGTCGCTACTAGGGTTAACTATTTTAGCAGACAGTCAACGGCAGATAAGTTATTTGGTAAAAGGAAATGCAAATACAATCCTACAGCCAGAGTCCATAAACAAGAGCTTATTTTTTATTTGATTTATCTGATTTAGAACTGGTTACAAATATGCACTCTTCGATGACAATTCCAATAGTTTTTTATTTAGTTGTTCATTGATTAATCGAAACATTTCTTTTTTTTTCCGTTCCAGGCTTTTACTTTCCCAACTACTCCGTCTTTTAGCACTATATGGTATACCTGTATACAGATTTTGTAGCATCATATTAAATAATATATCATTAAACTCATTATTATCTTTCGATTTAGTTTTAAAATGTCTATATTTTTTTCCGTTTGAGTTGAAAAATGTATATTTCGACTTCTTGGTCCTTTGAAGTGGTTTTTTCAATTTGGATATTACGATAATGGGTACTTTGACTTCGTCGGCAAGTGGTTGTACAGATTTTTGTATCAATGATATTAAATTTGTGAGAGATTGGGTTTTCGATGAATGGTAACTGGTTGATGAAACTGAAACAATTAATTCAGTTTACACAATTATTTTATTAAGAATTATCATTTGTGTAGTCGGCGAATGTTCCGAACCAAAAGAGTGTAGATACTGTAAATGTTTTGATACTTATGACAAACGCCCGCGGCTTCGCCCGTGAGGATGCCAGATTGTTATAATACCAAAATATTTTAACCGCAAAGTTTCATACTAACTTTGCACCCCCGTTTTACCCCCCTAGGGGGTGAATTTTCAAAAATCCTTTCTTAGTGCTCCCCTACGTTAAACAAGAAATCCCTGTGCAAGATTTCAAATTTCTAACCCTTACCTTTAGGCCTTGCGTTGATATGTCAGTTAGTCAGTTAGCTTCTCCTTCTATATATGTACTAGCGGACGCCTCGCGGTTTCACCCGCATAGTTCCCGTTCCCGTAGAAATACAAAGAAAAAAATAGCCTATGTCACCCGGGATTAGTGTAGCTTCACAACGATAAAATATTTTTTCAAATCCGTCTAGTACTTTCGGAGCCTATTCAATACAAACAAACTAACAATCTAATCTTTCCTCTTTATAATATTAGTATAGATATAGACTAGCAGTCCCGCGCAACTTCATCTGTGTATATTTTCCCCGTTTTTGTAACATTTCTCATTGCTGCTCCGCTCCTATTGGTCGTAGCGTGATGTTATATAGCCTATAGTCTTCCTCAAAAAATGGGTTATCCAACAGTAAAAGAATTTTTCAATTCGTATCAGTAGTTCCTGAGATTATTGCGTACAAACAAACTCTTCAGCTTTATAAAATTACCTACTGTTTTAAGTACCACGAGCAAGAGTATAGACTTCCATATTATTTTGACATTTGATACATCCAAAAGGTCTTGTTGTTGTCTGCGGTACCCTGACCAGTGTATCTACTAGTAGGTAGGTAGGTACTATAGAGTTCAGTGACTGAATGCCTTGTGAACAGAGCATTCGGGTCTGCCGCATGTGATTCTTTTTTTTTTTTTTTAAAAGATAACTAGCAATGTGGGATTGCGATTCCAGATTACTAGCAATACTGTTAACCCCTCCAGCTAAGCTCTATGGCTTGTGTTAGGAGTGGGTTCACGTCGGTAGTATAATAGTCAGGATTCGAACCCACGACCTCACGATTACGAGACCGATGCCTTAGCCATTACGCTACCGCCGCTTAGATTAAATTCCTATCCAGCAAAACTTGACTCCGTGTCAATATGGCCAGGTAATGATAATATCTAAGGGCAGCTCTCACAATGTCATTTGATCCCAAACTAACCAGAGCTTGTGCTATGGCAATCAGACAACTTATAAACATACTTATATATTTCTAAATACATACATATTATACTGACTCTTTGGCGCGGTGGGAGTGTATCCGACTGCTGCGCAAAAGGTCGTGGGTTCGATCCCCACCCAGGATAAAACTTTGTGTGATGAGCACGATGGTTTATTCTGTGTCTAGGAACTATTGATCTAAATTAAAAAAATCACTGTTGGATAGCCCATTTATCGAGGAAGGCTGTAGGCTATATAACACCACGCTACGACCAATAGAAGCGGAGCAGCAATGAGAAATATTGCAAAAACGGGGAAAATATACACAGACGAAGTTGGGCGGGAGCTAGTTTTCTATACAAGGTAAATGAGCACAGAAATTCAATAATAATTTTTAGATATAAAACACACAGTACAAAAAACAACCGTCTAGGGGTGAGGGGGGCACGTGCCCCCAATAAATTCGCCTATGCATATGAATCATTGTATATGTAGGTACGTTTCAAAAATTCATCAAATATATAATAATATATAAAATATTAATATGCATATGAACGTACAGGTTGAATCTATTGCAACCTCCCCCCTCCAGTTGAGCGACTCACACTTGACCGGTGTTGGAACTATTTGAACCCCCTCCCCCACCCCCGGTAGGAGACTTACACTCGTCATCACTTGAATTATGAACGACCCGTAAAGGGTAATTAACATTTAGGTACATATACAGGGTGTAACAAAAAGGTGTGGACATATTCAAGGGTTGGTATGTGCCGATGATACCGAGTCCACTTACTTTATACCCTAAAAATTCGTATATTTTTAATTAAAAAAAGTATCTATGCCTTAAAAAGTTCTATGCGGTAATAATCCAATTGAATTTTGTACCATAATTCTTATGACATATATGCCTTTTACTACTAAATTTTGTCAAAAAGAATATGCTATAACTATGTAATAATAATGCAACCAGCTATGGCACCATGGCACAGAATAAGTAATACGTACAGAAGGTTCACTCCCTAACAAAAGTCAGGTTTAGGTATAAAAATATACCTAAACTCGCCAGAGCTACCCGCCTGCAAGCTAAATTGAAACTTATAACCGCGCGCGAACCGTGAATATTCTTTGCGCGCCACAGTTTGATGACCGAGCTGCGAAGTCCGCACGGGGTTGACACTTGCGAGGTTTTTGTAGTTATTATATTAGCATTACAAACGTACATTTAGCATTATAAACACAAAAATTCAAACTGTCGTGTGTTCGATTCCCACGGGTGTAGATATTCCTTTGTAAACATTATCCTATCCTGTTCCTATTGTTATTTCTGGGCAACTAATTAAGGATTTTTATTTTAACTATTACTACTTAAGGACCTAAGGAATTAAAAAAGAATGATCGGCTGCCGCGGCTGCTTTTACACGTACTTCGATGACGCAGTGGAATTGTAAAAAAAATATTCTGATTCACTATTCATTTTATTCAGACATCCGTAAACACAGCAATATCTTTTATACGGATTACATTGACGTTTAGGCTTATAAGACATTGCGAGTGTCGAAAAAAATATATATTTTCAAGTATGCGCGAGCGCGACATGACCATGACTGTCGTGCGAGCCGAGAGATAGCTTACTGTCATTCGCCCCTTCAAGTGGCGCTGCCCGAATATACCTAAACTGCGGAGTGACACCCCCTTGACCAGGGTAGGTATAATACTAATAAGACTATCAGGTGCTGAAATTTGGCCACACCTTTCTGTTACCAAAAAGTGGGTATCTATGCAGATACCCACTTTTTTTAAAAATTAATTTAGGTGTCTATCAAGAGAAATATTAAAAAAAATACCTGTAATAGCAAGTAAAGATATGACAAAAATATCCAATAACATTGTACAGATTAACAGCTGTGGTTTGACTACTATTATAAAATGAATCAGTCAACGATTTACCTACATAATGTAGCTATGTACCAACTACAAAATATATTGTAGGAACAGTACTATTTAATCATAAAATTTAAACAAATAAAAGAAGTCATGGCGAGAAATTGATTTAAGCAATCTAAAATTGAAATATTTTTTTTAATTAAATCGGTGGATATAGTTTTTTTTTATTATTACTTTTTAAAATAGATAATATTAGAAAGCGGTAATCTTCGACACAGCACGCATCATGAGGAAGTTCTTTTCTATGGAGCCATAACCAGCTGTAACATGGTCCCTGTACGCCTGTACGTACGCTCTTTATTTAAAACGAAATTCATGAGTATCCGTTTACTTAAATTTCTTAAGTTTGCAGGGAATATATCTTAAAAATAGCCATATTTGTTAAGAAAAATATACATTTATTTAATTTTGTTAAAAATAAACGCCGAAACAATAAATTAGCACTCCCAGTACCCAGAATAGAAATGTATAGAAATAGCCCACAGTATCAATGTTTAAACATTTATAATAAGCTGCCAGATTCCTTAAAAGACACAGGAAATATTAATATATTTAAAAACTAAAACTATATACTACTATAGAGTATATGGAAGATGCATTATAATATTACATTTGTGAATAGTATGTAGTACCTAATATCTAGTTATTAACTTAGTTAGTTTGTAAGTTTTGCAGCACCATTACGGGGTCTATGTATGTTTAAGGACAACCTGTAACAACATTGTGCAATAAATGAATAAATAAATATTGTAATCATTTTCTCGTTATGCATAAGGAAGTCTGAACCCATAGACAATTCACAGGAACGAGTGAATTAAATAGATGTTCCTGGCTTTGTATTTACTACCTCATTTTTGATCGAAACCTCGTTTTCATTGAATTAGAGCAGCTATACTCTAAGTGTGTTCCGCGGAACCCTAGGGTTCCGTGATACCTCTGTCGGGGTTCCGCAAGAATTTAGAAATAAAAAAATCAAAACACCTCTGGTCGCTCCGCGGCTGTGCGGACTCCGCGGCCGCGCGGAGACAAAACGCTATGAATGTTATTTATTTATTTATTTGTATTTGTATAAGCTTGTGTTACATTAGCTGGTACAATATCTTATAAGTTTGGTCTCAATAATTTTATACTTGTACAACGCGTTCGCTCTAAGTTTGCCGGTCTGTGGAATGCGCGTACCCTCCCCCACGTGACAACAAAACTTATAATGTGTCATAGTTTTACCCAAATATCTACCGTACACAATTTTTATTGTTACAATTAAATAAAAAATTTCGAACGTCATACACTCATACCTATCGCCAGCGGCAAACTTAAAACGAGCGGGTAGTATACTTGTAAGCGCTCAGTCTCTTTGATAAAAGCCGCCTCTGAATTAGACGCTATAGTTGTCAACAAGCGACTTTCGTCTCTAACTTCAAAGGATAAAGTCGATATTGTTTACAACGCTATTTTTAAATTTCTGTTTTTATTTTTGCTTTTTGTTTATCAAAGGAGCCGACTCGAGTATTTTCGAGAATATTTGAGATCGAGTCTAGGACTAAGTATAAAAGCGGCGATCGCGCGTTGGCGTCGTCAGTTGATGATTAGCGTTCGGAGCGATAAGTTACTACCTACTTACAAGCTCGCTAGCGAGAAACTAGTGTTCATTGTTTTACTGCCTGCTGTATTCTGTTGTCTCAGTTTTATACATTTCTTCCCTGTAGGTTCTAAATTTAGTCTCTTATACGCAGTAACGATTGTGCATTATTTAAACCCCACTATCCTGACTTGTAACATTATAAATAAAGAAGAATGGAACGTTGGCTTAAAGGTGTTAAACGTGTTCCAACAACATCTTCTAATGACGCTGAATGTTCAAAAGCAATGCGCGCGGAGAATTTAGCAATCACCGATCCAGAAGATGATGCCACGAGTGCCACGACGTCAAGCTCGACGGTTTCAAAGACGAAAAAAAGGAAGTATGATGAATCTTATATCAGTTTCGGATTTGTTGATTCCAACGGCTCACCTCTCTGCATGCTCTGTAGTAAACTGCTTCCTAATAGTTCCATGGCACCTGCCAAATTGCGTCGACATTTAGAAACCGTACACCCCGAGACTAAAGACAAGAATAAAGAATTTTTTGTTCGCAAAAAAGATCAGTTATTAGAAAGTCAAAAAAATATGATGCATGTAACACAAACTACCAACGAAAAGGCTACGGAGGCATCATATTTAGTTAGCTATCGCATTGCACAAGCAGGTGAAGCGCACACTATCGCTGAGAAATTAATAAAACCATGTGTATTAGACATAACAAAATGTATGCTTGATGAAAAATCTGCAAAGCATCTTTCTACTGTTCCGCTATCAAACGATACTGTTTCACGACGAATCCATGATCTGGCAAGCTACGTCAAACAAGAACTACACACATCAAAAGTGTCTAGGGATCAACATATATTTTTGCAATAACTTTTCTCCTGATTGATTTTATTTCTTTAAGGATTCATCAAATAAAGTGTTTTCGTTTGTCACAGTAACGATAAACCAAGTCACCTTTGCATTAATAAAGAAATTTGCCATTTTCCTAATAAAGGGATTTTTGACATTTGAACCACTAACATTAAAGTTCGAAAAAAAGACTGAAATAACAGTTTTCTTTAAAATTTTATTGGGTAACTTAAACAATTAATAATCCGTGTTTCTACCGCGAACACTAACAACACAAGAACATCGGTTTGGCATACTCAAAATGAGTTCATCCAAATCACGCTGTGGAATGGCCGCCCATGTTCGTTGCAACAACAAAAAAAGGTCTTCTTGCGACTGGATACCCTCCATATTCGGCAGAGCTCTTCTCTGTAGCATATCCCATGCATGCTCAATCGGGTTCAAGTCTGGCGACTGAGCAGGCCAGGGCAGGACATTGATGTTAGCTGCGGCGAGAGTCTGTCTTACAACTCTTGCGGTGTGCGGTCGTGCATTATCATGCATTAACTGAAATAAGGGACCGATTTGCACTTGTAGAGGAACGATGACGTCTGATACAATCGTCTCAGCATAAATTTGAGCGTTGAGGTTGCCTCTGATCCAAATCAACTCAGTTCTTCCGCCGATCCAAATACCCGCCCATACCATGATGGTTCCACCACTATAAGGATGGACTTCCTGGCAGGATTTTAATCGCTGTTGGCGTCCAGGGGTTCTCCAGTGTCGTATACGTCTTGTATCCGGTCTCATACCAAAACGAGACTCATCAGAAAAGCACACGAAACGCCATTGTTCTTCTGCCCAATTTCTGTGTTCAAGAGCCCATTGATATCGAATCCTACGATTGTGCATTGCTATAGGTGGTACCCGTAGCGGTCTTCGGGAATGAAGGTTCACTTCATGCAAGCGGTTTCTGACTGTTTGGTCGCTAATTAAGTTCCCTGAAGAGTAATGAAGCCTCACGGCTAACATCATGGCGGTTATTGTTGGACCTCTTCGAGTTAAGATTTGAATGTATCGGTCTTGTCTCCGTGTGGTGCAGCGATACCGTCCTCCATGGCGCTCAGCCACGGTACCAGTGCTTCGGTAACGTGTCCAAAGTCGACTGATAACACTCTGACTTGTATTCAGAGCTAAAGCCACAGTACGTTGCCGGGAACCAGCTTCTATCATTCCCACGGCTCTGAGCATTTCTTCCCTGCTTAAATGACGTCGCCGCTCCATAATAACGTTGGTTTTAATCAGTAGTAGGGAAACAGTAGCACTAATAATGTCTTCAATGCGTTGTATGTTTTTATAGGGAAAATATTGACAGCTGATTTTCATCTTTTACTCGAATTTGATTCACAGTTCCTGATTCAAATTATGAAATGCACCAAAAAGGATCCATATAAATTTATAAAATCATAAATTTATTACAAAGCCACATCTCAATCTCAAGAAATCCGCATAAAAATGCTTGATCCCTAGACACTTTTGATGTGTGTAGTTACACGTCTACAAAATACACGATTCGCTTTGCAAATGGACGAGTCGACTGATGTCGCTGGTTTGGCTATCCTGCTGGTTATTGTGAGATATCCATATAAAAGTTCTTTTGAAGAAGACATGCTTATGTGTTCATCGCTGCTTACAAACACTACCGGGGAAGAAATTTTTAATAAAATAAATATATTTTTTGAAGAATATAATCTCAGTTGGAACAATTGCATTGACATTTGTACAGATGGGGCCAAGGCGATGACAGGTAAAACAGCAGGAGCAGTGTCACGAATGAAAAATAAAGCGCCTAATTGTAGTTCCAGTCATTGTATTCTGCATAGACAAGCACTTGCGATGAAGCAAATGCCGTCTAATCTAAAATTAGTTATGGATGAAGCGGTAAAAATAATTAATTTTATCAAATCACGACCACTACAATCCCGATTGTTCTCATTATTGTGTGAAGATTATGGCAGCAAACATAAAACACTGCTGCTCCATACAGAAGTGCGATGGCTGTCTCGGGGAAAAACTTTAACAAGGCTATTTGAACTTAGAGCCGAGTTACAAATGTTTCTTTCAGCAGATACTTCTTTTAATTTGAAGGACCGTTTGTATGATAAAACTTGGTTGTTCCGATTGTCTTTTATGGCGGATATCTTTCAAAAACTTAACGAATTAAATTTATCGTTGCAAGGTAAACAGACAACAGTGTTTCAGGCCTATAATAAAATAACTGCTTTTAAAAGAAAATTAGATTTTTGGATCATTTGCATTGGTAAGAAAGAAATAGAAAGTTTTACGTTACTCAGTGAGTTTGTTAGCGAAAACGACTCAGAAATGTTTGAAGATAATGTGTTTGAAGAATTGGTCCAATATCTCAGTTCGATGCGCGCATCTTTTGAAAAGTATTTTCCCGAAGAACACAATACAAAAATTAAAGTGAACTCCTGGATTCATAATCCTTTTTTACCCAACTTGGAAAAGCCTGAAAACATGTCAAATGAGATATATGAATCTCTTTTAGAAATGTCATCAGACACAAGTATGGAGTCATTGTTCAAAACGACGCCTCTTAATGATTTTTGGTGCAGAATCCAAGATGAATATGCAATGCTTGGCCAAATGGCTCTGGATATTCTTCTCCCGTTCCCAACTACATATTTGTGCGAAACAGGATTCTCTACCTACGCAGCCACGAAAACAAAATATCGCAATAGACTGGACGCCGAAGCTGATATGAGACTCCAACTTTCTTCCATCAAACCTGATATCAAGCAATTGATGAAAAATAAAAAACAGTTTCATACCTCCCACTAGTTAGATTTTTTCTTTTTTAATGTTTTCTATTATTGTCCTTACCAAGTGGTGAAGTAAATAATAATTAGTAACTGATACATTGTACTTTTATTATGCTGATTAATAAAGAATACACTTATAAAAATAATTGTTTTATTGTAGGGTTCCATCAAGTATTTTGCTTCCCAAAAGGGTTCCGTCATTTAAAAAGTTTGAGAACCACTGAATTAGAGTAAGCCTCCTGTACCTGATGCTGGTGGGGCACTTCTTTATTAATATTATAAAATGTGAAAGTAACTATGTATGTATATTTGTTGCCTTTTCACGCTTAAACCGCTGAACAGATTCAGATGAAAGTTAATAGGGTTAATAGGATAGTTTGAATCCCAGCGAAAGACAGGATGGTTTTTATTGCGATAATCGACATACACGCGGGCGGAGTCGCGGGTGAAAGCTAGTTTTTATATTCATGTTTTTTTTATTAAAAAAGTTAAAGAATAAGTTTAGAAGATATAGCATTTTTGTAAATATAATTAAGAAACCGGGCAAGTGCATGTCGGGCCTCGCACAATGTAGGTTTCTGTAAGCCCCCCCCCTCCCTCCATCCGAATAATGCGGCATAAGAAGTAAGTTTTCTGTTGTTTTTGTTTCATACTTACAACGTTATACCTACTTAAGAATTGTATTTAATGGAATTTGTAAATCTTGTTCTGTTACTCGTAAACTTGTAAAGCCTACCTAGCTTTTTTTTTATTAATTTTTGCAACAAACAGTTATGTACAGTTATAATACTTATCTCTTTACAATAAACCTACAATGCCGAAAAGAATAATTCAGTAATTCAATAAACACAATTTTAACTCACGCGTATAACAAGAAATTGCGTAACACTAAGAGGACGATACATAACAGTTACTTAAGTGATATAAATTTAGTTGAAGTGAACAAGTATAGAAATTATATTATACTAGCTGCGCCCGCGACTTCGTTCGCGTGGAAGTTGGGTTTATATTAAGGTAGTTTATGTTACAATTTAACTTCTGTGTAAAACATATTGGAAACATGCTCCACAATGCTCTGTGGCTTCTATGGATATTAGGGCCTAGCTATAATCAGGGCCCAACCTACGGCAGGGCAAGCCAAGCAAATGTCCAGTGCAGCAAAATGAAGGGCGACAAAGTTTATGGCGCCAGACGGTTAGAAGACAAATTATAAAAATTTCCATGCTTTCAGCACCTCGACAAAAAAGTATTTCACCAAAATGATTTGCATCACATCAAATATTATTAATATTGAAAAATTACCCCTCTGCCCCGTCACGCGAGAACTTGGGCGGTTTCGAGTTAAATGAAGCCCGAAACCGCCCAAGTAGGTACTCGCGCGAAATTTTTTTGTTAAGGAGCTTTGATTCTGACTCCGAAAGATCGAAAATTCCGATTGATTTTAACCTCCGAGTCCAACTTCGGCTCCGACACTCCGATCGGAGGTACCTAGCCGCCCCTTCAAGATAATTTATACTTACAAAGGTAATAAAGGTATGATGGAAAATCTCTCACAGATTCCCTATGATCACGGGTTATGTCCTGCCGCAGCGATCTTTTCCGAGTCTAAAGTAGTCCCTTTGTGTCCGTGTTGTAAAGTCCCCCGCGCAATAGGGCTAGTTATGTTTTTAAAAAATATCCTGTATTAGTACAGTACCGCGGGAATGCAATGTTTTATTGCATTCCCGCGGTACTGTGATGCGTGTTCAAACAAACAGACAACATTCAAACGTTTTTAAAAGATATACTCAGATATCTTTTTTGTGTTTAAATACTATTTCTAAACTTATTTCAATATTTTTTTCACTCACTTTAGAAGATTTTTAAATATTATTTTATAATGTCTACATTGGTAAATTAAAAAATAGGTGTGTCAACCTGTCGCAAATTAAGATCATCATATATTCATATATGATGATCATCATATATTCATATATGATCATCATTTATTCATCATATATTCATATACGTAAGAATTTCAGATTTTTTTTTAAATCAATTTTCCTGATTCTTTGTAATTTGTATTTAAACGCCATCTATTTTCAAAACTGGATAAGTTTCTTTTAATACTTGATGATTTTATATTAAATTATACTTAAACTTTCATGCATATTAAACGTAGGTAAGCAAGGTATTTAACCTTAAATTATTCACGCGATTAAGACCCGTTAAATATATATTATCATAATGTGTACAAATCGCGAAAGTTTATCAACATTTGTATGTAAGTAATTTTGGCATCATGGATCATCAGAATCACAGATGGCGCCACATGTTTTATTTTGATATAACACTAACATTTATAAATTCTAGAAAATATCAAGTAGTTACTGTTTATTTGTAATGTAATATAGTTTTTTATTTCTACATTCATAACATAATCACGATTCATGAAAAAAAATTATAAAGGTGCTTATTGAAAGTGATTGATTACAAAAAAAAAATTGAAAGTTTGTTAAACAAAGTAAACATGTTAAAGTCGAAAATAAAAGCTTATCTATTAAGTATACATTTGGAAAAATACTTCAAAAAAGAAAATAATTTTAAAACAACACAAAAAGAGACTCGCACACTTCAGACTCGATCCTCCGACCTCGTTCGCTCGATATCGCCACTTGTGCCATTAGACTATCTCAACCGATACAAAAGCGGTTAAAATAGCTGATCTTAAGAAAATTTAAAATGTTTTGTGTAGCTCCTTACAGTTTTAGCGTGAATTTATTGTTTCCATAGTTACAATTGTAAATAATGTCTTATTGTGAAAAACCATAATGGTTCGACCAAACATACGTTGCTGCTCGCTCCCCATAGACGATAGCGTAATGTAAGTAATGCCCTATAGTATTTACAATAAAATTGCAAATTTTCATGAAGATCCGTCTAGTAGTTATTGTGTTATGACGATAAATAGCTACAGACATTATCCGTTATTGCTTAGCTCCTATGGGAAATAGCGTGATAAATTATAGCCTATATGTTAATCCAGACTTATTAGAATACACATGCAAAATTCTAATCGAATCTGTCCGGTAGTTTTTGCGTGATGCGTGTTCAAACGAACAGACAGACAGACAGACATTTCTGAAAATGTAGGAATGTGTTTAAATACTCTTTTCGAACATTTCCCGATATATTTTTTTACTATGTTCGGCCACAATTTTTATATATGTATAGGTAAAGATATAGATATGTATGTATTTTTATTCTTAAGTAACATTAAATCTGTTTTAGTTTTAATTTTAATTTTAGGCTATTGAGAGAGTTATCAAACAGATCTATGTCTGTGAAGTTTCTGTTATAATTGTTAGTGGAACGATATAAGAATGAGTTACGAGTATAAGTTTTACAAAATCTTGGAGGTACGAAGAGTAGCTTAGTGGTAGTCGAGAATGGGCTTTAAATAATATATTTGTTAATAGGTAATGCTGGCGAATCTGTTAGCCAGTTTAAATTTTTGTATAATTGAGTGATATCAAACACGCACGTCTAGTGTGAAGAGTGGTTAAATTATGCCTATGCAATGCGTCTTCATACGATACATCATAAATGTTTAAACGGTAATTGAGTGTTTTAAGGAACTTTTTTTCAAGTTTCAATACGATTAATATGTATTTGAAAGCATGGGCTCCAAACAGTACTACAAAAGTTTAGGATAGAACGAACAAATGAGAAATACAGCATTTTTAGTGTTTTAACGTCTTTAAAAGGTTTACTTATACGAAGAATAAATCCTAGGTTACAAAATGCTATACTAACTATACGGTCAATATGGTAATTAAATGTTAATTTGGAATTCATAATCACACCGAGGTCTGTTATGGTGGAAACCCTTTTAAGAATGGAATTGTTTATCATATAATCAAAGTTGGTTTGGTCATGATTTATTTTACATTTTACATCCACCTCAAGATTTTTGTCCATTGCTTGTACCAAAAAGTTAGAAATTTTTACATATTACTGTCTACGCTACGGTGTTTGAAGAAACCATGTTGATGTTCAGATATATGATTACGAAAAACAGCTGGGATTTGAGTAATCACTAGTTTTTCAAGAATCTTACCCAAGACGGACAATTTAGAGATTGGTCTGTATTCAGTTATACCTACTATCTTTTTTATTGTTCTTGGGAATAGGAGTTATAATGGTTTTTTTTCATATTCCGAGAAATACTCCAGTTTCTATCGAAGTGCGGAAGATTATAGTTACAGGTCCAGCTAGAACTTCAGCAAAATTGGGTGAAGGTCATCCGATCCTGCACCCTTTTGGTGTTAACTTGTTTTAATTCCTTTAATACAAGATCTAAATGAATGTCTATAGAGCTTTTTATCTACACTTGAAAGTGAATTAATATATGTATCAAGGTTGGTTTTGGACGTATTACTGATAAGGACAGAATTAAAGTACTGGTTAAAGGTATTGCAGATCTCACTTCCAGAAGAGAGCATTTGGCCCTTATTTAACATCCTTTCTGGGATTTAATTCTGATTAGACTAATTTTTAGATTTTACCAATGACCAAAATGATTTAGGGTAAATTTTGATGTTCTCTTCGGAAAACTTAATGTAGTTTTGATAACAGCCTTCAGACATTTTTTTTAAATCTACTCCGTAATATTGAAAAGGTGTGATAATCTTTAAGATTGCCGTACGTTTTCCATTTTTTGTGATACTTACATTTTTCTTTAGATCATTTAATAAGGGGCTTTGTATACCACGGAGGATATTTTTGTTTAGAATTTTGTATGTAACAAGGAACAAATTCATCAATTGTACTGTTAAGAATACTGTAAAAGTAATCAGTCATAGAATCAAGATCCAAGAATTTAGTTATGGGTACTTCCCAGTCTACCGAGCTAAGAGCTGTCTTTATTGAGTCGTAATCGGCCTTTTATAATATTGTCTTTTGTTAGTGGAAAAAAGCTAAAGTGTAGGACAATAGTTTAATTTTATGTCGATTTCTAAGGGCTTGTGGTGGGAGTCTTGTGGTACCAGAGGACATTCACACAGTGCGATAAGACACGTCTCTTTACTAAAAAATAAGTCTAATAGTCTATTATTGTGGTTAAATTGACTATTATACTGTGATAATAAAGAAAGATTCATAAAATCAGCGGTAAGACTGGCTAATTTATCGCCATTGGTGCATATATCCATAGAATTTGAATTATAATTGTAACACCAGTTCGCGTGAGTGACGTTAAAGTCGCCAAGTACTACATATATGTCATGTGAATTACTAAGAATAAATTCGCTTACTCGGTCGTAAAAGGACGTTAATGTCGATACATGGTTATTGCCGTGCTGAATATACGTGGCTATAATATCTAATATATAAAATTCTCGTGTCACAGTTTTCGTTGCCATACTCCTCCGAAACGGATTGACCGATTTTGATGAAATTTTTTGTGCTTATCCGGTATCTATGAGAATCGGCCAACATCTATTTTTCATACCCCTAAGAGTTTGTTTGTTTGTTTGAACGCGATAATCTCAGAAACTACTGGGCCGCATTGAAAAAATATTTTATTGTTGGATAGCCCATTTATAGAGGCAAAATATAAGGCTATAGGTTATAACATCACGCTACGACCAATAGGAGCGGAGCAGCAATGAAAAATGTTTTAAAAAAAAGGAAGAAAAAAGAAAAAAGGGAAAATTACTATCTATTATTCATGCCCCTAAGTGATAAGGCTTGTCCACCCCTAACATTTATAACTATACTATAATATTAGAAGAGAGAGAAGAGTTTGTTTGTTTGATTGTTTGAACGCAATAATCTCAGAAACTACGAGTCCAAATTGAAAAAAAAAAATACTTTTAGATAGCCCATTTATCGAGGAATGCTATAGGCTATAAAACATCGCGCTACAACTAATGGGAGCGGAGCAGCAAGGAAAAATGTTGCAAAAATGGGGAAAATTTACGCAGACGAAGTTGCGCGGGTCAGCTAGTGTATATATAGATTCGAGGTGTTATTGTTACGCGGTGCCGACGGGCCAGCTGTTACACTCGTGCGCAACGGTAGCGAGACCCATAGCTCATCCGACAGCGGCGGCGCACGCATGTCATTATGCTGCCAAGGACACAGCTCACGGCGTACGGCAATCATTACGCCTCCGCCGCGAACATGACCGGTTTCTCGACTGTTACGATCGCAGCGATAAAGTTCGTATCGGTTATCAATATATTAATTCTTACGGCCGGTTTCAATAATCTACCTATAGATGGATTTAGCTACTAGAGGTAGAATTCTGACATATTTAGTATGGAGCTTATGTCAAATATATAACTCCAGTAGTCAAATCCATCGATAGTTAGAGTATTGAGACCGGCCGTTAGTAAGCCAAGTTTCTGTGATACATATGACATCAAAATTGTTATTTAGAACTTCTTTATGGAATGAGTGTGATTTAGTGCGTAGTCCCCTCACGTTTTGATAATAAAATGACAAGTCAAGGTTTTATCGAATTATAATAAAAAGAATATTCACGCAAAGTATCCAGGTTCTACTAACATTATTTAAAAAGTTTACAATAGTATTACAATAATGAGCCATATAATAACAAATAAATGTTATAATGTTTTCACAGTAATAACGTAGGTACTTCAAGATAATATATTATAAGCAACAATATAAGCGATAACAATTGCATGCATATATGCAAAAGAAAAGTGGGTAGTCATTTTATTTTTGCGAGGTCAGTTTCATTGAACACATTGTATTTTGGAGGAGTCGATTTTACGCACTAAAATTTTACATTCAGACACCCAAACGTACTTATAGTTATTTTCTTTAGCGAGCAGGCGAACTTGCCTGTATAATTGTTTATTGTATGGTGTAAGATGCCCATTAATGAAGATAGGTTTCGCCTGTCCGACCAACCCGGCATCGGCTGTAGTCCAATTTCGTCGCGCACGAACAGCAGCCAACATATCACTTTTGCGTTTCCTCTGCATGAACTTGATGTTATTATTGGGTATAGTTGTGCTATTATAGGCTCATTCACTGTGAATATCTGTGGAACCATGTGAATCGGTGTTGTTTACATTGAAGCGTCGAACGCGGTGAATATAATCGATGGCAGTCGCAATGATGGGGAAGTTAATTGTTTCAATATATTTTGAATTATACCTATTGATTAAAATAATTGCATTTTTGAAAGATAGAAAAATTTGAAGTCCAGACCCACGAATCGAACCCGACTTCCGTAGCCAAACCGGGGCCAGAAGCGAACCACCTATCTGGACGCTCGCGATGGACGATCTCTTGATGCTCGCGAGTTTGGGCCTGGCAAGAAATGCCTATAAAAAATTACTTCGATATTGATTAAATTTTCACCCTTTGTGATAGGGATTCCTGTGATTTCCAGATTGTTAAATCTACCCTCTTTACTTTTCTATTTAATTTCATTATATAAACTACTACCCTGATTTATTAACCACTTAGCTGGCAGGGGGGGTGGCTTTAACAAAAAATTGCATTTTAAAGCTTAATATTTCACGCTGTTACATAAAAACCTTCCCAAGAGTTAGGAAGGTTTTTAGGTAACAGTTTTTTTTTCAATTTCATAGGCTACATAAATAGGCTTATAATTAATTTATGGGTCTTTCTGCGAGGGTATTTAACAAGATACCAGCTAGTATTATGAGTCTATCAGTGATTAAGTTCAAGTTGAGTTTCAATTTCATAGGCTACATAAATAGAGTTAAGTTTCAATTTCATAGGCTACATAAATAGGCTCATAATAAATTTATGGGTCTTTCTGTGAGAGTATTTAACAAGATACCAGCTAGTATTATGAGTCTATCAGTGATTAAGTTAAAAAATAGACCGACTCGTAGTAACTCCACATTATCACACCAGTATGTGGTGTGACTACGAACAAATGGTAATTTTTTTCTCATTTGTCACACTACTGATTATTACACACCATGTATACCATAATTGCTAGTGCAGTGCCAACATAATAAAGTCGGTTTACCGACAAGTAACTGCAACTGACCTCATTGGCTTTGTATCATGGATTTTTGTATTATTAACAGAAAACGTGGACAAGTGTTGTTATTTAAGCAAAATCAATACTATAAACAGAAAGTTTACAAAAATTCGAATCAGATATGGTTTTGTCGTAACCATCGTAACAGTATAAAGTGCTCCGGGTCAGAAACAATAAACGTAAGTGCTAGTGCTATATTATCGTCTCAATATCCGTAATGTAATAATTCTTTAAACTTCACAGGGACAAAATGTTGTAAAAACA
Source organism: Herminia tarsipennalis (assembly GCA_945859575.2). Lineage (NCBI taxonomy): Eukaryota > Metazoa > Arthropoda > Insecta > Lepidoptera > Erebidae > Herminia > Herminia tarsipennalis. The sequence goes on along the minus strand of OX243854.2, from coordinate 18,246,990 downwards.
GTTGAGCACAAGAATACATGTCAACCAGATGAGAGCGATAATGAAATAGCGCTTTCGATACACAAAATACATGAAGTTGCTTCTACTTCTGCGGGGCAATGACTAAAATCTTCGAGAAACATGTTCAAGAGAAAGGGTTGAAAGTACCACAATTTGATAGCGTAAAGTGCAGCCTCTATAATGCATGCAAACGAAAACTAAACGTGATTAAGACCGTTTTTATACACATTGAAGACGTACAAGTACCTATTACATTTGAAAAAATCATCAACAATCAATATGAGAATACCAGACTATTCATATTTTGTTCTGAAGACGCAAAGGTATTATTAAAAAGTGTAAAAGAATATTTTATTGATGCGTCTTTTTAGAGTTGTCCACAACCATTTCCACAATTGCTTTCTATCCTCGGTGATTTGGGAAGCACATCTCAAAAAACTTCAGTTGTACCACTAATTCATGTGCTCATCAGTGACAAAAAAGAGTCAACATACGCTGCATTGTTCCCGATCGGTGTTTTCGGGATTGCTGTAGCAAATGCCTCAAGAATATTGTTTCCACTTATATCGATTAAAAAGTGTTACTATCACTGTTGTCAGAGCTTATGGCGGAAAGCGAAATCAATTGGTTTGAAAAGTAAAATACATAAAAGAATTGTGGGATTATGTTCGGTACTGTCGCTAACTCCGTTAGAACTTGTTAAAAACGGATGAGAGTACATAAAAACGGAATCAACATGGGCCGTCAATGGCTAAATGATGAACAATATATTGCTGACTGGAATGTAGTTGGTCAAAGACACAGAACAAACAACGTTTGTGAAAGTTAGCACTCCCAGTTAAATAAAAAGATAAATAAAAACTACGTAACCATACTAAAGTTATTAACAGTATTATTAAATGAAAAGGATATTAATATACAAAAAAACGAAGGGTTGACTAAACTGATAAAGATAATTTTATAATTTCGTGCCAATTATGCCAGTTTAAATAGTAAAACATTTTAAAACAATTACTGGACAGTCAACCAAAAAGTTCAAAATAATTTAGAGTATGTAACTTAGTTGCACTTGCTTGTGCTGCCTTGCCCGTACTTGTAGTTGTTGTTTATTTAGTATATAAGCTAATATATTGGCTAATACGTAATTTGAAGTTTTTCTTTATTATAACAAAGTAGTATAACTCGGACAGCACTAGTTCGGAAATAAATACATAGGTCATAGGTACTGGTGTGTTAATGTGGTGTGACTACGAGTCGGTAGGGAAAAAATGTAGTCAAAAATAATCTTTTACGTAGAGGTTATTATACAGTGAATGAATATTTAAATGATAAAGAAAAATGGATCTAGTTGCTTGCTCCTTGTTACTTTAATATGCTTGAGTGAATTTTGCTATCACTTTGTTTTAATTGTCACATTGATAAAGAGCATGATTTGACTTTTGTAAGTAAAGATTCTGCGTGACGAATAAAAGCCATTATTTTCTTCCTTTTGATACCAGAATTAATATTTTATATTGAATCATTCGTTACAAGTACTTTGGCCAATATTTAAGCACATATAGGTTTTACCTTTGTTGTAAGTAGATGCTCCTACTATTGTACCCACTAAGGCTGATTTTGCTTTTTCTCATGTTTCAACTTTTTGATAATACAATTTGCATCAGTCCTTTAACATGGTGTATAGTATATTAGTCGCAGCACCTTACCCCTATATCAAGTTTATAAACATTCAAACATTGTAAAATTGGCAATTTCAAAGAGTGGCCGCGAGTTTTTATTGTCAGGTTCTTTTCTCCGGCTTTACCTATTGTTTGCGAACTTGGCATTACATGTACATGTAGTATCCCGACGTATCACAAGAGTTGTTTTGCATCCTAAGTGTATAAAGAATTTTGATTTTGACATTTGATTTAGGTGTACCAATATCTCTCAATCTTCAATAGTAAATATTTTACACAAACACTTAACATCCTAGTGAACACATGACGAAAATTTACATAAATGTGATATCGTTGTGACATTAAACATATTTTAAACTTTCGTGTTCATTGGGATAGCATTTGAGGTCATTGATCCTAAATGGCACTACGTCGATCACTGGTAATACACCAAAACACCTATAGATATCCCTGATTTAGATATCCTTGTCAAAATAAAAATAAAATACCCTACAATACGGAGTACCCTACAATTTCATTTGTAATTTTTTATTTGTTAAATATGAATGAACAAGTTATTATTCAAAAAGTATTAGTTCAAAGTTCTATGCCATTGAATAATGTAATCGAATTTCGTACCAGGGCGGGGTATAATACTGAAATTCGACAAAAATATGGTGTAACTGTACCTTAGTAATGCAATCAGGTGCACCATGGTAGGTGCAATACTGATAACATACACTTTCCGCTGCTAAAATTTGACCACACCTTTCTGTTACACGTTATACAAGGTGTAACAGAAAGGTGTGGTCATATTCAAGGGTTGGTATGTGCCCATGATACCGAGTGCACATATCTAATTTTATTAAAATCGGAGTACCCTAAAAATATATTTATTATATAAAGGAATGAAAAAAAAAAATTTAAAAAAGTATGACTTAAAAAGTTCTATGCCATAATGATCCAATCGAATTTTGTACACTATAATTCTTATGACATACGCCTTTTACTACTGAATTTTGACAAAAAGAATATGCTTTAACCATGTAATAATAATGCAACCAGCTCTGGCACCATGGTAGGTGCAATACTGACAACATACACTATCCGCTACTGAAATTTGACCACACCTTTCTGTTACACCCTGTATATGAAGATAAATCAGTTTGCAGTGGTTTCAATGTTCATTTATAAAATAACGACAACAGGGAAGTTTGAGGAAGACATGATTAAAAGTGGAGACCACGGCACGGCAAACGTAGTGTAGGACGCCCTCAGGTCAGGTGGAGTGATGATTTACGCAAAACGGCTGGCAGGAGCTGGATGCGAGAAGCCGAAGATAGAACAAAGTGGCGTGCGATTGGAGAGGCCTATGTACAGCAGTGGACTGCGATAGGCTGATGATGATGATGATGATGATGATTAAAAAAAACAACTTTTAATTTGATGTATATAATAAAAAATAACAATAACATTGGTCTATTCTTAAATTGAAGTCATAAATAGTAATATACATACAGGCGCTTCAGTGATGAGATCAGAAAATCTTACTATAAAAATATTGAAAAAAATAGTAGGTACATAGTAAATAAAATATGAAGTAAGTAGGTAGGTATTATTCAAAAACTCGTAGTTAGGTTTCTGATCTCTTCAGCGGAATTACAGTTACGTATTTTAAGCTGCTATTTACTAATAAAAAGTAGGACACAACACGAATGAAACAAAACTTAGCAAAATACTTGTATGTAAAAATATACAACGCCCCCTAACGGTTACTTTAAAAACTGAATTCGTAATACCAAACCGTTTTTATGCTCACCAGTTGGCGCCACTGTTGAGTCAGGTCTGGCTGTCAAAGTTTAATATACTAATAATATAAAGCTGAAGAGTTTGTTTGTTTAAACGCGGCAATCTCAGAACTACCGGTCCGAATTGAAAAATCCCATTTATCGAGGAAGGCTATAGGCTATATAACATCACGCTACGACCAAAAGGAGCGGAGCAGTAATGAAAAATGTTGCAAAAACGGGGAAAATTAAGTTGCGCGGGACAGCTACATAGTATATCATATACCGTGTAAACCCGTGCCGTAGGTATAAACATTTATCGAGAATACCGCAGTATTGCGCAGTTCCGTTTCATTAATAAAAACGGGTAATTTTTCGAAAAATAAAACAGACAGTATAGTAAATTATATGAGCAAGTTGTACTTTTAAAGCAGTGACATTTATTGACCCGTAGGTTATATTGCCATATTCATCACAGACTTTACAAAATATTCGCAACACTGGTGTAATTGGAAATAAACCCACATAACCCATAGACCTGACTCTGCACTAGCGCTTCTAGCGGCGAATTCATACGCGATAGGCCGCATTGCAACAACTACATCATATGTAGTTTTTCACACGATCTAACAAATACGTTGAAAGTTTACGTATAGCCCCGTAAGATGGCGTTGTTAGTTCTGAATCGCGATATCATTTGGTTACCGATGGGGTAAGATTAAAATTACTACTATTTCAATAGTTTGCGTGTATATTTCAAAATAGAAGACAAAATAGACATATAACATCATAGCATTTTTTGTTAACATTAATAAATAACATATAATATTAAAAATAACCGCTACCATAATTATATAAATTTATTTATTTATCTAACATTGTGGATATAATCATTTCTTTGTAAAGTGTAAGGTACTTATACTAGGATAACGATTTTTTTTTTTGATAACGTTTTCAAAATAATTTGCGAGAAATAACTATGGATGACAGATTTCTAAAATTGTCACAAACTCCGTGCCTCCCAAAACACATTTCGATATCGGTCGCGAATGTATAACAACCGGATCGGACGGACGCCGGAACGTGTGAAATACTGATACGACTATAAAGGTTGTACACATAAATGGGCCGTTATTAATCGGCATAGGCGATCAGTAGAATCAAATATGTGTTCGGGAAAAACAGCTCAGGTTTGCCGAACATAAAACACGAGGCTCGGCAACAGCAGCAATTGGTACGTGTCTTTTAACAAATATTGTCGAATTGCATGAACTACCCGAACCCGATTAGGTAATTACTTCAGGTGGGTTTTGTTATTTAACAATCTGCCGAACAGACAATGCCGACCCAGCCGCTTAAGTGTTTGGCAATCCTAATCAATGAAATGAAATAGTGAGACGTGATACAAATAAACCAATCACGTCGCTGTCCGCCATCGCTGTTCTCCCGCCAAAAACACCTCAGAGACTTAACAACTAAATTGACAGAGGTCACAGTGTTCGATCATCACAGGATTGAAGGGAAAAAATACGACGGCTGAACGTATTATCAGTTAATTCTTCTATATTGTCTTTGTTACAAACCATAGACGTACCCAGTGTGTACTATACTACCTACGTTTCTGAAATAATTTCGGTGGGGGGGGCGGGAGGGGCTTCAATCCCCCTCAATTCCGTTACCGTAATGCCGTGGGCAGGCCCATGCGGGATTGGGGGGGGGGAGATTACAATTGACTGAAATCTGGTCAAATATGAGCTTCCAGGATTTCGAGAGGGAATTAATCGCTCAATCCCCTCTGAATACGCCCATGTTACAAACCATTCTAAAAACGTCATCATTACTTAATCTAGTGCCATCAGTCATCAACTCCTGGCATCGTTGATCGTCTCCGGGATCTGTATCTCGAGACCGTCCAGGTCTTTCGTCAGGGTTATCTGGCAGCCGAGTCGTGAGGTGTCTGTGAGACCGTATGCCAGGTCCAGCATGTCGCGTTCTTCATCACAAGGTTCTTCGGGCAACCTGAGGATGGGATAATCCAAACTAATATTAGGAGCGGGGCGGTAGCTTAATAGCTAAGGCATCGGTCTCGCAATCATGAGGTCGCGGGTTCAAATCCTACCCATTAAACTACCGACGTGAACCCACTCCTAACACAAGTCTTTGAGCTTAGTTGGAGGGGTTAACAAGATTGCAAGTAATGTGGAACCCAATCCCACATTGCTAGTTATCTTTTTAAATGAAAAAAAAATAAAAATGAAATATAAATATGAAAGTAACTCAGTCTAATACGTTTTTTACACGCTTAAACTGCTGAACCGATTTAGATGAAATTTGGTATGGAGATAGTTTGAGACCCCGGATAGGACATAGGATAGTTTTTAATGAAATAACCGACATAGACACTGGCGGACTCGCAAGCCAAGCCAGTATAGTATTAATAATTCGCGGGTATCTAAATAAATAAATCGACTGCCTATGGTCTAGTGGTTAGTGACCTGACCGTTAAGCCGTAGGTCCTGGGTTCGATCCCCACCCAGGATTAAACTTTGTGTGATGAGCACGATGGTTTATTCTGTGTCTGGGTGTAATTTATCTATAACTAGCTGACCCGCGCAACTTCGTATGCGCCACTTTTCCCCAATATTGATAAATGAGCTATCCAATACTAATAATCAAATCAAATCACAAATAATCTTTCAATTTGAACCAGTAGTTCTAGAGGGCGTTGCGTTTAACCAAACAAACAAACTCTTCAACTATATAATATTAGTATAGATATCGAAGGAATTCGTGGCTGGTGACTCTTTGGCAACGTTCAATAGGTACATGAGTGACCGTTGTTTGTAAAAGTATCCCACCAATCTATACCTCACGATAATGATAAAAACCGTCCGAACTAATCAATTCAAAAAATAATTTTAACTAATCTGAGTGTTATCCTATACAAACGTTTTTTTTTGTAATTGCACATCACCAAAGTAGGTCATGAACTTATTTAAACACATGCATAAATACATATTTGACAACCAATAAATATGTCAATCCCTTTTTATTACTGACAATATACTATATTTTTAAAATGTAAAATATGCGATTATCCAAATATTGTGGATATATCATGTCGATTCAAAACCTTTATTTTAATGTGTTCTTTAACTTGAGGGGAGAGTTTACCATATCGACGGAATAAACATTATATGGTTGACAGGTACGAAACCCATGAACATTTTGTATGGGAATATTATTTTCTTTTATTTTATTTTTTTGTCAATTTTCCAATGTTTTTAATGCCTTATATCCTATTCCGGATGAAGACAAATCTAAAAACACAAAAATCATACAAATTGGTGCAGCCGTTCTTGAGTTATAAGTAGTGTAACTAACACGACTTTGTTTTATATATTATATCTATATCTATATCTATAATATGTATGTATTTAGAAATATTTAAGTATGTTTATCAGTTGTCTGGTTATCATAGTGCAAGTTCTGCTTAGTTAGGGATCAGATGACGTTGTGTGAGTTGTCCCAAGATATTATTATTATATTAATAAAACCATGTAAAAGTTTCATAATGTATAGAAGGCAAACACAAACATTAATTTTTATCTATACTAATATTATAAAGCTGAAGAGTTTGTTTCAATGAGTTAATCTCAGGAACTACTGGTCCGAAGTCAAAAAATATTTTACTGTTGGATAGCCCTTTTATCGTGGAAGACTATAGGCTACATAACATCACGCTACGACTAATAGGAGCGGAACAGTAATGAAAAATGTTGTAAAAACAAGTCAAATTTACGCAGACGAATTGCGCGGTTCACCTAGATTAGGTATATAGATAGTCTGCCTCAATTTAGTAGTCGGGAAGTGTACAATGCTTACCTGGCATAGTCATCTGGCTTCAACACCACATGACAAGTGGAACAGGTTAAAGTGCCTTCACACGCCCCATATCCTTCAATATTTAAGTCATTATTCACAACCACATCGAGGAGAGAATCACCTACTTTAGCTTCAGTTTCCAACCGCTTGCCGTCATGTAATACGAAGGTTATTTTGACCCTGTAATAAATAATATCAGACTATTATTCACAATGAACTACAGTAGGTACGGAAAGTTCTCGAAGGACCATGAGTTAGAAACCGCAGGACAGCCCCCACAAGATGGACTGACGACCTGATGAAGCGGCGGTAGCCTAATGGGTAAGCCATCGCATCGGACTCGCAATCGTGAGGTCGCGGGTTTAAATCCTACCCATTATACTAGCGACGTGAACCCACCCCTAACAATCCCACATAGCTGGGAGCCCATAGATGCAGAACGCTCAAAATCGGACATTGTAGAGTCTTTTGGGGAGGCGTATGTTCAGCAGGAGATGTTTTCAGGCTGATGATGACGATTAATCACAAGTCATAAATAATGTGAAACTGTTGATAGTCGATATCAATTGGGTGCTATCACCAATTGTCATACTCCGCGAACAACATTTTGAGGTGTCCATAAAAACTGATATGGAATCTCTATCACCAGACAACATAGAAATAAAGTTGTAGGTACTACTAAGTTACACAAAATCGATTCAATTAAGTTAGGTTAGAAATGCGACCACACGCGACGAGGCGAGCGAGCGAAGCGAGCGGGCCGCGACAGCGGTCGCCGAGTGCCAGAAACATCAAATTAAAAGTCTAAATACGCAAAAAATATAGTTATCTATTATATTACGTATTTCATAATACTGCCATTGTCTATACCAATGTTATAAAGAGGAAAGATTTGATTGTTTGTTTGTATTGAATAGGCTCCGAAACTACTGGACGGATTTGAAAAATTCTTTCATCGTTGTGAAGCTACACTAACCCCGGGTGACATAGGCTATTTTTTACTGTACTACCACGGGAACGGGAACTACGCGGGTGAAACCGCGAGGCGTCCGATAGTAAAGTATAAAGTCATAACAAAATGAAGCTTTATTATCATTTTCATCCTACTACAAAATCGAAGTAGATTTCAAATCGAAGAAATTCATCTCCAATTAGCATTAGGCGTTTTGTAAAACGTATAAAATGCTGACGCCGCGCCGTTTTATAAAGCCGTGTTATGCTATTTGACTGCGACATATACAAAAATCGTGGTAATCAGAGGCGAATCCATCCAAGGAATTTATTTGTCCATATTATGTGCCGCCCCCCTCCTCCCCCTCCCTTCAGAATAAAATCCTGAATTTGCTAATGGTGATAATGTTGATTAACCTCACTAATCTGTATATACTATATGCTCGTTGCCAATGAGTCAGAGACACCTCAATATATAAATCATTAACAGTTGTACAAGCTTAATCTTTAGCTCGTCATTGCAAATCTATTTGCGTCATGATATCTCAAATCAGTAGTATTTATACAATATTATTTATCTTTAAATCCTCTTATCAATACACAGATAACCTTGGCAGCTGCTCTATTGTAATCTATTGATGTATTTAGAAAATATTTAGATATATTATCACCATGTGACAAAATTGTAAACATTGTTAGTCCGTCTTTATAGGTACTTAAATATAAGTACCCAACGTGTATTGCGATCGTGTATCATAAACTCGAGCGCTCGGCGGAATAAGGTATTTGAATGTCAAATAAATCAATAACAATAAATTATTTTACACTTACCAAGTCATAATATGCCTTTAAATGATCATAAAAATATATATTCGTGCATAATTTAATATGTTTTAGTATTTATAATCATCTAAATAAATACAAAAAGTAAATGATTTGAAACCAGAACATAATGACGTCACAATGTTAAATTGCATACAAATCTCTACAGAACGAATCGTTTTGACATTTTATAAAAAAGACTAGCTGTCCCGCGCAACTTCGTATGCGTAAATTTTGCCCATTTTTGCAACATTTCTCGACATTCAAATACCCAATTACGATAAGGTGCAGTAGGCGGTTAAAGCAGAGCGTCTCATTCGCCCGCAGTACCACCAGGCTTGCGCGCGTCGAGGTATGCGCAGAGACGGAGTATCGTAAGTAAAAGAAAAAGTATCAACCAAAGAAGTATGGAACGCCGAATGCTCGGTATCAGCCCGATATGATCCGAAACACAATGATCAAAAGTTAAACCCGAGTAATTAATGTTGGATACCGGATTGCAAGACTAATGTGTCGCCAAAGTGATGGCAGGTGACGCAGGTGGAGTAAAAGGGTCCTAAACTGGAGAGCCTGTGAGACCAAACAGAGTGCAGGCAGACCATCTGCCAGATGATCCGATGATATAAGAGCAACCGCGGGTAATCTATGGCACCAACAGACCTATGGCATCAGTAGAAATCCATTTGAGGGGCATATACCCAACAGTCGGCAAAATAGTACTATCCAAGAATAATAATATATTATTATCGGTTGTATAGTATTTATCGATTCCACATCTGTTTTTAAAGAAATAATAGACAACTCAATATTAAACTTTATTGCTCTTGTCATATATAATGTACAATTGGCATTTTGCGCCACTTCGGAGGAAGGAGTTCGACTCGCTATTAGTAGTTACTTATTGAAATAGAAATCCCATTTCAATCAGAAATGAGGAAAGAAATTCAGTCAAAAAACTGTCTGGGGGGCAGCACATGCCACCATGCCTCCCTCCTCTCCAAGAAAAGGATTACCAATTAATTGAATTTGAGGTCTTCTTTTAAAAATAAAATGATTAATGATAAGTCCATTTCCATTTCCACCCATTGTACTACGAGTATTTACTTATACATAAAAATATTACAAAAAAAAACCCACTTCCAAAATAAATATAAGGTTTGAAGTTGGTGCTAGGAAATGTAGTTTTATGTTTTAGGCACCAACTTTAAAATGTTTAATTATTTTTTATTGTTGTACCTATATTATTTACTAGCGGTCGTCTCGCGGCTTCACCCGCTTACTTCCCGTTCTAGTGGGAAGACAGGGATAAAAAATAGCCTATGTCACCCGGGGTTAGTGTAGCTTCACAACAATGAAAGAATTTTTCAAATCCGTCCAGTAGTTTCGGAGCCTATTCATACAAACAAACAATCAAATCTTTTCTCTTTATAATATTAGTATAGACAAAATAAATACCTAGTACAATGGGTAGTAATAAAATAAAACTATTAGTGGTTTGTAGTTGAGTTATGTTACAATAGCATAATCCAAACTGCTCATTTATTTTTACAATTTGTTGCCTTTTGCAATTCAAGGCCATTGATTTTTGAGGAGTTCACCTGATACTAGACCATCAGTTCCATTACATGATTTGACGGAGGCAAAGAATCAGGTATCGAACATGGTACTCAGATCGCAACCCACAATATTTATTATTGAATAGTTCCGCTGTTCATCTGTGGTCTTCATCATCAGTTCCATTCCACTCAATGGTGTTTTTTAAGAGTAAATGGACAAATTACAACAAAATATACCCAAATTACTATATGTACCTTTAATATTAGGGTAGTTCCCTAGATTTTTCCAAGGTCTCATCATGAGATCCGAACTTTGATGACAATAGGACCAATCTGGAAGTATACCCTATCAAACACTTTTTTTTTCAAATCGGTCCAGCCCTCTGTGAGTAAGAGAAAAAACATAAAAAAAATGTAGAACCTCCTTTTCAAAGTCGGTTGTAAATAGGTGGGTAGTCCAGATGGTGGATGTTGGGATCAGATAGCATTGTGTGAGTTGTCCCAAGATATTGTTACTATTTTTATCTTCAAAGGCAAAGTCCAAAAATAAAATGCAGTGGTCTAACCTGACTTCGTAATTAACCTTTAAGAATGTTTTTTTTTTCTAGTAAGTGGTTCCTGTGTTGCATCATTATCAAATATAAATATGAATAAAAGTTGTGAAACACAACAAAATTGGGTGAAACAACAATAAATGAATGTACACTTATCAGCTGATAGTATGTTGTGAAATGCTCCGAAGAAATTAATTTCTTCACAATTTAATATGTTTTTTTTCTAATTTAAAGTATTTGAAAAAAACATAATAATTTAGGAATTTTTTCAACATTGACGATGTCATTTTAGTTATTATTTTATTCATTAGTAATTTACAATTTGGTTTAAAAAAGTAAATAATAATCAAGTACACATTTCATAATGATTCTCTATTTCTGCCCTGGTTTCTTGCAAGATAAATTTAATATGTTTAAGAAATTAAACCATTTTGGGTCTGTACTTTGGGCAATTTGGCCCCAGTACATGTTATGATCTGTTCCCAGTCATAGATACTTTCCCTAGATTTATTTTGGTAAAAGGCAAACTTTGCAGTAGGATACAAGCTCTGTGTCACAAGGGACTTATCTATACTAATATTATAAAGCGGAAGAGTTTGTTTGTTTGTTTGTTTAAACGCGCTAATCTCAGGAACTACTGGTCCGATTTGAAAAATTCTTTTATTAGATAGCCCATTTATCGAGGAAGGCTATAGGCTATATAACATCGCGCTACGACTAATAGGAGCGGAGTAGCGACGTGAAATGTTGCAAAAACGGGGAAAATTTACGCATACGAAGTTGCGCGGGACAGCTAGTCAAACATAAAATTTGTGGACACAAAGTACACCCAGATTCAGTCCAACAACTTGTGGTATTCCATGTCAGAATAGAATCACAACTTTTTGCACTGCAATCATACACACTTCCACCCAGGCATTCAAAGTTATAAATTTACAATTCTCAAAATATTGTGGATTGGATGCTGCTACTCCTTAAAAACATTAAAAATATTCGATTTATTCAATGGGCTCAAACAGAAAAAAGCTACGTAAAATTGTCTATACAAAATTAGATACGTAGTACCTATCTTAAATTATATAGTAGCACAGTAAATAAAAAAACGAAATCACATTAAGACCCAAGCTTCTATGAAATCATCACAGCTATACAAAAAATTAACGCTCGTTTTTACAAAGACATAATAAATAATAGGGCTCAATTCAGTAGATTGACGCGACCTTCGCGAAATTACACGGAAATAGAATGGTATGAGATGATTTTGGCAGTTTGCATAGTAACAAAACTAAATACTTACTTCTCATTTTTCAACGCTAATTCCGTAGTCGATAATGGCGCTATGCATCTTTGATTGCTAAAACTCGATGGTAAACTATTATTATTTACCAAAGTGCGTAAATTTTTTACACTCAAGTTTTTCACAAAATTTCGTAACATTTTTGTGTTAATTTAATATAGTTTTGGACCGTTAGATAACGCTGAAATACTGTACACCACACTCCTGTATATTAAATAATTCAACGAGATAACGGCCAATTGATGTATGATAATAAATCTATGATAATTTGACGAATTTATTCATGACCTTACAACTTTTAGGTTACAAATCGCATTCCGATCCGTTACCTGTTGACATTGATATAAAAATTTGTTTGTCAATATTGCTAGGCAAATAGAAATTTAAATTATATAAGAATGAGAAGTTACATAAATGGAAAAATAAATGCATAAAAACAATTAATTTGGATTGATACCTATAATTTACTATCTTTAGCACTATTATGATAGCCTTTTTGTAGAAGTACAGCACATTAATATAGCATAGCCTATGCGTAGAAAGAATCAGAAGTACCTACTTGACGTTGGCAGTATGTTTAGTTATTACCAATTTTGCGATTAAAAACATCTGTAAAATATATTTTTTTTCTTTTGAGTCTAAGCTATTCTGAAGCAGGATAGGGACCGCTTCAGAATAGCTACAAAATAAATATTACTCAACAACGCCCTCACTTTTCCAAATATACAATTTTTATTCATAAACGTAACCACTATCAAATACTATACTGAGATTGTTCCAGAAATTATATGGAAAAAGATAATCTAAACGCATTACCTATCTGTCATTAATTATATGTCAAATTTTAAAGAACGGTGCAGTCAAAATATTACTGAGTAATTCCAATAAACCAGTATTAAAAAAATAAATCATAATTACGAATATTTTTATTTGATTTACAAAGAAACAAGCTATCTAAGATGTCGGAAAGATTAAAAAGTACGGGCCAAGTGTCTAATGATGAAATTATCGATGAGTTAACAGAAGGCTTAAAATCTTCGTTGAATACAGAAGGAGTAGGTGAGGAATATGTTATAAACCCTGGCACGAGCGCCGAAGAGTTTGATAGAGCTGCTGGAGACGGTCCAAGTTCAGTTTCGTCTAGTGGTAAGGATATTTTTGGGAATTGTTACCTTGGTTTGGGCGTAGTCACCTCCTGGGTGTAGCATTGTTACTTGCAGACGTTATAGAGGTCTGAGACTGACGGATCAGAGAAAATTAATCGCTAGGAAGCAATGTTACGATTGTTAGTAAGTAATCTATGTAAGATTAGGGACCAATTATATGGATTTATACTTACACAAGTGCACTCTCTATTACCTCACCCTAAGTCCAAGGGGATGTATTCGGTCTCATCAAGAAAGAGATTAGGCACATGACTGTTGATCTAACATGTTCTCTGAGGCATGGAGGGGTGAAGATTATTTGAAAATGGTAATCTGTGAACAGTTGTTATGTTGCCTAACCTCTCTTATGTCTCAATCTGAGTCACAGATGCCTCAAGATAATGATGAATATACTTATTCCAGCTGCAGCAGATGCAACTAATACCCCATCAAACAATGAGGATTTAGACCGAGATCATACAGAAAAAGACGAGGAAGATAAGGATGAGAGTGATACAGACATAGATGAGGTGTCCCTGAAGGATGCAGAAGTGGACCTGACAGATGATCAGAAAGAAGAACGAAAGATCATTGCTGAGGAGTTGAAGAAAGTTGGCAATGATGCGTTTAAAATAGGAGACTATGAACGGAGTATTGAGAAATATACTGAAGGTTGGTATTGATACTAGCAATGATTTAATTTTAAGAACACTTTACAAAGTCACCTTCACATGGTACATTCCCTAAGTTACTTCTTTTACTGCAATGGCTGTGGTCACAAACCAAGGTGACCTTACTTGTTTCCAACAGTGTAGACGGATGTAGTAAACCAAATAATGATTTGACCTTCAATGTCCTTGGCGGGTGGGAGCGCTCTCACCACCACGCAGTTTGCGGTTGTTTTGTCGCCGTGTAATCGGCGTTTCCAACAGCAAACCAAACCACTACACACAATTAAATGAATTGCCTATTAAAAGTTGCAAACTTTTAATAGGCAATACTTTTAATAGGCTGTTATTGAGAGTACATACTTACAAAATAAATATGTAACACTATCTACTAACTTTTGGTTAGTTGTACACAATGAAGGCCAAGCTTGTTTGCAGAGCGTGTGGGTTTGCGAGGTTTGCAACAAACAATTGGTGAGCCACACAAATTTCCCGCCAAGGTAACCTTGGTTTATACGCTTGTTTCAAACCGTCTGGAAGACGCTTAAACAGTGAGAAATAAAAATCATTTACAAAAAATTTGGTTGTTCGGCTGCATCACCCTAAGGTTGACTGGTAGATAATGCCTAAGGCATTAAGTCCGCCTTTGTACAAATTTTGTGTGCAAGAAAAAATGAATAAAAATTGTATTTTAAAAAGATTTTAATATAATAGAACAACTAAACTAAATAAACATTTTGAAGTTGGTGCCAAAGAAAACATAATTACTATTTCATGGCACCAACTTGATAATGTTTATTTATTTTTTGTTGTTCTATATTATTTAATCCTTTTTAGTTGCCTTATATTTAATTTTGTAGTCTTGATTTTTGTGTTTAAAAGTTTTTATTTAAAAAAAAATGTATTTCATACAATTTTTGTCAATTGTCCTTGAGGAGTCCGCCTGTCATGTGTGCTGATAGACTTATCGACTAATTATAGCGAGGGTACTCCCCGTCATCAGACTAGCCGTCTTATTTGTCACCCATGTATATATAAGGTCGGGGCAAAAATATTTTCGGATTTTTCATCCTAGAAAAAAAAAAATTAGGTATATTTTTTTATAATTTTAAATTTAATATGTATGTGCCGTTTTGATCGATTACATATTGCCATCTTGTGGGTAGGCAGTGCCATGATCCTATTGCTATAAAAATTTTGAGAAGAAAGATTTTGATTAAAAAAATCTGGCGGTTATCACAGTTTTCTTTTGAGGTTAACTTTATGCTTTCTATAGAGTTCTGAAGTGACCGAAACAGGTGGAAATCTGATGGAGCAAGATCAGGGCTATGAGGATGCATCAACACATCCAAACCAAGCTCTCTCAATTTTTTCGGAGTACCTATAGATGAGTGCGGTCTGACGTTGTCATGATGGAACACCACGCCCTCCCTGTTCACCAGCTCCGGCTGGTTTTTCTCAATGGCTCCTTTTAACCTCATCAGTTGCTGACAGTAGAGGTCAGAATCGATAGTTTTACCCGGCGGCCAAAGCTGACAATGGACGATTCCTTTCCAATCCCACCATACACACAGCGAGTCAGGCCGGGCTTTGCCACGATCTGTGGGGCTTGTCCATGCTTCGACCACGATCTTTTTCAGACATTCCTATCGTAAGTGACCCATTTTTCATCACCTGTTATCAACCGTTTAAGAAATGAGTCGGAATTGTTACGTTTCAACCATGAATCGCAAATGGAAACACGTTGCATTAAGTTTCTCTCAGTGAGATCATTTAGTACCCAAATATCAAGTTTTTTCTTGTGCCCAGACTTTTGTAAATGACGTAAAACTGTTGTCGATTTCGCTCCTCTTTTTCAAAGATGGCATTGATATTATCCGTGACAGGGACGTCCATAGTAAGCCTCATCCTTCACACTAAAATTTCCGGACTCGAAACGCTTGAACCACATTTGTGCTACTCGTATACATTCATTTTGCTTGCTTGAAAAACAATTGAAAAAATGACGGGAACTAGTTTTTTTTTTATTGCATCTTCAGAATGTCAACATTTAATGGTATTAAAACCAGCCAGTTACATTCAGTACAACCAAAATACGAAAATACTTTTGCCCCTTCCTATTATTTACTGATTATCTTTTGTCTGCGGCTTTGCCCACGTAGATCGGATTGTGTTAACAACTATAAACTTCCTTAGCCACCATGCTGAATTTCGTCTATAATTGCTCAGTATTTCAGTATAATTTCGGAGATTCAAATTTATACAAATATTCAGTTATGGATACCAAGCTAGCTACGATTACCTTTAAACGTTACATGTCTGTAGCAGCTACAAGCTCTTATTGATAAGTTAACGCACATTGGTAGGACTTTAAATTTTATATTTTTAGGGTTCCATACCTCAAAAGGGTAAACCTAAACCCTTATAGGATCACTTTGTTGTCTGTCCGTCCATCCGACCCCCTGCTGGGGAATGCGTGGAGGTATCGAGTTGAACCACACACTCTGGTCTCCAGCCCCTTGAATCTGTGAAGAAATCAAACTTCTAAGTTAACGTAAAAAAAAGATACGGCCGTTTATGCCCTAAAAAAACGTATATTTCGACACTCACTAGGGAATCAAAATTTATAGGGTACTTTACGTTGGCCTAGAACTAAAAAAAATGACAAGTAATTCCGTCGTATACTACAAGTGAAGTCTGAAGACTATACAAATACTTACAATGAATGAATGAGTCAGCTTGTACAGTACGATCAACGTATCTTGACCGTATTGATTAGGTTTTTATCACTTTCGCGCATGTCATAGAGATGCGACCCTAAAATTACCTACGAAAACCATTAATCGATTAAAAATACTAACAACACTGTAATTCAACAATATAAAAACACTATTTATATGAGTTCATAAAAGTTTAAATTTAAATCAATTACAGTAAATAATAAAGAAACTTTGAAAAACAATTTCTTTACCAAAATAATCATAAAATAATCAAAAAAACATGAATTAGTAATACTAATTATGACAATGTAATGCGTAATCGCATCTCTAATCCTCTTGGTTTAGTTACCGCCCCCGCCCCCCGCTTCCTGTCACCATTTACTTCCAAAAAATGCATCTACGTTGATCGTACTATATCGGTCTACTGCTGGCCTCTCCGTACTTACATTTTTTTTTTTTTTTTTAAGATAACTAACAATGTCGTTTGGTCCTCCGTTTTCCACATCCAATACATTCCAGCGACCTTCTTTAGGTCGTCGGCCCATCTGGCTGGGGGTCGTCCTTACCTTACGTTTACCAAGTCGCGGTCTCCACTCTAGCACTCGTTTGCTCCATCGGCCATCGGTCCTTCGGCAAATGTGGCCAGTAGGCCTACTCTTATTTCTTTAAACGAAATTCATTAATTTTCGTTTACTTAAATTTCTTAAGCTTACGGGGACTATTATAATTTATTTTTGGATAAGCACAAGAAGTTCGAACCCATGGACGATTTTCTGGAACGAGTGGATCGAATAGGTGTTACTGGGTCTGTATATCACAACCTCATTTTTAGTCGAAACTTCGTTTTCATTGAATTAGAGTAGATCTCCTGCCCATTGCCACTTCAGCGTGCTAACCTGCTCGCTGTGTCGGTAACTTTGGTTCTTTGTCGGAGGACCTCGTTACGAATTTTATCCTTCTTAGTTTTATCTTTCAAGAGATCCTTCCAACCATAGCTCGCTCCATAGACCGCTGCGCGACTTCGAATTTGTGGACTAGCCCAAGCGTAACGTCCACGTCTCGGAACCGTAGGTCATAAACAGGTAGGACGCACTGGTTATACCTCAAATATTAAAAAGGTGAAGTATTTGTTTGTTTGTTTGAACGCGATAATCTCAGGAACTTTGGGTCCGAATTGAAAAATTATTTTACTGTTGGATAGCCGATTTATCACGCTACGATCAATAGGAGCGGAGCAGCAAGGAGAAATGTTGCAAAAACGGGGAAAATTGGACAGCTAATCACACTAATATTATAAAGGCGAAAGTTTGTGAGTATGTGAGTGTGTATGTTTGTTACTTCTTCACGCCTAAACAGCTAGAGCGATTTTAATAAAATTTGGTGTGGATTTAGTTGACATCCTGGATTAACACATAGGCTAATAAGCCGCGGGTAACACCGCGGGGCACAGCTAGTCTATTATAAAATTGATTACTAAATGATTCGTTATTGCTATTATTATTACTTAGTCATTGTTTTTTATTGTACCTAAAATGTGTCAACATTTATCAAAATATATATTTCTTATTGTTTTTAAACTTTTGCGATTTTTTTACATATTTTTTTTTTTTTTAAAGAAGCTAAAAACACGCTGTTTATTAAAATTTACAATGTTAATAACTACAAGCTAGATAACCATACGTACGAACTATATACATACTATTAACATTATTTACAACTTACCTAGTAAACTACAAAAAAGAGTTAGGCGTCAAAGAATTCCTCCCCATCGATGTCTACCGGTATAGTGCCCAGAAGGCTGGCAGCATTGCCTCGTTGTATGGCAATGCTTATTCTCTGTGCAAAGAAAAAGCCAGCCTTCTGGTCACGAGATGCACTGACAAGACGCTGGGAAATGTCTTTGAATAAGAGGCGAGCACTTGGACCCCATGGCCCTAGCGTCTCAACCCCAAACGGCTCAAATATGTAATCTCCGACTAGATTACTATATTTGCGCCGTTTGAGAGTCTCCGCAGATGCAGCAGCAGCGCAGGCACAGCTCGCAGTGTTTGGAAGATGGGAAGGCGCTAGGGTATCGACACAGGTTGCATCCCACACCAAAGGTCTTCCCATCTTCCAAGGTAGCAAAGACATACCGTCAGGCCTCTTGCCATCGCTGCGCGCCAAACCATTAGGTTCAGGAACTGCTGGCACACCAGTGCTGACAAGAGCCCGACGGATGATGTCATTTAGGCTAGCGTGTCGTGATATGCGGCCTGCGCTCCTGCTGCATGATAGACCATGATGCCCAAGGCTGCCTACGGCTTCTCCACAGTGGCATCGATGAGGAGAAACACATGGGGCACCTAAACGCAAGCAGGCAGCAATGCGGAACGTGGTGTCGTCCAACATAGTGCCTATGTTGGACGATGGAAGAGCCTGAAGCCAAACACCTGATTCCCATTCACCCACAGCCAGCAGGCGCGCTCGCTCTGAAAGATTTGATGTAGTATTTAAAAGGTATTCTCTTACTGAACTGCAGAGCGGGCCGTCCCACTGTCCCTGGGCGAAGGGGTTGGTGGGCAAATCAAAGTTTGGGCAAGCCATTTTCCAAGCGTTCAAGGCCTCAGACTTGCACCGGACTTCAGAACTAACCAGTGTAGGTTCTAAAATTTTCCTGGTTAACTCCTCAGTGCTGTGAAGTGAGGACAAGAACGCCGGTAAACTAACGTCAGAAATTTTGCGAACACCGAGGCCACCAAAGCGAACGGGTAACGACGCTTGAAGCCACGCTCGGTCGTTCAAAGCCACATTCAAAATTTTACACAGGGTTTTATGAATAATTTTGTCTAGTTTACCCAAAAGCTCAGGATGTTTCCAAAATTGAGTAGATCTGAGTACGTATGTGAATTTAGGAACAAAAAGACAATATCGAACGATTGTAAAAGCCGAATGCATATTAATTTGAAGAAGTTGGTCCGAGACTACAAAAATTTTGTATTTTTTCCTCTACGAACGAATCATAGGACTCCTCTAAAATTGGGGCCCCTAGGAGTTGAAGAGATTGATTATCTACAATTTTAAGATTTGGAGCCAAACAATTAAATTTAGAAATAACCAAATCTTTATCTATTTTATCATTCATGAATATTTCACATTTACTAAAATTTAAATCTAAACCAATACCTTTGAATTTATCTTTTATAAAAGCCAAGTCTTTGTATACTGTCTCAACGTCTCCCCCTAGGGTCCCATCATCCAGGTACCAAATATTAAATTTAGAATTTAGTTGCCGAATTATGGGATGAATCGCCAAACTAAAAATGACTGGCCCAAGAGGATCACCTTGTTGGCATCCTACCGATGAACTCAAAAGGTTGTCCTTATATACTAATTTTGAAGAGTGCCTGTAACACTGCCAGAGATATTTATAAATTTTGGGGGTTTCTAATTTTACTTGTGCCAACAAGGTATCCCGGTTGACGGAATTAAAGGCGTTCTTCACGTCAACCTTCAAAATGACTTCTGCCTTACCCGAGCCAAGGTAGGTGGACATGGCATGTATGGCAGCCTCACAGCCTCCTCGCGAGCCGAAGCCTAATTGAAGAGGCTGGAATTTGCTCGATAAAAACTCTCTATAATATGTACAACACATTTTGGCTGCCAAACGCCGGTACGTACACCCAACGGCGATTGGACGAATGCTACCATCACTTTTGCGCAGGGCGCATAAATTGGCGCCATACAAGACATCGATGATGCCATCGTCCACATCGCCGGAGAGCATTAGGTTAATCATTGCCGTCAACTCCTTTAGGAGAGCATTGCCAGCTTCTCCGGCACCTGAGCTCAAGAGGTCTTTTAAGTGTTGAGGTGTCAAGCCATCTATTCCTCCAGCAGAGCCACTTCGAAAGGAGCCGACGGCTGTCAATACGTCCTTGGCAGTGACGCATATGCATTCCGCATCAGAGTCAGGCGGCTCGGGGAAGCAAAGACCATCCCTTGGCGCTGGATGCTTGCTCTGCAGACCCGTGAGCGTTTCTGCAGAACAAGGCGCCACCACGTCGCTGCTAAATAAAAGCCTAGAGGCTCCCCTTATATCACCTTCCCTTAGCTTTGTTTCTACGTAATAAAATTTTGAATTTTTATGAAAAGTTATCGAAACAGGTTCAGAAATGTTGGCTGGACTATTGCAATTTTCTTTAATTTGAGTTGTAAGAGTTTTTTTGGTAGTTTGGTCATTATTTACATGCAGAATTCGGTAAGGGAATGTGAGTAGTTGTTCCCAAGCCCTTTGAGAATTCTCCCGTAAAACAAGACCTATGCAGTGGGCCAGATTTCGAGCCACTGAAGGTCTCGCACCACGGGGAACTCTCTTTAAAACCGGAACTGAATTTTTGTATTTTGATAAGATTTGCCAAAAAGGAATTTGGGGGCTCGGTGGTTCAGTGAATAGTGATGTTGGACTTGGAAGCACATTTTGGGATTTGTGGACTTTACCAAAATGTACTTTCAAGCCCCGTTCGCCTTTAAAGAACCGGGCTTGGGGACAGTTAGGACAACGCACTAGGGACGTGGAAGGTTGACTTACATCCGCGTTACTGCCGCTGTGGTTAGGTAACATAAAAATACACTTACACTATATTTACACAGAAAATATTTAAAAAATCACAATATACACAAATACAATAAATAAACGTTTATGGAAGAGTGTCATTATTTGGCACCTCTTCACTGCGCCGCCGCGTTGTGCGTGGGGGACTCCGCGCATGCCCCACCATAGATTTTAATATGAATGTAGTTTGTAGATACCAAGTATGAATTTAAGCCGTGACAGTTCGCACAAACCCTTCAATACCAACGTAAATATAAAAGCACAGCTGTATTATAACTAATTACACTTTTTTTGCAGCACACAGAAATTTTCGTTTTCCAATTTTTTCAAACACATTTTAAAACGAGCGTTTCCCATGACAAAAAATTGCATTGAATCCTGTGTATACCTTTTTATCTGCAATTTCAGCAATTTTGTTTTGAGCAGGCAATGTATTTAAATGTGATATTATTTTATTTTTCGCTGCTGTAGTATTTGGGCAGCCGCCATTTTTTGTTCCATTGTCTAAATTCATTTTACATATATTTCGGGACCTAATCAAGTCGACCACGATCGGTGCAATTCGATCGAAACGTCGGGTAAATAAAAGGTTCATACCTTTAAATAATTCACGCGATTAAGTCCCGAAATATATCTAATATATATGTTTCTTTCTTTCTTTCTATAAGTAAAAATAGATAATGTACATGTAATAGGTATATGAAAGTAATAAATTTGTTTTTTTTTTCATTTTCAGGTCTAAGGACTTGCCCACTACAATTCCCTCAGCAGCGATCAATATTATATTGCAACCGAAGCGCTGCTAAGATGAAACTGGAGAAGTACGCGCGAGCTGCCAAAGATTGCACTAAAGCTATTGAATTAGATGACAAATATATGAAAGCATATATCCGGTAAGTAATCACATCACACTAACATTATAAAGGCGAAAGTTTGTGAGTATGTGAGTGTGTATGTTTATTACTTCTTCACGTCTAAACGGCTGGAGCGATTTTAATAAAATTTGGTATGGAGTTAGCTGACACCTTGGATTAACACATAGTCTAGGCATAAGTCGCGGGTAACAACGCGGGGCACAGCTGGTATACTATACTAGCTGTTGCCACTGATGGGTAACAAATAAATCTATTCCACACATACATTTTTGGGATAAAAAGTAGCTTAAGTGTTATTCTCGCATAATTTTCCAACAAATTTCGCCCAGATCGGTTAAGCTGTTTGGCGAGATTGCTTTGCGAGATTGATTGATACATACCTACATTTTTTTTTTGCATCTGTACCTACAAATAAATAAAATTGAATTGTCTGTTTGCAATGTCAAAATAAAAGTTTTTTTTACTAAATGCATACCTATATGATAGTATTTATGGTAGACTAGCTGTCCCGCGATACTTCGTCTGCGTAATTTTTCCCCGTTTTTGTACGTTATGCTCCGCTTCTAATGGTCGTATCGTGATATTATATAGCCTATAGCCTTTCTCGATAAATGGGCTATCCAACAGTGAAAGAATTTTTCAATTCGGATCAGTAGTTGCTCAGATTACCGCGTTTAAACAAACAAACTCTTCAGCTTTCTAATATTAGTATAGATAGACAGACAAAAAAAAAGTGTTTTTGTTATAAGTAAAGTATAACAAAAACACAATTTTTATTTCTCTTTGTTTGTTGGTCTGTCTGTCGGTTTGTTACGGCTAATTTCGGAAACGACTGAATGGATTTTGACGGGACTTTCACTGTCAGACAGCTGAGGATGTAAGGAGTAACTTAGGCTACTTTTTATCGTCACGCTAACGTTTAAAGGGACTAACACGTTGCCGTTTAGGAAAAATTCAATGGCAAACACATGTACCCACAAGAGAATTATTTAAGTAATTCTCTACATGCGGTTGTCACTGAATTTCTGCTAAAAGACTTGACTGAATTTTTTTTTGAGAATTACACGAGAAAAACTAAATGACTTGCTTTTCCTTTTTTTTCAGGAGAGCCCAATCGTATGAAGCCACAGACAAACTAGACGAGTCTCTAGCTGATTATAAAAAAGTTTTAGAACTCGATCCAACACACAAGGACGCATTGCAGGCTACCGTCCGTCTCCCGCCACTTATCGAAGAAAAAAATGAAAAATTAAAAAAAGAAATGCTAGGGAAGCTAAAAGATTTGGGAAATATTATATTGAAACCTTTCGGGCTTTCAACTGAGAATTTTCAAATGGAACAAGACCCTGACACAAAGGGATATAAGATCAATTTTAAACAGTAGTTAAGAGAATAAAATTGTGATACTATTTAAATGACTTTTGTTTTTTTTTCTTTAATGACTAGTGGTGGCGCCGGTAGTGCCATTTCGCGGGATTCATCAACTGTGGCAGAACGTGTACTACCTCATCTCCAATATCCCGGGATTGCCTCTGTGGCGCAGTGGGAGTGAATCCGACTGCTACGCAAGAGGTCGTGGGTTCGATCCCCACCCAGGATAAAACTTTGTGTGATGAGCACGATGGTTTATTCTGTGTCTGGGTGTTATTTATCTATATATAAATATATGTATGTATTTAGAAAATATAAGTATGTTTATCAGTTGTCTGGTTGCCATAGTACAATCTCTGCTTAGTTTGGGATCAGATGGCGTTGTGTGAATTGTCCCAAGATATTATTATTATTATTATTTTAAGATTCTCCTTAATCTAATGTCACCAATTTATAAATAACAGATTCGTTACATAAAAGTGTCCATAGTTTATTTATATTCGTTTAAAAGAAAGAATAACTGTTACATATTAACATTTTAAAAAAATTGAACTGCCTTCAAATGTATAATCAAGGAAAAAAATATGAAGCACATCATCGAATGCAAATTTTGCTGACTAACACGTGTTTTAGTCTATATCTTCCTAGAAAAATATGCAGGAGCTCTTTGTTGCCAACTTGTTGCGTTCAGTTTACGCGCGTACCTAGCAGGAGTGAACGGACTCAGTAATATATTATTCATAAAATAAAACGAAAAGTGAAATTCACAACCCCTATATATTTTTAAAAGACCGATCCACGACCTATCTGATACCCCACACGATGGGGTACCTAAGTGAGAAAAATAACATCGCTTTACGTGTAAGGGCCCACCAGATTTTTTTTTACGTTTTATTTTACCACTTGGTCGGCGTAACTAATGCATATTCATGTCAAATTACACTTTTTTCGTACTAAGGGTCTCTAAGCTAAGCTACATACGGACGGACATAGTGAAACTATGTATATGGGTCCCTTGTTTATTACGGTACCCTAAAAAAGAGAGAGGTATCTTATGGACACTCGGTTGGAATGTAGTTCTTTTTGCTATATCTTTGTTATGTTTGTGATAATTAATAATGAAAAATGAAGTTATTGCTAAATGTTTTCCACATTACATTTTAAAAGTTGTCGTATTTAAGTTATGATTGTTCATATATACACAGACCTTTGACATAGGTGAAATTTTACATATTATATATGTTCGTAAACTTTCGTGATTTGTACACATTATAGAATTTTATAAGCTACGGGTCTTAATCGCGTAAATATTTTATTTTAAGGTTAAATACCGTCACGGGTAGACTCTACCCGTCAACCCGTGACCACGGCCGTTGCAATACGGTCGAAACGTCGGGCAATAAACAAAGGTATTTAATATAATTATTTTTCGGACCGTACCCGTTCCGTAGCCAAAATGACAAAACGGAAAGTTTCGCCATGTCCGTCCGCAGCTTAGCTCAGAGACTGTCAGTGCTAAAAGCACTCACAAACCGGTCCACTTCGGCTATTTATGCGTAATCTGATTATTACCTGCCGACCGAGATCGTCGCTACAAAACTTGCCGCGATTTTCAAAATGGAGGAGCAATTACAGAATATTAAACTTCTTTCTGGAGTAAACAAAATATCCTTTAAAGTAATTTAATTTAGTATCTGTTTATTACAATTATTTTGTAGCCACAAACATTCCGCTCTTTATATTTCTTAAAGATGAATGATAAATATGGATGATGTATGCTGTCTGTCTGAGAAAATCGTGGAAATTATACACTGTTTGACCCGTATATGTATGTACAATATACTGGTGAAACAGTAAACCACCTTATTAGATATATTTCGGGACTTAATCACGTGAATTATTTAAAGGTATTTATTATTATTATTATTTATTAAAACGAACCTTTTATTTACCCGACGTTCGTACCTTTAAATAATTCACGCGATTAAGTCCCGAAATTGCTCAGAGAAATTGCTAGGAGGCTGTAATTTTGCATGTTTACACATATTACTCACGCCGACCGACGCGCCGGTATTATTGTCTTCTCTTACAAGGTACGGTATTTATACATGTTTTATTTGCGTTAGAAACAGTTTTAGTAACTATTTTAAGTTTTTATGCCAAATAACATAACCTCCTATTGTTAAAAAATTACGTCGTAATAAATTTAAGTGTACCATTAAGAAAAAATTGTGTATGAAAAGTTACTACCTACTCAATAATTGAATAAATGGAAGACAAAAACGCTTGGGATTGAACTACTTTCTCTCACAGGCTATTCAAATGTACTTTAAGATTATAAGTATATA
This sequence comes from Herminia tarsipennalis, assembly GCA_945859575.2. Taxonomy (NCBI): domain Eukaryota; kingdom Metazoa; phylum Arthropoda; class Insecta; order Lepidoptera; family Erebidae; genus Herminia; species Herminia tarsipennalis. Next base: position 18,220,759 of record OX243854.2, on the reverse strand, counting down.
TATATATATATATATATATATATATATATATATATATATATACATATATTTACATTGTAAGAAGTGAAGTATTGTGTTTGCTGGATACGTATAAATAATATACTTATTTTAGAGTTACTAATAGTATTATTATTTAGCTATCCTTAATTTATAAACGATTACACTCACCAAACACACTGGTTCATTCAGTAAAATTTATTTTTGTAAGAAAAACTTGATGATTTTAAAAGAGTGGCACATGATTTTCTTGGCAGCTTCTTCTCATGAGCTTTACACTTGGAACTGCCGCCTGACCTCATTTTGGTTTTTATTTTTTCATCATAATTTTCTAAATTTTTTAGTAGGTACCTATGTGTATGATTAATTTGACATTTTCAAATAATCATTAACCTGATTTTACGAAATAAAGGTATTTCAGTTTGAGTTTGAGTTTGACAAAGTGAAAGAATAAAATCTCGATAAACATTTTTTTAGGGTACCTCTCCTATATGTAAAGTGGGGATGGGAGTTTTTTTTCTCACCTACCCCATCGTGTTTGGTATCATTAGATAACTAGGTTTTTTTAAACGTTTAGGGGTTGTAAATACCATTCTTAGATTTAGAAATCCGTTTGTGTAGCTTTAAAGTGCAATTTTTTGTTAGAGTCAAGCGCCTACCAGCTAAATGGTTGATGTTGAGTATGTGAAAAAAAATTACGGTAGTACCTAGTATATACTACTACCGTGAATTTATGATATATATAGTGCAATTAAAAGTAAAACTATGGCTATGATAATAACTAGCCTATGTAGGCTTTGCAAGAGTAACAAGCAACAGCTGATCATATGAGAAGTAACAAATTCTATTGAAAATTATTATTAAGTAGGTAAAACGTTGTGAGTATCAAACAAAAACAACAGAAAACCCACTTCTTAAGCCGCATTATTTGGATGGAGGGCGGGGGGGGGGACGACTACGGAACCCTACATTGTGCGTGACCCGACATGCACTTGCCCGGTTTTTATTCTCTAGATCGAAATCATCATATACTTCTTCTGATTTACAAGCACGTTTGTTTTAGCCCCCCACTTCTTACCGATTTTTCGAATATTTATGCAACGACTTCTGATGTACCTCTATATTACACTAAGTGTAGTAAACAGGTACACCAGAAATCGTTGCAGGTCAGTGGTCACAGTGGTGTTGTGTTTGTTTCCTCTCTCATACTTGAAGCACTGTCTTAGACGATTATCCTCTAACTTGCACAGTATGTAGGTACTATAGACTTAGGATATACCAACCTAAAGGCATGGCCGTACCCAGGGGGGCAGGGTGGCAGCCCCCCAGGAACTGAACGCGTAATTACTTTGACTGCCTCTGTGGCGCGGTGGGAGTGTGTCCGACTGCTACGCAAGAGGTCGTGGGTTCGATTCCCACACGGGACACCACTTTGTGTGATCCACAAATTGTTGTTCCGAGTCTGGGTGTACTTTGTGTCCGTGACTTGTATGTTTGTAAAGTCTCCTGCGACACAGGGCTTGTACCCTAATGCAGGAGTCATTTTTTATAAAAAAAAAAAAAAAAAAAAAAGAAAAAAAAAAAAAAAAAAAAAAAATTACATACGACTGTTGTCAAAATAAAGTATAGGTACGTATGTCCCGCTTCAACTTAACTAAGGTCCACTAAAATATTGTTATTTAGTTAAATGAATGAAATACTAAAAAGGACGGGTATTGTAGCCCTGATTCTATATTTTTTTTCTTACTGGCCCAAAAAATTGCTCTCTTAAAAATCCACTGTGTGAGTGGGAGATAAGAATTTTCGAAATGGTATCTGCGCTAGCGGAAGGTGTGAACTTCAGGATCGGTTCTAGGGGAAGCGCGGTAGGGCCCTAGCCTAGCCTTGTAGCCCTCGAGGCAATGTCTAGAGGCGTCAAACGTTCTGCAAGACGATTTTTGTAAATCATATGAAATGTTTGAATGTCCTACTCCCTGCGTAGGTATACCTCGGTCGCAACAGGGCTCATAAAGTTTGTTTTTCTACCTTTTGTGTTGGGCTTTTATACAGTGGTTACTTTTGGTATGGCGACCTCCACTCGCGCAATTTGTCTGTGTAGCCCGCTCGTATAAATTCGTCGAAGTTTCCTCATCGACTTTTAAGTTCACGCTATATGCTTGATCCATAGAGGATCAAGCATAATAGCACAGCTCGCGAAGTGACTTCTAAGTTTACCTTGCGGTCTTCTGTTCGTACAAGGAATATTAAGATCGCGCTGCTGCCCTCTTCTTGCGCAGAGGCTGCTATGTTTGGACTGAAACTCGTTGTCCACGCAGTGACTTAATTTATTTGTCAGAGTGGTGGCTTTTAAATTCAGGCATTGTGTCCTTCTCCTCACGCAAAAAAAATTAAGACTGCGCTCAGGGTTCACGCGGTGATCACGACATCTAGGGCTTGCCACCAGATTCTGATCGCTTAGGGGCTTTTACTTTAGCTCTGCGTCTCTCTGTTAGCGCAGTGACTTTTACCGCCTTATTACAAAGAAAAGACCAAATCAAAGTTTAAACCAAGACTTTCAAGTCCAGGATATAGTACAGTGCTATTGGTCTTATTACAAAACTTAGATAATCCGTGGACCAGCTGATACCAAAGGATCTAGCAATCAGCCACAGATTATAATCAATTTAGTTCATTCATTGTTCTTATCATTCAAATATAACGTTCCGTTTTATACCAATATAATTTGAAAGTAAAGTTTTCATTGAGAATAAAATATTTAGACGTTCTATGTAGCTAAATTATTCGCCAGCACTACGTAATTTTCAAAATATTAACCTGACATAAAAGCCCTCGGCCTGCAATTTACGAAAAATCAAATAAATTCTGTCAGGATCGGAACGTTACACAAGTAGTTGTCATTAGTACTAAAAATGTAAACAAATGATGATAACCTAAATTTAACTAACTCAGACATTATTAGGGATGTTAGAAGTTTAATCTGAGTAACTATAGCGCCCAAACACTTAGAGGAACTTGGATGCGAGTTTTTATTACAAAGCTAGTTTCATTGGAACAGGTCTTAGCATGGAAGGATACTTACTCAATAAGATAATCCATTTTTGATATACTTACTGTTTTCATTGTTGCACTCGTTGTTCTGAATGTATTGGGAGAAAGTATGCCTAGATTCAATATAGGTACTGAAGCTTCGGCTGAAGCACAACAAACAATTGAAACAAATTTTATGAATATATTTATTATTTAATATCAGTGAGCTTGCTATGAAATGAAAATCTCAATTACCTATCTACATAGAATCATTATTTATTAGATACCATTTATTCTCCCTAAGAACAGAGTTCATTTTCATGAGAATCATAAATATAATTATCTAAATTGTTAGGTAGCACTTAATAGTTATTCCATTTGACAACAAAATGGATGTTTACAATTTCAATAACCTGTAACCATTCTGTATTCCCTGTTCAAACTATGTTTGAAAAGGAATATTGAGTTGATATCCCTTAATTCTATTTAGATAGACTAGCTTTCCCGCACAACTTAGTCTGCATAAATCTTCCCTGTTTTTGCAACATTTCTCAATGCTGCTCCATTCCTATTGGTTGCAGTGTGATATTATATAGCCTATAGCCTTCCTCGACAAATGGGCTATCCAACAGTAAAAAGTTCAAAAGAATTACCCCGTTCAAACAAACTTTTCAGCTTTATAATATTAGTATTTTACAATAAATTTTAAATTGTATGCATTTTTTGTATAATATATAAACAGTGATCAATAATATATTTATATAATAAAATTGATAATTCTATATTTAGATCCACCTTATAGTTCACTAGTAAGTTTTTATTTATTAGATACCATTTATTCTCCCTAAGAACATAGTTCATCTATCAGAGAATCTTAAATATAATTATCTAAACTGTTAAGTAGTGCATAATAGTTATTACATCACAATTTCAATAAACTGTAACTAATCTGTACTCTCTGTTTAGTGTTTAAACTATGTTTAAAGGAACATTGTAGCAATGTATTAACTAGCTGAGCTCTTATAAACATAATAATTCAGTTCTTGGTACCTACCAATAACCTAAGTTTACATCTGTTCCTAGTGATAGGTATACCCATGGTTACACTTTACCAACTAAATTTTAAATTGATCAATGTTTATTTAGTTCCACTATAATATGTATAGTTCAGTAGTAAGTTTTAGGTAAGAAATTTTGTCATAATGATGTTTCTATTACTTTGTTTTGTGCATTTTGAGTAAATTCAACATTGGTTTTTGCCGCACTACTCCAGACCACCTATCAGACATTCCAAATGTGATTTTCCAACTTCAATATAAATAATGTGACATATTATAAGTGGAATGCATCAGATTGTTTTACATAGAGCACTAGTTAATGATACTATTGTCGAACAAAATTAATCTGTGTTGATCTTCAACTTTCCACACTGCATAGGTACACTTCACGTCGAGTCTGGTTGACCCAAACATGGCACAGACCACTTTAATTTTAGGACATCTCTGAGTTCTGTATATTAAATCTTCTCTCTCAATTCCAAGCTGTGATAAATGTTTTGAAAAACAATATTATTAAATCTTTGGTCACACATCGCATTTCACTCGATTTTTGCGTTTATTTTGTTGCCACACCATATTTAGTTAGTTAATAATTTAAAGTCACTAAACACGCATTATTCGTCATTAATAATTGAAACTAAAATACGCAAAATTGTAAATAAAATAACCTTAAAATGTCAAAATTTTTGACATTTTAAGGTTATTACCATAGTTAAACTAGGGTGATCGAAAGACTAATCTATAGACCAAAGAAGATCATCGATTAAGCGATGAACCTCGTTTTGTAATAAGGATTTTCGGTTTAAACTAGGATTTTCGTCAAACCAGGTTTAGTCCAGCTTTTGGAATAAGGCGGTTAAAGTTACGCTGCCCCCCCTACTCGCTCAGTGGCTTCTAACACTGTGCCCATCAACACTGCCGCTGGAAACTGTACTCTTTTCATTATAGAATTTTATAAGCTACGGGTCTTAATCGCGTAAATATTTTATTTTAAGGCTAAGTAAATACCTTTGTTTATTTCCCGACGTTTCGGCCGTGGTCACGGGTAGACTGTCAGTACAAATCGCGAAAGTTTACGAACATATAGGTACTGTACTTTCTTCGTTTAATACTTGAAACGTTATACCTCTTTAATTTGTACCAGAATTTGTACGAAATTTTGTTACTTCTCATTTGATCAGCTGTTACTCGTAAACTTGTAAAGCCTTCTTAACTGTGTTTTTTTTTCCTTTTAATTTCACTATATAAACTACTACCGTGATTTTTTTCACATACTCAACATCAACCATTTAGCTGGCAGGGGACTTGATTCTTACAAAAATTTGCACTTTAAATCTTAATATTTCACAAACGGATCCCTAAATCTAAAAATGGTCTTTCCAACCCCTAAACGTTTTTAACGATAACCCACACGATGGGGTGGGTGAAAAAATAAAATCATATCCCCACTTTACATATAGGGGAGGTACCATAAAAAAAATGTTACTATGACGGTTTTCGTTACCAAAGTCTGATAGAATAACGTTGTAAGTATGAAACAAAAACAACAGAAAACCTACTTTATAAGCCACATTAATCGGATGGAGGAAGGAGGGGGGGGGGTGACTACGGAACCCTACATTGTGCGTGGCCCGTTATGCACTTGCCCATTTTTTTCTACAATTATCAGATTTTGATAATAATACCTAATTGCAGTCAATACAGAGGATCGTCGCATGCTTTTTAAATATATTTTTTTGAGCCTATTTAGGCACATTTGTAAGTAGGTACCTAGGTACTTAAATGTATATTATTGAGATAGTATCATAAATTTTGCCTTGATGCATTTTCTAAAATCTTATTATTGTTTATGTTCAATCACACAAATATTTTATGAATATTACAGAACTTGAAAAATATAAGAATGACTAGCTGTCCCGCGCAACTTCGTCTGCGTAAATTTTCCCCGTTTTTGTAAAAATTCTCATTGCTGCTCCGCTCCTATTGGTCAGAGTATGATGTTATATAGCCTATAGCCTTCCTCGATAAATGGGCTATCCAACAGTGATTTTTTTTTTTAATTCGGACCAGTTTTCAAACAAAGGTTTATAATATTAGTAGGTACATACCTATAGATTAATTCTGTCTTTATTTTTGGAAAAGTTATAAATTTACATTTTGGTATGATAAAATAAAGATTAATAAGTAAGTAGACAAACGATTTAAATCGTTTTGAAGTTTAAAACAATCCTCCAAAGTACAGATTTCTGATAAACTTTAAGGTCATCGGCGTATAATAGAAAGTTTTAATAGGGCCCAGTAGTATCGATCCCTGAGCCACTTTGCCCCGGGTACCTACCCGGTGTTAATCCGGCGCCGGATGAAAGCGGAGTGGCGGAGTGTGTGAAAAGGCCCTTACAGCTGGACACCAAAGAGAATTTATTTATCACTTTCAACCTCTATATATTTCTGCTTCGTACAAGTTTCTATGAAAAAGCAAAGAGTTTAATACTTTCGATATTAAATACACAGACCCACTGACCTCTATAAATGTGGAAACATACTATCAAAACCCGACGTCACTAATCAATCCCATACATATAATAAGCTCAGAAACATATATAGAAAACACACCATGAATACGATGATCACACGCAACCCCACACGTTAACAATCAGTCGAGCTCGAGCGCTCGAGCTAGATCGGCGTGTTGCCGGGAGAGGGGGAACACACGCTACCTGACGCCACATAGTAGATACTACTAGCTGTCCCGCGCAACTTCGCATGCGTAAATTTTCCCCGTTTTTGCAACATTTCTCGTCGCTGCTCCGCTCCTATTAGTCGTAGCGCGATGTTTTATAGCCTATAGCCTTCCTCGATAAATGGGCTATCCAACAAATCTTTCCTCTTTATAATATTAGTGTAGACAAGAGTATTGACGTACCTAGCCATGAATTTACTATTAGAAGATGAGCTGGATTAGGATTTTGAGGATGATTTATTGTAGATTTTGGGGATATAGTTTATACAGAAATATTGCAAAAGTAATAAAAATGTAACCAAGCGTAATTTCTAATACTACGACCACGATATTGGCCTGAACTCATATCACGTAATACTGGGTAGGAAACGCTTCACAAGTTTAATTAAACTACTACCTACTAAAACCTTTTTCATCTTTCTAAACAGATACTGGCCTAGAATAAAATAGATGTTATAAAATTAAAGGCATTCATTGTCTTTTACTGTCACAATTTTATGATAAAAGTCCTTTTTATTATCTTTTCTATGCCGTCGGAATATTTTCGGTGATATTATGAAATTATATAAGAATACTTAAATATGAAAATTATTTTACATGATTTTGTGCTTCGTAAATATTTAACGGTAAGTTTGGAATTTATTAAGTACCTTTTTTCATGGGCGTACCCAGGGGGGTAGTTGAACAACCTACCCCCCCATGAAATTGCAAAAACGAAGTACAAAATTTGGAATAGAATGATTTTACATTTAATGCCAAGTTCGACTAATGGCCATTTTTTTCAAATGTATGTTTGACCAAGTGCGAGTTGGAGTAGAACTCGCACGACGGGGAAGGCGGTGAGGGGTTTTGAAACAGGGTGGTCCACTTCTTGGGCTTACACAGGGTCATATTTCCGGGTTTTACGTGGTACATTAGGCAAATACAAATTAAATCTAAACACACCACCTACGATTTGGAATGGGGGTTTAACTCCCAAATAGTCCTCCCACCTGGGAACGCCCATGGTCCACTTATGTTTTAGCTGAGATGGATTAACGTTATAGACAACTGCTCTATATTTCAGGCACAAAATGGCAAAGAGACGGGGGCGGAGGTAAGTTTTCTCGGGGAGGACCACACTTTTATTTTAAGTATATTATAGGTAGGTAGGTAGTTCCTATTATACACATTTGCAGGCGATGATCCAGCATTTTATAGGGGGGCAATTTGACTCAACACTGGAACACCAGCCCAAAGTCTCGGGTTCGATTCCTGAGTCTGGATTCAAATTTTTCTATCTTTCAAAAATGCAATTATTGTATTTGTAAATACCAGCCCAATGTCCATTATTCGCATAATATTCGATTCTCAAAATATCAAATTCTTAAAATATTAGATTATCAAAATAGTACCTAGGTTCTCAAGATATTATTATATGATATTATTACAATTGTACCTATATTTAACGTGAAAAATGCATTTTATAGATAACTACGAAAGTGTCGTTATTTTTTAAAAAGATTCTTTGTATTTAATTGGGTTCAAGGTTCACCCAAATTTTAAATACTTCCCTCCTCAGGTAATTGCCCTTGAACCCGCACCTGGACATGTGTATTCGCTTTCATAAGGTCAATTAGTCAGGTTACTACCTACCTGCTGCAGTAGCGAATCTGCAGGATTGCTTACGACGGGGGGTAAAGTTTCACCCGAGACCGGCCAAGTGTGAGTTGCACGCACAATGTAAGGGTGGGATCCCCAAAAAACATAATTGTGGGGTAGGGGCACAAGATCCAAATGAGCAAACAAATTCAATACAATATAAGAAATTTAATACACAAAACAACTGTCTGGGGGTCATATGCCCCCGTGCCTCCACCCCTTGAACCGCCTATGCCTTTATACCTTGCTTGCTTGTTAAGCCTACCGTCTGTACGTGCCTATCTATTATGTACCCTCATAGCTGGTTACTGCCATATCCGCTGTATCAATTATACACCTACCGACTCGTAGTCACACCACATTATCACACCAGTATGACAAACGCTATTTTTTTTCTCGTTTGTCACACTACTGGCCCTTGAGCATCTGGCGCTCTAATCATATTGATACAGGGCGGCTAAGGCAAGCTAAAGCTACGCTTCTGCTGGCACTTAAATTGTCTCTCACGCTTCTCATTATATTTTCCTGGATTCAGCGTCTGCCGTAGAAGGACAGGGCAGTTCAAGCGTTGCCATCGTTGCGACCGGCGCTACTACATACGGTTTAGGAGGAGGCGACGCAGACGCAGTTGCTACCGCCGCCGGCGCAGGCGCAGCTGCTCTCGTCGGAGACGCAGGAGTTGTCGCCGTTAGGTAAGCATGTATTCTGAGGGTTCGAGAGGGGTCAGTGACTCATGTCGACCTAGTATTAGCAGTATCAGCGAGGTTAAGCAGCGTTACCAATGTATAGCGTTAGTAACGTTGCTTGATATCGATATCTCTTGACATGATATAGAAAAGTGATACATAGAGGGGTGATTTTTTTTGCTCTGGCTACTTTCCCGAAAGATATACAGCCTCGGGAGCCATCGATCTCTGGGGCAAGGAGGGGTTTACTCGGGTCCTTACCTTCTTAGACTGAAGGCCGAGTGTGCGGGATTTCTTTTTCTTCAGAGCGTGGAATCTCCAGTCTCAAATCAGCCTAATAAACAGACACTTTTATAATTTCAGATGCCGTTGTCTTGTCTGCTCCCCTGTACGAGAAATTGTCTGAGTGAATACAGTAATCCAATAAAAGTTTATATAATTTATTTTTCTTGTTTTTTCCGTGACTATAGATACTGTTAAGTATATTTATATAATAGTCAAGGGAATATAGCACCCGCAAATGTTAAATCCCGCCTCCTCCTATACGTTTCTACAATCCTCATGAGTGTGTGTGTTTCATAGCTGTTACTCTTGGGGTTGATTTGCCTAAAACACTACACGCGCTTCTTTATTTAAAACCAGAAATTTAAATACAAGTTTTACAGATCTAAGTTCCAAAATGACGGACATTTTTTTACATACAAATTCGCAACCCTTATTTTACCCACATTCCATACATTCTTTCTTAGACTCTACACATTTTTACAATATAAAAGGCGTCACTGCCAAAATCTTCAGTTTCAGTGTTTCCATCTGTTTACTATGACCACGGGATACCACCGCTTTCTTAACCCAATCGTAAGTACGTGTAAGATTGCATTTATGGAGACTATATTCAAAGAATTCCATATCTTTGCCTTTACCACATATAGTAGGTACCTACTGAAAACTTTTTTCAATATCAGCGTTGGAGTGTACGAATCCCCGAAACATGTGCTTTTGTGTGGAACGGTAGCCAAGTGAATACAGTGTTGCCATATTACCAACGGTAATGTTGCGCTCAGAACTATTTTTTTAAAAAAGCGCTATTTTTTCCGCTAGGAGTTAAAATCAAAATTTCAGCGCTAAGTATCCCAAAAAAGCGCTAGATCTAACTCCGAAAACGCTAAGGTGGCAGCACTGGGTGGTAGAATGAAAACAGTTGGGTAGAAAGGGACGTTATAAAAATAGCAAAAGTAAAGGAGATAGAGTAAGTAAGAAAAGGATTGTTCAATGCTTACACGTTGACGGCGACCAGACAGATAACTATGAAACCACCGCTTTAATTACCGCTGGATATATGTTGATTACTTAGGCACGCATGCGTAATAGATGCAGAAAAAAACAGCTTGCTTGACACAGGACACACCCACACCCACATACATCTTATTCACACACCATACAAGCATGATATATTATTGTCCGACTGCTATTTTGTAATTTTATCAACCGACTTCAAAAAGGAGGAGGTTCTCAATTCGTCTGTTTTTTTTTTTTGTATTTTTGTTCACCGAATATGCAAAGACGGCTGGACCGATTTGAAAAATTGTTTTTGTGTTTGAAAGGGTATACTTCCAAGTAATAAATTCTAAATTCTGATGACAATGGGACCACCCATTGTCATCAGATCACGATCTGATGATGGGATCCTGGAGAAATCGAGGGAAATCTTAAATATTAAAGGTACACCTACAGTGTTTTAGGTATATTTCATAGAGATTCGTGCATTTACTCTTAAAAAACACCAATTAGTGAAGTAGAACTGATGATGAAGACCACAAATGACGAGCAGACCTATTCAATATTTCACAGTTTGCGATTTAGTTACTTTAATATAGTATTGAGTAGCACTTTATTTTCGTTATACTACTATTACACAATGTAATAGAGCTGATAGTGAACTCCTCAACAATAAACGGCCCTGCATCGGGACAAGCAATATTTTGTAAAAGGATTTCAGCAGTTGACATAAGCTTATTGTAACATAAGTGAATTACAAACCAACCCACTAAAAAGTGAGATACCTAGAATAACAAAAACAAATTAAACATGTTGAAGTTGGTGCCATGAAATAGTAGTCTTTGTTTTATTCCTTTTGACGTTTAGGGACCAGTTCTTCATTTGTCTTTTTCTAGTTAAGTCCACTTCTGGTTTTGACCGCTTCTGCTTATGACTACTTCGTAATATGACCATTTCTGGTTTCGACCACTTCGCTTTTTGTCCACCTTCAGTACAGTGTGCAAAAGGATACAACACCACATAACGCAACTTACTTGAAATTAAACTGCGAACTTTTTAGCTCTAACAATGTTTGATCACTTTCCGATAGTCTCTTATTTTATCTACATTCATTACATTTTGTCAAAATTAAATAAACTAAAATATTTAAATAGAATTCATCATAAATTAAATTCTGTTTTAATCATTTAAATGTTTTAAGCAGCCGCATGGAGCTACCAGTTCGTTTACTCTTTCGTTGACTTAGTTGTGCCATCAGAAACTAATATTAAACAACAACAATTAGTTGTGATGAGAGTGATTTAAAAAAAATACTGATGGCACAACCAGTGCTATGTAGAGTTCTAGTTTCATTCTATGATAAACGTCAAAAGGGATAAATGATATGTAATCTTTTTGGAGAGCTAGCCACTTAGAAAAGTCGATTAGATGATAAAAAATAAATAGTCTGTCTCTTGACATTGACTGTTGTGTTCAAGTATTGTGGGTTTTTCATAGCTTCATTTGAATTTAATTACAACTGCATACTATACAATACTTAAGCCATGGAAAAAGAATTCATATTTACTATAAATAAAAGAGGACAAGAAACTTTACTGCGTGGTAATTACAGATATAATTTAAGTGTAAATAATGTAAACGGATCGTCTCGATGGAGGTGTGTGCAGCGTGATGAGTGTAGCACAACCCTTACTTTAAATAAAGATAGAACTGTAGTTGTAAGACCACCAAACCACACCTGTTCCTCACGAAAAATAGAAAATAATGTACTATTAACAATAAATGCATGTAAAGAGGAGGTCTGTCGCAATTTTGAACCAGTTCAAAAAATTTACGAAAAGCACTTCGAAAAACTAAAGGAAAAATGTTTATCTGACGAGCTAGAGTATGTGCCATCGTTTTCATCTATAAAAGATAGCCTGTTTAAAAGTCGCAAGAGCTTTTTGAATTCCAAACTCTTGAACTTTAAAACTATAGAAGATGTTGTAGTGCCAGAAGGTTTAGGAAAAAATTTTTTTATTTGTGCTGATGGAGTACAGGAAAAGATCATCATTTTCTGTTCAAAAACGTCAAGAAATATGTTGAAACAAAATACCATTAACGATATAATATTTTTTGGTGACGGCACATTCCGTTGCGTTCCTTGTCAATTTTACCAATTATACACATTACATGTGGATTTATTTTCCAATGAGAATACTACAAATGTTATCCCTGCAGTTTTTGCTTTGTTGCCCAATAAAAGCGAACAAACCTATGTTCGTTTTTTTTCTTTACTCAAGGAAAAGTTGAATATTGTTTTAAACAATTTCAAGTGTGATTTCGAAATAGCTACAATAAATGCCGTACAAATCGTATACCCCGATTGTCAAGTAACAACATGCTTTTACCATTATAATAAAAATATTTGGAAAAAATCAAAAACATTAAAATTGACTGGCTCCAAGGAAGGACGTAATTTTACTAGAATGGTAGCTTTGTTGCCGTTATTACCATATAACCGGATCCTGGAGACCTGGTATTCTATATGTAATTCTGTGCCAGACACTGATGAAATAAGGTAATTTCAAAATATTTTGAAGAACAATGGATGAAGATCAACCCAAAAATTTTGAGTTGTAGTAATGAACGCCATCGTACCACAAATCCTGTTGAAGGATGGCACAGACGTTTTGCGTATATACATTTAACTGCCTCTGTGGCGCGGTGGGAGTGTGTCCGACTGCTACGCAAGAGGTCGTGGGTTCGATTCCCACACGGGACACCACTTTGTGTGATCCACAAATTGTTGTTCTGAGTCTGGGTGTAATTTGTGTCCGTGAATTGTATGTTTGTAAAGTCCCCCGCGACACAGGGCTTGTACCCTACTGCGGGAGTCGTCTTTTTAAAAAAAAAAAAAAAAAAAAAAAAAAAAAAAAAAAAAAAAAAAAAAAAAAAAAAAAAAGTAGTTTAAGATAATTTGAAATGACAGGTAGTAAGATAATTTTTAAGTTTAATAAAAAACATTAATTTTCAATTGGACGTTCGTAGTTTAATTTCAAGTAAGTTGCGTTATGCGGTGTTGTATCCTTTTGCACACTGTACTGAAGGTGGACAAAATGCGAAGTGGTCGAAACCAGAAATGGTCATATTACGAAGTAGTCATAAGCAGAAGCGGTCAAAACCAGAAGTGGACTTAACTAGAAAAAGACAAATGAAGAACTGGTCCCTAAACGTCAAACCCGTTTTATTCGGCACCAACTTCAAAATGTTTAATTTGTTTTTGTTATTCTAGGTATATTATTTATTGCTTTTTAGTTGCCTTGTATTTATTTTAGAAGTCGGTAATATTTTTTTGTAAAAAAGTTTTTTATTTCATTTTGAATATTTTGATTGTATATTTTTATTTCAATTTTATTTTTAATTAGTTATTGTTCTTTATATCACCAGTAATCAAAATTACATTAGTATCATCACCTATTTAACTCTGTATCATAAAGTACCTACTAATTTGTACCACGAATGGAAGGCGCGGACAGCTGTCATACAGTTCATACTAGTACGGCTGTCGAACGGCAACATATCATAAAGCTTTAATAAAAATCTTGTGTGATTTTTTATGTAAAATGTATAATGATTTTTAGAACAATAAATATTATTATTATTATTATTGTGGATAACTGTTACAAGCGGGATTTTTTCCGTCGATTGCCCGTTACACTACTGCTTGGCACTACTAATAGTTATGCTTATTGTCCATGCACCAAGATAAAGATAGATAGGGCACTGAGGTTTTCTCTCCCTCTCTGTCTATTCACAATCATTTGACTTGAACGTAATCTCCCTTACTCTATCTGTAATAATCGTTGCGGTATAAACAAAAAAAATCGTCAAGTGCGAATCGGGACTCGTGCACGAAGGATCCCGTACCATTAACAACAACATTAACCACTATATTAATGAAGTCTTATTTTTTTTTTTTTTTATTATAATTTTTTTTTTTTACTAGCAATCATGTTAACCTATCCAGCTAAGCTTAAAGGCTTGTGTTAAGATTGGGTTCACGTCGGTAGTATGATGGGTAGGATTCGAGACCGCGACCTCACGATTGCGAGACCGATGCCTTAGCCATTAGGCTACAGCCTGTTTTTAGTATAGAAATACATTATTTGCGAAAATTTCAACTACCTAGCTATCACGGTTCATGAAACCGATTTATTGTATAGGAGCCCCACTTGAGATATTTTTTCAATTGTTTTTAGTATTTTTTGTTATAGCGGCAACAAAAATACATCATCTGTGAAAATGTCAACTGTCTAGCTATCACGGATCATAAGATACAGCCTGGTGACTGACAGACAAACAGCGGAGTCTTACTAATAGGGTCCCGTTTTTTGGCTTCCCCTTTGGCTACGGAACCCTACAATAAGAAAAGAAGATGAATAAAAGTTAAAATACAGACCCTAAAGTATTATGGATTGACTCCATGTGGGTCCCACTTTAGTGAACACAACAGTAAGGCAACCAATAAAACACCAAAATACAATATCATATATTTTATTTCTAATCATATAAAATATTTATCAGCCCTTATATTTTCTATTCCTTGCACACATTTTACATATAACACGAACAAAATAACTGCGGTCTCAGCGAAATGTCCAATTGCAATATTATATAAAACAAAAATAAATAAATAAATAATTTAAAAAAAAAAATTAGCGCACTTTTTTATAATTTTTAAAAAAATATGTTGCAATAGACAATGAACATTACAATAACACATATTACGAAGCAGGTTTAAGTGTCATTTTATCTTGTAAATTCATCCATCACAAAACAGTAACGTCTAATTTTTAAAATAATTGATTAATTAATAAATGTCAAATACATATATTAATTATTCAATTTAAAAATATACGAATACGATTATTTTCTTCTCATAATATTACGCAGCGATCGAAAACATAAATAAAAAAAACCTAACATTATATAAACTAATATTTTAAACATTTGAATTATTAATTTCAGCATTAAATACCCAATAAGTATAACCAATATTCTATTTTTTTAAAAACATCTTGTCTACAAAAAACAGTACTACAGAAATGTAAGGATACTAACATTATTTTTGTGATGTTTCTGCTAAATTAGCTGAACCCGGCTGTGACACTCTGCCAAAGTTTCATCACAATCTGCTCAATACTTTCTGAACGCATAGAGGACATACATACATTGTTGAGATTATTATTTATATAGATTAAAAATACGACAGTTTATTCAACGTGAGTCATTAATTAAATCAGACAATTTTGCATATCTAATACTAATATCCTAACATTCTGAAGTATAGTCCACCTCTACATAACAAAAACATGAAAAATAATGATTTTTACATCGAAAACAATAAAAAATGCTTCGGTCACACAGGTCGTGGGCTAGGAGGGAAAAATTATACGTGGATCATATAAATAAATCAGTCAATTTGTAAGTATTTTTGATTACAGTTATGAAAGTGTTGCAAAATATTAAAGGAAAATATAATTGTTGTTCCGTCTGCGTAGATACTTCATAAATACAGTATGATATAATCATTCGTAAAATCCACACTACTTAAACTAGAGTATAAACAATACCGCAGCACATGTATCATCATAAAAAAAACATAGTCCTATTTACAATAGGATCAACGTAACTTGACCGGATTGAAGTTGGCGAAAAGTGCTTGCGCAGATGCATTTTTAGTAGTAAATGTTGACAGGAAGCGGAGGGGTGGAGGGGGTGGGGGGTAACTAAACCAAGAGAATTAGAGATGCGATTACGCATTACATTGTCATAATTAGTATTACTAACTCATGTATATTAGATTTTTTTTTTAAAGGAATTGTTTCTCAAACTTTCTTTAGTATTTAAAATTTAAACTTTTATGAACTCATCATATATAGTATTTTTATATTGTTGAATTAAAATTTTGTTAGTATTTATAATCGAATAAACATAATTAATCGTTTTCGTAAGTAATTTTAGGGTCGCATCTCTATGACATGCGCGAAAGTGATATGAACCTAACTTCAATCAGGCCGAGTTACCAGAGAGATCCAACTGAAAATAAAATCGTAAAATAAATTTAGTATATATTAGCCCTCTGCATGTTTCGGGGGCGACAAGTCGATCGAGCCAGCATTCATATTTAGAAAACGTCGTTAAAAAAAAAATACCAGCGAGAGAAAATGTGCGAATTGGATAATTCTATTTTTGTAGTGTTCCTTATTGTCAGACCAAAGTTTGTGTAAAAGATTTTCAAATACATAAAAAATCAGTCAACGACTGCATTTCTCGGTCCGAGCTCACAGCCTGTATGACCGCACCTTAAATACCAGTCCACCGAAATAAAAATAAATACCCAATGTAACAATCATACAAAACTATAATATTGGTCTAATATTTAACACGGTTACAGCAACTTTAATTTAATAAAACATTTTAAAGCAAATCGCTTTAAAATGTTTTATTAAATTAAAGTTGCTGATTGATTTAATAAATAACTCTGCCCACCACAACATTTTTATTGATAGTAAAATATGTTATACAACGGGAACCATCAGTTATATAACATTTGTAACATGAAAATATTATTTGACGAAAATCGAGACAATTTTTGTAGAATCGCAAATTTTATGTGTACATATTATATTCTTGAAATGTATTGAAATGCGTTGAAATTTGTATAGTATTTTGGGGAGTACCAAGCGCTACAGCGAGTATTCTGCCGGTCGAAAAATACAATACATTTTAAGAATATAAGTATTTTTATTTAAAGTCATAGTTCATTTACACTGAATCAGTCATTGATTTAATGTAAATTGGCTTCAAATTATGTTTGTAGTTTTAATAAAATCACATCGTAATATAACATATACATATTTAAATCAATGTTAGGTTTAGACCTCATTTGGCTTCAAGGGCACCAAGAATGCTGACTTGTGACAAATGGGCTTTAACCCTTATAGATAGATATAAACAATGTAAGTACACGGATCGTTTTGAAAATGGCGGCAAACTGACATGTCATTATTTTCAAAGTTCCGCGATTAATGTGTAAAATAAACATGAAATACGTGATAACTGGAAAAGAACGAGTCTTTGTAGTTCTAAGAAAAAAAAACTTTATACTGGCAGATGCACAGAATGTGCGAGCCATAATCCCTACCGAATAAACGAACGGAGGAAAAAGGAAAAAACCGGCCAAGTGCGAGTCGGGACAGCGCACGAAGGGTTCCGTACCATAATCTATAAAAACGGCAAAAAAAAACTCATGTCTGTTGTATGGAAGCCCAAAATAAATATTTATTTTATTCCGTTTTAGTATTTGCTGTTATAGCGGCAACAGTAATACATCAGCTGTATCACGGCTCATGAGATACAGCCTGGTGACAGACGGACAGATAGCGGAGTCTTAGTAATAGGGTCCCGTTTTACTCTTTAGGTACGGAACCATAAAAAACACTTTTGATGATACGATACCGTATCTTTAGATGTACTGGGAACACGAATTAGTTGCACATACATTATCTATATCCAAGGACTACAAACCAAACAAGCAACCACGCGTTTAACGCGTACAAAGTCAACAAAAAACACTCCCACTAAAAATACTATAAAAACTAAAGAAAAGAATGTTCTTTGTGCAACAATTTATATAGATTCTAGCCGTAAACGCGATTGCAACATGAGGATAAACCATTATAATTTTATCCCTACCTCAATCAAAATATATATTGCTTTCCATAAAGGCCTCGAAATTTCGCGGCTTTCTGGTTTTTTGTCAATACAATAGTTATACAATTGCATTATTGGGTTTCGGAGATCAACTTTCGCGATTTGTACACATTATAAAATGATATATACTACGGGTCTTTAATAGCGTGAATAATTGAAGGTAAAATACCTACCCGTGACTACGGCCGTTGCAATACGGTCGAAACGTCGGGCAATAAACAAGGTATTTTACCTTAAATAATTCACGCGATTAAAAAGCGTAGCACATATAATTTTACAAATTATAGATAGATAGTTATGCAAAGCTAATCAAAGACAATATATATTTTTTTGGTTTTTGTATTTCTATGAAATCATATAGTAGTTGCAAACGAGTTTACGACCAAATTCGCCTAAGGCATAACCGTATGACATTACAAACAATTTTAACTGGATAACAGGTAACTATTAAATGCTATTTGCTATGAGTAAATGATATGAAGTTTCTTTTTGTAAATAAGTTTTTTTAAAGAAAAAAATATTAAGCACATCACCGAATGCAAATTTCGCTGACTCACTCCTATGTTTAGTCTATATCTCCTCTGGTGTTTTATAAGCTAGAACAACATTTTATACACTAAAACCTTCCCAGAAACATATGCAGTGGAATAGCGAAACCCCATTTAATTCTTGCTCACTTGCTTTCGAGAAAATCGCGAACATACATATATACGGGTCAAAACAGAGAACCAGCAATTTTGAAGGCGGTTAAAAATATAGATAAAGAAAGTGACTGTCTGTCTCTTGCGTTTTCACGCTAAACTTATTTTAAGATTTAGATAAAATTTGGTACAGAGATAGTTTGAGTCTTAGGAAATGACATGGAATAGGTATTATCGCGATAACCAACACCTACGCGAGCGGAGCCGGAAGCGAATGCTAGCTTTTTTTATATAAGAGCAGGCTATTTTAAGCAGCGTTAAAAGTCTTGATACTGTTACAAAAAAGTGATTAATCCTAATTGTAGGATTTAAAATTAAAAAAACTTCGTACCATTTCCTCTTAAATTAACTGTGAAACATCAGAGGTCGATTTGCCTATTTATACAGGAATGATTTCTTTAAAAAAAAACATCCAAAATATTGATTAGCTATTTCGTATGTCAAGCTACAAGATGGTCGCCCGACAACACTTGTTTTTTAAATATCATCTTTATACGCATTGATCTAAGAACGTATTTTCATTGGCAGGGATCATGGCGCCTCGTCAAGTACGCAGGACATATAATATTGCACAAATGTGTGCATAAATTCAAATGTATCATTCATTCCCTCACTCTCATATTCCGATGGGACGATAATCCGACAAGGCCAGTGAGAGATTAGGCGCAGGACCAATGAAAATGCGTCTCAGTATATGGACATCGGGTTTATAGTATTAAATGTCGGCAAATTTATTGATTTGATAGCGCAATAATCCGTTTTAAGACTTTAACTAATTGCGCGATAAATCATGTGATTATACTAAAGCCGCGCATGATGTCAAATGTTTACTAACAAGGCGCGGATCTAGAATCATGTTGGGGGGGGGGGGTGCACTTTGATTCAGCAATATATAATACAAGGGGGGCTACTAACAAACTATATTGTAGGGTTTCTACGTAACTCCAACTTTTGTAAATTAAACCTTCTATACTTATAAAGCTAAAGAGTTTGTTTGTTTGAATTGCGATAATCTCAGGAACTACTGGTGCGAATTTCAAAAAAATTTTTCGATTGCCCATTTACCTAGGCAGGCTATATAACAACGCGCTACAACCAATAGGAGCAGAGCAGCAATGAAAAATGTTGAAAAACGGGGGAAATGGACGCAGACGAAGTTGCGTGGGTCAGCTAGTATAACATAACAACGATATTGATAGACGAATGCATCTGCGCAACCACTTGTCGCCAATTTCAATCCGGCCGAGTTACGTTAATTCAACTGTAATAGGTTATGAATTCGCCCAGAATAAATAATTAAGCAACTTTCAAATTTGATTATACAAATAACACTTTTGATACTCTACTCGTTGCTAAGCAACGTTGTTATTAAACATATGACATCCATTTCGGCTTTAGTATAATTTATATGAAATACAAATCAGTGATGACATTATTTCGTTTGACCAAATTATTTAGTGTTTGTAAATTCTTGACCACTTATATATCTTGTTATTGTAATCATGTACCTAATTATTCTTCAAGAAATTTGCCGACAGACACATAAATTAATTGTCATAGTTAAAATATGTTTTAAACCGTTAGTACACTTATATTAAAGACAATATGGAAATATTTGGCAGTCGTACTTGCCGGCTCAAGTCCAAATCCAAATCTTGGGTCAAGCCAAGACCGCCATCCCCCCTCCATAGATTTGGTATCACCCCATTTTCCCCACCATCTATTTCCAATATTGTCTTTAACATATACCTACCCGATAGTTCCATTTAACATTCCCCACCATAAACAATAATTCACCCTGTAGCTATATTATAAGCACCTCTATTTGTATGTGCGAGGTGACGGTGAGTTCTCACCTGTCGGCTTGCGGGTGAGTGGAGGGTGAACGTTTTTGGTGTTTCATGTCTAAATGTAGCAAGCAGCCTACTGCGCCGAAGTAGCTGGAATGAAAGAAAAAAAATATAGTAGATTAGATTTTCCAAGGATTTTGCAACAGTGTAAATGTATTTTTGGTTCTGGGAGCAGGCCAGACCAAGGGGAGTGGGTAAATAGGGACAATTGACCCCCCCCCTTATTCAACTGAATGACCTTGTTTTTGGGGACTTGAAAATTTGGACCCCTTCGGCGATGGTGAATAGTGTACCCGTATTGAATAAAATGCAACTCAAATTTGGCCAGTTGAGTCAAATGTTGCCCCACCCCCCTGAACAAATTTCTGGATCCGCGTCTGTCTAATATAGATTTGCGATTGTTGTCTGGGTGTACTTTGTGACCGTGACTTGTATGTTCCCTACTGTGGGAGTAGTCTTTTATAAAAAATACAAACTCTAGAGAAAGAACAAGGCAGTAATTAACATAAAGCGTAAAAATAAGTAATAAACGTAAATAGCATATACAACGTTATTCATAGTATAGTCATAGTAGAGACAGCCCCAACACAAGTATTAATAATTACTTACAGGGGATGTCTCATTTATTCATATCATCATATCAACCCATATGATGGCCCACTGCTGGGCACGGGTCTCCCCAGTAGATCCTGGGGGTAATTGCCATAATCGCCACGCTTGGCGAGCGGGTTGGCGATCGCAGTAAGGCTTTAAGTACGCAGAGGACGCTGCTGCCCGTCCACCGGAGTGAAATCCCTTAGTCGCCTTGACGACACCCACGGGAAGAGATGGGGTGGTACTATTCTTAAGCCGGCACCACACGGCTCATTATATCAGAATTTATGTAACTGTTTTGAGACAAATAAGCAATTAATAGTGCAAACCTGAAAGTAGTTCGCTCAGAATCAGCAACACAATTCACTGGGATAGTTTTTAGACCATGTTATATTTTGCAATTAATTAATTATCAAATCATTATTTTATTTGACTGGCTCTGTGGCGTGGTGCTACGCAATAAATCCGACTGCTACGCAAGATGTCGTTGGGTTCGATCTCACCCAGGATAAAACTGTGTGATGAGGACGGTGGTTTTTTGTGTGTCTGGATGTTATTTATCTATAATATGTATGTATTTAGAAATATATAAGTATGTTTATCTGTGGTCTGGTTTCCATAATACAAGCTCTGCTTAGTTTAGGATCGGATATCGTTGAGTGAGTTGTCCCTAAGATCTTATTATTATTTTTTTAAATGGGGTGGAAGATACAAAAATAAAAACTAGTAATGATGACTGTGGTGTTAAATGAACCTACAAATGACACTCCTTTTTTGTGACAGTCAAGTAATTACAACAGATAGTGATTAATGGCAGGTTATCTTACCCTTCATGTTCTAGGAAGAGCGCCTTCAAAGCTCCTCTGGACCAGTAGGACATAGCGTAGGATAGCAACTTCATAGATAGCGGGTTCACTCTTAGGAAGTTACCGCAGAACACGACCTGTTTTACAAATAATATAGATTTTAGCTTGCCCCACTTCTCCATATTATTATAAACTAGCTGTCCCGCACAACTTCGTCTGCGTGAATTTTCCGCGTTTTTGAAACATTTCTTACTGCTGCACTGCTCCTATTGGTCGCAGCGTGATGTTATATAGCCTATAGCCTTCCTCGATAAACGGGCTATCCAACAGTGTAAATTTTTTCAATTCGGATCAGTAGTTCCTGAGATTACCGCGTTCACACAAACAAACAAACTCTTCAGCTTTATGATATTAGTTTAGATATAACTAGCCGATCCGCGCAACTGCGTCTGCGTCAATTTTTTCCGATTTTGCAACATTTTTTATTGATGCTCCGCTCCTTTCGGTGTAGCGTGATGTTATATAGGCTTCCTCGATAAATTCGATATCTGACACTAAAATATTCTTTCAATTTGAACCAGTAGTTCCGAAGATTATTGCGTTCAATCAAAAAAACAAGCTCTTCAGCTTTATATACCTACTATAGTTCGTAAAATATAGCTTGATACCTGTGACGTTTGTCAGAATGACATGTAATAGGTATGGGACGTCTTTCGTATTTTATCGATATTTATATGGAATGAGTTTATTAAAAAAAATACATTTTAACGATATTGAAAGAAAGAAAAAAGGAAATGAAAGATGAATTTGAAGGTATTTAAAAGTTTAATTGTCAAATGGTGTACAGCCGAGATCAACTTCCAAGTCGAATTCTGATTCATCACTGGAGCAGTCCTGTAGATTAATAATTAATTCTTGATCGCATATGTTGTCAAATTGAATATCGCGCTCCCAATCTTTTTGAATCACATTTTTTGTCTTCTCAACTACCTTTTTCCAATCATCAGCATTTACATGTACACAAGCTTCATGTAGTAATGTCAACATTTTGTTCGCTGTGAAAGGCGGTGCTACATTATGTCTAGCAGCGTAACCTAGAAAAAAAAGGTATTCGATCAAACAAAAAACCTACTACAGTGAAATTAGTCTCGAGAAATTTTTGCATATGTAGTGGTGTGTATGTTACTTAGATATTAGAGCGCGTTTCCACTATATCGTTCTGGCCCTTACAAAAATGTTTCAATATCCTAACATTACTATTTAATTTAATACTTATCCCTAGCAACACTCTGATTTTTGTTTTCAATAAAAACAAGTTTTTATTTTAAAGAAAAAGGTTTTGACTTTATTAAAAAAAATATGTCATTCAATTTCACGTCCTTGAGCAAACGACAAGGCGACTACCGTGAAACAATAAAATATCGTGTCGTTCTTTAGATGATAGTAGTTTAGCTATAGGTAAAAAGTTTTGACCATAATAATTACGAAACAAAACAAATAAATAAATCGTCACTTGATAGTGGAAAGTGGAAACACGCACAAAACCAGAATAAACCAGTTTACTCTGTCCGCAGGTGCCACGTGCAGTCTGACGTCAGTCGCTTGATACCGTTAGAACATAAAGCACGCATTTCATTAAAAAATTATAATTATTAGATACGTAGTAGTTTCATTGTGAAATTTTGTATTTGTTGATTGTTGTTATTGTTTGTTATTATTGTTAAAATATTTGTTGAAGTGTTTAATTTCAAGTGTGTAAGTGTTGTAACTTTATATTGATAATTCAAAATGGCTCCAGTGTTAAAACATGGTCGAGGCAAGCCTTTGACTTCTCAAACTAAGGAAGTTTTGTACTGTTTGTACAAATATTTCGAAAATGAGTGTAATAACAACCCGAGCAGTATTATGACCCCCACTCAATTAGTTGCTAAATCAACAGGAATTTTAATAGCATCCGTCAGAAAGGTAGTATCAGAAAGCAAATGTCGTCCTTCAGATCAGGAAGTAACATTTAAATCTCCTAAAAAGAAACCGAATCGTAAACCTACAATAGTAATCGATAACTTTGATCAGCAAGTTATCAGAAGAACAATTCATGACTTCCACATCACAAATAAAGAAGTTCCCACTTTAAAAACTTTGCACTCAAAATTGAAAGAAGATATCGATTATAAAGGTTGTGTCAGCACGTTACGAAAACACGTCATGTCATTAGGTTTTAATTGGAAGCAAACAGAAGATAACCGGAAACTTCTTATGGAAAAACACGAAATTAGATACTTGCGAATTAATTATTTGATGAAAATTGCTGAATATCGTGAACAACGCCGACCAATTGTTTACACCGACGAAACATATATACATACATCACATACCCTCTCGAAATCTTGGTCAGATGGAAGCACTTCAGGTTTGAAGCAACATATATCGAAAGGCAACCACTTAATCATTGTTCATGCCGGTGGTATCGATGGCTTTATACCAAATGCATTGCTTATGTTTAAAGCCGACCAAAAAAGTGGAGATTACCACAACAATATGAACTATGACAACTATTCAAGGTGGATTCAAACTCAATTAATACCCAACTTACAACCAAATAGTGTTGTTGTTGTTGACAACGCACCATATCATAACTCAATACAAAATCCTGCACCGAATAGTAATTCTAGAAAACAGCAAATGATAGACTGGCTGACATTTCGAAACATTGAGCATTCATCCACGTTGCTTAAGCCTCAATTATATGAACTGATTCTGCAAAACAAGGCGAGATTTATAGAGTACAAGATAGACGAAATATTACGACAGCACGGTCATACTGTGCTGCGTTTACCACCATACCATCCGGAGTTTAATCCTATAGAAAATATATGGGGGATAGTGAAAACATATGTCGCAAAAAAGAATGTCGCAATGAATATGAAGGTTATAATGTCATTAGCTGAAGAAAAAATGAACGCCATAACTGTAGAGGAATGGAGAAAAGTTTGTTTGCATGCTATTGAGGAGGAAAGCAAATATCAGGGTAGAGACGCAGCTTTAGACACAATATCAGAACGAATCATAATTAATTTAAATAATTCATCTGATGAAAGCGAGGATGGGGATGATTGTGATATGCCTGGGGTTGATGAATTATTAGAATAAAACATTTATGGCCGGAGAACACCTAATTCATACACGTCTTCACTGAAGTGAAAACCGGCATTCAATGCTTGTAATGTTTGGAACTGGCTTGTCTGCCTCATACAGTTCCATAGATTACAATGCGGTGGATACACATTTTCACGACCGTATTAGTACGTAGTGCGTATGCGTAGACGTGCACGCATTTGGTGTGCTCCAGCCACAAACGTATATTACCTTTAAAACAATAAAAACTAAAAATAAAATGTTGTTTTTTTTATTTGCTGACCATACACTACTACAAACGCAAAAATTTCTTCAAGCTAATTTACCTGTACATTCTTTGTAAGCTTTTTATATATGTTTTTTTAGATTATACGAACCTTTGACTTGAGCCCAGATTAGTTCTATTGCATTGTAATGGCAATGATATGGTGGTAAACGGATGACGGTGTGGCCCATTTCCTTTGCAATTTCGTCTATTATATATCTTGGAGTGGGGGGCTTATGAATGCTTACTAATCTTAGCAATTCTTTCTTGAGCATGCTGTTGTCGGCTTTTACTCCTTTGTTTTGCAGCCAAGTAATAATTTCAATTTTACGATTGCTTGTCGTAGGCGCCTTATCTTTTTGTACTGAATGATACGGAGCGTTGTCCATCAGAATAAAATGTGGTTCACTCAAATTATTTAGAAGAGTTAGAAACCACTCCTTAAATTTTGTAAAATCCATTTCTTCATGGTACTCTGTTGTTTTTACTGATTTAAACGCCAGTAAACAATTGGGCACAAAACCAGACGATGTCCCCGCATGAGTAATTATTAATCTTTGTCCTTTGCCTTCGGGCACCTTGGTGGTAGACTCCGCTTTATCGTCTGTCCACGATCTTGAAACAGTGTGGTTTGCGTTGAGCCATGTTTCATCAAGAAAAACCACTTTATTCCAATCTGTTATATTTTTGACTTTGCGCAAAAAGTGAATTCGGGTCAAAGCAATGTCTGTTCGCTCCATTAAAATTTTTCTTTTATCGCTTTTCTTATAAGCAAAGCCGATTTTTTTCAATATTTTGGACAACGATGGTGGACTTCCTTTAAATAAATCCGCGTCTTTAAGCGAAACGGATACTTTTTTTAACGTGGGAAATTCACCATGTGCGTAATACGCATATATATGATTTCGAATTGCGGCAGCATCAAAGTCGTCAATTTCGGTGACTGGCGAAACTCTCTTCCTTTTTTTATTAGGAGTCGATAATATTTTACCTCCCTCATCTTCGGTCACCATCTCCTTTGACGATTCTCCATACTTTTCTTTGCTAATTCGAGACACTGTAGCTCGTCCGATACCAAGAGCGTCAGCAACTCTATTGCACACTTGCTCCAACGGTAGTAGCGGTCCGCCATTTTGATTCTCGCGCTCAAAATACTCACGCAAACGAATCACAAACTCGCGACTTTCGCTATTCAAAACAGTTTTTTTTGTTCTTTTCGGCATTGTGGTGCAAAAAAAAACAAATAACTAGAAATAACAACAAAACTTAACAAAGCAACAGTAATAACGACAAAACAATATTAATCACGTAGCGGTAGCGTATACAAGGCGTGGGCACTCGTACTGACTCAAAAAAGATGGCGCCCGCTTGATCGCTGCATGCGAAAGCAGTAGGTATTGCAAGACTAAAAAAATACGAATTCGTTGTGAAAAAACGATTAGATATAATCATTTATACAATTTATATTAATGAAATTGTCATACATTTATTTTATCGATATTCGCTGGCCAGTCGATTACACATCCCTATCAGGCTGCGAAAAGAGTTTACGAAGTAAGCTAACAAAAAAATATAAATAATAAAATATAATAAATATTTTAAATTACCTTTGTTTATACTAGTATCTCCTTGATAACAAGTTCTATTTGAAAAAAGTGTTCTAGATTTCTATACAAATGTCTTATTAATATTTAAAAAATTAAAACTTTTCCAACAACAAATTTATTGTAGCAGTCTTTTAAACGTAGTCTCTAAAGTCACAGGTATCAAGCTATATTTTACGAACTATAGTTATGAAAATATATATATTACGGGTCTTAATCGCGTGAATTATTTAAGATAAAATACCTTGTTCATTGCCCGACGTTTCGACCGTATTGCAACGGCCGTGGTCACGGGTAGACTCTTACCTTAAATTTATTTACCTTTCACGCGATTAAGACCCGTAATATATGTATATATATTTTCATAATGGGTACAAATTGCGAAAGTTTATCAATATTTATACCTACTAGTTTATGTCCGAGGCTTCGCGCACGTGAATGCCAGTTTGTTAACAAAATATTTTAACCGCAAAGTTGCATACTAATCCGTTTTAACCCCTTAAGGGGTGATTTTAGAAAAATCACCCAATCACGTAATAAAAGGAAACTCTGTGCAAAATTTCAAGATTGTAACCTTGATAGTTTAGGCCCTACGTTGATATGTCAGTCAGCTTCTCCTTTTATATACAAGGTGTAACAGAAAGTGGAAGTCGATATGTGCCTATGACACTGAGTGTACATACCTAATTTTATCAAAATTGGAGTACCCTAAAAAACATTTATATATTTTTCATCCGTTTATTTATGAATGAAAAAGTTATCAATTCGAATTATGTACCAGTGGAGATATAATTCTTGTGCCATACGCCTTTCACTACTGAATTTTGGCAAAAAGAATATGCTATAACTATGTAATAATAATGCAACCAGCTATGGCACCACGGTAGGTGCAATACTGATAACATGCACTATCCGCTGCTGAAATTTGAGCACACCTTTCTGTCACACCCTGTATAGATTCTCCCTACAATAAAGTAAGTAAACATTGGGGTTCAGTGGTGACAGGCACGTGTGAGCACTCACCCGCTCGATGCGCTCGTTGCTGGCGCAGAGGCGCGCGATGGAGCCGATGTTGTTGGTGATGGTGACGAGCGTGGCGCGCGCCAGGTCGCAGCGCGACACCGCGCCGCGACGCTCCGCTGAACACATCTGACCGAAGCTGGGGGGGGGGGGGATTATGTACAAACCCTGTGTCGCGGGGGACTTAACAGACATACAATTCACGGGCACAAGTACAGTCAGACACGGAACAACAATTTGTGGATCACACAAAGCGGTGTCCCGTGTGGGAATCGTACCAACGACCTCTTGCGTAGCAGTCGGATACACTCCCACCGCGCCACAGAGGCAGTTAAATGTATATACGTAAAAGGGCCGTTCATAAAATATGTCGCGCTTACTGACCCATATGTTATTGAATATATTAAATTTCATTGAAAAGTTCACAAATCACGGGCAAAATTATTAACGAGTAACAAATACGAAATGAATGACTTTATATCATGATAAAAATTTAAAAAAAGAATCGGTTGTCTGTAAAGTCAGTTTACTGACGATAATTGAACGTGACAACGTCATTAGAAAATACTGATGGAATGGTTTCATTTTTCAAAAGAAAATTTTAATTTTATTTGTTTGATAGATATTTTGTATGGTTATAGGGGAGGTAAATGGAAATCACAATTGAATTGATCAAGTTACATGTATTTGTACGCATAAATACAATTATGTCAATTTTTATTTATTTATTTTTACAATGTACATTTTTTACGAAAACATGTAAATGTATTATTGTATAGCAGCAGTCCACGCGGACGCATCGCTCACTCAAGTAGGAGAGAGACAGATGTCGAACGCTGCCGAACGCGGAGGCCGATTGTGCCTCTTTGTCGCTCGTTACGCGCTCTCGCTTGCACTTAAATGTAACGCCTCAGAGCGAGGTAACGCCTCATGAGTCATGTTTTTTCGTGCGTTCAGCCGGCTCCATCGAATTATAAGACGTTGTCACGTTAAAAAGTATTTATTGAAAAAAATATTCATGTTGGCACGTTGCCGTAGCCCCCCCTCTCCTTGTCACACTCAACAACCCCCCCCCCCCCTACTTGCATGCGAACGTATTTTATGTTTGTGATGATAATTTGAAAGTCGAAAAATAAGGACCACCATAATAATGTGGGTTGCTCTCTCTGATGCTGGATAGTAATACAGTCATAGGTCAGTAGTGTTCGTCAACTTCGCGCGTATTTTCACGCCCCCCCCCCCCTCTTTCTCGCTCTATTAACACTTTCACTGTCCGTGCATTACATGTAATGCACTGATGAGTTAGCTCCGTACGTCCGTGCATGACATACAATACACTATTAACCACCAAGAATAGTGTTGTTCTTAATCACAAGAAACTTGAAAAATTAATTAAGTAAAAAAACAGATAATTCTTTAAACCTGCCAAGTACGTAATCTGGCTCCCTAGGTTGCCATATCTAATATGTAAGAAAAATAAAGTAAAACTTAGTATATATATTTTTTTTAAATATACAATATATGTATATATCTCATAATAACTTTATAATGGATGATAGTAGATTTTTTTATTTTTCCAATATGATTCTATTGTAGGGAACGGAATCAAACCAGTTAATAATATAATGCCTAAATATGATCTCATTTCTGTCCTAGTCACCGGCTTCCATCTTCTTATACGCGAATGAGTTGGAAGATTTGCTTGTTGCAAAATTTGACTCGCATACGTATTTGTTTCCGCTATCATGAAATCGATTATATCATCGGTCAAGATTTCAAAAAATACAGTGCACAAATCGGAATCGGCATTGAAATAATGAAATTGTCGTTTATTCAAATATCCTGTGAAGCATTCTCTTTCTAAAGGTAGTATATTCATGTTCCAAGTAGAAGACGCCGCAAAATTATTTTCCATGAAATTAGTTTCATTTATGAATTCATTAATGGCTTCAATAGTTTCTTCAGGTCCATGTATTTGTACATTCTCTAATCGTTCTATTACCTCATCTTCACCATCACTATCTTCTAAAATACGTACTAAATCGTCGCCGGATATAAACCGAGTCATGGTTGATATAATGAAGCCAAGACCAATTTATAGAAAATATTACAACTATTCACCAATAAACACACAATCAAAAACAAAATGACATTGTCAATGTCATGTCTATGCAATTTACTTATCTAATTATCTCTTTCGTTTTCCTCGTAGAGGTTTATCAATGAAACAGTCCGCGAAAATATACACGAGATCAACGATTTGACCATGTTTGTTACATATACATCGATCGTGTTTCGACGTACTTGGACAACACTATTGGTCGGCGGTTGAAGTTCATACGTCCGTGCATTGTATATAACGCACTTTTGGACTTGCTATAAATCAGATGTTGAAGACATGCGAAGCCTACGCCGCCGCGCATGGACTAACATATAACATTAATAAATGTCAATACATTGTCTTTAAGGTCGTAGGTAAACCTCAGGCTGGACCTGATCTACTTCTCAACGGATCAACAATTAGCAGGGTGTCCAGTTTTAAATACTTAGGGCATATCCTAACGGACGACCTTAAAGACAATGCCGATATTGAGAGGGAACGTAGGGCGCTGGCGGTCCGGAGCAATATGTTGGCCCGCAGATTCGCTCGGTGTACGGACCAAGTTAAAATAACTTTATTTCAGGCGTATTGCCAAAGTCTGTACACGGGTAGTCTGTGGGACAGCTACAGCAAAAGATCGCTAGATGCTCTGCGTGTCCAGTATAACAATGCATTTAGGATGCTGTTGGGACTACCTCGTTACTGTAGTGCATCGCTTATGTTTGCGGAAGCTCGCACAGACGGTTTTCATGCGATCTTGCGTAAGAAAACTGTCTCTATGCTAAGGAGGGTGAGAGACAGTCACAACAGTATCCTAAAAACAGTAGCGCAAAGCTTAAGCTCTTCTTTGATTAAACATTGTGTGCAAAGGGTGATTGGTACTAACAGTAGATAATAAGCAAACATACTAACACTATATGGATTGTAACATGTCCGAAATAAAGATTATTATTATTATTAATATTGATATTGATAATTGTCTTAGGACAGTGAAAGTGTTAAATGATGGTTTGAAATGAAAACCGTGACGAAATTGAAAAAACCCACGACGAGCATAAAAAAGTCCCCGAATAAGAGGAGGTAAGTAATCTAAGAAAATCCGTTGGAATCTACCTTTTAGTGTCACGAATTGGGTAGTATGAAAGTATTTTTTTTTTTTTTTTTTAAAGAAGACTCCCGCAGTTGGGTACAAGCCCTGTGTCGCGGGGGACTTTACAAACATACAAGTCACGGACACAAAGTACACCCAGACTCGGAACAACAATTTGTGGGTCGCACAAAGTGGTGTCCCGTGTGGGAATCGAACCCACGACCTCTTGCGTAGCAGTCAAACACACTCCCACTGCGCCACAGAGGCAGTCATTTTATACTAATCAGGTAATAGTAGATCTTAAAATGCTCTGAAAATAACTGTTCTTTTACAAATATGTACAACTAGCTGTTGACCGCGGTGTTACCCGCGATTTATTAGCCTATGTGTTAATCCAGGGTGTCAGCTAACTCCATACCAAATTTTATTAAAATCGCTCCAGCCGTTTAGACGTGAAGATGTAACAAACATACACACTCACGAACTTTCGCCTTTATAATATTGGTGTGATAATTGCATTTTTTAAAGGTGAAATTTGAACTCCAGACCCAGGAATCGAACCCGAGACTTCCGTAGGTACACCGGGGCCAGAATCGAACCACCTATCTGTGCTATGTTACTAGACCTCAAATTTTTCTATTCTTTGATGTTCGCGAGTTGGGCCCTCGCATGCGCCATCTAGCCGGTAGTTAAAGAACTATCACGGCTTTTGTTATTGCTTCGTTACAGAGAGAATTTTAACATTATGATGTCGCAGGCCGAATATTTAAGTCATTTTTATAGGCATTTCTTGCCAATTACTTTACAAATACAATAATTGTTTTTTTTTTTAATTAACATGTTTTTAAATTTAAAATCATGAAAACGAATACTAAAAAGGAACATATGACGTCACATGTTGTTATTCCACATATATTTCTATAGAGTTTGTCGTTTTGACTTGACAGTCAACATCGCTATTGAACTCAAATATTGTGGTGCATGTGATTATATTATTTGTAACAGCTTAGCTTCTACTAAAAATATATTAGGAATAAATTTGAAACCTTTGTCTAAAGTCCATCAATACCATCCACATATTATTATTATTACTTTTGTTCTTAATTTTAACTGTATTTTTTTTTGTTGTTGTGTATTCGAATACTTATAACCTTTTGGGATAAGTAATATGCCTGAACCGAAATGCATGTCGTGTTCACTATTTTTAGGACACACACTATTGTATATTTTAAGTGTAGTTTTTTTTTTTTTTTAAGAGTCTATAGCTTGCACATTATGTGCATACGCCAATTTCAAGTATAATTTCTTTCTAGTTTTCTTCTTTCAATCACAAAGTCTCGTTCTTGTCCAGTTATCACATATTTCAAGTATAATTTACACTGTTTTACACTTTAAACGCGGAGCTGTTAAAATAGCGACATATCAGTTTGCCGCCATTTTTACAACTCTCAAATGTAGTTTATTTAAGAAGTTTAGTGTATTGTCCTATTTGTGAACCACTAATAAAAAAAATGTGATAAATACAAAACAGTCTATTGAGTGGTACCTGCTAGCTATTTGTAAACCATAATAATAATAAAAAAATCCAAAACAGTATAATGAGTGGTACCTGCTAGCGACGAGGTCGCCGGGCAGCCCGAACCTGGCGTAGTCTCCGCCGTAGATGTCTCGCACCAGTTTGTCCACCGTCGTGTTGTCTCCGGAGGCGGCGAGGGAGATGGCCTCTTCGAAGCTGCTGCACCCTGTCAGCAAGCAGCACAGACCCAGGAATGTTCCCCCGCCGAGGCTGGGGGCAAAGGGAAAACGTTCTATATACAACGTGTGTACGAGCAGTTTGCCCGTACAGAGATTTGTGTTGTGGTTGTGAGAGAAAGGGATGTTTACATAATATATAATAATAATATAATATCTTGGGACAACTCACACAACGCCATCTGATCCCAAACTAAGCAGAGCTTGTACTATGGAAACCAGACAACTGATAAACATACTTATATATTTCTAAATACATACATATTATAGATAAATAACACCCAGACACAGAATAAACCATCGTGCTCATCACACAAAGTTTTATCCTGGGTGGGGATCGAACCCACGACCTCTTGCGTAGCAGTCGGATACACTCCCACCGCGCCACAGAGGCAGTCTATTTTACAGGAATTAAATCACTGTTTGGTGTCCGTTCTCAATGTGAGTGTTCATTGCACTAATACGTATAAAAATGTTTACAATTAAAGTAGAGTTGTGTAAGGCACAGCCGCCTAATCAGCAAATAATTATAATAAGCAAGTAATGTTAATTAAGCTAAAACTTAACACAATATAAATCATTTGGCGATGCTCGTACAACGTGATTCTTGGTATAGTTTCTGAAAGTAGTTCGCTCAGAATAATTAACACAATCCAATGGTGTAGTTTTTGGACCATGTTTTATTTTTACATTAATTACTTTCAATCATTAATTATTTCATTTCACAGTTTCGCAGCTGTAAGACGTAAGCGCGCTACGTCCCTGATGCACAGACTGCAAACCAGCACTAACAGCCTCCTGAAAGTTATTGCGAACCAACTGGATTGTCCTATTGTCTTCTTTCTCTGTCAGCTACATAAATAAGAAATACTAACATAGTTTAAGTAACTGTTACTAACAAAATTACATGTATGGAATTTTAATGTTCTGAATTAAATGATTTATTATCTATACTAATATTATAAAGCGGAAGAGTTTGTTTGTTTGTTTGTTTGTTTAAACGCGCTAATCTCAGGAACTACTTATCCGATTTAAAAAAATCTTTTTTAGTTGGATAGCCCATTTATCGAGGAAGGCTATAGGCTATATAACATCACGCTACGACCAATAGGAGCGGAGTAGCGACGAGAAATGTTGCAAAAACGGGGAAAATTTACGCATACGAAGTTGCGCGGGACAACTAGTTATACAGGGTGTAACAGAAAGGTGTGGTCATATTCAAGGGTTGGTATGTGTCCATGATGGGTGGCACCATGGTAGGTGCAATACTGATAACATACCCTATCTGCTGCTGAAATTTGACCACACCTTTCTGTTACACCCTGTATATAAAAGTCCAAATCATGTACACAATGTTATGTGAAATGTAATCATCACCTATTTTACAATAATAACCATGGATTACGTACTACGGGACGCAATGAGCACGGTAGCGCGAAGACCACAAGACAACTTAAATGGCTTAAACTCTGCTTTCAAGTTTTCATTTTTTTATATATACCTAGTCTGGCCATAAATACTGTTACAATTAAAAATAAGAAAGATATTACATTTGAATTTGGAATCTGTCATTTTTATACGATTGTTCATTGTATTTTCTAATTTTGGCGCCAATACATTGTACAATATTTTGCTATATTAAAATGGAGTGGGGTGATAAAGAAAACCGAATCGCTGTGATTGCATTACACAAAGTTGGTATGGAGCCGAATGTAATTTTTAAAACTCTCCATACGCTTGGTATTAGTCAAATGTTTGTGTACCGGGCTATTAATAGGTACAATGAGACCTTCTCTGTTTGTGACAGAAAAAGATCTGGCCGTCCACGTAGTGTTCGTACGAAAATGGTGGTCAAAGCAGTAAGGGAAAGAATTCGAAGAAATCCTGTCCGAAAGCAAAAGATTTTATCTCGGGAGATGAAGATAGCACCCAGAACCATGTCACGCATTTTAAAAGATGACTTAGGACTTGCAGCCTATAAGAGACGCACTGGTCATTTTTTAACTGATAATTTAAAAAAGAATAGGGTGGTAAAATCGAAGCAACTACTGAAGCGGTACGCAAAGGGAGGTCACAGAAAAATTTTGTTTACGGATGAGAAAATCTTTACAGTTGAGCAACATTTTAACAAACAAAATGACCGTATTTATGCTCAAAGCTCTAAGGAAGCTTCCCAATTAGTCGACAGAGTGCAACGTGGGCATTATCCGACTTCAGTGATGGTTTGGTGGGGTGTTAGCTATGAAGGAGTGACTGAGCCATATTTTTGTGAAAAAGGTATCAAAACATCGGCACAAGTGTATCAAGATACCATTCTTGAGAAGGTAGTTAAACCCCTTAACAACACCATGTTCAATAACCAAGTATGGTCCTTCCAACAAGACTCAGCGCCGGGTCATAAAGCTCGGTCCACGCAGTCTTGGTTGGAAGTGAACGTTTCGGACTTCATCAGAGCTGAAGACTGGCCGTCGTCTAGTCCCGATCTTAATCCGCTGGATTATGATTTATGGTCAGTTTTAGAGAGTATGGCTTGCTCTAAACGCCATGATAATTTGGAGTCCCTAAAACAATCCATACGATTGGCAGTGAAGAATTTTCCCATGGAAAGAGTGCGTGCTTCTATTGATAACTGGCCTCAACGTTTAAAGGACTGTGTTGCAGCCAATGGAGACCACTTCGAATAAGCTTTTTATATTTTGAATTGTTTTTTATTTATGTATTAAACTAACACACTGTAAAAGTAATAAATATTATTTGCAATAAAAAAAAATGTTTTTTCTTCGTAACAATATTTATGGCTAGACTAGGTATATGATTTCTTGAAGTAAAAATCTTGTTGGCGTGTCTTAGCTTTGCACTATATCAAAAACACCCTTGTATATCTTTACACTAGATGACCCGCGCAACTTTCACTGCGTCAATTTTCCAACATTTTTTATTGCTGTTTTTTTAAATTTGATCCAGTTGTCCCTGAGATTATCGCATTCAAACCAACTTTTTAGTTAGTACAGATATATTAGGTGTTAAGTAATTAACTGTAAAAAATTTGTGTTTCATTAGTCCCAGAAAATGTGTTTTTCATTTTATTTCTCGTAATGCAGAGTACATAATTTAAAAAATCGCTCAAAAATACAGTTTTTGGTCCAACTACAATTACTCACGCAATTAAAAAAAATATTCGGTCCGAGTACCCGGGTACCCGGCATGCGTGAAGTGTATGGGGATGTACGTAGCTTTTACTAGTATCATTTGCCTCTAAACAGGTGTCATTTGGTATCAAACTAGTGCGATTTGGTCTAAAACTAGTATAATGTAGTCTAATCAGGTGTCATTTGGTATCAAACCAGTGCGATTTGGTCTAAAACTAGTATAATGTTGTCTAATCAGGTGTCATTTGGTATCAAACTAGTGCGATTTGGTCTAAAACTAGTATAATGTAGTCTAAACAGGTGTCATTTGGTATCAAACTAGTGCGATTTGTTCTAAAACTAGTATAATGTTGTCTAATCAGGTGTCATTTGGTATCAAACTAGTGCGATTTGTTCTAAAACTAGTATAATGTTGTCTAATCAGGTGTCATTTGGTATCAAACTAGTGCGATTTGTTCTAAAACTAGTATAATGTTGTCTAATCAGGTGTCATTTGGTATCAAACTAGTGCGATTTGTTCTAAAACTAGTATAATGTAGTCTAAACAGGTGTCATTTGGTATCAAACTAGTGCGATTTGTTCTAAAACTAGTATAATGTTGTCTAAACAGGTGTCATTTGGTATCAAACTAGTGCGATTTGGTCTAAAACTAGTATAATGTTGTCAAAACAGGTGTCATTTGGTATCAAACTAGTGTAATTAGGTCTCAAACTAGTGCAGTATATTTACCTGGTGCCACTAACTCTATAGTAGTCATTAGGCGCGTTGACCACCAACACAGAGACCCCGCTGCCCACGTTGACCAGAAGGAACGGGTATGGGTTGCTGAAGTCGAACGGCTTGCGCACGTACATGCTTAGTGCTGCCTCAGAGTATGGCGGCTGGGGGGGAGATAAAGTAGGTGTTATTTATTTATTTTTGTGTTTGTTTTTTTTTTATCAGTACACCCACATCATACATATTAAACATTTGAGGAAACAATTATTATAAGAGAGAATTCTGATATGCATGACACTTATGGTGTATATAGCATTTGCTTAAACGACTAACATCAGACAAAGATAAGAATATACTACAAAAAATTAAGACTATCTAAACTAACTTATAATAGGTACCTCATTACAAGGAGAGACCAATTTTTGTATCTTCTGTTTGAAACTATTGAATGAGTCATGAAAGATGTCAATGGTAGGGTCACGAGTTTGGATATAATTGTACCAGCTTAGGGCCCTAGAAATACTTTTATTTTAATATTAGATGATAGGAAATGGATGTTGTAAGTTTGAAGTCTTTATTTGAGCGTTTTTTGAATTAGCGGCGTTGTGCACCTTTTTTTGGTATGGGTATAAAATGTTAAACTCGCGTCAGGATCACATGACCGGCTCGCGTGACCGTAAGGTTCTTAAAATTTTCGCGGCAATCTACATGTTATAATAGCTCAGGTGGGAAATCGGGCGGTCTAGAAACCAGAAGACCCCAGTTCGAGTCTATTGATTTTTTTTTTCTTTTTTATTTTACTTTTTTGATTTTTGTTTTTTAATTTGTGTTATAATTTTTAATATTTTTTATTTAATTTTCATGTCGTTCTTTATTTTTTTGTTTTTTAATTTGTGATTCTATATTTCATATTTTTGATTTAATTAGTACGATAGCGCAATGCGTTGTATTTAACCACATAAATGATAGTACTTTTATACTGATAAAAAAAAATTAAAAAGGTCTCTAACCATTCCTAAATATTCAAAAATGCACAATGTTAATGTCCAAGTTTTCACTTTTGCCGGCACTCCCGGAGTGCAACCCGTTTTTTTTTTCATACAACGAAATGAAGAGCGTCGTGGTGTCTCGTGTGGGAATCGAACCCACGACCTCTTACGTAGCAGTCGGACACACTCCTACCGCGCCACAGAGGCAGTCCATATTAGTTTGGAAACATTTTGTTAGGAAATAGTCGTGTTCCATTTTACCAGCAACCCGCTCATATCATTGATACATGAACCCTGAACGTGTATCAATCATTTTCATCACAATCTGATCAATGATTTCGAAACGCATAGACGACATACAGACAAACAAACATTCATTTTTATATAATAAAAGAATGAAGGAAAAATTGTCACGGATTCTCTATGATTGCGGGTTCGAGTCCCGTCCGAGCGAATTTTTCCTTCGCACATTTAATAAGAATAACTGATTTATTTTTTATCTTATTATCTTAAGACTTATCTCAACATATTTGTCTTCGCCCACACCTCCGACTCCAATTCCGACTCCGACAAACCAAATTTAAAATCTCAGACTCCGTCTTCGGTTCCGATTAAACCACCTCCGTAACATCCCTAGTCTATATCTACACGTCTGTCACCGAGTTGTTAGTTATTTTTTTTTTTTTTAAAACAACTTCTGTATGATG
The DNA here is from genome assembly GCA_945859575.2 of Herminia tarsipennalis. NCBI lineage: Eukaryota > Metazoa > Arthropoda > Insecta > Lepidoptera > Erebidae > Herminia > Herminia tarsipennalis. The sequence continues at coordinate 18,182,094 of OX243854.2, read as the reverse complement.
CAAGCCCTGTGTCGCGGGGGAGTTACAAACATTTAATTCACACGAAGTGGTGTCCCGAGTGGGAATCGAACCCACGATCTAACGTTCAACTGATCCATCTTGGGTAGACGCATGTTCACTTGTGTGACTTGTCCCAAGATACATTACGTACCGTGTCACTAGGATGCATGTGCACAGGCAGATCCCCGGGGGGAGCCCAGTAGTAACACTCCTGAGCGTTCATACCGTCCACGAACAGTACTCCAGCTATCAGAGCGTCCAACTCGTCCATCTTGGATAGACGCATGTTCACTTCCTGCAATTTAAATAACGAAGTTGTTAGTACAAATCCATCATTGGCCGTATCCCGTAGAGGAGGGGGGGGGAGGATTTAAGAGTTGAAATCTTTCACGATAAGGAGGGTAGGGCTCCTTCCCTCGGTCGTACGTACAGCGATAAATGCGTACAGTGTCGCGTGGTGCCGGCGCCACTCCGACAGTCGGTTGTCACCACTCGCGCGCAGAGCTTGCGCGTGCCTAATAACTATTCTACACTAACATTATTCAAACCTTGTAAAATATTTAAAAGAGTAGGTACTTGCTTCTAAACTTATTTTTATTTTAATATCACACATGTTTGCGTTGTATTTTACACCTACTTAAGTATTTTAGATTACTGTATTGTACACAAATAAAATTTGATTCCTTATTTATTGAATTAGACCCAGTTTAAAATAAATATAACGTTTAATAAAATAGCTTTAGAAAAATGGTTACACGCATCGACATATAACCCTAGCGCCACAGCTAGCCCGTCACTCCGCGCCAGACAGCGACAGAGTTACGCGTTAGAAGAAAGTGAATATCGCGGTAGGCACTGAGCGCTTAAGCAAGCTGAATTGCACTTTGTTCCTTAGTAGCAAGAGTCACTATTTGTATTTATTGTTGCGCGAAGTGCCGCTTCTGTACTTGTACTATTTACTCTGTGGTACTGGCCTCTATAGTACATGTACGCTGGACCGGCTACTGGCGTAATAAGTAATAACTATTTCAAATGCCGAATAAAAATACCGTCCTGTCAACTTTTTGACATATAGGACAAATGGCTGTTGTTGTTATCCTTGCTGCTACAGCGCTACAAGGTTCTTTTGGTACGTGGCCATACCCGAAGTAATACCGCCATTTTGTAAAGTGCCCTCATGTTAATGACATCCAAGTGCCATTGGCTAATATTGTTAACTCGTTGGATTGGCACGTGGCGGAAATCAGAACTAATTGGTCATCATGTAAAGCGGCCTCATGTCAATGTCATCGAAGCACCAAAAGATCCTTGTAGGATTGTAACTTATACGTCCAAATGCCAAAATTTAATTAAAGTCTTCTTGTTATCGGCGGTAGACCTCTGCCGCCGACAACAACACTAACAGCTTTTTAATTAATTATATTAATTAGTATACATTTTACAACAATAATAAATTATTATAATTATAAATCAATTTCTCGAAATATTCAGTTCTTTTGGTTTTGTTACTTCTTTAGTAATATCGATTATGACATTTCAAAAGACAATTAGGTATTTGAATGTCAAATCAATCAATAACAATAAATTACTTTACACTTACCAAGTAATAATATGCCTTTAAATGATCTTAAAAATATATATTCGAGCATAATTTAATATGTTTTAGTATTTATAATCATCAAAATAAATACTAAAAGTAAATGATTTGAAGCCAGAACATAATAACGTCATAATGTTAAATTGCATACAAATCTGTACAGAACGATTCGTTTTGACATTTTATAAAAAAGATACTAATTTGACTTGACATTCAAATACTCAATTGGATATTTTAATGTCAAATGGAATCAGTACCTTTTTATAAAACGTTAAAACGGTCCGAATTACGGGTTTCCACTGAGTGGAAGACCGTAATCGTAAAATAAAAACAATAAAAAAATAGTAGGAACACAGTACAAATTGGTCTACTAACCGGTATCAAAATAAATACTAAAGGAAACTGGACCGTTTTAACGTTTCATAAAAAGGTACTGATTTGATTTGACATTAAAATATCCAATTCTCTTTTGAAATGTCATAATCGATATCACTAGACAGCCTCTGTGGCGCAGTGGGAGTGTATCTGACTGCTACGCAAGAGGTCGTGGGTTCGATCCCCACCTAGGATAAAACTATGTGTGATGAGCACGATGGTTTATTCTGCGTCTGGGTGTTATTTATCTATAATATGTATGTATTTAAAAATATATAAGTATGTTTATCAGTTGTCTGGTTTCCATAGTACACGCTCTGCTTAGTTTAGGATCAGATAGCGTTGTGTGAGTTGTCCCAAGATATTATTATTATTACTAAGGAAGTAACTAAACCAAAAGAACTGAATATTTCGAAAATTTGATTTATAATTATGATAATTTATTATTGTTGTAAAATGTATACTAATTAATATAATTAATAATAAAAGCTAATAAATTAATAAAAACAAGAAATATAATTATTATTGTTAATTACAAACAAAAACTGAAAGAATAAATAATTAATGATTATTTTTATTATTTTATATGCATTTGTACTGTACTTATCTAGGTAAATGTCGTTAATTTATTAAACACTAGCTGTGCCCGCGACTTCGTTCGCGTGGAAGTTGGGTTTATATTAAGGTAGTTTATGTTACAATTTAACTTCTTTGTAAAGCATATTGGAAACATGCTCCACAATGCTCTGTGGCATCTATGGATATTAGGGCCTAGCTCTAATCAGGGCCCGACCTATGGCAAGGCAAGCCAAGCAAATGCCCAGTGCAGCAAAATGAAGGGCGACAAAGTTTATGGCGCCAGACGGTTAGAAGACAAATTATAATAGTATTTTACCAAAATGATTTGCATCACATCAAATATTACTATTATCGGTTTCGGGTTAAATGAAGCCCGAAACCGCCCAAGTACTCGCGCGAAATAGGGCTAGTGTGAGATAAGTTTTTAAAAAAATATCCTGGTTTTAAAACATTGCATTCCCGCGGTACTGTGATGCGTGTTCAAACAAACAGACAACATTCAAACGTTTCTAAAAGATATAGTGAATTAGTATATCTTTTAGAAACGTTTAGTTTAAATACTAAACTACTGTCGTAGCCGAGGATAGAACAAAGTGTGCAATTAGAGAGGCCTATGTCCAGCAGTGGACTGCGATAGGCTGATGATGATGATGATGAACCTGTCGTTAATTAAGATCATCATAAATTCATATCCGTAAATAATATATATATAATACATAATCGTAAGAATTTCAGATTTATTTTTTAAATCAATTTACCCGATTCTGTTTAATTTGTATTTAAACGCCATCTATTTTCAAAACTGGAGAAGTTTATTTTAATACTTGATGACTTTAAATTAAATTATACTTAAACTATCATGCATATTAAACGTAGGTAAGCAAGGTATTTAACCTAAACGCGATTAAGACCCGTAATATATATATATTCATAATAGTTGTGCCCGCGACTTCGTTCGCGTGAAAGTCGGGTTTAAATTAAGGTAGTTTAGGTAACGAAATAACTTCTGTGTAAATATGTTGGAAACAGTCCTGTTGACTAAATACTTACTAAATAAAAATTGATCTGTTCTATTCTTTTAGATAGTTAGTTTGGTGTGCGGCTTAAGAAGTGGGTTTTCTGTTGTTTTTGTTTCATTCTTTCAACGTTATACCTACTTATTACCTAATAATTTTTAATAGAATTTGTACGAAAATGTTGTTACTTCTCATGTGATCGTAAACTTGTAAAGCCTAAGTACTTAACTGTGATAGTTTTCCTTATAATTTTAGTATTTATACTACTACCCTGAATTTTTTCACATACCCAACATCAACCATTTAGCTGGCAGGGGGACACTTGACTCTAACAAAAATGTTCACTATAAAGCCTAATATTATACACAAAGGAATCCTTAAATCTAAAAATAGTCTTCACAAACCCTAAACGCTTTTTAAAAGACCTATCTAATGATACCACACACGATGGGGTAGGTAGGTGAGAAAAAAATCACATCCCCACTTTACATATAAGAGAGGTACCCTTAAAAAAATAATGATTTTCAAGATTTTGTTCTTTCACTTTATCGGCGTTAGTAATTTATTCATGCAAAAGTTGCAACCTTAGCACTAACAGTCTCTGAGCTAAGCTGCGGACGGACGGACATAAGGGAACTATAAGGGTTCTGTTTTGTCATTTTGGCTAAAAATGGGGTGTATTTCATATAGTGTTACAACGCAATACTAATAATAAAACTGCTGTAACACTTTAGTACGCGAAAATGTCAGATATCCCTAAAAGTACGGTTGACAAACAACGACCCCCCTCCTCCCGTCACCCGAACTACTCACACTTGAACGATGTTGAGCCATTCATTATCGTTGAATTGATGAACACGTAATCTCCAACCATAACCCCAAAACATGATCCTCGATGCACCTGTGTGATGCGTGGTCAAACAAACGGACAGACAGACAAACATTTCTAAAAATCATAGCAATGTGTTTCTTTTTAAAACTTCTTTTACTAAGTATAGAACATTATTGAATACAACGCCATCTACTTTCAAGAATATTGCCGTTGTTTTGTTGTTCACAATTTGATTTCATAGATGGCGCTACATGTACTTTTTTTACGTGTGTAATGTCTTTTTTTTTAGACGAACACATCATTTCTGGAAAATGTCGAATACTTTTTAACTATAATGTAATATTGTTTTTTATTTCTACTACGATTAATTCATTACTCTCAGCAGTGCATGCAATACCTATAATTAATTGCATAATTTACTTGATTTTTAATATAAAAAGTAATAACTAAAGTAAATAAGTTACCTAAGGTCGAAAAAATAACTAAAACATTCAGAAAAATATTAAAAAAGGATAAAGACAATTTAAATAAATACAAAAAGAACATATTCAGACATCAGATTCGAGCCTGGGACTTCGTCGTCAAAGTCCGCTAGCATAGCTTCGAGGCTATACTGTTAGCTACTTAACACGTCAAAATAACTGTTCTTATGAAACTTAAAAATGTTGTGTTTAGCTCCTTTTAGTTTTAGCGTGAAGTTATGCATTCCACGGGTTACAATTATAGATAATGTCTAATTGTGGAAATTTTTGTGATAAACCAATATGGTGCGACAAAAAATACGTTGCTACTCGTTCCCCATACACGTTAGCGTAATGATTCATAGTGTAAATAATGTCCTATAGTATTTACTATAAAACTGCAAATTTTCATAAAGATCCGTCAAGTAGTTATTGTTTTATAACGAAAAATAGCTACAGACATTATCCCTTACTGCTTAGCTCCTATGGGAAAAAGCGTGATAATTTATAGCCTAAATGTTAATCTGCATCTATTAGATTGCACGTGCAAAATTTCAACCGAATCTGTACGGTAGTTTTTGCGTGATGCGTGTTCAAACAAACAGACAGACAGACAGACAGACAGACAGACATTTCTAAAAATGCAGCAAAGTGTTTAAATACTCTTTTCGAACATTTCCTAATATTTTTTTTCACTAAGTTCGGCCATGTACAGACACGTGAAATTTACAGTTTTATTATATGTATAGATGATCATGGGTTCGATCCCCACCCAGTATAAATCTTTGTATCACGAACACGATGGTTTATTCTGTGTCAGGGTGTAATTTATCTATAATATGTATGTATTTAGAAATATATGTATACTAATATTATAAAGCGAGTTTGTTTGTTTAAACGCGATAATCTCAAAAACTACGGGTCCTATTGGATAGCCCATTAATCAAGGAAGGCTATAGGCTTTATAACATCACGCTACGACCAATAGGAGCGGAGCAGCAACGCATACATTATCACTTGTATAGTTGCCATAGTAGGTACAGGCTCTGTTGGATATGAAATGTTTAATAACGTTTAAAAGTTGTTTTATAATGTTTAAAAGTTGCTTAGCAACCATTCAATCTTTAATACTTTTTTATTGTTTTTGTATTTGGGACAATTGGGCAATTGGGACAACTCACCCACGGGCAAGATATTATTATTACCTTTATAAAATCCTCTTCAAACTTATAAGCGCCTCCTCCCGTGGCATATATAGTGTTGACGAGGTCTGCCATTCCTTTGGATCGGGCGAGCTGAAGGAAAGCACCCACCTCCGAGGTCGGGAAACGGATGAAGTGCAGGGTGCCGCGTCTGCCGCGTATTGTTACGTTGTCCATCTAGAGATTAAAAAAATGTATTAATGTATTTATTTAAAGAAACCATCAAATGTCAAAATTCCGTTTTCACTTACGGCCGGTCGCAATAACTTATTTACCGCAACTGTTAAAATAGCTAACTCTAGTAGCGAAACTGATGTTTATAGCGTCGACAAATAGAACATTTTAGAATCAAATTATTTCAAAGACTTTTAGTTTTACGAAATAACTAATACTATCGTTTTGTAGTCAAATTTATAAACTACAAATTCGACTCAGACTGTTTTTCAAGAACACTGACCATTTACATGATTTCCCCCCCCCCCCCCCCCCGCCATCCGAACAATTCGGCTTAAGAAGTAGGTTTTCTGTTGTTTTTGTTTCATACTTACAACGTTATCTTAATCATATTTTTGAATGGAATTTGTATGAAAATGTTGTTACTTATCATTTGATCAGCTGTTACTTATAAACTTGTAAAGCCTACTTAGCTGTGATAGTTTTCCTTTTAATTTCACTATATATACTACAACCGTAGGTTCGTAACTATAAGGGTTCCGTTTTGCCATTTTGGCTACGGAGCCTTAAAACCGTTTTTTATGAAATTTGACCTGTAATATTTTGTTAGCGGCACTCGGATCGATAGGGACTTTTAGGATTTTGTTTAGAACTACAAAACGAAGATTCGTGCAAAAATCCAGCTTATTGTCTTTATTCCCCGAAGTATACCTAGTCTCTGATGCAATGTCGCCGTAACCGATATCGGTTAGGAGACCATTATCAAAGTATACCTGTAAGTGGACATCCCTTCTGCCAGTCTTGCCATAAGCGGAATTCCTAGTGAGATATCTCCTAATATTCTTGAGCACTTCAGTCTCCTTGTCAAGTTCCCGGCGGTTCGTCTCTCGAGGCTCGAAGTACACCAGCTTCGTTAGAGTACCGCCTATGTCCATACCGAACCATGGCATTGCTGGAATTAAAGTTAATATTAAGTAATAATTTATATGGAACTAGCTGTCGCCCACAAACTATGATGTCGCAGGCCGAATATTAAAATGCTCTCTGTAACGAAGCAATAACAAAAGCCGTGATAGTTTATTAACAACCGACTAGATGGCGCTGCGAGGGTCTAACTCGTGTGCATCAAGGGATAGAAAAAATTGAGATCTAGTAACATAGTCCAGATAGTTGGTTCGCTTCTGGCCCCGGTTTGGCTACGGAAATCTCGGGTTCGATTCCTGAGTCTGGATTTAAATTTTTTCTATCTTTCAAAAATGCAATTATTCTATTGATAATATTCTAAGAGTCGCTCTGATTCAATAGACAGGTAGTCTTAGGGTTAATTTTCCACTTTCGATCAATAACGATGCTTAAACACGTGTTCTCTCTATATTTACAACCAAGCCAAATAACAAATTTACCAGATCTAACTTCAAAACTATATTATAAACTATAATAGCTCATAGGTTAAGAACAGGACACATGCCACTCAACAAGTTTGGCTTCATAATGAAAAAAGTGAATAGTCCAAATTGTGAACACTACGGGATAATAGATGATGTGCACCACTTGTTAGTGGAATGTATCCAAAACAGTAGTGAAATAATAGAATACTTTGGTGAGTGAGCTAAACATCAATAGCTTAGATATGGGAGCATTTCAGGTTCTCTTATCCAACCCAGGTAGCGATGTTTGTTATAAAATCTATAAGTTCGTTTATAGCTCACTATCTAAAAGAATAATAATAAATAATCTTGAATAATAATGAATAGGTAAAAGTTTATGTTTAGTTATAGTTTATTTGTTTTGTAATTGGTACGATGGGACTGACATGGTCATATTATGACTAAAAGCCCCTAAATAAATAAAGATAAAAAAACCCCTTAGGCTCTAATTTCCAAAAGTCATGGATAGGATATATTCAATAGGAAAGGTGTCAACCGCTAAAATTACAGGTTTGTTGCTTCAGCGGTTTAGACTCTACGTTGATAAATCTGTTAGCCAGTCAGGGCAATTAATTATAGTAATGTATGTATATTTTATATAGACTAGCTTTCATAAGCAGCTTGGCCCGCGTGATTTTTGTTTCTCCATACAAACTTTGTACTCCCGTTTCATTCTCTTAATGGGTAAATTTTAAATCCTTTCTTTGCAAAAAAAACCGACGTTATAATAACTATCTCACTGTGACAGATTTGAGCGCAATCCGTTCAGTGGTTTGAGCTGTGTGATATTAGATAAGTCAGTCAGTAACGGATGTCCTTATATACCTACTAGCTGTCCCGGCGAACTTAGTTTATTTATTTCCTCGTAAATTTTTATTTTGTGTTTTTTCTGATGTTTCAATGGTTATTTTGAAAGAAAGAAAAAACATTTAAAAAGCCTACTAAATAGTTACGATGTGGAACAAATATATCTATACTAATATTATAAAGCGGAAGAGTTTGTTTGTTTGTTTAAACGCGCTAATCTCAGGAATTACTGGTCCGATTTGAAAAATTCTTTTTTTGTTAGATAGCCCATTTATCGAGGAAGGCTATAGGCTATATAACATCGCGCTACGACTCATAGGAGCGGAGCAGCGACGAGAAATGTTGCAAAAACGGGGAAAATTTACGCATACGAAGTTGCGCGGGACAGCTAGTATCTAGATAAAATATAACAGATAATAGCGTCCAAGCGCGGTGATTTTAACATGAGACGAGATGAGATGAAAGGATGAACAGACGGCCATTACCCCGTGATAGCCACGTAGGTACCTTTACTCATGTAGTAAACTCGCTACGTTTCATTAGGTAGATACGTGGAATTGTTGTTATGTCAATTTATTTTAAATAATTTAAATGATGTGATAAATTTAGTCCACAACAAGAGATGTTTAAGCATTAATATTTTGGTACTGTAATTGTGATGATAATAGAAAATATTTTAACTTGTTTTCAAACATAAATATACTTTTGAGGTTCCGGATAGGAGGCAAATCAAAAATCTGGCTACCCGTTTTTGAGTAATAAAAGTGTAACTAACAGGACTTTCTTTTATATACAGACCATAATAATAAGGGGGGTAAATTATAAATACTCACGTGGTGCGTCATTGTCAGGTGGGGTGGGGGGTGACGGGTCCACCATTTTGACACAGTTGCCTTTGCTCATCGGAGAGTATGGAGTACGTTTCGTTCGCTTCAGTAATTTGGTCCTGAAATTCATTTAAAACTTATTAATAACTAGCGGACGCCTCGCGGTTAAACCGCATAGTTCCTGTTCCCGTGGAAATACAGTGATAGAGGGGTTAACAAAAAGTAGCCTATGTCACCCGGGGATAGTGTAGCTTCAATTGTTGAAAGAATTTTTGAAATCGGTCCATTAGTTTTTAAGTATATTCGTTACATACAAAACTTTCCTCTTTAAGTATAGAAGTATAGATAACCCATAAAACCGGTGGTCTTGGTGGTCACCAGTAGTGTCAGTTATTATTCCGTGAAATAGTGATGTTAACATATCACTGTGATTCGGTTGAAAGGCACTGTAACAAGTGTGTAACTGGGCAAATGATACTTACGAACTAATGGTTAAATGTTATAAAAATTATGAAATATTTACTTTGTAAGAAGTGAAGTATTGTGTTTGCTGAATACGTTTATATATATGTACTTATTTTAGAGTTACTAATAGTATTATTATTTTGTCATTGTTAATTTATAAACGACAACACAGCTTGTCGTTTATAAATTAACAATGACCCCCGCGGTGTTACCCGCGGTTTATTAGTCTATGTGTTAATCCAGGGTGTCAGCTAACTCCATACCAAATTTTATTAACATCGCTCCAGCCGTTTAGACGTGAAGTAGTAACAAACATACACACTCACATACTCACAAACTTTCGTCTTTATAATATTAGTGTGATTACACTCAACAAACACACTGGTTCGTTCAGCAAAAAATATTTTTGTAAAGAAATACTTGATGATTTTAAAAGAGTGGCACATGAGTTTCTTGGCAGCTTCTTCTCATGAGCTGTACACTTGGAACTGCCGCCTGACCTCATTTTGTTTTTTTTTTCAAACAATCATAATTTAATAAATTTTGTATATGTATTAATTTGACGTTTTCAAATAACCATTAACCGAAATATAGATATTTGAGTTTGAGTTTGAATTTCTCAAATGAGGAGCGTGGTACGGTGACACACAGACTTTTACCGGACCTCTCCGGCTCTTCATTTAGAGGTTATAAAAAAGTGCAAAGTCTGAGTATTTGTTTTGGCTTAAGAATAGTACTACCCCATATCTTCCCGTGGATGTTGTGAAGACGTCTAAGGGATGTCGTACTGGAGCAATACGCTCGCCAAGCGTGGCGATTATGGCAAATACCCCCAGGATCTTTAATAAGTAGTTACACTGGGGAGTCTCGTGCCCAACAGTGGGACATCAAATGGGTTGATATCAATCATCAATCATCATCAGCCAAGACATAGGCCTCACCAATTGGGGTTGATGTGGAATATTGAAAAGTCTAAGTATTTGTGGAGAAGGAAAAGCAATTTTTTACGTAAGCGACATTCCGCGAAAAAGTATGTACCTACGGTCTCACGGTCGTACATAGGTACATACTTTGCCGATGCAGTAGGTACTTACGCTCGTAAAGGTGGTACATGCGTCATAAGGTATTTCGCAACACAAATAAATATACACGTAGCAATAAAATTAATAAAGGGTCTTTCAACAAAGACGGGTCGATGTTAAAATTGAATAAAACTAGATGTGTGTGAGATATTAACGAAATTTATTTTTTATTTGAAAGGCCCGTTTATGCCATTATGCATGAAATATGACATCGTTCAAATGTCCGCCGCGGCTTCGCATGGTGGCACAAATCCGAGAGGTCCAATTTTTAATGACTGTGCTGCATAGATCCGGCTGAATCTGAGCGATGGCCTGCGTTATGTTGGCTTTCAGGGCAACGGTCGAATGTGGTTTATTGGCATAGACCTGCGACTTCAGAAAACCCCACAAGAAAAAGTCTAGCGGAGTCAAATCACACGATCTTGGTGGCCAATTCACGTCACCTCTGCGAGAGATAACCCTACCCGCAAACCGTTCATGAAGAATGTCGATTATGTCGTTCGCTGTGTGGCAAGTAGCGCCATCTTGCTGGAACCACATGTCATTCACGTCCATATTGTTCAATTTAAGCCAAAAGAAATTGTTTATCATTGGCCGCCAGACCAAAATCCGCACCAAACAGTTACTTTTTGTGGATGCATTGCTATCTGGTGAACCTCATGTGGGTTGTGGTCATCCCATATACGGCAATTTTGCTTATTAACAAAACCATTCATCCAAAAATGTGCCTCGTCGCTAAAGATTATTTTTTGGCCAAAATCGGGGTCCTCTTCCAAGCGTTCCGACGCCCATTCAGCGAACACACGGCGTTGTCTATGGTCATTAACTTTGAGCTCCTGGGTCAGTTGGATCTTGTATGGATGCAGACCCAAGTCCCGACGCAAAATTCTCCAAGTTGAAGTCTGCGAAAGGCCGAGTTCTTGTGCACGGCGAGAAATCGACTGCTTCGGAGTCTCCTGAACACTCTCACGTACAGCGGCGATGTTCTCGGCCGATCTGGCGTTCCTTTGACGTAAAGGTGTTGGTTGGATGTTTACCGAACCGGTCGTCTCGAATTTAGTCACCAATCGTTGGAGAGTAGACTTTGAAGGGCCACCGCGTCTGCCGTAAAATATGCGCAATGCGCGCAACGTTTTCACTAACGAACACTCATTTTGATAATAAAGTTTTATCATTTGCACATGCTGCTCAACCGTGTAACTTGCCATGGTGATTTGGCATCAGTGACTGAATAAGAAAAAACAGATTTGACAGATGCCGCCAAATCAAAATGGCCGCCACAGATTATTAATATCGACCCGCTCTATTTGAAAGACCCTTTAGAATACCTAACTTTAAATTGTTTATACTTTTTTACTTTTACTCAATATACTTCAAACATTTTTTCTTTGTACACCATTACAACTCCACAACTGCTGCAGGTGTGCAGAGCTAACTGACCTGCATAGAGACATTATGAGAAACATACATTTTGCGAAGTAGACATTTTATGCCAGCTCAGCAAACTACTTCAAACCTCTACAAACACACTCACAAACGTGTATACGCGCCGCAAACTTTCTTTGATTTGCGTTTCAAAAACTGACACCACTTTGCAAGCCAAGCTAAACTTTCTATTTACACGTTTGAATTTGTTGATGTCGGCGAGGTTTATTTTCTTTATTGATTTATTTGATTACAAAGGCTTAGTCGCATAACGTCCTTTCGCAAAATGTCTCTTTTGCGGAACGTCTCTATCGCAGTAGAATGTCTCTCTGTAACTTAGAATAAAGTACAATACTTTTAAAAAAACTGGGCAAGAGCATGTCGGACCATGCTCCGTGTAGGGTTCCGTATCCTTGTATAATTGCATCAGTAGTAGCGATATGTTCATGGCACTTACACCCTTTTGTTGAGAAACACAGTTTTTGGGCAATAACTCAATGACGGTATATCCGATCATGTCTGAAATAATTTTAGTTTAAAGTATTTATTAAGCGCTACCTTTCCGTTTTTTTTTTACAATTTTATCCAAAAATATACACTTAATCAAAAAAACTTATTTGGAACCTTAAAATGTTTTTAAAAGACCTGTCGAATGATGAGCCACACATTGATGTTTGCTGAAAGCTTCTGTTACATGTATGAAGTGGCCCCCAAAATTTTGTTTTATTTTTTTATTAAGCTATCAAACTATGTAGCGGCTACTATAAGACATCTTTTCATCAAATTTGATCAATATTTATTATGTAATCTTCAAGTAAAATGCCTGTGACATACGGACGGACAGACAGACAGACGGATATGACGAAACTATAAGAGTTCCGTTTTTGCCAATTTGTCTAGGGAACCTTAAATAGCTGCACACACAAAAGCGGCCACCAAGTGACATTCTGCGAAAGAGACATTATGCGACTAAACCATTACAAAAAACCAAATAAAATGTAGTAACTAACTTGGATATAGCCTTAGGTAGTGTGGTGGTGAGCGGCGGCGCCTGCCTGCGCTGGCGGTCGCACGCCGCGAGACAGCCCTCACAACGGTGCAGGCGCATCTGTAACAACACATATCACACATTACTTACGACATCCTGAGCGGCCCCTGACTCAGTGCCTCAGTGGCAACCGAACTGATCGTGATATCTGCGAGCTTATCGAAAACTGTCACCGCTCTATGCCTGGAAGAGCACGTTAACCTGTCGCCGAGTCGGTCCAGCGCCCAATCTCTCACCGGTCGTGGCAATGAGAGTGAGAGAATAGAGAGAGCACTTGGGTCTGCGTATACACTTCAGCACTATAATATCTCCTGCGTAGTTGGCGAGACTCTGATGAGGTCGGTCGCTGCAACCAACATCGGTTAGGAGACGATCACATCCACGAAATACCAAAGACCTTCTTACGTACACTGCCCTACCAAATGACAATTTTTTAATTCATTTTTAGTTCTAATAAGAAGCCAAGAAATTAAGAGGAATTAAAATTAATAAATGCATCGGGAACTGGCGATTTAGATTAGATGTGACCGGCGCTGCACGGGTGTTGGAAGTGTATCACAGAATGCCTCTAGTACATAAGACAACCTCATATTAACTTGTCGCTGACTAAGTTTACCTTTTCACTCATTTATTTTATTATTTATCACACAATATTTACATTACTATTAATATGTGTAGCACGAAACCACAAGCTGAATCAACTGATAAATTATAATAAAATAAATAAATATAATCTGGGTTTATCCACAATAATGCGTTTAATCTGAACTAAATTATATTTAATCTAATCAATCGATAAAGTCGTGAAAGTTTAGTACACGATTAATCAATCTCCTCCGATTAACCGAATTAACCAGATTATTCGGTAATCTATCTCTACCTAATATTACATCTTTTAACGTCCGACGCAAAATAATATTGACGCCTAATGCACACAATACAGGACTTCAGAAGGCAATGACATTTACACGCCAGAATAGCACGTCAATAAAAATAAAAATTATCGTTGTAATTTATGTAATCGCTTATCTCAAAACCACTACCACTGCACCAAATTGTATAATTCTTTTTTTTTACTAATCGTTGTTGTCAGAATAGGGTTGGTTAAAAGATAATTTATACTAGTATGTGGTATGATGACGCGGACGAAGCCGCGTGGAGAACATTATAATCATAATAATTTATTCATATATTAACAAGGACAACAAGATAAAAATCAATTCAAATAATATACAAAAATACTCCTTAAATACACACATCGTAATTTATAAGGCCTAATAGGACCCATTTTTTTAACATAATTAGCAATGTGTGATTGTAAGTACTTCATTAATAGCAACGATTGCGAGTCCGATACCGTAGCCATTAGGCTACCGCCGTTTCGGTTTTATTATAATTAATCTAATCAATTTATAAAGTCGCGAAGGTTTAGTACACGATTAATACCAATTAATCTCCTAAAATTAACCGGATTATACGGTAATCGGAAACCCTACATAAATTTTTGTTATTTTTTGCCTCTCACGAAACTACAGACGTTCATTCATTTTCTTTCCTAAACCGAAACTTTCTAACTTTTGTTTTTGAAGATACGCTCTTTTGGTGGTACACTTTTACAAGACTTTATATCTCACGTGCTTACGTGCTCACGTTTTATAATGTCCGTCAAAAATAATATTTATTTTTAACGTAGGTATTATAAATAGCTACATTATATAACCGGTTTTAATATCCAAAACATTCATACCACAACAAAAACAGAATGAAAACTTCATACAAATAATAAAACCGGGCAAGAGCACGTCGAAACATGGTCTGTATAGGGTTCCGTAATTTAACTACAAGTAAATGCACTGTATATAAAAATATACAATCTGTGAAAGTGCACCAGCGAAAGAGCGTATCTACTTGGCACTTATGTTATCATCATATCATGTTGAATATAATTTTAGTTGAAAGTTATGGGCACACAATTTTTTCAACTATGTGTTAATTTTTTAAGTATCAGACCACTATGTTCCAAAGGTGTACTGAGATACTGTTTCCGATGTCCGTGTCTAACTCAAGCGAAGTATAGTCGCGGAATGAAAATGTTGTAATGATGTTGAATGTATGTATTTAAAAATAGATGCCGTTGTGTGAACTGGCCCAAGATATTATTATTATTTATTTCTTTATTTAGTTTTCAAATACACTCATTTAACTCTTTGCAAGTGCATGTTACCTTTTCAAACTATAGATCACACCAGACAGTTCTGTTTGACAACAGAGTTTAAATTGAAAACCTTTTTATTAGTTTGTCAACACTGACATGTTAGCGTACGGTCCTTTTCACAGGTTCCGGTTCCAATCCGGTGCGCACGCGTCATATAACCGATGAAGTGTATGGCGATGTACGGTAGCTTTCACATATTTGGCGCCGGATTGAAACTGGAACGTCATCAAAAGGACCTTACTTACCGGTTCAAGCAAAAATGGACTTTAAGGTGACGAACCTTTTTATTCCGCGACTGTACGTAAGAAGCTTACCTTCTGTACTCTCAATGGTTAGTGATCATACCTACAAAGTAACACAACATATTTTAATTAACAAAATCAAATTTTAAACTAAAATGTATGTTAATAACTATTGTCTTTATTAATGAGTCGCCAAGTCAGGCGTCGTGTGAAGAGGTCAGACTTCGGACTCGTTAGTTTTTACCTATTATAGGTAGGTACCCACATTAATATTAATTGGTTTGCTGCGCTGCGTGTCACATGACGTGAGGGAATGATCGAGTTGATGAGTTCATGGTAATCATAGCTGGCGATCACAATATTTAACAGGTGAGAGCAGTCATTTCACTGCATTTTAAAATCAAAAGTTTATATGTATAATCAAAAACGCTTTGACACACATTCTTTTCAAAAATTTAATTACCAGGAAGTGTACTAGTGTACTTAAATGTTTAAGTAGTTACATAAAAGACTTGTGACATCGTGTAGAAAAGATTTTCGTATAATCACGACAAGTTCGGACGGAGTAATTGTGACTTCGAAACTAGTGACATTCATATCAACCCATATGATGTCCCACTACTGAGCACGGGTCTCCCCAGTAGTCACCTACTCATTGTAGATCTTGGGGTAATAGCCATAATCGCCACGCTTGGCGAGCGGGTTGGCGATCGCAGTAAGGCTTTAGTACGCAGAAAACACTGCTACCAGAGAGCGTCCGGTGTGACGAATGGATTGAATGATTTGATTCCTTCGAATAATGTATATCGTTGTATAAAAAAAGTAGGACTAACTAACTTGGAATAGGTCGCGAAATATCTACAGAGTACTTCACTACGGGTGACTGAGTGACTAATACGATAGTAACGGAGTATTTACGAAGTAGATTCGAGTCCCCAAATCATGTATACCTGTGTGATTCCTTGATACATTTGATGCATTCAAGATTGTATCCAGGATCATTTTCCAGGGGAGAAGGGGTTGTAATTTCGAGAGAGTTTTAAAATTGACTAAACACTGGCCAAATGTGTACTGTACTTATTTTTTTAATTTTTATGCTACGATATAAATAGCCGAGCAGGTCGTGCGCCTGATGGTAAGAGTCACGCTAACCCATAACAGTCAGTGCCACCCAATCTTTGTTTGGCAGAGATCTGAATGTCACCGCACCGCGCTCCTCATTTGAGACATTAGTTCATAAGTCTCATTTGCCCAGTAATTTCATTTGCTACAACTACAGTGCCCTTCAACTGAAACACAGTGATGTGTTAACATCACTATTTCACGGAAGAATAACTGACAGTGTTGTGGTACCCACCAAGACGACCTATGTCTTAAACCTACCGGTAGTATAAATGTAGCTGCAGGTATAAATAAATGTATCTACCTATCTTTTTGCTATTTGGGGGACGGCGGGGTACAACCCTCAAATCCCCCCCTGGGTATCATCATCATCATCATCATCATCAGCCTATCGCAGTCCACTGCTGGACATAGGCCTCTCCAATTGCACGCCACTTTGTTCTATCTTCGGCTTCTCGCATCCAGCTCCTGCCAGCCGTTTTGCGTATATCATCACTCCACCTGGCCTGAGGGCGTCCTACACTACGTTTGCCAAGTCGCGGTCTCCACTCAAGAACTCGTTTACCCCAACGGTTGTCGGTTCTTCGGCTAATATGGCCAGCCCACTGCCACTTCAACTTGCTAATCCGGTGGGCTATGTCGATAACTTTGGTTCTCTGCCGGATGGGTATGCCCATGTGTAACAGTGGTGACGTTGCTTTTAACCTCGCTTATCTCTTAACCTACGTCACGAAGCCAACAAAAACTGGTTATGTTAAATAATACAAATTGTAATACAGTCAGTCAAGGTCGCACAAAATACTAAAAGTGCCTACAGAAAGTCAAGCTTTTATACAAACTTCACGATATCATGGAACACTTCGGAACAACTTTGGAACAAAGCCGGCCTTGATTTCGATCCCCACCCAGGATAAACCTTTATGTGATGAGCAGGATTTTTTATTCTGTTTCTGGGTGTAATTTATCTATTAATGAATTTACGAATACATAAAGAAAGATGAAGTGTTGTACAGATACAAGAGGAGTCGGGGAATTGTGACCAGCCCAGCCAAATACTAGCCTACTGTGTAGAAGATGAATTTAGAAATTTAAGTATGCTTGTCAGTTGTCTGGTTTCCATAGTACAGGCCTGATTGTCCCAAGATATTAGGCCAGAGAATCCATGAACGTGAGCTATGTTCAATCAGTTGAACATTTTCTTCTCTCCCATATCTTCTCTTCCCGGCTGAGGACGGGCAACAGCGTCCTCTGCGTATTTAAAGCCGTACTACTATCGCCAACCCGGCAGCCAAGTGTGGCGATCATGGCAATTACCAGGTCGTATAATAAGTAGGTTCTAGTAACCCGTGCCAAAAAGTTCGAAGTCATATGGGTTGACATGCAATAGGTGAACAATTCGCATCTCTTTTCCAACAGCTTCTAGTTGTAGTTCACCTACACTTTTAGTGTTTTGTAGTGATAGGTATATTTATCGCATTTTAAACTCTTGAGATAAGTCATTGTTTGTTCCTTAACATGTTAAATATGTGCTTACATATTTGACAACATCAATAGTTCGGGGTAAGTCGACATAGCAGGATTATGTATGTATGTTACCATACATACATAATCCTGCTATGTCGACTCTTGGACTATTACTAGTCCAAGAGGGAACGCCAAAAAATGCAAGTGCTTTATAAAGATTATTTTTTAAAATAAGTTTTACGTTTGTCAGTGATGGTCAATTTTGTAACCAGGCGCGTCAGTCAAGCGGTAAAGTTGTATTATTTCATTGCGCTTAAATTTTAGTATTAGTTATAACCGAATAATAACATAATTACATTACCATCAGCCAGTCAGCATAACTCTTTAATTGTACGCCAAACGTTAAGGAATCCAGCTGAAGGCTGAAGGGTATTTATTTTACTCCACTAATGTGACGTAAGTAATATAAAAAAATCAGCCTATAAAATATGCTTGCATTTTTTGGCGCTCTCCTCCCGGTATATAAGATAGGAGGCCAAGACATACGCGTTCTATACCCAGAGCTGCGTGGTGCCTGGGCGCCCGTCACATCGAGGTCTCATGATGTAGTCGCGTTCAAACGCGTAGCAAGCTGCCCGACAAATTCACGCCTATTCACACGCCTGCGCTCATGTTTGTGCCTGTTGAATGTCGCTTTGAACTCGAGCGTGTAAACCCACCATCAGGGATGGAAAAATCGACTTCAGTTTCAGACTCACTCGATGACATTTCGGCATTTTTTAGAGACTATTACTGCATTTTTACCGCCAAGAATACGAAACTTCTAGGCTCCTTCTAGATTCCCATGATTTCAATAACGCCTGTCACGTCTTTTACGGAGAAAACTACGGTAGTGATTATTTTAGTTTATTTTAGTTACTATGGAGTGTATCCGACTGCTACACAAGAGGTCGTGGGTTCGATCCCCACCCAGGATAAAACTTTGTGTGATGAGCATGATGGTTTATTCTGTGTCTGGGTGTTATTTATCTATAATATGTATGTATTTAGAAATATATAAGTTGTTTATCGGTTGTCTGGTTGCCATAGTACAAGCTCTGCTTAGTTTGGGATCAGATAGCTTTGTGTGAGTTGTCCCAAGATATTATTATTATACTAATACCCCCTGAAAATAAAGTAAAAATAATACTACGCCACTTGCCGCGTCGAAACATTTTTGATCCGTTAAAAATCCACGCCTTTTTGCAAGAAAGCTAGACAGATAATAATTTTACACGACAAAATATTGATAAGATTATTTTTATCTCTCGTCTTTCATTTATCTATATCTGTACTTAAAACGAGTACCTATGTCAAGATATGAACAGTTTTTATATCCGAAACTTGGATACTTTATAATGGATTAAAGTATTACAATTACAATAAACCATCCCATGGGGTCGTGCAATGTTATCTGAATGTTAAAATGATTGTATTCATGATGCAGCGATCTAAGTGCATTTATAGTGCGGTCGGGTGGATACTGATTAACAGCCAGTCTCAATAAGTTATCTACCATTAACTGTCTGTCAAAATAGCCAACTCTAGTAGCGCAACTGACATTGGTGTCGTCGATAATGTTTTGTGGCTTGTGGTTGTACCCCCCTGCGGGCGTTGTCTTTATACTCGTACGTATAAAATCGGTACAAATTTGTAGGTACATATTATAAATAGTTCAGGAATCGAGTCTCGCATTTTTTTCTCAAAAAACAACCGTATAATTTTTAGGGTTCCGTAGCTAAAATGGCAAAAAGGGAATCTTTTATAGTTTATTTATGTCCGTCCGTCTGTCTGTCTCTGTTCGTCCGTATGTCACAGGCATTTTACTCAAAAACTATACCATGACATTTGGAGTCCACATAGGCGTCTTGTATAAGCCGCTACTTAGTATGAATAACAAAAATAAATATTTCTTAACTATAATTCAAAAAATAATATTTCAGTCCACACCAACTTTCATACATAAACTCGATACCTCTACGCGTTCCCGAGACAAACAGACAGACGGACGAACAACAAAGTGGGTCATAAAGTATAAGGGTTCCTTTTTTACTTTGGAGGTACAGAACCCTAAAAATGGCAAATCGAACACACCATCATGTCTTTTGGACCAAAAACTTCTAAATGTCTAAGGATTAAAAAACAAACATTGTGTGCAAGCACCTTTTTCGTCACGGTCCTTTTACCAAGTGTGTAACATCGAGTTTGATCAACGATTTACAATCAATTACAAAACCTGAAACAACCGGTTTCACTAGTACAATATTATTTTCACAATATGTAGGCAATTAATTTCAGTTTCAGTAATACATTCTATTATAATTATATCGTAACCGATGTCAATTACGGACAATCTCATCAGACACAAGCTAACTACGCAGGAGATAATAGAGCACAAGTGTGTGCGAAACAGAAGTGCACTCTCTATTCCCTCACATTCGGATGGAAATCCGACACGACCGGAGATATATATAGACCGAGGCGCGGAGCGGTATGGGATTTTTCGAAAACGGTAACCCATCTAAGCAGTAAGCAATGTTATAATAATAATAACAAAAATGATTTGTTTACTTAGGAAGCAAAATACTACACTTGTGAAAAGTCGATTCTACATTTACTTGTAATGCCTGTTCGCAAACAATAGGTAAAGCCTGAGAAAAAAACAGGCAATAAAAACTCGTAGCCACTCTTTTCAAATTGCCAATGTTTACAATGTTTCTCTGTTTATAAACTGTATATGCAGGTAAGGTGCTGCCACCATTATACTTTACACCATATTAGAGGACTGATGCAAAAAAAAGAGGTCAATAACATTAGAAGAGTACACAAGATTGGATACATCAGCCTCAATGGGCACAACATAGTCGGAGCATCCACTTACGATGTAAAAACTTCATGTGCTTAAATATTTGCCACTGTAGGTCCATTCATATCTACAGTGGCAACATTGCTTTACCTTGCTTGATGTCTCCATGTACTCAATCACCACTGACTTATAAATACTTTTCCTCATAGTCATATCGTTCGATGGTCTTTTTTTCCGTCGCTATTTCGCTCGCGTGGATATAGGTTATCGCGAAATAACCTATCCTACGTACTTTCCCGGTATTCAAACTATCTCTATACAATTTTTTTTTAAGATATCTAGCAACGTGGGATTGTGGTCCCACATTACTAGCAATCCTGTTAACCCCTCCAGCTAAGCTCTATGGCTTGTGTTAGGAGTGGGTTCACGTCGGTAGTATAATGACCAGGATTCGAGACCGATGCCTTAGCCTACCGCCGCTTCAGAATAAATTTCGCTTCAGAATAATTTCGCCGCTAATTTCATTTAAATCAGTTAGTGTGAATACGTAAAATAGACATTACAGAGTTACTTTCACTTTTATAATATTAGTTTAGATGGGATAGAGGCAAACGAACTAGCGGCTCAATTGACTCTAGCGTTGCAAACGTCCATACATTTACAACGCCAGAGTCGGTACTCTATTTTAACAAAATGTTATAAATGAAACGATTATATTTAGAGTTTTTATCACCTGTACTTCTATATTAAACTATACTAATATAGGTTTGAATGTATGATGTATAGATGGATTATTGTTATTCAATCACGCCAGAACAGCTGCACTGCATATCGACGAAAATTGGCGCAGAGAGATATTATAATCTGGAATAGCACCATAGGATTTTGTGGGACAAATTCATCATTAAAAATTTCCACGTAAACTTAGTCACGGCCAACAGCAATTTATTCCAATAAGTCAATTTCAAAACTGTAATAAAAATCTCGAACTGTCTTTTACAATGTCGAGGAATTATCCCGTCTAGTTAAAAATAGACGTTTACTTATGAGGACTTCCCAGTGACATATAGTATATATTACGTGCGTATATAATTATATTACGTATGTATGTATACCCGGAAAGAGGATAAACTATATATATATACTAGCTGACCCGCGCAACTTCGTCTGCGTAAATTTTCCCTTTTTTTTTTTACAACATTTTTCATTGCTGCTCCGCTCCTATTGGTCGTAGCGTGATGTTATAACCTATAGCCTTCCTCGATAAATGCAACCATAAAATATTTTTTCAATGCGGCCCAGTAGTTCCTGAGATTATCGCGTTCAAACAAACAAACAAACTCTTAGGGGGATGAAAAATAGATGTTGTCCGATTCTCAGACCTACCCAATATGCACACATAAAATTTCATCAAAATCGGTCAAGCCGTTTCGGAGGAGTATGGCAACGAAAACTGTGACACGAGAATTTTATATATTAGATAAACGAAGAAGCTGACTGACATATCAACGCAGGGCCTAAACTATAAGGGTTGAAAACTTGAATTAGCACAGGGGTTCCTTTTATAACGTAGGAGAGCACTAAAAATTTTTTTTTTTAATATACCCCTAAAGGGGTAAAACAGGGGTGCAACATTAATATGAAAATTTGCCGTTAAAATATTTTGGTAACAATCTGGCATCCACGCAGGCGAAGCCGCGGGCATAAACTAGTTAATAATAATAATGGTCACCTAACTCATGTCCTCTCATCTATACTAATATTATAAAGCGGAAGAGTTTGTTTGTTTGTTTAAACGCGCTAATCTCAGTAACTACTGGTCCGATTTGAAAAATTTGAAAAATAATATCGAGGAAGGCTATAGGCTATATAACATCGCGCTACGACTAAAAGAAGCGGAGCAGCGACGAGAAATGTTGCAAAAACGGGGAAAATTTACGCATACGAAGTTGCGCGGGACAGCAAGTGGGGGATATAATTGATACGGCTGGCATAGGTACTGGGACCAGGGTCCCCGTCACCAGTGCTGGTCGGAGGCAGATTTAGCTTGGAGGGGGATCAAATTTTGGCGCCCCAACATCGACCAACGTCCTGTTGGTCGATGTTGGGGCGCCAAACTCAAAAAATATTAAACCGACTTCAAAAATAAATACGATAAAATAATATAAAATAATACCTATCGGTACAACAACAAAAATTGCTCGAAGTCGGTTTTATATTTCTTTGGAAAAAAGTTTTTATTTCTCACTTTTTAGTGGGTTTGGTTTGTAATCAATTTAAGTTACAATAGCATAATGTCAACTGCTCATTTAGTTTTACAAAATATTGCTATTGTTGAGGAGTTCACATGATACCTACTTCACTATCAGCTCTATTACATGGTGTAATAGTTGTATGACGAGCATAAAGTGCTATGCAATACCATATTAAAGTAATCGAATCGCAAACCATCAAATATAGAATAGTTCCGCTGATCATCAATAGTCTTCATCATCAGTTCCACTTCACCAATTGGTGTTTTTTGAGAGTAAACACACAAACCACTACAAAAAAAATCACTATAGGTGTGCCTTTAACATTTGAAGAGTTCCCTCGATTTATATTGGATTCCATCACTAGATCCTGATCTGATGACAATGGGTCCAACTTGGAAGTATACTCTCTCAAACACAAAAGTCATTTTTCAAATTGGTCCAGCCGTCTCAGCGTCCTGGGTCGAAGGACAAAAAAGACACACAGACGAACATAGAACCTCTTTTTTGAAGTCGGTTGCAAAATGGCTTAGGGTTTTCCAATCTGCAGATATGCGAACAAAGTCGCGAGATAAAGTTACTAACATACCTATCAACATAGAAATATAAACGTTTGTCAACAGCGAAGTCCGCTTGTTACTGATGTTTATCCCTGGTATATAATAACAAAGTAATTTACTGTGTTAGACGTCAGTAATGGCTCAATAGGAATATTTATATAACTATGGTGACAAACAAAATAATATATACATTACTGCGCTTGAGTACAATTCCGAGCTAAGAAGGTATACACTTCATAGGTACTTCTAACTAAATGACTGGCCTGTTGGTCTAGTGGTTAGTGACCCTGACTGCTAAGCCGGAGGTCGTGGGTTCGATCCCCACCCACGATATAACTTCGTGTGATGAGCACGATGGCTTATTCTGTGATAAATGTGTATGTATTATATATGTATGTCAGTTGTATGGTTGACATAGTACAGGGTCTGATAAGTTTGGGATCAGATGGCTGTGTATGTCCAAAGACATTTATTTGTTTTAATATTGCCTTGACAGAACCTTGGTAGGTACACCCTAGGACTCGACCCTCGCTGTGCCTCACGATCTATAACAAGCGGCTTCCGGGCATTACATCACAGCCTCTATCCAGAAAAAAAACTCCCTCGGAACATTTGTTTCGAAATTCCGTTATCGATGTCTATGTATGTGCGCGTGCGTCGAGCGCGTTTGTATAAACTATAAGGCTTTCCATCTATACTCTCGATTAGGATGGGCGAGACCGAAATGCTTCCACAATCGAATGAATCGCATCGTCCATTTTAATCATCGAGTAAATAATCGACTTGCCTCTGCGAAAAAAAAGTCGAAATTAACTTATTTGACTTCTTCCGAATAGCTTCATTCGAAACAATCGCGAAGCGATGGAACGAATGTGATTCTTTCGATTGTGGAAACATCGAGACGTTTCAACAATAGATGCTTGAGATGACTTTTCATTAATAAATCATTTGATCTATTTCTTGACGGGGTTTATTTGATATTTAGCCTCACCTCTGAAAAATTGGCCGAGACGGTTTCCTTACTAAATGCTACTTTTTGGCTGTCTAATATTACTAAAAATTTAAAGGACACCCACAGTAGCAAACCCGGGTAACAGCACTAATAAACAAGATAAGTGATAATGATCAATTTTTGCAATGATGTCACTATTAGAATAATTTAACAATTTGTTTAACAACTCAATGTCAAATAATGACACTTATGGTCTTCGCCCATTACACAGTTTGATACAGTGTGGTAAGGAAATTCAGATTGAAACCGGAACATGTGAAAATGTCTAACTGTGAAAACATTAGGGCTGTAACTCTTGCGTCACAATATGATATTTAAGTCGGTATAATGAGATGAAACTATGCAAAGTGAACTTCCTCGTATCCCCTGGTTTGCCAATGTGACAATAAATGGAAAATATATTATAGGTTTAGAACAGTTACTAATGAAAAAAAGTGAATAGTCCAAATTGTGAACACTGCGGGATAATAGATGATGAGCACCACTTGTTAGTGGAATGTACACAGTAATGAAAGAGATACTTTGGTGAGTGACCTAAACATCAATAGCTTAGATATGGGAGCATTTCAGGTTCTCTTATCCAACCCAGGTAGCGCTGTTTGTTATAAAATCTATAAGTTTGTGTATATCTCACTAACTAAAAGAGTGTCTCTAGGTTAAAAGTTTATATTTAGATATAATGTAGTTTATTTATCTTGTAATTGGTAAGATGGGACTGACATGATCATATTAAAAGTTTTAGTTATAATATGTCTAAATATATAAAGATAAAAAAAAATGAGATGAGATTTAATACTAAATTATAAAAGTAACTCTCTTTGTTACGTTTATATTATCGAAAGCGAAAACAAATCCTTAAGAATGAAAGATTATTTACTTAGAAAGTAAATCCTATACTTGTCATGTCATCAAAAATATGACTTTAAACCGTCTGCGTGTTGTATTTTAAAATGACGAAATAAAAAAGGTGACGATATGGCGAGCACTCAATGATTTATTATGTCATTTTTAAATTTACTTTAATTCACAACTATTTAAGTAGTAATCATAAAGTTGTGAGCTGTGGTGGAGCAGTGATGTTATGCCTAATGGTTAACAATGCTAGTGTGGTCTGGTGTAATGAGCGGTGACCATTATGCTACAAGAATGTGTTTCACAGTGTGAATTTACACCGACCAACGCCAAGGTGTGAAATTCACACCTTGGCGTTGGTTGTTGTAAATTTAAAAATAACACCTACCTATAACATAAATACAAACTTACAATATTGACAAATACGGTCATCGACTTTTAAGTCACAAAAACATAAATTTACTAGCGGTTGCTTCGACTTTATAGACTACTAGCTGTCCCGCGCAGCTTCATCTGCGTAAATTTTCCCCGTTTTTGCAACATTTCTCGTCGCTGCTCTGCTCCTATTAGTCGTAGCGCGATGTTATATAGCCTATAGCCTTCCTCTATTAATGGGCTGTCCAACAAAAAAAGAATTATTAAAATCGGTCCAGTACTTTTTGAGTTTATTCGTTACATACAAAAATACAAATCTTTCCTCTTTATAATATACTAGCTGTCCCGCGCAACTTCGTATGCGTAATTTTTCCCCGTTTTTGTAACATTTCTCGTCGCTTCTCTGCTCCTATTAGTCGTAGCGCAATGTTATATAGCCTAAAGCCTTCCTCGATAAATGGGCTATCCAACAAAAAAAGAATTTTTCAAATCGGACCAGTAGATCCTGAGATTAGCGCGTTTAAACAAACAAACAAACAATCAAACAAACAAACTCTTCCGCTTTATAATATTAGTATAGATAATTTAAAGATAGTATTTCTATACTATCTATATATTATATAGATAGTATAGGTAGTATAGAAGTATACATAGTATAGAAGTATAGATAATCTATCTGTGTGCCAAATTTCATCAAGATACGCTCAGCCGTTCTGGCGTAACAAACGTCGTCCATACACGCGAATAACGATGAAACATCTGAGGGTAGAGAGGCATATTTTCTAATGTCTGTCTAGGGTTGAACCCTATATCGGAATTTAGTGTTAGTTTCACAATAGACCTACTATCGTCAAGTTCCATGGCCGTCTTAGATCGTACCACCATAGACCACTGTGTCAGTTATTCTTCCGTAAAATGGTGCTATTACCACATCACTATTTCCATTTTTTTTTAAGACCTCTCCCGCAGTAGGGTACAAGCCCTGGGTTGCGGGGGACTTTACAAAGATACAAGTCACGGACACAAAGTACACTCAGACTCGGAACAACAATTTGTGGTTCACACAAAGTGGTGTTCCGTGTGGGAATCGAACCCAAGACCTCTTGAGTAGCAGTCGGACACACTCCCACCGCGCCACAGAAGCAGCAAGCAAGTGTAATTTCTGGTCAAATGAGTGATGTCTCAAATAAGGAGCTTGTTGCGGTGACCATTAGATCTTTGCCAAATTAGGATTCGGGTGGCACTGATGTGGACTGTCGGCTAGTGTGACGCTTATCATCAGGCGCACGACCTGCTCGTCTCTTCATATCGTGGTATAAAAAATAACACGGCCACGTTATAGATGGCTGAGAACAGTCAATACTGCGTAATAACACTCTCATATCGGCATATTAGAAGATAAAGTAGTTTAAAAACTCTTATCAACGCTATCAATGATTACACCGATAGGTTTTGACCTCGTAATTAGTATTCCGGGTTCGAATCTAACTCATTGCACTTGTATCTCTTAATTTTTATACCTCCTTCGACGGTTGAGAGCTCAAATTAGAAGTACCTGTTAGTAGAGGCGTTCCTGACTCAGCAGAGCAGAGAGAGCTCGAGCAGCCTGGCCAAAGTGAAAGTTTAAAATGTTGAAAAAAAAATTGGGTACCTCCAAAAAGGGTTAAGTCTTCCCCATCTAAGAAGAAGAAGAAGAAAAAGAAGAAGAAGGGATCCGTTTGTAAAATATTTAAACTTTTGTTAGTGTCAAGTGTCACCCCCCCCCCCCCCCCTTCCTGCCAGCCAAATGTTGGGTATGTGGAAAAATCATTTGTTCCTAACGAGTAACACCCTCTAAAGTCACACTGTTACTCGACGGGATTTTTTTCTGAAAAAAATCCCAACCAGTGACACTACCAGTCACACTGTTACTCGATGGGAATTTCTTCAGAAAAAAATCCCAACCAGTCACACTGTTACTCGATGGGAACACACTGTTACAGAACTTAATGAAAAGAAGAATTAAAATGGGTTTTTTTAATCATAATTAAAATCGTTTTGTAAAGCATAGTAGCGGATTAATAGTGTGGGCGTGCCACACTATTAATCCGCTACTATGCTTTCGTCTAGCATAGAATTGATGTCCACTACGTAGCAAAATTGTCCCACCATTCCTTTTAATAAAATATAATGACACTTGACCGAACGAACTAGATGCGGTGGGCTCTGACATGGTCGACAACGTGGCATTCGTGCACTTTGCTTCGTTGCACTGCTCTGACTAATTCATTTTGCGTCCCTCTCCCCACTTACGACGCGTTATATAAGGCTGATTGTATTTAGGTATTGTAATTTTATTTTATTATTTAAGAATAAAACGTTCAAATGAGAATCACCAGCAATATGACGAAAGCTGATAAACGTTTTTAAAGTAAAAACCGATTTAATTATTCTTTTCATTAAGTACTGTAACATTGTGACTGGTTGGGAAATTAGTAATAAAAAGTTCCCATCGAGTAACAGTGTGACTGGTTGGGAATTTTTTCTTAAACATTTTCCCATCAAGAAACAGTGTGACAGTTGAGGGTGTTACTCGTTGGGAACAAATGGAAAAAAATGACCGTAGTAGTATAAATAGTGAAATTAAAAGGAAAACTATCACAGCTAAGTAGGCTTTACATGTTTACGAGTAACAGCTGATCAAATAAGAAGTAACAAAATTTTCGTACAAATTTCATTGAAAAATATTATTAAGTAGATATAACGTTGTACTTATGTTAATCTGCCGCGCTCGAGTAAATCCAAGTTAGCTACTTGGGCTCCCCATTTATCGTTTACGAACACGGAATCGCGGAAGGCTTTCCTAACAAAGTGGTCTGTAATTTCGTGTTTAAATTTACTTTCTAAACTATCAGTATTTCGTGGAGGAGCTCTGTGTTACAGCAGTGGGTAAAACATTCACGTATTAATATTCATTCAAACTAATCTTCAAATCAAAACTAATCTTCTAATATATAAAATCTCGTGTCATGGTGTTTGTGGTCGAACGAATAAAGGCTATTCTTTTCTTCCTTTTGATATCAGAATTAATATTTTATATTTAATCATTCGTTACAAGTACTTTGGCCAATATTTAGGCACATAATTATAGTTTTTACCTTTGTTGTAAGTAGATGCTCCTACTATATTGTACCCGCTAAGGCTGATTTTGCTTTATGTTTCAATTTTTTGATAATACAATTTGCATCAATCATTTAACATGGTGTATAGTATATTAGTCGCAGCACCTCACCCCCATATCAAGTTTATGAACATTCAAACATTGTAAAATTGGAGTGACCGCTAGTTTTTATTGCCAGGTTCACCTATTGTTTGCGAACTTGGCATTACATGTAATGTAGAATCCCGACGTATCACAAGAGTTGTTTTGCATCCTAAGTGAATAAAGAATTTTGATTTTGAACTCCTCCGAAACGGCTTTATATATATATATAATAGAATGCTTGGATATATGGATGGATGTTTGTTCTATAATCGCACCACAACGGGTAATCGCATCTAATTGAAATTTCGCATTGAGATATATTACAGTCTAGCTACTTTTTATCCCGAAAAAATGTTTCCGTGGATTTTATTTTTCATTTTCTTTGGAACAAAGTTGAGGGCAACACATAATAATGTAAAAGTAACTCTGTCTGTTCCAAGATGATATTTGGTATGGATAGTTTGAATCCCGGAGAAGGACATAGGATAGTTTTTATCGCGGTAACCGACATCCACGCGGGCGGAGCCGCGGTCGACAGCTAGTTAGTGTATAATCGTGAGTGACAAAGTTGCTTAACCCCGCAACTCGGTCACACTGTGTCATCGCCCCTTTTAAAATGTAAACAATACATATTGAAGATCAATGAAATGTCAACTATCATATTATGTAGGTACTTCATACATACATGAAAAATCATTACTCGAAAACGGCTCGACCACTTTGGCTGATTTTTGTTGTTGTGTTAATAGTTATGACAAAGTTTGTATTACATTATTATTTTTCAAAATCCGCCGAAAAGTTGGCATTTAATTTATAAATTAGTAAAAAATTTAAAGTTTGTTATTTTGAAACATGAGTTAAGAATGGCTTGACAGATTGAGTTGCTAAACATACAATAATACAGTATCATAACGGACACAAACAACACCCATACTCAGAATATTTGCGAGTCATACAATTTATTCACCTATCAATAATGGGTGAAACATTACATTTCTTCTTAATCACTAATATTATATATAACCAAAATGCAAAAATATGTTTGTTTGTTACTTTCGACGACTAAACGGATCGTCATGAAATTTAACAAGAAGATATACGATAATATATCCGCAAAAAAATGATTTTTGAACATTGAATTCCTTAGTGAAACATTTAAACAAAATCGCAGACGAGGCCGAGGGGCAAGCTAGTTATGCAGGATGATTTGTAATATACTAAAATCCTAACACTCGTGCCTTTTTTACAATATACTAAATTGATTTGGAAAATCAGGTTCGAAAAATATTTAAAATAATTAACCCTTAATCATCTACCACCCACTTTTAACATACCTACCTACCTTACCGTACGTCTATAAGATCACGGCATAAAAATGTTTTTTTCAGGTTTAGATCCTAAACCACACAATAAACAACGATTTCACTGTAGTGGCAGGGTTAATTTAATATATTAAATATTTTTTCAATACTGATCCTTATTACAAAAAATTGTATAATGTTAAGAAGCCACGAGCGGGGGGTTATTAGTAAATATATTACAAATAATAAAATCGTCTAAGAAGTGGACACTACTAGATATGGCCTTAGGTTATTATAACTTCTTAACATAAGACAAACCGTTAGTTTCCCAATGATAGCTAAAATAACAACACTACCAAACAATAATACGTACGAATAAAATTATAATCACAAATTTTCAAAATTCATTCTAAAATTTACACAAGGACAATGAAACATACTTACTTGGTGAATAGTGATAACTCCAGACTGTTCCGTCATTATTAAGTTAAGTATTATACTACACTAATATCACAGATTGAATAAATAAATAAATAACTTTAAATTATTAAAATCACAACATTTTTTTCACTCAATCATCTTCAATGTCCAAGTCGAAAAGATTAGCTATACCACTCAACAGTCCCCGTATCACTGAATCCACTATTTTATTTAAAAATATACAGTAATAAAACAATATCCACCAAAAGTCAAATACGATTCGCAAGTCCGCTGTCATCTGAACGTCCGCGCGCCGCGACGGCTTTAAACCGAATGAAACAAAACGTTCGATATTTGAATTCGGAATCAATGCGCGCGCGCTGATAACGTGGACGGTTTTCGACACAAAATGCAAAGAGTACAGAAAATAAACTTCATACAACGCGAACAATAGCAAAGCACGCATAGATATCGTTCACGGATACGGAAACTTGCCCTGCCCGTGGCGCGCCGAGCAAAGGGGGCTTTCATTAATTACAAGAGGCGTTAAGGGGGGAGGGTGCATCGAGCCGAATCTCAACGTTCGGGAGATCTCTCCCCCGAACGTTGTATGTCTTTCCAAGTATGTATCACGTAATACTTTATTCACTAGGAACCGTCTAAAACTGTTTTTTTTTTTCATAATCTTTGACCAATTTTGACTCTTTTGACATACACTAAACACTTGATCTGACTCAACACTTGATCAGTGTTGAATCAAACATGAAATCTCACGTCAGATTATGGAGGGGGAAGGGGATCAAGCTGAATCTCACGATATATTACTAGAGGGAGGGAGAAACCAAAAATCACCTCTCGTAATTTATGAACGCCGAAGTGGTCATGAGTGGTTAATTTCGTGTTCGTCAACGATGTGTGCTGGAGCGAGGTACGTATGAAGTTACCTTCTGAACAATATGTATTTTGTGGTGGACAGTTATCAATTCATGCTTTGTGATAGTGTGGTTAGGTATCATTTTAGTGCATAGGTTAATGATTTTATTATCCAGTTAAATTGGTAAAAAAAATGTGTTAATTGAAATGTATGGTGGTACAATTAACAAATACACGAAATTCGTCCGAGGTTACTGTAACTAACCTACTAGGATTCAACAAAAAAGTAAGTTGCTTTAGAAAAATGAATAAGTACTTATCAGCGATGATATCTATCTATAGAGGTTCGAAGTTCTGATCCATATCAGAACTTCGAACCTCTTGTGCTTACACGATGATAAATTAGGATAATCTTCGGAAAATAAGGCAAAATATAACTTCAAAAGTTTACGAAATTCATTTAAGCAAACATTTTTGAACATTTTACAGTCTAGGAATTCCTTTTATGGGTCTTTCCAGTTTGGAACTTGCGCTAATCACAATTTTACTGACTAACTGAGAGCGAACCGACACAGGACAAATTACAAGCACGTTTAAAAAACCGGGCAAGAGCATGTCGGACCATGCTCAGTGTAGGGTTCTGCAGCCTTGGACAATTGCATTAGCAGAAGAGCGTATGTTCATAGCACTTACGCCCTTTACGGTTTATCCGATCATGTCCAAAATCATTTTAGTTTAAAGTATTTATTAAGCGCTACATTTGGTCACAAGTTAAGGGTTCCGTTTTTGCCATTTTGGCCACGGAACCCTAAAAAGCAGGAATTTTCAAGTTTCAAGGAAAGTTGGGAATATTTCAAGTTTTTATTAATACAACCGAAATAAACGGAAAAAATAATAACAAAAAAACTGAATAATTTCATGTTTTAATTAAGTATTCGGATAATCATAGGTTCTAAATTCCATAATGTAATCATAAGACAAGGGCAGCGAGATTAGCAAATTAATACCTACAACTCTTTCGCGAGGCATACTTTGTCCTCATTTTAACACGACAAATAATTAAATAACAAATTACAACGTATACATATTGATAAAAGTACCCATGCAATGCAACTTAGAATTAAGCAAATCTAGATACCTAGTCGCAGGTACAGGTACAATTTGGTACACGAGGATTTTTGACCCACACCCCAATCTTACGTACGATTTCAGATTTTACTCAACACATAACAAGTGTGATATGACGGGGAGCAATGAATGTCAAAACAAAAAAAAAATATATAAAATTTACCACTTTTGAATGGTTTATTGCGTACTAGCTTTCGCCCGCGGCTCTGCCCGCGTGGATGTCGGTTATCGCGATAAAAACTATCCTATGTCCTTCCCCGGGACTCGAACTATCTCCATACCAAATTTCATCTAACAGACAGACAGACAGAGTAACTTTACCATTTATAATATTAGTATGGATAAAAAATTATGTGAGACTTGCTAAGACCCCTTCTCCCCCACATGAGATTTGGTGAGATTCGTGTCGAACCCCTGTTCCCCCTAAACGCAAAAAAAGTAGAAAAAAAGTAAAAAAAATGTTTATTTTAACTTTTTTTCTACTTATAAGAAAAAAAAACGGGTTTTTCAAACGTGTTATAAAACATGCATGAAAAAAAGGAAAAAAAAACCCAATTGATTTTTCAGAATTTTCATCGCTACAAACTAAAGCGCTTATTACAATACACCAAATCAGGGACCCTAAAGCGACTATTACACTATTATACCCTGAATCAGGGCCTTAAATCGAGGTGGCCAATTTGTTACAGAATTAGGGCCCTAACTCTTATTACACCGCTCTTTTTATGGATTTAGGGTACCTGATTTAGTGTAGTGTAATAAGAGCATAAGCCCCTTAAAAAGAGAGGTGAAGAGTTAGGGCCCTAATTAACTAACAAATTTTCAATGCCATCTTGATTTAGGGCCCTGATTCAGGGTAGTGTAATAGCGGTTTAACAATTTGACAATATAAATTTGGAACAGTGACCATGAGGGTCACTGATCCAAAGGCCAATTTTTACAATAGGTATATATGTTGGAACACATAATATTATACCAGCTCACAATCATTATAATACTTTTAAATATAGCTGTAAAACTGTAAACAGTACGTTAGTGGTGCGACAAACGCACTTACACGTCACTAGGGGTCACGGGATCAACTTGTAACTTATTCCATTAATGCTAACTACTGGTGCACCTTTGTATATTACTACGGAAGTAGTGCGGTATGAGGATAAATAGACTATTGCGTTTTTACGTTCAGAAACTAGAAATAGACCTAATCTATAATCTTAAGATTAGAGATAACGTGTTTGACGTACACGTTATGGAAATTATATCTTATTATATTTGTTGCTTTTTTAGCCCATATGAAGTGTCTGCACTTCAAGTTACAGATTACTAGTTGCTGCCATCGACTTCGATCCCGTTAAAAAAAAGATTCAACGGGAACTGTACATATTTCAGAGGTAAAAATTAGTCTATCTGTTATTCCAGGCTATAATCAATCTTTGTGCTAAATTTCATCTAACGCGTTTAGCCTTTCTGGGGGTTTTTTAAAGGTCGCTAAATTAGCAATGTCGGTTTGTGGGTCTCACATTACTAGCAATCCGTCCCGCTAAGCTCAATAGCTTGTGTTAAGAGTGCGTTCACGTAATCTGCCCCAGCCGCTGCCTCCCGTGGAGGCGCGGCGCCTTGTGTGTATCCAGGGGCCGCGTTAGTGTGAAATGCCCGGGACGCAACAACATCGCGTCCGGGTATTGCCACTGGGCGGGCCGCCGACGGTATAACAAATTCCGGCGGCCCGTTCGCGAAGGTGGCAAGCGATACACGGCGGGTTTTTTAGTGGGTGCAACACCCCACACTACCTCCATCGTCTTCCCCGGACGGTGGGGGTGTTCGTTAGGATTTTTTCCCGCCGAAACAAAAAAAAAAGGAGTGCGTTCACGTCAGAAGGATAATTGGCAGGGTTCGAAGCCGCTACCTCACGAACTCTATCCATATATAATATTAGTAAAGATTGATAGACTAAAATGTTCTCTATAAAAACGTTGTTAATTAACAATTCAATGTCAATATATTCGGTTACAGTCAAAATTACGAAATGTTTAATAACGTAATATTATTCAAAACGGACTGCTATTTTTGCGCTTTATCTAGTAACAATGCCATGGTCGCGCATAATATATGCATACATATTCGTGTGAGGTTCCCTCACACGTAATAATGTCAATTAGTTTGTCTTTAAGAGATGCATCGAGGTGCAAGAAATCATCATTAGCCTGACAACGTTTACTGCTGAACGTAGCCCTCTCCCAAGGACAGCCATGAAAATATAAAATGGATATTGTGGGACGAACATTTTTTCCAATGATATCCCATTATTTCCTTGACGACAAATAGCAAATAGCAAGGGCATTTTCACACTACATATGATGCGCTCAAGAATCTATACATCCATACTAATATTATAAATGTGAAAGTAACTCTGTCTGTCTGTCTGTTACGCTTTCACGCTCAAACCGTTGAACCGATTTAGATGAAATTTGGTATGGAGATAGTTTGAGTCTCGGGGAAGGACATAGGATAGTTTTTATCGCGATAACCGACATCCACGCGGGCGGAGCCGCGGGCGAAAGCTAGTAATATTATAAAACTGAAGAGATTGTTTGTTTGAACGCGGCAATCTCAAGAAATACAGGTCCGAATTGAAAAAATATTAATTCTGTTATGTAGCCATTTATCGCATAAATTTTTCAATTCGGACAAACAAACTATTCAGCTTTATAATATTAGTATAGATACTCTTTTCTGTTTAAACCGTGTGTTGACCTTTTCGTATTGCTATGTTTTAGTCGAAAATAAAACTCACAGTTGGCCGATCCTTCGAAAGGAAGTATACTTATAAGGTTAAGGTGGTCAATTTGCAGAAAGTAATAAACAAAGAATCAGTAGCATTACACAACAGACCGCGAACTTTAGCGAAGTGGGACAATGTCAACTAGGCGGACTCATGAATTATTTATTATTTTTACGTCAATATTATATATGCTTCTATGATTTGCGAATAATTACATAGTCTTTACTTCGTGGAACTTAAAGGTGTGGGCAAACTTTTGCTGAAAACAGTGTAGGTATGGCAAACAGTCGGTATAGCACCTTTTCAAGAGGCGTCAAAGCTCCCGTGATACCTCTTATATTGAATAGTTCATAGGCTATGTACCATAGCCGCTTACCATCCCTTAATGCAATTGCATCATTATGGCAAAGATCTATTCATCTATACTTATAATAAATCTGTAGAGAGGTCAATTCTGTACATGAAATATATTTCCAAAATAACTATCAGGGGGTGATTAGGGATCGATACTGATGCCAAAAATGCAATCAGTAAAATTTTTGTCTGTCTGTCTGTCTGTCTGTATAACCGTTATAGAAACAAAAACTACTCGACGGATTTTAACGAAACCTGGTACAATTATTTTTCATACTCCTGAGTAGGTTATAGTATACTTTTCATCACGCTACAATAAATAGGAGCAGAGCAGTGAAGGAAAACGGGAGAAGTTACTCCATTTTTTAAGCTTTCGTCGCGTGTGCAACCGTAATGGTTAAAGCTACACAGAAATCATGTATGACGGAAATGTTCTCCTTAAAATTAGCGTAGCATATGTCTATCTTTTATGGTTGACTCACAATATCACGTGTAACTCCCGATAGCTTAGTAGTTCGAAGCTTTCTGATTATATTTGTCTACTCTTACGTTTATAACACTCTCAGTCATCCCTAATTAAAAAAGTTAACATAATTAACTATTCCATAAAAAATACTAATAGAAATCGGTATAGAAACACCAAAGTTATACATGAAATACGCTAATAATAAGCCATCGCGCGTGAATACTGAATCATGCTATCTATCTATATCTATACCTATACATATAATAAAATTGTAAATTTCACGTGTCTGTACATGGCCGAACATAGTGAAAAAAAATATTGGGAAATGTTCGAAAAGAGTTTTTAAACACATTACTACATTTTTAGAAATGTCTGTCTGCCTGTCTGTTTGTTTGAACACGCATCACGCAATAACTATTGGACAGATTCGGTTGAAATTTTGTATGTGTAGTCTGGATTAACATATAGGCTATAATTTATCACGCTATTTCCCATAGGAGCTAAGCAATGACGGATAATGTCTGTAGCTATTTATCGTTATAAAACAATAACTACTTGACGGATCTTCATGAAAATTTGCAGTTTTATTGTAAATACTATAGGTCATTACTTGCACTATAAATCATTATGCTATCGTCTATGGGAAGTGAGCAGCAACGTATGTTTTGTCGAACCATTATGGTTTTTCACAATTTTTTCCACAATAAGACATTATTTACAATTGTAACCCATGGAAACAATAACTTCACGCTAAAACTATTAGGAGCTAAACACAACATTTACAATTTTCTTAAGATCAGCTATTTTAACCGTGTTTGCATCAGCTGAGGTGGTCTATTGGCACAAGTAGCGGTATTAATCGAGCGAGGTTGGAGGATCGACTCCCTAATTGCGAGTCTCTTTTTGTGTTGTGTTAAAATTATTTTTATTCTTTTTTTAAAGTATTTTTCTAAATGTATACTTATTTTCGACTTTAAGATGTTTACTTTGTTTAACAAATTTTCATATTAATAATCACTTCCAATAGGCACCTTTATCATTGTTTTGCATGAATAGTGATTATGTTATAAATGTAGAAATGAAAAACAATATTACATTACAAATAAACAGTAATTACTTGATATTTTCTAGAATTTATAAATGTTAATTGCTTAAAAAAATTAAAGATTAAGTCCGCGTTACATCAAAATAAAACACGTGGCGCCATCTGTGATTCGATTTCTTCTGAGTGCCAAAATTGCTTACCTACAAATGTTAATAAACTTTCGCGATTTGTACACATTATGAAAATATATGTATTACGGGTCTTGATCGCGTGAATAATTTAAGGTTAAATACCTTGCTTACCTACGTTTAATATGCATGATAGTTTAATATAAAATCATCAAGTATAAAAATAAACTTATCCAGTTTTGAAAATAGATGGCGTTTAAATACAAATTAAAAAGAATCAGGAAAATTGATTTAAAAAAAAAAACTGAAATTCTTACGTAGAGGGATATGAATATATGATGATCTTAATTTGCGACAGGTTGACACACCTATTTTTAAATTCACCAATGTAGACATTATAAAATAATATTTTAATCTTCTAAAGTGAGTGAAAAAAAAATATTGAAATAAGTTTAGAAATAGTATTTAAACACAAAAAAAGATATCTGAGTATATCTTTTAGAAACGTTTGAATGTTGTTTGTTTGTTTAAACATTGCATTCCCGCGGTACAAACACGAACACAAAGTACTTAGGTGTACTTTAGACTCGGAAAAGATCGCTCGGGCAGGACATAACCTGCGATCATAGGGAATCTGTGAGAGTTTTTTCCATCATACCTTTATTACCTATGTATAAATTATCTTGAAGGAGCGGCTAGGTACCTCCGATTAAAAGGTCCGATTTAAAAGTGTCGGAGCCGAAGTTGGAGTCGGAGGTTTAAAATCAATCGGAATTTTCGACCTATCGGAGTCAGAATCGAAGCTCCTTAACTCAAAATTTCGCACGAGTAATTGGGCGGTTTCGAGCTTCATTTAACTCGAAACCGCCCCAGTACTCGCGTGGTGGGGAAGGGGGGGAATTTTTCAATATTAATAGTATTTGATGTGATGCAAATCACTTTTTTGTCGAGGTGTGGTCGTGGGAATTTTAATAATTTGTCTTCTAACCGTCTGGCGCCATAAACTTTGTCGCCCTTCATTTTGCTGCACTGGGCATTTGCTTGGCTTGCCCTGCCATATGTTGGGCCCTGATTAAAGCTAGGCCCAAATAACCATAGATGCCACAGAGCATTGTGGAGCATGTTTACAATATGTTTTACACAGAAGTTGAATTGTAATATAAACTACCTTAATTATATTAAGGTAGTTTATATTTAACCCAACTTCCACGCGAACGAAGTCGCGGGCACAGCTAGTTTATAAATAAAGTACCTACTTAATTCAAAACATCTCCAACTTGTACGGTACTTAAGAGTTTGATTAAGTTTAGTGCCTTACGGTCATGGGTTGACTATCGACCATAATCGGTGCAATTCGATGGAAACGCGGTCAATAAAAGGTATTCGTGCACCTTATTCACGCGATCGGCACCTAATATTATTAGTCTATATTTAATATTTAGAACAATGGTTCCCAATCTTTTTTTATCTTGTTACATCTTGTCAACCGGCTTCAAAAAGGAGGAGGTTCTCAATTTGTATGCTT
Source organism: Herminia tarsipennalis (assembly GCA_945859575.2). Taxonomy (NCBI): domain Eukaryota; kingdom Metazoa; phylum Arthropoda; class Insecta; order Lepidoptera; family Erebidae; genus Herminia; species Herminia tarsipennalis. The sequence continues at coordinate 18,142,572 of OX243854.2, read as the reverse complement.
GTTCACCGATTACGCGAAGACGGCTGGACCGATTTGAAAAATTATTTTTAGGTTTTATCGGGTATATTTTCAAGTTGGTCTCTTTGGATCAGATCAGGACCCTGGTGGTGGGATTCAAGAGAAAACAAGGGAAGGCACACCTAAAGTGATTTAGCTATAATTCATAGTGATTTGTGCATTTACTTTTGCTTAATTACTTAGTATATTTCCACAATACGGCACTAAACATGGTAGCTGGCGCGGGCACCTTCGCCGACACCATGGCTTGTCTAGCAAGTATAGATCGTTGCTCTCAAAAAACACTAATTTATGAAGTGGAACTGATGATGCAGACCACATGAGAAGCGGAACTATTCAATATTTCACGGTTTGTGATTCAATTACTTATTATATAAGTAGCACTTTATTCCTCGTCATACTACTATTACACAATGTAATAGAGCTGATAGTGAATTATCATGTGAACTTAACAATTAATGGCCCTACATCAGAAAAAGTAATATTTTGTAAAAGGATTTGAGCAGTTCACATAAGCCTATTGTAACTTATGTGAATTACAAACCAACCCACTAAAAAGTGAAAAGTAAAAAACTTTTTTTAACTTTATTACCGACTTCAAAAATAAACAAGGCAGCTAAAAAGATAAAAATAAAATAGGATATAAAAAAAATATTTGAAGTTGGTGCCGAACAAAACATAAAAACTACTATTTCATGGCACCAAATTCAAAATGCTTATTTTTTCTGTTATTCTATAATATTTTTAGCTTTTTAGTTGCCTTGTATTTATTTTGAGTACTTTAAAACCATTTTGAGTGGCCGTTTTGAGGGCTGAAGTGTGAGTAGCTCGCATGGTTGGGTGTAAATTGGAATGACTTTAGTAAGTACATTATGTAAGTGTTTTCATTTAAACAGAGTATCAGTATATAACTAAGGTCCAGATGAAAACCAAAGTCAGGCATGTGTCTGGTGTATCTACACTGAAATGAATCCTAATTGCGACATATTGATTATTTGTGTTTGTATTGTAGGTACTTACCTAGTGTTTTGTGTACTTTTTTTATTGTTTGCCGAAATTACTCTATTTAGGGTATTTTCTGTTTACGTCGGAGTTAAATAACAAATCGCCAACCGCAAAAGTAAAATATAGTTTTACGACTATAACTTGGATGCAAACGTCCAACGGCCCTCTCCATGATACGAGGGCTAAAGGTCAGGGGGCACGCGTGTCCCACACGAGACCGGTAACGTGTTTCGAGTCGTCAATGACCTTCTGATGGTCAATATAAACACGTGCTACTAAATAGACATGTTTATTTTATTGACTTGTTATTAGGGCTCGTGGATTCGCAAGACGGGGTCTATAAATGCATACGCTCACGGAAAGTGCATGTCACTGCTGTATGTAAAGCATAAGAACCGGTTCTTTTGGAACTGGTACACCCTTCTGAGGGTCTGAAAAAGAACAGGTTCCTGAATAGAAAAACCAGGTTTTTCGGTTCTTAAGACAAATTGGTAAAAAAATACTTGCCCATTCATTTCCTTATATTATGATGTCCGTATATATCATTTTCGCTAGCATATGTTTAAGTAAGCTAAGCAATCGACTTTCACCCTTCTGATAACCAGATGAGATATATCTATACTAATATTACGATGCTGAAGAGTTTGTTACATATATAATATCATATCAGGAACTACTGATTCGATTGAAAAAAAAATTTACTATAGCCATATCCAATTCATTAGATAGCCAATTCATCGAGGAAAGCAATGCAAAATAATGCAAAAACGGGGAAAATTGACGCAGACGAAGTTGCGTGGGTTAGTTGGGTTTTTCATAAAATTTTATTAACCTGATTTTAGTATAAACACGCCTATGGTAGCTTGCCAATCGTAATGTGTTCACTGCTATATTTTTTCAATTTTAAAACTTCAAAGCATGGCAATAATATTCCATGAACGGATTTTTGCAGGCAAGCCTTTTACGATTATTTTCGTAATTAAATTATCTTTCTCTTGATACCAATGGACAGGCCCGTTGGTCTAGTGGTTTGTGACCCTGACTGCTAAGCCGGAGGTCGTGGGTTCGACCCCTACCCAGGATATAACTTTGTGTAATGAGCATGATAGTTTATTCTGTGTCTGTCTGTTTTTTATCTATAATATGTATGTATTACATGTAAATGTAGAAATATATATGTTTATCAGTTACCTGGTTTCTATAGTACAAGCTCTGCTAAGTTTAGGATCAGATAGCGATGTGTGGTTGTCTAAAAAAAAATATTGGCTATCAGTATCAGTATGGTTACCTATATTGACCTACCGGTTCATACCTAGCCAGGTAGTCACGAACATAAATAAATTGACAAACCTACGAAAACATAATCTTCACGTTTATCATAAGAGTGAGAGTAATCAAAAATTAAAAAAAAAAATCCTATGTTACTTTTTGATGGCCCAGCTATCATAGGCGTGTTTATACTCGTATTATAAATCAATGAAATTCGGTACAAAACTTGCCTCATCTGGTTAAAGTCTATGTTCCACGTCTCTTCAGTGCGAAGAAAAGTCAATTTGACTCCATTCTGGTCACCACTAAGACACAGTCTCAAAATGATGGTAGTAAGGAAAAAAGGAAAGGAAAAAGGTGGAACTTACAAGTTGCAGTGGATTTCCTATGTACTTGACACACATGAACCGTCTGAGGTTCTTGAGAGGCTGGAGACCTGTGGGGTAGGGAGAGGAGTGAGGGTATAGGATAGATTAAAGAGAGAGACCTTCTACTAATTTATACGTAGTAACTGAATCCGGACACACTTCGTTGTGGCTTTTTGGGCTAGGAATCCTCGCGGACCTTTCCAGAACACACTACCAAAGTTTCATCACAATCTGATCTACGGTTTCTGAACGTACCTATAGAGCAGGATTCCCAAATTTTTTTTTTTAAACCCCTGGTCCATGACAGGGGGGAGGGGGCGCAATTAACCTAACAAAGATCCTAGTAATTTACCAAATCCAGATATGATATATGAACTAACACAAGAGATTTTTTTTTTAAATAAACTGGCAACTACACTAATAACAGAACCCTTGGGTTCCCTGAACCCACTTTGGGAAATGCTGGCATAGAGGACATATATACAAACATTGATTTTTTTATAAAGATAGATAAAGCCCAAGAGAAAGAACGCCCCTTCCCAGATCATCCCAGATCCATACCCTTGTTACCGAGAGTTCTTACTGAGTCATTATTTACAATTCCTTGTCAACCCACGAGATGTTTTTTTTAAAGGAGTGGCGTTAGTGAGCCTTTATACACCCCCTTAAGAAGGATTAGATCCGCGATTTGTATGTTTGTAGAGTCTATTGTGTTACAGGGCTTGTAAAAAAGCACGACAGTCGTCTTTAAAAAGTCGTCTTTCTTATAAAGTTGAATTTTCAAAATCTTAGAACATGAGATCTCAAACTTGAAATTCTTAGAACTTCAGGAGTCGAGCTGGCTGGTGGAAGAGTATTTATTTACTCTACTAATGTGACGTAATAAAAAACTTACATTTCTTGGCGCTCTCCTCCCGGTCTAATACGCCCGATTACATTTCAAAAACCGGCTTATACTATGGCGGCTACAGATTGCCTATTAGTATAAGTTGGATATTCAGTAAATAAATGTCTTACGGCCGATCTCAATAACGTATCCACCGTTGACCGCCTGTTAAAATAGTTAACTCTAGTATCTCTTGCCAAAAAACAAAATCGTGGAAGTCGGATAAGTCACTAGTTCACATACCCTTGTCGGCCAAGCTTTAAGTTGAGTTTATTTAAAATAGCGACATCTATGTTGTATCACCGATACTATTGATACCTAACAGAATAGTACATTATTTTACTGTTGCTATGATTACAATTTTAAAGCGTGAGAAAAATAAGACTAAGAATGAAATAATTTTTAAAAGCAGACGAAAGAGTCGTTGTGGTAATCTTTGGAGGAAGCCTATGTTCAGCAGTGGACGCCTTCAGCATCAGATTGATAAAATAAATTCAGTGTGTAAAAACATCGCAAGTTATTTATTTATAACAGCGCCATCTATGTTGTATCGTCAGAACTAATTAGTAAATACCAACACCAAATCTCGCGCGCAAGAACATTTAATTAAAACCTTGTTAGCACCATTTATAAATACTACTATAGGCCGACCGCTTAACGCTCACCCACCCGTTAACATCACCCCGCGCTCCCTTCCACCGCGCAGGCGATATACGAGTTAAGCGGTCGGCCTATAAGAGTCGCCTTGTGGACTAAATTACCCAATTGTTTGGATTATTTTTATAAATTACCACTTTATTGGTTCTTTTTTTCTCTGTTTTAAAACAAAACTCAATCTGCATTTTGTCATACACGGTAGTGTGTGTAATGAATATTTTAATTTATTTAATGTATTTCTAATGCATATTATTTAAAAATATTAGCTTTCTACTCCCACTCCTTCCATATATAAACTTTAACTGTGCCAAATTGAATACTCCTTTATCCGTACAATTTTTGTAAAAAAGGGTACCTACAATAGTTTTCAGTATTTTGATTTAAAATAAGAGGTGTAATGTATAAGTAATAGTACTTCTAAAGTCTATTACTGAAGGAGTTACTGTTTTATATATAAATTAATAAAATTATAAAAAATGAATATTTTAAGGGTTCCGTGGCCAAAATGGCAAAACGGAACTCTTAAAGTTTTGCCATGTCCGTCCGCCCGCAGATCCAGCAAAATACTTTTAAAATGAAAACACTGCCCGGTTTTGCATTTTAAAAGGATTTTCAATAAATTGTGCTCATTTTAAGTATTTGCCTTTTTTCCCCCCTCCCCTCTAAAAATATTTATTTTATAATTAGCGTACCGGCTACTACAAGACACCTTTTCACCAAATTTCGTTAAGATTTATTGAGTAAAATGCCTGTGACATACGGACAGACAGACAGACGGACATGACGAAACTATGGGTTCCGTTTTTGCCATTGTGGCTACGGAACACTCAAAAGCTTGTAAAATTCAGCACATTTGTACGGCAACTACACTGCCTCTGTAGCGCGGTGGGAGTGTATCCGAATGCTACGCAAGAGGTAGTGGGTGCGATCCCCACCCAGGATAAAACTTTGTGTGATGAGTACGATAGTTTATTCTGTGTCAGGGTGTTATTTATCTATAATATCTATATCAGTTGTCTGGTTGCCATGGTACAAGCTCTGCTTAGTTTGGGATTAGATAGCGTTGCGTGAGTTGTCCCAAGATATAAAAAAAAATAAAAAACTTAACAACGGTCTCTAAACAACTGTATCACTGAAATCCTGGAAGAAGGCAAGATTTACCTGGATTAGGTAACGCACAATAGCGGTGTAAATGTGTAAATAATTCGCAGCTTAGGTAGATATCAGTACCTACCGGTAATACCGGGAACTTAAATCATAGTACCGGGACTGGCGGCACATCGTCAGTACCGGGAATTTTACGGAGAAGTCCTAGTCAGTTGTAATAAACTTACCTAACAGCATACCGCAAGATAGCGGCCGCAGGATGTTGCCGACGAGAATATCATTAGTAAACACGTCTTGTCACCGACGAGTCATGACTTTCATCCCTGAGAAAGAAGAAAAAGAAGCATTAGTCGTAGTCAATAATACCTAATATTTATTAAGAAAAAAAAAATCAAAAAACATACAATGGCAGTAAATATATAATAACATCTTAGGACAACACACACACGGTCATCTGATCTCAAACTAGGCAGAGCCTGTACTATGGCAACCAGACAACTGATAAACATAGGTACGTATATGTATATCTGATTATTACAATATATCAAAAAACTCAAAACTCAAAATTGGCCATTTCGGGAATTGGATATTTTGAAACCATTGGATATTTTGAAACCATTGGACATTTTGAAACCATTGGACATTTTGAAACCATTGGACATTTTGAAACCATTAGAGATTTTGAAACTATTGGACGTTTTGAAACCATTGGACGTTTTGAAACCATTAGACATTTTGAAACCATTGGACATTTTGAAACCATTGGAGATTTTGAAACTATTGGACATTTTGAAACCATTGGAGATTTTGAAACTATTGGACATTTTGAAACCATTAGACATTTTAAAACCATTGGACATTTTGAAACCATTGGACATTTTGAAAACATTAGACATTTTAAAACCATTGGACATTTTGAAACCATTGGACATTTTGAAACCATTGGACATTTTGAAACCATTGGACATTTTGAAACCATTGGACATTTTGAAACCATTGGATTTTGAAACTATTGGACATTTTGAAACCATTGGACATTTTGAAACCATTGGACATTTTGAAACCATTGGACATTTTGAAACCATTGGACATTTTGAAACCATTGGACATTTTGAAACCATTGGATATTTTGAAACCATTGGACATTTTGAAAGTATTGGACATTTTGAAACCATTGGACATTTTTAAACCATTGGACATTTTTAAACCATTGGACATTTTTAAACTATTGGACATTTTGAAACCATTGGACATTTTTAAACCATTGGACATTTTTAAACTATTGGACATTTTGAAACCATTGGACATTTTGAAACCATTGGACATTATGGTAATTGGACATTCTGAACCTGAACGGCACGTTACGCGTTGCCCGTAACTGTATCAGTGCCACCCAAATCCTTGTTAACCAAAGATCTGAATGTCACCAATCTAATATGCCCAGAAATCACACTGTGATGGGGCACATTAATATTTCACTGATGAATAACTGACACTTGTGGTACCGACTAAGACGGTCTGCGACTTAGGGGGCGTCTATTAATTACGTGAGGCGTTTAGAGGGTCGAACCGAATTTCACGTGGAGGAGTCTTGGCAAATCTCACGTAATAATTTTAAATGACAAATGACCAGAGCGGCAAAATTGGGGTCGCGAGGCGCACCCACTCCACCCCGCGCGGGGTAGTTTCATCGAAAATGTTCCCGGCGCGGCTAAACCGGGTCCTGGCTCTGTCATGCGAGCGACTCACACTTGACCAGTGTTAATAAAATGTGAAATCACACGGGGAAAATAAAAATCTTACGATATCTTAATAGAGGGAGGGGGAGGTCAAAAATCTGCCAAAATCACCTCACGTAATTTATGGACGTCTCTTAGGCCTACCACTCGTGCATTGATTTCATTTGTTTTAATTACTTTCGCCTGCGTTGCTGTCTATTATCGCGATAAAAGGAACTCGGAACTCAAGCTATCTAGATACAAAATGTCATACAAATCGGTTTAAGCCTGAAATCGTAACAAACAGACAGAGTTACTTAGGCTAAGGCCAAATCAACAAGAAATACATCCTCCCATACATTTGTCTTGATAAAACCTATCCTACAAAATAAAATCGTGGATCCATCACTAGACATCCAATCCACGTCATTAAAATTGATGTCTTATCACTTGACACTGATTTTGAATGATATTACTAAAAATTACTTACAAAATAATATTAGCAACAATTCCATGCATAGATAAAATTCCAAACACACAAAGAATATAACAAGAATGCAGACTAACAAGACTTCGATTCAAAATTAAAAAAAACAAATATCACTATCTATAGAAATAATATTTAATAAACTACTAATTAAAATTTGAAATAACTTCCTCTCAAGAGTATTGTAAACAGACTGATACAATGAGTGTTAAAATCATACTATGTCGTAGTTATTTTTTTTAGGGGTCCGTCCGTAAGTCCGACTACCCGTGTGGTGTATAAATGAATTTAAGAGATCTAAGTTCAGTTCAAGGTAAGTTTAAGTTAAAGTTTACAAAAGAACTTGATAAAGCTGACCATTGGCTTTATGCGCATCTTTCTATTTTTCTTTGTAGTTTATTTATTTATTTTATAATTTATGTACACACTTGAAAAACAATAATAAATGACATAATATAATTGAGTACAAAGGTACTGCTTATTTCTAAAGAAATTTCTGCCAGCAGACCTGCGAAAGGAAAAGTGTAGAAGAATAATGTAGACTAATAGTGTGCGAGAGTTAAAAGAAGGTAATAAATATGCTAGCGTCTTAAACTAAGAAATATAACTATATATACATACAAATATCTAAACATATACTTATATAAATACATAATGCTTATGCTTATAAATAAATACATATTAATACATAAATATTTAAAATGTACCCATTAAGAGGAAAGGTAATGCTCTTTTACACGTTTCTTAAAGAGAGAAATAGTTTTTAAGTCGCGTATGCTAGGCGGAAGTGAGTTCCACAATCTTACAGCATGAATAGAGAAGGAATAAGAATAATAGTCGGTTTTATGAGGAAGGAATTTAAGGAGGGATCTAAGATGCGACCTGCATGGTGCATCGTTAGTACGAGCGTAAGAAAACCGCTCTCGCAAGTAAGGAGGATAAGATGGGTTATGTAGGATGTTGAAAAGGAGACAGAGAATGCGAGTGTTCCTGCGAAGTCGGATTGGGAGCCACTTGAGTTCTTTGCGAAGGTGAGAGACATGATCATACTTTCGGAGACCAAAAACAAAACGAATACATAGGTTTTGCAAACGCTCAAGTTTGTTTAATAGCTCCTCTGTGGCATCCAAATAGCAGGCATCAGCATAGTCTATAATCGGCTGAATAAGAGACTGGGCCAAACAAATTTTAGTCTTCAAAGGCAAGAAACTCTGAAGGCATCTTAATGTGTGCATAGAGAAATGTACCTTTCGACTGACCTCGCTGACATGAGTACTCCACGAAAGATTAGAGTCAATAATTACACCCAGATCTTTAGCTGTTTCGGTATAGTCGATGCGAATACCATCAAGGTATAATGGCGACAAAGATGTAACATCCACCGCATTACGAAGAAATCTGCTGCCTATGATCATGGCCTGTGACTTAGCAGGGTTTATTTGCAAACCAAATGACTTGGCCCAATCGCTCACACAAGCAAGGTCATGATTCATTGCAGCAATAGCCGAACTAGCATCAGCAACAGAGAAATGCCGGTAAAGCTGCAAGTCATCTGCGTAAAGATGGAAACTGGAAGAGATAACTTTAATAACAGAGTTAATGAAAACTGAAAAAAGAATAGGAGAGAGAACGCTACCCTGAGGAACACCCTCGGTGAGGTTACACCAGTCAGAGTGAGACTCCTGAAGGCGAACACACTGAGAGCGTCCCCGAAGATATGAATTAAACCAGGTTAAAGCAGAAAAAGAGAAATTTATAGATTTAAGGATACGTCTAGTAGTATGTCGAAATCTACAGAGTTGAAGGCGCTACTAAAGTCAAGCAGTACAAGAACAGTAAGGGATCTATTCTCCATTGCCCAGCGGATATCATCCGTAACTTTAAGAAGTGCTGTTACTGTACTGTGACCAGCGCGAAACCCTGATTGGAATGAGGAAATGATTGAGTCCGATGTTAAGAAAAATGATAGTTGTTTGTGTACTATGTGCTCAAAGACTTTAGAAAGAAATGGAAGAATAGAAATAGGTCTAAAGTGAGTTAATAAGGTAGGATTATTAGTTTTTGGTAAAGGTATAATGTGTGCCTGTTTCCAAGCTGAAGGAAAGGAGCAAGAGGTAAATGAGTAATTGAAAATATGAGTGATAACAGCAAGTATTGAAGGAAGAATGAGAGTAATCATACGTGAGCACAACTTGTCATTGCCGACTGCTGAAGAAGTAATCGCCAGTACAGATTTCTTAACATCGTCCTCAGTAACATCACACAGGTTAAAAATAGAGTATTGTGGAACCGGCAGTCTAGAGAGACTATCCAGTGTCGAAGCCTTGACACCTGGATCAAGAGAAAAAGGGAGAAGAGAAAAATGCCTATTGAGATCATTTAGGTTCACGTCTTTACACTGGTTAACTGATGATTTACCGATACCCACAGATTTAAGGAATTTCCATATATCAAAAGAACTATGGTTATTAAGTGAGTCGTGGAAATATCGTCTCCTAGCATCTTGACACCGATGATTGCAGCGATTACGCAGCGATTTGTAATAGGCGAGGTTAGTTATTAAACTTTTTGTGATTTTTATAGCATTTTTATGGATATATGTATATATGCATGTCATCAAAAATAATACATGAATGGCCGTATACGTAATACGTATAAACTATCGAGTCTCTCGCTTTATAATATAGCTTACTTGTCGCGGTAAAGCTATTGCATAGCATTTTTTATCAACTTATGCAATTATAGTTATTTATTTATTTTTTATTTATGCAGATTTTTTTTTTCTTTTCATTACATTTCGGAGCAGCTCGTCTCGATCCGTGCGAGCTTCGTACAATTGTACCATATACATATACGTTAAGCGAACGCTCGGCCGAGCTACATGGTAGGCGGAGTGGGGGTGTTAGGTTTTATTTTCGTTACGGAATTTCTTGATTCGGTCGCCGCGCACAAACCCCGCGATAAAAGCTATGCAGTAGCTTAAAAGTTGTAATCTTACAAACAATATTTTAGATGATTAGCACGTTCAAAATTATAGTCTTCAACTTTTAATTTTAGAGAAATGAAATAAGATGGTACGGAACCCTCCCCTAACAAAACCGACTCACGCTTGTCAAATCTTTGTCTATTTGCGTTGATAATCGTATCTGTCATGGCCAAAGATTAAAAGGCGTGATTGAGTACAAATGACTTTATCTAAAACATCGTTTCCCAAGGATGTAATAGAAGTTTTGCAGCACTTATCTGACCGATGTCGGTTACGGCGTCCGATCTCATCAGAGAATAGCCACCTACGCAGGATATATTATAGTGCAGAAATGTATGCGCAGACGCAAGTGCCCTCATAGTACGATGGGACGCAAGTCCGCGGTCGAAAGCTAGTCTGTAGGTACTAATATTATATCTTACTCGTACTAGCTGTCCCGCGCAACTTCGTATGCGTAAATTTTCCCCGTTTTTGCAACATTTCTCGTCGCTGCTCCGCTCCTATTAGTCGTAGCGCGATGTTATATAGCCTATAGCCTGCCTCGATAAATGGGCTATCCAACAAAAAAATATTTTTTGAAATCGGACCAGTAGTTCCTGAGATTAGCGCGTTTAAACAAACAAACTCTTCCGCTTTATAATATTAGTATAGATAGCTAAAAAGTTTGTTTGAACGCGGCAATTTCAGGAACTACTGATCCCGATTGAAAAACTCTTTCACTGTTGGATAGCCCCTTTAACGAGGAAGGCTATATGCTATATAACATCGCGCTACGACTAATAGGAGCGGAGCAGCGACGAGAAATGTTGCAAAAACGGGAGAAATTTACGCATACGAAGTTGCGCGTGACAGCTAGTTATATTTTAAAGCTAAAAAGTTTGTTTGTTTGAACGCGGCAATTTCAGGAACTACTGGTCCCAATTGAAAAATTCTTTCACTGTTGGATAGCCCCTTTAACGAGAAAGGCTATATGCTATATAACATCACGCTACGACCAATAGGAGTGGATCAGCAATGAGAAATGTTGCAAAAACGGGGAAAATTTAAGCAGACGAAGTGGCGCGGGACAGCTAGTGATAGAATAAAGAAACTCACAGACATAATGGTCTCCTAACCGATGCCGGTTACGGCGGCAATTCTCATTAGAGACTAATCAACTGCGCAAGAGCACAAGTGTTTGCGCAGACACAAGTGCACTCTCTATTCCTTCACTCTCATAGGCCGAGGGGACGGAAATCCGATACGATCGGAGAGAGATTAAGCGCAGGATCGACGGCTTAACGTGCTCTCCAATACATGAAACTTGAAACATTACATTTTAATTTTGGAATAATAATAATTATTTTCTATAATATTTATTTATTTGATTAAAACGGTTTACAGAAAGAAAAAACAATTACATTAATCAGGACGTACAGTACGATCAACGTAACTAGGCCGGACTGAAGTAGGCGACAAGTGGTTGCGCAGATGCATTTTTTTGGAAGTAAATGGTGACAGGAAGCGAGGGGGCGGAGGCGGTAACTAAACCAAGAGAAATAGAGATGCGATTACGCATCACATTGTCATAATTAGTATTACTAAATCATGTTTATTTGTGATTATTTTCGTAAAGAAGTTGTTTTTCAAAGTTTTTTTAGTATTTACTGTAACTGTTCTAAATTTAAACTTTTATGAACTCATTTAAATAATGTTTTTATGTTTTCGAATTAAAATTTTGTTCCTATTTTTTATCGATTAAACATAATTAATCTTTTCGTTAGTAATTTTAGGGTCGCATCTCTATGACATGCGCGAAAGTGATAAAAACCTAACTTCAATCCGGTCAAGTTACGTTGATCGTACTGTATTTAACTTAAAACAATAATGCAGAAATAAAAAAGTCGCACGCTAACCAACCCAAGCATACAAAGGTTCATCAAAGTACGGTTATTTTTAGTTAAATAAATAGTTAGTTATGTAATAGTCGTTCACCTTGAGATTAAAGTGCTCGTTTTGGTACCAATTGTATACTTGGTAAAATAAGATCAGGAGTTAACATGGTTGTTTTGTTTACACTTCTTTATTAGTTTTAACATAATTATGGGTGACTTGTCCCGCGCAACTTCGTATGCGTAAACTTTCCCCGTTTTTGCAACATTTCACGTCGCTACTCCGCTCCTATTAGTCGTAGCGCGATGTTATATAGCCTATAGCCTTCCTCGATAAATGGGCTATCCAACAAAAAAAGATTTTTTCAAATCGGACCAGTAGTTCCTGAGATTAGCGCGTTTAAACAAACAAACAAAGCAAACAATCTCTTCCGCTTTATAATATTAGTATAGATTATTTAACACTAGCTTTTGTCATTTATGTTCGTAAACTTTCGCGATTTGTACACATTATAGAATGTTATAAGCTACGGGTCTTAATCGCGTAAATATTTTATTTTAAGACTAAATACCTTTGTTTATTGCCCGACGTTTCGACCGTATTGCAACGGCCGTGGCCACGGGTAGACGGGTGGTCAAAGGTATTTAGCCTTAAAATAAAATATTTACGCGATTAAGACCCGTAGCTTATAAAATTCTATAACTAGCTTTTGTCACTTGATGTCGAATATCACGATATAAATTATTTTACGTTCTTTCCCGGAACTTAAATTAGCTCCATATGAAATGTCATCTAAATAGGTTCAGCTGTTTAAGCGTGAAAATGTAATAGAAAGACAGTTTCTTTCACATTTATCATATTAGTTTGGCTTATAAATATTTTAACTCCTTCCTTTGCACATGATGGTGTGAGAATAACTATAATCGTCAGATCGCCGTTATTTTCATAACTCCATCAAGGAGTTTCTAAACTATTGACGAGAGTTGGATGATATAGTATGCTGTTCCTAAAGTAGATACTAGCCTAAGAGACGTGAAATATCGACTTTTACCCACCAGATAACCAGATGAGATAAATGTTGTATCAAATTTTATTGATCTCGTCAGCGTAAATTTTCCCCGTTTTTGCAACACTTCTCATTGCTGCTCCGCTCCTATTGGTCGTAGCGTGATGTTATATAGCCTATAGCCTTCCTCGATAAATGGGCTATCCAACAGTGAAAGATTTTTTTCAATTCGGACCAGTAGTTCTTGAGATTACCGCGTTTAAACAAACAAACAAACTCTTCAGCTTTATAATATTAGTATAGATAAACACGCCTATGATAGGTTATTTGAGATGAGATAACACGCATATGAAGATATGATTTTGCTTGAATTTGAACTTGCTTCAATTTTTTATAACCCTTACTCTTTTGATAACCTGACAAATTTAGTTTATAACATGGAGATTATATTTTGGTAGGTTTGCCAACTTATTTATGTTCATGGCTACCTGGAAATGCAACAAAATTTACTTACCTGTTCGGTAAATCAATAAAGTTTAACCAATAAAAATTCCTACCGAAAGAAAGATAATTTATTTACGAAAATAATCGTGCAAGCCTGCAAAAATCCTTTCATGGAATATTATTGCCATAAAAAAATAGCAATGATCACTTTTTGTCTGGCAAGCTTTCGTAGTCGTGTTTATAAATCAAGTAGCTTCCGTCCGCGGCTTCATCCGCGTTAAGTTTGGACCGCAATTTCACCCAAAACAGTTTGCTGTACACAATCGTTCCACAGGACTTGGTACGATGCCCACATAACCGCCCACCTCCCGGCAGATTCAGTTGATGGAAATTTTGACACTGGACTGATGTGTTTTGACCCTCCCTTCGGCGGTGGTGGTTGATGTATAGGTGTTCAATCAAATGCCCCCCCCCCCTCCCTCTAGTGATGCGAACAACACACACTTGGCCAGTTGAGCCAAAAGTTGCCCCCCCCCCTGAGCAAAGTTCAGGTTACGCGCCTGATTTTGTTGCGTAATATTCTAAAACTATGATTCTTACAGTAGGATCAACGTAACTTCACCGGATTGAAGTTGACGAAAAGTGGTTGCGCAGATGCATTTTTTAGTTCTAAATGGTGACAGAAAGCGGGGATCGGGGGCGGTAACTAAACCAAGAGAATTAGAGATGCGATTACACATTACATTGTCATAATTAGTATTACTAACTCATGTTTTTGTGATTTTGAAAAAAAAATGGTTTTTCAAACTTTCTTTATTATTTAGTGTAACTGTTCTAAATTTATACTTTTATGAACTTATTTTAGGGTCATATTTCTTAGAGCAGTTTTGTCCAAAATTAAATATTTGTGATGAATAACGTATTTACTTGGATAAGGGTTAATACCATGTTAATTGAGACACTTTCACAAATAAATTATTTAAGAACAAATTTGATTACCTTAAAAGATAGGCATTTGATGTGGCGGACTTTTTTTTTAGAACTTTTTAAGATGAACAAATCCGTCATACATTATTGTTGGTAACTTTAACCGTTTACGTACGCAACGGAAGCTCTCAAAAGGAATATTTTTTTCCTCCTTTTTGCAACATTTTGCATTGCTGCTCCGCTCCTATTGATCATAGCGTGATGTTACATAGCATATAGCCTTCCTCGATAAATGGGCTCTCCAACACAGATTTTTTCAATTCGACCCAGAAGTTTCTGAGATCATCGCGTTAAACAAACAAACTCTTCTGCTTAAATATAAGTGTAGATAAAATTTTATAAAAAGTATCTCATCTGGTTTTCAGATGGATGAAAGTCGATGTTCCACCTCTTCCCTAGGTTCTTCTCAAATATAGCGTTGGTAACACCCAAATGACGAGTGATATTTATTTAAACTCTAACTATACGTAAAAAGCTTAATCATGTTTTGTCTACCAAATAAGGTAATACAGCACAGCTGAACAGATAACGATAAGCTTAAAAACTGTATCACTGGATTGTAACCTATTTACTTTTTGTGGTTTGTGTTTTTATTAATTATTATTTAAATGAAACTACAATTTTTTCTCCCATTGGGTTGGAGATTTCAAAAGTAGTAATGCTATCTTGACAAAATTGTACAATATAGGGCCAAGTATAGGCCCTTGTGGAACACCATTTTCTTTTCAATAAAGAGTTGATCTTAAATCATCTTATTTTATGCAATTCTTTATCTGATAAAGTGTATAAATAAAATAATAAGAAGATATCATTTAAAAAAACCTCATATTTCATCATCTGTGACTTCATATTACAACAAGACATAGTCTAATCTATCAAATGCCAGCTATAAAACGACAGGAAAATAATTTAAAAAAGGGTCTGCTGGGGTCCATAATGTGCCATGTAAGAGGCTTACTTTGAGGTAGGTAAGAGGGAAAGCATGCAAATGCTAAAAACATTTTAGTGTTCCAATTATTTATTTTATTGTACAAGCTATTTCCCTCAGCTTCTTATTTGACTTCATTTTTGACTATTTAGAGACCATTTAAAAAAAAAACAATCTTAGCAAATGTCTATGTAACCCAATCCAATCGTTGGTTTAACTGTGTAGTAACAATTTCCTTTTTAATAGAAATCACAGCATTAGGTGATACTTAGATTATGCTCAAGAAACAGGATCTGACATAACAAAATACACGGAAATTCACCAAACAGGTGCATGCTGTCCAAAAGATATCTTATCATACAAAGCGTGATTTTCACACAAGGATATTACTGTGACATATCTGACATATCAATTGGAATTGTATGCAATTTATACAGCAGATAGTAGACTGATTCATGACAATATGTCTTAGATAAGATTTCGTAAGATATTACACATATAGTACTATGAATTGCAACACTTATCAATATGAAAATGCGGTTGGGTTTTAAGATATATTCAATTGCTTGTTGAGTCATCTAAGGTGGTCTAAAAATGTAGACCAATAATGGCTTAAGTACAGGTGTTGATCTCCAAAATTTCTTGCCTATAAAGTTAGCGTAAAGCTTGGGGTTGCAGTGTAATGGACCAACGGATATGACTTTTAGCAGCATCAACCACCATCACCATTTCCATGAAGCCTGCAGCCACCTGGGCAAGCTGCTGGTGTTTTAGGAGTGCATCAGTTGGCTTTTATGTGAATATAGATAATCCTTAGCCAGTTCATTAAATTATATTCTATGTGAAAATGATATTACAGCTTGTTTAAAATGTTGTATGAGTATTATTGAAACATCTCTAACTAAAGTAATGCCAGTGGTAAAGTATAAAATTTTATTAAAATCATATCTTTAATAAAGTAAGCATGATTGATA
Organism: Herminia tarsipennalis; assembly: GCA_945859575.2. Classification (NCBI taxonomy): domain Eukaryota; kingdom Metazoa; phylum Arthropoda; class Insecta; order Lepidoptera; family Erebidae; genus Herminia; species Herminia tarsipennalis. Next base: position 18,125,860 of record OX243854.2, on the reverse strand, counting down.
AACATTATTGCAAAGGTAAGCACTACACAGTCCATTAAAAAAATAATAGCTTTATATAGAAACAACAGTAGTTTAGATGTTATCTTTAACTTTCAATTTAGTTTATTTAAATAAAATCATTATCTTACACAATCTTCAAATCCGACCTCTGGTTCATGACAAGGACATCATATTTTAAAAATAATATCTCAAAATAAAGTAATGTTTTCTTCAAATACGATGAACCAATGACTTCTAAAATAATATAGATAATACACAGCTCCTGAATAACTTTTTAATAAATCGAATTTAGAATGCAAACGTGATCATTCGCTAGTTTTCATACGAGCCTAAAATTCATGTCTGATGTATTTAAATCATTTTAAATTCGTAGGTATAAAGAGTCACGCCATCAGTGTTGTAATTTAAGTACAACTTGAAAACTTGAAGCAAATAGCGCGAGTAATTACCGCGATGAGAGTACTGAGTACATGAAAACCAGTTTCGCGAGTTAGATTTGACCGTTTAACCGCATAAAAACTTGACCCGTAATTCATCCCATTCATATGATGTAATATTACTTGTAAATACATGGTTCTCTAATAAATCTTTGAGATCTCCGTTATAATCTTACTAGAATTTACGTAAAATAATAAAAAGTCGAGATATAGGCCTACATGTCACGTCATTGACCAACAAAATAATATTAAAACTATATCAATAAATACTATAACTACTGACGTTTTAAAAACTCACCGGCAGAAAATAATCATGTGTCCTCGGTTCACTAAATTATTATTTGTAAGATGAAGTAGAAAATAATAAATTTTGCCGTTTTCCACTGCTCAGTAAATTAAAAACGTTGTACGAAACGAAACGAAGTTGTACAGCCAGCAGACAGATACAATTTATGGTAGATAAAATCTATGGTACAGATTATAAATATAAACTTCAAAATTCAGTGTGGCCCACCAAGTAATTGCTCTGAGGTTGAAAATTAATTTACATGCTCTTTGGTTGAAAAAAGCTAAATCTGATTTGGAAGGAAGAGATAAGGAGTAATATGGAGGAACATTTTATTGATGAATTAATAAAGAGAATTAAAATCTTCGCTTCAGCTATGTCACAAATTGTTTACAATCTTACTGATTTGTCGCAGCGACTACACCATCGTCAACGTAGAGAGCAAGAATGAGAAACAATTCCAAATAAATAAACACCGAACTGTAATGCATTGTTTGAATCCAATGCCTTTCAAATAATCAAACATACATTTGTTCCAGCACTGAGACGTCTAACGTCTGTCCTGTTTTTTGGTGTTGAGGCTATTCTGTTCATGTTTTGAACAGAATAGCCATGCGGCAGTGTTCAATAACTCTACGCACTTATCGACGGGTTATTCTTCGTAAGCGTACATTATCGTTCCAGTAGCTTTGGGTTCTGTTCTCGCGTTCCCATAAAGCATTTTGTTATGGTGTGTATGGCATCGTTAGCCTTTGTCTGATTCCAGCCCTTTCTAAAATGTTTTTAACTTTTACATTATCGAATTCACCTCCACTATTGCTAATCATCTTTTACAGTGTGTCCAAGTGTCCAAGGTAATTTATATTCTTGTAACATCTGTTGAAGCTTTTGATGTACTTCAGACTTGTGTCTCATCTCATGAAGTAAACGTGTCTATATTTGCTGTAGTCGTTTTTAAATAAAACGAAGTATCTAAATTTATTAAAAGAAGGAGGGAATGGCTCACATACGTCACCATTGATAATTTCCCCAGAGCTGTTTGCTCGTTCTCTTTTTCCGATTACTTGTCTGTGTTGTTTTCCATAAAAAGTTCATATAGATTCTGAATTGTGTACAGGGTGTACATAATTCAGAATCTATACGAACTTTGATTCCAAATTCTTTTACATGTTTTTGTGGTTACCCGTCGGCTTTCCTTGTTCAGCATTGTTTTGCTTTGTGACCAGATTAGCCACAATACCCACATGTTTTCTTCAGGATATTACTATTTTGTACTGTTTGTGTTTCTTCACTTCTAAAGGTTTTTTCTCACAATTTGGCGTGGTACTTATTCCAATGAGATATCGAAACTTATTGAGCGGGACATGCTTAGCTTGAAGTCTATGAGCTCTTACAATGAGTTTTCTACTGATAACCGTAAAAGGTGGCACCAAGGTTAATTTTTACTTTAGAGCCATCGTTATACAGTTTAAGCCAATTGCTATATTTCCTATGCAAGTCTAATATGTTAGCTTGCTATTGTCATGCCATGATAGTTCCAATTCACCACCACCGGTCGTGTCACTAGTGGTGACACGACCATGGTCAACAACTACAGGCCTATTTCGATACTCTCTAAAAGAATAATAAATAAAATACATATGTCTAATTACAGACCAATTGCACTTATTCCCGTGTTCTCTAAAGTAATGGAAAAAATCATATTTAAATCAATCTACATTTTTTTGTCAAAATTTAACTTACTTTGTGACGAACAAAAAGGATTTGATTTCGTAATAATAAAGATATAAACATGGCTATTTTCGATTTATTAAAAACTATAATGGTAAATGTAGATGAAAAAACACCCGTCTGCGCCATTTTCACGGATATGACAAAGACGTTTGACTACCTAGATCATGAGACACTTACACAAACATAACGCTTACAGAATTCGAGGAAATGCTTTAAAGTTAATAATATCCTATCTTAGTGACCGTATACAATATACCGAAATTTCCCATGTAAGCTCGATTACGAAACGTAAAATAGAACTCAGATCTCCTCACAGAAATACCAAATTCGACGAAGACGCTTCCTTGTGGGACCATAAAGAAGCGTCTTCGGTCCGCTCTTATTTTAACTTGACATCAACGACCTACCACTCCAAGTAGACCATCAAGTCATATTCTTTGCTGACGATAGTACAGCACTAATCAAATGCACCAATAGAGTAAACTATAAAAATGATTTAAATAACGCTCTTAAATTTATAGTTATTTGGCTTAATTACAACAACCTATTAATAAACTTAAATAAAACTAACATCATGCATTTTTACCAACGAATTTATCCCGAAGAATTGAACGTGAATTGGACACCACATAGAAAATGTCAAAGTAGCTAAGTTTTTGGGAATTTTGATAGACAGCCAAATAACATGGAAACTTCAAGCTGAACACATTTGTAAAAAGTTATGTACTTACGTCTATATTTTGTACAACGCAACGTGACAAAAAAAGTGAATATTAATGCAGTCCTTAATTGCTTACCATGGCCTTGTGATTTCAACTCTAAGATTTGGCATTCTATTCTGGGGTAACAGCAGTGAAAGAAAAAGCATTTTCAACGCCCAAAAACGATGCATTAGATCAATTTTTAACCTGCAGGTTACAGATAGTTGTGTTCCTTTTTTTAAATTATATAAATTGTTAACTCATTCATGTTTGTACATTCTAGAAATACCCATTTTTGTAAAATCGAACCCGTATCTATTTCCATCGTTAAACAAGACACGAAAGAGAACAAATTGCATTAGATCTCAGTAAGTATCAACATTCATTGCACACAGGTGGCTACTACACGACACTGTTAAAAATGCACCATCTGTTTGGCACCAATGATAACAATATATTACCTAACAATCTAAAGCCATTAAAATTATTTAAAAAACAGTCCGATTTTTTGTTAGAAAAATGTTACTACTCTCTATCCGATTTTTAACAAATTTATTTGTTTTTTTTTAATGATTGTTAACTGATTACTCGCAGACGGCAGGACCAATTTGTGATAATATTTTTGTGTTTGAAAGGGTATACTTCCAGATTGGTCCCATTGTCATCAAAGTTATGATTTTTTTTTTTTTTTTTTTTTTTTTTTTTAAATGATAGAACCTATTTAGGTTTTTTTCATTGAGATTACAATCTAGTCTGAGACTAATAAGTAATTTTGTTGTAACTTAAACTGCTAGGGTGAATATTTTATAATATTAAGAGTGTGTCCATAGTCACTTTTCTTATTGTCTCTAGTAAAGGTCAGACACTTTGTTCTTGTGTTCTTTACGAGTAGCATTCACTATACCACTTAACACTAACTTCACTAAGTTAATTCAAAAGGTTTAGTCCTCCTAAGCCTTCGCACTATGTCTGTGGTGTCGAGGAGCTGGATAGCCTCAACGTTCACATGTTGGAGAAGTCGTTGTTCATGAGCTTCGGCATACTTTTTTATAACATTTACAACAAGGTCAACCTTCAGGTCACGATGGAGATCCTCATTTCTAATGTACCAGGGAGCGTTTACAATACCCCGAAGTACTTTGTTCTGAAACCTTTGAATGATGTCAATGTTACTTTGTCTGGTGCAGCCCCAGAGCTGAATACCATAAGTCCATATTGGCATGAGGACTTGTCTATATAAAAGTATTTTGTTTTCCACTGATAGTGTGGAGTGTTTACCGAGTAGCCAGTTCATATTTTTATAGCGAAATTCTAACTCAGATCGTTTCTTTTTAACATGAGCCTTCCAGCGAAGCTTAGCGTCAAGTGTCATGCCCAGGTATTTGGCTGTATTTTCGTACGGTATAGTATGGCTGTGGATATATACCGGTTGATATTTCGGGTGTTTATTAGTGAAATCTATATGGATTGATTTAGATTCATTTAATTTAATTCGCCATTTTTTTGTCCAATTAACGACAATATTGACGCCTATTTGGACCTTTTCTACTGCATCCTCGTGTGTCACTCCAGTGGCCATGATGGCTGTATCATCTGCGAATGTTGCAATAGTGTTTTCATCTAGTTTTGGAATATCACAGGTGTACAGTAAGTACAATACTGGACCAAGAACGCTTCCCTGTGGTACTCCAGCCTTTATTTGTTTAAGTTCTGAATATGCATCTTCTTGTCTTACTCTGAATGATCTATCTGACAGATAAGATTCTATAATATCTGAAAACTGCTTTGGGAGCATATTCCTTAGTTTGTGGAAGAGGCCTTCATGCCACACCTTATCAAATGCTTGTGCTACATCTAGAAAGACAGTAGAACAGACTTTTCTTTCTTCTAATGTTTTTTCTATTATGTTCGTAATCCTATGTATTTGGTCAATGGTAGAATGTTTTTCCCTGAACCCAAATTGGTAATCGGGAATCAAGTTTCTTTCTTCTATCAGGGGTTTCAGTCGCCTTAAGAATATTTTTTCAAATAGTTTTGACAATATTGGCAAGAGAGATATTGGTCTGTAAGACGTTGCGTCTTGAGGTGGTTTACCAGGCTTGGGTATCATTATTACCTCTGCAACTTTCCACAAATTAGGTACGTATTTGAGTCTAAACATAGCATTGATAAGTGTGGTAAGTTTTACTATTGCTTTTCTTGGAAGGTTTTGTAAAACTTCGCCGGTAATAAGATCGTATCCAGGCGATTTTTTCTTAGCTAGCTTTTTAATAGTGCTCTGAACTTCTTTGGGCGTAACCAATTTTATTTCAAAACTGTCTTGGGGAGTTTCATCCAGTGTAAGGTCTTCCCCATCTTCTTCGTCGTATTGTTGAAAGATTTGCTCCAGATGTTGTGCAAATCTAGCAGCTTTCTGTTGGTTAGTAATAGCCCAACATCCGTTGGTTTCCTTGATGGGAGGAACATGCATGATGGGCTTCTTTATATTTTTTGTAGTTTTCCACAGTGAGTAATCTGTTACCTTGTTATTAGTTACTTGTCTAAGATAAGTGTTCATAGTCTCGTTGTGAAAATTTTGGATTTCTCTACTTAACTTTTTCGTTAGGTTGTTAAGTACGGTTTTATCAGGCGGATACCTTGATTGCTGCCACCTTCGTCTCTGTTCCCTTTTTTTTGCGATAAGGTTCCTGATTTCTATTGGATAGGAGTGACTGGTAGTTTTTATTTTAAGGCTGGGTGTATTGTCCCAAGCGCAGCGTTGTATGTTGCTTACAAATTGACTGATTTCTGAGTCCAATTGATAAGTGGTTTTTAGGGGTACTTTAAGGTCTATGACGTAGTCTAAGTCAAGCTTAAAACTTTCCCAATCTGTATTTTTGTTAACTAAAGTCGGGTTGGTTTTTCTCAATATTACAGTTTCACTCAGATTCAATATAATTGGCGAGTGGTCTGAATTCATATCAAACCCGTCTTCGATATGCATAAATCCTGGTGATAGATTCTTATATATAAAAAAATCTATGACATCCGGGATTTTCTGTGTATCAGTAGGCCAGTAGGTAGGTTTACCTGTTGATATGACATTGCATTTTGATTCTTTAACAGCACAAAGTAGTTCTTTACCTTTAGTTGAGGTTAGCCTTGAACCCCAGTGGGTATTCTTGGCATTGAAATCTCCTCCTAGAATAAATTTGCTGCCAAGATTTTTTAATATATTACTATACTGCTCGGCTTTAAGGGCATATCTTGGGGGACAATATATAGCTGCTACAGTAACTTGATAGCGTTTAGTTCTGATACCAACGGCTACAATTTGTGTGAACTGTTCTTCACAGGTGTGCTCAAGGTGATGGTAGATATTTTCTTTTATGATAACAGAGCTACCCCCTCTAGCGGTGTTATTGGGATGCAATGCATGATAAGTTTTATAACCTTTAATTTGAATGTATGATTCTTTAGTGAAATGTGACTCAGATATAAGGCACACGTCAATTTGTTCAGTATGTAAGACTGCTTGAAGTTCATTTTGATGCTGCAAGAGTCCGTTTGCATTCCATGCCATAATTTTTAGAAACTTAGGCATTTTTATGGGTAGGTAGCTGCTTGGTGCTATGTTCCAGTTTTCTCAGCCTATCATCGAATGATGATAAGAGAGTGAGAATCTTGTTGATGTTCTCCTCAGTATTTGAGCTAACTTTTTGTTGCGTTTGTGATGGTGGTAGTGGCTGAGCTCCTTTGGCCATATTTGCATAAGAGATTTTATTACTTGTATATTTTACGTTACCTTGCGTACTACGTGAGGTGGTGATTGTTTTGTTCCCGCTTGGGACTTGGACAGTAGGTGTGGACACGTTTTTTTTCATGATCTTGTTTTTCATATTTTGAAGTTCTTTGGCCACGATACACCCTCTGTAATTGGCAGGATGTGGCTCACCGCAGTGGACACATTTCGGCTTTACTTCTGCTGATTTATTGCAGTCTCTGGTCAGGTGCTTCCCGGTGCACTTCACACATCTGGGTTCCTTGGAGCAATATTTTTGGGTATGTCCATAAGCTTGGCACCTCTTGCATTGCGGAATAAGCTTGGATGTTTTAATTGGCTGTATGTCAACTTTGCAATTTAATATTGACTTAATATTATAAATATTATTTATATTTTCGCCTTTCTCAAACGAGATCATAAACATATTAAGAGGTTCTTTATTCCTCCAGCTTAGTTTATTAACGGCATCCTGGATTTTAAATCCTTTAGCCGTCAAATCTTCTATTATCCTCTCTGGCAGGCAAGACGAGTGCAAATTTTTTGCCATCACTCTGATCGGCCTGTCTTGTTTATTCTCGTAAGAATACCACAGGCAGCTATTTTGTGACAAATATTTACTTATTTGTCTGTACGAATCTTCGTTCTTGGCGTTTATTTTTACTCTATCTCCGTTCATCATTTTGACAACGAACGAGTCTTTATTAAGGCTAGTCAACAGAAAGTCGTAGAACTGTTGGTAGTTTTTAATATTTTCGACCACAATGGGCGGTGGCATAGGTGGTTTTTTGACCTTTACGGTTTCATTGTTTTTTTCACTGGAGCTCGCTCCTTGTGGCAGCGGGGACAGCGACGAGTTCAACTTTCTTTTCTTTCTACTTTTCTGTCGTACCCACTGCGTTTCACTGGCAAGCTCTTCTTCGTCAGTCTTGTACTCGACTGGCTCAGGGAACTTTTCGCTTGTAGAATGCTCTATTGCTTGAGATACACTCTTTTGTTCTTTATCTTGCATCTGTTTTAACTGGCATTGCAGTGCTTCGATTTGACCACTGAGGTCCTTAACCAATTGTTGCAATTGTATGCGCTCATTTTGTTCCTCCTTGAACCGGGTATATAACTGATGTTCTAGATCAGTTTTTATTGTAATTTTATTAGGCGTACTTGCCATAATTGTATAAACTGTACAATTAAAGGTATTTATTTATACAAAAACACATGATTCACTACCGAAATCTGGGTCATTGCGTTTGCCCAGCGTCTAAACGCGGCGGAATGCGCTGCGACAGCGCTTTACGCGAGCGCGATTTAGTGTAATAGCGTGTGCGACGCGACCGTACTCGCTAATGATGATGAGCGAACTGAAAAAAAAGTTATGATTTGATGACAAAATCTTGGAGAAATTGAATGAACTTTTCAAATATTATAGGCATATCTATAGTAATTTGGGTAATTCGTGCATTTACTCATAAAAAGCACCATGATGTGAAATGGGATGATGAAGACCACAGATTACCAGCGGAACTAATAATAAATATTGCGGGTTGCGATCTGAGTACCATGTTCGATACCTGATTCTTCGCCTCCGTCAAATCATGTAATGGAACTGATGGTCTAGTATCAGGTGAAAAATGAAAAATCAACGGCTTTGTATCGCAAAACGCAACATATTGTAACATTTTAAAACATTTTGAAGTTGGTGCTTATAACATAAAACTACATTTACTGGCACTCAGCAAGTCTTTCATTTGATTTTGATATTCGTTACGCTCAAATATATTGAAGTCTGCGGTCATAATTAAGTTATATGTGATACTAGTCAACGGTCATAAGTAGTTACACAAATTACGTCATATGTCTCAGAAAAACTGACGCTCATTCGACTAGGCACAAAATATTGCGATCACTTTGTATGGGGTAGCCAGTTCAGCATACTAGCAATATAGAAGTCAGTGAGCTGTAAATTGTAAAACGGTCCAAAACCTTTCAAGGTGGTGTTAGTGTAGATTGAAAGGCCTTCCAATACAAAGGAGGATCCTCTGACCAGGCATGGAGATCATGCCTGGCGGGCCGCGGCCTAACGGCAACGTTGGGATTTGGGAACCTGTTTATTAGCTGGCAGAGCTCTACCACTAACGCAGTTCCGGATCTCAACCGATCATATAATATTTGTCGCCATAGTGACGAGGAACTGGTATTTTTTGTATTAGTAATGAATGTAGCAATTTCTTTCACGATTTAAAAAAGCCGTGAAAATGATTTTTTTTTATAATTTATTTCAGGGGATTTTATTCTATGAACATAAGAGCCCGTGAAAATGTGCACAACTTTTTTAATTGTCCCTCATGCAGTTCTTTTAGTTATTAATGAAAAATAAATTTTGCTGCAGTAATATTACTTTAGTAGATTTTTTTTCGTACCTAGCCAGCTTTATAATTTTGTGCAATAACTTAATAATTATGCAATGAATTTCGAAAAAAAACCCACAGGTTGGAAACCCAGGTACTAGTGTAACGATAATTTTGAGAATAACTCAGAAACGGCTAGAGGTACAAGGTACAGGTTTAAAAAGTGGCGTTCATTTCCACGTCATATTGGTCAAATCTTGAAAAACTGGGATAAAGCACATGAATGTTATAGGCGGATTGATGTGTGTTAGTTGGGAAGTAATTTTTACTGGTGCTATTGCAGCGCCACCCTAATTTATCACATTTTGAAAAAAAATCTATAACATGCGTAAAGACAGAGATATTCCATTATATCTCTTCCCTCCCTAAACTCGATTAAGCAAAGAATGAATTAGTGATTATATTTTATAGGTAACAATAAATCCAATTAAACCATATGCGAAAAGCGTAACTTATCTGCTAGTAACAGAGATATCTTCTAATAGTTTGTAAAAACATTGTAAAGTAACTCTGTCTGTCTGATAAGTCTTCGCGCTTGAATGACCGATTAAAAATAAATTTGGTATGGAGATAGTTTGAGAACCGGGGAAGGACTTAGGATAGTTTTTACTGCGATAACCAATTCAAATCAAAGAATCGTGGGCGACAGCCAGTACATTTTTAAAACATCATTGATTCCGATTATATTTATAAATGTGTAGTAAATAATAAACCAAAATATTTTTTAGGCTATGCACTACTTTTTGCCAGGTTTCCAAATCGACTAAACAGTAGGCATAGATTAATACCTAACAAGAAAGTTTGGGACGCGTCCCTAAACCATACGTCAAAATTTTTCGCACGCCATTGTGCGGAAGTTATCCGTATTTTAAAATTAAAAAATCATTGTTTTATTGCAACAAAAATCAAAATATAACCGTCAAAATAGATTTTTTTATCCATAATGGGTCTGCCAGGGTGCAGTATACCGGAGGGTGAGCTTCCCCAGTGCTGGTCCGACGATGTTCGGATGAACGCACTTTTTGCTCCTTTTCGGATAAAAACCACGAATCCCGAGTCTTGGGAAATGAAGATGAAATTCTGGTCGGACATGCTGAGGCAGTGGTGCAGACATCGTAAGGATCCCATTGTCTCCGCGGCGGACGCTAAAGCTGCTTTTGTTCGGAGAGGCAGAACGCCAGCCTGCATGGACATCGTCGTTGAAGAAATGCTAAGGTATTTTTTTCTACATGATAAATTAGATTTTTGAACGCCGTTCATGTTAAAGTGCACTTTTTTTTGATAAAAAAAGTTGTATATATACATTATTGCTATACTGTCGTTTCAATATTGACATTGCTATTCTCCATTGTGTAATAATAATAATTAATTCGCGCCATTTTTGAAAGTTGAATATTAACCCATTAATGGCCAAACTAAAACTACAGGTTTTCTTTTAGGTTTTAGTTTATTACTAGTTTAATTATAAGGTATACAAACACATAGGAAAGAGAAAAAAAATATATTTAAAAAAAATCAAGGTTTTCAGGGGGTGTACTCAAGTGAGTACACTGGCCACTTAGAGGTGAAATTTTTCAAAGCACGACTTTTCCACGCAAAGTGTTTTACAGCATTTCTTACACTCCCATCTAACTCGTGAATGGCATACTACACATCTAAGTTGTTTTTCTAGTTTTTTAGGAAAGTGCCCCATTCCATCTTGAGCCATTCCTGGTACTATTGACGTACTTGGGTGGCTCCTTACTTGTGATCCCTGGCGTAAATACGTTCGTGCTATAGTACGACGAAACATAAGTTGATCCATTCGATCCTCATTGCTCAATGAATGCAGACGCCATGCATTTGCTATTGTCATATCGACCATGTAAGTAAATAGCACCCACCACCACTTCTTGCCATGGATTCCAATTCTGTACAATGATATAGACTGGTCAAGCTCGTCTACTCCCCCCATGCATCTATTGTACGTTTGGAACAGTTTCGGTATCAAGACATCTGTTTTTTCACGTTTTATTGGACACCACCGCTTCACGGTGCCAGTTGGTTCTATGGTATCATAATTGGTTGCCATCGTACAAACACTATTATCTTTCCACCTTACCATTAGCAACTCATTACTTTTGTCAAACCTGTAGTCATAGGCAGCTCTTTCTTTCTTCTTCATATCCTTCGTACTTACAAGGGGGCATTTCTTTGTCCGATTTTCTCTCAGGGTTCCTGTCGCGCGATATCCAAGCTCTCGTAGATCTACCAAAAGACTATGACTTGTAAAAAAATTGTCAAAAAAAACGGTGTGATTGATTGGGTTCGTGTTAAGTTTTTCTAGTAAAGTTTTTACAACTCGAGTTCCCAGAGGTTCATCGGTGGAATTTATAGATTTTCCACAATAAAAATCAAAAGTGTAACAGTAACCTGTTGAGCTGGCTGCCACCCAGTTTTTATAACCAAATCTTACAGGTTTACCGCGAATAAATTGTTTGGCAGGATGATGTCCAAAGTATTTCACCATTGATTCATCAATGGAAATGTTCTCGTGGAAAACTCCCCACTGAAGGTATTTCTTCATCAAAAGTTCGCCAAACGCCCTTACCTTGAACATCTTATCGGACGTACTTATGGCTACATTGTTGTCGGCGAGATGAATATTTCTTTTTATATCTCGGAACATATTCCTTGACATAGCACTTGAAACCATCGAGACTCCTACATCTTCATCTAACGACCAGTATAAAGCTTCACGGGGTAATTTGTGATAACCAGACAATATCAAAATGCCAATAAATTTTTTCAAATTGAAATGATCCAGCTGAAATGTATGCCTATTATTTTGATTTGCGTACAATTTACTATTAGAAGTAATAAATTCAAGGATCTCCTCGTCAAATAGTTTTTCAAATATTTGGACTGGACTTAGATCTTTGAGTTCTTGTTTTATTGTGGTCTGATGATCATTTACCTCGTAAATAGAGTAAGGTCTTGAAGAATATGTCGGGGAACACTTTCGCAATACTGGGGCTTTTGGCTGATCAGTACGGCGGCTTCGTTTTGCAGCTAGCGGTTCGTCGTCACTGTCATTATCAGAAGAGAGATTACCTTCAGTACGCACAAAAACTTCTACTGAACCAGGTACATCCTGTGGCATTGACGCAGTTTGGATGATATCATCATCAGGACCCTCTTCTTCATCAGTTATCACACTGGGATCTGGTGGAATTATAGATAAATCATACTGTGCCTCGTCATCACTCTCTTCTAATATGGCTTGGATAGCTTCTTCAAGGCCATTATAACGATTAGCTGCTCTAAACTGACCACGGCTCATTATGAACAATCTGAAATAAAATTAAAAAATATTGAGTAAAAGTGGTACTTTTCTAACATGGATATAGCCGCTGTACTCAGTTGAGTACAGTGACGTAAATAATGAAATAACTGTTTAGCTACTAACAACAGATGAATAATTTTGTATTCAAATAAATAATTAGTATATGTTTACTCATAATTAATATCTAAATACAAAAAAATATCTCTATTTTTAATAATAATAACAATATGAAAACTTACCTGTAGTGACTTTCAAAACACGTAACTTTGACAATTCGGAATTATAACTTTTTCTCATATACCCTCAGTTGATTTTTTTTGCTCCAATGGAATCTCTAACTACCTGTGAAAAAAATATAGTTTACATTTAAAATATTATGCACCTGTAAAGAAAAAAAATATTTTTGACCTGTACCCAACTGAGTACAGCGACCTTTAATGGGTTAATGAAAATCTAATATTATAAATAGATAGTTGCTTGTATAATATTAATAACACTATCACTAGATTGAATTATGTAGAGACACTTTATTGTTTTCTGCATTACTTATTTAATTGTAATGTTGTCTACAGTATGGACATAGATCAAATTATTGTTAATAACCCTTCTATAATTTTGTGTTGTAGTACATTTCATAGTAGCTTACCTCCCCCCCCCCATTGAATGTCAGTTATCGCAACATAAACTATCCTATGTCCTTTCCAAGGATAAACTATCTTTATATCAAATTCCATTTATATCAGTTCAGCGGTTCAAGACTGAAAACAAAATAGACTGGCAGAAAATGAATATTATAAAAGTGAATCACTTTTATGATATTAATTTGGCTCTGACATACTACAATGTACTGTGGAAGTAATATATAGTACTCAAAAATATTATATTTTCAGTTGCATTCTTGCTTTCTTTTCCCATCACTTTGGCATTTTCTAAAAGGATATTTTCAGTTATAAAAATCTTTTGAAAACATTAATTAAAAATCAATTAAACAAAAAATATTTAGCAAATTTGGTGCAGTAGTTCTGAAGTTATTCTTGTTTCTTATCCTGTTAAGATAGAGAAAGAGATAAAAGATTGATGAAATTAAATATTTTCTTTCCAGTAACGGTGACCTCTGTCCCATATCCAAATACCAGCAAATTCTCCACAATGGCCCTGAAGGCTGGGTCAAGTGGGGTGCCCGTTTAGCATTCAAACCTGCTGCGTTTGCACTAACAGCTGTTGCTTCGTTCCTACCAACAAGGCAGGTGTTAGACAGTGATGGACTGCCTAAAGCCAGTATAGATGCTACACAACGATTGGTGCTGGAGAGTGCTGTTAAGGTAATTTGATATTTTGTAAATCTACAAATTCTGCATGTTATTTAATTTATTAGAGTAATTAAATAAAATCTCTTCATAATGTTTTCCTTGACCAATTTAAACTGTGGTGTTATAACAAATCACACAGAGTGTGCTCATCTACACAGATTTGGAACCTACAATAAGGATGTGTTTCCACTGACTTGGAATGGCCGGAAGTGGAGTCCTCTCCACTTCCGCCCACCACTTCTTTGATTGGCTTAATTTTAATACTCTGTTCCTCAGTCTGCTCTGCTATAAATCACTTCAGTGGAAACTCTCCCATAACTCTGGATCTATGTTATATAGCCTACTAGCTTTCACTCGCAGTTCCACCTGTTAGTTATCGCAATAAAAACTATTGTATGTCCTTCCTTGGGACCATACTATCTCCATTTTAAATCGGGGCAGTGGCTTAAGCATGAAAAGGTAACAGATATACAGAGTTACTTTCACATTTTAACCTATACTAGCTGACCCGCGCAACTTCATTTGCATAATTTTTTCCCGGTTTTGGAACATTTTTAATTCCTGTACCAGTAGTTCCTGAAAACATACGAGTAGCACTCAAACAAACTCTTCAGTTTTATAATCTAGGTACAGTTGGACCAACATAACTTGTCTGGATTGAAGTTAGGTTCTTTTCATTTTCGCGCTTGTCATAGAGATGCGACCCTAAAATTACTTACGAAAACGGTCAATTATGATTAGTCGATTAAAAATACTAAGAAAATTTTAATTCAACAATCCTATAAACATGAGTTCATAAAACTTTAAATTTAGAACAGTTACAGTAAATACTAAACAAAGTTTAAAAAACAATTTCTTTACGAAAAAAAAAAATCACAATTATGACAATGTAATGCGTAATCGCATTTCTAATTCTCTTGGTTTAGTTACCGCGCCCCGCTTCCTGTCACCATTTACTACTAAAAAATGTAACTGCGCAACCACTTTTCGCCAACTTCAATCCGCTCAAGTTATGTTGATCCTACTGTATACTAATACTAGCTGACCCGCGCAATTTTGCCCGTTTTTGCAACATTTTTGATTACTGCTCCGCTTCTATTAATCGTAGCGTGATGTTATGTAGCCTATAGCCTTCCTTGATAAATGGTCTACCCAACAAAAAAAGAATTGTTTAATTCGGACCAGTAGTTCCTGAGATTACTGGGTTCAAACAAACTCTTCAGCTTTATAATATTAGTATAGATTATAAAGCTGAAGAGTTTGTTTAAATGCTATAATCTCAGTAACTACGGGTCTGATTTGAAAAATTATTTTACTGTTGGATAGCCTATTTATCGAGGAAGGCTATATAACATCATGCTATGACCAATCATCATAAAATACTGACTACTATTTCATGGCACCAACTTCAAAATATTTAATTTGTTTTTGTTATTCTAGGTATATTATTTTTTGCTTTTTAGTTGCCCTGTATTTATTTTTGAATTCGGTAATATTTTTTTGTAAAAAAGTTTTTTTGAGAGCTTCCGTTGCGTGCGCTGCGTAAACAGTTAAAGGTACACAACAATAATGTATGACATATTAGTTCCTCCTAAAAAGTCCGCGACGGCAAATGCCTATCCTTTATGGTTGACCCACTATTATCTTTTTTTATGGTTATGAAATCTTCTAAAACAATGCATTTATTTGCGGAAGTGTTTTAATAAATATGTACCCTTATCGAAATAAATACGTTATTCAATGGATACCTTTATCAATTGATATCATAGTTTTAAAATATTAAGCAACAAAATCAGGCGCGGATTCAGAACTTTGTTCAAGGAGGACAACTATTAGCTCAACTGGCCAAGTGTGAGTTGTTTGCATCACTGGAGGAGGGGGGGTATTAGATTCAACACCGGCACATCAACCACCACCACCGAGGGGAAGGCGGGGTAGGAAAATGCCTGTCAAAACACATCAGTTCAGTGTAAAAATTTTCATCAATCGAATCTGCTGGGAGGCGAGTCAAGTACCATAAGCCTTTATAGAATGAAGTGCGAGGTGGGCGGTTAGGTACAATGTTTCTTCCTTCTCTTCCTCGTGATTTTAAATTAGTATTGTACAAACCAAATATTATGAAATTTTGTTCAATTATTCTCAGGTGGTTTGTGGATAGAACAAAGAAAGTTTCAGCTCCTTTAGGATTGTATTGTAGGTGCCCGAAGGCGCCCGCGGACGAAGTTGCGAGGATCAGCTATCTGTGTATTTAAGAGGCAAAAGAGGAAACTGATGGTCTCATATATCAACATAAAGCTCACACTTCTGAATGGATTGGGTTGAAATTTAGTAGACAGATATTGTTACGGTGTAGGCATCGACTACAAATCTTTATAGGGGTAAGATGGCAGTCGAGATTTAACGCGGGCGGAAGCTAGTTTAAAATATTCAGTATGGATTAGGATAGCTGTCGCCCGCCGCTTCTCCCGCGTAGATGACATTAAGCCGTTAAGTGTTGATTTTCGTGTTTATTTATACACAAAGCTAAAAATTTTAAAACTAAAAGAAACTAAAAACTGGCGAATTTACATACAAACTTGCAATCCCTATTTTAACCCTTTAGGGGTTGATTGTCCAAAAATGCTAAAACACATGTTTCTCTATTTTAAACCAAAAAGCCTTTAAAACTTTTTTTTGGTTTTTTACAGTGGTAAGGGCCTTTGTTTTATACTATAAAAATCATAATTTCTTGTTTTCTTCACAGGATCAAGCCACAGAGTTCCTACAGAATTTCCCCTCAGATGTTGACCGTATTGGTACCATAGATGAGCTGATGCGCAACAGTGAGTGGAGTCAGAGCAGGGAGACCTTTGAGCTGCTGCTGGGGTATCTCGTCTCACAAGGTTACGCTGTCAAAAAAGGAGATGTCGTCAAGTTGGGTAAGTTACCTTTTATATTTACACCCGACACTAACAATAGAGAAAAATCTTAAGTAGACTTGTCTACAGCTTGTCTCCGCATAGGCCTTGGATACTTAGAAAGTAATCTATCTATTTATCTAATGTTATGTTGTCTGTGTAACTTCTCCCCGTGGTTTGGACATTTTTATTGCC
This sequence comes from Herminia tarsipennalis, assembly GCA_945859575.2. Classification (NCBI taxonomy): domain Eukaryota; kingdom Metazoa; phylum Arthropoda; class Insecta; order Lepidoptera; family Erebidae; genus Herminia; species Herminia tarsipennalis. Next base: position 18,108,810 of record OX243854.2, on the reverse strand, counting down.
TATGTACTATTACAATGTATAAGCTACATACTGTGAAGTTTCTTTAAAGTCCGTTTAGTACTCTTTGCATTAAGAGCAACAAATCCATCTATCCTCGCAGATTTAGAAGTAAGTTTGTGGGATATTTAAAAGCTAATCTAGATAAACTAATTAAGACTTTCTGAATCAGAAACTACACCTTGTTTTTTAGGGTTCCGTATCCAAAGGGTAAAAATCGGACCTACTAAGTAACCACTAAATATTTAAGTGGGGCTCCTATACTACAAACGTGATTTTTTTTGCTGTTTTTTGCTCAATATTTTAATATAGTGTCTAATGTTGTATAGATGATAGTACGGAAACCATCGTGCGCGAGTCCAACATGCACATGGCCGGTTTTCTATGGTCATATAAAACTCCACTAATAGATAATGAGTCTGCATGTGATTCCTATGTTTGTTTGCGTGTGCCTAGTACAGGAGTTGTCCTATAAAGAAAATAAAGACAAGTTTTCAAATGTATAATGTTTACTGAGTTAGTGTTAGTTACAAGTACAAGTGCGCCATTACCTCACAAAATTGATAAGTCTCTAGAATAACCACTCTCTAGATCAGTGTTTCCCAAAGTGGGTTCAGTGGGTAGAAATTTAGAAGGATTTTTTTTTTTTAGAAATTTTGAAACGAAAATTACTCTGTGTAGAAACCTGCTTATAAATAACAATTGCATAATTCCAATGTGCACAGTTAGTCCAGTTGGTTATATTTTTTTGTAATTCAAATTACCCAAAAATATAACCAATTTCAAAATGTACCATAAAGTGCACTTAATGCACTCATTCAAATAAGGGAACTCACAAGGTTGTATACAGTCTACCAATTAGTATACTTTATTCACCTGCCTAGGTATATGTTATATTATGTTTATGAACATAATATAACATATACCTAACAATTTAAACGTTACTTATTTTGCCCGGGCAATATGAATAATGACAACTCAAATAAGGCTATTTACTTACACGGTTCTGATTCCTTTTTAAAAATGAAAATTAAAACTATTCTTGACGCTATCGGAAATAACAAGCTTTGGACGCAACGATTATGGCTAAAAACGTATTTAGATTCTTAATCGAAATAATAATTTGTTATGAAAGTATTCCAAATACAATAAATTATTTGCGATTTCTTAATTCTTGCGATTCAATCGTCATGTTTTTATTTTAGAGGAGGTATTATTCACTCTATGTTAGATACTTCTTCCAAGTTTAAGTAAATATAATCTACCTATTCCGATGGCTGCTTATGATCTAATATCTTAAATAAGAAGCGCGGTGCGGTGACATTTGTGTGAGTGGCACTGATTCAGTTTTACTCGGTCGAACAAGATCCAGTTATGTATAGATATAATAAAAATGTTTTATTTCAGCGGAGACAGATAAGAAAGCTACGCCAGTGACGGAATCAGACGAAGCTTGCGTGAAACTGATGTGTGCGGAGCGGCGTCTGTGTGGTGACGCGGAACGGCTCGCGAGGGACGTGGCGGCCGCGCATCAGGACGCTAGTGTTGCGCTGAAGCTTGGGAACAAGCTGGGGGTGCGTATAATATCAAACCGTATGATGTCCCATTGCTAGGCACTGCCGGGTCTCCCTTGTAGAACCTATTTAGTATAGATCCTGAGGGTATTTGCTATGATCATCACGCTTGGCGAGAGGGTTGATGATCGTCTTTGGGGTTTCAAACTTTAAACATAACGGAACACCACAAAATACTTTTTATTTTATGGAACCCCAAGTTTATGATGGGGGGGAGAGGGTTTACTTTAATGTCCAGTTATGATACTTTTAAGTCCACTTGGTAATCAAAATAAAATAACTGGACACATTCTCAAATATGTTTTGTAGTTTATATCATGAAGCCCTGCTAACTTTCCTACAGAACTCGTTGAGTTCCATCGAATCCACTTTGGGAAACCCAGGTCTAAGGTTTTAAAGTCCGCACAGGACGCTGCTGCCCGTCCTCAGGTGGGAAATCCCTTAAGTTGAGTGCCACTGTTCTCTTTGTTTTACCTCCCAACAACCTAGGCACTAGAGCAATAGGCCAGATTAATACGGATATTATGTATAATCGCCAGCCACTATTCATAATAGCTACCTACCCGTTTTAGGTGAAGTCATTATAAGTCTGAAATAATTACTTTGTCGAGCTATTATGTAAATACCTACCAAGGCTTGGATAATGCAATAAAATTGTTATATTTCTTTAATGCAATATATTGTAAGCGGCGGTAACCTAATGATTAAAGCATCGGACTCGCAATCGAGAAATAGAGGATTCGAATACTACCTATTATACTACCAACATTAACCCACTGCAATTGCTAGTCATATTTTAAACAGGCTTATTACAATTTGTTTTTCCCATTTTTTGTAAACATTTTTCATTGACGCTCTACTCCGATTGGTCGTAGCGTGATGTTATATAGCCTATAAGGTTATATAACATCACGCTACGACCAATCGGAGCAGAGCCATTTATCGAGGAAGGCTATAAGCCTTCCTCGATAAATGGGCAAACTCCAACACTAAAATATTTTTTCAAATTGAATTAGTAGTTCCTGAGATTATCGCGTTCAACCAAACAAACTCTTTAGCTATATAATATTAGTTTAGATTAAAATTCTAATTCTATTCCAGGCAAAGAATCATCTCCGTCGTAAACACAAGACGCAACAGCGGCTGTACCGCTGTACGACAGCGCTCGAGAACGTTCGACAGTTGCTGCAGCAGCTGAAAGATGCACATGTCAATGTGGCTATAGTCGATACTTACAGGTTTGTACTATAATAATACCTTGGGATAATTGACACGGCCATCTGACCCCAAACTAGGCAGAGCCTGTATATGGGAGCTAGACAAGTGATAATCATATGACCCGCGAACTTCTTCTGCTTCAATTTTCTTGTGCATCTACGGCAGATGCTCGTCTTCAACTGTCGACCTAAAACTAACTTACAATAAAACATCTGAATGTTACTGACTACCTGGGCCTCTCACCCTTCTTAAGGATACCCTTACTTTTACAACTTAAAACCCTAATAACTTATGGACGCTATTAAATCACCATTGTCTGACATAGGCGCCACCAATTCTTTAGAAATCTCTTTTGCTGACATCTGGTACACACACTATTTAAAACGACTTGACATGGATACAAAAACGAACACTCTTAACTAAAATACCACATAATATTTGTAAATTTTATTTAGGTGATATTTGATTTTAAGCATAAGCGACATGGTATCCTCACGTTATGCCACGGCGACAAATGGCACAACCTACGCTGACTTCTAATTATAATTCATGTTTCTTGCCCACAGGACGACTTCAGAAGCCATGAAGCAAAACATGAAAGAAAACGGTCTCTCAGAAGACAACATACACGATACCATGGACGATTTGAAAGATGTAAGTTTTACACACATTGTTGTAATCAAACCCTTTTATCTGTTTGATGTGACTGATGGACCCTTATAGGATCACTCGTATTTTGTCTGTCCGTACAGACAAAATACGAGTGATCCTATAAGGGTCCATTTTTACTCTTAAGGTATGAGGAACCCTAGAAACTAACTACTTATTGTTTTTTTTAATGACGACTTCCGCATTAGGGTTCAAGCCTTATATCGCGAGGGACTATACAAAGAGTCATACAAATCACGGTTACAAAGTACTCCCGATCTCGGAACAACAATTTATGGAACACTGAAAGTAGTGTTTGATATTAATATCTATGTGTAAATCAATACTGTTCTATTATCCGAAAAAAAAACTGTGTTCCAAACACCCATGTCCCCCATTTAGTTCGGATAATCGACGTTCTACTGTTCTTTATTACTGTTTTAAAGGTTCAGGGTGAAGACAATATTTGAGATAAAATATGATATAAGAAAATATATTTCAATACAAAGTAAATTATAAATTGAAGGGATGAGATGAGTAAGAGCGCCCGGTAAGATGTGGACCGTATTACATACTTATAAAATGATACTTTACTAGCCTGCCTCGGATTCGCACGGGTGTCATCCTGGGCTTTTATACCTTGAATTACATTACTCTAATTTTCGTTAGGGTTTTTAATTTTTTTGACAGTAAAATATAGCCTAGGTTACTCCCCGATAGTGTAGTTTTCTAATGTTTTTTTAACACGGTCCAATAGTTTCGGCGCCTATTCAATCTAAACAAACAATCAAACCTTTTCCCTTTATAATATTTATACCTTATGTATAATATTGAGTCACACAATGCGCTATTGTGAAAACGCTTACATATTCGAATCTTATAACCAATTATTGTTTTTTAACTTTCTCGATTTTTATACGTATCAGATGTATTTTTAACATAAATTTGATCGAAACATCGGGTAAATAAAAAGTTCGTACCTTTGAATAATTCACTTGACACATTCATTGTGATTGACCCGTACATTCTAATATAAAAAAATTGAGTCTGTAACGACAATCCCAAATTCGTTTGACCCTTAAACGTTTTGCCCAAAGAATTTTTAGACTACTTACTTTTTAACCAAAGAACGTTTGTCCCATGAACGTTTTGCCCAACGAATTTTTAGACTACTTACTTTTTATCCAAAGAACGTTTTGCCCAAAGAATTTTTAGACTACTTACTTTTTATCCAAAGAATGTTTTGCCCAAAGAACTTTTAGACTTCTTACTTTTTATCCAAAGAATGTTTTGCCCAAAGAACTTTTAGACTTCTTACTTTTTATCCAAAGAACGTTTGTGTCATGAACGTTTTGCCCATAAAATGTTTGACCCATGAACAATTTGCCCAAAGAATTTTTAGACTACTTACTTATTATCCAAAGAATGTTTGACTCGTGAATGTTTTGCTCAAAGAATTTTTAGACTACTTACTTGGTTTAAAGATTCTTTGGGCGAAACGTTCATGGGTCAAACGAATTTGGGAATGTCGTTTCAGACCCAAAAAAAAATGCTATGAGTATCAATAAAATCGTTAAGTATAATCGTAGCTACAACTTGATCTCCGTTTTAGTAATACAAATATGAAAGAGCTCAAGTAGAATGGTCTTATAACTCATTGTTTCACAGGTAATGGACACATACAACGAAGTAGAGAAAGCTCTAGGCGGTACGATCGACGACCTAGACGCAGCTGAACTGGAGGAGGAGTTGAGAGAACTGCTCTCCTCCCCCGGAGCGCCCGGCGGAGGTACTCCCGGCAAGGAGGAGAGGAAATTACGTGAGTATGGGGATCTATGCCAGGGGTTCAAAATTTTAAAAATAACGGAACACCCACTAAATACTTTTTATTTTACGGAACCCCAAGTTCATGACGGGGGGGGGGGGAATAGGTGCACTAAATATCCAGTTATGATACATCTTATTTTTTTTTAAATGGCAACTATGCCGGTGTCGACAATCTTCCAATGTCACATGAGTAATATGCTGTAATTTTGTTTTTTTAGCGTTGATTCAAATTAAATGAGAACTGTCATATTTGACAGTTGGTGACATTATCCAACGTGTTTTGTGTTGTAGCACAGTCACATTTTTTTTTCATATTGCTAAATTTTGGTAATTTTTCTACGCAACTCTTGGGTTCTATGGAACCCACTTTGGGAAACCCAAGTGTGAATAAAGCTAACAGGTTGGCCATTTGTTTCATCAAGTTGTAGTAGCCAGTCCAGTGTACTAGTAGTATAGAGGTAGTTCGCTTGAGTGATACAATGTGAACAATATCTTGAGCAATTGACTGTTAGTGGGTTAGTAATCCTTTGGTATCACAATGACCAGTTCCTAAAAAGTTTTGTTCTAATATATTTTTCTATTTCTTATTGTTCTAATCCACACTTTAAAATGTCCACTTCGTAAAAAACCTGTCTCTCTCAATGTTGTTTCTCATAACATCTACTTCCCATAGTGTCCGTTTCCCATAAAGTTTGTCAATCATGAAATTCATTTAGAAACTCATGCATATTCTCCCCTAGGGGTAGGTAGTTAAGAAGTGTAAGTATATATTCCGTGGTATCGTATACATCCACGCTTCGTTTAAACCCGTCAATATGGCAATAGGACATTCTGGCAAACAAGAATCTGTTATTTTAACAAATAAAAATGTCTTTTGGGAAGTGGACATTGTGGTCCTAAAGCTAAGGTGTGTCTGTGTCGTATAATAGTCTTTGGATTCGATTCCCATGTGTGTGTACATATTTTGTAAAGTTCCCCGTACTGAAAAAGTTTTTTTTTTTTACAGCGAAACTCCCATCCCCCCCATCAAACCCCCGCCGTGTCTCCGAACGAGACGACTTCATATTTGACGGCGAAGAGCGGATGTTGGCTGAACTAAACGAGTTGGATATTGAAGACGGGAGTCCTACATCTAGACGGAAGAGGGTTCCGGTCGCTGAGGCGGAAACTGTGGCGGAAGTTGAACCTGTCAAACGTGAGTTTGTTTTAGATATATTTTAAAGATTTGAGGTCTATTTCAGAAACTGGTGATGAAGACATTGGGTGACATGATAAGATGGCGGTGTTAGTTTTGATTTCGGCCACGTGCCATAATGAGTTAACAATACTGGTCAATGGCACTTGGATGACATTAACATGAGGGCGCTTTACAAGATGGCGGCGTTAGTTCTGATTTCGGCCACGTGCCAAAATATCGTGTTTTGATATTTAGGCGGTTATATGACAATGAAAGTCTATATTGTGCGTTCGTCAATATGTATCCCTTGACTATTCAATGTTAGCGCCACTGCGCGTAAGCAGGATAGATATAAAATGTATACCAGCTTCAGACACCATGCCTATATTATGGGTAAATTACATTTTTCCATTCTACTGTTTGAATGTGCATAATTAAAAAATTAAGATCAACCAGAGGAATTGTGTATAGGTACTCATTTTTCAGCCGACTTCAAAAAGGAGGAGGTTTTTTAATGTTTTTCGGATCTGATGATGAGATCTTGGAGAAATCGAGGGAACTCTTCAATTATTAAAGGCACACCTATAGTAATTTGGGTATATTTTGTTGCATTTACTCTTAAAAGTACAATTGAGTGAAATGGAACTGATGATGGACGACTACAGATGAGCAGCGGAACTATTCAATGTTTGTATTCCGATGCACTGTGTGTAATAATCACTTGATAGTGGACATTTCGCGTGAAAATTATATTTCTCAATTGACACTCGGGAGTTTTACTCCGGTGTTTAGGATCCCAAAAGCTATACTAAACTTATGTTCACGAGAAATGTCCGCTATCAAGTGATTATTACACACAGTGCGATGAGACGAAAATGATTGAATGATGATATGACCGGAGAGAGATTGTACGCAGGACTGACGGCTTAACATGCTCTCATACGGTCTGACATAATAAACTGGTTTTCGTGTTTCTTTAGAAAAATAAACATTTTCAAAATGTATTATATTGTCAACAGCGTCTACTCCCGTGAAACCTACCAAAAAGGCATCTAAGGCGTGGTACCCCCCCTCGGGAGAGTTCTCCCGCTCAAGACCTTGGACCAACAACAACAATGATTGTACGCTGACCGACATCGCAGGCGGCTTTGGGGAACTGAAGCTTGACGAGCGGTTGCATCCTGGTGAGTACCCACCACTTACCTTCGAATAAGGGTGAGTGGAGTGTCAGGAGTGGTGACTGTTCCAAGTCATGAGTGTCTTAGGGTGAGTGGTGAGTTTTCGTGGATGAGTAGTGGATTATGCGAGCGTGTTGACTATAAAAAAAGACGACTCCCGCATTAGGGTACAAGCCCTGTGTCGCGGGGGACTTTACAAACATTCAATTTAGGGACACAAAGTACACCCTGACTCGAAACAATAATTTGTGGATCACACAAAGTGGTGTCCTGTGTGGAAATCGAACCCACGACCTCTTGTGTAGCAGTCGGACACATTCCCACCGCGCCACAAAAGCCCCCAAACGACTATATTTAGAAAAAGAATAAATCATTATGCCTAGGGGGAGTGGCGAGTATATCTACTGTGGAATTTAAGGGTAGATTACGCGAAACAGGGTTCTGCTCTCTTAAAAAATTATATAGAAAACCTAAATATTGACCATACACGAAAAAAATTGTGTCACTAGTTCGAGTTTTTCTATTAGATGAAATAAAGAAATTTAAGGATATGTCTTAATATGATCCCGCAAATAAATCTTGAAGTTGCGGAAAAATACACAAAAGTACATTTTCGTATTGTCATGGCGTTCGTAATCTAACATATGTACGAACGATTATTCTACTTTATTTTGACCTGCGCTCCTGCGCACTGTGAATTAATGGTTGTGTGCGAGGCCGGCAATCGTGTCGCTGTGTACGTAATGCCCCCTTAATAACCATTACTATTTGCTGCAGGTCAGAAATTAAATATGGACTTTACGACACCGCCTCGGCTTTACAACACGGACTTCCAAGTGCGCGACCACAAGATGTCCGCCGGAGTCTGGCTGTATAACACCAGGGATAATAACTCAAACATCGACAGCGACCTGGGTCAGAGCACCGAGTATTTTAGGTAATTTGTTCGTTTTTTGTTTTTTTTTTAATACAACTTCGAAAATAGTGTTAGATATATTTAAGGACTTAATTAATAATTTTTGTATCTGTTTTCTTTTTGTCTACTGTTATTTTTGTTAATTTCCTGTTTTTTTTTGTTTTTTTTATCTTCTGCATGACTGTTATAATAATGTCTATGTGTCTTCTGTGTACTAAATAAATATATTTCTTTCGTTCTTATCTAATTCACGCGATTAAGTCCCTAAATATATCTAATAATGATATTCTCGAAAACTACTAATCTATTATTAAAATATATATATTACGGGTCTTAATCGCGTGAATAATTTAAGGTAAAATACCTTGTTTATTGACAGTCAGTCTTCCCGTGACCACGGCCGTTGCAATACGGTCGAAACGTCGGGCAATAAACAAGGTATTTTACCTTAAATTATTCACGCGATTAAGACCCGTAATATATATATTTTAATAATGTGTACAAATCGCGAAAGTTTATCAACATTTTTAACTACTAATCTAATTTGGATGCAATATTTGCTTATAGATTGCATATTTTCTGGGAATCTTTTAATATAAAACGTTGTCCTAGGTTATCAAAGTAAATATAGAAATACCAGCTGACTCGCGGAAATTCGTCTGCGTAATTTTTCCCCATTTTTGCTACATTTCTCATTGCTGCTCCGCTCCTATTGGTCGTAGTATGATGTTATATAGCCTATAGCCTTCCTCGATAAATGGGCTATCCAACAGTAAAAAGAAGTTTTCAATTCGGACCAGTAGTTCCTGAGATTACCGCGTTCAAACAAACAAACTCTTCAGCTTTATATTATTAGTATAGATAGAAGTACGAATGCCATTTAATGACAATTTGCATCCATACAACTGTATTTCTAAATACACACATCTAATATATAAAATTCTCGTGTCACTATGTTCGTTCCCATACTCCTCCGAAACGGCTTGACCGATTCTCATGACATTTTTTATGCATATTCAGTAGGTCTGAGAATCGGCTACTATCTATTTTTCATACCCCTAAGAGTTTGTTTGTTTGAACGCGATAATCTCAGGAACTACTGGGCCGCATTGAAAAAATATTTTATTGTTGGATAGTCCATTTATCGAGGAAGGCTATAAGTTAAAACATCACGCTACGACCAATAGGAGTGGAGCAGCAATGAAAAATGTTGTAAAAAAAAAGGAAGAAAAAAGGGAAAATTTACGCAGACGAAGTTGCGCGGGTCAACTAGTATTATAGATAAATTACACCTACACACAGAAACAACCATCATGCTCATCACACAAAAAAATATCCTGGGCTGGAATCAAACTCACGACCGCTGACTTAACAGTCAGGGTCACTAACCACTAGACAGATCAGTCATTTAATAAATTATTTATTCATTATACAGTTCTGAAAGTCCAGGGAAGTCAGGAGCTGGCTTCCAAATGGCTCCCGGCGGTGAACGAAGGAAGTCTACCCAGGAGACTTGGCCTCAAGACTCCGGGGTCGAAGATTTGGAGAGGCGGCTCAAGAATCTCAGAGGTTTCAACTTATAATATTAGTTTTATTATTAGTTGTATATTTGTAGTACTATAAGTTACAATAAGTTACAGTCAACGTCATAATCGGTTAACATTTTCAATGAAATACAAAATCTTTGTATTCTTAGTTGAACTGAGTATATATCTAAATAGATACTTAAAATTACATCCGGATTCAAATATTTTTCTCATTAATATTTGGGTATCAAATTAGTACAGAATCCACATATTAATCATCTCTGACATGTGATAGTTTTACTAGTTTTTCAGTTATTACATGAGATATTTTTCGTGACTTAATCGCGTGAATTATTTAAAGGTACGAACCTTTTATTCACCCGACGTTTTAAGTCCCGAAATATATCTAATATGTAAAAACAATAATTTTCAGTTATTAGTTTATTACATAACATATAAAATTCGGAGTAACAGTTTGGTAATCACATAAAGTGATATTCCATGTGGGAACCGAACCTCTTTACTGCACCTCGTTACTAAGGCAGTCACCATTATGAATTGACGATTGGTGCAATTCGGTCGAAACGCGACTTACATATTCTTTGTAAAATACATACCTCGTTTCGTCACTTACCTTTATTATCAAGACCGGCCGTTAGAGATTGAGTTTTCGTTGTTAAAATCAAATAGTCTTCGTTTTATTTTTTTTTCATTCATAAACATGTGACCACTGTTATATTAATATTGGACATTTATTATATAGTTACAGGTCTTAATCGCGTAAATATTTTATTTTAATCTCTTTGTTTTACTGCCCGACGTTTCGACCGTATTGCAACAGCCGTGGTCAGGGGTAAACTATAAAATTCTATAATGTGTACAAATCGTGAAAGCTTAGAGAGAGAATGATTTATGTCGTTGACTGTTACACTATGGTTACGTTTTGAAAAGCATCGATACATAATTTTATATTTATTGGTATCTAGGTGTTACCCGCGATTTATTAGCCGATGTGTTAATCCAGGGTGTCAGCTAACTCTATACCAAATTTTATTAAAATCGCTCCAGCCGTTTAGACGTGAAGAAGTAACAAACATACACACACTCACAAACTTTCGCTTTTATAATATTAGTGTGATTGCATTTGAGAATATCGCGGTATATGATTTTTCTCTTTGGTCGACTCACACATGGTCATCTGATCCCAAACTATACTAAAGCCGCGCACGATATGAATTGTTTCCAAACAAATCATGTTAAAAACCTGAAAAAGCTATAGTACAATATACTTTCATTAAATGATTTAATATTACTAACTGTCTTTGTAGCACAGATTTACTGTGACACAAGGTTATAAATTGGCCAAGAATTGAGTACTTGACTACAATAAAAGTAAATTATTTTATACTAATCAGGTAATAGTAGATCTTTAAGATCTACTCGTAAAATAACTGTTACAATTTAACATGTTTTTGAATTTAAAAGCATGAAAACTAATTCTAAAAGTAATGATTTGACGATAGGAACTTAACATGTCGTATGTTGTTATTCCATACACATTTTTTTAGAGCTTGCCGTTTTGACATTTCATAAAAGAGACTGATTTGACTTGACAGTCAACAACCCTATTATATAAAAAAATTACAATTCTATATTTAAAAAGAATCTTATTTTGATTACTGATTGCTAGTAATGTAGGACAGAATCCCACATTGTTAACCACTCCAGCTAAACTAAATTGCTTGTGCTAGGAGTAGGTTCACGTCGATAGAATAGGTAGGATTCGAACTCGCGACCTCACAATTGACATTTAATTTCTCAAAATACCTAAAAATATCACTTACAGAGAAAATAGGTATACTTTTCTTATCAAGTAATCCGATTAGCCTAGTGAAATTATACAGTTTCTATTTAACTTATAATACAGAATGCATGTAGTAAATAAAACTACTACTAATACTAACTAATTAATAAAGGCGGTAGATGTATAATATTTTGTCAAAAACATGTTGTTATTAAACATTTCACATCGATTTCGGCTTTAGTATAGGCAGAGCCTGTATTATGGCAACCAGACAAATTATGAATTACACCCAAACACAGAATAAAGCACCATGCTTATCACACATAGTTTTATATCGTACCAGCTGAACTCGGCCACGCTTCGATGTGCCTTTTAAAGCCAGGAACACTCGCCGACCTACCCAGAACATTCTGCTAAAGTTTCATCACAATTTGATCAATGGTTTCGGAACGCATAGAGGACATACAGACAAACATTGATTTTTATATATATAGATGTGTTCAAGATTTGTGCCACTAACTTTAAAATTATATCATGTTGCTCTACAAAATGTAACTTCGGTGTGTTTATGCCATAGGGTAACCTTGTCGGTGTTGTAAAGTCTCATATTACAGCCAAATCATATGAATTTTGCACCAGAAGGGTATAATACTTATGCCTTACGCCTTTTTCTACTAAAATTTGACATAAATAATATGCTATAACTATGTAATAATAATGCAATCGAATATGGCACCATGGTAGGTGCAACACTCATAACATATTCTGTTACACATTGTAGAAGAGACGAACTACTGTTTTGGTTCTTAAAACGAGCTTTTTCGCTAATAGTATTAATCCGACAAGGTTTAGTTATAATTCTAGTATTATGGAGAGGAATCTTATTCATGACTGTGTTAGATATAAAGTTAAATTAGTTTATATTCACCCATTTTGTGAAACTGATAGTTGGTACATATATATTTATTTAATTTAAAAAATAACAACTTTCGTACTAGGGTTCAAACCCTGTGTGGTGACTACACAAACATACAAATCACGGTCACAAAATACACCCAGATTAGCAACAACAGTTTGTGTATCACATAAATGAATGTCCCTGGTGGGAATCAAACCCATGACCTCTGGCTTAGCAGTCAGGGTCACTAAACACTAGACCAACGGCAACGGGTATGCAGGAATAAATCGTCTCAGGCTGGATGCGAACCCGCGATCATAGAGGTGCCGTCCCTACGCCGATAACAGAGATTACAACTGAGAACGTTCAATGTATCCTTTATATGGTACGGTTTTGAAGGCAATCGTAGCGCTATCTACCGCGTCCTCATAGGAAATGATAGTATAATCCATATACAGACCTATAGCCTCTCAAAATTGACCACTCTCTAGAAAGAGGCAACGCGGCTGTGCGGCCAATACATGTCTCTAGCATCATGTTGGTGTCATATGTCATTCATCCGCTCCTGCAAGCCTGTGACGTCGACCAATCAGATTTCTAGAAAGAGACAACTACTTGCCGTACGATTGTTTTGTCTCTTTCACACTTTGCAGCCTGTATTTACTTCATACATGGAAGGAAACGCTTAATGCAGTCTATGTCTAGGGTATATTCACATAACAACTTGCAGTAGGACGACTTTGAACTTATGTCAAATTGAGTCTAGTCTAGCGGCCTAGGAAGGCATTACGTCATGCGAATTACATTACACACAGCGACACTGCCGTCCGCCTCGCTCTTTAGCACGCAACCATTACTTCGCAGTGCGCAGGGGCCCCGAACATAATAATGTCGAATATTCGTTCGTACGTTAGATTACGAACGCCATAACTATGACATAACGACAACAATCCTTGTTTTATGCATTGTTCAAGATTATTTTACGAGTTAATGACATATCCTTAAATTTCTTTTTTCATCTACTAGAACTTTTTGGCTTGTCACACAATATTTTTTGTGTCCTAATATTTGAGTTTTGTATATATTTTTTTAAAGATCGAACCCTGTTCCGCCTAAGGGACCCTTAAATTCGAAATGAATTATGAGTTACTAATTTATAGTAGGCAGCCTGTCACTGGCGAGTCCTTTGTGTATGTGCGTTATTCCTTCTTCGCAGAGAAAATTGCAGAGCCCGTACTATGGCAACCAGACAACTGGTTAATATACTAGGGATGGGCAAACGTAAAAAAGTATCGATTTATAATGTTGTTTGACGAAATATCGTTTAAAAAATTATCTATATTTTGGTATATTTTTTACCTAACTCAAAAGTATATTTATAATATGTAAATTAATAATACATACAAAATATAATAAATAAATCATACCTAGGCACTGAGTAAACAATCATGCTCATCACACAAAGGACTACCATGGACTACATGCTACCAACACCATCCAAATCTAACTATCCATATAAAAACTGTCAGTTTCACATAAAAAAATAGTCAGTCGTATACCTGCCATACTAGATAATAAATTCATAAATAAATATATAAAATAAAAAAAAAAAGGTTTACGTTACAAATCCAAAACTATTCAAATATTATTATTAATTAGTTATTAAGACATTATTTAAGTGGAAAGACTTGATAAGTGTTTTATACGCGACTGATGAGACTGTCAATACATTTGATATCATAGAGTCGGGGCAAATACTTGATGATAGCGCCCCTTCGAAGGGGGTGGTGCAATTAATTTCTCTTATACAGGACATTTACCCTCCCCCACTACCTCCCTAGATACGGCACTAGTTATCGTACAGTTAACGCAATATGACTTCAAAATTAGCCTAGGTATACCCAGCAGGGACAGTAGTTCAAACCACCATACCTCTGACTACTTACACAGGTTGCCGATCGAGTCAGTCGAATACTTGCATAGGGGGGGGGGGGGGATCCATGATACCGAACCGACATTTTGAAAAATGAATCATGAAAATATCAGAAGGTTGCGTGTTCAAATCACGTCGGGGTCACCACTGTGGAGGGCAAGGTGTTAAGTCCCTCCAACACAAAGGGAGGATCCTCCGACCAGGCGAGGTGATCGTGCCTGGCGGGCCGTGGCCCAACGGTTAACGTTGGGAACTTGTATATATAGTTAGCAGCTGTGAAAACTTCTATATCGCGATTCAGGATTTGGCGTGAGCTGTCAAGTGTCAATTTATTTTATATTATTATATGTGGGTACCGCCACAAGTACCGTGTTTTGTTTTCGGTAGATACCTATGACGTTGAAATAAACGCGTAACAACGAGTATACCTAGTTAGGTGGCGGGGTACCAATATGTGTTATGTTGATAAATAACAACTCTTTTCGCTCGGTGAAGTACAAGGTCCCACGTTGAAGTGCGGTAACCGTTGTCCCGGGTTGTAGCACGAATCTTCGGATTAAAATTTTGATCAACAGTAAAGGAAAACAACGTACAGTAGGATCAACGTAACTTGACCGGATTGAAGTTAGGTTCTTATCCCTTTCGCGCATGTCATAGAGATGCGACCCTAACAACAAAAAAATACTGTCAAAATTTTAATTCTACAATATAAAAATACTATTTAAATGAGTTCATAAAAGTTTAAATTTAGAACAGTTACAGTAAATACTAAAGAAACTTTGAAAAACAATTTCTTTACGAAAATAATCACAAATACACGAATTAGTAATACTAATTATGACAATGTAATGCATAATCGCATCTCTAATTCTCTTGGCTTAGTTACCGACCCCGGCCCCGCTTTCTGTCACTATTTACTTCCAAAAAATACATCTGCGCAACCACTTGTCGCCTACTTCAGTCCGGCCTAGTTACGTTGATCCTACTGTACTTACTTGTTTTTCAAAAAAAATAGTTCAGTCTCATGGTCTGGCCCTGCAAGGTTTCAACTGTCTAAATCGACAGCCTGTATTCTATATTTAGCCAGTCAATCCCACCACGCCCTTTGTCGCTTTATTTTCCATGAATTTTTTTTCTATTCTATCTGGTATTATATAAATTGAACCCACATTATTAAATGTGGGTTCAATTACCAACGTGAATTGAAAATATATATAAATATACTTCATTTGCTTTAAACTTAAAGGCCCATCTATCTCTTTCTACAACTTATTCAATTATTGCTAATGTCAAAGTTCTTTAATCATATAGGTTACAGAATACAACGCTTATGAACGTCAGACAACATTTGGAATAGAATGATTCTAAAATGCCAAGTTCGCAAGAGTGAAGCTGTGATAAAAGAACTTGGCAATTTATTTTTGTACTATGTATTGCTCCATCGTGGTATCATATGTATTGCATGTTTTTGAACAGATCATTAAATTGAATGTAAGGTAACTGTAAATATTGTAAATAAAAATTTGTAATCCAGAGGACATAGGCTATAATTTTTTATAACGGAAATAGATAGGATATATCAAAAATTTTTGGAAAAATACCAAAAAAAAGTGTAATGTTTATAAAAAATGTAGACTAATTTAGCTTTTAATGTGGTGACTGAGCCAGTTGTCGGCCTTGTGATATTGATTTAATGTTTTATTCGGACAATTGGTGCTTTCACCCTATTTAGTTTTGGTTTTAATATGGTCATTATTTAGTGTGTAATCTATGAATATTGTTAAAAGAATTGGTAATCAATCAAAAGTAATATCTCTACCTCCCACTCTTATTCATAATACTTTTTTCGGGGAATGTTTAATATTTGTTATTTATTATATTTTCGAAATAGAATAGAAGAAGACAAAACATGCGGTAGTCAAAAAACTTTAAATAATATTTAATTTTTAATTAATACAATTTAATATCACAAATCTACACATTATACAATTATACTTTCTATGCTATACTACACTATTATATCTAAGGCACTTGTCATCAAACGGCGAGAAAGCCAGCAACTATCGATCGACTATTTTCTCGCTCAAGAAACTTACAATAGATGTAGTTCCTCTATAAACAAAAGAGATACATATCCATACTAATATTATAAATGTGAAAGTAACTCTGTCTGTCTGTCTGTTACGCTTTCACGCTCAAACAGCTAAACCGGTTTAGATGAAATTTGGTATGGAGATAGTTTAAGTCCCGGGGAAGGACATAGGATAGTTTTTATCGCGATAACCGATATCCACGCGGGCGGAGCCGCGGGCGAAAGCTAGTTACATTATAGTTTATTAATAGCATAGTTGATCGCTAATTATTCACACAGCCGGCCGGTGAGAATTCGCTCTATACTACATAATCTATTGTACAGTCGCGGAATGAAAATGTTCGTCACCTTAAAGTCCAATTTTGTTTGAACCGAATCAAGGAATAATAACACCAACATGTCAATATTGTCAAAATAATAATAAGGTTTTACTCGGCTTAAAAACTAAATAGATGGAACCTTGAAATAAAATAGGGTCATAGACAATAATAACTGAGAAAATTCATTGACAGTTTCTTGATAGACAAGAATGATAGCACGACTGTTTTAAAATGTCAAACCCATAATGGGAATTAATAATATTATTCGACTATTATTTTCTCGATTCGCTTAAAGAGAACATGATGAACCAAAGAAAACATGGGTGGCAAGAACGATAATTTGACGGAACCAACACTGTGAACGATAATTTGACGGAACCAACACTGTTAAGTACCTAATATCTGTCTTATTTTAACACATTATTTTCACGTACGCAACCAGTGGCAGAAAGTGATGGGGGATAATGAGTAAGATTTATATGTTCTATCTATTCTTATATTTAATTATAACGAGAAGTTTTTAGTTCCTACAACTCATAGTCAATGAGTAAATTTAACTCTGTTGTTAAATTGTTAAGCACAATTTACAGCGTACGGGTATACAGCTGTGTGGTGTGAAAAGGTAACATGTGCTTGCAAAGCGTTAAATGAGTGAATTTGAAAACTGACGAACATTTTCATTCCGCGACTGTACGTTTCTTGAACGACAAAATAATTGATAGTTGGTCGGTATTAGCCGGCACAGTAGGACAAGTGGCATAGACTATATAATAAATAACATACAAAGATAGTTCGGTTTGGCGTACAATTAAAGGTTTGATTAAAGCTGCACCATGACACGATAACTGTGTGACTTAAGGAACTAAGTCCTCTAATCTTATAACAATATTCAAAGAGTTTATATGTTTGTTATTATAATATCAAAGTTAATCTATGTAGTCATACTCCATATAGTGCCTTTCTTTTTTGTCCTAGAGGTGTTAGATATACCTGTCTCTTTTTATTTACCTACAGATTTGGTATAAGCTAGTTACCGCTTCTCTATTTTTTTTCAAACACGTTGTTCATGACAATTGAGGATTTCATGACTCAGGAGCGACTAACGGCCGATCTCAATAGCTTATCTACTTTTAACTATCTGTTAATTAGCTAACTCAAGTACCGAAACTGACATTTGTGCGTCGATTGAAAAAATACTTTTTGGAATTTCTATCAATAGGATTCTTCTCTGTTCTCTCTCTATTCTACTCTGTTTGAAAGAATAGTTAAAAATGTTGATTTCCTAATAAAAAGCTACAAAAACAAATATTTCGGTAAAATAAACACGCTTTCCTGCTATAAAATTATATTAAAATTAAGAAAAAAATAATATTTTCGCCAAAACGCTGTCTGCCATGTTCATAACGTCATATCGGCACAGACCAATCGTATTTGTGTAAATCGGCGTCAAATACAGTGTCGACAATGCCGTCTATGCTGACTATAAGACAACCTATTATATTCCGTGAGCACTAGATGGCGCTACTTTTTATGTGCAATTTTTCCGCCGCTGACACACATGACACTTATACGAGACAGCACTGACAGATGACAGCGAATTAGTTTGCCTATATTACGTCACACGATGGCGGCAAGTGTTTCATGTCGCGTGACATACTTTTAAAAATATCAACTTTTAATTTAAATTTAATAAAACAAGCATGTTCAATTATGACTTGAAATCAGAATATCTTTGTTTATAACAGGCAGTTAAGCTTAGATAAGTAAATGAGACCCGCCGTTAGTAGAGCTAAAGATCAGCAAAGTTAAGCAACCTTAATTTAATGTCTGCTGTACTGCGTATCATCACTTTTTGTTTCGGATTTCCGTCTCGTCTCAGGGTTGCCAACTTAGTGGGAAACCAACCTGAAGACTTTCAACTGTAGGATGGGTTTTAAGGCTTTAATATCTTTAATGGTTTTCAATGCCCAAAAAAGTCCCTGGTCCCTGGGTTGTATGCTATACCACGTAAAAAACATCTGAAAAGTAGTCCTGGGTACGCCCATGAGCTAAAGTAGGCGTTAAAATGAATTTGAACCCCTCCCCCCCCCAAATGGATAGGAAAAATGAGTTAAAAAACGTGTTATGTCGCCGTGGACGTTTCCTGCGCGTTAGACTAAATTCATCTATTTTTCGCTAAGACGGACAACCAATTGTGTTTAATACCTAGCTTATTCCAATTCTGTTATTAATGAAATTAAGGGAGCGAATGTGGCGTGTAAACAATTGTCATCCTTAGTGTATTTATGGTTTCCTTAATTAGAAACACGTTGAATTATCAACACTCAAAATTCTGGTTTGTCCCGTAAGTCCTATGATGGGACAACTGACACTATTTAGTCAGAAAGTTCGATGAAAAGAAATTGACATAATATTTTGGTTCGTAAGACCCATTGTTATCATTTTAAGCAATGCTAATTTACTGTTTTTTTAAATGTGTCTATTGGAATAATAATAATGTATTTTAATAAAACAAGATCACGATACTGTCTGCCGCTCTAGTCCCATAGTGATGATGGCAATAGGACTTTTGTAATATTGGTGTCATTTGTCCCATTATAGGATTACAGCATGGTACAAGTAGGAGACTTCTGTATCCAAAAGCGCAAAATGTTACAGGTTACAGGTTGACCGGTTACAGGCATAGTTACAGGTTGACCGGCTCACAAGTCGCCACCAGATACGCACATATAAACACGTACGTATATCTCAATTCTCAAGATCTGTCACACACAAAAAAAGGGTTTAGCTTTTTGCAAATGTTTGAGACATTTGCAAAAAGCTAACTATTTGTTGAACAATTTTTTTTTCTTATAAAGGTTATATCTCCAGTAACTATTATAATTTTCCCAGAGGAGAGAAAACACGGCCGAAAATGGAATATCTGGCTTGCGCAAGTCTGCCCTATTTTAACAAAAACAATTATTTAAATATAAAAATTAAGAAATAAAGTAATTCAGGCATTTAAGAGATAGATTAATGAATAATAATCCGTGGTCAATCAAAAAAGAATCATTCACGTTCTATTCCGAATCGAATGACATTTTGTTCATGGTTTTCGGAGACTGCTGAACGAAGCTAGCAAAAAAAACACTAGTTATTTCATCGTCACTTTTGATCAAAAACCGACCCACTCGACGCCGTGAGTCTTAACATAATTGAAAATAATAATGTAAATTAAAAAATGCATGGTTACATATTTTGAAACAATTATATATTCAAAAAATAGTTTGGCACGAGACGGTAAACTGCTAACTTTGCTTTGTGTTCAATGTACAGCGGGATTAGCGGGATATAATAGTGCGCGTCAATATTATGTGCGTAGAACCTGACTAGTACCTATATAATTTTGTACTGAAAGGTGCAACGTTTGTGCAACTGTGTGGCACAAAGGCAGCAACAAAGTACTCATTCAAGCCTGATATAACTTTTATTTCATATTTTTTTACTTTTCATTAGTATCACAGACAGGCTATCACTTTTGTGATTTGTAATACTATAGCATCAACAAGTGTCCACACAAAAATGTGTAATTTTTTTTATAAATAACTGATATTTAGATGTATTTAGCGATTATATAAGTTGGTAAATGTTTTTTTTATTATTAACGATTTTGTATTGTTATTTATTATCTATTAATAATTTTTGTAGTGATAATATTTAATGTAAATAATAATGTAAATATACTATACGGAAGTGCCAAGTAATTGTTTAATTATGATGTACATGCTAATGTGTATTCTTTTGCAGGAAATTGTTTGATTAAAGGAGGGATTTCTGTGCGGTTTTTTAAAACCGCCCGAAGTTCTCTTATTTTCTAACCATCTGTACGGATCCTTCCCAGGAAAGCTATTAGAGGGCTATTTGAGGAGAGAACTCTAAACCACACAGATTTTTGTGTCTCCTCATTTTTTTGCCTTCATTGTCATCTGCGCGGATTTTGTTTTTTTTATATTGACTATATTGGTTGGTTTTTATGGATTACGTGATGGGTTGGTCTCATTTCCGCTATTGTAAAACGCCGATCTAAATCTGCGACGATAATTAACTTAAAATTGCAAAATATCAAAAAATATCCAATAAAACACTTTAAAAAAAGTCTAAAATATCTCTAGCTTTAAAAGCTGCTTCACTGGATGATAAAGGAGATAATTGCAAAGTCGTCCCTAAGATTGTGATTCTCAGACCCAGAAGACACAGACAACTGAATGATAGAGGAGAGAAGGGAATTTTGCAAAGTCGCCCCCAGGATTGCGTGTCGCCCGGAGCTGGACCTCCTCCGGGGCAACCGGGGGTCTCATCTGGCTCGAGCAGACCGCCCATGGGGTCGTGAACATACATTTCAGCAAGGAAAAGGATCTACAAGAAAAATGTGGTCATATTTAAGGGTCGTCACGTTATACACATTATACTTTGTGCTTTTTCCTTAAATTTTTTGGACTATTTGTAGTCACTCGCTCAACTATAAACTGGAAACCAATTGTGATACGAAGTTTGCCAGGTCGTATGTAGTTTTGAATTAAAAACCTAAAAGGTCTTCAGCGTGTTGGTTAGCTTCTCAAACTTGCACCCCTCTAACCCTCTCTTCTTCGACTATTTACTCCACATGGTCGTGTGATGATCAAGGCTGATCTGATTCGTGTTCTTCCTCCACTTCGCCCTGTCCCTGACATCGTCACTAGAAACGTTGCAAGTCTTCATGTCCCTGTGCACTATTTCTGTCCAAGTGGTCAAACTCTAAGTTTGAAAATGATTTTATTAATTCCATTCGGTCAACAAACAGTTTTACATTCAAAATATGTAGTGGAATTACAATTTTAGTATTAAAACCAATGTCAAAAATAAAACAATATAAAGCATCAATATTGTGCACGTAGAGTAGTTTCGGGTATTATGGCACACCATAAGCTATTTTAGAAATAAATTACGAGATTTATGAGATCAGACAGTCTTTATTGGTTCAATCAGTTCTTCGAACTTAATACTAATCAACAATTACAAATTCCAACATTAATGACATAGAAACACAGTTTAATTAAACATTTTTGACAACTTTAAAAATAAACAAAATTTAAACACGGTAGGTTAATATGGCCTAGGCCATATTGGCCAAAATTTAAGTGAGCCATATTGTCCACCATAATAACAAAATAAAAAACTAAAATATATTATCGTAACATTACTTTGTAGAACAAAATTCGCAGAAGAAAACATCAGTTTCCACTCCTGAGCAGTCTTCGTGAGCCCATAATTTGCAACATAAGCATTGAATCCATGATTCACCTCTGTTATCCATAGAATAAAGGTTCTCACAATACAGACACTTTGCATCAGAAACATTGCTCCTATCAGGACTTTCATCAGAACTTTCGTCATACAAAGGTTCATTTTCTTCCTCCGAGCTAGACATTTGTACCTCCTCAATTTTTGACTTTGTCTTTTTACCCTTGCCTTTTCCTTTCTTGACTTTATTCTTAGTCTTTTCGATTTGGTCTTGTTTTCTTTTCAATGAGTCTAGCAATTCATTTTTGTACGGGGATGAAGTAAGCAATGCCGACTTCGCAGCCTTTCTGCCTCGGTTAGTAGCTTTCCTAGGAGTTATTTCTGGTATCGGAGATAATTGGAATGGCGTTATAAAGTTACTATCCTTTGAAGTTGATGGCTGTGGCGACGTTGCAACGGGAACTAAATTTACAGGCTGAGCACTGTTCTTGTTTCTTAAAGCCGAACTGATGATACTGTCATTAGCAGTCACATTACTCATAACAGGTTCATTTACGGAAGGTTTTACGTCAAAAGATTCATTTTCTATTGTAGGTGTAGACGAAGTAGTTGGTTCCGGTGTGATATTTCCGTTTTCTATTGCAGGAGTAGATGAAGTAATTGGTTCTAGAGTAATGTTTTCTCGATTGGAGACTCTATATTCGTGGTCATTCATATCAATAAAATCGTGATCTTTAAAAACGTTCCTGTCTACCGGATATAGACCTGTTGCCCGAAAACCATTGACAGCTATCTCGCCGCTTTGAGTGCGTAGATATGCGCGTCCAAAAACTTCCATCATATCATATTGAGTTAGGGGCCGCGTGTTGTTCCTTACCCATGATTTTATTTCATCAGAAACATATTTTTTTAGTGGACCCATGAATGATTTATCTAACGGTTGTATTTTATGGCTGGAATGTGGTGGAATTGACAGTAAATGGACATGATTTTTTCTTGCGAGGTCTATCAGTTCAAGGTTTCTGGTGTGACTGGTATGGCCATCTAAAAAAAGCAGTACTGGAGATTCTTCTGACGGTTTCACGTGCTGAATAAAATGTTGAAACCACTTTGTAAATAAGTTAGTTTGAATCCAGCCCGAAGGATGACATTCATTTTCATTAAAAGCGGGTGACTTCTTTTCCTGGGAAAAATAATCATGGGAGGAACAAATGAACCTCCAGCGCTCATACACATCACGCAAGTTATTAACACGTTCACGGACAGAGACCATTCTTAATAATTTGTGATATGACACACAAATTTACCATATAAAATGGTATCACGTCTGGGGACGGATTGCCACATTATTCGATTTTAAAAGTATGTGTTGTGGCAGTAACGGTCAGAGACGTAACCGCCTGTAGACGGACATTCATACCAAGTGAATTCTAAACCTTGTGTTACGGCACTACGGCCACAGACGAAATCGTCTATAGCCGTATTGTCATATCAAGTAAGTTCCTAGGCGGGTGTTGTGGCATTGCGGCTAAAGGCGTGACCGTCTACAGACGGACTGCCCCATCAAGCGTACTACGACAGACGTGTTGTACTAACAACGGCCACAGGCGAGTCAGGATATAATTGAAAATACGTGTAATAATCAACATAATCTTTATTTCTCCAGAAATAAAACATAACCATCTTCTCTAATGAAAAAGTAATATTTTTTATAGCTATTATGGCACATTTTCCATATGGGGTAATTTTTATATTAGTAATAAATTGTCCCTTATCAATAATCTAGCTTAAACAAATCAGTACACAAGGGAATTACCTTTTCATTTAACACTAATCAGTCTTCCATTGAGCGTTTTTATGATTATTATTAATAAGATCACAATAAGTGTTATAAAAAACGTAAAAGAATCAAAATCTGTATTAAATTAGTGAATAAAGTAATCTTCTTCATGCATTTTCAGCTTCATCTTCTGCATCTTGAGATAGATGCCATTCTTCAAAACAAGTAGGGCATAATGGCGGAGAGTCAAGGCATCCCTTGCACCGGTAACTAGTCTCACGGCGTATTTTTTTTTTCTGGCACACCCTGCAATTTTTAAAAGCAAACTTCTTTTTTGAAGGATCTTTGCCCTCTATCCTTATTGGCCAGTGACCAAAACCGGGTGCCGAAGAAGTTCCCGGTTGAGACTGTGGTTGAGCCTTTTTCCTATTCCAGTAGGTTTTTTGTTCGATAACCAAGTCTTTGCCGATCATGTTTTCATCAATCTTTAGAAGATGTTGAATCAACTTGTCTCTGTACGCAATATATTCGGATTTTTTATCCTTTTGTACAAAATGACTGTACAAATAATATGCATTCCAAGTAGCAAGGTCGATCATGTGAAAGAGAACTTTTTTGTACCAGCGAATAGTTTTTCGCGGACAAGAGTAGTAACTCACCATTTGGTCAGCACGATCGATCCCAGACATATGAGCATTATATCGGACTACTTCTTTTGGCTTTATGAGTTTCTGTCCTCTTTTATTCGTCACTTCAACCATTTCAGGGTGATCAAGTGTTGTAATCATCAGAACTTGCCTCTTGTCTTTCCAGTGACTCACGTATACTTTATTATTTCTGAGCCATCTGTGTTCACCTTTTTTCAATTTCGCTTTAGTTAACACACTAGGGTTACCCCTGCGGTTTACACGTAAAGTTCCATTACTGTGTGTTTTGAGATCAAGAAGTTTTTCAGAAAGGGTCACCGAATTATAGAAATTATCCATATATAATTCGTGCCCTTTAAGTAGGTACGGTCTCATCAAATGTAAAACTAGTTTTTCTATTTTAGGACTTGCATCATCATCATTCAATGCTTGCTTTCCAGAATACATCAAAATATTTAGAATATAGCCATCATCAGTAGCCAATACGTAAAATTTAATGCCGTATTTAGTTTTTTTATTTTTCATATATGTACGAAAGAGTAGGCGTCCTCTATAAAGCATCAGAGATTCGTCTAGCGATAATTCCTTTTTGGGGTGATAAACGTTTCGAAAATTCTGTGTCAACATATTGATAAATGTAGTCACCTTGTCGGATCCTTGAGAGTTAAGTTCTGAACAGCAAAGGCAACGCAGTATTTGTTCATATCTTCGATTTGACATAACGTGACTGAAAATCGGGTGATAGTATAAAACATCTGTATGCGTGAAAAGCTTCCTCCGATCTGGAACTTTAATCTGGCCTTGTAATAGTGTGAGACCGAGAAACTTTTTAATTTCGTCGGTGTTTGTCTCGTGAAATACTTTGTGTCGACTATTACGTGTATGGGGTCTGCTTTGATTAGTGAGAGATTTTCCATAAGCATTCGTGCATGTAACCAAATACTCAATCATATTGGGTGGGAGCATCAAATCAAATACCTCTTCTACAGTCGTATTTTGATCAATATGGATACGAGGGCCAGAAGTAGTTGAATCAAAATGAAATTCAGGGATGTCAGCCACGATATCTTCCCATTCCTCACTTACGGGACATGGTGGTGTATAGGAGCGTGTACTATTACTTACCTGCACCTCATCTACTTGGGCCGGTAATGAGCTATGTTGTTCCTGGGAACTAGCACTGTCCTCTTGGATTAAAGAAGCTGTTTCCGTTTCAGCATCCAGTGGATTTTCAGGTTCATCCAGACGCTCTATATTTTGAGTGTTAATATTACCTTCAGATAGGTTATCGTCCTCCTCGCATGATTCCTTGTCACTCTCTGCCTTCGAGCTTTCAGATTCCGAAACGGTAACCTGTCTTGATAATTGTCTTGGTTGGCTAAATATTTCACAATCATCCGAGTCAGTACTCAAGTTATTTTCATTTACAGGTTCATAATTTGCATCAGAACCATATTCACCATCTACGTCGCTATACGGATCCTGATCTTTATTGCTCGAATCAGAGTCGGAATCAAACAAACTACGCCGAAAGTTGAAGGTAGATGTATTTCTTTTGCCCGACGCCATCTACAAAAAGTTTATGCGATTACAATTTTAAAACTAGTAGGTAGTAATAATAGCATCAGTGTACCGTGCCACCGTTGTTGGGAGACGTTTATGTCCAGCAGTGGACTACGGTAGGCTGATTTATTGATTGAATAGCAACAGCTTGATATGCCATACTTCAATTTCGAAAATTTAAAGTCATTTCAACAGAAATAATTACCTTCTTATATAAAGTAGGCAATATTTCTTGACGTGTGTTCCCGTGTTTTTATTAGCACCAAATTCAAATACATACCACTCACTATACATTTCAATAGTCGGCAAATAAGTATTTCGTATTTGTGATCGTGAATTATGAATAAAATAATACGTACCGTTTACCAAAAATTGCCGTAGCGCACCTTGTTAGAGCACGACGCACGTACTTCCTCCTGCTGTGGCGCGGGGCGACTGGTCGGTAGAATTTGTAGGCAGATCGTCCGGCCACCGACGGAGTATCACAATACGGTGTCCTTCAATGTGTGCGTGACAGAGGTAACTTGTGTGCACACGCAGGAGTGTTTGATGTGGCACAAGCGGTCTGTATTACTGCCTAAAACGGCACAGAGTCCTATCTTTCCTATAAATGTAATGGGAAATCGTCGGCTGTGGACGTAATTCCACTTTTGACGTTTTTTAAATCACCGGCTACAGCCGTTGTGCCACATTATGAGGTTCATAAATTACGTCTCTCGACGTACTGTCCGTGAATGTGTTAAAGACCCTCTTTCAGCAGATGTTAAACAACCAATTTGTCGTTTTCCTTTTTGACTTAAAACTTGGAGCATTTGGGATGGAACAACACTGATGCCAGTCTCATCTACGTTGTAAATTTTTTCTGGAGGGAATTTATAGTTATCCATCAATTTTTCATAGAGATCAAAAAAATGATTCACACTTTCTCTATTAAAACCCTTAGCTCTAGCAAAAGAAGTTCCTGTTGGACGACGAAAAGAAAGTTCTGGATATCTTTCTAAAAATGATTTAAGCCAATCTTTACCGGCACTTTCATTTTTTGCTGAAAAGTTATGAGTTATATTATTTTTTTATTGCCAGCTGATAGGCTAACCCCATAACATCCTTTCGGGCTAAGCCGAACAACTTTGCTTCCATTATCAAAACGTATTGTACTAACTCTTTTTCTAATTCTTGTGGCAATGTTGGTTTTCTTCCAAGTTTCGCGCAAGTCGCTTCTTCAGCAGATACATCCATTTTAGCTGCTAAGCGTCTTAAGGTTGTTCGGGGCACTTTGTACAGTTTGGACGCTTTTAATGAGCCCATTTTCTTATTCCGCATGTCTTCGATAGCCATTTTCATTGACTCCTTGCTCCAAGTTTGCCGTTTTCTTTGTGAAATTGGTTTTCGTGGAGCCATTGCCTTAAAAGAAAACATTTTATTAATAACTAGCTCGCAACTTCGTCCGCGTGATCCGACATCTACGAGGGGAGGTCCAAAAGTTCGTGGAATGGAAGGGTTTGAAATAAAATGAAACAACAAAACTATTTTTCCTTTTCAATATAATCACCCTGAAGTTGAATACATTTATTAGATCTATGAATTAATTTTTCTAAACCGTCGTAAAAATATTTTTTATCTTTTGCCGCAAAATGAGCCAAAATTGCCTCCTTTACTTCATTGTCGTCGGAAAATTTCCTTCCCCTTAGGTCTTTTTTTAAATTAAGGAACAAATAAAAATCACTTGGGGCCAGATCTGGACTGTAGGGTGGGTGGACTAGCGATTCGAAGCCATGTGTGTGCAGAGCAGCCATTGCAACTCTGCTCTTGTGAACCGGTGCGTTGTCTTGCAAAAGCAAAACACCTTTGGTCAGTTTTCCTCGACGTTTTTTCTTTAATTTTTCTAGAATCGTTGCGTAGTATTCTCCTGTTATGGTCCTTCCCTTTTCTTTATAATCAATTATTAGAATCCCTTCACAATCCCAAAAAACAGTAGCCATCAACTTTCCAGCCGACTCCGACACTTTGAACTTCTTTGGCGGTGGTGTCCCCTTTTTGTGCCATTGCATGGACTCTGGTTTGGACTCAGGCTCAAAGTGATGAACCCATGTTTCATCTCCGGTAACAATTCGCTCCAAAATCTGTGCAGGCTCGTCACCACACAACTCCAAAAATTGTTTTGAAGCATCGACGCGTTGCTGCTTCTGAATCGGTGTGAGCATTCTCGGTACCCATCTTGCACTGACTTTTGTCATACCCAGATGGTCATGTAGGATTCGCAAAATGGTGGTATCTGATACTCCAACTAATGCAGATATCTGTTTTTTTTCTTTAAACGGGTATCTTCCAGTACAATTTTCTCCACTTTTTCGATGATGTTTGATGTGGTGGCCTCAACTGGCCTTCCTGAGCGAGGGTCGTCTTCAATCGACTCCCGACCATGTTTAAAAAGACCATGCCACTTGTAAATCATTGATTTACTAGGGCACTGGTCCCCATAAACGGTTCCCATTTCATTCAAAATGGTTTGAGCGGTCTTTCCTTGCTTGGTAAGGAATTTTATTACAGCACGGTGTTCAATTTTCTCCATAGTTTTAATGTTCTTCCGGATTGACTTGTTTATCAGGCGAGTATTCGATCGACGCAATTAGGCTGAAACTCAGCTTATATACTAATGATGAGTCCACAATTAGTATGACACTAACCAAGCATCCCTATCCCCACTCCATCCCCTCCATTCCACGAACTTTTGGACCTCCCCTCGTATATAGCATAAGAATAGCAATAGAAAGAATTTTTAAATCGGTTTAGCCGTTCAAAAGATTATCCGTAACAGACAGACTGACAGAGAGAAAAATTTAATTGATTTTTAGGCATAGGTAGATATAGTACAAATAACAGTGTGAGCATGAAAAAGGCATTTTAGTTTGACATTACAAACAGACACTCCAATTTTATTTATTGGTAGATATTATATTACAAACAGACACTCCAATTTTATTTATTGGTATGAGTATGATTTTACTTGTTACAGTCGGCCAATATGGCCTAGTATAGGCCGACCGTTTAACTCGTATATCGCCTGCGAGGTGAGGGGGGAGCGGGGGCGGGTAACGCTACACGCGGAGTCAATAATCCAAAGACCTATCTCGAGATAGACATTGTTGACATTTGACAGACAAGTTTAAAATATGGTTGTAGTATTGTAGTTTTTAGGTAAAAAATTAAAAAAATAACTTTTAAATGATAAAATTACTTTATTAATAGCTTTTACGTACGAAACACAGAAAGACAGATAGAAAACTTTACGGTGAGTAAGTAAATAGTTTCATCATTATATTAAGTCAAAGTCAAAGTCAAAGTCAAATATCTTTATTTCGTAAAATCAGGTTAATGATTATTTGAAAACGTCAAATTATAAGTTTGGATATTTAATTGAATACCGTTTATAAGCTATTCGTCACTAATATCCATATCGCTTGAATTGTCTTCACTGTCTGAACAGCTTGAGGAGTCAGAATCTTGCAAATTAATAATAATCCGGTCCATCTCTTCATCAACGATGCGATCGTGCTGACAGTATTCATTTTCAATAGTTTGAACGTGTTTGTCGCAGTTGACCCATTTTTCTACAGAGAATTCGGCGAATAACTGTTCCAGAGTATTTTTCTTTTTGTCTAAATTAGAATCAATTTCAAGTTTTGCAAGTTGTCCTTTAATATCCCCCCAAACCAATTCAATGGGGTTCAAGTCTGGGTGATAAGGAGGCAGTCTCAAGACTTCATGACCTGCCGCCTTTAAAATTTCATCTATTTTGTACACATTTTCTGATCCGTGCTGCTTGATTAAGTTCAACAAATCACATTTTCTTAAAGACATATCAAAATCAACGTTGTGTCTTTGAAGCCAGGCCTGCATGATGGCTTTTGTGGATGTAATCGTAGGCTTATTGTCCTCCTGCACCGAATGGTATGAGGCATTATCCATTACGATAACGGAGTTTGTCGGTAAATTTGGCAGTAACTTTTCTCTTGTCCATTTGCTGAAGTTTACAAAATTCATATCGCTATGATAATCTCCGGTTTTGCTTTTAGATTTAAAAATTAACAGAGCTCCATCAACAAATCCGCATTGTCCTCCAGCATGTACAATAATTAAACGCGGTCCTTTGCCAATATGCGATAGTACCCCTCGTTCTTCATTGGATTGCCAACACGCCGCTACATTTAAAGACGAATTGACATATGAATCCTATAGAAGCAAATATAGCAATATCCATGTTAGGTGATTTTGGGAAATATAAATAAAACTAATTTTGATATCATACCTATGTTTTTTGAACTAAATTTTATTCTATTGCAACGGGGATGTTAAAATACACATGTGCAAGCGATTATGTAATAAAATAACTAAACGATGACGTTAAAATATTGAAAAACATGCTGGATATTGCTATTATTGTTCTTGACAGTAGGATATTGCTGTATTTGAATCTCCTACTTTTGGATTTTGCTGGCATTGCACCGATGGACGCCATATTTAATACTGTGTATACTAGGACGTGTGAATTGTGATACTTTAATGAGGTATGTCTAGAATTATGAAATTTTATTGGCTGGGTTTAAAAAAACGCACACCAATAAATTGACAAAAAAAAATTCTTTATTTATGAACTTTTCAATAAAACAGACGCAATCAATGTTTTTTTAAGTACCTACATACAACAATAGTATGTACCTACATTTACAAAATAAAGATAATAATTATAGTTATGTGGCTAATAGAAAATTAAATTATCATGCTCGCAATTTCTTCTTGAGGTTCACAAATAACTTCTTCTATAGTTTCAGTATTATGAGTATTCATCATCTGCATTTCATCACTTGGACCAGAAATCAAAGGAACGAAAAAGTTTAGGCGCTCAATAGTTTGCCAGTTTTCACCATAATGATTGGTTAAAAGTTTACGAACATCTGATGCTTTGGAGTCATTAATTTTATTGGTAGGGAAAATTTCAATGGGATGTAAATTAATAGACAGTTTCCCTGGAAGGTTGACGTTCTTAAAAACACCGTCATCGTGTTTATAATGTATGTTTCCTTTAATAAGAACGTTTCCTTCTTTTTTAGAACGTTTTAGAACATATCGTTTGGCATTTTTAAATTGGAAGTGCCATCTTCCGACAGGCTTCATGACTCTTGCTGCGTCATCCTTCCAATTAAATACCTTGCAGTCTTCTCCTAAAATTATTATTTTTCCAAACTCTTTTATAATATCATAATATTCACCGGGATTTGCTATTATCTCCCGTTTACGTATTTCTTTTTCTATTCGCGCAAAAACTCTATCTGGGGGTATGAAAGAGTGTCCAACTATGGGAAAAACCAGCTCCATAGTCTTTACATGGCGAGGAGCCTCAGCTAGCCACTTGGTACACATTGCCAGAACTGTGGTATTTTTGTTCTGGCCGGCACAGCCATCTGCTATCAAACGTACAGTCTTTATCCCATCCAGTTCTGTATTCTGGAGTCTATGATAAACAGCTGAAGCAATTTCGTTTGAAGCTTTAGGAAATGAGTTTTCTGTCCAGCAATAGGCAAACACGTTTGATGGTTCTAATTTACTTTTCGATGATCCCTGAACTATGGTGAAATTAAACAAATTGACTTGACGAGAGTAATATGCTGATTGATCGGGGGTCTTCGGTAAACACAAATTTTTTTGGCAGTCAAAAGATAATGTAATTAAATCAGATTTTTCTTCTTTAACATAACCAAAAAAAGCCTTTGCTTTCAATTTGTGTATTCTCTGGTTTAATAATAATTCATTGCGGACATTATTGTCCGTTTCTGTTTTTATGTTTTCACCAAACCGCAAGCAAGTCGAGCATACATCGGTTCGAGGTGAACCAAATCCCAAATTGTAATTCTGGTTAAATAAATTACGGAAGTAAGACGTTTTTACCTTCAAATTGTCAATCTGTGAATTATTGTACATCAACCATAGTTTATTGATGCTAAGTTCTGCAGGTAGGTAATATCTTTTTGTTTTTCCGCGGCAATAATGTGGTTCTTCACAATTTAATTTATTTATAAAATCCATTGCCGCCTTTTTTTTGTGTGTGTTCTTATGAGAAACGTGATCGCCACCTCTTTTCTCTTTGAGCAATGCACCCGTTTTAAAATATTCAGTCATCACTGATTGAACCCTATATTTGGTAATTTGGAGAACAATCAAAAAAAATTTCTGGCAAACTTTTAGACGTTTCTTAGTATTAGGGCTATACATAAAATAAGAAATTTGTGAACTCTTTGGCTTATGGTTACCAGTTGTTGGACGACGACGTTGAGTCTGTTTAATTGTGCAATGTTTTAGTATGAATGCATCTTGTTTGCTTTTATTTTTAGATTGATAAAATCTATCATGAAATGATTTAATATCATTCATTGTGATAGACAAGCACTGAAATGATTGTTTATGCTTGCATAAAGGTCTCATCGGCAACGTTTTTGGTGAATACCTAAAACAACAAAAAAAAACTATTAAAATACACTATTGACAGACAGATAAACGTTTTTTTTATATTTATTGACGGTCATCACGGACACGGATAAATGCACGGATTGAAAAGTAGCCTATATTCTTTCCCAAGCTTTAAACCATCTCCACTCTCTCTCAATTTCGTCACGAACAACCGCGCGGTTTGACCATGAAATAGACAAACATACGAACAGATTTTCATTTTTATAATATTAGGTAGTATGGATAGAAAGAACCATTTATAATCAATAACCATCATGTAATTTTTTTCTCTAGTATTTTGTCCCTAGTGCCCTCCGCAGGTTAATAACTCGACGCAAAATCATTACAATTGGTTCAGTTCAGCAATTTAGGCATAAAAAACAACATACACAAATAGTTTAAGATAATTATGAAGATTCAAAAATAAAATTGAAATAAAAATAATCGGTTACCAAAAAAGTATCAAGGCTTAAGGAATACTGTATAAAATTAGAGTACTAACCTCTGAACTTTGGTGAGATTGCGTTTCCAATTTTCGGGGTTTCGTTGACGTTTTCTTGCAGAGTTATTATTTACAGGGACCGGAGAACAATCCATCTTTACGATGTAATAACTAGATCACTTCAAAACTCGTTAAAATATAGGAATAATTATCGAAATTAGAGCACGTCTTTACGCCGTTCAACCGTTTTCGCCATACTGAATAACGCTCCGTGATTGGCTAGTTGGGACTTTGCTGCGATTGGTTTTGACAGGCTTGGATATTGCTCTTTTTGCACCGAACATTCAAAGTTCAACTACTTTTTATACGGGATATTGCTGTTTTAGGAGCACTATTACTTTAAAAAAACGTTTGAAATTTTACACAGATGGTGGCGCTATCATCAGTGTCATTTGAGAAAAAAGTGGATATTGCTGTATTTGCTTCTATACGATTCATATGTTTCATCAAGGTAAACTATGTTTCTTTGATCTATTCTGTGCTTTTTTATCGCATTAAGATAACGCCACCGCCATGATACGATGTTTTCTTGTTCAATCAATAACTTTCTTTTTGACTGACATTTCTTAAATCGAAAGCCAAGTTTATGAATCAATGTCCTTAAATATTCTCGACCACAATTTAAAATTCCTTCTTCTCTGAGTTACGCATTTAAAGTTTTTAATGTAGGAACTTGCTTATAAACCGTATAGAATTGAGTTATTTTTCTTCTAATTACGCCTTCTGTGAAATTATCAACTTCAATTTTTTTCTTTCGGACTTGTTTACTTTTTGTTGGCGATTTAAAAGTTACATGACTCTGGTCATCTTTCAGTTCATTTCCTTCTTTTATTATTTTACTTATGGTAGACACCGAGAGTCCTGTAGCTTCAGCAACAAGTTTGTTTATATTTATGTCTTGAAGATACTCCGTAGAACTATGATCTTGTTTCCTGGCTTTAAAAAATGAATGTACATTGTATGCTATTTGTTTAGCTTGCTTGTTAATTTTTTTCGCAAAACAAGAAGAACGATTCATCTTCAGATTAAATCTTAGGAAGTCTCGTACCTTGTGAGTTAGCGTTAAAGCGTCCGTAACAAAATAACCAACTACGCGCTGCGAGCACCGACAACGCTGTTCAACAACCCAACGTTGTGACAACGAGTTCTCTGTCCCGCGCACCCCGCTCACCCACCCGTTAACATCACCCCGCGCTCCCTTCTCACCGCGCAGGCGATATACGAGTTAAGCGGTCGGCCTATAGTTCATAATGGCCGCCTACCTAGTGAGCCATATTGGCCGTATGCACGTTTTTAATAAAAACAAATCTAACCTTAAAAGTAATGAATACTTTGCTTCTAAAATATAACCACACTATAAACTAATAGTTAACCAACAACAATTTGAATTATTTATACAAAAACTAAGATTATTTCATCAAAACAAAATGAGTAAAACTTACCAAAAAATAACATCAAATTCGATAAATTTCGGTCGTCGCCCGCTCTGGACACATGCGCACTCGCAGCGAGGCGCGGATCGACTAAGGGGGTGAAGGGAAGGGCCGCGACGATATGGTAGATGCGCCTGTCGCTAGTGATGGCATGTATCGGAGAATTTAATATAGGCCATATTGGCCGACCAGGCCATAATACCCGAAATTTACTCTATTACAAAAAGAACGGTTTCTAAATACTATGTGTTACTAATTTAAATAATATAAACAAAATATAAGTTATACGTGGTGAAATTACAGTATTTAATATCTATTTAATTATTAGTGTAGGACTAATGTCCTACACTTGTTAGCCTTCCAACAGGCGTCGTTTCCTGATCTCTCGTATATACATTGTTTCAGCTTTGATTTTTTGTTGTTTAAAGGATTCTATGATTCTGAATCTATATTACATACTCAAAAGCAATGACTTCTTATTTTTATCGAAAAGTACCCTCTTTTTACTAAAATGTTGTCCCATGCTCTTTTCAGAAATCGGCATTTAAAAGTTGTAATTATTTAAAATTTACCTAAATGTTGGGTCAAATTAACGAATAATTATGGAATTATTGCACATCAAGGGTCCGGAGATACCTAATGTAATTTAACGATTTGTCACTTTTGACTCATAATGATCACTTCCCAAAACGTCTAGTTCACAAAAGGACAATTCCTAAAAAGTTCACTTCCCAAAAGAACAATGAACAATAAACTTCCCAACTTTCAACAATATAATTAAGAAATGCAAATAATGTTTATTAAAAAAATGGTTTTCCTAAGTTTTTGATTTCGACTCAAATTATTGTTTTCAAAAAATGTATTGCAGTAATTTTACTTTTATTTAAGATTTTTAATAGCGGTTGAAAATTTCTTATTTTTTTTTGGTTCCTCAAAAGGCTTTCTTGTATTTTCTTATCTTAGTTTGTAGAATTTATTTTCTGAGTTTATAGAATAACATAAATAGTTTGAGGTTTTGTGAAATACGGGCTCGGAGGCGTCGATGCCACCCTTCAACTTGATTAGTGGTTCTGTGATCATCTTTGGAAACACTTCATTTTTCTCACTGCACACAAAATCGTCTCGTATTTTTTTAACTTTCCCGGATTTTGTTTACAACTCGTGCTTCAATCGTTTGGGTCTTGTTACCCTGACTACTGACTCATTCTGTTGAGAATCTGACGAACTTGTTACATAGTCAACTAAAGACTTCCGAAACTCTACGATAGACATTTTTGTGTTCCTAGTTTCGGTAAACATAACCCATCCATTAACTATGGCAGTATTCAACAAAATCTCTACCAGTCTCCAGTACCATTTTACACTTTTGCGCAAGGGAGACGAATACGACGACATTTGGTCGCTCATATCGACAGATCCTTTTGACTTATTATAATCTAAATTATTTTCGGCGTAGTAACCTGTTTGCCCTTTTTGGCGACTGTTGACATTCTATCGGAGTGTTTAGTAGATAGCATCATCACATCCCACTTATCTTTCCATTTTAAAATTGTTATACCTTCGTTGTTTTCCATCGCCATGAAGTCTCCTTTTTGAAGTTTAACTTCTACTTCATTCTTAGGTAAACTTTTTGATTTTTTCTAGTGCGTTTGATGTTCCAGTAAATTGTAAGCCAACTCTAAGCTTGTGTACCAATTATCAATTGCCAAAGTGTGCCCTTTGTTTAATATTGGCTACAAAGAGACATTACCACTTTCGTAGGCGTGGTGTTTACTGTGTCGATATTTTTACCGCTATAAAATAAAAATTTGCAGGTGTACCCCGGGATACACAGTTTAAATAGCTTCAAACCATATTGTTTTCTTTTATTGTATTGTGTAAAAACAATAAGTTCTCTGAATGGAACCCGACTTTCGACTGACCACACAAATGTCTTCTTTTGGTGAATAATATTTTTGAAATGTAATATTCATCATATCTATAATCGGCCTTATCTTAGAGTCGATCAGATTTATTTTCTGTTTCATTATTACTAAAATGTAAAAATATTTTGAATATATTTCGGCTCATGACGGTAGATGGGAATGTCTGCCCTAAGATTTTATCTTTGCTCAAGTAATAACTTAGCTTTGGGAGTCTTATAAGACCCATATATAAAATAAGTCCAAAGTAACGTTTAATTTCCTTTCGGCGCACAATGGGGATTTCTCAAATAGTGGATATCTCAAAATGGAGATTTCTCGAAATGGGGATTTCTCGAAATGAGGATTTCTCAAAATGGAGAGTTAGCAAAATGGGTACATGTACACTTAGCTACAAAAAATAAAATTCCTTTATTTTGAACATAACATATCTAATTGAAAACACAAACTGAAAGAAATCAATTCATCAAAAAAAAAATAAGCTTCCTGTAGGTTTCCTATAAATAAGTTTTACAGCAGTAATTACATGTAAACTAATTGTTTCGTTTTACAGCAGTAATTTCATGTAAACTAATTGTTTCACAAATTCACCGAAAGATAAGGTTCCCTTTTTCAATTCTTTTTGAAGCCTTTTGTATTTTTGGTCGAACCTAATTTCCCTAAACCTCCTTTTTTGGAATGCAAAAGGGTGTTTTTAAGTTTTTTGTCTTGATGTTTCGCTTCCGTTTTTAATTAGGTAGGTTTCGATGGTAGCAATGAATTCAGGCGTCTGTGCCAAACTTCCAATGTATTATTTGTACGAATTAATTCATTGGCGCAGGACAAAATTGACGCTGGCATTTTCGGGTACCATTGTGCTCCAAAATAATCAATAAACTTAGACATATTTGTTGTATTTGGGGCAACGTCTAATAGTTTTAACCACCACTCTTGATAGTACTCTTCTGGAATTAAAGGCAAGTTAGAAGCCATTCTTACTATGTTCCTCTCTTTTGCAGACGCCAAGACCTCAAGTTGCTTTGCCTTTTTCCATATAGCCTTACTAAAGTGGTAGTAAGAAAGAGTGACTTTGCATTCTGGAAATACTTTTTGAATAGCATTTACTTGTGCCAACCCACAGTCGCATTTGTAATAAACTATAGATGCTCCGATCTTTTCCTTGAATAATGTGAACAAGCGGACATAAGTTGCATCGACATCGAGTTGTAATGACATGTACCATCATCGTCTCGTTTTCATACGTATCCTGTATAGTTAACATATCAGCAATATCTACACTACCCATGTATGTATTATATACTCGTATTTTGATTACATTTGGACAGGATGCTCTTTTTTTCTGTCTTCTCATATCTTCTATTATTCCGACCGGATCTTAGGCGCAGAAATAACTCGCAATATGGATACATTGAGAATCTACCCACTTTGTAACTGCCAATCTCTTAGCATTATCGCATGCAACTTCGAAGTGACCACGGTCCTTCTTCTTCATATCTTTGTCACTACTTATGCGACAATTGCGCAGTCTGTCCTTTCGGATTGTGCCCAAAGATAATATGCCCATCTCGTTACTTAAATAATAAAGTAACTCCAAAGAAGTAAACCAGTTGTCAAAGTATACCGAGGAAAGAATCGGTTTAGATATTGTATTGCACAGTCTAACAACCGTTTTATCCCCAACGCCGAGATAATTTTGTTCCCATTCTGTAAATTGAACTTGTTGAAAAGTGTTTGCCCCATCATAGGCAAAAAAGTCGTAAACCATCCCCGAAGTGCCTGCTCGAACTAAAAACATAAAGCCCTATTTGTGGGTTTTTTTGGAATTATATTGCTTGCGATTTCCAGCTTTTTGCCTTTGTATGGTACTCGTATTATCCCCTTCGTATCGAAAGGACCTAAAAGCAAATTGTCTCACTAGCACAATGGCCCGAAAGCAAAACGACCAGTTAGCAAAATGACCTAAAAGCAAATCGTCCTATTATCAGATCGCCCTTTTAGCAAAATGTCCCGAATGCCAAATGCCATGAAATCAAAATGACCTAACAGCAAATCGGCATATAAGCAGAACGTCCCATGGTGTACAGACAGTAAATACCTACTATAATTAAAAATTACATGTAAACCAAATTTTGAACTTGGACCGATTTGACCCTCGTATCCGTGTTTCGTGATTGCTCGGATCCTCAGATATCTATTTGAAAACGATCGCCCCAAGAACCACAAAGTTCAAAATGGCGTGTATATCTAATTTTCGTTACTTTTGCCATAAACATAATAGTCTTGGCTGAAATATATTTATAAAAAAAAATTAAAGCCAAGGTAACAAAAAAATGAACAATAAAAATGCAATATTAAAATAGTAAAATATATTTTTTTTATTAACAGAAACTGAAATCCTTTCTTTCTTTAATCTAACATAACAACTTGTTGAAACAACTGAGTGTCATATGTCATTTTAATAATCGTCAAATAAAATTCTTTTGATTTGCGTTATCTTTCTCAAGAACTCATAAGACGTCATTTCATCTTGTCGTAGTTGTTGCATTTCTTTTTTATATTTATTTTCAAATAACATTATATTTTTACGACGTTTCTCTACTTTAAAATAAACTTGTGTAATTTTATAATCGTGCCACATTGCTTCTTTACGAAGGGCATGGATATAAGCAGGTAGCGTGGGTTTGGGTCTGATTTTTTTATTAAAGCGACCATTCCAACCTTCTAGCGCATTATTGGTCCTGTGTCGCTCACCTGCACAGCTAATCATTTCAGGGTCCATTTTCATCCATTGCTTTTCGAAATATTTAATAAATTTTAGACTTTCTTCCGAATGTTCCACATTTTCTTTTAATTGGTTCCAGGTTTCATTAATGTATTCTGCTGGCACAAGAGGTAAATTTGCAGAAAAACTTACCAATCTTCTGCCTTCAACAGTACCAGTTACCTTTATTTTTTTGGCATTACGCCAGACAGATTTATTGAAGTGGTAATAACATCCCGATACTTTTGAGAATGGGAAGACTGATTTGAATGCATTTATTTGGGCCATTTCGTAATCACACTTAAAGTTTTTAATTTCAATGCCAAATCGGGTTAATACCAAATTAAATAATCTTTTGTATGAGTCTTCTGTTTTATTGGGAAGAAGTGCGTATATCATTGGCACGATACTTGTTGTTTCTTCATCGCTGTTTATATCCGCGTGAATTGAGTACAGTTGGTAAAACGGCCGAGGGACATGAAAGGTGCCGTCGCCAAAAAATATTGAAGATGATGACAAATTTTTCAAACTTTTCATGCTTAATGTTGTTGCAAATAATAAAATTTTATTGTTGTCTGTCCCATCGCTGCATTTCAGAAAATTGTGGGCTAAGATTTGGGGTACTTCCACTTCGTTAAGGTTATTAAACTCAGTTTTCTGCATTTGTAGAAATTTTCTACGAGCACGGTATAATGTGTCTTTTTTTGAAACATACCCTGGTATTCTTCCTATATCTGTTTCTTTCGAAAACTCCTTTTCGTAAATTTGTTGCACTGGGGTATATTTTTCGCACACCATCTTTTTACACACATCCATAACCATATCAATTCGGTTTTTAGTAAAATTTGCTCTACATGTGTGCGGCGTCTTCCCTGATAAAACTTCTGAGCGGTCCTTATTTAAGCTAACACTGGCACTACAATAGTCTCGGTTTGCACACCTCCAATTTGTGCCGCTTTTACTAGCATATTTATAATTGTACCGGTGGCCGGCATAAAGTAGTACATCCTTACCTTTTTGTGACTTAATAAAGGTAATTTTACTGTCGTCTTTTGCTGACAAGCTACTTGATCCCAACCCGTTATCCATATTATTTTTAATTCTTAATAAAATATTTTACACCAATTTTATACGTCAAATGAAATTATGAAATTAAAGTGACAATAACGATATTTATATTTTTCCTAAGTGGCCAGTAACAGATAATATATCTATAAGAGGTTTGCCCATGTCAAGTGTTGCGCAAAATATATCACTTTAAAGAAACGAATGAAGTATATCTTTTCCATAGGTGAAGTAGTCCACTCATTTAGTTCAGTACTTCATTTCCTTCAGTAAATCAGAACTAGACCAGGACTAAAGTTGATTGAAGTAGTAGAGTTATTGAACTATGACGTACAACGAAGGAATTGCTATTCCTTCAGTTAATCAGAACTAATTTATGAATGAAGTAATTTGATAAAGAATTTTTTCGGCTATTGAACTATTGACGACGTGTCGTACGAATTACAATCGACTTCATTTATATATTTCGATTTTCCTTCATACTTCTTACAGGCTTAGGACTGTCAACCAAGAAATAAAGAAAATACCTATAGCAACAATTTCGAACTTTCGAGTTTGCATATGATTAAGTAATTAGTTATTTTTTCCTGGCTGGCGTATTTAAAAATCGAGATATATACAATGATTTGAAA
Source organism: Herminia tarsipennalis (assembly GCA_945859575.2). Classification (NCBI taxonomy): domain Eukaryota; kingdom Metazoa; phylum Arthropoda; class Insecta; order Lepidoptera; family Erebidae; genus Herminia; species Herminia tarsipennalis. The sequence continues at coordinate 18,067,634 of OX243854.2, read as the reverse complement.
ATATTTACATTACACACAATAAACCTACTTATATTTTTATATAGATACATATTATGTATATATTTGTACATATTAGGGACACATATGTGATTTTTTTTTGTTTTTTTTTTTTTGTTACATATCTATTATATATTTATACATATTAGGTTTATGCGTATAGTAGGTACATATAAATTATAAAATGTTAATTGCAATTGCTACTTATGAATAGTAATTGCGAAAGTTTCTTAGTCGTCAGTCGTGTACTTCTTTCATTTAATGTTTGCCCGGCTTTAGAAAATATTCTTTCGCACGGAACAGAAGTAGCTACAAGATGCAGTCTTTTAAGGACGTATTTAAATAAAATAGGGTAAATCAACCGGCGCTCGTGCCACCAGTGCAGTGGGTCATTGCAGCGTGGCAAAAGTGGTTCTTGCAGATATTTATCCAGCTCTGCAATGCCAGCAGCCAGTGGATTTGATGGTGTTAGGTTAACCACTTCTTTGTCAAATGTTCCCCATACGTACGACGGGTTTGTGATTGGTGCAACTGATGTGGATGGTTGTGATGCTGACGTTGAAGGCATCGAGGTTGTTGAAACTTGCTGTTGCACTCTTCCTACTTTTCTCTTCAGTGCGACAACAGCTAAATTAAAATTGGCAATATTACTGAAGCCTTTATTTTTAAAGCGAGGGTCCAATATAGTCGCCTCGGCATTCAAAACGTGTCTTTCAATTTTACCAAAACGGTCTTCTAGCTGTTTTTCTAATATATTTAACAGCAATTGTACTTGCGTAGGCAGCGTATTATTTGTTCGGTGGGCTGTGACATTATTCTTCATAATGCTACACAGAGGGATTATTTTAAATAAAGATACATTTTTTTCAGCACTAATTTCTTTTGTGATTTCATAAAAAATTCTTAAGATCGATCCTATACCTTCTATAATGGTCCAATCATCAATATTTAGAGCCAATTCTGGTCGCATTATGGCAATGGTTGCGATTATAGCATCCTTGGCGGATAGTATCCGGTTCAGCATGTCATATGTGGAGTTCCAGCGCGTGGGAACATCCTGTTTTATTTTTAAAACCGTAAGATTTAACTGATTCTGCATTTCTCGCAGCTTAATCTGTGCGTGTGAGCTTCTTTTGAAAAACTCGACGATGGTTTTAACTTTTTTCAAAGTTTCTGATACAGGCGTCAGACAGGCTTGCACACACAAATTTATGGAATGAGCGAAACATGGTATATGCCATCTACCGGTGTCTTTTATTGCAGCAGTAATATTGGCAGCATTATCACTCACAATAGCTGTCGTGTACTCACTTAGATTCCACTCTGTCATTTTATCACGTAGAAATGCTGTCAAATTTTCGCTGGTGTGTCTTGCATTATATTCCACACAACCCAGTAAATTAGACGTCAGTTTAATAGAATTTGGTGTGACACTAATGTAGTGGACAGTGAGGGCTAAAAAACTCTCATTGTTAATGGACGTCCAACCATCTGTTGTCAAGCAGAAGGCTTGTTGTTCTTGAAGCTCACTTTTAACCATTTCTACGCATTTGTTAAATATCCTAGGCAAAATAGTTTCAGAGAGAGTTTTTCGGGTAGGTAGTGTGTACTGAGCATTAAGCATGGATATCAATTTTTTAAATTCTTCATCCTCGACCATACGTAATGGATAGTGTCCTTTGGCAATCATTTTTATCGGTTGCTCATCAATAGTCTGAGCGCGCCGGGGTGGTATGGGCTTAGTACATTGAGCGTACATTTTTATTGATGGTTGGGTAGTGGATGTAATTATACTAGGTTGAATTTGAACTCCTACTTCTTGACTTTCAAGCGCATTCAAGAGTGGCTCTGGTTCCGCAGATGCAACAGCTTGCTGTCTTTCTTCTATCAATTTTACCGTAGGGTGCTTTGACCTTAAATGTCTATTAAGGTTCCCTACATTGCCGCCAGACAGAGATAGCTCACTGATACAGTAGGAACATTTTGCCTTATTAGGTCCACTTTCTACAAAATGATTCCACACTGCACTCCTCTTTCTATTTGCGCGCTCCATTTTACTTAATTATCACGTGGATTAAAGTGTAAAATAGAAATGGTATTTAATATTCATAAGTAACACTGAATCCGTTGTCCTTATTCTAGTCTAGTCTCCTATTTCTGAATTAAAAACAACACTTTTAATTATTAAGATTATATTTACACTAAACAAAGTAGTTCCTCTTAAGTAATTTAATTCAGGTCCTTTTTCCTTAAATCCACTCACAATAAAAACAGTACTTTTCTATTTATACACTATTATTAAATTTGTTTTATACTTTTGCAATAAAACCAATACGGAAATGTTAATTTCAATAATTATTTACAATTTACGTCATTAAATATGTAACATGTAATACTTGACACGAGCATGCAGTTTTGACCTTGGCCTCAAACTGTCGTCAAAACTCAAACATTCAAAATAAAATTGTGCGAGAAATGCAGTGCAATAGGTAAATAAACATTTTAAAAAACGAACCACTTTAAAATGAAAACAATTCATTTTGTCAAACCATAATTTACTTTATCTACATGACAAAAAAACTTGGTTTTGAATGCAAAGAATTTGAATTGAAGCGCCTAACCAATAACCAACCATATCTAGATAATTTATTCATACGAATATAAACTCTAATTTTTACTACGTTAGCGTTTAATATTCAATGTGTGCACCAGTCAATGTGTTGAAATCATAGTATTCTTACTCCTTACCTTACGCGTTACGCACACATCGCCAATGTACTTAACTTCGTCATCGACTCGTTGGCACTCGGCTCAACTCGGCTGAACGAAACGAACGATAGGTACTGAACTAAATGAAGTATAGACACGTTTGAAGGAGTAGTGAATGAGAGATATGATTAAATTCTGAACTGAAGTACTTCATTTACTTCATTCATTCAGGATATACACAACGCTACATGTCATGAGTATTAAATATCTAAATGTAATTTTTAATTATAGTAGGTATTTACTGTCTGTACACCATGGGACGTTCTGCTTATATGCCGATTTGCTGTTAGGTCATTTTGATTTCATGGCATTTGGCATTCGGGACATTTTGCTAAAAGGGCGATCTGATAATAGGACGATTTGCTTTTAGGTCATTTTGCTAACTGGTCGTTTTGCTTTCGGGCCATTGTGCTAGTGAGACAATTTGCTTTTAGGTCCTTTCGATACGAAGGGGTATTATCATTTCACCAACAGCAAATGATCTTTCTTCTTCCACTTTGAGGCATTGCTGCCGGACATGTTACATCACGGCAGACACTTTGTGATAGCTGTCATTCTTGTCTATCTTTGTGTTGTTTGCCAAACTACTTGGCAATATATGATTAGGTATAAATGAGACAAAAGATGTAGTATAGTCTGGTTATAATTATCTAAAGGTGCATCTTATATACTAACGACTTCGTGTTGATAACAGATAGTGGAAACATTTAATAGATACTGAACGTGCGATAAGGAACATAAGATTGTGATGTAGATTGTAGATACAGCACAAAGATATTGTACTGTAACAGTACACCCCCCTTTAAAAAAAAAAAATATGGTAATAGTGTTTACAATATAAATTTGACCTAGACCTTACTAGTTATTTGCTGATGTATATAAATAATAATGCTATTGTACGCGGTGGAATTTGATGACGCCTGTTGTGGTGTGATTTGCTGACGTCTGTAATTTTGACTTAGCTGTTGCACGAGTGTTTATTATTTTTTTCCGTTAAACTCTTCATTCTTCTGTCCAGTGTTTTCATTATGCCGTAAATTAGGATCACGCCGATTGTTAAAATAATCTGTCCCATTGCAACATTTCTTGTCCACCGTAAGTCCTCCTGGATCAGGTTACGGAGTTGGTCCGCTTCGTTTTGATTGAGGCAATTGTCCGTATTGTATGTTATCTGGTCCTTAGAACTTTGATTTCCCATTTTAGATGTCTTGTTGTTACGAGTAGTTGTGAATTAATGGTATATGTTAAGATCTATGTTAATATATATACGAATAGCTTGCTTATATCAGCGATTTTTTATAGACGTACTACTGGCTTTACTTTACGTCCCGATCGTGTAGTGTACGTGTGTGAATGCCTGTCGCAATCCTTTGAATCTGGCACGTAGTTTGATTCGTCATTGATCATGAAAGCTGGTTTCAATCTATCAATTGATATCACTGTCTCTTTATCCCTAATTCTAATGCAAAATGTTTTATCTGTTTTACTAATTACTGGGTAGGGTCCTTCATACGGCGGTGTCAGGGCTTTCTTAATTCTATCACACCGAACAAATACGTGTGAGCATTCTTTGAGTTCGGGATGCACAAATATAGCTTGATTGTGTTTTTTTCTTTTCGGAATTGATGTCATTTGTGTGATGTCCTTTTGAATTTGTTTTACAAACTCTTCGTACGTTGATAACTGTGCTGCTGATGACTCAAAAAATCCTCCAGGGAGTCGTATTGGCGTTCCATATGTCATCTCTGCTGAACTATAACCTGTGTCTTCTCGCAAGCTACTCCGCAACCCGAGTAAAACTGTTGGAATTTCTTTTAACCAATTTTCGTTGGATTCTCTTGTCATTAACGCCGCCTTTAAAGTTCTATGAAATCTCTCTATCATTCCATTGGATTGTGGATGATAAGGTGTTGTCCTAATTTTATGTATTCCCAAAAATTGTGAGAGTGACTCAAATATTCTTGATTCAAACTGTCGGCCTTGATCCGTAGTAATGCGCAATGGACATCCAAAACGAGTAATCCATCCCTCGAAAAGTGTCTTGGCTACTGTTTCTGCAGTTATATCTTCTACCGGAAATATTTCGGGCCATGACGTACAACGATCTATGATTGTGATTAAATATCTCTTCCCTTGTGAAATCGGAAGTGGTCCGACGATGTCAATATGTAAATGTTCAAAACGTTGCGCTGTCATAAATGTACCAGGAGGTGATATCGTATGTCGTTGTATTTTTGATTTTTGGCAGGCTATACATGATCTACACCAGTTATTGATATCTTTGTTCATATACGGCCATAAATACCTTTGGGTTATCATTTTTCTCGTAGTTCTTTTTCCTGGATGGCTCATACCATGAATGGTATCGAAAATTTGTTTGCGAAAATGCTTTGGTAAGTAGGGGCGGCTTTTTCCAGTAGAGGTGTCGCAGGTGATGTTTATTGTGGAACCCGGAAGCGTAATGTTTTTGAATTTTAATCTTTTATTGTCATGTAATTTACTTAGTTCATTATCTGTTGATTGACATTTTTCCAATTCAGCGTAATCGATAGGTGATGGCACGTATATTTCCTCTATTCGAGATAAGGCATCGGCGGTAATATTGTCACGTCCGCTTATGTGTTGAATGTTGGTACTGTATTGTGAAATGAAATCTAACTGCCGGACCCGTCGCGGTGTATCGTTTGATGATGGTTTTTGGGAGAATGCGTATGTCAAAGGTCGGTGATCCGTAAATATTGTAAATTCTCTTCCCTCGATTAATCTGTGAAAATGTTTGACGGCCATGTATATTCCTAACAGCTCTCTGTCAAACGTAGAATATTTTTGTTGAGTTTCGCTCAATTTTTGTGAAAAAAATCCTAATGGTTCCCAATTGCGTCCGGATTTTTGTTGTAAAACTCCACCAACGCAAGTAGCACTAGCGTCGGTCATGAGCGCTAGTGATGCGTTGCGGGAAGGATGCGCTGTTAACACTGCGTTTTTCATGCTTTCCTTGCATTTTTCGTAAGCTTTGTCTGCTTCCGTTGTCCAAGGAACAGGTGAATTATCGTTCTTTTTTGAACCATGTAGATATTCGTTTAAAATTCTTTGATTTTCCGCTGCGCATGGAATATTACTTCTGTAGAAATTGACCATGCCCAAAAATCTTCTTAATTCTTGAATTGTTTTCGGTTTGGGAAATTCCATGATTGCTTTGTAATTTTCTTCGGTAGGGAGTATTCCTTGGCTCGTTATATGATAACCTAAGAAATCTATTTCCCTTCTGAGAAATTCGCATTTTTCGAGATTAATGGTTATTCCATTCTCGTGTAAACGTTTGAAAACCGTTTCTAAATGCTGATAATGCAAATCTTCGTTGTCCGATGCAATGAGACAGTCGTCTACAAATATAAATACGTAGTTTAAATCTCTAAATAAGGAATCCATGAATCGTTGAAATGTTTGTGCCGCATTGCGTAATCCGAAAGGCATTCTTAAGTACTCAAAAAGTCCAAAAGGTGTGATGATGGCTGTTTTTTCTATATCTTTAACAGGAATACAATGGTATGCTTTACGTATATCTATCTTGCTTAGTATCTTCTTATTTTCTAATATGTATGTAAAGTCAGTTAATCTTGGTAGTGGGTATTTGTCCGGTACTGTCGTGCTATTGAGCATTCGATAGTCTCCGCATGGTCTCCATTCGCCATTTTTCTTTTTTACCATATGTAATGGGCTTGCCCATGGGCTATCTGACGGTCGGCAAATTCCGAGTTCTATCATATTTTGAAATTCCTTTTTGGCTATGTCGTATTTTTCTGGAGGTAATGGTCTTGCCCGAGCTGCGACGGGTGGTCCTGTAGTGATAATGTGATGTTCAATCTTATGTTTGGGCGCATTGCGGAGAGAGGACCCTTTCGTGATGTCTTCGTATTTGTTTAAAAGTTGCGTAATACGTGGATTCGTTCCCACTGCGATATTACGAATTGTTTGTTGTGTCGCTTTTTCCGAAGTTACATGCGTTGTCAGCTCTGTAACTTTGTCGATAAGTTTGCGACCTGCTATGTCGACTAATAGTTTATAGTGCTCTAGAAAATCTGCTCCAATTATTGGTTGTGTAACATCGGCGATTACAAAATTCCATTTATAACATCGTTGTAGTCCTAAATTCAAGGTAAGCGTCTTCTCGCCGTAAGTCCTAATTTTAGTCCCATTTGCAGCGTATAGTGTGTATTGTTCATTTTGTAAAACTGAATGTCTCTGTTGCTTGCTAATGACTGAAATATTTGCGCCCGTGTCAATCAAAAACTTCATACCACTTTTTCGGTCGGTAATGGTGAGGCGATTGGATGGGTGGATTGCACAGAGTTTCGCCGTTGTCTGTGCTCTTATTCGTTTCCCTGGTTCCGTACGTAAGTCATTGGTTTCCAACTGCATGGTTTAATGCAGTTCTTTGCATATTTTCCGAATCTTTCGTGGTAGTAACAAAATCGATTTGCTCCTCTATAGTTTGTTCTCGGCCTCATAATCGGGAATTGTTGACGTTTCTTGAAATGATTGTGCGTGTTGGGTCGATAGCCATATTGACCTTGCTGAATTGCGTCAATATCTATCTGTAATTTTGCTAGCTGGGCTAAAATGCATGCTGTATTGTTGTCGTTTGAAGTGTCGTTGCTAACAGCTGATATTTCGGTTACTTTTGAATTCATTATTATTTTGTCTGCAATTTGGCTCAGTTTGTCAATTTCCATGTCTTCCGTAACTGCTAGAACCGTAGTAACTGATGTTGGTAAAAGCCTGAACCATAGTAGTTTAATTGTTTCGTCACTGATTTTTCCTCTCCCGAGGACTCGCATTTGACGTAATAACTGCGAAGGTTTTTGATCACCGAGTTCTGTCTCTGATATTAATTTTTGAAACTGTCGCTGTTCTGTTTCTTCGTAACAATCAATTAAACGTTCCTTGATGTTTTTGTATTTATCTGTAGTCGGTGGTGAAGTGATTAGGTCACTAACCTGTAGTATTTCTTCCTTGGATAACTTTGCTATTACTGTACAGTATTTGTATTCGTCTCCTTGCTTCTGTGGTGCTAATATGGCTTCTAGTTGCGTGAACCATAATCTTGGTTGGTCTTTCCAAAATTCCGGAATGCGGGATAAAACCGAGGTGCCAGCAGCTACTTCAAGTGTTCCTTGCTGATTTATGTTCGCCTTGCACGGTGATTGTGCCATGTTTCTTGCTGCGTATTCGTTCGTCGGGGTCACCAATTTGCCAAACTACTTGGCAATATATGATTAGGTATAAATGAGACAAAAGATGTAGTATAGTCTGGTTATAATTATCTAAAGGTGCATCTTATATACTAACGACTTCGTGTTGATAACAGATAGTGGAAACATTTAATAGATACTGAACGTGCGATAAGGAACATAAGATTGTGATGTAGATTGTAGATACAGCACAAAGATATTGTACTGTAACATGTTGTTACAAAAACGTAAAAAACGTTTAATTGATCTAAAAAGTTTTATCCCCATAGCAGAAACTATTGGTTCGAATCTGAGATCATTACTCAATTGCTGGCATTTTCACAATCCCCATTATAATCTCTATACCCAATACTATTTCTATTTCTTTTCTTATAACGCAGGTAGATTTACCTTGTTGTACTGAATATAAGTTAGTCATATCAACAATATAATGTATAACAGTTCATCACTAAAAAAGTTTTTGAAATATTGTTGCGGAGACTGTAATTCATACTGTTCTGCAAAACTGACACTTGTATCTAGTTCGACGGCCCTGTATACTTGGTTTTCATAAATAAAAAAGCTAATTGTTTTAATTTTCGCATTTTTGCAACTGGTTCTGCGGATAGCAGTGGCATGGGGGACGATTCTATATTCGCGACTTGTCTAGTACGGCGACGTGTTGTAACTGTGCTTCGTGTGGAGACCTTATGGACGTGGTAGACGGTGTTTCCGGTACAGTCAGCATCATATAGATAGCAGCTGTTAAAATCCGCAAAAATGTCTCAACAATAAGAATTGAAATTTATTTCAGCAAACAATTTGTCATTTTTATTGAAGCAGCTAAAGTGCCAAAAGTAACTCAGCAGCCACTGCTAAATTATTTAAGCATTCAGTTATATAATTTGTTCTCCACATCCAATCATTCATAAATATCGCCGCCTCCAATAGTAGCAATATCTACGCAGTCATGGTGTTCAAAAGTCGACATTTTGGAAAAAAGAAAGTTTATTGATTGTTGATTGTTTTTTATTGCGGGACTCTATGTGCGTGTAGCTAAAACATTCTCTACACGCTCCCATAACGCCGATCACGAGTACAGTGCGTGAATTTAAAACAAACAGTATGAAATCCGATGACGAGTCCCACTCGTGATCGGCGTCTTGGATTAAATAAACTATGCGAAGCTGAACTCGTGATCGGCTGTCAAAGTGTTAAAAGAAAGAAGACAGTTAAAGAATAAACTGTTTATTATTGTATAAAGAATAACTAAAATGCTACACTTACTGCTTGAAAACGAACGGAAAGAAAACCTACATGCTAAAACAGTCTTTTAAATCTTAAATTATCAATGAGCAATAACTTAGAAATTAAAAACGAGTGTAACCCCCATCAGCATTTATAACGTCTATAGGCCGACCGTTTAACTCGTATATCGCCTGCGAGGTGAGGGGGGAGCGGGGGCGGGTAACGCTACACGCGGAGTCAATAATCCAAAGACCTATCTCGAGATAGACATTGTTGACATTTGACAGACAAGTTTAAAATATGGTTGTAGTATTGTAGTTTTTAGGTAAAAAATTAAAAAAATAACTTTTAAATGATAAAATTACTTTATTAATAGCTTTTACGTACGAAACACAGAAAGACAGATAGAAAACTTTACGGTGAGTAAGTAAATAGTTTCATCATTATATTATAAGTTTGGATATTTAATTGAATACCGTTTATAAGCTATTCGTCACTAATATCCATATCGCTTGAATTGTCTTCACTGTCTGAACAGCTTGAGGAGTCAGAATCTTGCAAATTAATAATAATCCGGTCCATCTCTTCATCAACGATGCGATCGTGCTGACAGTATTCATTTTCAATAGTTTGAACGTGTTTGTCGCAGTTGACCCATTTTTCTACAGAGAATTCGGCGAATAACTGTTCCAGAGTATTTTTCTTTTTGTCTAAATTAGAATCAATTTCAAGTTTTGCAAGTTGTCCTTTAATATCCCCCCAAACCAATTCAATGGGATTCAAGTCTGGGTGATAAGGAGGCAGTCTCAAGACTTCATGACCTGCCGCCTTTAAAATTTCATCTATTTTGTACACATTTTCTGATCCGTGCTGCTTGATTAAGTTCAACAAATCACATTTTCTTAAAGACATATCAAAATCAACGTTGTGTCTTTGAAGCCAGGCCTGCATGATGGCTTTTGTGGATGTAATCGTAGGCTTATTGTCCTCCTGCACCGAATGGTATGAGGCATTATCCATTACGATAACGGAGTTTGTCGGTAAATTTGGCAGTAACTTTTCTCTTGTCCATTTGCTGAAGTTTACAAAATTCATATCGCTATGATAATCTCCGGTTTTGCTTTTAGATTTAAAAATTAACAGAGCTCCATCAACAAATCCGCATTGTCCTCCAGCATGTACAATAATTAAACGCGGTCCTTTGCCAATATGCGATAGTACCCCTCGTTCTTCATTGGATTGCCAACACGCCGCTACATTTAAAGACGAATTGACATATGTTTCATCAAGGTAAACTATGTTTCTTTGATCTCTCCTGTGCTTTTTTATCGCATTAAGATAACGCCACCGCCATGATACGATGTTTTCTTGTTCAATCAATAACTTTCTTTTTGACTGACATTTCTTAAATCGAAAGCCAAGTTTATGAATCAATGTCCTTAAATATTCTCGACCACAATTTAAAATTCCTTCTTCTCTGAGTTACGCATTTAAAGTTTTTAATGTAGGAACTTGCTTATAAACCGTATAGAATTGAGTTATTTTTCTTCTAATTACGCCTTCTGTGAAATTATCAACTTCAATTTTTTTCTTTCGGACTTGTTTACTTTTTGTTGGCGATTTAAAAGTTACATGACTCTGGTCTATTTTACTTATGGTAGACACCGAGAGTCCTGTAGCTTCAGCAACAAGTTTGTTTATATTTATGTCTTGAAGATACTCCGTAGAACTATGATCTTGTTTCCTGGCTTTAAAAAATGAATGTACATTGTATGCTATTTGTTTAGCTTGCTTGTTAATTTTTTTCGCAAAACAAGAAGAACGATTCATCTTCAGATTAAATCTTAGGAAGTCTCGTACCTTGTGAGTTAGCGTTAAAGGGTATTTTCGCGAAAGATTGTTGACGTGACGAAAGTGGAATTTTATTTATCTCAGAAAAAATATATAAATTTTATGTAGTAATTATATTACTTAATAATCGAAGTTTCGATATATTGAATTAAATCTTACTTTTTCGCGTAAATTCCTGAAATTATCGGTATTTTCTTGTACTAGTATACGGTAACATGTTCCACATCGTCACAAAGTTTAATGGCATTTTATAAAAAAACTATGTAACTCAAGGAATTTCTTTATTCTATAATTAAAAAACAGGATAAATAAAACAAACATTTTATACTTATTCCTTATACATCCTCATGGAACACCAACAATCAAAAGTTTTGTGTCCAATTCGTCACAATATTTGGCAACCCAGTACGAAAACTTTTCTTCAGGTAATCACCCTTTCATAGAAACAACTTTTTTTTCAGTTATAATTGAACCTAAATCTAAAATGCCCATTATGGCTAAAAGTTTTAATACTTTTTATAATTAAAATATAATAAAATCTACAATCAATTTGGTTCAGAAAACTAGGACAGTTACTACACTCGCGAGCAAAAGTATGGAATCACTTGATTGAATTTGATTCCGCGCGATCTTGAGTACTTAATAACTAAATAATAATAATAAAAATGATATCATTTTAAAGGTTAAAATGTAGTCTTAAAATTGATACCAAATTCATTCAAATCGCTTCATTATTTGTGGAGCTATCTTGGATTAAGTGAAGGAGGTAGGAATAGGCAAGGATAATGGAAAAATAATGAATGAAGAAAACAACAAAAATTAATTAATAAAAGTTTAATTTCGCTTAAAAACTTAATGTCAATACTTAGTGTTCCCCCCCCTCGCCCTAATGACAGCTCGGAGACGGTTCTTCATGGACTTGATGAACTTCTGTATGGTATCTTGTGGGATACCTTCCCACTCTTCAATCAAAGCCGTTTTGAGCTCATGTGTGTTTGAAGGAGTAGGATTTCTGGATCGAACCCTCCTCTTTAGTTCATCCCACACGTGCTCTATTGGATTCATGTCCGGGCTAAGCGCTGGCCAGTCCAATGTGGCGATACCGACTTCCTCTAGGTATTCGGTTGTGGCACGAGAAGTGTGACAACGAGCGTTATCGTGCATGAGGACGAAGTCATCACCGATATATCCCGCATAGGGAACGACATGTTCCAGCAGAATATCGGTAATGTACCGGTCTGAAGTTAGACCGCCTCCTCGTCCCCCGCCAGGCACGAAAACAAGCTCCGTTTTACCGTCGAAAGAAATGCCGGCCCACATCATACAAGAACCGCCTCCATAAGCCACTGTCTCAGCGAAACAGCACTGCGCAAATCGCTCCCCAGGCCTCCTGTAGACCCGACCTCTTCGATCGTTGCCGTGCAAACACATTCTGGACTCGTCCGAGAACAGTACACGGCTCCATTCCTCAACCTCCCAATCAAGGTGGGAACGAGCGAATCGAAGGCGGGCTTGTCGATGAGCTGCCGTCAGTTTAGGGCCTGTGGCAGGCCTTCTTGGGGTTAAATTAGCTTGCTTGAGTCTCCGACGAACTGTCCACTCGCTAACAGCGACCCCGCGAACATTTCGGAGCTCCTGTTGGACGTCAACACCAGTCAAATGCCGATTTCGGAGAGAAGTTGACACGATAAAGCGGTCATCCCTCTCCGATGTGCACCGGCGTCGTCCAGATCTTGGTCTCGGGACAAAGCCACCAGTCTCCAGAAAGCGTTTGTAGACTTTCGAAACACAAGACTGACTTATGTGGAGCTGACGTCCGACAGCCCGCTGGCTAAGCCCTTCTTGCAATAGGGCGACGATTTGGGCGGCTTCTGTAGGTGTTGTATCCATTGTCTTCGAAGTTCAAGGGTCCAAAGTTGCGGAGATGTGTACCGGTCAACGTGTGAAAGCTAACTGATAAAAAAAACCGATAACACGTGCTTTTATAGGGGATGAAGGGCGCGCAACTCGCGACGGGTCAAACAATTGAAACGTATCTTTTTTCGTACTTCTTCACGTAGCCCGGGATAACTTCTTAAGTACTGGCGTTATTTGAATGATTTTGGTATCAATTTAAAGTTAATTAATGAACCTTTAAAATGGCATCATTTTTATTATTATTATTTAGTTATTAAGTACTCAAGATCGCGCGGAATCAAATTCAAGCAAGTGATTCCATACTTTTGCTCGCGAGTGTATATAGGAACACATCGTGACTTAATGGAAAAGTAAAGCAGAGTATACACAATTTCAATATTTGGTGTCATTTATTTCTCATTGATAAGTTAAAATAAATTTGGCTTTTCCTACACAAACACAAATAATATATATAGGCCATTGCTGTCCGGAATATTTTGAATATTCATGAAAAGTAAAGAAAAAATCTTATAAGTTATTTAAGAAATAATTTCAACACAGCTTTCTATTTCGTCGATTTTTCCGACTATCACTTACCTCTGGGCTGCATTATGTATACACGCAAAAACTTAAAAATCTAGCACTATTATAATTATTGAGACTTTCTACATGCGCTACATGTATAAGAATCTAACTTGAAAGGTTTTGAGACGCATGAAATGCAGGACCACGTCCTACAAATCTTACAAGTGATCATTTTGTCTAATCTAAACGGGTAGTTAGTTTTACAAATAGTGCAGTGGAATTTTCTATACGATTTAGATAAGACCATTGCTTTTGTGGTCTTAGTTTTTTTATTTGGATGTAAAGTTATGTCACTTAAAACGTGTATACGTTTTCGAGTAGACATATCATTATCTGAATTAACAAGTGGATCATTATGGGTTGGTGGTAGCAAATTTTCAGCATTTTCAACACTGTTAGAGTTGGCAACATATTGAAGGGATTCATCATAGACTGGCTTAAACGTATTTAATTTTTCAACATGATCAGTTGTTTCGATGGTGATATTCTCAGTAAGGCACAAGTTCTTAGATATTTCAATATCACTTAAAGATCTGTTAGAAAACCCGACGTCTATGTTATCGTAATTGAAGCTGTCAAACACATCTATTTCAATGTTTTCATTATTTATGGGTAACTGATAATTGGTATCAAAATCATATTTCCTAATATTGTTATTAGCATTACTCGTTGTAGGCTCATCAAGAGGAATGTTTGTGATGGTCTGTTCAATAGTGATGCTAGCGTCGTGTCGTCGTGAACAATGTAATTCAATTGGCCCAGAGTTTACAGGAACGTGATCTTGTGATGCCTTGATGTTGATGCCAAAGTGACACTTTTGAATGATATCAGTTTCATAATATGGTTCAATGGCATTCAATTCACGTTCCTGTACAGACTTATTAAGCTTAATTTCGATATCACTACTAATTTTATTTATATCAAATATATGCTTTTGTGGATCTAGACAGTCACATAGGCCACGTAGATTACCGCAAAAACAACTCAAGTTTCGGTAAAATATTTGATTTTCTCCATATTTTGTGACAATTTGGTGGATTTTCATTGTTCCTGGGACGGTTTTAAGATTATCTTTTATGAGGTATTTCATGTTGATAATATCTAATTCGGGAATGAAAAAACATTTGACTGATTTCATAGAAAGTTCCAAGTTGTTAAGTGCATCTGAGGCATTAACGATGTCATGGCCATATAACACGCGTCTGTCAAGAGTGCGTTTGACGGAACCACCAATTCCGTCTGCTATTCCCTTGCCATGACCGCTTTCTGAGAAATTCCAAGTAGCATATTCGAGATTTAATTTGTTTGTAAAATAATTAAGTAGAAAGAAGTTCTTTTTTTGTCTATACTGGGATGAAGGCCCATCCGAAAAAAAATGTACAATTCGTAATTTGCCAAACAATTTGTTTGCGAACTTTAAGACGGGGAAAAGATGAGCCCATATGGCACATGGTTCGTGGCAATTATCATCACTTACGCTAGTAAATGATTGACACTTGTTTTTTCCGAAAATCATCCCAGTATGCAAGGTAATTGCATTTTTAGACCCACCAAAATGCATGGACTGAATTTCTTGAGCCAACTTACAATCAAAATTTTCGGAAAAGTCGCACAATATTGCAATCTCACCATCTACTAAATTATTAATACAATTTCGGTATTGTTTCTGTTGCTCTTTCATATTAAAATAATGTATTTTGAATGCTTGGAACTGAGACTCAAATAGATTTTTTAATTCTACTGTTGTACCAATTTTTAGTTGCTTTTTAGTGATTTTTGCTATTTGATCAACCCCTGATTTTGTGTATACTTTGTTTACTCTTTCCCATTGCCACCAAGACACCTCGTTATCAAATTCATTATCTAGATATAAAATTTTTAAATGTTTACACTTATTACAAATACTATACATACACATTAAAGAGTTTTCGTCACATGTAAGCTTCCCTATCATATCTTTTATGTTTTTAAATGTTATAATTGACCTTTTCTTTAGTGCATCAAAAAGAAATTGGAAGTTACTATGCTTGATGCATAAACAAGTATCACGAGTTTTGGCTGTAGGTGTTAATATATAATAAGGTTTATACTTAAAAAACGTTGTGAAGCCATATTTACCACCCTCTGCTTTGTAAATATTGAATAAATTAACTAGCGTGTCTGTTAAATACCTTATTTGGTTTTTGTTCCCATTTCTAGACTTGCAGTCTTTTTTACCAGCCATGCACCGACTAATATCATCGCGTTCATAAAATAACTTAATATCTTCTCTAATCTTCTTACTTAGATATTTTTTATTACTACTAAATCTAATCCCACTTTTAAGACCCAAATATTTTGCAATTATTTGAGACCCTTTCCTGTCTTTAGCTGCTTCAGTGATTCGGCTCTGTCGCAAAATGACCACTTCTCAAAATGACTACAGGTAGCAAAATGTCCCTTTCTCAGTATGTCCCTTTCGCAAAATGTCCCTTTCGCGAAATGTCCCTTTCTCAGAATGTCCCTTTCGCAAAATGTCCCCTTCCTCAAACATGCATTAAATTACATTCATCATTAAATAACTGGTCAAGAGCCAGTGTACAACACAGAGGGGTACTGTATTAATGATCAGTCATTAAAATATATAATATATCGTAACTAAAATAAAATTAATAGAAATCAAAATTTGCCAGATGTCAAAAGATCAATTTACACAAATAATACAATAAACAATCAACTTAACTCAAATACAAAAAAATTATAAAAAATTAAATAATTGCAATCAATGTACCTATCGATATACACAAATAAACAATCATTAAAATATAGGTAATCATTTATTACAATGATTATAATATAATCAATAATAATATTATATTAATTAAATGGTTATTATGGTTATAATAGAACGCAATAATCTCTTCTCTTGTAATGTTTGACACTGCTTGTATCTATCTTTCAAAGAAATTTCTAAAACTTCTTGACGAGCCTCTAGTTTTCTATTCTTATTTTCTAAACTTTTGATTTCTTTCTCTGATTTCAATTTTATTCGTTGTAAGTAACTGCTTTCTCAATCGGCTTATTGTAGTTTTGAGTTTTTCAACTGTTTTCAATGTTTTTGAGTAACTATCCTTAATTTTTTTGTATTTGATCTTAAATGAATGAGTTTTTGGTTTAGCTTCTATTTTGGGTGTGGCTGGTTCTTTATTTCGCTCTCGGTTTAATTTTTGCCTCTTCTTTTGATCTCTCCACAACTTCCTTTTCTTGACTTTTTCTTCTTCACTAAGCTGTGATATCTTTTTTTGTTTTTTTTTGAGCCGCTCTAGTTGCTTTTTTCTCTGAGCCTCATATTTGACGGGGTCGTTCTTTAACTTTTCCCTGTAACGCTTAGCTCGTTCAGCTGGAGTAAGAGCCATGACATACACAATCTGGAAATATAAAAATGCAAAAAAAATCTGTATTACCACAACCACAAGCGCTATGAAATGTGAATTTTACATGCTCTTGTGCTGGAGTATTAATTATTGGTTGCCTTTTTTTCTTCCCAAAGCATTGTTTTTAACATAGTAAAACTGCACCGGACTTATTAAGTATAATAGCTGCTCAAAATATAGGCATGAACACCATTGCAACAAAAACAACACTTTGTTCGACTTTAGTTTTTAGCAAGCGCACACCGCATGCCAGTATGCCGTACCCATAAAAATATATACATGCCCGATAATATTTTGAGACAGAATATAGTCTTTGTTGAAAAATACTGTTCACAATAAACACAATCATTCAAGACAGAAATAGCACATCATGCACCAAACAAGCAACTTAAATAAACCCAAAGAAAACAAAAACAATACATAGTATCAACGCATAATCTTGCTTTTATTTTGTGGAGTCGGTAAACATATAATATAGACTAGGCTTTATGTTTCCATATCGTCACGATATTTGTTCCACTCATATGTCACGTTACGAAATGGACGTGACGCTGAAGGTCCCGTGCTACAATATCATGATTTGTAATTAATGCGATGGAATAATTCTTATTCAATCAGATTATTCAGAAACATAATCAATCAATATAATATAAACATAATACAAAATACTTACATTAGACAAGATACGCCGTAACTATTGTGGAAAACAATATTTACTTGCAAGGAAGTTCGTAACTTGTCGTCACACGTTTCAACACCAAAATGAATTATTATAGACAAGATGGCGGCTTTCGTCGGCAAATAATGTTACCATTATTTAAAAAACTGTAACAGTTTTGGTTGCGTTCATAAAAAAAAGTGTTTTAGTGTCGTGACTATGTAGGATTTTCCATCTTGTAAGAATTTAGTAGGGTAAACCACCCAGTAACTGGCCAGTTAAGGCGGATTTCGTCATTAAAATGTCGATAAATCTTGCAAATCTCAATTTATGTAAGCATTTCTGACAGGAATCGATTTGGGATAAACTGAGCACTAGTATCACATAGAAAATAAAAAAATATGAATTTATTTTCGATGCATAAATAAGTCTTGAAAAAAAATAACGACTATCGGCCGGTAACTGACCGCCAAATCCTAGTAACTGACCGCATAGAAGCCAATAACTAGCCACTGATTTCATTCTGATGTAAACATTATTCAATTAATATATTTTTATAGTTAGCTGGCTCCTGGTTCCCTACTTCCTTTACCATAAAATAAAACAACAAGAGAAAAAGGTTAAACATATAATTATAGACATTTTATAAAAAATAAACTAAAAACATATCTTCTTAAACATAACATTTTGATATAGTGTGGCCATTAGTGCTGTGCACTCCCTGAGGTATGCACGGCGAGGTGGGGGGCGAAGAAAAAAGTGCATGAGTTCACATGAGGTCGATACATGTCGGACAGATCTTACGATATCAGTTTGCATTTCTAAGGCAAGACTTGTGGCGGGACGTTGCGTTGGTCGGAGGCTATCTATCTGTAATATATACTTACTTTGTTGATTAAAATGTAACCCAAATATACTCATATTTTATTAAAAATATGCAGGTGATAAATAAGAATTGAAAGTTATAATTCACAACAGGACTTGTTTTATTAAACATTTTTTATATTTACAAACAATTATATATTCTAACGAAAGTTATTCTGACATAGATTCTGTTTCAACTTCATCTTCCATTTCGTCATCATCTTCATCTTCCTCTTCGCCACCGGAACTTGAATCAGAGTCTTGCAAATTTATTATGAATGAATCGATAACATTATCGAACCTACTATCGCGACTCCAGTAATCATTTTCATTTTTCTGGACATGATCGTCGCATTTCTGCCATTTTTCCGCCGTGAATTCCGAAAACAATTTATCCAATAAGATTATCTTTTCGTCTAGAGAAGAATTAATATAGTTTTGGGCTATGTTGTTTTTAATATCAGCCCAGACCAACTCGATTGGATTTAAATCTGGATGGTACGGAGGTAAACGCAGAACAGTGTGTCCACTGGCTTTCAGGAGTTCGTCAATTCTATACACGGGTTCTTTTTGTGTATTTTTGATAAGAAGTAGCAGTTGAGCCTTTGACATGGTTCCTGAAAATTCTACATTATGGCGTAGCAACCAGTTCTGCATTTCACTTTTGAGGCTTGATATAGTTGGTTTCTTCTCAATCTGAACGCTGTGGTAAGACGCGTTGTCCATTACAACCACAGAATTCGGCAGCAACTTATCTTTTAACTTTTCATCTACCCACTTATAAAAAGTAGGTCCGCTCATATCTCCATGATAGTCACCGGTTCTAGCATCGGATTTGAATATAGTCAATGTATCATCCACTAAGCCATTTCGACACCCAGCGTGGAGTATTACTAGTCGCCGTCCTTTCCCAATATCAGCATGAATACCGGGTTCTGACGATGATTGCCAACATTTGCTGGCATGGTGACTGGCGTTGATGTATGTTTCATCAAGAAAATATATGTTTCGGTTTTCCGTTCTGTAATTTCTGATTTGTGTAAGATATTTTTTCCGCCACACTGTAATATTAGGCTGCTCTATAAGGAGATGTCTCTTTGATTTGCATTTTTTGTAACGGTATCCCATTTTGTGTAAAAGCTGTCTTAAATATTCCCGTCCACAATTCAATATGCCATCCTGTCTCAAACTTGATAGTAACTTACGGACACTTGGTATTTTTTTTTCAACTTCGAAAAACTGATGAATTTTTCTTCTGATAACTCCAAGGTCAAAATCATCCACAACGTGTTTTTTCTTTAGAACTTTTGGTTTTTTTGGCGATTGAAATTTTAATTGGCTTGAATTTTCAATTGATAAATAGCCCGCAGAAATCACATTATGTACGGTTCTTTTGCTGTATCCCGTAGCCTCCGCAACGATTTTAGCAATATTCACGTCATTTTTAAATTCAAAGCTTTCTTTGTCTGCTTTTCTTTTCTTAAAATATTCAGCCACCTTAAAAATGACAGTCTTCATATCACGAGATAACGCACGACCCATCTTTGAATATTTATCTCGTGTGCGTCTGACATAGACAGTCCGATACAAATAACACTACCTGCCGTCACAAGCGTTGACGGCGCACTGACAGCGCAGCAGCCGATTCTAACCCCCCCGTCTCACCGCGCGCATACCTCAGGGAGTGCACAGCACTAATGGTCATACTATAGGAACGTTAATCAGTCTGTAATAGGAACATCGTAAGTTTTATCAGTAAAATAAATTAAATAAAGCCATGTTTCTTTGCTTCTTCTTGAAATAATTTAAAACATTCTTCAGTTGAAGACCCAGAAGTATTAACTTGATAGCAAAAATGGCAAACAAAATCATCCCCTTCTTCTTCTGGAACATGAATTTTGTGATTAGCGGGAATGCACGTGTGATGGAATTTTTGTCACACATCCCACATTCCAATCCATTTTTATTATTAATATTTCGATGACATCTAGCACACATTTCAGTATTAATATTTACTTGACTTAACACTAAATCTGCAATTTCATGATTAAATGTCTCATTTTTCGATTTCTCCGTTTCTTGGTATGTGTCTGTACTCAACTTTGTTTTCTTTCCAACTCCTTTATTCTTTCTATTCACTGTAATGCTTTTCTTTTCTTCTCGTATTCTTTTTTTGTTCTCTTTTTCTTCTTGAATCTGTTTTTTCTTATCATCTTTTTCTTTCATCAATCTTAAATATTCATCTGATGTTAAAGCGTAAGGGGTTCTTTCTATTTGTCTTTTTCCTTTGCGTTTAGGCGAAGCCGGCCACATCCTTCTTTTTAAATATTCCGTTAATGGTTCATCTGAAATGATAGTAACTTTCGGTTCCTTAACTTCTTTTGAAGTTGAAGGTCGAGGTTCGATAACGTCAAAGTGTTGAGGTTCGATGACGCCAAAGTCAACTTTGGGCAGATTGCTTTCTTCTGGTTTCTGCCACTCTCCAGTAAATTCATCAAGAATTTCACTTTCTAGACTGTAACCTAACAACTTTTTCCACAAATTATAAATTATTTGGGATTCTTGATTTTCAAAATTTTGGTTCAGTTCGTATGCTGATCTAAAACTATCTATTCTGTCTGCTCCAACAATGGCTGTAAAATCATTCAATGTGAGTGTCGAAGGCACTACCGGGACTGCATCAAGGGCATCGGCGTTAGCAGAATTTCTACGTACATTCGAACCCAAGCACTTCTCATAGTTAATGGCGTCTGGATTGAGAGGAAACAAGCCTGTAGTGCGAAAGCCATTAATAGCTATTGCAGGATCAGTACAAGAATTGACCACCTTTTCCAGTAAAGGTGCAAAATTTTGCTTATTGAGCACTTCGCCGCTGTCATTTTCTGCGTACCAAATTTTCAAATGTTTTTTCCAACCAGATTTTAATGGTTTAAATGAAGCCACATCCGCAGGCTGCAGTATTCGCGTTGCATTAGGGTATAAGGCAATGAGATGTATATTAAGTGATTTACATAGCTCTGAAACTTCTTTGGTAAGATGGGTTTTATGGCCATCAACATACAAAATTACGGGAAAAGTAACTCCAGCGGCAATTAGATCTTTGTAAAACACATTGCTTATGTATTCATAGAAAATTGGTGCAGTCATCCATCCGTTGTCACTCCGTCCAATGCCCCATCCTCGTGGTACAGACTCTTTAACTTTATCGGGGATTCGCAGATATGGATAAATAATCATGGGTACACATGTCCGACCAGAAGCCGAAAAAGCAAACATCACTGTTATGTTTTCCTTCGGAGACGCCTTTTCTATAAAATAAACGTTTTTGGCTCCTTTTTGAGAAATAACTTTGCCTGTCTTCGGACATATGTGGAAACATGTCTCGTCTGCATTATATATACGTGTAGGGTCTTTGATGACTTCAGTCAAACCTTGCTCCTCAAAGTATTTTGAGATTTCGGAAAACCACTTTCTAATGTCCTCTTGCGATACACAGGCACTCGCCTTCGTAACGCCTTCCGCAGTTCTGACAGCTAAGATAGGATGACGCTTCATGAAGGATGCAAACCATTTATCGCCGGGCCGACCGTTTTTAAAAGGATTAGGACGAGGATTGTCTATTAGATAACTTTGAACAGAATCCAATATATCTTCTTTCTTTCTTGGGAACCCTCGTGAGCTTAGGCTTATTATATAGTCCACTAAAACATTTTCCTCTACAGCAGAAAGAATAGAATCTGGTCCTGACTTAAATTTTGTATCAGGGTGAGCAATTTTATAAACAATGCTGCTCCTGGGTACCCCGAACGTTTTAGCGGCTAACCGAACAGATCCTTGTTTATTTTTGACGAATTCTATAGCCTTATCAATACTTTCCTTGCTGTACTGTCGCTTCTTCATATTGGAAAACCTAAAAACAAATTGATAACTTGATTTCCAGTAACTGACCAGTATGAAACCCAAAAACTAGCCACCCATGGCAGTTATTGGCAAACCTTGCTATTTCGAAGCGGATTTTTGCTACAGTAAATAAAACCCTATGAACATCTCTTTAAGCCGTTTTTTTGGCTGAATACTCACTACACCAGATTTTACCAGTAACTAACATAGGTGGACAGTTTCTGGAAAAAAAAGTTTTCTTTGTTCCAGTAACTAGCCACCTCTGTCTCAGCCTTTTAAATACAGTAAACAGTAAAAATCTAATATACAGGGTGTATTTTTGAAACGGGTCAGTAAGGGCAAGTACCTTAACCGTTGCAGTTACAGCAAAACGTTCTTAGAAGACCTTCCCTAACTTTTTGACATACTTTGAACTGCATTCACAGATTTTGTAAAAAACTTACAGTTGGCAAAAAAAATGCAAAAAGTCCAAAAAATTTTTTTTTATGCCAATCGATTCTATTTTATGTGGGGATCAAAAAACTCTATGAAACCATTTTAGCTTTCAGTACTAAAGGGTCTTTCAAATAGAGCGGGTCGATATTAATAATCTGTGGCGGCCATTTTGATTTGGCGGCATCTGTCAAATCTGTTTTTTCTTATTCAGTCACTGATGCCAAATCACCATGGCAAGTTACACGGTTGAGCAGCATGTGCAAATGATAAAACTTTATTATCAAAATGAGTGTTCGTTAGTGAAAACGTTGCGCGCATTGCGCCCATTTTACGGCAGACGCGGTGGCCCTTCAAAGTCTACTCTCCAACGATTGGTGACTAAATTCGAGACGACCGGTTCGGTAAACAACCAACCAACACCTTTACGTCAAAGGAACGCCAGATCGGCCGAGAACATCGCCGCTGTACGTGAGAGTGTTCAGGAGACTCCGAAGCAGTCGATTTCTCGCCGTGCACAAGAACTCGGCCTTTCGCAGACTTCAACTTGGAGAATTTTGCGTCGGGACTTGGGTCTGCATCCATACAAGATCCAACTGACCCAGGAGCTCAAAGTTAATGACCATAGACAACGCCGTGTGTTCGCTGAATGGGCGTCGGAACGCTTGGAAGAGGACCCCGATTTTGGCCAAAAAATAATCTTTAGCGACGAGGCACATTTTTGGATGAATGGTTTTGTTAATAAGCAAAATTGCCGTATATGGGATGACCACAACCCACATGAGGTTCACCAGATAGCAATGCATCCAACATAACGCAGGCCATCGCTCAGATTCAGCCGGATCTATGCAGCAGAGTCATTAAAAATTGGACCTCTCGGATTTGTGCCACCATGCGAAGCCGCGGCGGACATTTGAACGATGTCATATTTCATGCATAATGGCATAAACGGGCCTTTCAAATAAAAAATAAATTTCGTTAATATCTCACACACATCTAGTTTTATTCAATTTTAACATCGACCCGTCTTTGTTGAAAGACCCTTTAGAAAAGACAGAAATCTCCAAAAACGTTTCCCATACATTTCCTACGGAAATATGATAAATCAACTCGAAACTCATAGGACAGGTAAAATTTTAAACTTTTTTAAATAAAAAAAATCATTTAAACATTTTAGAAATTGATTTATGAAATAAATTGCTCAAAATGATTTCCATTTTCACGAATACATAAGTCTATCCTTTTTTGCACTGAACGAATGGCGGCTAATAATGTTCTGGGATGAATATTACGTAAAATGGTCATTAATGCATCCTTGAGCTCTTGAACACTGGCGTACGTCGTCTTATACACCTCGTTTTTCACGAAGCCCCATAAAAAAAAATCAAGTGGTGTTAGATCGGGGCTACGAGGTGGCCACTGTGTTGGACCATGTGTACCTATCCACTGTGTACCGAATAGGCGGCTCAAATTGGAACGTGAAAGGTGACTGTTATGTGGCGGAGCACCATCTTGTTGAAAATGAACTTTTCGCAATTCCGACAGGGGCCATTCGTCCATCTCGTTTTCAAGATGGTGTAAAATGACTTCATTATACATGGCAGAATTCAGTTTCCCTTCATAAAATTCCACCATTATAACTCGATTGGACATTATACCACACCAACAGTTGAATGAGAAGCGAACCTGATTATGACTTGCCGTAACTCTTAGTGGATTTTCTTTGGACCAATAGTGGTGATTTTTTCTGTTGTACATACCGTTATTGGAAAAATTCGTTTCGTCTGACCACAGTATGTAATTTAAAAATTCATGATCTCTGCTTATTTTTCCTCTTAGCCACCTGCAAAAAGTAAGCCTTCGAACATCATCACCCGGATGTAACACTTGAACTATGCGCCCATATCGATAGCACTTGTAGCCGTATTTCTTCCATATCTTTATCACAAGGGAGTGGGATACACCTACTTCAAAGGCGACATGCCTGGACGATACCTCTGGATATGCTTCGACATAAGTCAGAACCGCAATCTCCGTGTCCATGTCCACACGAGGCTGCCGCTTTCTTTTGAAAGAACCCTGCAATTCCAGGTTTTTCAAAAGATTTCTAATAACCTTTCTTGTTGGCACATGTCGCAACGGATACTTATTGCGGTACCACACTAATGCAGCTCCCGCATTTCGATTATTGACAAAATACGCTTCTAATAAGTCAATTTTTTCACGATTAGAAGACATTTTAGCGAAAATCCTTAATCAGGGTGTCCACATTCTGGAAAGTCAGGGAAAGTCAGGGAAAAGTCAGGGAAGCTCAAGGTGGTCAGGGAAAGTCAGTGAAATCGGGGAGCCACCTTGAAAGTCAGGGAAAAATGAGGAACTTACCTCAACATTTTCCAGTGATTGTAAAATGAGAAATATTAATTTATTTATGCCCCAGAATGACATTAACTCTAATTGTTGGAGCATCTTTTTTTGTCACAATTAAAATACTCCTTTTTAGTTTTAATAGGTTTTCTTTAATATGTATTTTGTTTTTTTTGTAAAATTAATTGAAATGTTTCTATCCTCTTGGGTGATTTTCAACAGGCTGTAACTTTAAAAAAAATGGTTGTACGCCAATTTCAAAATAAAAACCAATAGTAGCTGCAGTTTTTGTATCTGAAATTAATTTTATTTACGATTTTTTTTAGGACATAAGAAATCCACTAACTTAGTTTTTTAACAAAAATATCGATAAAAATTAAAAAAAAAACATTTTCTTTTTAAATGCAATCGGATAAAATGGTGTTTTATTTTCAACAAAAAACTTTTACCTTTTAGGATTCCGTAGCCAAAATAGCAAAAACGGTATGCTTATAGTTTTTTCATGCCCACCTGTTGTCTGTCCGTCCGTGTGTCACAGGCATTTTACTCAAAGACTACTCGATGTATCTTGAAATTGTGAAATTTGGTGAAAAGGTGTCTTGTAGTAGCTGCATATATACATGTAACAGAAGCTGACATTTTTTTTTTCAAGGTTTCCATGTTTAGAAAATCTCGATCGAGAAACATAGGCACGAGCATGTATCATCCTCAGTGTAGGGTTCCCCAGCCTTAAATAATTGCATCAGCAGAAGAGCGTATGTTCATGGCACTTACGCCCTTTTGTTGAGAAAAGCAGTTTTTCGGCTATAACTCAATGACGGTATATCTAATCATGTCCAAAATAATAAGTAACCTACCGCGCTACCTTTGTGAATTTTTTCATATTTTTTGGTCACACGGCTCAAAAGTTAAAGGGGGGTGGGGGCACACACAATTTATGCAACTTTCGGAGCAATTATTTCCAAAAATATTTACTCAATGTGCAACACAATGATGTTAGCTGAAAAAAAATTATTATTGAGCTATCAAACTAAGTAGCGGCCACTATAAGACACCTTTTCACCAAATTTCATTAATATTCCTTGAGAAGTCTCTGAGTAAAATGTCTGTGACATACGGACAGAAGACAGACAGACAGACGGACATGACGAAACTGTAAGGGTTTTCTGCCATTTTGGCTACGGAACCCTAAAACCGAATACGATATATCTGCTATAGAGTATGATATGAGTTGAGTATACCGCAGACTAAAAATAAGTTAAAGTTTGCCATGTTTTGGAAATTCCAACGAAGTGACAGTAGGTACACCAAATTATAATTCAATCGGACCCGTAAAAGTTGACAAGACCTCCATGTAAAGCAAGATATAAGCGGATGATCTTTAAACGCCTCGAGAGATATTCGTAAATTATGGCTAAGAACCATCTCGGCCATATCCGCTTTCAAACAAAAAAACCGTGTTTAATCGGTCCATTGGTTTAAGAGTTACAGTTGCCCAGACAGACACACGTTAAACTTATAACACCCCTCCTTTTGCGTCGGGGGTTGTTTGTTTGTTTGTTTTAACGGGGCCGCAATGTCGCACTTAGCCTCTTAATTAGGCCATTGGGCGTACGTTGCTTGTAATGTGTCAGTTCTTTTCACTCCAGCCAGCCAAAACACTCCCTTAAGCCTAGCATTCCCCACAGGTTGATGCAGGATTCAGGGAGGGATGACGGTGTTTTTAGGAACTGTGCCTGGTGCTCGGCCACACTGGTACATTCATCACACATCTTGGGTAATGGCCTTAAGTGATTCATGACATTCTTGAATAAAGGTCGAGCTTATGCTGGTGTTTGACAGCGCTTGTAATGCGCTGTCGGTTACAATTTTTATTTTTAGATCTTTTGCATTTCTGGCTGCGACTCTTTGTGCCGCTTTGGTTATGCCAATGCATTCTGCTTGGAAAATTGTATTTCTTCTGTCCAAAGTAGTAGATATCTTAAAATTAAGATCATCTGAATAAACTCCTGCTCCCGTGCTATCATCTGTGTATATTCTAAATTCAGATGGTCCGGAGCTGTCTTTTGATTCGGGGTTAAGTCTAAACGCATCCAAATCAGTTCACTCGTATTGCGTCGGGGATTAAAAAATAAAAAATTAACGTAGTACCTACCAAACAAACGTTCGAAAAAATTGTTTATTTGCAAAATAAGAATTCAAACCAAACAACCGTGTATTCATATTTTCGTTCAGTTTCTTACGTAATAAATATTAAACAGAAGGAAGAGTCGGCCGAAGGGGGTCAAAAGCTGCCCAAAATCATCTAGCGTAATAAATGAATGGCGTTTTAACTAAAAAAAAGTCCAAGTCCCTAGACCAAAAAAACACACAAAAAAACCGTTTTCTTTTTTGGTTATCTTACAATTATTTGTAAAAAAAGTCTTAAAGTTCAGTTTCAAAAAGACATAGGTAATAATCTATATTTGTTTTTTTTTTAATTTGCTGAATAACCATTTAAGAAGCCTGCACTCATAAATGTTGAAAAATTTTGACTCTATTCATTTTTCTAAGAAGTATATTTGGTCAGGGAAATTTGATAAAATGGTCAGGGAAAGTCAGGGAAAAGTCAGGGATTTTTTTGGAACATTTGCAGTGGACACCCTGTTAATTAATAATAACTCATACGAAGTTTCTCAGCTGACACACAGATTTTCGAATGAAATTCGAAATTTGAAGGTAAAAATTATTTTTATTTACTTTACAGTCAATTCTACCCACTTCCTGGCCATAACAAAAAGTTCGACCATCGTAGAAATTTGTTTCTGTTGCCGAAATGTATGGGAAACGTTTTTGGCGATTTCTGTCTTTTCTAGTACTGAAAGCTAAAATGGTTTCATAGAGTTTTTTGATCCCCACATGAAATAGAATCGATTGGCATAAAAAAAAATTTTTTGGACTTTTTGCATTTTTTTTGCCAACTGTAAGTTTTTTACAAAATCTGTGAATGCAGTTCAAAGTATGTCAAAAAGTTAGGGAAGGTCTTCTAAGAACGTTTTGCTGTAACTGCAACGGTTAAGGTACTTGCCCTTACTGACCCGTTTCAAAAATACACCCTGTATAATATAATAATAAGTAACTCATTACGTAACTAATAAACAATATTTTTACTTTGAATAATCAATATTCGTATCTAAAAACATTATTTAACTGTAAAACTTACCTTATCAACTCTGTAACGCACAAGTGTTTTCCAGAAACTGCACGCCGCGACTGAAGTTTACCTAAAAATCAATATCCATCTAGCGACAAAATATAAAACCTCTAAGTCTAAACATGATGTCAATGAATTAAATAATTAATTGAATGATTACTAGATGGCATTACCTGCCTTGAATGCTTATTATATTAAATCGAAATTAGAACCGGCCAGTTAATGGAAGTATGGCAGTTATAGGTTGGTTTACCCTAGACAGGTTTTAATCAATGTTATTTTGTTATTTTTCTTAGGAAATTTGCCAAGCGATGCTATTTTAAAATAAAACAATAATGTGTATTTTATATAATTATTAATGCGTACTGATTATTCAAACATATAATTAAGTTTAAACCATTGAAAGTTGGTAAGTATAGGTTAGGACATAGCAAATTTGTACGATTTATAATTTTAAAATTAAAGTTTTCTTTTAAAAAGTAAAGTAAAAATAGTTTTTTTACAATTTTATTAAGGAACACATTTTTGTTAATCATAGAAAAATAATAATTTTGTTAATTGCTACACAGATAATATAGCATTGCTTTACTAAAGGTAGTGGACAATCACTCGTGGACTTTTACAACATTTCGCGAAAATACCCTAAAGCGTCCGTAACAAAATAACCAACTACAGTACTCCAAAAGTAATAATGCGCATAGAAATCTTCGTCATTGTTCGGCAACGGTCGTATTACCCGAGCGTCGAAAGACGATATTTATATAGAGTGGTTAAGAGCAATTTCTCTATGCCTAATTTTATATATTATGTGTTTTGTGCTAAAACAGATTTGATTTACCTGTAACGAAATTTGATTCGATAATTCCATGTAAGTAAATAGCGAAAACGCTACAATCATTGTTGGAGTGATTAGTTTTCAAGTGTCTTACCGAAGTTGGTGTAATTATGGAGGAAAAGGTTTAAATAACATAAGGTTTTATTAGAAGGAGAAAAAAACGTTTTCAAATAGAGGTTTACATAAAATATAATCAAAATCTCAGTTCAAATTTGTTTACAGCACTAATCATTCCAGAAAAATAATACAATTATAAAAAAATTAATCAGAATCGAGGAAGACCTCTATTCCCGACATCGCAGATTCATCAGAAGTTTCATTATGCTCTTGTTCATTTACACTTTCCTCACTGCTATCACCTGTGTAAATAATCAGTTCATCGGAATAACTATCGATTCTTGGCTCAAATTTTCTATATTCATCTTCGCATTGAACCGCATGATCAGAAACTTTTTTCCATTCTTCTGGTCCTATTTTATTGATTTTTTCTAATATAGCATCTTTAACTGACGTCACAGTCATTGCAATATTTCTCTTGGCCACGTGTTGCTTTATTTGGGACCAAATATTTTCAATAGGGTTAAAATCGGGATGATATGGTGGCAATCGTATAATTTTATGCCCATGTTCCTCCATTATACGGTCAATGGCAAATTCTGTGTAATTTTCTTTGTATCTTTGTATAATTTTATACAAATCGGGTTTCAGTTTCTTTGGGTCATGCGGAATGTTGTGTTGTTGTAACCAAGCTGTCATTTGTGGTTTAGATGTGTTTGAGTTTGGTGGTTTCACAGACAGCTTATTATGATATGGGGCGTTGTCTATTACCAACACACTATTAGGAGGCAAGTTGGGAATCAATTGATTGCGTAGCCAAGTTTGATAACGTTCCGCGTTTATTTCTTTATGATAGTCACCTTCTGAGTCGACACATTTATGTAACATTAGAGCCCCTGGGACGAAGCCTTTTTCATTGCCTGCGTGTACAATAATTATTCGCTCTCCTTTGGAAATGGGTTGTTTGATACCTTTTTTGTTGCTATCTTGCCAAGTTTTACCCTTAGTATGTGATGTGTGCACATACGACTCGTCCATAAATACTATGTTTCTACCAGAACTCCTCAGCTGTTGTATTTCTCTGAGATATTTGATCCTTTTTAGGCGTATATCATGTTTTTCCATAAGTAATTGTCTGTTATTATCAGTTTTCAGAAACCTAAACCCCATGTCTTTCAAGATCAACCTTAAAGTCTCGGCACAGCCTTTGAAATTAATAGCTTCGATCAACTTTATTCTTAAATTATTTACAGTTGGGAGTTCTTTCAGCGTCAATTGAAAATTGTATATCATATTACGAATAACACAGTAGTCGAAATCATCAAGTACCAGCCGAAATCTACTTTTAGGTCTTCCTTTTTTCGGTGTAGAAAATTTCTTTGATTGATTATGTTTTTTTTCGTTTAAGATATTACTCAAAGTTCGTCGCGAAATTCCTGTAGCTTTTGTAACACGGTCTTGAATTTTTTTAAAATAACCATCATGGTCTCTGTTGAAAACATTGGCTTCATTTAAGAAATAAAGGTACACATTAAATACCATTTGCCGTGCTTGTGAATTAAGCGGTTTTCCATGTTTAAATTTATCCATTTTGGAAGAATTCGTCTGAAAGAAAATGGCATGGGCAGAGTTAGGTATATATTTTTTATGCATGTTTATCTATTTATTTAATTTAAATAAATCTCATTTTTTAAATGTTTTTCTATAGTGTGGCCATTAGTGCTGTGCACTCCCTGAGGTATGCACGGCGAGGTGGGGGGCGAAGAAAAAAGTGCATGAGTTCACATGAGGTCGATACATGTCGGACAGATCTTACGATATCAGTTTGCATTTCTAAGGCAAGACTTGTGGCGGGACGTTGCGTTGGTCGGAGGCTATCTATCTGTAATATATACTTACTTTGTTGATTAAAATGTAACCCAAATATACTCATATTTTATTAAAAATATGCAGGTGATAAATAAGAATTGAAAGTTATAATTCACAACAGGACTTGTTTTATTAAACATTTTTTATATTTACAAACAATTATATATTCTAACGAAAGTTATTCTGACATAGATTCTGTTTCAACTTCATCTTCCATTTCGTCATCATCTTCATCTTCCTCTTCGCCACCGGAACTTGAATCAGAGTCTTGCAAATTTATTATGAATGAATCGATAACATTATCGAACCTACTATCGCGACTCCAGTAATCATTTTCATTTTTCTGGACATGATCGTCGCATTTCTGCCATTTTTCCGCCGTGAATTCCGAAAACAATTTATCCAATAAGATTATCTTTTCGTCTAGAGAAGAATTAATATAGTTTTGGGCTATGTTGTTTTTAATATCAGCCCAGACCAACTCGATTGGATTTAAATCTGGATGGTACGGAGGTAAACGCAGAACAGTGTGTCCACTGGCTTTCAGGAGTTCGTCAATTCTATACACGGGTTCTTTTTGTGTATTTTTGATAAGAAGTAGCAGTTGAGCCTTTGACATGGTTCCTGAAAATTCTACATTATGGCGTAGCAACCAGTTCTGCATTTCACTTTTGAGGCTTGATATAGTTGGTTTCTTCTCAATCTGAACGCTGTGGTAAGACGCGTTGTCCATTACAACCACAGAATTCGGCAGCAACTTATCTTTTAACTTTTCATCTACCCACTTATAAAAAGTAGGTCCGCTCATATCTCCATGATAGTCACCGGTTCTAGCATCGGATTTGAATATAGTCAATGTATCATCCACTAAGCCATTTCGACACCCAGCGTGGAGTATTACTAGTCGCCGTCCTTTCCCAATATCAGCATGAATACCGGGTTCTGACGATGATTGCCAACATTTGCTGGCATGGTGACTGGCGTTGATGTATGTTTCATCAAGAAAATATATGTTTCGGTTTTCCGTTCTGTAATTTCTGATTTGTGTAAGATATTTTTTCCGCCACACTGTAATATTAGGCTGCTCTATAAGGAGATGTCTCTTTGATTTGCATTTTTTGTAACGGTATCCCATTTTGTGTAAAAGCTGTCTTAAATATTCCCGTCCACAATTCAATATGCCATCCTGTCTCAAACTTGATAGTAACTTACGGACACTTGGTATTTTTTTTTCAACTTCGAAAAACTGATGAATTTTTCTTCTGATAACTCCAAGGTCAAAATCATCCACAACGTGTTTTTTCTTTAGAACTTTTGGTTTTTTTGGCGATTGAAATTTTAATTGGCTTGAATTTTCAATTGATAAATAGCCCGCAGAAATCACATTATGTACGGTTCTTTTGCTGTATCCCGTAGCCTCCGCAACGATTTTAGCAATATTCACGTCATTTTTAAATTCAAAGCTTTCTTTGTCTGCTTTTCTTTTCTTAAAATATTCAGCCACCTTAAAAATGACAGTCTTCATATCACGAGATAACGCACGACCCATCTTTGAATATTTATCTCGTGTGCGTCTGACATAGACAGTCCGATACAAATAACACTACCTGCCGTCACAAGCGTTGACGGCGCACTGACAGCGCAGCAGCCGATTCTAACCCCCCCGTCTCACCGCGCGCATACCTCAGGGAGTGCACAGCACTAATGGTCATACTATAGTACTTAATATGTATTTAATGTAGGTATTTTATTTTTTTAATATTAAAAAAACGTGAAATATGTTATTTATTTTCCTTTTTTCAAAATATACTATTTAAATCTGAATAAGCTAATTAATGTTGAAATTATATTTACCAAGAAGGGTGTGTAATAGCAGCTCTATATATTTCCACAAATAGAGAACACGTGCAGTCACTACCAATATATAAAGACGACTGACAGACATTTCGCTGACCGGCGACAGCTGCCGAACGCCCGATTTGTTTTCGATTGTGCACACATGATATTGACTCCTATCTCTTTTAAACAAGGTGCAAAATGCAAATGCCTTGTTTAGGGCTCTTACGATTCCATGATTCGAGTGTTTCCGGGAATACGACAATTAGCGAAGATCTGCATGTGCATTATTAATTTGGGAGTACTGTACGCGCTGCGAGCACCGACAACGCACTGCACCGGTTGACGTGAGTTCTGTCCCGCGCACCCCGCTCACCCACCCGTTAGGCTGCCTGTCCACCGGAGCGGAGCGAGGCAGCGGAGCGGAGAAACGGAGTAATGCGGAGCGGAGTTGCGTACTGTGTCTGTCCACCGGAGAGGAGCGAGGCTGCGGAGCAGAGCGAGAAAGTAATGCGGAGCGGAGTTGCCACTGTGTTTTTCAATATGCGGAGCTAGGCCGCGAGTACGCGACGAGTCATTTCGAGCTCCCGGCGGCGGGCGATTGGTTTAGTTCTACGCGAAATGTCAGTGACAGCAGACATGTTATCGAAAAAGTTAATACGTTATTACCTTACATTGCTTGAGGAAGAAGAGTTGGAGTCAGAAGAAACCGAATTACTTACCGTATACTATTTGAACAATTCTATAAGGAAACATAGATTTTGGTTAAGAAATCATATCAAACATCGTTCAGAACACAGTGAATATTTTACTTTTTTCCAAACTGCTGATGAAGAAACTTTCGAAAAATCTTATAGAGTTTCAAGATGTACTTTTCATGAACTTCACTCCCTGATTGAACCATATATTCGGAAACAAGACACAAATTACAGAAATTCAATCAGTAGCTGTGAAAGATTAGCAGTGTGTTTAAAGTAAGTACACATTTTGAAATCAAAGTAACTTTTATTTTTGCATACAGTCGATGCCATGTTATATTAATTTAAAAATCATAATCTGTCTCAAAGTTGTCCGCATTTTCATTGGGTCCTGTTTGCTCTGCTGCAGATGTTTCAATATCCTGGGTTGTTTGAATTTGTGAAGCGCTAGGAGTATTAATACTAGTGTTAATATCATTTGGAGCACTAGGAGTATCGATATCGATACTAGTATTGATATTATCTGTTGTAGGTGTTGATGAGGCTGTAGAATAACCATAATTATTCGGAGAATACCAACTATGTTGAAGATTACTTTCTTCAGCTGATATTACCGCATTAAAGCAGGTTTTTTTAATTTGTAGTTGTAAATAATACGGCAGCTTTTTCGCCGATGCAGCCAAATTTAAAAAAAATAAGTCTATTTCATCGTACTTATCACTAGCTGACATCATGTTTTTAACTTCTATCCGTTCTTGTTCCAACAGTTCGCGGCGTTTTTGATTTTTTTTCAAAAGATCTAGAATTTCATCGTTCTTTCTTTTTTTGGATGTGGATGGGAGAGGCCCAGAAGCTGTTGAATCATTAGGAACATCGACAGAAGGAAGATTATTTGAATTTGATGGCAACAAATTGCATGATTCCCGTGAACTCTCATCAATGGTATTTGGCGGATTTGAAGTTTCGCTTACTGAGTCATCCAAGGGCGCAAAATTTGATGACCGGTCTCTGTTACACATGTAAGGCAATAAGAATGACATGGCTTTCTGATATTTCCATTCTTTTCGTTGTTTTCTAGCCTGTCCACTCCTTGTTGCATTTTGTCTTTTTAAGGCATCTCGATGATTATCTCTCAGTTGTTTCCATCGCGACTTGGCAGTTTTAACTGAAACAATCAACAAACACAAAAAATTATTCCATGGTCTATTTATAAAAAAAATTACTTTTATTTTTCAGGTATTTAGCAACCGGCCACTCATTTACAACGATGGGAGAAAATTTTAGAATTGGATTAAAAAGTGTATCAAGAATTATTGATGAGGTTTGTGATGCTTTATGGAATGTATTGCAACCTCTTGTCATGCCGCAACCAACAGAAAACGACTGGAAAGAAATAGCAAAAGATTTTGATGAACTATGGCAATTTAAAAATTGTACAGGTGCTCTTGATGGCAAGCACGTATATATCAAGGCTCCCTCGAAAACTGGGTCCTCGTTTTTCAACTACAAAAAGAGATTTTCTGTAGTATTGATGTGTTTAGCTGATGCCAGAAGGAAAATCAGAATGGTTGATGTGGGATCTATGGGAAGATTTTCTGATGCAGGAATTTTTGATAACAGCATTTTCGGAAAGAGTCTAAAAGAGAAGAGATTGAATTTACCTGAGCCGGTACCATTGTATCAAGGTGGTGCAAAAATGCCGTTCGTATTTATAGGAGACGAAGCTTTTCCATTAATGGAACGCAGAAAGAAAAATATTTAATTACCGATTATCAAGAGCACGTCGCATTGTTGAGGCAACTTTCGGTGTATTGACGAGAAAGTGGTACGTGTATCATAAAGATTTCGAATGCAAAATAGAAACAGTTGACAAGGTAATAAAAGCAACATGTGTTTTGCACAATTATTTAATTCAAAGACAACATGATTATATAAACAATATTGAAAATAACATGGAGCAAACATTATTATCAGTTGGTGATATTACACAAACACAACATTCTATTAATGGTGGTTTTCAAGTTCGCGAAATGTATTGTTCATACTTCAATAATCAGGGGAAGGTTCCATGGCAAGATACTCGAATTTTGAAAAGAATCTATAGTCAGTGATGTGTGACAGATTTGGATAGTTTGGCCAGCCGCGGACATTATTTAGGTATTATTTTGTTAAATAAAAAAAAGATATCAATATGTACCTACTAGAGGGTATTATAGAATAAAGATACATATTATTATTCACCATCCGATATGTTTGTTTCAATGATTATTTGGTCCCACGCAGCATCTTTTGTTTCGTTGCATTTGTAAAATTCTGAAGATGTGTTCCAAATGCACGGAAACTTTTTAAAATTCGATTTAAAAAAAACTACGAAACATAACACAAATATATTTGTATTGTTAAAAAGTAGAAGCATAGGAATTTTTAAGACTTAAAAATAATGTTGTCCAAATGGCTTCCCTCGGCTGCTTGGCACTCTTGGAACCGAAGTCGCAAATTTTGGAAAACTCGTTGAAAAGTTGTTCTCGGTATTTTGTTACTTTCCTGACGAATATTCCTCTTCAGCTGCTCTGAATTGGTCGGATTATTCTCGTAAACTACCGATTTGAGGTAGCCCCATAGAAAATAATCGCATGGAGAGAGATCGGGGCTACGTGGGGGCCATTCAATATCCCCCCTTTTCGAGATGAGTTTTCCGGGAAAAACATTTTTCAGCAGCTCTATGGATACCCTAGCCGTATGACATGTGGCCCCATCCTGTTAAAACCACATCCTCGAGGTATTGCCTTGAAGTTCTTGCAAAGCTGGCACCAAAAAGTCTGTTATCATGTTGCAATAATTGTTAGCTCTAACGGTCATCGCTTGCCCTCTTTCGTCCTCAAAAAAGTATGGCCCAATAATACCGGTTGACGTTATCCCAGCCCACACGACAAGCTTCGGGCTGTGAAGTGGACGTTCATGCAAGCGTCGGGGATTAGTCTCGGACCAGAACCGACAATTTTGCTTGTTCACATGGCCATTAACGTGAAAATTAGCCTCATCACTAAAAATCACGTTGTTGAAATTGTTGAACCGCTCGAGCATCAAATTGACAAAGTTAAGTCGGTTATTGGCATCATTGGGTTTTAATTCTTGGACTATCTGAATCTTATAAGCCTTCAAATGCAGATCACGTTTCAAAATTCGTCGCAAAGTTGTTCTTTTGACGTCCAAAGACTGACTTCTCTTACGTGTTGACTGTTGCGGATTTCGCTGAACTGAAACACGAACACGCTCCACAATGTCGGCTGATCTTGCAGAAACTGGGCGACCACGAGCCGTAATTCGTACTGTTGAGCCGGTTGTTTCAAACATTCTGATCCATTTTCGTATCACATTGGCGCTTGGAACTTCACTTAAATCGCGTAAACCGTGTTCATGCCGATACAAACGTCGTGCAGTAATCACTGATTTATTGTTTTCGTAATACGCTCGGACACAAAATGCACGCTGCACTCCCGTGTACGGCTCCATGGCGACTAAATTTCCAGGAAGCGGCGCAGCGAACAACATATCCCCCCGCCACCCCGCGCCGCGCGTTACCGAGAAGTTGAAGAATTAAATCGCCAACACTGATATGGCCCACCCTGTACATACTAAAAACAGTCCAACAATGTAGAATTATCATTATTCTAACTAAAATAAACATAAAAAGACATACAGTCAATCTGGTTAACTTTGACAGATAAGGGCGATATTTTATACTATATTTAAACGCCTACGCCTATTACTCGAGTGTTTTTTATTTTATCAGTGCTTTCGTATTACTTTCCATCTAAAACATACCAATATAGTAGAAAATCTCAATTCTGTGCCCTGTCAAAGTTACCCTCATACAATGGGTAACTTTGACACACACAGAGCCATGCATAAAAAAGTAGTAATAAGTATTATTTTTATCAATCTGGGTAACATTGGTGTATGTACTGGGTGGCGCAAAAGTAAAGACCCTATTTGGTTCAGCTATAACATTTTTTCTAAATTAGAAAACTAGATTTAGATTTTTTTAAATGTATATTTGTGCCATTAAATTTCGTACCATTAGGATTTAAATATGATGTCTTTTAAATGGTGACCTCCAGAGTTGATACACATTTGAGCCCTATTTATGACATTTTGCATAACTTGCCGTAACACTTCCTGCGATATGTTCGTTATTTCTTGACGAATGTTTTCTTTTAGAGCTGCGAGAGTCTGTGGCTTGTTCACATACACCCGAGATTTCAAAAAACCCCAAAGAAAGAAGTCTGGACTGGTCAGATCGGGTGATCTTGCAGGCCAAGGCAAATCGCCAAAACGAGAGATAACTCGGCCTGGAAAAGCGTCCCTCACTAAGTCCATAGTGTCTCGCGCTGTGTGTGCCGTAGCGCCGTCTTGTTGAAACCAGATGTGCTCCAGCCCCAATTCGTCCAAACTGGGTATCAAAAACTCACGTAACATGGTTCTGTAGCGTTCTCCAGTGACAGTTATCGCATTGCCTCCAGCGTCTTCGAAAAAATAGGGTCCGATCACTCTGTCAACACAGATGCCACACCATACAGTAACTTTTAGTGGGTGTAGAGGTGTTTCTTGAATAATGCGCGGATTATCAGTGCCCCAGAACCGAGTATTCTGCTTATTGACATGCCCTGAGAGATGGAAATGCGCTTCGTCACTCATAACCAATTTTGAAGGAAAATCATCCTCTTCAAGGTTGAGGTTTATGACGCGCTGGCAGTAATCTAGACGAGCTCGGTGGTCAGCAGGCAGCAGCTGATGAGTCATTTGAGTTTTATACGGGAACATCTTTAAGTCTTTCACCAAAATACGCTGCAGGGTCCGTCTGGAAATGCCCAATTGCGTGGCACGTCGCCTCGTTGATGTTTCTGGACACTCTTCCACATCTTCGCGCACAGCATCGATATTTTCAGCTGAACGGCCTGTTCTTGGTCTCCCGGACTTAGGTCTATCCAATGTTGAGCCAGTTGCTTCAAGGCGTGTGGCAAAGCGTCGAATTGTGCGACCAATCGGTGCCGGACGGTGGGGAAATCGTCGACGAAATTCACGTTGTGTTCTTATCACTGATGAATTATTCCGTAAGAACATTGACACAATTATTCCACGTTCTTGGGGAGTAAAACGGTCCATGTTTATTTTCAGTGTATTTTACATTTGTTCACTACACAATTTTCAACAACAGAATGACAGAAAATGACATATAAAAAAAAAAAAGTATTTTCTTTAGTGCCAGTACTTTTGCGCCACCCAGTATTTATTAACTAATGGATGCATGTGACGCAATAAAACGACCATTTTGCAGTTTAGTCATAAATTAAAAAAAAATAATGAAGAATCAGTCTACAGCATTTGGCAATGTTACACACATTTTTGAACACCATCAAAAACGCTTTAAAAACTCCTTTAATTAAACATTTTTAGGCAAATTAAAAAGAAAACAAGCAAAAATAATTAACCCTTAATTCGACGGAGTTTTTTGTAGTAAAAATAAACGTATTTTTTAATAAAGTCATATTTTTGGACATGAAATAAGTTCAGGAAAAATGCTAAAAAAAATTACTGCTGGACAGTTTTTGATAAAACACATGTCCGTCACAGCGGACATTGTCAAGTGTGTAACGAATCACTTGCGAAACAACATGTCCGTTGGGGCGGACTCTACCAAATGACTAACAGAAATGATAAATAAAACAAATACACATCAAAAACAAAAAGAAATGTAATTCTAATCAAATATTACTTTGAACATGCAATTCTAATCAAATATTGCCATTTAAAATTTCACACAAAATAATCATTATTATTTTGTGTGAAATTTTAAATGGCAATTACGAGGGTTCTTTCCCGTAACGAAACATACCCTAACGTCACATTTAATGCAGAAGACAGTAGTCTTTTTACTGCACTCCATGCAACGACCTTCTTCTTTGGTCGATAAAAAATGACCAATATTGTCAAATCGCACACAATCTACTGGTCTGGGCTTACAAGGCTTCCTTATCGTGGTCTCTTCTTGGTTAGTGCGCTTAGCTGACCTGTTCATTTTGATCAAAGCCGAAAATATTTCGTATCGGAAATGTTTCAATTTAGGCCTTGCTTCAGATTTTCTTTGGGAGTGGTGCTTCCTGTACAAAATCCAGGCATTATTGATACAGATATCAATTAATTGAGCAAATAT
Source organism: Herminia tarsipennalis (assembly GCA_945859575.2). Taxonomy (NCBI): domain Eukaryota; kingdom Metazoa; phylum Arthropoda; class Insecta; order Lepidoptera; family Erebidae; genus Herminia; species Herminia tarsipennalis. The sequence goes on along the minus strand of OX243854.2, from coordinate 18,027,724 downwards.
GCCTATGTACCAACGACGTGTCTTAAATGGCGTTTTATAAAGCGAGACCAGCATGTCGGCTAGGTCGACACCACCCATATGCTTGTTATAGTCCTTTACTACGTTAGGACAATCCACGTCCACTTTCGTCCACGTCGCTTAGCATCCTTGGAGTACCGTTTTATCTTCTGAACAGGTTCGGAGTCGGTATAGGAACTGATCAATGTGACACATTTATTGTCATTCCACCTTACCACGGCAAGCTTGTTGTTATTGCAAACAACTTGTGAATAGCTACCTCGCTCCTTTTTTTTTCAGCATTTTTTCGCTGGTAAGTACATTCTCTGCTCCTTTCAATCTGTTATTGCGTACAGTTCCTAATGCAAAAATACCATAATTTGGCGCAGTATATAAAGTACCTCTGGCGATGTAAAAAAGTTGTCGAAGAAAACCATAGCGGGCCTCCTTTTAATACTTTGGCATAAAGCTAATACTATTTGAGCACCAAAACCCAAGGTCTCTTCTTCTTCAGAAAATCTGTGAAACCTAAATGTGTCTTCCCCGCCATACAAGACGAAATCATATATCATTCCTGATATACCAGCTCGGACATACGTTTTTAAAGCCCCACTTATTGGGCTTGTCCTTCATATATTGGCGCCTTTTGCCAGCTTTTGTGCCTTTGTATGCAATCATCATTTCATCAATGCTAAAACGTCTTTCGGTCTCTTGAGCAACGTTATAATTGACAAGTTCTGGAAAAAAATAATTAAAATTTCTTAAAAAAAACATTGTGCAATATATGGACACTACCCACCTAGGGTAAATGAAAGCGTTTTGACGCACAATGACCAATAATACAATGTTTTTTTTCGCAATATGACACATTCGCATATTGACCTATTAGCATTTAGACTAAAACGCAAAATGACGCATACGTGAAAAGACATATACGTATAATGACCAACGGGAAATACGAATTTAGACATACACGCAAAACGTCCAAAACGCATAATGACGCATAACAACAAATACGCTGTTAGGTCAGCCAATACATAATAAGAAACAATACAATATAATAAATAATAGTCTATGAATGGGGCAAAGGAAATAAAATAACACATAATAATGAACGACTTATTAATGGATATTTTTGAACTACAAAAGCTAACTTAAAAGTAACTCTGGTGTAAATAAAAACTTAAAAGTGATCCTGGTAATATTTTTACAATAAAATAATAATCATGCAATACGTTTCAGCCGCGAAAACACTATCTTCCTAAGATATTGCATGGTGTTAATTTTTTTTGCATGCAATTCACGCAACAAAATAGACAGCTTCATATCAAAATCGATATCACATTTTCTTCGATTTACTTTTGGCTCGCGAAATAACGATCTTGAAATTTCATGATCATAAAATTTTGTTTCCTTTTTAAGTTTAAAAATAAAACGGTAAAGGCTTGGATGTATCGTCATTCTCACGTTCAAACGGTGGTGCCACCCTTCTAAACAGTTGGTAGTGCGGTGTAGTAATGTGGCAAAGCTAAATACATCTGATGAAAATGTTTTAAGCCACTGTCGCTCAAAGTAGTGTATAAACAAATGCATTTCTTCGCATTCAGGCGATTCGGTTAAAATCAACTCCCAAGCTTCTTTGATACGGTTAGCAGGCAAAAGTGGCATTTGGCTTATTAACCTCAGTATTTTTCGACCTTCACTTATTTTAGTTAATTTAATTTGTTTAGGTTTTTTCCAAATTGCTCTCGAAAAATGATAGTGACATCCAGATATTTGGCAGTCTGAAAAGACGCGTCTGACAGCATTTATAGCTGCTATCTCGTAATCACACTTGAACGACTTAAAATGGACTTTCAACTTCTCATTTAACAATTTAAAGAAACGTGTGTATGTATCCTCACTCTTATCAGGTAAGAGACCATAAATTACTGGAACTACGTTAGTTGATTTTTGTGTGGATCCCAAATCAACGTGAATTGTATATAGCTGATAAAATGGAGACGGAACACATTTAAACGTGCCGTCGCCAAAATAATCTAATTTCGAATTTTTAATAAAATTTATAGCAATATTGGAACAAAATATTAAGATTTTCCTTGAATCACCATCCTCACAAACCAATAGGTTTGTTCCTAGTACCTCAGGAACCGTGACATGTTCTAATTTTATGAATTTTAAGCTATTGCAGTCAAGATATTTTTTTCGGGCTCTATATAAAGAATCTTGTATTTCTTTTACTGAAGGAATGTAATGTATATATTCAAGTGCATTTTCAGCCTCTTTTATAGGTTCAAATGTGTTTTCGACAATAGTCTGCACAGTTAATGATAAGTCTTCACACACTTTCCTTTTACAATCCGCACGAAGTTGAAATATTTTATTGAATTTAGGGTCAGACTGGCACAAATGATCACTCGATCTCACTATATTATTCATATTGTCTAATGTTACTGTAGCAGAACATATCTGGCGTTTTACACATCTCCAGATAGTCGTATCATTGAAATTTTTTCTTGTTCTTGTTGTAGCGATAGCCATTATGCAATAGAGATGGGAATCCTTTTTGGTTATTCACGAATTTCATATTGAATTAGTATAGTAAACGTCGTTATTCTCTTCAGTACAATAATAATTAATTATAAGGAAAATATTAAAGTAGGGACAAGATAATAGGTCACTTTTGACAGATGTCAGTTTTATATTCATAGTGAGGTGGCCTGCTTAAAAACATCGATTAAATGAATGAATCGAATGAATCGATACAGACTTGAAACATAATAATATGTGAATTTTAAAAATGATCATGCGAATCCCTGTCCCATTATTATTTTTTCTTTCATAAATTAAAGGAGCAAAATAAGACAAGTACCTACGTAATTTAACAAAAAAATTGCTTTTATTCACTTGAACTATCGGAACTGCTATCTTCATCACTGCTGTCAGCACTCAGAGATATTATTAATTCATTTTCAATAATATTGTCTATTCTCACATCTCGTTCAAAATCTTGTAAAATTATTTTCTTTGTCTTCTCCACGACTTTTCGCCAGTCTTCTGTAGTGACTTCTGCACATGCAGTTTGTAGCAGAGTCATCATTTTAGCAGTACTGAAGGGTGGTTCAGTATTGTTCCGCGCTGCATGACCCTTTATTTGTGCCCAAATAAGCTCGATGGCGTTATACTGGCAATGGTAGGGAGGCAATCGAATAACTTCGTGTCCATGCTCTAGGGCTAGTTCATCGATTACATAGCGGAGCTTGGACGGCTTAGTTGCTTTTACCAGATTTAACAACTCAACTTTTAATAAAGTTGGACTTGCCTCCACACCATTTCTTACCAGCCACGAGACAATTTCTTGCTTTTTATTTGCTTGAGTTGGTGGTTTATCAACTTGTACAGAATGATACGGAGCATTGTCCATTATAATTTTCGATGGGTTTTCTAAGCTGACTAGCAGCTTCTCAAACCACTCTTTAAAAACATCAAAGTTCATTTCCTCATGGTAATCTGTTGTAGTTTTAGAGGCGAATGCGAGGAGGCAGTCTGGAATAAAACCTTGAGAAGCTGATCCCGCGTGACATATAATAAGTCGGGCTCCTTTTCCCGATGGAACTTTTGAGGTGGAGGCCGCTGTATCATCGGTCCATGTCCGCGCAACCGTATGGTTCGCATTCAACCATGTTTCGTCAATAAACACGACATTGTCCCAATCCGTAATTTTATTTACCTGACGTAAGAATGTTAGGCCTCTTTTCCATTACACGGTTGTTCAAACGTACGGTGTGTAAGCCGTACGGTTGAAAAAACGTGCTAGCTTGTACATGATACGGCAAAATCACCGCGCGAGACATTGGTAAGTACTGGCTAGTAGCGCTTTTTACTCGGGCTGTGTAGGACGTGCTGCGTCATGAATTTTCTTACGAAAAAAAAGATTATAGTTGCTTATTACATATATAGGAAAAAGAAAATAGAAAAAAAAAGGGAAGTAAGGTTTTGGATACATCCGATTTTAGAAAAAAGGGAGGAATATGGCGCGTTTCATACACTTGTCAAGAATCAATTGAGAGAAGATGAAGACAAGTTTTACAATTATTTTAGAATGCAGAAAACTACATTCGACAACTTGCTCCAAAAATTATCCCAGGAACTAAAACATCAAGATACTTTTATGCGAGAGAGTATATCGCCCGCAGAAAGATTGGCTGTAACTCTGAGGTAAGTAGGTACAAAATTAAATGACATATTTTAGTTTAAAATTGTTTATTGCACACAAACAAAATTATTACATGTAATTGAATTTTAATAATTATTAATTTAAGAACAAGTAAATCAAAAAATACACTACGCTGAAAATGCTACTCAAGTGCGGTACTAAAATCGAATTCGTCTTCAATAGAAACTTGAGAATCTGCCGAGATACTTTCCGCATTTACACTATGTACAGATAATTGTGATTCGGGTCGGTAGTGGATTGGCTCTAAACCAGAACCGTGTCCAAAATCATGAGAAGACGTCTGTGGACGACTTATTCCATAGCCCGATCTAGCAGCTGTAGAATATCCATATGTTGACGATTGCGCATTTGAGGATGCTGTACCACTTAAATATCCTTGATGGCCTTGATCCCATTGGTTTCTTGATGTAGGTATATACTGAGTACACTGTCTTTGTTGAATATTTTTAATTATTGAAATTACTTGAAACTGAAAGTCTATCATATTTTCATCACTGAACTTGTCAACTGTATCAGCGATTCCCATAAAAAAGTTCATACTACGGCTTTTCTTTTTCTCATCTCGTTCTGCTGAATCCATAAACTTCATAAACCTAATGTCAACTTCACTTAGTTCATTTTTTCTTTTTTTTTGCGTCTCACTCCGTTCAGTGTATCCCGAGCTTGATTGATTCGGGACTGCACTATCAAAATTTTCATTACTGAGGCTAGAATCATGAACATGTTCAGTCATGTTAGAATCGGTCTTGCGATGCTCAACATTTTTTTTTAGGAACATCATTTCATCATAGAACATATATTTTCTTATTTTTTTTGCTGAAGAACCAGACTTACATTCATTAATTTTTTTGTCATATTTTATCCAGCTATCTTTCATATTGGTCCACTTCTTCATCACCATTTGCCCTGAAAATAAATAAATAATAATTATTAAATTCAAAATTTATAAAAACCCCCGACCTAAACTGAATCGACCCCGACCTAAAATGGGGTTTTAGTATTTGAACCTGAACCGTTTTGTTTTATATTTCAGGTATCTAGCAACAGGAGATACCTTTACTGACCTATACTACAGCTATAGAATTGGAATAAAAACCATAAGTTGCATCGTACGTGAAGTATGCCACTACATTTGGTTAGAACTGTATAAAGAATATATGAAAATGCCATCTAAAGAAGACTGGCTACACATTGCAAGCAAATTTCAAGAATCTTCCAACTTCCCGCTGTGCTTAGGAGCGGTCGATGGAAAACACATCAGACTTATTAAGCCAATTGATAGTGGCTCGATGTTTTTAAATTACAAACATTTTTTTTCTATAGTTTTGATGGCAGTAGTAGATAGCGATTACAACTTTATATTTGTTGACGTTGGCGCCTACGGAAAGGAGTGTGATTCCAGTGTGTTTAAAGAGACCCCATTTTGGAAAAATTTAACAAACAACGGATTAAATCTACCCGATGCAACACGTTTGCCTGGAATTGACTACGATTTGCCATATGTGTTCGTTGCGGACGAAGCCTTTGCTTTGCATTATCACTTGCTTCGTCCATTTGGTGGTCATCAGCTTGATCAATTAAAACGTACATTTAACTACAGACTCACCAGAGCGCGAAGATTTGTTGAATGTGCGTTTGGCATTTTATCCAATAAATGGCGAATTTTTCACCGGCCAATGAATGTGTCCATCGATTTGGCAGTTGATATTGTGAAAACATGTTGTGTTTTGCAAAATTTTATACATAAGCAGGAAAACTTTCAGTTTCACAATGCGAGTGAAAATGAGTCCACCCTTGATTCAGAATCGGAACTAATCCAGTTACCTATCACGAATGCAGTTCGCGGAAGTTTGGCGGCTAATGAAGTTCGCAACAGATTTGCACAATATTTTGTATCTAACGAAGGTCGCCTCTCCTATCAAAACAACTATGCATAAGTAAAAAGTTAATAATTAAATATCTGTAACTTACCAAACTTGTTTTTCTCATCACCACTTAAATCTTCAAATGTGGGCTGGAAATGAATAAATATTTCTTTCCAGGAATCATATTTAAGCCGCTTATTTTTATAATCGTCGATGGTCTTATCCCATATTACAGGCCTTTCTTGAATCAACGTAACTAATAATTCTTGATTTATGTTCATTTTATAATAAAATCGCGAAACAGCGTATATAAGCGGTCACGAATCCGTGCGTACGTCCGGCACCGTCGACACACCCCGATAGACTGCCATACAACACTGGTGAAAATCACGCCGTGCGTAGACGCGGCGCGCCGAGGGGCAGTCACGGCGCACGCGGCCGCGGCGCCGTGCCTTGGCGCCACCGTGCATGTCGACAAGCTCATATAGTGATCCATACCACACTGACGACCGTGCCTACACGCGGCGAATTAACCGTAGATTTTCACGGCGAGAAACCGTGTAATGGAAAAGAGGCCTCATTCTCTTCAAAATAATATCGTAGCGTTCTAGCAGGATTTTCCGCTTGTCGGATTTTTTAAATCTAAAGCCAATCGATTTCAAAACCTTTGATAGAGACGATTTGCCTCCAAAAAATAAGCCTGCGCCTTTTAACGAACTCAATAGCTTTTCCCGTGTAGGATATTCTTTTCTCGAGTAATATCCATAAATGTGGTTGCGAATTGCAGCAGCATCAAAATTATCAACGTCAACAATTTTCTTGTCCCTCTTTCGTTTTTTCGGTGTACGTAAAGTATTATCTTCTGAGCCTGATGGTCCGTATTTCTCTTTCAGAATTTGAGTTACTGTCTTCTTCCCTATTCCCAATGCTTCGGCAACGCGTTCTCTCGGTGGTTTCAATGGTAAAAGAGGCCCATCGTTAACTGATTCACGTCCAAAATAATTGTACAATTTCAGCACTAGTTCGCGAGATTGACTGTTTAGAGTTTTCCCTCGTTTCGACATAGTAAGACTGTAATGTTTTTCTTGTTTAATAATCGTTAAGCAATCGGAGTCAAATTTTTAGCCAGGTAAACGTAGTCAGTAAGATCAGTTCAATGAAAAAGCCGGATCAGAAGAAAATAACAGAGAGCACACCAAAAACGCACAGTCACTTCGCACAACAACAAAAGACTGCGTCATCATCATGTTATGGCGACATGACATGCGTCATCGACAGGCACTGGTGTTGCCAGCAACATCCACCTAAATTGCACCCAACATCAATGACCTTTCTATTTAGTTATTTTTTTGTATTTTCATAGTTAGTTAAAAGAATAATAAATATGTATAATTAGGTTTTATTATAATCACAACGTGGTTATAAATTTATGGTGATTTTTCTTCACAAGTAATCATTGCATTCGATTCAACTTACAATCCTATCAGCTTTCGATTTTTAGAGTAACATCCCTAGTGTTTAAAAAGAAAAAGGGTTGACTGACGCAACATTGTAACGACGTTCAGTTCTTTAGATCAGAAATTGTTTATTATGTTTAGAATGGTTTATTAGTGAAAGCAAATCGTAAAATTACTCGTATCGGTCATTATTACAATAAATATGTAAACGTAATTGAAAAAAGTTAAGCAATTGTGCAGTTCTTATTTTATGCCCGCCGTTACAAGGTTACGTTGTTGAATTTTGATGAAATGTCAAAAGTGACCTATTATCTTGTCCCTACTATAATGACAAATGCTATTTTATTTCCTTTTACGCGTAATGTAATGAAATGATACTTATGTCATAATAGTTTTTTTCTAACAATACCTATTGGCCAGTACCTACTTTGCATCAAAACCTTGTTGATTGAATTTTTTTTTTACAGAGAAGCTTTAAAAATGAAAACTTGTTGCGTGTTAGTCAAAATGCTAATAGGTCAATATGCGAGTGTGTCAAATTGCGAGTTGGTCATGATGCGAGTTTATTGGGTATTGGTCATTATGCGTATTGGTCGTTTTGCTTATGCGTCATTATACGTGTTGGTCGTTATGCTTGTGTGTCAATATTCGTATTACCTGTTGGTCATTGTGCGTATTGGTCATTGTGCGTCAAAACCAATGAAAGGATGCAAAGCAAGGTACGATGCATAACGGTATTTCGCATCGTATACATTGAATTTTTGATTTTTTTATTATTATTCGTGCTGCTACAAAAGCGGCATCGTCGATAAGCTGGCAGTGGTCCAGGCATATGACGACCAACTTCGCTTAGCCTTAGCTCTTCAGGTATACCATATACCGCTTTTTGTCTGCTTATATTTTTAGGCTGTTTTACTACAAAATTAGGCAAGTTGGAAAGCCTTCTCTTGCGGGATGTGAAATTATTAATTAAATTTCTGCCTAATTGTGTTCTAAACATGAGATCGTTCATTAGCCGCGTCCAGACCGACCGAGCGCGGATCGCGAGCGGCGCTCGGTCGATCTGATCGCGAGCCGTGGCACCCGAGCCATTTGTAAAAAGTTCTGAGCCGGGCTCGCGAGCCAAGGTGAGCCGATTTGAGCATTTCAGTTTCTCTCCGTATAACGATGGAAAACCACGTGTTATTAGCTGCTACGGCGCTTATGTTGTCCGGATATACAGGGTGGGCAGAAAATCGTGGATCAAACGGAATAGGGCAATAGTTGGGGTTATTTGCAGAAAAAAAATACTCTGGGGCAAAGCCCTAACTTGATCTCCCTAAAAGTTATGGCTTTTTTTGTGTTTTTTTAAAAAAATACCAAAATTTGTAATAAATAGCCAATTAGAGTAAAATGGGTATCTAATTTAAAATAATAAATGTTGTTTAATTGCTTCTAACACATGTGTGATCACTATAAAAGTGCATTTATGGCAGTAGGTACTATAATTTATAAGCATTTGCACCTTTTTCGATATCTTTGAATTTTCGCAAAAAAAATATTATAAGTTTAGAAGCATAATGTGAAAATAAAATGTACTACCAAAAATTAACCCTATACAAAAAAAAGTTGCCTATTTAATGACGATTAAAACGAGGTACAATGTTTAACTGTTTGTTGCTACAAACAGATTTTTTTCGTAGAAAGATAGTAAATTGAAGGATAGTAAAAAAAATAGCTAGAATATTGTCTTATTTTTTTATTTAGTAATAACATTACATCTAGTTACAATAACTGTTCGAAATGCCTTCCTCTCGCGGCAATACACATGCGACAACGTCTAATGAAGTTACTTCGCAACCTACGAAATGCAGTTCTGTTCCGTTTGACGCTTTCTTTCGCTATTTCGATTTTGTTTCTTAGCTCTTGCACTGACTGGTTCTCCTTATCATACACCATCTCTTTAATGTATCCCCATAAAAAAAAATCTAATGGATTTAGATCCGATGATCGCGGTGGCCATTGGACTGGTCCCCCTCGACCAATCCAACGATTTGGGTAATGGTCGTTTAAATGCTCTCGGACTGCACGAGCGTAGTGTGGTGGAGCGCCATCGTGTTGTAGCCACATGTTTTCAACAACATCACTTAAAAGTTCAGCTTGGCGCAAAATTTCTGGTAAATTATTTTGTATCAGTGTAAGTACTGAGCGCCGTTCAATCTAGGTGGCATTTCAAATGTTATCAGCTTTTCATCAATTATCCCAGCCCACATGTTGATGCTGAACTGATGTTGAAAGCGATCACTTCTAATTATGTTAGGATTTACGACGGCGTAATAATGTAGATTATGAATATTAAATATTCCTGTTCTTCTAAAACTTGACTCATCAGACCACAAAATTTTATTGAAAAATTGCGGGTCATCTCTGTGACGTTGTAGCATTTCTCTGCAAAACTGCATTCTGTTTTCATAGTCTGCCGGTAGTAGTGCTTGGACACGTCGTACGTGGTATGGATGTAATTGATTTCTTTTTATGTATCGTCGTACTACTGATCTTGAAATGCCCAAATCGCGTGATATGCGACGCTGACTCACGGTTGGGTCATTTTCTATTTCACGTAACACTTGTTCTTCTACTTGATCATCGTGAATAGCTGGCCGACCACGACCATCTCCTGTATTATGCTGACCAGGTAAGTGGCCTTCTGTGTACGAATTGTGTACGCGGATAAAAATTCTGTAGTCAGGAAAACGGTCACGGTTCGGGTAACGTTGACGATATTCTCTAGCAGCAGCCCGAGCATTTCCGTCACAAAATCCATAGAGGTAATGCATATCTGCATACTCTCGCTGGGTGTACTCCACTCTTCTTACGTTAGCCATTTTTCAATTTGATAGGCAGGTAACTAAAAGTCCGTATAGCAGGCACAGGTCACAGGTAAGCAATAAATCACAGTCCGTATAGCAAGCGTGGTTCACAAGTAGGCAATCGATCACGAAGTCTGAGAAAATGCAGTATTCGCCAGATAATTCACAAAAAATCAACCAACAACACGTGTGTAATAACAAGCAGGTAGCGAGTCACTAGGTGGAAAGGGTCGGACACAATGGCGCCGCCACGCGCCCATCGAAGCCACCCGCTAGCCGCAAACAATAGGCGTACACGCATCAAGCGCGTGATCTATGATCCTAGGTGCGAAAGAGACACAAGTTGTCCCTTTCTTTTCAATGTTCGAGCAATGTTTTACGAAGAGCTGATATGAAACAATGAATAATAAGCATGATCTAGTGTCTAATTTAAACTATCGATTAAAGCGACACAAAAAAAGCCATAACTTTTAGGGAGATCAAGTTAGGGCTTTGCCCCAGAGTATTTTTTTTCTGCAAATAACCCCAACTATTGTCCTATTCCATTTGATCCACGATTTTCTGCCCACCCTGTATAGTAAAAAAAAGAAAAGAGAAACGAAAACTCTGGATTAAAAAAATGTACCAAAATCGAAACCAATACGGTAACAGTTTGTTAAAAGAACTAACAATCGACCATTCAGTCTCAAATTTTACACGCATGTCTGCGGAAGACATAGAGTATTTGTGCTCCTTAGTGGCTGTGAAAATACAAAAATGTGACACTAACTACAGAGAAGCAATAACAGTATCCGAAAGAGTGCTGCTAACATTGAGATACTTGGCTACAGGAGACTCCTATAGCAGCCTTCAATATCTTTTTAGAGTATCGAAACAATCTATATCAACTATAGTTCCAGAAACGTGTGATGCAATTATAGAGGCCCTCAGTGATTACGTTAAGGTAAATAAAAATCATGGTAATTAATCAATCAAATTATTTATTTATCTGCCTCATAGGTATTTAAATAAGAGAGCTGTCATTAAAATTAAAATCTGTTGATTCTGTAGTAGTACCAGGAGTAAATTGAGTATTCTGCAGATTTTCGGAAGTTATGGTGGACGTGGTAGTAGTAGGTGGCTGTGTGTAATATCCTGGTCTATACATTTGATATTTTCCCATGTCCGCTTCGTGGATTATATTGTTGATGGCATTTTTAACGTAGGATTGAGTGTAAGGATCGTATTTCCTAAGTTCATGAGCAATATTATTACCGAATGCTACACATGGATCATTTAAAGAAATTGAGCTTTTCTCAATTATGGCAAAAGTGTCCTTCATAATACTATCTAGAGAATCATTTTCTGTATTTGTATTCAGCCGTCTTTTCTTTCGCTTTGGTTCTCGTAGCGATGGCGCGGGTTCTTGTGGGGATGGCGCGGGTTCTTGTGGGGATGGCGCGGGTTCTTGTGGGGATGGCTCGGGTTGTTGTGGTGATGGCTCGGGTTGTTGTGGTGATGGCGTAGGTTGTGATGGTCCTGGTTGTTGAGAAGGAATGCTCTGTAAAATAATGTTTATTATGTTATTTGCAGACACCATCCACAGAAGAAGAATGGCTAACAGTATCAAATGAATTTGAAATAAAATGGAACTTCCCGCATGTTATAGGGGCTATGGACGGGAAACACGTAACTCTTCAAAGACCCGTCAATCTAAGTACTGATTATGACAACTACAAGAATTTTCCTAGTATAGTGCTCTTCGCTCTCGTAGATGCTAATTACAAATTCTTGTTTGTTAATGTCGGAAGTAAAGGGCGTATTTCCGACGGCGGAGTTTTTAAAAATACGATTTTATATAAGAGTGTTTAATTACAGGCTTAGCAGAGCTCGCAGAGTCGTTGAAAATGCCTTTGGTATTTTAAGTTCAGTCTATAGAGTCCTTAGGAAACCTATTCTGCTAGAGCCAGAAAAAGCTACAAAAGTTGTCTTAGCAACAATGTATTTATATAATTACTTACGAAGAAATAACTATTCTATTCCACCAGAATATTATGATAGAGAAGTGGCTGGTTTATTAACTCCTGGTCAATGGAGAAACAATATTTCATCTACAACACTTTTACCTCTAACACCCATTCCGCGCAGAGGTTCTGTTAGTGCTAAAGATATTCGTCTACATTTAGCAACACATTTTGTAACAAATGGGATAATTCCATGGCAGCATCAATATTAATGTTTAACTAATTTTGAAAATAATATAATTAAAGGGCTTACGTTATCTATTCCGCCCTCTTTTGTTGTTCCTGTGTCATCTTTATTTGACATAAAGTCAAAATATTTAAAACCAAACCACTTGGATTATATATCCAAGTGGTTTGGTTTGCAGGCGCTGACGAAATTTATATAATTTCGTCAGCGCCTGCAAAATACAAAAGACCGGGGTCATTTCTTACCATAGGAAACATAAATATATAAGAATATAAGAGACATAAATATTTAATACATGCTAAGAGAATGTGACATTTGATGACTACTATTTAGATTAGCGCCATTTGATAAAAATGAAAACAAAGAACTGTCAGCTAATATAAACTCGAAATACTAATACTGCGTTTTCTTTAACACACTATCCCTACTCTGCTATATATTAATGATAGGGATACAATTCGTGCCTCTTTAAAATTCTGTGTACAGATGTTTTAGGTATACCTGTGCGCCGTGAAATAGCACTTATGGACGTACCAGGGTCCTCTTCGACTATTTCTAGTACTTCGTCTGCATTGTGTCGTTGAGGTCGTCCTCCGCTTGTCCCGCCTATGCCACTTCCAGGAAATCGTCCTTCCATAAATGCATTATGTACTCTGATGAAAACACGGTAATCAGGGTGTCGCGCATTTGGATATCTTTCGCGATAAACACTAGCAGCTCTATTGGCGTTGCCATTACATTCGCCGTAAATGAAATGCATGTTTGCGTATTCGGCAGGCGTGTATTGTTAAGGCATAATACACAAATAACACAAAAACTTTTTCAAACAACAAGTCCAATCGCTAGCAGAAAACGAAGTCCGTAAATGTTTGCAAAGTTGTCAGTATCACCACGTTAACAAGTCCAAATCACAAGGCAAATCAAAGTCCGATATTAGAAAGCAGTATAGATATTCTATCTCACGAAGTCCTTTTGGCTTTCGTTGTGTGTGTAACGTGTACCGATAAGCGTGCTTGTGTGCGTGAACGTGAGGAGCGTCAGCACAGAAAATTTGGAGGTATTAGTATTAGGAGTAGTAAGTAAAAGACAAATGTGTTTAAATAAGTAGGAGCATTTATTTAGGTGAGTATTACAGAGAAAAAGAAATCAATCACTATCTGAAGAACATTCAAAATCCGATTCACTAGTATCGGAATCATTTTGCAAATTAATTATGAGTTGAAAATCCAGATCAAAGTATTTCAAATATTCATTTTCAATTTTTTCAACATGTTCACAGGTTTTTCGCCACGTTTCACTATTTATTTGATCTAGGCTTTCATAGATCAGTCTCTCAGTACTCGTTATGTTTTGATCAATATTTTTGGATGCGATATAATTTTTTACAATCCCCCATATATTTTCTATAGGATTTAATTCTGGATGATAGGGGGGGAGGCGTAAGACTTCAAACCCCTTGCTTTTAATGACGTCATCGATTTTATAGGTAATGTGATCGCATTTGTGTTTTTTTATAATGTCGTACAAGGCCAATTTAATGAGAGATTCATCAAAATCTATACCTTTGTCTCTAAGCCATTTCTGCATATCTGCTTTCGTTGTAGCAGACGTCGGTAATTTTTCGGCTCGTGTATTGTGATAAGAAGCATTGTCTAACACAATGACAGACCGAGGAGGTAGGTTGGGTAATAACTTTTCATCTAGCCATTTAACGTAATTATCATAGCTCATATTTGAATGATAGTCGCCAGCTGTTGAGTTAGCCTTATAAACCAAAGCAGCATTTCCAATAAATCCGTCCTTTGTTCCCGCGTGCACTAAAATGAAGCGAGTACCTGTGCTAATTTTCTTCAAAAATGGTGTGGTTTCTTTTTTTTGTGCCCAAGTATTGTTTCGCACATGTGTTGAAAGAACATAACTCTCATCAGTGTAGACAATTGGCCGACCTTGAGTGCGATATTCCGACATTTTTTTTAAATATTTATAACGCCACATTTGTATGTCATGACGCTCTGTCAAAACTTTACGGTTGTTCTCTGTTTTACGCCATTTGTAACCCAACTTCAGTAACAATTTGCGAACAGTTTCTAAACAACCTGCAAATCCAATTTTTTCATTTAATACATTTTTAATTTTAGATAGCGTCGGTATTTCTTTATGGACGGACATGGAAATTCTGTATAGTAGTTCGAACAACATCAGCGGTAAAATTGTCTATTTCCACCTTATTTTCTCGCTTCGTTCTTTTCTTCATAGGAGAAGTGAATGTTGATGATGTGGATGGCAATTCCTTTTCTTCTTTTAATATTCGTTGAACAGTTTTTGTAGACACACCTGTAGCTTCCGCTGTACGTCGCGTGATATCTCGTAAATGAGACAAATCGCAGTTAGGTTCCATGTATGTTTTTGTAAATTCATATTCTTGTCGCAGGAAATGATAAACGCTAGCTATCATGCTGCGACTCTGAAACAAAACCAAATACAATTTCTCAGTGAAATGCATTATTCGCGGCGTACCTAAAAATTATCACAGTTGTGTCAAAACTTAACGTCAAAAACAAGTGGATACAATGTGTCTACTAAGGATAGTGCATAAAACAATGAAAAGTGGTAAAAATAACGAAAGACTTTTAACGGCAACTTACCTACTTGAAAAGTTGCACAAAATAATACATAAAAGAAAATAGTTGCAAAAGAAGGTAGGTAATTTTTTATCCCATGCAGTACATAGGTACATGAATAAAAATTGTAAGCATAAAAATATAATTTTAACAATTACTATAGTCGCTCATAACAGCGCCATTGATATTTTTCAGAAGTTAAGAAGAAATAAATCTTACCTCACTATGAACAACTTTCCGACGTTTACTTTCCATGCTGACGCTACTCGGTAAAACAATATGACGCGAACACAATAATACACTAGTGACATCGACCGCGTTGCGATCGTGACTGAGCGCTCCCGCGCTTACGCACACTAAAACATTATATACATGCACGCTTGACAACATTCATAACCTAACGGACTTCGTGAGATGGAATATCTGTAACAAATTGACTAAACTAATGAAAACAACAGCACAGGCGATGGTCAAAATCACACTAAAAAGTACACTTTAGAATTTAAGGGTTCGCTCTAACAGCAAAAACATGCTAACCTTATCACACACCGTAGATGTGAAAGGGACAGCGTGCATCTGCCTAACAATGAGCTTTAAGCGTTATTTTTACGCAGGAAGGGACTTTGTATTGCTGTCTTTGTTTTTTTTTACCTGATCCATCCCTTTCAATTTTAAGTTAACGTGTCGCAACATGTTCTTCCTATGTAACTATCAGAACTCATCAACTTTACTTTGATTACATTATTATTGCGGAGTCAAGTATTTTTTTTACTTTAAACAACTTGGTTTCATTCTGAATATCCTAGTTAGTGGCCTGTTAGCTTTTTGTAAAGTATCTTGATAGAATAAAATCATTAAGACGAGTTTTACAACTATTTTTAACATTGCTTGAAAAATCTAAATTTTGACCTTGATAAACGTTCTTGCTCCTAGTAACATAATATTGCTTTAAGAGCGAGGCCCCATTAGTGCGTTGCGCTGCGTTGCGTCGCGTCATCGCAACGGAACAACGCATTGTATGCCACACCTGTGTTGCGTTGACGCTGCGCCAACGCAACGCAAGAGGGTATGCACGCCGACGCAGCTGCGTCTCAGTTCAGCCTTTGCAATGGATAGATACAAACGTGTTCTTTTGTTGCTTTTATTACGGCACCGCCGAAATAAACGTAGAAATCATAGAAGATTCTGGATATCTCCTTTGATAGCATTAAGAAATAGTGATGGTCAGTTTTTTATGCAGGAATATAGGGAGTTGTTGTTAGATGAAAATACATTTTTTATTTTTTTTAGAATGAGTGTGGCCAGCTTTAATAATTTGGTTGAAACCTTAAAACCACATATAAAAAAGCAATATACCAAATTCAGGAACCCTTTAGAACCAATTGAAATGATTGGTATTACATTGAGGTAAGTAATTCAAATATCATAATACTCGTAATGTTAATCAGTTATTAATTTATTATCTTTAAAAACAGTTTAATTTAAGTATTACTATTAGGCAACAAAGCAAAGTTATAATCTTCTTCTTGACTATCATCAGTAAAATTATTAATCGTAGTGTTGGTTGAGTAGGTAGCTTCGAATTCATCTGTTCGATACGACGATGGCGATGGTGACTGGGCATGTTGTCCAGTTTGATATCCGCGTGACTGCAATGGTGTTGCTTGATACTGTTGTCCAGTTTGATATCCGCGTGACTGCAATGGTGTTGCTTGATACTGTTGTCCAGTTTGATATCCGCGTGACTGCCATGTTGTTGATTGAGTCTGTTCCCCGAACCGAATTTCGGTAATGATATTTATAACTTTGCTTTGGAATGTCAAAGTTTGTAATTCCGTAAAGCTGTCCAAAGAAGGCAAAATTCCTTTGAAAAATGATAAGTGGCGGTTTTCTTTCTCTTGCAACGCTTTTAATGCTTGCGCCTCGAAATCATCTATTGCTTGGTTTGATCTCTTACGGCTTGCAGGCACGTAGCGAGAAGGACCTGGGGGTAACGAGGACATTTCTTTTGTAGGAAATGGAGAAGATGATGCTGTGTTTTCATTTCGTTCCGTTTCTTCAGACACCATTTCAAGGCTACTATCAGTTTTATTTTGGGCAACTTTCATCAAAAACAGCAACTGATTGTAATAATGATATTTTTTCAATTGTTTTGCCCCTGATCCAGACGAACTGTTTTCTTTTATTTTTTTTACGTATCGAAAAAAGTTGTCCTTCACGCTTCTCCATTTTTTCACAACCTCGTTACCTGCAAAGAAAGAAAAAAATGTGTAAGTACCTAACTTGTCTACACTGACCAATCTAAATGGGCCACCCTGTTTATTTTTTTGTGTTTCTATTTCAGGTACTTAGGCAGCGGAAATTCGATAAACGACTTGCATTTCAAATTTAAACGTGGAAGAGCAACAATTTCTAGAACTATTTCGTCAGTTTGTCAAGCTATATGGAAATATGTTCGACCACAGTACATAGAAGAGATCACAGTAGAAAAACTACAAAATATTGCATTAGATTTTGATCTCAAAGCTAACTTTCCTCATTGCTTCGGGGCAATTGATGGGAAACATATACGTTTAATAAAACCAGACAAAAGTGGCTCTCTGTTTTATAATTATAAAAAATATTTTTCAATTGTTTTGCTGGCGGTTGTTGACTCAAATTATAAGTTTGTTTTTGTCGACGTGGGTGCATATGGTAAGGAAAGTGATTCTACTATTTTTAGAAATTCGACACTGTACAAGATTTTAATGAGAAATGAATTATCATTGCCTGATCCTCAACCACTTGGAAATGATCATAATAACGAGCCACCAATCCCTTATGTACTCGTCGGTGATGAAGCTTTTGGTTTAAGTAAGCATGTTATGCGCCCATACGGCGGATCCAATCTCAATGTGAAACAAAGAGTTTATAATTATCGCCTTAGCAGAGCACGTAGATACGTGGAATGTGCATTTGGGATCATGGCAAATAAATGGCGCATTTTACATAGGCCAATTGATACGTCATATGATTTAACTATTAATATTGCGAAAGCATGTTGTGTTTTACACAATTTTGTTATACAACACGATGGGTTAAAACAACAAGACAATATGGCAATAAGTAGGTTCTCACAATTGAGACCCCATAGCTAAATTTGAAGAAATGGCTACGGAATTAATAAAAAAAGTAGAGAAATTACTAAAAAAGTATAAAAGTCTATGCCATTACCATATGGTTGACAACCCTAGCAAAATGATATGATTTTCTTATAGCCTCACATCCGGAGCAACTCCAGTTTACGGTTTATCCATTCATTACGGGAGACCCTGATAATAAAAAAACTAAATACAGTTCACATACAATTTTTATTTCAATTAAAAGAAGACATCCGGGAAATTCATTTCTTAAAAATAACATCATTGAGGTGTGCACCATCGCGCCGCAAACATTCCTCGAATCTGAACCTCAAATTGGTAAAAACTCGCTCGCACATTGCGCGGGGAATAGCTGTCATTTCTTCTCTGATATTGGTCTTCAACTGATTAATTGTTGCTGGATTATAGGAATACACTTTACTTTTTAGGTATCCCCACATAAAAAAGTCCGGTGGCGTTAGATCTGGACTTCTAGGCGGCCATGCAATGTCACCTCGGCGCGATATCAGTTTCCCAGCAAACATCTCGTTTACGACCGCCAAAGAGGCATTAGATGTATGGCATGTCGCGCCATCTTGCTGAAACCACGTCGCACGATTATAGGCTTCAAATTGTTGCAGTTGCGGAAAGAAATAATCCCTTAGCATGGCTATGTATCGGTCAGAGTTTACAGTGACAGATTGCCCTTGTTCATTTTCAAAGAAATAAGACCGATAATTCCGTGCGCTGATATGGCCGCCCAAACGGTTACTTTCGGCGAATGCAGAGGCTTTTCATGTTTTACACGTGGGTTCTCTGCAGCCCAGTAACGAGAATTCTGTTTATTGACATGTCCATTTATGTGAAAATGGGCTTCGTCGGAGAACAGAATATTGTTGAAACTCCGAAAACGTTCTAGCATTGTTTCAACAAAAGCTCGTCTTAAAATTGGATCATTTGGCTGTAATTCCTGCACAAGTTGAATTTTATACGGGTGCAATTTCAGATCTTTTAACAAAATGCGACGCAAAGATGTTCTGGATACCGTAAGTTCAGCTGAACGCTTGCGAGTCGATAGACCAGGATTACGTTGAACTGAAGCTCTAACTTGTTCAATTGTGTCTTCCGTTCTTGTTGACTTTGGGCGTCCCGCAGGCTTTTGTTTGAGAGTCGAACCAGTAGTTTCGAACTTTCTGATCCACGATCTAATCACACTTTCCTTCGGACACTGATTTAGGTCATGTAATCCAAACTCACGCCGAAATAAACGCCGAACAATAGCGCACGAATCGCCATTTTTGTAATAATGTTTAACGCAGAATGCACGTTGCGCTCCGGTGAAGTTATCCATCGCGACTAAATTTCCGAGAACCGAGCTTCTCAACCCCACCACCCGCGCGGCCCCACTCATATCGTTCAAGCGCAAGAGTGTTATTAAAATCGTACGCCTTTCTGGCCCACCCTGTACCAGCCATAGAGCTCCACATACATTTCTGCAGTAAGGCGCGAAAAGTTTGCAAACGCTTCAACATTAATGGACTCCCCACAGGCCATAACCCGCAAAAGTGTGGCAAACCTTTTAATCAAACCACAATCCAATCCTGTGATAGCAGCTGTTTTTTCAGGATCACCAAAAAATTTCCGGGCTGTATTGCCATCATTGGTGGTACCAGAACCTGAAACAAAAAAAATATGTGTAAAAAAGTGATATTTTAATGAAAATATTTAAAAAAAAGTTGTTTTACTACTTCTTAAAATCAACTAACCTTGTTTGACAACATCAATTAGGAGTCCCATTTCATCACGAAACTTATTCTGTATTGTTTCTTTCCTATTCTTCAATAACTCCTTGCTGCTTGCATCTCTGGCTTGCCAAGTTTTGAAGTCCAGTCGATAGGATATATGAAGTAGACACTCCATACATCTGATCCAGGCATGAAGGGTAGATAAACCGTAATGGTATATCTCAGATGAAACAGGTTTCCTGAAAAGAAAATGATAAATTAAATATGTAATAAAAAGAAGTACAAACATTAACATATTTAATTATTATTTCTAAAACTCACTGTGAGAGGTGCTCTAACTTGTTCATTTCGGAAGGAGTAGCTTTGCAGATATCACAAGTCTGCGTTGAGGTTTCAGAAAGCTTCGAAATGATTTTTCCGTCTATCATGGTCATGAGCATTGAATGCTTAACAACATTTTTTCCAATAATAGAGGGCTCCAATGCTGCAAGCTGAGTCTCAATAGAAGCTTTTTCCTCCATAATATTCAGTTTGTTCTCGTTTGCAAATTTGAAATATAAGGGTCTGCAAAACATTGCGGATGATGGCTTTGGATTTTCCCATATATTTTCTTCGCCACAAACTAAACGCAAAGGCACAAATGAACACATAAAAACACTGGAATCGTTTTCGCCGGTCATAGTTTGCTTGTACAAACTTTGTCCTGATGCACCATCAAAGCCCCATTTACAAATTAGTGTTAGGTCTTTGCCTTCTTGCGAAGAATCTAAACGTAAAAGCTTTCCCAGTCTACACACAGTTAAATCCAAAATAGCTTGGAGTTTCACTTTTACACCTTCTTCCGTAATTTCTATAGTGTCTTTTGGTGGGTAGCACTCTTTCTTTGCTGCTTGAATTGCATAATAAGATGGATATAGTGGTACTCCTGCTTCTTGTGCACAGGCTCTTAACGTAGTGTACTGCCACTTTGTAAACTTCAAGGAAATAAAAATACCTAAAGCTTTATCAGCGGAATATATAGGCATTGTTCTATTACTCTTCAATAATTGTTTTATTTTGGTCGCCTCTTCGGGATGTTCAGTGACTAATTTTATAATATCTGCCACATTCTTGTCAGTGGCACTTAAACCTGTAGCATAGGCTAAATTTTCAGTACCATGACTTAAGAGCTCTTCCACTCTTCTTCTCTTCTGTATCGGACTTAGCTCCGAAAACTCTTTCCTTGGTTGTCGCAAAGCTGAAGTAGATGTTCCAACACTACACGTCTTGGGATTTTTATTAGAAGTTGATGCACCATCATTCACTATGAGATCAGATTGGGGCTCAAGAGGCTCTGCTATCTCCACTGACATGACAGATGATGCCATCTTTTCTCTCAAATCCTCAGGCCATTTTATATCTTCTTGCAACCATGTTTCATACTTCTTCACAAAAGTATGTCTCGTACGTTGGCACAACCTCCATTTGTTCCTCAACGAACACACGTAAGTCTGACAGTATTGTTTTAAACTTTTTTTTAGCTTCTGATAAATCAGTATAATTTAATAAAACTTCAAATAAAACATTAGGTTGTTAGAAACAACTGTTGTTGGCCACGTACATGAAAATGTCCAAATTTGTAATAAACCCTTCCATTATTAACACAATAACGAACAGAACGCAAAATTAAGTAAGTAGTTACAAACACGCATAAATATGGGAAGCAACTAACCCATTTTAAAGGAATAACCCTATTTATATCCAATAACTTATATTAGCACTTAATTAGTACTTGTCGGTACCTAATGGGTAATTAATTAATACGATACACTCATAATATGATGACACAAGACTCCTAATTAGTATGCCATTATAATATGTATTACTTAGAAATTACTCAAATGAGGGTATTAGTATAATTATAGTTCTTTGAAATATTTTTTTTTATGAATTCGTGTTATTTTAATGTTCTTTTACTATCATTAGAGGTTAATAGTAAGATGTTAAAAAATTAAATACATTAATTTACATCGAATATGGGAAAAATCACATACAAAAAATGTTAAACTTCAAACACGTGCTACTTCCAAAGCGGCACCTATCGGCGCACAAATTGTATGTCATTTTGTTTGCTACATTAGGTATAATAAGCCATGTGAACACCAGCCCTTCAGTTCCGATCAGTTCTTAAATATAGTACTTAATGTGTTTTCTCCCATACAAAAAAAAAATTAAACATTTTTTTTCTCAAGTATGGAGGTGCCTATGACTTTCATATAAAAATACGAGTTAAAGGGAAACATACCAGAGCTATTCCAATTTTTTAATTTTTAATTTGCGACAAAAAGTTTCTATGAGTATGAAGAGTCGATTTCATCCCACAGTGCGGCCGAGCTACTGGCTCGCGAGCGGGACTCGCGAGCCACGCTCGGTCGGTCTGGACGCGGCTATTGGCGCATGAACCCTGGGATTGCTTTTATGTAGGATATGTGCGTTTGTAATTGCCGCATCTATTAGAAAATAAAATATTCGGAGCCATCTTCGGCTCTTTCTGGCAATAGGGTATGCGCCACGCTTCTGGTCAAACCTATCGACACCACCCATTCTCTTAGTATACTGTACTATTCCCATTGGGCAGGTTACGTCTTTTCGGTTTCCACCTTTCTGTGTCCTTTTACACGTGGTCCTTTGACTGGGACAAAAAGCAAATCTTAAAATAAATAACGGGTGATTTTTTAAGAGGTAAGTATAGGATTTGATTTTCAAAAAAAACACAAAAAAATTGAAAAATTTGATGAAATCTTTATTGGAATCGATAGAACGATCAATATAATTTAATGTTTGAAGATGATTTCATGCAAATGCTGGCCGCGGCTCCGGTTTAGATGGCCCATTCGCAAGGCCCAATTTCGGCACACTCTCTCCAACATATCAGCCGGTATATCACGAATAAATGCTTCAATATTGGCTTCCAGTGCGTCAATCGTTGCTGGTTTATCCCTGTAGACATGAGCCTTAACATGGCCCCACAAGAAATAGTCCAAAGGCGTTAGATCACACGATCTAGGCGGCCAATTGACGGGCCCAAAACGTGAGATAAACTGTTCACCGAAGGCGGCTCTCAATTGGGCCATTGTTTCGCGTGCCGTGTGGCATGTGGCACCGTCTTGTTGAAACCACATGTCAGGCATGTTCAATTCTTCCATTTTGGGCAAAAAAAAATCGCCAATCATCACACGGTAGCGCTCGCCATTCACAGTAACGTTACGGCCATTGTCGTCTTTGAAAAAGTACGGCCCGATGATGCCACCGGCCCATAATCCACACCAAACAGTACATTTTTCGGGATGCAGTGGTAGTTCTTGCAATGCTTCTGGCTGGTCTTCACTCCAGATGCGGCAATTATGCTTATTGACATATCCATTCAACCAGAAATGAGCTTCGTCGCTGAACACAATTTTTCGATATAAAAGTGGATCTTCCTCCAACTTTGCCAATGCCCATTCACCAAATGTTAGACGTTGTGGGAGGTCGTGTGGCTTCAATTCTTGCACCAGCTGTATCTTGTAAGGTTTTACACCCAAATCCTTTCGCAAAATTTTCCACGTAGTGGAGTAACAGAGGCCCAATTGCTGCGAACGGCGGCGAATCGACATTTCACGGTCATCACTAATACTGGCGGATACAGCCGCAATATTTTCTTCGGTCCTCACTCTACGTATGCGTGTTCGTGGTTTAATGTCCAATAATGTAAACTGGGTTCGAAATTTAGTCACAAGCTTCCGAATAGCTGCCTCAGTAGGCCGACCAAACTGCCCATAAATTGGAAGAAGTGTGCGATCCACTCTCTTAACCGAGCATGCATTTTGATAGTAAAATTCAATAATTTGCAAGCGTTGTTCGTTCGTAAGTCGATTCATGGTTAAATTATAGACCAAACTGAACAAGTTTGACAATGACACAAGACACGATTCACGCGTGATCTGTCAAAAACAGTGTTGCCAAAAAGATACCAGCAAAAAAATCACCCGTTACTAGCTTAGTATCCATCCAGACGAAAAACCCAATAGTGCCATTTACTCGCCACTTGTGCTTGCCTTTATCCAGTTTCATTTTCTTTTTGATAAAATCTGGTATTTTTTTCGGTCTGATCGGACTGTTGCTGTAGCGAATATTTTATGTTCGTATAAATAGGTCATCAATTCATGTGAGGTAAAAAAGTTATCAAATGCTATGTGGATATTAAGCGTAATACACATTGAGCCCGCCGGGCCGCCGACATATGTCGGCAACTTTTTGTCGGCGGTCTAGTTGGCGGCTTCACTTAATACAAGTCGGAAAATTTGGTCGGCGGCATGTCGGCGGCTTGAGATAAGAAATTTATTTGGCAGTCAGTGATTGCCGCGTGTCGATAAAGGTTGTGTGATTGTGTTATACAATTTTGGTGGTGTATCTTCGATAATTCAGCAAATAGAAATAATCTTAAAAATGGACGATGACAGTGATATGTTGATAGCAGCTTGTGGAATGTTTATTGCTGGATCGCTCCAAAGGGAACGAAGCTGTTGGGTTAGACCTAGTTTACTGAGTCGCAATTGTTATAGCAATTATGATAGATTAAGAGATTTGAAAGCAGATGACTTGATTGTACAAAATCCCATACATTTTAAAACATTCATGAAATTAACTAATACCGACTTTGAATATTTATTGAATATTGTTGGGCCGAGAATAGTTAAAAAAGATACAAATTGCAGAATTGCAATTTCGCCACAAGACAGATTAGCAATAACATTAAAATACCTGAGTACGGGCGAATCATTCATTAGCCTTTGTGACGTGTTTAAAGTATCTCCTCAAATTATTTCATACATTATCCCGGAAGTATGCCAAGCTATAATCGATGGCCTTTCGGAGTATGTAAAGGTAACATTCAATGTTTATCTTGTGTAAATAAATCAAAATGTTAATAAATATAAATCTAAATTTTAAATAGATGTATATTTTTTGTGCTGTTTGATTTAGTTCGAAGTATAATTTAGTTAATGTTCATATTTTAGATTCCGAGAACTTCAAACGAATGGAAAAACGTTGCAGATCGATATCTGGATAGATGGAATGTTCCTAATTGCCTTGGATCAATGGACGGAAAACACGTAAAAATTCAATGTCCACCAAGAAGTGGAAGTGAATATTTTAACTATAAAACTTATTTCAGTATTGTACTATTTGCATTAGTGGATGCAGATTACAAGTTTTTATACGCTAATGTGGGATGTCAGGGTCGCATTTCAGATGGCGGTGTTTTTAATAACTCTGCGTTATGTAGAATGTTAAATAACAATTCTTTAAATTTGCCGGACAACAAACCTCTACCTGGGAGAAATATAACAGTGCCATATTTTTTTTTGGGAGATGATGCTTTTGCATTACAAACCCACATTATAAAACCTTACGATGGTAATCACACAAAAAGATCTCCCAAAAGAGTTTTCAATTATCGTATATGTCGAGGACGAAGAGTAGTTGAAAATGTGTTTGGGCAGTTAACCAGCAAATTTCAAATATTCAAGAGACCTATTCAGCTATGTCCACAAAAAACTGCTATTGTGACATTGGCCTGTGTACATTTGTTTAATTATATAAAAAAAAATACACAGCGAAACGAATATGATTCTGAAAATAATAACGGAGAAATCATACCAGGTGAATGGCGCACAGTAACTCCTGAAAATGATTGTTTTGTTGCCTTGCCAAGAGAGGTCAATACAAATCTGTGTCCTGAAGATACAAGGAACGAGTTGGTTGAATATTTTCTCTCAGATGTTGGAAGCTTAGAATGGCAGTATGATCAGTAATCAATTTAATCAAAATCTAAATTTAAAGATTTAATAAAAAAAACGTAATAATGATAGTTACTTATATTTTAATTTGTGTTTACAATTAGTGACTCTTACTAAATCATAACATTTCAAAAGACAGATTTATTTCGTGATAACTTTTCTCATGCTAAGCTATATTTATTTCAAATTATAACAATATAATAAAGATCTTAAAGAAAGTAAATTATTTTTCATTTAGGGATTTAAAAACGTTCTCTATATCTTGGCTGCTTATACGTTCACTGTCAAAACTTTCATCAAGCGCTACTGGTACCGAAGATTCAACTCTAGGAAGTTGCGGATGAGGGCTGTTGATGGGATATAGAGATGAAGGGATTGTATTTGGCTGATTATCAGGATTTGTGGTGGTAGAATGCTGATGATCCGGGCTTGTAATAGAAGAATATACAGACGATGAGCGAGAGAACCTGAATAGTACCCTGGATGACTACGGGAGCTAGAGGGTCTTGCGTAATCTGCATACATATCTGTCTGATATCCAATTTCGGTTTCAAAAATAATGTTATTAATTCGATGTTTTACTATTGCATTTGTTGATTTATGCATTTTTCTCAGTTTTGCTGCAATATATTCTCCAAAAAGAGTGTCTTCATCTTTTTCTTGTGTTTGATTTTGTCGATCGGAGACAGATTTCATAATATTCAGAGCTTGTGAAATCATTTCATTGTTTAAATTTTTTCTGGGACGTTTAATCGTGTCATCGGCAAATGAATGAGATGAATCATTTTGCTGGGGTTGTACAACACTGCTCTCGTTTGATGTCTCCTGAAATAAAATATTTTTAATCTGTTGTATTGTGTTACATCTCAGGTTACATAGAAAGTAAAGATAATGCACGGTCAGCACTTTTGAACTTGTTTTTTTATGTACAATAAAACGTTCTATCGTCTATCTTAATATTTGAATTAAAATTTAGTATTTCTTGTTATAGCGGCAACGGAAATTCATCATTTGTTAAAAATTCAGCTTTCTAGCTATCACGGTTTATGAGATACAGCCTGGAGACAGACAGACAGACAGACAGACAGACAGACAGATAGACAGACAGATAGACAGATAGCGGAGGCTTAGTAATAGGGTCCCGTTTTACCCTTTGGGTACGGAACCCTAAAAAAGATTACGACGAATTGAGAACCTCCTCCTTTTTTTGAAGTCGGTTAAAAATAATAAATGCATTTTTACTTACAGAATCGATCATGGCAGTAGGAGTATTCTTGTTTTGCAAAAAACTAAATGATTTATATGCAAACCACTTGCTCTGATAAACACAATTTGTACCGTTACCCGACTTTTTTGAGTCAGTCACTTTTTTTTTCTCTCTATAATACTGACTTGTCAAGTTTTTAATTTTTCTTTCTATTTCTGATACATTTGTATTAAAATGGTTTGATATTTCATTCAATGAGTCGAAACGTTTTGGTCGACTTTTATGATCTGGGTGTTTTGGATTCCACAATACCTCCTTCTCATGATAAAGATTAATTAACGTAAGACATTTTTCGTCGTCCCACTCCATGTCGTAAAAAAAAATACAAGCACGTCACTACAGGTCGAGCGTCGCCGGGCAACTGAGCGCAGGCGTACCCAAGCCGCCAACATGTCGGCGGGCAACACGCGCGGGCGCATGTTGCCGACATGATTCTTTTCATACAGGCCGCCGGGTTGTGTCGCCGGGCTTTGTCGGCGGCCCGGCGGGCTCAGTGTGTATTGCGCTTTAGAAACATTTTTATCTATCAGTGATTGGGATAAATTTTTGACTACTGTAGCACCTAGTCCAACTTCTGTAACTCCCTCCTTTTTCCCAGTATAAACCTCAAACTCATAGAGGTAGCCTGTTTCACTATCATACCTAGTGATGCGCCGTTCCCGGGATCGTTCCCTACGTTCCCTAATTCCCAGGAACGTTCCCGGGCACGTTGGGAACGACTGGGAACATTGACTTAAATAGTTGTATATATTTTTGTAAATAACTTTTGCACTATGTGCAAAAGCAAGTACACCTTTATAAAGGGTACCTTTAAGGGTGGTTAAATTTCAAGGGCCGATGTTGATTTTGAATAAAACACAAACTATTTAGGAAATTATTGTAATTTTATTTTATTATGATATATTGGTATTACTCAATTATGTATGAGACAAAATATCGGCCAAATGGGCGCCGCGACCACGGCGGCACACCTCCATCCGATGGTCCAAATTTTCGATGACCCTGAGGCATAATGGAGGTTCTATGCCGTTAATGTGCCGAATTATCTCATCCTTTAGCTCTTGAATTGTTGCTGGCTTATCGACGTACACCTTTTCTTTCAAATAACCCCAAAGAAAAAAGTCCAACGGTGTCAAATCACATGACCTTGGCGGCCAATTGACATCGCCATTACGTGAGATAACACGGCCATTGAATTTGTTGCGCAAAAGAGCCATTGTTTCGTTAGCTGTGTGGCAAGTGGCACTGTCCTGCTGAAACCACATATCGTCCACATCCATATCTTCCAATTCGGGCCATAAAAAGTTCGTTATCATCTCACGATAGCGAACACCATTCACAGTAACTGCCTGACCGGCCTCATTTTGGAAAAAATACGTCCCGATGATGCCGCCAGCCCATAAACCGCACCAAACAGTCACTCTTTGTGGGTGCATTGGTTTTTCGACAATCACTCTTGGATTCTCATTCGCCCAAATGCGGCAATTCTGTTTATTGACGAATCCACTGAGGTGAAAATGTGCCTCATCACTGAAGATGATTTTCTTCGAAAATTGATCATCCACTGTTGCCATTTCTTGCCACCATTCTGCCCATTCACGACGTTTGGAATGGTCAAGAGGCTTTAGTTCTTGAGCCAATTGCACCTTGTAAGCGTGTAAATGCAAGTCTTTATGCATAATGTTCATCAACGACGAGCGTGAGAGGTGCAATTGTTGGGCACGACGACGAGTTGAGGTGGACGGCTCTTCAGCCACACTATCGCGAACAGCAGCAATATTTTCTGCAGTACGAGCTGTACGAGCACGCACTGGTGTTCTCACATCTTCTACAGACCCGGTTTGCTCGAATTTTTCCACGATTTTTGCGATTGTACGCACATTTGGACGATCAAATTGACCAAAAAAATCACGAAGTGCACGATATGCATTTTGATTTGAACGCCCATTTTCATAATAAGTCTGGATAACTTTAACACGTTGTTGGATTGTGTATCTCTCCATGGTTCAAATTGAGTAAGTCTGAAATAGAGAAATGTCAAATAAAATTCGGAAAAAAACTTGGCGTTTAGGTTCATATTCAACATCGGCCCTTACAATTTAACCACCCGTTACATAGGCATAATTCAATTAAGTCGTTGCTTTGAGAACTTTCCCGATAATCTCTGGGAATATTCCCATATTCCCTGGGAATATTCCCATATTCCCTGGGAATATTCCCATATTCCCTGGGAATATTCCTTTGCTCCCGGGATCGATGGGCACGTTCCAAGGTTTTTAGTAAGAAATTATTTGAATTAAAACAAAGTATTTATTCATTATTTTAATTAAAAAAAACTTTGATTTATATCATTTTACACTTTTTTTAAACAGCACATCATTTTCTTCTTTCAGATATGATAACAAAACTTAAAAAAGAATCACCACACAGTTTAATGTGGTAGCAAAATTCCACGTTTTTTTTTAATAATAATAATCATGGCTTATGATTAAATGTACCTATATAAAGTATTTACGAGTATATAAATAGCGTGTCTTATAGATTAACAATTTTAATTACGAGTAGTTTAAATAAAATACAAATCAGTCTTTTGGATTGGCGTATTAACACGTTGAACGCCACTGAAAAACAGTTGACTTTTCATTAAGGCCATTGGGGACACGGGTGGGCCAAAC
Organism: Herminia tarsipennalis; assembly: GCA_945859575.2. NCBI lineage: Eukaryota > Metazoa > Arthropoda > Insecta > Lepidoptera > Erebidae > Herminia > Herminia tarsipennalis. The sequence continues at coordinate 17,997,880 of OX243854.2, read as the reverse complement.
CCATTGAATTCATTCAGGCCACAGGGGTCACCGGTGGGCCAAGGCAACGCTTCTGTTTAAACGCGATTTACAAGCCATGGGGTATCGTTATCATTCCAAATAGTTAGAAAGGTGGGCCGCGTGGCCCCGTAGAACACTCAGTCGGCATGGTTCTTATTTAAAAAAAAATACTTGTAATTTATTTCCTTTTTACTGTACTTCGTAGGGTTGTGTCAAATTGCATCAAATGGGATGTATTTAGCGTGTATAAATATTTAGTATTTGATAGGAAGTTTATGATATAAATAAGACAATTTAAGTCGTGAATATAATTTTAATGAAAAATAGGAAAAGTATTATATTACATGCTCAATAGGTACCTGCTTATCTAGGTTATAAACATAAATGGCACACATCTCTTAGCTCTAATTGGTAAAAAGGCACGTTAAGTTCTTACTTAGTGTTTTGTTTGGATTAATAATAATTGTACCTTCCGTTCAAATTGAAGCTGAAAAAGTGAATGTTCAGACGAGACTTGAACCCGTGATCTTTCCCTTACAGGGGGAACATACTTTCCCTTACCTACCAAGTACCTTCAGTTATACAACAACAATCAATCATTGAGATCACAATTGGAAACATTTAAATCACAGTCTACATGAGATCAATAAAACAAAGCCGTAGCTAAAATAATCTGAAACTTTTAAGAATGAGTACTGTTAAAACAGTCTAAACATAACCATGGATTATTCGGACAAGTCATACAATAAGTTACAACCTTTTTTGACTTATTTTTGGCTTCTTTAGCACTCATGGTTCTAGTGTTCAATTTGTAGCATTGTTGGCATGTTCTTCTGACTGCTCTAATAGGACCTTCTTTTTTGGCAAGTTTGTGCTTCATCCTCTTTGGTCTTTGTATCGCCACAGCGCGTTCGTCATTTTGACACAGATGCTTCAGTATTTGCTTTCTGAATTCTACAATTTGTATTTTTTTCTTTGTCACGGTCTGATACAAGATCAAAGCATTAACAATTGACGTATTTAAAATCAAATCGATGCCAAGTTTCTTGTACCACTTAAGAGATTTACGTAAAGGTGACGAATAAGCGGTCATTTGATCAGAAAGATCGACCGCGCCTTTTCCTTTATTGTAGTCGAAAATTATTTGTGGTTTTGAAATTACTTTTCCACGCTTTGTAACGGTATGAAAATTTACCGAATGTTTCGTAGACAAAACCAGGACGTCTCTCTTGTCCTTCCATTTCATAACTGTAATACCGTCTGGACTTTCCCTAGCAATATACTGACCTCTCTTGAGCTTAGACGAAACGACAGTTTTCGGAATATGCTTCCGATTTTTTCTGAGAGTACCGACCAAGTGAGTCTCATTATCTAAGAGCTTTTTAGCTAGGTCTATACTGGTGTACCAGTTATCGGTGTACAACGTGTGACCCTTGTTCAAAAGACCACTGCATAGCTCCATTACCACATTCGTTGGAGTTGTATTCCCGGTGTCATTTTTGCCTGCATACACGTTGACTTTGTACGTACGAGGGGCGGCTGATAAGTCCGCGGCCTAAGGTACTTAATGAAAGAAAAGTTAAATTTTTTAATTTTTATTTTTCGATATAGTCCCCTCCAAGTGAAATACACTTTTCAGATCGTGAATACAATGCCTTTATACCATTAAAAAAATATTCTGAAGTTTTCTCGTCAAAGTGGTTCTCCACGGCGGCCTTCATCTCATTGTCATCGGTGAATCTTTTTCCCCGTAACTCCTTTTTCAAATTGTTTCGTGAAAATCAAAGGGAAAATTTTGGAAAATTTGGTGGCAATATAGTTGCCGCTGCCTGTAAGAGACAATGAAAAATAAAATAAGGTTTATTCTTAATGCAACTTTTTATTTCTGTTCATGGTAAATATCAAAACATGGTACCACACAAAGTGGAACCTTGCATCTGGAGCATTGAATTTTTGATCGTTTATTATTTGTCTTTGTGCTACATACACGACATCGCCGATAAGTTGGCAAACGTTCATGTTTATGAGTTCCAACACTAGCAAAACGAATGTCATCGATTACAGAGCCCGTTTTTTGGTAATTATCGGACATCTTGGGTTTCTTTTTCACGTACATTGGTTGGGAATCCAAGCTCCTTTTCCTTGATGAAAAGTTATTTATAAGACCACGAGCCAAAGATAATCTAAACGCCAATTGTGGCATTACACTGTGGACGCGGCTGTTTGAACTGTACAGAAGGTACGAGTTTGTTATTGCTAAGTCTATGCAAAAATAAAAAATGCGAAGCCACCATTTCTTGCTTCTTCTGCCAACTTCATAGGTACTCCGCTTCTGATCGAAACGATCCACACCGCCCATACGTTTTGTATATTCGAGTATCGCTGTTGGACATGGAAACGTTTTTTTTGTACCGTCTTTCTGCTTTCTTTCATATGCAGTTTTACAAATTTTGGGGTGGAATGCAGTGGTCAAAACTGTAACTACTTTTGTATCTTGCCACATAATGAAGGAAACATTATTTTTAGTACGCCATTTATATTCACCTCTCTCTAAATGTATTTTTTCTTGTCGTGGTACGTTCTTTTTCTTCGCTTTTTTTAGTATTAGTGGCAAATCGGATCTTCCAGAATTTACAGTTGCGGTGGCATGTATTCCGTTTTCAAGCAAATATTGCAAGAGTTCATAAGATGCAAAGAAATTGTCAAAAGCTACATGTCCCCGGAAGCCTTGATCAATGAGTTTTTGTGTGAGAGATTTCACTACCTTTACTCCTAGACCGACTTCAGGAGCTTGGTCATCACGTTTACCAGTGTAAATGCTAAATTCGTAAACATAACCGGTTTTGCTATCAGCTCTTACCCAAACTTTATATCCTCTTTTGATGGGTTTGAGGGGCATATATTGTTTCAGCGACGAACGTCCCTTGAATAGAATCATCGATTCATCAATTGATTGTGACGATGTTGTTTTTGCTTCTCGCTGACATGCAATATTCAGCAAATCCAGTATTGGTCTTACTTTGAATAATTTATCAAAATTTGTTGCACCTCTTTGAGGCGCTTGCTCATTATTATTCAAATGCAGATTTTCGAGGATTTTTTTAAATCTTTTGACTGGCATTGTGGATGCAATTTCATCTACGCGGAAAAATGGATCGCTAGACCAATATAAATCAACAGTCGGTAATGGATGGAGCCCCATTAGAATTATTATGCCTATGAATGCTTTGATTTCATCACAAAAAACAGGTGTCCAGTTACAACTTTGATTTTGTTCTGCATAGAGATTGGTTTGTGTTACAATGTGTGTAAAAATCTCGTCATCAAAGAAACGGGTGAAATATGTTGTAGGCCTTGTCTGGGATGAAAGGAATTGAGTTCCTTGTAAACGAACACGGTCAAAATCATCGATGTTTGGTTGTTGAGACCAGATAATTTTTTTCCACTGATCTTCAGCGCCATCCGAATCATCAGTTTCAGAAAATGTATCAACAGCTGTAGGAAGTCGGCTGGATGGTGGTTCAGGAGAATAAGAGTCATGTAAACGGTTACGGCGTCTGTCTAAATGAAGACCAGATGTTGAGGCTTGAATTGATGTCTCATGTTCGTCATCCGAGTCGTGAGTCATCTGAGTAGACTCATTGTTGCCGCTATTGCGGTTGTCTAATGGTAGACCAGATGTTGATGGCTGGGTACAATCGGTTTCGTTCGGACCACTAAGAATATCATAGAGCGTCGTACCTTCATACGTATCTAAATTATCCGGTTCTTGCTCGTATTCGTCCTCCGAAACATTGGGGTCATCGGGCAAGCCAAATAACTCTTCTAGTGCATTTTCTATGGCATCATCAGACAATATTTTCGGCATTTTCACCTGCAGTAAATACAATAATATTATTATCTACACGGGCAGTGGCAAATATATTGCCACCAGTGAAATACAAAATTTTATCAAAATAAGAAACGTAGTTTTACTAAATACTACTCGATCGTACAAGTAATACAGGGTGTTTGGAGGGTGAGTAGCCATAGGAAAATGGTTGATAGGTAACGCTGTTGGTTACTTGTTGCGCCTAATTAAATAACATTTTGCCCTACGTTAGGCGAGTTATAATTTTTTTTCTATTTTTTCAAGAAAATCCCCATTTTTTTTATAAATGGCTTAATTTTTTTAAAATTAATGATCAAGGTGTCAATTAAATGATTTATTTTTATTGTTTAGTGATGTCTTATTCAGATTTAATCATAATTTCATACAAACAATGAAACAAAAACATAACATACCCTCTCAAACATCCATAACCCAAGAAGAAAAAATGTGATGTCCACTTTACAAGGTAAATTAAAAAAAAAATTATAAAGTGTGGGATTTTAAAATGCTTTTAAAAACTACCCTAGTTAATACTCTTTGTAACGGTATGTAACATGTACCATAAATACTCGGATAACTCAACAAAAAACCGGTTTGTCTGAAAGAATGCCTTAAAAGGGTGACGACCAAACTAGTCAATTGAGCAGGTAAAATCCTTTTGTTACAGATAACATAACGAAAAAGTGCAATAGGTTTAGCTATGGCTATGTGTTAGATAAGTTAATGACATTAACTTATCTACATTAAATTAATGTAGATAAATTAATTTACATTAAATGTATTGCAATTTTTCTACTTTATGACGGGCTGATAAAAAAAAAGCAATTCAATTTTTAAATAATTTATTGTAAATCTTGTTCAAATTGTTGTCCATTATTTCTAATACATGCGTAACATCTCTTTCTTATTTCCGTTGTGGTATGGCTTAGCCTAATTTCTTGCTTCATTATCAGAAATGCATTATTTATTTTTTCTATTAACTGTTCTCTTGTGTCAATGGTTTCCGTATACACAAGATCTTTAGCACGGCCCCAGATAAAAATCCAGAGGTGTCAAGTCCGGCGATCTTGCAGGCCATGGGATAGGGCCATTTCTGCCAATCCAAGCGTTGGGAAATGTATCGTCTAAGTATTCCCGGACTGCTAATGTCCAGTGCGCCGGGCAGCCATCTTGTTGATAAACAATTGGCTCTTGATTCTCGACATTTGGAACTCCATCCATGAGCTCGGGCAAATCATTTATCAAAAAATCTAGATAAATAACGCCATTCAAATTGTCTGGTAGATAATGTGGGCCAATTAGTGTATTACCAATTAGCCCTGCCCAAACGTTTACCGCAAACTTCCTTTGAAAGGCCACCGCTCTTTTCTTTTTTTTTATGAAAATGCAAATTATGAAAATTTGTAATGCCTTCCCTTGTAAATTTTGATTCATCCATCCACAGGATACTTTTTAAGAAGTCGTGGTTATCAAGATCCATGTGTAGCAAGAGGCGACAAAACTGAACCCGTCTTTGGTAGTCATTTTCTTCGAGACCTTGCACGGGGGTGAAATGAAAAGGATACTTTCCATTCGCACGAAGAACAGACCACACTTTCCATGCGCTGAGATTTAGCGTTGCAGCTACAGTGCGGATACTTGTTGTGGGGTCTTCTTCAAAAGCATCCAGAATACGTTCTTCATCAGCAACATTACGTTGTCTGGCAACTCCAGGTTCACGGCGATTTAAATTGCCAGTTTCCCTTAAGCGTCTAAAGGTCGTCTCAAAAGTATGACGATTAGGTTGACGTCTATTGGGAAAACGCTCTTCGTAAATTCTTTTTGCTTCTCGTCCATTTCCATCAGCTTTCCCGTATGCCATCAGCATATCGGCGTATTCTTCGTTAGTAAAAGCAGCCATTAAAAACAGCAGCAATAACAAAATAACAAAACTTAACAGAAGAAAACGCAAACAATGCGCGGAGCGGAGTTAAAAACACGTGAGGTAGCAGAGAACGACAAGTCTCGACTGGTCTCGACACATGCACGACAGGGACACAGAGCGCGGGGGGGCCGATGGGTGTATTGTTAACCGATGAAAGAGATAGCACGCTATTTTAGCTTTGTTAGAATGAGACAAAAGGATTTTACCTGCTCAATTGACTAGTTTGGTCGTCACCCTTTTAAGGCATTCTTTCAGACAAACCGGTTTTTTGGTAGGTTATTCGAGTATTTATGGTACATGTTACATACCGTTACAAAGAGTATTAACTAGGGTAGTTTTTAAAAGCATTTTAAAATCTCACACTTTATAATTTTTTTTTTAATTTACCTTGTAAAGTGGACATAACACTTTTTCTTTTTGGGTTATGGATGTTTGAGAGGGTATGTTATGTTTTTGTTTCATTGTTTGTATGAAATTATGATTAAATCTGAATAAGACATCACTAAACAATAAAAATAAATCATTTAATTGACACCTTGATCATTAATTTTAAAAAAATTAAGCCATTTATAAAAAAAATGGGGATTTTCTTGAAAAAATAGAAAAAAAATTATAACTCGCTTAACGTAGGGCAAAATGTTATTTAATTAGGCGCAACAAGTAACCAACAGCGTTACCTATCAACCATTTTCCTATGGCTACTCACCCTCCAAACACCCTGTATACATAATTATCGAAATAAATGCAAACTCTTACCAGTTTTCCACAAGATTTTATAGATTGAGCTAGATTTGTTTCACGTTACAGAAAATAACCGGTTTTCACCCTTCAAAGTTTAAAAGTGTCAATTGAATTTGACAATTCCCACACAACAAAAATTATACGTTGACAGGACATATCAAGGTTGCCAGAAAGTAAAAAATAAATACGTAAAAACTAAAAAGTTGCCCGAAAAAAAAATCTAATATTGGTGGCAATATGATGGCCACTGCCTTAAAAAGGGTTAAGGCAGCTCTCGCTACACGAGCGGTGTAAACGGGCGCGTTGTCTTGCAAAAACAGCACTCCGCGCGCTAACTTGCCACGTCTCTTCTGTACGACTGCTTCACGTGCCTGTGTTAATAAATTACCGTAGTACTGGCCATTCATTGTTGTCCCTTTAGGCAAGTAATCAATTAGTAAAATTCCCTCGCTATCCCAAAAAACGGTTGCCATAATCTTAGAGGCCGACTTTTCCACTTTAAACTTCTTTGGTGGCCTTTCTCCCGTTTTAATCCACTGCATAGACTCTTGTTTAGACTCGGGATCATACTGACGTATCCAGGTTTCGTCTACAGTCACTATTTTGTTACAAATTTCGTCCAAATTATTCTGACACAGTTCTAAAAAATCCTTACAACTCGCCAGTCGCCGCTGTTTGTCAAGCGGTGTGAGCATTCGCGGTACCCAACGCGCACAATTTTTTTTCATGTGTAAATGTTGATGTAAAATTTCTCCAATTCGTTCTTTACTAATCTGTAGCTCTTCCGCTATCTGCCACAATTTAGTTCTTCGATCAGCTAGTACAATTTTTTCGACTTTTTGAATATTTTCTTCAGTCACTACCGTCACAGGGCGGCCCGGTCGAGGGTCGTCTTCACAGCTCTCTCTTCCTTGTTGAAATAGTCGGGCCCATTTTTTTACCATGGTATAAGAAGGCCCAGAATCCTGAAGAACCTGTGACATCTCTTCAAAAATGTCTTTAGGTGAATTTCCTTTTTTCACGAGAAATTTAATCACTGCGCGGTGCTCTAAATTGCGAGAATGGTTAGTTTCCGTCGACATGGTGTTGTTGCTTGTTCCAGGGATGAAGTGTTAATGAATCAAATTAAATAAAAGGGTACTATTTATACTACTAATTAGTCAGGCAAGTAGTGGTATCAGTAACAAGATGATGAGTCAACGCTAAGTACGTTAGGCCGCGAATTTATCAGCCGCCCCTCGTATATCCAGGCATGGTACACAGTTTAAATTCCTTTATGCCGTACTTGTGCCTTTTTTGCTTATTAAAGCAACCGATAATACACAGGTTCACATTGCAAGTTTCGCACTTGAAAACTGTGCAAGTGTCAACCTTTTTCAGGGCGCACCACTTGCAACGTGACTTCCTGATATTTGTCTTAGCGGGAAAATGGGTGATGGCTCGCGGTGGTTCAATTTTTGGCGGGCGAAATCTCTGTATGATTTCATCCGCCAACATCACCCGGAACTGACGCTGTGCCATTTTGTTGGTCTTCGGGAACATGACAAAGGCGTTGTGGACGGACACGTTGAGAAGTCGGCGAAAAAGCTTTTTGTACCATATTAGATTACGAACCCGTTCTATGGGAAACGCCTGCAAAAGCTGGTCCTTTTTGTCGACGCCTCCCATAGCCAGGTTGTAATAGACTACTTTCGGCCTATACCGATAGTAGCCGTACTTTTGTTTCCCGCCGACCTCTACCTTGTGGTATGTCGATATGAGCGACACCACATTCGCGTCCTTCCATACCGTAATCGTCATGTCCCGTGTCTGGCTAAACACCACTTCACCAGCTCTCATATTTGCCTTATTTTTATGGCGCAAACTGTCAGGCACGAACTCTCGGTTCAGACGCAGGGTGCCCATTACGTCCGTCTTCTGGGTCTTGAGGGTGCGCGCCAGCAAAGGACTGTTGTAACAGTTGTCCATTACCAAAGTATGCCCTCTGTTAAGTAATGGACGAACCAAGTTTAAAACAATCTTTGCTGTCGCACCATCAGGCTCACCCTCAATCCTATTTGCGTCGACATTATGCTGGTCTTTCTTTCCTGTGTATATGTTCATCTGCCAGAGATATCCCGTCCTGGACTCACAAAGCTCATAGCTCTTTACACCTTCCTGAGCAGCTTTAGTCGCTATAAGCTGTGAAAAGGATAGTCTGCCTTTCCACAGCATCAGCGACTCGTCTATTGCAATTTCCTGTTCAGGTAAGTATAAAGAGCTAAATTTACCGTTCAGGTGGTCAATGATGGGTTTAATTTTTGTCAGCTTGTTCGGGATACCTCTGGCACACACCATATTGTCTACAAAGTGTAGACAGCGCTTGATGAGCAGGAAACGATAAAACGGCATAATGTCCCTAAAGTTTCCCAATTTCAAATAAGGCAAACATGGTTGCCAATATTCCCTTTCAACCGGAAGTGGGGCAGCATAAGAACACCAATAAAAGTCCACAACTCTTGTGGCGTTATTGGTGTCCATTTCCTGAGCCTCGAAAACTTAGCAAGCATCGAGTCGGCGAGGAGGACTGCTGCATATTTGTTGGTCTCATCGACTATGAGGTTTATAATGTCTTCGTCCCAAATTTTTGAAAAAATTTGGAACGGAGACATTCCCTCAGTAGGAAAAGTTGGACCAGCAACACCCGTAAAGTTTTCACGAACCCCAGTGAAAACTTGGGGGTCGTGAGACCAATCAAAAGTTAGCAGGTCTTCTTCGCTTGATTCTCGCAGAGCACAATCATCCTGCCTGTCCATGGACTTTAAGACTTCGGAGAGTTCGCTGGACAAATCTTCGACCACGAATTCTCCAGCATGTCTACGGCTAGGATCTTTTCCAAGCTGGTCATCCTCATCCTCATCCTCGACATCACTGCCGGGATTCTGACTCACAGAGCGTTCCCACAGCAGAATTTCGTCAGCCAGCTCCTCTTCGTAAATAGAAGGCTCTGAAATCAAATTATATGACCCTGTATTAGACTATTAGCTACTTAAACCCCCTAAATCCATAATGCAACCAGATTACTATGACAAACGAGAAATAAACATAAAAAAATACCTGGTCTTGTAACAGACGTCGATGGTCCTGGAGAGAAATTCTGCAGTGAACGCTCTGCAGTGGAAAATGTGCTCGGCGAGAACCCTATAAACTCGACGTTCGCATCGACTAAGAGGTTCGCATCCACTTCTTGGCCTTCTGGCATCGTAGTCCTTTCGGCGTTTTAGGACCACAATGAGAAATGACCACAATTAAAAATGACCACTTCCAGAAATGACCACTTCTTGAAATTACCAATTCTTGAAAAGACCACTTCTTGAAATGTCCACTTCTTGAAATGACCACTTCTTGAAATGACCACTTCCGGAAATGACCACTTCTTGAAATGACCATCTATACTAATATTATAAAGCGGAAGAGTTTGTTTGTTTGTATCCCCGTAGATAGGGTAAACACCGAGTGAGTTACACTGTGAAAAGGCATTATATTTTAAGTAAACTTTCTTTGAATGTTTTTTAAATTCGTTAAGTCTTAGATTAAGTTCATACTTACTTCGGGGGAGGCGGCGTAGCTGCAACTTCTTCCAACAGCTCGACCCCTGTTGGCCCACCTGCGCGAAAACTTAGTTCTTGCGCTGGATAGAAATGTATAGAAATATGTTAGGTTGATCAGTCAGTTAGGGGTACGATATCCGAGAGACAATTTACACACCTGCTTTTTCCAACTCCCACCGTTGTGGAATATGTGGGGGCGGCACTTCTGGGGTGCCCGGCAACAGAGGACAAGGCACTAACCGGCGACACTTTTCTGGAAATGTGAAAATAGTTAAAACATTTTGTGATTGTGTAAAGGATATTATTTACTAAATATTTTTCTTACCTTCGCTTTTTGCTTGGAGGAGCATCGGGCATTAAAAATTGCCCAACCTCCTTCTTGTCGCGCATTTTTTCCAGCTGTGCCTTTTGTTCAACTGTTAGCCGGGCAATGCATTTTTTGGTGAGCGCCCGCATCTTTTTAATTTTTTTGTGATCTTCAACTATTGAACTAGAAGAAAAGAATTAAATATTTACAAAAACATATATGTTATTGTTTTAAAGTAAAGATTAAATTTCAAATATAAATGTTTACTAACGTCACTGGTCGCGACGGTCCAGCTAGACCCAAATCCATCGACGTGACGACAGCATCGTCCATTGACCTAAAAGATAGAAATTGAATGAAAAGAAAGCACTTATAATATATCTTTAAAATACAGAATAAACTGAAATAAATGTTAACTTACGTTGTCGGTTGCGACGGTCCCGCAACAGCGACGGATGCAGACATCTCGTCGACTCCATCTTCAGCTATGGGCTGTTTCCTTAAAATTTAAATACCATTGGGTCACTATCTCAAAGTAAGAAAAAGTCCGTGATCAGATAAAATTAATTAAAGCATTATGGTAAAAGTACTAAAAAAACACAAACATTTCAGTGAAGATAAGCGTTCGAGCAGTGCCGCGCCCGCGCCCACGCCCACGCCCGCGCCCGCGCCCGCGCCCACGGGCACTACCACGCTTTCCACCCCTGCCAGCACCATCGTTTCCACCCTGACCACCACCACGGTTTCCCGCTCGTCCACAACCACCACGGCTTATTTCTATTGATTCCATGTCTAAATTGTTTGAAGCAAAATAAACTCAATAAAATAAATAAAAGAATATCGCAACATAAAAAAATAATAATTGGAAAAATATTCAATGAAAATAACTAAATCCATTTTTAAAGTTAATATAAAATATAATAAAAATGTAATCAATATGTATTAAAATAATTTTCATTTCATTCCATAAAATTCGAACGGTACAAAATTCTCTGTGTGTACCAAGCTTTACTTTGAAATTAGGTCGGCCATGTTTGTTTATTGTTTACATGCGAACCAACTCGAACAAAAACTGAAATCTTAACTTAAATTTTGTATCTTTTGCATGTTTTTGGGTTGAAAACTATTATCGAGTAAATATTCAATGCAATAGTAATTATTTTTTACTTAGAACTGGTCTCACAATTAAATAAATTACGATAGCATTCCTTCAAAACTCTAGTCATGTTACAAGCGCACCGAAAACCACACAGAAATATAATTAGACTTACCTTCCGGTTGAAAACTTTTTGCACACACATAAACTATATTGTAATTAATCAATAAATCAGTAACTTACCCAAAAATAATCACCAACAACCGAAAATACGATTAAAAACTACGGAGCAAAGTTTCACGTTTCGCACGTAAACCATAGGTTGACTTTGACATTTTTTTTTTTTCGGAATGAACCGATGCGGAAATATTTTCAATTTAGTAGCATGAAAAGATGTACGAAGATACGCGTAGAAAAGAGAAAAAAATATTAAAACATCATGGGACAGAAAGAAACAGACATATTTAGACGACTTATCGCACATGAACGAAAAGGGACAAAAATCACTTATGCCCGGTTCCTATAACTATGAAACGCCTCGTTTTAATAACGAACAGTAACATTTTTAACTAGCCGTAACCACAAACTGTTCCTATATTAAACGACTCGTAGGGCAAACTACCGAAGGTTTGTAACTAACGGATGGGAGGGTTACCAACTACGATCCGTAAGCGATTTGTATGAAGATCTTACATTAGGGTGTTCCTATAAAAAAATGTAAACGTCAGTGAGCTGTCACAGTTACCATCCGTACGTCATTTTGCTACCGTTGGATTTCGGTCGGTTATTTTCAAGTTGGTTTTACAAATACTGTAATATTTTTAAAAATGTCGAGTTCTGAAAGTGACAGAGAAATGTTAAATATGTTGTCGGACTGGACTTCAGGATCTGATTCCGACGAAGAAGTAACTCGGAGAGTTTACACAGAGAGAGTGAACCATATAAATATTTTAGATGCGTACGAGTTTCAGCTGCGGTTTCGGCTTGATAAGCCGGCTGTCGAACAGCTGCTGATCGAAATTCATCCTCATTTACGAGTAACAGGAGCCAGGTAAGTACCTCCCTAGGTATTTTATTTATTAATCATCAAAATAAATGGTGATCATTTGTATGTATTTATTTTAACGAACTATCTAACCTACGAGTACCTATTTGTTTCAGAAATCATGGAATAACTCCATTGCATCAACTGCTACTAGCATTACGATTTTATGCTTTGGGCACAATGTTGCTGTCAGTTGCAGATTTCACTGGTGTCTCAAAATCATCGGCTAGTCGAATCGTGCGCGATGTTAGTTTTGCAATAGCGCAGCTGTACAATAATTATATTAAAATTAGAAGTGACACAGACCAGGCATTCTATCAAATAGCTCGTTTTCCGCGTGTCCTAGGAGCAATTGATGGTACACATGTTAAAATACAATCTCCCAGTGAGTATTTTGTGTGTTTTTATAAATAGGTACTTACAAGTTAACACAGTACCTACCTAAACAAGTCTCTTCATTCTTCATCAGTTTAACATATTTAAAGGAGGATTCATGTAATAGCATACTATACTTTACAGTAGTATTATTGAACATTTTTGGTTTCATTATTTTCAATAACTAGGTACCTACTAGTTGTTCTTTTGCTGTTTCAGATTCTCAGATAGGAGAGGAATTTAGAAACCGCAAAGGATACTTCTCCATCAATGTGCAAGCTGTTTGTGATGCCAATTTATTATTGATGAATGTAGTGGCTCGTTGGCCAGGTTCAGCTCATGATGCAACAATTTTCAATAATTCAGAATTAAGAGGTAATCCAACATCAACTTATTACTTTAATTGATAATGCACGAGTTCCATTAAATACAATAATTGTTTGTTTATTTACTATACCAATCCGTCTGACCAGTGTTATATAATTGGCCAGTAATGGTCTGGAGGAGGCCTGCGCCCAGCAGCAGTAAGATTTATGGGCTGAGATGATGATTATACTTTTATTTTTATTTAGCTCAGTGTGAAAGTGGTATGTTTGGTAATAGGTGGTTACTTGGAGACAGTGCATACCCATTGAAATCATACCTTTTAACACCTCTACTAAACCCAGAAGGCAGAGGACAAGTGCTGTACAATGAAGCTCAGATTAGAACTAGAAACTGTATTGAAAGGTACTTATTTTTAAAGTTTTTGTCATAGCTGCAGCTTCATCCTATTGCTACTGTGGAATCTTTCTTTTATTGTGCACAAATTATTATTTGTTCTAGGTGTTTTGGAGTTTGGAAAAGAAGATTTCCAGTAATTTCATTAACTATGCGGTTAAGCCTGTTAAATGCACATGCAGTTATAATTGCAACTGCTGTACTTCACAATATATGCAGGATGCGCTGCATCAGTGACGTTCCTCCTGAGGTGGAGATATCACCAGAGGATACAGACGAACCCCTGGAAAACAGAGATCCAACTATCAATGACCATGAAAACGTTCTCAATACAGAACGAGCAAGTTTGATTGTTAACTATTTTAATAAGTATGTGTTATGTGTGTATACAATGTTTTTGAAATTATCTACTGACATATTAATAATATATGGCAGTACAACAAAAAAAGAAAGTTTCTATATCAATTAATTAAATTGTTTGTTTTTAGTTTGGAATAATTCAACAACAGACTGGTTGAAGAAGAGCACAAATGAACATTATATTACATTATTTAGTGAGAATACTTGCATATTTATTATTTGTTTTATAAATAAAATCAATCCCTTTTTAAAAATTACATGTTTTATTTACTTAAATCTAAATAATAATTAAATACTATAAAAATGATATTTATTCATTCAGGTTGTGTTAAGTTAACATGCTGGCTGGCTTTCTTGGCCTGATCTGCTTTTAAAATTTCAATTTCTAAATCAATTTTTATTTTTTTAGCTTCATAATATCTAGTAATTGCCAAGTCTCGTTCACGTCGCACATCATCATATTTCTGTTTTCTTTCTGTGTAAATAAAAAAAAAATGTACAATTAGTTTAAAGTTATAAATATGTTTCAAGCTTAGATAATTGAAATTGAGGAAGTAAGTAGGTACCTTTGCTGGTTTGTAATTCTTTTGACATGCCTCTCATTCCATATAAGCATCTGGGTTTCATTGAACCATCTACTTTTCTCTTTTTTGCTGTAAAATATAAAAATAGTTTATATACCATTAGTGTATAGTTGCAAGTGCAGTAAGTCAGCCCTATTGAATTCAATTTCTAAATAAACAAATGACCCCTTTTATGTGTATGCTACAGCCATAGATAAGTAATTAAAGTTTTATGAATGCAGCCCATACAACATGTCCCACTGCTAAACACGGGCCTTCTCGATAAATAAATGGAAGAAAATTGGCCTACTTGCCCTGCTAGATATGTTAGCATAGGGAACAGTTGTACATGCAACCAAGCAAATACCAAAATTGATATACCTACACCACACCTACCCGCACCAAGTTAGTACAGATAACTGTCCTACACACACCGTCACATAGCTCCAAATAAATATTATCTACTAAAACAAAAACTTGAAAAATATATACCTTCACTTATTGGCAACGAGATGTATTTAGGTTCTGGTGTAGTGAATGTTGAATGTTCTACTACATCAGCTTTGGGATTTAGTATAGGGGAGGAAGCATGCTCATTGATACCAACACCATCAACTATTACCACCTCTTCAATAAAACTAACTCCATCACCACCAAATGGCACTTCAAATCCAGTGCATGTTGATCCCATCTGACCTGCTACTCTTTCCAAAATGTCGTCATGGGGTATGACATCAGGTTTCCCACCACCTGTCTGTTGGAAAATTATATTATTTATAATAAGTACTTATATAGCTTTCGGTTTGCCATTATAAGTTCACACATACACTTACACAACCAGCTAATAGTTGCTTTAGATTATAGATATGTTACTTACCTTAAAATTATTTAGCCTTATTTGTTGGCACCTCTTCCGTGCTGCTTTTTTTAAGTTGTCCCACTTCGCCTTTAATTGGTCTGTATGCCGCGGAATTTGACCATTTTTTGCATTAAAATGCGATGTTATTGAAAGCCACGCCTCTTCTTTCAGCTTATTAGACGCAGCATTCGTCTCCTTGCTCGTGATTATCGGCTTACTTTGAATTAAATCCAATAACAGAGACACTTCATCCTTGGTCATCGGCTTCTTTGTTTTCTGTAACACAAAACGTTATTCAGACCATACTACCCAAGACTTCTTTATTTGATAAATAACACTGTAAATGTTATAAACTTGAATAGGTACTTACACAAGTCATGTTACTAATATCCATTTTAGGTAATTTTTGAATTTATTTTGTGTTTTGCTAACTCTCAAAAGTCTCAAACACAAAGTACAATCAAACCCAACGCTATTGTTTTGGCGCGGCGCGCAATCTTGACGTTTCGTTTCGTTCTCAGCAACATGAATTAAAAACCAAAATTATTTCTTAAATAAAAAATTTCGCTGACGCTAAAATTATAAAATGAAGAAAAAGTAAGTTTTCTGTATTAAAGTATAATAATTATGCTTGAAATAACAATAATCTCTTCAATTTTATTTTAATGTTAAATGTGCTTGCATGCAATTTCAAAACGCAATGAGTGCCGAACGGAGGGCTTCGGTAAGCAAGTAACCAACAACCGTTCGTCGCAGGTAGATGACGCAAAATGTTATAGGAACGCCACTTACGGCTCGTAATCCGTAACTCAAAAACGAATGGTAGCTTTAGTACAATAACGACTCGTTGATTATAGGAACCGGGCATTAGGTGCGCTCTACGGCAAAATAATAAAAGGGACAAAAGTCACTTGAGTGCATCTGAACGGTTATAATGATATGTAGGTATCTATATAATAATAATTTAAAAAACTAAAATCAACCAATTTAAAATAAACGCAGCGCATTAACTCTGCATTAGTGCTTCATCTTCGTCAGCAGAAACCCGCGAGGACGCTGATTGTGGCGAGTCAGTATAGTAATGGTAAACGATTTTGTTCGTAATTACCTTGATCGGACAGGATATTATATTGTTGCACTGTATTTGTTGTAACAAATCTATATTTTTTTAACAAATTCATAACATCTAAACGGAAGTCAAAATTTTGCGCTTCAGACATTTTTTTCATTTGTGGGAGTAACGACAGCAAAAACTGTTTATCGGAGTCATTGTCGTCTTGTGAAGACTTTTCCATGCTGTTGATTAATGAATGACCTCTGAAATAGTGTCATACTTTGGGTTTTGCGACTTCCAGGCTTGGAATTGGAATTTGATGATTCGCTTCCAGTCTCTTGAAGTTGGTTCTCTTCACCACTTGTTTCATCAAATTTATCTTCTAAATTACTAGTTGTAGGTCGCATTTCTCTCACGACATCTAGGAAACGAAGCATTTCTACGTATGGCGTCTTCCTCTTCTTTGCCGCAGCTGCACTTCCACTGCGGACATCGGACTCTTTTTTTCTCTCTCTAACATAGTAATCACGGAGATGTTTCCATTTTTTCTGGAGGTCAGCAACTGAAATAAAAAATGTGCATGTTGTTTAAAACTGAATAATTATTTATTTATTACGTTATGGATTAGTTTATGGTTAATTAAGTTTAATTGGTTTTCAGATATTTATCAACCGGAGTGTGTTTTAGAACATTATCCCACGACTTCCTGGTGGGAGTATCTACTATAGCCGGTATAATTAAAGAATGTTGCAAAGTGATATGGATGACGCTGCGAGAAACAGAAATGCCTTGCCCGAACGAAGAAATGTGGTTAAAAATAGCTGATCAATATTATGAAAGAACAAATTTTCCAAACTGTATTGGAGCAGTAGATGGGAAACATATTCGCATAAGAGCTCCGAGTCTTAGTGGTTCCCAATATTTTAACTATAAGAAGTTCTTTTCTATTGTTCTTATGGTTATTTCAGATGCAAACTACTATTTTGTAGCCATTGACGTCGGTGCTTATGGCAAAGAAGCAGATAGCAACGTATTCAAACAATCAATTATGGGTAAAAAACTATTAGAAAATGACTTCAATATTCCAAGAGGTAAAACTTTACCAAATTCTAATGGACCACCACAGCCCTTTGTATTAGTTGGAGACGAAGCGTTTCCTTTACAGATAAATATAATGCGGCCGTATCCAAGTGGCAATATTGATAGAAAAAAACGTATTTTTAATTACAGACTCAGCCGAGCACGTAGATGTGTTGAGTGTTCATTTGGATTATTATGCAATAAGTGGAGAGTACTTCACACAGCCATCCTTACCGAACCTGATTTTGCTATGGAGATAGTGAAGGCTGCTTGTATACTTCATAATTTTGTTCTTCGGCGAAGAGATAGCTATCTTAATGACCTTCAAATATGCCACTTACAGACTTTACCCACAGCAACATCAACTAGAATAACGACTGCTACCAATAATCGGGATTTTTTTAAACGGTATTTTAGTAATGAAGGAATATTGCAGTATCAAGATCAATATATATAAGAATATTAATATGTAATAAAATAAACATTAACTTACGTGATTCATTTTTCTTTTTTGTGTCATATGTTTCCCACTCATCTAATAATATTTCTGCAATTTCCTCCCAAGCACGTCTCTTGGCTGGTCGATCGCTGTAAGATTTTTCTTTTAAGTTCCACAGACATAATCTATTTTGCATTTCCGTGATAAATCGTTCTGTATCAAACATTTTTAATAAAAATAACTTCGAACGGCCTGTACACAAACGATCTCTGCTGATGTTGCGTCTAGTCTAAACGCGTGTGCGTAGCGCGCGCGACGTTGCCGCTCTTACGTCGACCGACAATGCGTTGACGGAACGGAACAGACGCTGTACGCTCGACGCACCAACGCATCATCGGTTAGGTGTGAAAGGTTGAATGTTTTATCATATATTTGTCTGTTTTGGCGTTACGCGACCGATAAAACGCGACGCATTTTCCGTCAGATATGTACCGACCCTTAGTCATCGACGCATTACAAAAATAAACTTTACTGCTATATGTTTTAAATATAATTTCATCTGTCAGGTTCAATGATAGTTAAAATGTCATCCGAACTATAAGAAGTAGTTCTGTCCTTTTCATTTCGTGCGTGACGTCATTGATATGTCATTTGTTTGTAAAGAATTTTGTGCAAAGCTGTATACAATATTTATATTACGAGCAATAAACAGCTGGCTGAAAATAGATCTCAACCTAATAAACCTCATTGCTAAAATGAATGAGTATAAGTTAAAAGCTCCTAGTATGAGATATGAATGCTAATTTATGATTAAATAATTATGATTTTTACATCACTTTATTTAAGAAATTTATACGTATTTATTTCTACGTATTTACTATTTAAAATATACACATATTAATTAGTAAATAAGTATAAATACACACAACGAACGTCCGGAACAATAAAAATTCTCATCGGATATACATAAAATTTAAAAAAAAGACATAGTTGTAAAAAGTAGTAATATATTGTAAAAAATATCTTTATTTATTAAAAACGTGTATATCCACCGTCTGCGAGAATCACATCAGAAAGACGTCTGCGCATAGATTGGACAGCATTGTAGCAAAATTGCTCTCCTCTCATGGACTCCCAGATTTCATCGACATGAGTCCTTAAGGCGGCGGTGGTTCGTGCTCGAGTATTGTCCCAAACCTGAACCATTTTGCCCCACAAATTCTCAATTGGGTTTAGGTCGGGACTATGAGGCGGCATCTTAATCAATTCCAGGTCCGTGTTATCTGCCAAGTAATGCTGTACAACTCGGGAGTTGTGCACGGAACTGTTGTCTTGCACAAACCTAATTCTTCCATGAGGAAAAAATATCCTGGCTGTCGGAAGTAAAACACTTTCGAGGATCTCTTTATATCGGGCGCCATTCATTCTGCCTCCTACCTCAACGAGCTCTCCTGGTCCACTTTGACTCATCCATCCCCAAAACCCTAAGGTGATTCGACCACTACGATTGTTAGGGAGGACATTCCTTTCGTCGTATCTGGTGTTTAATGTGCGATATAATGATAGGCGTCCCTGGGCAGATGAACAAAATACTTTTTCGTCTACAAAGATTACATTCTCAAAATTGTAATTTATATAATTTTGTGCACACTGTAGACGCTGTGCTTTAAGCCTCGGTGTTAAAATGGGTTTTTTCGCTGGAATACGATGGCGTAACCCGTGTTCTTGCAGTCGTCGCCTTATCGTGTTCTGCGATGTGCCAAATTCCACAGCGATACTCCTGGAGTTTATGAATCGGTTGGTAATAACTCGCTGTACTATATTTCTATCACATGTTGCACTTGTTTGACGTGGACGACCAACCGAAACATGGTTATGTAATGCGCCTTCGGTTTCAAATCTCTTAATCCAACGGTATACGGTGGTTCTCTAAAAAAAATACAGAATAAGTTATTAATAAAATTTTGATTTAGATTCTACAAGATAGGTAACTCATATAAAGCGATACTTACGGATATTCCCAATTCATTTGATATTTCAGTTACTGATAGGCCTTCATTCCTCAAGAATATAATGTGATGCTTTATGTTGTCATTCACGCGATATGTATATGTAGCCATACTTAAACTTTAAATATTATTATTGCTGTAATAGATATCCGCTTGACTTACTATTGCATTTGACATTGGATATGACTGATAGACAATAACAAACAACACTAGATTGAGTGAGAAGAGGTTTTATGCGGGATGACTGTAACTATATTTATGGCGCTTTGATTGCAACTATCTATATGGCGATTTAAATGTCTCGAACTTTAAGGACACTCTGTTTGTAACGAAGTTATTGACTTTTTGGTTGCACCTATTTATTTGAGCACTTTGAGTGTAACTAACTATTTGAAGCTGACTGTACAATAGCAAGTACTGAAACCCTTTTACCATCATTACAATAGGTTGTAAATATTGTTCGCAAGAATTTCATATCTTTATCTTACCGTTTTAAAATAAATACGTTATTTATGGCTTGGGGACAGCCTAGCGATAAGTAACGAATTTATTATTACCTGTATATTATATTCTTGTATTATTAGTAGTTAAATATTAATTCAAATATAAAATATTTCTTTTTTATGAAAATATAACAACGAAAAATATTGTATTACAAATATTTAGAATATCCTTTTGTTGGCATTTGTACTGTCCGCTATTTTGATATGTTAATATAATATCCTAAAAAAAAAATGGCTAAACGAACGTTCGCTGGAGCAGCTACTAATATAATAAAATAGGAAGGAACAATTTAAATGTCCATTTCCCACTATGTGGGAACGTTCCCGGGAATTCCGGAATATTCCCAGGAAATTTTCCACTGGAAATATTTCCGGGAAAGGGAATTTGGGAACGGCGCATCACTAATCATACCTCGCCCACACCTTGAAACCACGTTTCACAGGCTTCATAGGCATGTACTGCTTTATAGTACTTCTGCCTTTAAATTTGATCATGCACTCATCAATGCTTTGTGAGTTTGTGACCACAGCAGCGTTTTGAAACAACTCTTTCGTACCTTCAATGAGTGGTCGTACTTTATAAAGTTTGTCGGAGCCTGGTTCACCTCTTTTTGTCATTTTTTGGTTATAAATTAGATGTATGTATTTCATTATTTTTTCGAACCTTTTGCACGTCATAACGTCGGCAATCTCATTTACCCTAAATAGTGGACCAGATGACCAGTAAAGGCGAATATTAGGTAGACGGTGTAAGCCCATCAAGATCAGCATGCCAATAAAGGCTTAAATTAGTTTGGTCCACTATTCATTGAAATAATTCCTCGGAAAATACCAAATTAAAATATGTCAGTGGAGCACTTCGACTGGATATAAAGCTTGCAGGCAGGAATGGATTGTTGTCAAAATTCTCTATTGGTACTTCATGAGAGAAAGGTATTCTCTTCCACACTTCATCACCATCATCATCATCAGATACATAGTTGGGTTCATTTCTATCTTGTGATGGAGAATCAAGATTAGCAGAAATAGGATTGGTTGGTTCTGTTTCAGTATTTGTTGTACTATTTTCTACCTGAGTTTGTGTTGTGTGTATTGGAATTACAGTATTACTAGCTGTTACAGACTGGAACTGTGTACCTGATGAACCAGGGCGCTCTAAAACGCTCAATAATTCTTCATTCGACGGTGGTAAAAAATCCACCACGGTGTTATCTTCGTCGCTCTCGAAACCATTTTCAGAGTTTTCAGCATCTGACAACCCAAACAGGGAGTCTAGCATCGCCTCAAGTTTGTCGAGTGGGATTATCTAAAAAATATTAAAACAAATAACAATAAAATAAAACAACAATATAATAAAAAAATAACAACTTCAACTATCAACTTCTGACAAAAAAGTCTTGCACCTACACGCGCTCTGTCTAATATATGGACATCATAACTTTTAGCCACTTGTGAATATAAAATGAATCAATATTACAAATAAACACGTTTATGTGTCATTATAAACATAAGTAACAAGATCTAATTCAAAACGTACCTTTTCACCCATTTTTTATGCAGATGGAAGCAGATAAAAACACAATGAATTATTACCCAAATTTGACAGATAACACTCGGCTGATCTCAATGGCGGGCGGCCATGTTATTTTTTTGGCCGCGTTTCGTTGCTCCGTAACTTTATGAAACACCAGTACACAACAGAGAAGCAGCTCACAAAATATTTTAAAAGATATTAAACGAAACGGATGGTGTCTAATATATGGACAGAACACTTAAAAGGGTTAACAGAGTTTAAATACCGCTGTATTATGAGACTAACATCATCAAGAGCTACAGGAATTCCACTGTTCAAATTCCACTGCGCCAATCCCTTATTCGGTGAATGGCAGATTCTGGAAATGGCAGATTCTTTAAACGGCAGATTCTGGTAATGGCAGATTCTTGAAATGGCAGATGTACAGTCATAGTCCTTGCTCGTGTACTTGGGTACTATTTTTTTTACATTTTTATGGTTCAGGAAAAAAACTTCAGTACCAGTTAAATAGTTAGCGAAATACATTTATTGCACGACATAATCTTCTTAAGCACTCTGTTGTCGAAATATCACCTTGTAATGTACATTGTATAATTTTCTCAATCATGTGATCTTTTTCCAGGTTTTTTTTATTACGTTTTTTTCCTTTCTTAAAAATATCATTTTTCTTCAACTTTAGATCTTGAGTGCGTGCTTCCTTTTTTAACAATTGAATAAAAAAATATAGACTTGGCTTTTTAGGTATTATACCATTAATTCGGCGGTGCCAGCCTTCAATAGCATTATTTGTGCGAAAGGTTTGATCATAGCAGGAAAATACGTCGTACGTTACTAATTCCATCCACTGTTTAATAAAGTAACTTTTAAAATTAAGAAATACATCTGTATTTGGTGCCTCCTCGCAGATACCAAGGAATGCTTCTGGTATCAGAATTTTAGGCAAGAGGGCTAAATTTGCAAAGAGTTTTGTGATGTGAATTCCGTCTGGAGTGCTATTCAGTCCTAATTTTCTGCTCATTTTCCAAACTGCGTTACTGTAGTGGTAAAAGCAGCCTTTTACATGCACTCCTGGGTATATTAATTTTACAGCGTTGATGGTGGAGATTTCATAATCGCAATGATATGATTTTATAAGCACATGGAATTGATTTTTTAATATTGTAAACATACGTACGTAAGTGGCTTGATTTTTGTTTGGTAAAAGGATATATAAAACAGGAACAAAATTAACACTATCACAATCGTTAGATAGATCAATATGTAAAGAATAGAGTTGGTAAAAGGGGCTTGGCACAATTCGAAATGTACCATCTCCATAAAATGTATCAACTGTTTTAATTTTTATTTTAGCCTCTGGAGTGCAAAATATTATAATTTTGTCATCGACACCGTCATCATAAGCAAAAAAATCTCCAACAAGGTGATCGGGTATCAACAAATCTTTGAATGTAGTACAGGTAGTTCGGCTTCTTTTTAGATATTTGCAACGTGCAAAATATAATGCATCCTTTTTCATTTTAAATGTTGGTATATTGTCCACAGGTATTTTATGGGCAAAATCATTGATCTTATTTTCAAATATTTTTTGAACTGGACCAAGGTTGGAACATACCTCTTTCTTGCACTCGTCCATCACTTGGTCTATAATATTTTGTGTCAAGTTAGGCATGCAGGCGTGGGTGGCTTCTTTAATAATATTATTTTTAGCGTCTAAAGTAATAGAGGCACTGCATTCGTTTTTTTTATTGCAACGATAATTATATGTACCACACATGTTTTTTTTAACGAAATTATATCGATAGCCAGCATGTAAAATAACTGCTTTCCCTTTTTGGCTCTTGATTAATTTTATTGAAGATACCTCACTACTGGGTCCAGCTCTTGGTGAATCCATATTGCAACACTTAAACATAAACAGAATTAGTGCGAACTAGACAAATTTAGCGAAAATGTTGACAATGACATGTGACAAAGTAATTGTATTTCAAGTGGCCAGTACCCATTAACGTGGTTGTAAAGAGGTTGATAAAACGTATTAAATTAGTTTTAGTGCAACTTGTTGATTATTTACATTTCAAACAGCCTGACTGTACAATATCTGCCATTTCAAGAATCTGCCATTACCAGAATCTGCCGTTTAAAGAATCTGCCATTTCCAGAATCTGCCATTCACCGAATAAGGGCCGCCAATCCCTTCACTTCACATGCTGTTTGATAATAATTTCTTCCTCGTTGGTTAAAGCAGTGGGCCTGCCAACCTTCTCAGTGTGTTTATTTTTTATTGTATTTATGGGTATTTGAAAATGTTTACTGGCACTATACGCACTTAGTTCTCCCGATTTGACTTTTTCAAGACACTCTTCCAACTTTTCTGGACTGTAGTTTGATCTTACACCGTACTTTCGTGTACCAGGCTCTGAAGGCAACTTTTTTCTGGGCATGGCGACTCGTAGCTAAAAAAATATACAAAAATTAAAATCCATACATATGTACCTATTTTTACGCCACCGTTACTGCTGAATACATTCTACTCATACAGTCAAAATATTTAGGGGCAACGCAAATAGAAGACGGCGAGACGAAGGTACGGTACAGACACGGCGCAGATACGGTGCAGGCGCGATATCTGCGCAAACAGACGCGGGGACGATACGGCAAGTTAAGTCATTATAGAGCGTGATATTGACGGGATAAGACATGTATTCCTCTTCAGACGAAGATGAAGATGCACTGGCTTTGCTACAGATTATTAATTTACAGCAAAGACCAAGAAGGTATTGGATACATCCAGTGTGGAGAAATGCAGAAGAGCACAGGTACTATAAAATAATGGAAACATTATATGAATATCCTGATCGTTTTCGCACAGTTTATAAAATGTCACTGGAATGTTACCATATCGTATTGTCAAAAGTAAGAGAAGGACTTCGGAAGCAAGTTACAAATTGGAGAAAACCAATCAGCCCTGAAGAAAGACTACTGATAACTTTAAGGTAAGTGAAACTATTTTTTACAGATCAAACTTTTATTGACAAATCAAAAGATAATATTCATTGAAAATGTTTTTGGTTTAGCATCTTTGCTACAATTAGTATTTATAAATTGCTCTCAGTGTTACAGCTAATTTGAGTATCTGTCAAGCTGTCATCATGTGCTGTCCTTATCTCACAATACAGAATCAGCGCATGCGGACAGGGACAGCACATGACTACTCAAGCTAGCTGTCGCACTAAGAGCCATTTATAAATAAAGTTCAAGGCATTGGATAGTTCTCATTAAAATCACTTATTTCGTCTTCATGAGATTGGATAGATGTCTCTGGATTCGGGTGAGGTGTAGCTGGAGTTATTGGTGAAAATATTGGCAAACATAATGTAGTTGGAGTTGCCGGAGGTGCTAAGGATTGTGCTCTTTCATAAGCTCCCGGTGTCCGCGTTTGCTGATATTCTGAAATGCTGAGTTGATAATAAGCTTTCTCATCATAAGTTCGGTGTCTTGAAGGCCCAGCTATTTGTTCAATTACAGCCACTGCCGCCGGTGGTGCTGGATTTATATACTCCCCGGATATCAAAGTCAGCTGAGTTTCCGGATTTTTGTTAGCTGCTGCAGTATGTTTAGCTGTCTGCTGAGTCGAGGTAAACGAAGGTGCTGGACTTGTATTAGCTCTGGATGTAAGAGTCTGCTGGGTTGCACCTTCATTAGGATCATAATCTGTCTCTCGAGAAGGTGTTCGTGGATAATACGGCTGTGTCCTAGGATAACTAGGTACTGGGTCATTTAAAATTTGCTCTGATAAATTGAGAACGCCCATTTTAAATCTTCGTTTTTGGGTTGGTGTCATTGATTTCATATCTGGAAGCATGCTTTGAAAAAAAGCTAGATCGCTGTCTGTTTCAGGCTCAGCTCTATGTATGGTCTTCATTTGTAATGCTCTTTGACTGAAATATTCATGTGCTGATTTATTAACATCTTTTAAAGAGATTGCCCTAGATTTATTTAATAGTGGTAGCAGTGGCGGTGTTGGCGTGGATTGATTGGAGATGGAATCCGAATTTGTGTTTTCAGAAGCTAGTTGACCAGTAAACAGTGTCTCATCGACTTCTTCACTATCATTACCGTCTGTGCAATCATATTTGCTTAGATTGCTTTTGGTTGGTCGGGACTTCAAGTAATTGTCTAAAAAATGTAGATGTGGTGAAAGGTAGTACTCTTTAATCGTCTTTGCACCTGATCCAGATGGCAAATCTAGCCTTTTCTTGTTTTTGCTGTAACTACATCGAATATTCTTCCACCGTTCTTTACATTCTTGGGCTGAAAAATATTTAAGGAGATTAGTTACAATGTGTGTTTAGATTGAGGTGCCACTTTTCGCATCGTAAAGTGGCTAATGGAGTTATTTAGTAGTAGTTTAGGAAATTTTGTAGAACGGATATTGGATTTTGTATTAGAATACTTCAAAAGTTAAATGAATATAAAGGTGGCACCTCAATCTGTTTGGATTGAGGTACCACTCAGAACTGGGAATATTATGGATGAGTTTTCATCAAAATTTCGTAGTACTCCAGAATTCTGGAGTACTACAAAATAATACAAAATTTTGATAAAATTTCATCCATGCCACTTGGTGCCACTGTTCGCATCGTAAAGTGGCTAATGGAGTTATTTAGTAGTAGTTTAGAAAATTTTGTAGAACGGATATTGGATTTTGTATTAGAATACTTCAAAAGTTAAATGAATATAAAGGTGGCACCTCAATCTAACTGTTTGCATTGAGGTGCCACTCAGAACTGGGAAAATTATGGATGAAATTTTATCAAAATTTTGTATTATTTTGTAGTACTCCAGAATTCTGGAGTACTACGAAATTTTGATGAAAACTCATCCATAATATTCCCAGTTCTGAGTGGTACCTCAATCCAAACAGATTGAGGTGCCACCTTTATATTCATTTAACTTTTGAAGTATTCTAATACAAAATCCAATATCCGTTCTACAAAATTTCCTAAACTACTACTAAATAACTCCATTAGCCACTTTACGATGCGAAAAGTGGCACCTCAATCTAAACACACAAATGTTACATACTTATTGCTATTTTATTTTTGTTACAGATACTACTCAGATGGCTGTTCGTTTACATCACTTTCTGGATATGTATTGAGAGGAGGCAGTACCGTCCGGCAAATTGTGCATGAAACCTCTAGCGTTTTGTGGGAATGCCTACAGCCGGAATATATGCCTGTACCTACACGACAAAAATGGGTAGAAGTTGCTGAACGGTTTTACACTCTCTGGAATTTACCGAATTGTGTTGGGAGTTTAGATGGAAAGCATATTAGAATTACAGCGCCCATCAACTCGGGTTCGACTTTCATAAATTATAAGGGATATTTCTCTATTGTATTGTTAGCAGTTGTAGATGCAGATGGTTTCTTTTTAACTATAGATGTTGGTGAATACGGCCGAAATAGTGATGGGCGAGTATTACAAGTTAGCTCTTTTGGACAAGCTATGGATCTAGGCGATCTCGATTTACCGAACCCTACACCTTTGCCTGGAGAAACACAGAATGTGCCCTTTTATTTTGTGGCAGATGAAGCTTTTCCACTAAAAAGAAATATTATGAGACCATATGGTCGAAATCAATTGACTAATGAGAGAAGAGCTTATAATAACAGGTTGTCAAGGGCACGTAAGTCAGTAGAATGTGCCTATGGTATGTTAGCGTCAAAGTTTGGTGGACTTTACACGCCTATTTGCTGCAAACCAGAATATGTTGATAATATTATAAAAGCAATGTGTGTGTTGCATAACGTACAGTGGGTGGCCAAATTATTAGGGACAGTACAGAAATTGTCGTATTTTCCATTTTAAATTGTAATATTGAAACAATCGTTGTCTTGTTACCTATTAAAGTTTTTTATTTATTTAGGATATGTTATTAGTGTCTTAAAAACAACCAGGTACTAAAAAAAATATTTTAATTTTCTTAAAAAAAAATGTTTTCAGATGTCCCTTTTTAGAATTTTTCTATTTTAATATTTAGTGATGCCTCCCTTTGCTGCAATTAAGGCTTCGATGCGTCGCGGCATGCTTTCTATGCATACTTTTGCGTTAAGTTGGAGTTCTGCATTGTGGTGCCATTCCTTAATGAGTGCTGCTATCAACTGGTGTTTTGTGGTAATAATTTGTTTGGCTATGGCACGTTTAGTGAGTTCCCACATGTTCTCAATAGGGTTCATGTCAGGCGAGTTTCCTGGCCAGGGTAAAACAGTTATTTTTTGAGCAGCCAAGAATGTGGTAATTGATCTTGCTTTATGGCATGGTGCCGAATCGTGCATAAAAATGCATTCTTCACCACCTGGAAACCAGTCATCGAGCTGTGGCAGCAGTCGATTTTCAAGCACTCTCTTGTACTGGTCTTGCTTCATGGTCCCTTCTACAATGTATAGGCGCCCCATGCCTTTAGCTGATATTACAGACTAGACCATAATACTAACGGGATGTTTAACCCTTT
Organism: Herminia tarsipennalis; assembly: GCA_945859575.2. Taxonomy (NCBI): domain Eukaryota; kingdom Metazoa; phylum Arthropoda; class Insecta; order Lepidoptera; family Erebidae; genus Herminia; species Herminia tarsipennalis. The sequence continues at coordinate 17,969,293 of OX243854.2, read as the reverse complement.
CCACAAGACAGTCTGGATGAAATTGCTCACCAGGGCGACGCCGAACGAAGGAACTTTTATCAGCCAAAATTTGAAAAGTCGATTCATCTGAGAAACACACCTGTAAAATATTAAAATAATAATTAAAAGACGTAATATGAATGAACTTTATATTTTAATAAGGTTGTACTCACTCGACTCCAGTCTGCAACACTCATATTTCGATGTTGTTTCGCCCATTGAAGTCTCTTCTGCTTCATGGCCTGCGTGAGTCGCGGTTTCTTAATAGGCCGCCGACCGATCAGGTTCTCTTCGGCTAACCGCCTCCGAACTGTTCTTTGGGAAACTTTTATACCCTCGTCGTTAATCATTGTTGTCAGCCGAGCAACGCTCTTTTTACGATTTTCTAGACAGACATCCCTGATCTTACGATCAGTACGAGGAGTAGTGACTCTTTTTCTGCCACATTTACCTACACGATCTGCGTTCAAAGCTTGGTTTCGGTCCAATTTTATTTTTATTCGGTTGACTACCGACTTGGAAACTCTTGCAATAGCTGCTATGTCTCTTTGAAAACGCATGGAGTGTAAAAGTAAGGTTTCGATCTCCCTACATTTTTTTGGAGAAGTGTCCGAAGCCCTACCCATCCTGAAAAAAAATAATTTTGAGGTTAACATGCCCTAAGACGAAAAAAAAGTTATTTGCACATAAAATGTAGCTAAAATAGCAACTAACAAACAATATACTTACTTTTCATGAATATCTACAGGTTTAACTCGTAAATAACAGTCGAAATAATATTTTACGTGACTTCACTTACACCTGATTTTTAACGAACTTTTACCAATTGAGACATGACATGACATATTTCTCTAATGACACGAACGTGTAATGTTGCCACCAATAAAATACAATGACAATGATACTAGCTATTATAAAAAATAAAAAACCCGTTCGAAATTTAATTATATGAGCGAAAAAAAGTATTTAAATTCAATATTACACAAATCTGCCCACTGTCCCTAATAATTTGGCCACCTACTGTAATTCGCACATGTGATGGTAAAAAATCAAATCCACGGTTTAGAAATAATTTGATAGGAGCAAACATTAACATGCGATTAATGGGAGAAAATCCCTACCATATCAGGGAATATCTTACAACATATCTAACACAACGATCTCCGATTCCGTTTCAGACTAGACATAATGTTTAAAATTTAAATAAAATACATACCTGTTGCACCGACTTTTATTGCTATTTCTTGCCATATTTTGTCTTGCACATTTCTGTTACTGTACCCTGTCTTAGTGTAGTCATAGATATTCGGGTATTGCTCAATTAACTCGCAAAACTCAATATCGTCACGCATCCTGTATACGAAGCGACGTGCGTCTTGCGTTATCTTTTGTTCGTGACTGAAGGCGGCAAGCGGACGGCGCAGGCACGCCGCTCCTCGCCCCCCGCCACGTCGCCAGCAGATGTAGGCGCAAGCGGCGTCTCGCATTATATACAGTATGAACAAAGATACGTAGCGATATATTTTAAACTGTTCAAATTTTCGTCCATATGGATATTTAAAGGCTGATTTACATTGATACAGTAGCTGGCGCCAGCTACTGTATCAATGTAAATCAGCCTTAATCCATGATTTTAATTAAAATCCGATGTAATTTAACTTATTATGATTTGATTTATGTATTTCGATGTTATTCGTATTTTAAAGTAGTTAAATAGCAAACATAGCGGTTACATATTGCAAACATAAGTACAGTCGACAGCACATCAAGCTATACAGTTTGACCTTGAGCACGCCTTTATTGCACTTGTAATAGTGGCGGCTTTCGTAGCGCAATGTTACACTTGATGTGCTCTCGACTGTACATAGGAATTATAATGATACAAAAGGAGGGAATTAGTATTCGAAAAAAAACCGAAAGGAGGTGTATTAAATGTTATTTCCACTAAATAGCACCTTGTATAATAATACTCTGTGCCGTACCGTCCCCGCGTCTGTTTGCGCAGATATCGCGCCTGCACCGTATCTGCGCCGTGTCTGTACCGTACCTTCGTCTCGCCGTCTTCTATTTGCGTTGCCCCTTAAGGAAAACATTATGAAACTCTGTGTCAAAGTTACCCCGCATAAAATAAATAGATAATAATTGGTAAGGGTAACTTTGACAGTGTCAAAGTTACCCAGTTATTGTTCAAAATACATATCTTTTGTTAAACAGTATACGTAATACATAAAAAATCAATATAAATTATAATATGTAATATATCAATTATAAAATAAATCAATTTCAAGATATATTTTTAGCAAAAAAACTTTTGTTATGGCGTTTAACGTGTTAAGTCTTTTTTTAAATTGGGGTTGTTCCCCAATTTAAAAAAAGACAACACGTTAATAAATAAATAAAAATAATAAATATATATATATAAGATAATAAAAATCACAAAGCGCCAGATCTGGACTGTAATTGTCCACTTAGTCTCAAAGAGTAGACAATTTTAGTGCAGAATGTAATGTGGATCCTCCTAATAAGCGCGCTGCTACCCCTGTTAGTGCACAAACCTTAACAATTTGCTTGCCGTAATGCTGATATACTTATTTTGTTAACACATTGAAGAGGAATGTTTTTCAGTCTAAGACGCTCATCGCAACTATTTTTTAGCTGGTCTGAAATACTTCTTGTTATGAATAAAATCCTTTTGTCCAACATTCTAGCATTTAGAAGTTCGTCATCGGTCATGTGCTATTCTCGCATTTCCAACACTTCTTCAAAGTTTTCTTGTTAAGCTTCTTGATTCAAAACTTCTAAGGCATGAATTTGTGTCCGAAAGATCGTGCATCAGATTCCTTTAGTGCACTTTCATAACTAAGTTTTGTTAACTGGTTAAGAAAAACCCTTTTTTATTATTGTTTTCACAACTGGTTTTTAAACAAGAATACGAAGTGTTCATTCATAACTGACAATCACAAATAGTTAAGAAACGAATAATTATGATTATGTTTTTATAACTAGCTACAGTCAGCAATAACATTTTTCCTTTAACCTTAAATCAAACACAAAATGTAATTTAGGTAAATTAACTTTTACTTATAGCTTGACCACAACCGCTGTGCCGCTCCTTAGGTATGCGCGGGGAGGCGGGGTGCGGGCAGGAAAGATCACGGACACACAAGAGTCTGTCGTCGTGTCGGATAGATCTGAAGATAACGAAGTACAATATTTTGGCTCTGTATAGGTACAATCGGCCTACTCGGCGGTCGTACACCCCTAAGACTATAATGGCTTGCGAGAAACGTCCGCTCTCTACGTAAGCGCACTCACACAGGAACATCTACGCCTTATCGGATGCAAGGGGGCGGGGTCCTTGTTTTTTTTAGTGCGTTGCGTTGTTGTTGGGCATATTTCGAGCCGATTAGAAGATTGTAAATACTATTATAGGATTGTGAGTTTTGTTGTAAGCGTGCTTTTTGTAGTTGCGCGAAATAGCAATGCATTATTATTTTATTGTAATACATACAAATCTACAATAATGTTATAAATAGTTTATATTGTATATTTATTCGTTTGTGTTGTTGAAATAGTAAAGAAGTAGTTTAAAGCTTGGAGAGGAATATAGTATATTTTGCCTCAATATATATTTCGGCACACTTAGATGTAAATCTTCAGTATTTAATGTTTTAATGCATTAAGCATTAAAAGTTTAAATATATTTATTAATACCATTATACATGTGAAATTGTGGACGGAGGTGTGGAAACCGTTAGATTTTAATATTTTTTTAAATTACTTTTTGATCTGTAGTCTATCTTTTCTATAAATATGAGTTAGTAGAGGAGTTTAAAACTAGTGCCTGTAATTTATGACCTATTTTCGTTGTTTTATATTGTGCGTATGTTTTAGTATGATTCTGTTATGTAAGTTCATCGAAAATATTTAATTTAATTTTTGTAAAATTATTTTGCATTTTTGAATAATCCATACTAATATTATAAATGTGAAAGTAACTCTGTCTGTCTGTTACGCTTTCACGCTCAAACAGCTAAACCGATTTAGATGAAATTTGGTATGGAGATAGTTTGAGTCCCGGGGAAGGACATAGGATAGTTTTTATCGCGATAACCGACATCCGCGCGGGCGGAGCCGCGGGCGAAAGCTAGTAATCCATAATCCATACTTATTTTATAAATGTGAAAGTAACACTGTCTGTTACGCTTTCACGCTCAAACAGCTAAACCGATTTAGATGAAATTTGTTATGGAGATAGTTTGAGACCGGGGAAAGGACATAGGATAGTTTTTATCGCGATAACCTTTATCCACGCGGGCGGAGCCGCGGGCTAAAGCTAGTAATATATGTTTCAAAAATGCGAAATGATATATATAAATACTAGCTTTCGCCCGCGGCTTCGCCCGCATGGATGTCGGTTATCGCGATAAAAACTATCCTATGTCCTTCCTCGGGACTCAAACTATCTCCATACAAAATTTCATCTAAATCGGTTCAGCTGTTTGAGCGTGAAAGCGTAACAGACAGACAGACAGACAGACAGACAGAGTTACTTTCACATTTATAATATTAGTATGGAAGTATGGATAATATATAATATTATAATAAAAAAATAAATAATAATAATATAGTAATAATAGTAAATATAGTAATATAGTATATATAGTAATAGTAGGTATAGTATGGATTTTTCAAATATTTAAGTTATTTAAGTCTTTATTTTGGCTTGCCCTCCGTTGGTATTTAAGAGGTAGTTCAACTCATCAGCAACTATGAGTTCAATGGTTAATCTATACTTAAATATAGTATGTTTGTTTGAACGCGATAATCTCAGGAAGTACTGGGTAAATTAAAAAAATCTATTACTGTTGGATAGCCTATTTATCGAGGAAGGCTATAACATCACGCTACAACCAATAGGAGCAGAGCAGCAATGAAAAATGTTGCAAAAACGAGGATAATTGAAGCAGACGAAGTTTACGGGTCTTCGTCTGCTTCAGTCAGCTAATATGCTATATATTGCTATAGTTGTTCCCAGTGACTCCGCTTGCGTATATCTTGATTTAAGTGATAAGAATTCTACGTCCTTCACCTATGCTTTAAAACCTATATCATTTTGTAAGTTCTTTGTTTAAGGTGTTTTATCTAAATTTAATTTCAAATAACCATTGGATTGATTTAACGAAATAAAGATATTTGAAATTTAAAATTTAAATCGGGCTAGTAGCTTCAGGGTAAACCTCTACATACAACTTTAACTCTTTAATATTAATAGTATAAGTATGGTTTTAATTCAGCGAGTTATATTTATAACCACAAATTATTTTAATGTAAATTAATGTATTACCTGGAATGAGGGCAAGAAATAAAGAAAAGAGTCAATTGTTTTATTAATTTTATGGATCAGTCAAACAATTTCATAACACATTTGTGCATATATAAATCATTTAATGAAATGATGAAAAAATAAGATGAGGTATGCAAACTAAAACAATAAGCCAAAATCATATTAGTTAACAATAACGATATATTTTTTATATTATTAAATTATTATTTTATCATGCTATATAGTCATCAAAGTGCTTAATTACCAATTACTTCATCAATAAATATTATATTAATAACGTCTTAGTTAATGAAAATAGTCAGTTTCATTAAATTAAGTAACAATGTATAAATTATTAATTATCTCAGATGCTAGCTTATATTTATTACAGTAAAATAACCAAAAAGTTTAATTTAGATTACAATTTAAAATAAATACAAACATTTAATTTCAATATAATCCATTGGCTCGACCGTCAATACTACTACTGTGCTGTTAACAATAATTCGTCCTCACATTCAGACTTCCGGCTTCACATTTCTGGGCTTGTATCTAGTATTATTTACAAGCCATAAGTTCTGACGAATGTGTGCACTTGATTTTAAAAAAAAAGTGTCTGAAAATTTTGCGTGTGATAAATCAAAATCTGTACTCGCGAGCGAAACGCACTCTTGCTTCTTGTAGTTCTTGTCCTAATTTTTGTAGCGGAATAATGCACACATTTCTTATAGCCTGCATGCCGTAGTCAAATAGTCTAGCGAACGTCGACGTCTTGGTAAATGGCTGCACTTCGTATGTGCTGACCATTTGCGTTATGTGATCCGACGTTAAGACAGTCCTCCTCAGCATCCCACTATAGCCAACGGCACGATGTAGCTCTCTGAAAAAAAATACGAAGTTAAAATAAATGTTTATAAGATCTTCGATACCCACTCATTAAGAGCTTGAATGAATGAAACAGTCAGACAAGCACATTTTTAAAAAAGGTGTTATTTTATTATACCTAATAGTATTTCTTTACAAATCAACTGACAATGAACGAGTTGTCACTGATAAAATTAGATACTAGTTCTTAAATAGTTGACATATGATTGAAAATGGAATAAGCGTTAATATGAGAAGCTACCGACTGCGAAAACAAATTCGCATGCAAACTATTTTCAATTCTATGTAATTGATTTTAAAGATGATAATTGCCTTAATCGTTTCCAGTTTTAGGACACATTTATTGTGCGTAGGTATCATGAACCTATTTTTTCGGCAAACATATTTATGGCACCTGGAATTACTGAACCGTGGGAAAGCAAAAACTTATTGTATGCAAACTATTTTCAGCTCTTGTGTAACGATTTAAAGACGATAATTGATTAAAGGATTCTCAGTTTTACAACTTTTACTATGGGGATCATTTAACTATTGTTTTATAAACACAATATACGCTTTATGATTTCTAAAATTTACTAAAGCGTGTGAAAGAAAACAATTTATTTCGACAAAAGTAGTTTAAATTAATTAGGATTTTCAATTAATACTTTAAAAAAATTTACATAATTTATTTTGTTTAAACATAAATATTTTAAAAAGAGTTATGCATAACATCTTTAATGTGAGAAAAATAAAAATGAAACACCATGATTTAATAAGGGTGGATTTTTATAGAAAAAAAATATAAGTGTATAAAACCACGAAATTCCTACTCTTCACATTTAAGTAGAGACAGCCTTTTATATGTTGCCACTCGTTATACAAAATAGTTTTTGTTCCGATTAGTACTACGTTTCGTTATTATATTTCAGATTAATTGAACAAGTGAAAGTCTAGTTCCAAGAAGTTCATCTTTAAAAAATATACGAATTACCAAGTGACTCAGAACACCATGTTTAAAGTAAACTAAATACAATATTATTGGACATCAAAAAATCTATATGAAAACTTTCACTTTACATTGATTTATGAAAAAGACATTAACGGCATATGAATTTATAATAAATCATTTTTAATATTATTTATTTGTTGAAAATCATAAGTAGTATACCTTTGTATGATAATATATACATATATATATATATATATATATATATATATATATATATATATATATATATATATTATATATATATATATATAAAATAACTTATATTCTTATATAAAATATTAGGAATAAATAACTGCGAATGATGAAACAACTAATCCTAATGTCTGCCATCATCATTGAGAATATTATTATATTATATCAACGAAACAAACCTTAGCTATGAAATTAACCATAGTCTTCAGAAATATTGATTATATTATTATTTGGTCTCCCCCAATTACTTTTTAACCAATAGCCAATTCTATTGTTAAACATTATTAATAATTATTGTAATAAAATATAATTTGAATTTGACTTACCGTAACATTTAACTCCCGCGATATTTGGTAAAGGTTTGTCCTGTATCCTTGGCCATGAAGATCCAAAATTTGATTCCCGGTTTAAATTTCGGTTAATTGTGAAGATTCGCAGAGGTCAGCAAGAAAGCACCAAACAGTCCAATAAAACACAGCCACCATAGGTAAACAGATCAAGAAGAAACGGTCCACTAATTCACACCACAAGTCAACGAGAGTTCAATCAGTAGTTTTGGGGTCAACAAAATGGCAAGATATCGGAATCCATAAACAGAACAAGTCGTGAGCAAAATACAGTAAACACGCGCGCGTCATCATACAAGGAAGTGCAAATTGCAACTAAGTTAACAAAAATGTTTTATGTTCCCGTTCCCACACCTTAGCCCCGTCCTAATTGGTTGGAAGTAAAATGTGGGAGTGGATTTTGCATTTGTGTGTGTGACCGAACCGTTGTGAACCGTTCATAGTAAAAGATTTTCAGGTGGTCGAGCATCAAGTGGGCCGATTGTACATACTTATTATATCCAATTTTTATTATGGTACGATTTTTAGGTAAGCACAAATAAAAAAAACCAATATAAGTCAAATTAATGTGTAATTATCGGAAAAATAAATAGTTTCGAGAGTTAAAACAGAATCAGTTCGAAAAACAAAAAAACATAAGCTTCTAGTTAATGAATACAGTGACTATTCTGACATAGATTCACTTTTATCTTCATCTTCCATTTCGCTACCGGAACTTGAATCATTGTCATCCTGCAAATTTATTATTATGGGGTCAATAATATTGTCGAAACGGTTGTCGCGATCCCAGTAATTGTTTTCATTTTTTCGGACATGGTCATCACACCTCTGCCATTTTTCTGCCGTGAACTCCGAAAATAATAAATTCAGCCTTTCGGGCCATCTAGTCCACTCTATCAAAATGTCCACAGTATCAAAATGTCCACTGTATCATAATGACCACTTCAAGATGTCCTGTTATCAAAAAGACCACTGTATCAAAAAGACCACTGTATCAATTTGCCCACTGTATCAAATTGTCCACTGTATCAGAACGTTTACTCTATCAAAATTTGCCCTCTGGACGACTCCGTCCACTTTCCTTAACTCGTCTATTTCCTAAGTTGACTACTTTCCTAACTCGTCCACCTACGATTCCCAAATTATCCACTTCCTAACTAGTTAATTTTCCTAGTTTGTCAACTTCTTAACTCGGCCATATTCCTAACTTGTCCATTTCCTAACTCGTCCATATTCCTAATTTGTCCACTGTTTTACAGCATAGCATGGGCTCAGAATACAGAACACACCAGAAGCCGCGCTCAATTTTTTACATGTCGTTGGCAATGTCCGAAAACCGAGCCTAACTTAGCCCCATAAGCCTCAAATAATAGAAATAGGGTAATCAGTCAACCGGCAGTGGCCTTAAGTATGGTGCAATTATAATAAAGTTAACAAATACTAATAATTATTTATTAAAAAAATATTCAAACAAAAGATAACTTCAATTTATACTTAAAATAAGCCCTAACATTTGAGTTTTATGTATATAATTTTTTTTAGAAAATTTATCGGGGATATTTCATTCGCACTTATTTGTTTTCGTAGCTGTGAATATTCTTTGTCAAAATAAATGTCTTTTGTTCTTCGGTTTTTTGGAAATTTATGAAATATGCTTCTCATTATTAGGTGGTCAACATGAATGGCCTCTTTAATTAAAATGCTGCATAAATAATAAAAATTTGGGTGTCCTTTTCCAGATATTTTCAGATTCAGTCTTCGATGATACCCCTCTGCTGAGTTGGTTGTTCTATGTTTATTATGTGCACAACTTAGCATATTATGATCTTTCGTAAACCACTGCTCTTGGAAGTATTTTTTAAATGTTTGCCATTCTGCATTATTTGGTGCTATATCCATTATAGATTGCCAAGCTTCTTTCATGTATGGTGCAGGTAGTAGAACAAAAAGTGCACAAAGTCTCGAAACATTTCTTCCTTCACTCGTGCTGGTTAGGTTACATTTATGTGCCTGTTTCCACACCGCCTTATTATAGTGCTGAAAACAGCCAGTAACTTCAGCTTCGGGGAAAATGGCTCGAATTGCATTTAATTGTGCAATTTCATAATCGCATTTAAAATAATCAATGCAAACACCCAAGTGGCTTTTAATTAGTCCAAAAAAACGTTTATAAGTCTTCTCAGTTTTGTTTGGAAGCATTGTATAAATAACTGGTAATATATTGACACTTTTATCATTAGAATAGTAGTCGAGGTGTATTATATACAACTGATAGAATGGCTTTGGTGCAGCCCGAAAAGTTCCATCTCCATAATATGAGCACTTTACTTTTTTATTAACAACTTCTTTGGCCATAAAAGAACAAAAAATTAGTATTTTATCACTTGTACCGTCTTCAATTATGTGAAACTTTTGTGACATGCCTTTTGGCACTTTAACTTCATTCAAGTTATTAAAATATAATTTGTCAGTACCCAAATGTACTTTTCTGGCTCGGTATAATGTACTTTTTACTGATTTAAATAGTGGAATGTCTCGAGAAATTACTGTATTATAAATTTTCGCAACGCCGTCCTCGTAGATTTCTTGTATTGAGCCTAAATTGTAACGTACTTCCTCCTTTGCATTATTTATCATTTGGCGAATCTTTACCTTTGCCTTTTCCGGTTGACATGTGTGTATATTTTTCCGCAAAATCTTACTTTTAGTCACATCCAGGGTCATAGTCGCGGAACATCTGGCTCTGTTAGTGCATCTCCAACGAGTATTACCATTGTTGTTAGTACAACTCCTCGTGTAAGTGTATTTACTTCGCCATGTTAACCTTTGGAATGCCGGACCTACTGTACGATGAATGCGCCTACCGTGCCGCGACAATCGCGCGTTTTAAGAGTGCGGTAGAGAGTTTCGATTTTATCAATATTTAGAAAAAAAATTATGATCAGTCATACATCTAGCGACTATATTTGCAAGATGAATAACCAATCTACATTATTATGTATTTTTTTGTTGCCAAAATAGACATTATCATTTTAATTTTTACAGGAAAATCAAACAAATGGCAATCTTGGTACCTATTGTAGAAAAAATCTAATTTTCAATATATTCTTTGTTTATTTTTATGTTTTTTTATTACATCCCTAAACTTCCATAAAAAGGGCATCTCATGATATAAAAAACACCATAATTTACATGAAACTCTCTGAAAAATAATGTTTTGAAAATCATCTATCACTGCACAATATTCGCCATTTTAGACACCTTCGAGCCGAACTTTTCCTCCACTTTGAACTATTATTTTGACAGTAACTTGTAGTAAGCAAATGATTTTTAGTTCAACAATATTATATTCTATTGATTTCGTACAACATTTACTGAAGTTATTATGAAAATAACCTATTTTTCAATCTATAACATAAATAGTAGATGATTTGATAGGGCAGTTTTCATTTACATTTTTCAATAACTAATAATTCGAAATAGTCTATGGAAATGCGTGAATGACAAAGAGAACGAACTGAGATTTCTATTTCGTCACTCGTATCAGTAGGGCCAACACAAAAAAATTTAGAAAAACAAAGATAAAGATAAACAAAAACGATTGCGTTTTCATTTGTATTGTGTGCATGTGTGCGTGTAACCGTCGTATCGCATCCTGCCGAAGCACAGTTCTGTGCAAGTGTTTCGTACCTCTAACCTGCCGAAGCACACACCATAATTTAGAAGCGCTCTCAGAGTGTCTCTAAATTATGGTAATCATAATAACATTGACCCAAGCACAAAAAAACTTTGCAGTGGCTGCAAATTACGTTAGACATTGTGCGCCTCTTCGCAGCCAGGCATCGCACGCACCGGGCACGTTTATATTTAATATGACGGCTCGACGTCCGCTCTTCCAACTCTTGTTGCTCCGGATTATGATTTAGTGCTCGGTCCAATCGAGCCAAGGAGCTTTGAGCAACTTGAGGCCCCGAACGAGGAACGGACGACGTGCCATATTTTTCATATATTTTTTGGGCTAGCTCGTAACGGAATTGCCGGTGCGTGAGCTGGTTTTGAGTGCCATTACATTTATAGATAATATAGGAATTTAGAATACTTATATTTAATAAGCGACGGAATACTTTAATAAACCATTTTATGCCACGTTTTCTCTCCAATAGATAGCCGGATAATTTTTGATCTTTCAGATCAACACCGCTCATACCTTTATTATAGTCAGCCACCACAATAGGCTTTATGATAGACTACCCCGCCCGGAAACCTTCGCAAGTATCATTATTGTGGTAAGTAGACACTGTGGTGACCAGTTTTACGTCCTTCCACGAGGTAACTGAGACGTCACCACAGTGCCTACTTTCCATCGCCCCACGAGCCACCCTCCGCTCATCCAATCTTTTTATTTCAGCGGGGGTATTCTGCCTCCGTCGATTCAGAGTGCCTACAACATCAGTTCTTCTCCATTTAAGATAGCGGCACAATTCTACAGAATTGTAGAAATTGTCCATAAAAATAGTATAGCCCTTATCCAGATAATGAGAATGACGCAATAAATTAAGTACTATTTTACTAGTAGAGTTGGTAAACCCTGCAACTGGCTGTGACGAGGATGACCCTATACCAGTATAAATAATTATTTCTAAAACGTAGCCGCTTACAGCCTCACACAGCTCGTAACTTTTGATGCCGAATCGTGCTGCTTTGGTCCGGATGCACTGTTTCCAGCTTAAACGGCCTTTCCAAAGCAGCAACGATTCGTCAATCGAAAGTTCCCTGCGAGGACTGTAAACGGCTCGGAACTTATTATTGAGGTAATTAAGGATGGGTAATATCTTAGCCACCTTCCGGCCATCTCCCCTATCTAAGATGTGGTAATTATTATTAAAATGCAGGAACCGCATTAGTAAAATATAGCGGTTTTTGCTCATTAATGCACGGAATCCTGGCATACTTAGGACGCCTGTGGCCCAATATTCGTCTACTTGGCCGCGGACACATATACCCATTAGGATGATGAGACCAATGAGCCTATATATTTCCGAAACGGACGTCTCCACCCACTTATTTAGACGTGAATGGGCAGAGATGCCCATTTCGGTCTCTGACATCTGGACGATGGTCTGCCAGGCATACTCATTGGTCTCATCGACTACCATTTGTACAAGAGGCTGATCCCATATCTTTTCAAATATATTTAACGGATCCACGTTCTCGATTTTGGGACCAACCTCTTCTACAAATGGTTCCCTTCTGCCGGTGAAAGTATTGTAGTCCGCGGACCAAACAAACTCTCCTATATCCCGGGATTCGGCCTCAGGCTCCGTCTCCTCCGGGTCCAGTAATATATTGAGGAGCTCCTCCTGTGTCAATTCCTCTTGCTCATCCTCCTCCTCGCTGCCTGAGTCATTGGCCAGGGCTTCAGCTAACGCCGAATCAAATATATCGTCATGCATCTGTGAAGGATGCCCCACCAAAAGAATACAATTACAACATGCACACTGAATGTTAGTATATATGCAATCAATTTAATATCCTTTTTTGCTGCATAACCATCAATTATACTGTTACATATTATAATAACTAAGATTGGGAATAGTCCTTCTAAAGTTACTTATTACGTAAATCTGGTAACGTACTATACTTAGGTATTTTAAACTGTTGGTCTTATGACCGTAGTTATTTCGAAAATTGAATAAGTTTAGTTATTATCATATGAAACCAATATAACCATAACCCTAATAAACAACACATTAATAAAAATCATTTTTAAAATAAACCACAAATCATGCTCAAAGTACCATGCCAAATTTACTTTTCCTTTAAAGCCTAGGAAAAGAACACAAGTAGTTCTTAGCTATGTATGCCGTATGGCAAGAGTAGCAATGTCGTTATACATAGACCAGCGATGTCAAACCATAGCCCTAATTACACACAACATTAATAAAAACCATAATTTTTAAAGGAGATCAAAAATCTTGCATAATGTCCCATGCCAAATTTACCAGAATTTAAAGCCTAGAAAAAGAATAGGTGTACCTCTTATGGCAAGAATAGTAAAGTCGTTGTCGTTGTACTATCGCTGTAACATTAAGTTATATAATATGTAGAACCTGTATCCAATATAAACAAATCAAATTTAATATAAAAATATGAAACAGACTATGAACTCACATTTTCATCGGCCTCATTAACGAATAGGCGTCTTGGCCTGATCATCGGTATGTCGATGATTTCGACTCCGCCTCCGGCTTCTATATTTTCTGGTCGCCACGACTAAAATAAAAATTAGATTTTTATATAAGCCCATTATTAGTTTACTGAGAGGTGTTAACTAGACAACAATTTATACTAGCTACAGTACCTACTACTAATCTTTTATAAAAAAACAGACCAACCAACAGAGAACTATGAACGTATTTATTATGTTAGTTTGGAAAAATACTCACACGAATTCGGCATGTTCGCTCCATAAGTACTTCGTCCTCATTGACCAAAACCAGGGAGCCCTGAGGGTCTCTCTGTACCCTGTACCCTCTTATAATTTGGCTACTAGGGCCAGCGTCAGCGTTAGATGTGGACGGGGAATCCATAATAACTAAAACAATTTAATAACTGTAATTTTCTGTATATTATAGGCTCTGCCGACCGTAACACTCATAAACAAGCACGTAATATTCTTAAGCCGAATTAGTACCTTTCCCCGTAAATATTAAAATATTTTTAAACTATTGTTGGAAGGACCATACTTGGTTATTGAACATGGTGTTGTTAAGGGGTTTAACTACCTTCTCAAGAATGGTATCTTGATACACTTGTGCCGATGTTTTGATACCTTTTTCACAAAAATATGGCTCAGTCACTCCTTCATAGCTAACACCCCACCAAACCATCACTGAAGTCGGATAATGCCCACGTTGCACTCTGTCGACTAATTGGGAAGCTTCCTTAGAGCTTTGAGCATAAATACGGTCATTTTGTTTGTTAAAATGTTGCTCAACTGTAAAGATTTTCTCATCCGTAAACAAAATTTTTCTGTGACCTCCCTTTGCGTACCGCTTCAGTAGTTGCTTCGATTTTACCACCCTATTCTTTTTTAAATTATCAGTTAAAAAATGACCAGTGCGTCTCTTATAGGCTGCAAGTCCTAAGTCATCTTTTAAAATGCGTGACATGGTTCTGGGTGCTATCTTCATCTCCCGAGATAAAATCTTTTGCTTTCGGACAGGATTTCTTCGAATTCTTTCCCTTACTGCTTTGTCCACCATTTTCGTACGAACACTACGTGGACGGCCAGATCTTTTTCTGTCACAAACAGAGAAGGTCTCATTGTACAATCGGCCCACTTGATGCTCGACCACCTGAAAATATTTTGCTATGAGCGGTTCACAACGGTTTGGTCACACACACAAACGCAAAAACCACTCCCACATTTTACTTTCAACCAGTTAGGACGGGGCTAAGGTCCACACCTTAACCAACGGGAACATAAAACATTTTAGTTAACTTAGTTGCCATTTGCACTTCCTTGTATGATGACGCGCGCATGTTTACTGTATTTTGCTCACGACTTGTTCTGTTTACGGATTCCGATTGCCACTTCGTTGACTACTGATAGAACTCTCGTTGACTTGTGGTGTGAATTAGTGGACAGTTTCTTCTTCATCTGTTTACCTACGGTGGCTGTGTTTTACTGAACTGTTGGATGCTTTCTTGCTGACCTCTGTGAGTTTTCACAATTAACCGAAATTTAAACCGTGAATAAAATTTTGGATCTTCATGGCCATGGATTCAAACCTTTACCAATGTTACGGTAAGTCAAATTCAAATTACTCGTATATTTTATTACAATAATTATAAATTATGTTTAACAATAGAATTGGCTATTGGTTAAAAAGTAATTGGGAGAGACCAAATAATAATGTAATCAATATTTCCGAAGACGATGGTTAATTTCATAGCTAAGGTTTGTTTCGTTGTTATAATATAATAATATTCTCAATGATGATGGCAGACATTATAGTTAGTTATTTCATCAATCGCAGTTATTTATTCCTAATATTTTAATTATATAAACTTATTATTTGAATTTTACGAAATGTATTTATTTCGTATATAATTTAAAATTATGTATATATAGTGTTTCATTTTTATTTTCTCACATTAAAGATGTCATGTATAATTCTTTTTAAAATATTTATGTTTAAACAAAATAAATTATGCTAAATTTTTTGAAGTATTGAAAATCCTCATTCTTACTTTTGACAAAATAAATTGTTTTCTTCCCACGTTTTAGTAAATTTTAGGCATCATAAAACGTATATTGTGTTGATAAAACAATAGATTTATGATCCCCATAGTAAAAGTTGTAAAACTGAGAATCCTTTAATCGATTATCGTCTTTAAATCGTTACACAAGAACTGAAAATAGTTTGCATGCAATAAGTTTTTGCTTTCCCACGGTTCGGTAATTCCAGGTGCCATAAATATATTTGCCGAAAAAATAGGTTCATGATACCTACGCACAGTAAATGTCCTAAAACTGGAAACGCTTATGGCAATTATCATCTTTAAAATCAATCGAATAGGATTGATAATAGTTTGCATGCGAATTTGTTTTCGCAAACGGTAGCTTCTCATAATAACGCATATTCTATTTTCAATCATATTTCAACTGCTTAAGAACTATTATCTAATTTTATCAGTAACAACTCGTTCATTGTCTGTTGATTTGTAAAGAAATAATATTAAGTGTAATGAAATAACACATTTTTAAATATGTGCTTGACTTACTATTCTATTCATTAAAACTTTTAATGAATAGGTATCGAAGCTCTTTTATACATTTATTTTAACTTGTTATTTTTTTTCAGAGAGCTTACAGCGTGACGTTGGATAAAGCGGGATGCTGAGGAGGACTCTTTTAACGTCGGATCGCGTAACGAAAATGGTTAGCACATACGATTTGCAGCCATTTAGTAAGACGTCGACGTTCGCTAGACTATTTGACTGCGGCATGCAGGCTATAAAAAATGTGTGCATTATTCCGCTACAAAAATTAGGCCAGGACCTAGAAGAAGCAGGAGTGCGTTTCGCTCGAGAGTACAGAGGTTATGATTTATCACACGCTAAATTTTCAGACGATTTTTTTAAAATAAATACTAGATACAAGCCCAGAAATGTGAATCTGGAAGTGTGAATGTGAGGACGAATTATTGTTAATATGTGGGGGTAGATGACAGCTGATGTTCCAGGAGAGTTAATATTTATTGACGGAAGAGCCAATAGATTGTATTGAAATTAAATGTTTGTAATTATTTTAAAATGTATTCTAAATTAAACTTATTGGTTATTTTACTGTAATAAATATAAGCTAGCATCTGAGATAATACATTAATTCATACATTGTTACTTAATTTGAAAAAGACGACTCCCGCAGTCGTGGGTACAAGCCCTGTGTCGCGGGGTCTTAACAAACATACAAGTCACGGACACAAAGTACACCCAGACTCGGAACATCAATTTGTGGATTACACAAATTGGTGTCCCGTGTGGGAATCGAACTCACGACCTCTTGCGTAGCAGTCGGATACACTCCCACCGCGCCACAGAGGCAGTAAATTTAAAAATTTAATGAAACTGACTATTATCACTAACTAAGACTTTATTACTATAATATTTATGATAATGAAATTGGTAATTGGTATAATATTAATGATAAAGAAATTGGTAATTAAGCACTTTGATGACTATATAGCATGGTAAAATAATAATTTAATACTAAAAATATATCGTTAATGTTTTAGTTTGCATACCTCATCCACAATTTAAAGTATAATTAAGTACTAAATGTGTAATGGAATTGTTTGACTGATCCATAAAATTAATAAAACAATTTACTCGTTTCCTTATTTCTTGCCCTCATTCCAGGTAATACATTTATTTCTATAAAAATAATTAGTGGTTAAAAATTAAATATAACTTGCTGAATTAAAACCATACATACTAATAATATTAAAGAGTTAAAGTTGTATGTAGAGGCACAGATAATATAATACTATACTAGTAGTAGAGGTTAACCCTGAAACTACTAGCCCGATTTAAATTTTAAATTTTAAATATCTTTATTTCGTTAAATCAATCCAATGATTAATTGAAATTAAATTTAGATAAAATACTTATAACAGAGAACTTACAAAATAATATAGGTTTTAAAACAGGTGAAGGATGTAGGATTCTTATCACTCGAATCAAGATATACGCGAGCAAAGTCACCGGGAACAACTATATATAGCATACTAGCTGTCTGAAGCAGACGAAGACCAGCAAACTCCGTCAGCTTAAATTTTCCTCGTTTTTCAACATTTTACATTGCTGCTCTGCTCCTATTGATTGTAGCGTGATGTTATAAATAGGCTATCCAACAGTAACATATTTTTTTCAATTTGACCCAATAGTTCCCGAGATTATCGTGTTCAAACATACAAACAAACTCTCAAAAAATATAAGTATAGATTAATCATAGAACTCATAGTAATTACCTCTTAAATACTTACGTAGGGCAAGCCAAAATGAAGACGTAAATAACTTAAATACATATTTGAAAAATAGTTATGATCGTTTTGTAACATATTTGTTACAAAACGATCATTTCGCATTATTGAAACATATATTACTAGCTTAAGCCCGCGGCTCCGCCCGCGTGGATGTCCCAGGGACTCAAACTATCTCTATACCAAATTTCATCTAAATCGGTATAGCTGTTTGAGCGTGAAAGCCTAACAGACAGCCAGACAGACAGAGTTACTTTCGCATTTATAATATTAGTATGGATATGTATAAAAAATGCAAAATAATTTTACAAAAATTAAATTAAATAATTTCGATAATCCTACTTAACATAATCATACTAAAACATACGCATAATATAAAACATCGAAAATAGGTTCTAGTTCATAAATTACAGGCACTAGTTTTAAACCCCTCTACTAACTCATATTTCTTGAAAAGATATTAAAAAGTCAAAACGTAATTCATAAAAATATTAAAAGCTAACAGTTTCCCGTACCTCCGTCCACAATTCCATATGTATAATAGTATTGAGGCAAAATATACTATATTCCTCTCCAAGCTTTAAACTACCTCTTTACAATTTCAACAACACAAACGAATAAATATATAAATAAACTATTTATAATATTAATGTAGATTTGTATGTATTACAACAAAACAACAACTGCAAAAAGCGCGCTTACAACAAAAGTCACAATCCTTTATTAGTATGTATTTACAACTGTCTAATCGGCTCGAAATATGCACAAAAACAACGCAATGCACTAAAAAAAACAAGGACCCCGCCTCCTTGCATCCGATAAGGTGCAGATGTGCCTGTGTGAGTGCGCTTACGTAGAGAGCGAACGTTTCTCGCAAGCCATTATAGCCATAAGGGTGTACGACCGCCGAGTAGGCCGATTGTACCTATTAATAGCCCGGTACACAAACATTTGACTAATACCAAGCGTATGGAGAGTTTTAAAAATTACATTCGGCTCCATACCAACTTTGTGTAATGCAATCACAGCGATTTGGTTTTCTTTATCACCCCACTCCATTTTAATATAGCAAAATATTGTACAATGTATTGGCGCCAAAATTAGAAAATACAATGAACAATCGTATAAAAATGACAGATTCCAAATTCAAATGTAATATCTTTCTTATTTTTAATTGTAACAGTATTTATGGCCAGACTAGGTATTTATTATGTAAATAAAGAAATGCTTTGTAATTAACTCGAAATACAACATAACTACTTTTGCCAGTCATATAATTATTATATTCAATAAACAAAAGAGAAAATAATTGTTTGTATTTATTATGTAAATAAAGAAATGCTTTGTAATTTTAACTCGAAATACAACTGTAATTAATGAACACACGTAGATACAGAAAATTCTCTTATGTCATTAAAATTAAAAATGGAATACAGAGTTTAAAAAACCCTTGAAATGATACAATCAAAGTCAATAATCATAGTAACGTGTTATAGCACGGGTTAATGAAATTACCTATTTAGTAAGTAGTTGAAGTCATCCGATCACGATCTGATCATCATCAGATCCTGGAGAAATCGAGGGAACTCTTATAATATCAAGTAGGCACACCTACAGTGATTTAGGTATGTTTCACAGTGATTCGTGCATTTACTCTTAAAAAACACCAATTGGTGAAGTGGAACTGATGATGAAGACCACAAATGACGAGCAAACCTATTCAATATTTCACAGTTTGCGATTTAGTTACTTTTAATATGGTATTCTCGTTAACTACTATTACACAATGTAATAGAGCTGATAGTGAACTCCTCAACAATTATCGGCCCTGCATCGGGCCAAGCAATATTTTGTAAAAGGATTTGAGCAGTTGAACTTAAGTGAATTACATACCAACCCACTAAAAAGTGAGAAATAAAGAGCTTTTTTACAAAAAGATATTACCGACTTCGAACGAGCTTTTTTACAAAAAGATATTATAGAGAGGGGTGGCGTGCCAACGGCAATGAAAGCAGGATATTTGTTACAACCTTATATTACGGTACCAACTACGCTATTTACAGGCTATCTTCGTAGAACCTATGTGACCTAACTAGGTAGATGCACACAAGTACTAGAAGTTATTACTCGAGGAGACACTTATAAGCTCAAGCAAATGGTTGAGGCATAAAGCGTGCAGTAATCGAGTCCCTATCCGAAGACAACATTACCGATTAAACAGTCGGGGTTTTATTATGTGCCGGAGAATCTTAACACCGACTTCTAATTTGACCTGTGGCGCCATCTGTTGGTGGTAGTCCGTAAGTGGTGCTTGTTACAATTCTCCCCCTATGTCCATGCAGCCGACTCGGCAAATGGGACATACATCATCCATGTTGTTCATTTAAGTCTGGTTACTCTCGTAGCCATGCCTTTCTTGACAGAGCCTTGTTTCTTAGGCCTTCCTCTCTTTCTAATTGGTAGTGTTGGCTCGGGGACTGTTCCGTCTTCTGTACGATATCGGGTCAGAGCTGACGCGTGATATATACCCACAGGGGTATTCGAGTCAGTGCTGGCAATTTCGTAGGAACCAGCACCGTGCCTTCGTTTTATGACATTTGGTCCATCACGTCTGGGAGCAAGCTTAGAGCTAAAACCTTGACTGGATTTACTCAATACATGAGTAGCAACCAAAACTAAGTCTCCGAGTTTATAATCTGGACTAGGCTGGCGTCGTTGGTCTACATACTCCTTTCTCTTCTCCTCTTTCATTTCCTGTACTTCTCGTGCCCTGGCCAACGTGTCAGCCATCATGAGTAAGCGGGGTGTTAGTTCTTTAACGAAATTATCGTTAAGTACTATTTCTCTGAGATCATGCTGCACATCGTCTGGTGTCCTTAGTTCACGTCCGAATGTTAAGTATGCTGGAGTCTGTCCAGTGGAGCATGACGTTGCCGTATTCATGGCGAAGCGAATAGAAGGTAGTTTCTCCTTCCATGTGACATGATTTTCGCCTACCAGGATTGCCAATTGGGTTTTCAGGTCCCGATTTCTTCGTTCCACCGGATTGGTTTCCGGATGGTATACCGGGGTGAAGCCATGTTGAATGCCCAGACAATATTGCTTACAAACTGGGTGCCGTTATCACTTATAAAACGACGAGGTGTACCGTATCTCAGTATGATCTCGTCTAGTAGAATTTTGGCACATTCCTCCGCTGTGGCACGCTCTAGCGGAAATAGTTCAACCCAACGCGAAGCAACATCCTCAATTATGAATATCCAGTTGTGGTTGTCAGCTGTGCGGGGTAAAGGGCCAAACAAGTCAAAGGCGACCACCTCAAAACGCTGATTCTGGGCAGTGGTTTGGAGTAAACCGGCGGGCTTTTGATTTGAGCATTTGTAACGCTGGCATTGTAAGCACTGGCGAACATAGGTTTCAATATGTTTTCTCATCCCTTTCCAGAAGTATCGTGTTGCTACACGTTCGGTGGTCTTATCTATACCATAGTGTCCAGCAGTCGCTGCATCATGATGGGCAGCAATAATATTATCTTGTTCGTGTTTGGGGATTACTAACTGACTAGTTTCCCGATTTGAGTCTGGACCATATCGATACAACAAGCCGTTGTTCATATGGTAACCTTTCCCACTCCAGTATTTAGCCTTCTCCTCTTCAGCACTTTCCAAGCACTGCACTATCTTGACTATCTCCTCGTCTTTGTGCTGTTCTTCCCTTATTACTTCTTTGCTTTTTGCAGGCATATCTACAATAACCGTACAAACCCCACAGTCTTCTTCTGTTGTCGGTTCGCAGTTAGGACGGGATAGAGAGTCAGCAACGACATTTGTTTTGCCGGAGATATATTTTACATTGAGATCGTATGGCTGTAGCAGGAGAGCCCATCGAGCCAATCGACCGGTTGGCGATTTTATAGACATGAGCCACCTATGGGCTTGATGATCGGTTAAAATGGTTACCTTTGCTCCTTCAATGTAGCCTCGGAACTTTGAAACAGCCCATACGACCCCTAGGGCTTCACGCTCTGTCGTGGAATAGTTGCGCTCAGCCTGGGTTAGGAGTCTGCTAGCGTACTCAACAGGGTGTTGGGTTTCACCCTCCCCCTGGACCAGAACTGCACCGAGTGCATAATTGCTAGCATCGGTCTTAAGGGTATATGGCTTCGTATGATCAGCTTGGATCAGCACAGGGGCAGACGTTAGTAATTCTCGAAGTCTGGCGAAAGCACTAACTTGATCTTCCTTCCATTCCCAAATGGCGTTTTTCTTAGTAAGACGCGTTAATGGTTCTGCGATTTTTGCGAAATTTGGCATAAACCGTCTGTACCACGAGCACATCTGGACAAATGATAGCAGGTGTTTGAGATTTCGCGGGGGCAGCATGTCTAGGATTGCACTGACTTTATCTGGGTCAGTCTGTAGGCCAGCAGCAGTGATGTAGTGACCTAGATACTTAACCTTTTGACAACAGAAGTTGCACTTCTCTCTGTTTGCTACCAAATTAAATTCCTTGAGTTTGTTAAAAACGTCCTGTAAATCTTTAACATGATCTTCAAACGTGGAAGACATAACAATGAGATCATCCAGATATATAAGCAGCTTGATGTGGCTAAGTGAGATGTGAAATCGGTCCATCATTCGTTGAAATGTCGCTGGAGCATTTCGTAGTCCGAACGGCATTCTTACAAATCGGTACATACCAAATGGGCAAACAAAGCTCGTTTTGTCTCGGTGCTCCTCTTTGACGCTTATCTGCCAATAGCCAGCGCGAAGTTCTATCGTACTCATGTACGGTGTCGGCTTAGCACTATGAAGCAGGTCATCAATTCTGGGTAGCGGGTAGGCATCAGGAGTCGTGATTGCATTAAGCTGTCGATAGTCTACGTATACTCTTGTGCTTCCGTCTTTTTTAGCTACCATTACCACAGGAGCAGCCCATGGCGATGAACAAGGTTCGATAACCTTTTCGGCTAACATTTTACCAATCTCTTTTCTCAGGATCTCAGTTTTCCCGGGAGACAGACGATACGGTGGCACTGAAATTGGTTTGTGGTCCCCTGTTTCGATTGCATGCTCGAAACCTTTCGCTGGGTTTCCATTAGATTTAAACACTTCTTGGTTCATGTCCAAGAAATTTTCTAATGCTGTGATTTCAACCGATGAGACTGACGTTGATGGGAAGAGTTTAGCATCCACTCCATCCATCTCACATTCTTCGTCATAATCTCGAAGATTATACCTCGCATCTTCATATAGGGCTTTAAGTATTGGAGAATAATTTCCAGGGTAGTTGAGGTGCGATTTCTTTTTGGGAGGTAGCGATAAATCGATTCTATGAAGAGGACCGTATGAACGAGTCGTATTGCTCTCTTCTGGCAATGACGGTGAGATAGAAGGGTCATCATCTGAGACGATAACCGCAAGTTCGGTATTCTGTTTGTAATTGATGAAGCTCTCTTCATCTAGTTCAAAAACTTGTGTGGGATTATCGAGGAAGTTCCAAGTGCTTTGAGCCAAACTCAAGTCGATTCGGGAGTCCTGTATAAACCCTACGCCTAACAGCGTTTTATTTCGACGAGATTCGGGTAGTACCAAGAGGGTATAGTTGGTATTACACGGTCATTAACTTTAATGGGAACCTTAGTTATTAGAACATTTTGACGTCTTGGTACACCATCGGCCATCGTTACTCCGATCTCATGTTCGTGGAAGGAATATCCCTTTCTCTTCAGCACAGGTATCAAGAAATACTGCCCCATTGACGCCTCCAATTTCGACAAAAATTACTGGTCGATCTCTCGCGTCGATGAAGGTATCCACGGAACAAAATCCAATTTCTGGATGAGGTCGTTGATTCTTACTCGCATGACACGTTGTGCAATTGGACCTCACTACTCCAGGAGCACCGCAGCCATAACACTTAAACTTAGCTGGCTGTGATGGGCTCTGAGTCACCACTGCTTCGGTGATGGTGACTTCAGCCTTTTCCTTTTGTTCGTTAGCCCGCTGAAGCTTCCTACAATTTTCTGTAGAGTGCCCCAAGTTGCGGCAGAACCGGCACTTGATTTTCTTGATATCGCCTTTGGCCGCTGCTCGGGTTTCCTGCGATTTTGTGGTGCTTTGCCCTATAGCAGCATCCTTTTCATTAATCACATGTTCCGCCGCCTTCGCTGCCTTCATAAGGTTTTTAAAGTCTTTAACATCCGCGCGCGGAACCTTATCCCGAATTTCCAGGCGCAGCAAACCGTAAATTAAATCCAGCTGCTGGGTTTCAGTTTGTCCTGGGGCCGGCAGCTGTGCAAACAACATCCGCTTTTGTCTCACGAATGATTCGGTGGTGGTACCTTTAGACTGCTTCGCTTGGGTTATGTCCATATATATTTGGTATGCTTCGCGGACAGGTGCAAAATTTTCACGCAGTTGCGTTTCGAAGTCTGACCACGTCGTCACCTCGCCCTTGACACCTAGCCACCAAACTCCGGCTTCACCCTTCAACAGAATAGGTAATTCGCCTAATGCGGTCAAATCGCCTATATCTGCAGACCGCTTATAGATATTTATTGCCGATAAAAATGCTTCTACCACCTCAGCATCTTTCTCGCCACTGTACGTGTATTTGCATGAGATGTCTCTGTCTCTGTCCATTATATTATTAGTTTTTTGACAGCTCACGCCCATGAAATTTCGTATTGTTTACCTTAAATTTTCAAACAAATAGTATTGTACTTCATGGACGGTTACCGCCCACTTAGTGATGTGCTACGCATAACGATCATTACGATTGTGCCACAGATTACAAATAATCGGTAGAAATAAATGCTATGAATAAATGTTATTTCTTCATAATATATTAATAAGGTGTAATTTAAACAGAAAGAAAACAACATTTTTATTTAAATTTCTTTTATTAACACGACTCGTCAGTATCTTCATTTGAACTTGATTGGTCCGATGAGGAGTCTTCAGTAATATTTATGATTAGCTCTTGTGTGCATAAATTATCAAATGCAATGTCCCGGTCCCAATCAGACATTATGACTTTCTTAGTTCTCTGCACCACACTCGCCCAGTTTTCGGTCGTCACGTGGGTGCAAGCGTTTTTTAGTAATTGTAACATTTTATTCGCTGTGAATGGGGGGCTTGTATTGCTTCTTGCAGCATGCCCTTTTACTTGTGCCCATATAAGTTCGATAGCGTTGTATTGGCAGTGATAGGGAGGAATCCTAAGGACGATATGGCCATATTCTGCTGCCATTTCATCGATCACATACCGTTTTGGTTTCTTCTTGTTTTTTAATATTTTTAATAATTCTATTTTTAACATGGATTCGTCTTCATTTTCTCCTTTATCGCGTAGCCAATTAATAATTTCATGTTTTTATTAGCTTGTGTTGGCATTTTGTTAATTTGGCGAGAGTGGTAGGGCGCGTTATCAATAAAAATTATTGATGGTTCTTCCAATGATAGAAGCATATTATTGAACCACTCTTCATACACCTCCGCATTCATTTCCTCGTGGTAATCACCAGATTTCTTTGATTTAAATGTCAGCATTACATCTTTCACAAAACCTTTAGCTATACCTGCGTGGCAAATGATGAGGCGTTCGCCTTTACCAATAGGTACTGCGGAGGTGGAAGCAGCAGTGTCGTCAGTCCAGAACCGAGATACGGTGTGGTTAGCGTTGAGCCATGTTTCATCCGTAAAGACAACATTTGTTCAATCTTGAATTTTTTTTGCCTCCTTTAAAAAGTCACATCGTGCCAAAACAATATCAGTGCGTTCCAGTAATATTTTTCTTTTATTTGACTTTTTAAATGAAAAGCCAATTATTTTCAAAACTTTGGCCAAAGACGATTTTTCTCCACGAAATAGACCGTTTCTTTTCAAAGAAACAATAAGATTTCTTAAAGTTGGAATTTCTTTTCTCAGATAGTAGTCATATACATGACGGCGAATGGCGTCAGCATCAAAATCGTCAACATTTGTAACAACACGAGGCCGGCGTTTACTTTTAGGTGTAGAAAGCTTGTTATTTTCTAAGCCGCTCTTGCCGTAGGCTTCGGTAGTAATTTTAGTTACACTTGAAAGACTGATACCCAACGCGGCCGCAACTCGGTTTCGCACTTGCGAAATTGGTATAAGCGGACCGCCATTTTGATTTTCTTGCTCAAAGTAATCATGAAGTTTAAGCACTAATTCTCTCGATTGTTTTTTCAACACACGTCCTTTCGGCATTCTCACGATCAATGAACTCTGCGAGAAATAAAACTACTCAACTCGAGGTATCACAAATATTAAAGAAAACTCAGCGAACGTAAATGCGTGTGACTAGCACGGGCGTTTTGTTGCGAGTGACAGACCACGTCAAAATGGCGACCGGGCGGACGTTGGTTAATGTTAAAGGGTGTAAGGTAAAGTTGACTTATATAATTTTACGAATTTACTATGCAATTTTTACAGTTTCTAATATTTATTTTTATAATAATGAATAAAAACGCAAATACATGGATTTATAAGAAATCTAAGGGAATATTAAATCGAAACGCACGTTTATCGCAATCACTTATTTTGTTTACGTACCTAATTCGAATAATGATATTAGTACAGTCGGAATGGTATCACATTTGAGATACTTTTGTACATCACTAACTTTGTCAATCGTCGAGCTGTCAAAAGAGTATCAATATAATGGACAGACTATAGAAGTTATTACTCGAGGAGACACTTATAAGCTCAAGCAAATGGTTGAGGCATAAAGCGTGCAGTAATCGAGTCCCTATCCGAAGACAACATTACCGATTAAACAGTCGGGGTTTTATTATGTGCCGGAGAATCTTAACACCGACTTCTAATTTGACCTGTGGCGCCATCTGTTGGTGGTAGTCCGTAAGTGGTGCTTGTTACAATATGCCTTTAACTTTATTATTATTCCTATTTTATAATTGTTTTGTACCTGTCTTTGTCACTAAGCATCTCCTAAACGGCTGCACCGATATTGATGTTTTATGTATTGAAGAGTTACTCCATTAAGACTGTATATAGTCCGCACTCCAAGGTTTCGAAGCTTTTACGAACGGCAAAGGATGTTATTCCTTTCCAAACACCTGGCGTGTACAAGGTGGATTGCAGTTGCGGTAGTTCCTATATCGGACAGACCAAAAGGACAATCGCAGACAGGGTCAAGGAACATATCGCTGCTGTAAAAAACCGTCAATTTTACAAGTCTGCTATCGCTGAGCATTTGTTGGAATCAGGACCAAATCACTGGATAGAATTGCATAAGCCACAGGTACTTTCCACCGATCGCCACTATTATTCCAGGATAGTACGCGAGGCGGTTGAGATCAAGAAGTATAAGAACTTCAACCGAGAAGATGGATACCGGCTCTCACCATCTTGGAACCCTGTTATCAACAAATGTAATCGTAGCCGTAAAGACACCGCGCCTCAGTGTAAAGACGTTGTAAGTGTAGTGTGTAGAAGTACCGACAGTACAAATTATCAAAATTATCAAGACCAGGCGAGGGTAGTTGAAAATCCCCGCGCCTCACGGAGACATCGCTAAGCTGCCATCAGTCGACCCGTGACCACGATCGGTGCAATTCGATCGAAACGTCGGGTAAATAAAAAAGTTCGTACCTTTAAATAATTCACGCGATTAAGTCCCGAAATATAACTAAAATGACGTTGTCTGCAGGGATCACGAGTGCAGTTATAAATAAATAAATATTTTGAGACAACTCACACAGGGTCATCTGATCCCAAATTAGGTAGAGCCTCTACTATGGCAATCAGATAACTGACAAACATACATAATTTCTAAATTTATACATAATAAATGTAAATTACACCCAGACACAGGATAAATAATCGTGCTAATTTCCTTTGTAATCGAACCCACGACCTCTCACATAGCCGCGGGGGTCTCTCCCCACTACACCAACAGGCTCGATGTCTAGGTATATACTATTTTCTACGATACATTTAGTGTCAGTTATAAACCCGAGCGCGTACCGTGAACAGTGCGCCACTCCATCGCTCCATTCATTCGGTCGGTTGTCTCGCAGCCCGGTCCATGTGACGGCGTAGTAGTTAGTCACCAACAGCGTGTCTAACAATACGCGCGACGATGTCCGCCTCCTCCTCGTCGTTGATCACTATCAGATGTGCGCCTTCATTAGCGCACGTGGAGTTAGCGACGTGCCACAACACCTGCCTCTCGTGGTGGAACTCGTAGTAGCTCCCCGTGGCCGCGTATTAAGTGTACCCTGTTTGATTGATACTAGCGTCAGTGCGCGGCCTCACTCGCCTGGTTCAATATATTATGTGAACTTGTTACTGTCACGGCGAGATCACAGTTATTTATAATAATATAATATTATTAATGCATAAGTGTCTTTATCTGTCTGTTTGTTAGCTTTTCATGACTAAACGGATGTTAATGAATTTTGATAAGTTGATAGATGGTTAATAATAATAATGGCCTCTTAACCGATGTCGGTCACGGCGGCAGATCTTATAAGGGACTAGTCAACTACGGCAGATATTATAGTGCACAAGTATATGCGCAGACACAAGTGCACTCATTATGCCCTCATTTTCATAGTTTATAGTCCGATATAATAGACATCGGACACGACACTCTCGCATCGAGGGTTCAGTATAAACTTATAAGTAAACTAGCTGTATGCCGCGGCTTCGCACGGGTGTCATATCGTAGTAAGATTTTCAAACAAACCTAATACCTACACAGATTTTATGCCCGTGGCTTCGTCCGCGTTAAGTGTGATTTTATAGATGAAATGCTACCCGCGTAATAGTTACGCGAAAAATTGCAAAGTATTCGTAATTTTTAGTTTTGACAGCACAGTTTAGATTTTTATCACTTTGAAACTACGTGGCTGTAATACTTAGGCGGATCCAGGGGGGAGCACAGGGGCCCGTGCCCCCTCCCTTCCTCGATGGTTGTTTTGTATTGTATTTTTGTTTTTTTTTTATTTCACTGCGATCTGTCGCCTTTGGGACATTTAACAGTGTGTTTAATTGGGTTGGTGGTTTGTCATGCTCGGCATGCGACCTGTGTCACATCCTACTTTATATCATTTTTCTTTTTAATTGTCTTGGGGCATCTTTCGCTTTAGTCTGCGGGTTGTTGAGTTTCTTTCCATCAAGATATTAGCTAGACTGTTTGGATGATTTTTAATTCTTTCCTTGTATGTGTTTGTATGATGTAGAATTTCTTGCTTGACAGTGGTCATTTGTAGATCGTGATGAAGTTGTTCGTTTGTGACGAACCATGGGGCATCAGTTATTATCCTTAGCATCTTATTTTGGAATCTTTGTATGATTTCGATGTTATAATGAGAGGCTGTTCCCCAGAGTTGTATTCCATAGGTCCAAATCGGTATGAGTATTACCTTATAGAGAAGGAGTTTGCTGCTTAACGACAGTTGTGAATGGCGACCAATTAACCAATAAAGTTTACGTAATTGTATTCCTAATTGTTTCCTTTTTGTGAATATGTGCTTTTGCCAGGTGAGCCGCTTGTCAAGATGTAAACCCAAGTACCTGACGTGGTCTGATTGTGGAACTTCTAAGTTATTAAGTATAACAGTCGGGCAAGTGCCTCTTCTTAGCGTGAAGGCAACATTAACTGATTTTGCTTCGTTGGCCTTAATTCTCCACTTCTTTAACCAGTTCGATATGTCATTAAGCCCACATTGAAGAAGTTTCGACGCCTCTATTGGGTCCTCGTGAGAGGCTAAGATCGCGATGTCATCAGCAAATGTACCGGTGGTTATACACTCTGAAGTTGGAAGGTCAGATGTATATATAAGGTATAACGTCGGGCCTAGCACGCTGCCCTGTGGGACCCCCGCTTTAATAGGGCAGAGGCTTGAGAGCGCCTCCCCGGTCTGGACAAAGAAGTGTCTGTTTTCTATAAATGATTTTAGGATTTTGTACATGTAAGTAGGCAGCAAAGATTTTATTTTAAATAACAGGCCCTCATGCCAGACCCTATCAAACGCCTGTGAAATGTCTAAAAAGGCACTTGCACAGAACTTTTTGCTTTCGAATGATTTATCAATTTCGCTTATTAGTCTGTGAACCTGTTCAGTGGTGGTGTGCTTACGACGAAATCTGAATTAGTGGTTGGGAATTAATTTGCGCTGTTCTATCAATGGTGTTAGTCGGAGCGATATTAGAGATTGTATTGTATTGAATTTATTTTATTATTATTTTCCTATTTGCCTCTTGTCTTGTGCCCCACCCAGAAGGGTTATTAGTATCGTGCATCTCCCCCGGTCGTGCATCCCGCATCGTGCCTGGGTACTCCCGCTTGTCCGGCGTCGATTAAAATGCACTCTCCCCACTACACCAACAGGCTCGATGTCTAGGTATATACTATTTTCTACGATACATTTAGTGTCAGTTATAAACCCGAGCGCGTACCGTGAACAGTGCGCCACTCCATCGCTCTATTCGGTCGGTTGTCTCGCAGCCCGGTCTATGTGACGGCGTAGTAGTCACCAAAGCGTGTCTCATAATACGCGCGACGATGTCCGCCTCCTCCTCGTCGTTGATCACTATCAGATGTGCGCCTTCACTAGCGCACGTGGAGTTAGCGACGTGCCACGACACCTGCCTCTCGCGGTGGAGCTTGTAAAGACTCCATAGTAATAGAAACGCGCGGGAGTAGTGCGATTCTATTTTACGACGAAACATAAGTTGATCCATTCGATCCTCATTGCTCAATGAATGCAGACGCCATGCATTTGCTATTGTCATATCGACCATGTAAGTAAATAGCACCCACCACCACTTCTTGCCATGGATTCCAATTCTGTACAATGATATAGAATGGTCAAGCTCGTCTACTCCCCCCATGCATCTATTGTACGTTTGGAACAGTTTCGATATCAAGACATCTGTTTTTTCACGTTTTATTGGACACCACCGCTTCACGGTGCCAGTTGGTTCTATGGTATCATAATTGGTTGCCATCGTACAAACACTATTATCTTTCCACCTTACCATTAGCAACTCATTACTTTTGTCAAACCTGTAGTCATAGGCAGCTCTTTCTTTCTTCTTCATATCCTTCGTACTTACAAGGGGGCATTTCTTTGTCCGATTTTCTCTCAGGGTTCCTGTCGCGCGATATCCAAGCTCTCGTAGATCTACCAAAAGACTATGACTTGTAAAAAAATTGTCAAAAAAACGGTGTGATTGATTGGGTTCGTGTTAAGTTTTTCTAGTAAAGTTTTTACAACTCGAGTTCCCAGAGGTTCATCGGTGGAATTTATAGATTTTCCACAATAAAAATCAAAAGTGTAACAGTAACCTGTTGAGCTGGCTGCCACCCAGTTTTTATAACCAAATCTTACAGGTTTACCGCGAATAAATTGTTTGGCAGGATGATGTCCAAAGTATTTCACCATTGATTCATCAATGGAAATGTTCTCGTGGAAAACTCCCCACTGAAGGTATTTCTTCATCAAAAGTTCGCCAAACGCCCTTACCTTGAACATCTTATCGGACGTACTTATGGCTACATTGTTGTCGGCGAGATGAATATTTCTTTTTATATCTCGGAACATATTCCTTGACATAGCACTTGAAACCATCGAGACTCCTACATCTTCATCTAACGACCAGTATAAAGCTTCACGGGGTAATTTGTGATAACCAGACAATATCAAAATGCCAATATTTTTTTTCAAATTGAAATGATCCAGCTGAAATGTATGCCTATTATTTTGATTTGCGTACAATTTACTATTAGAAGTAATAAATTCAAGGATCTCCTCGTCAAATAGTTTTTCAAATATTTGGACTGGACTTAGATCTTTGAGTTCTTGTTTTATTGTGGTCTGATGATCATTTACCTCGTAAATAGAGTAAGGTCTTGAAGAATATGTCGGGAAACACTTTCGCCATACTGGGGCTTTTGGCTGATCAGTACGGCGGATTCGTTTTGCAGCTAGCGGTTCGTCGTCACTATCATTATCAGAAGAGAGATTACCTTCAGTACGCACAAAAACTTCTACTGAACCAGGTACATCCTGTGGCATTGACGCAGTTTGGATGATATCATCATCAGGACCCTCTTCTTCATCAGTTATCACACTGGGATCTGGTGGAATTATAGATAAATCATACTGTGCCTCTTCATCACTCTCTTCTAATATGGCTTGGATAGCTTCTTCAAGGCCATTATAACGATTAGCTACTCTAAACTGACCACGGCTCATTATGAACAATCTGAAATAAAATTAAAAAATATTGAGTAAAAGTGGTACTTTTCTAACATGGATATAGCCGCTGTACTCAGTTGAGTACAGTGACGTAAATAATGAAATAACTGTTTAGCTACTAACAACAGATGAATAATTTTGTATTCAAATAAATAATTAGTATATGTTTACTCATAATTAATATCTAAATACAAAAAAATATCTCTATTTTTAATAATAATAACAATATGAAAACTTACCTGTAGTGACTTTCAAAACACGTAACTTTGACAATTCGGAATTATAACTTTTTCTCATATACCCTCAGTTGATTTTTTTTGCTCCAATGGAATCTCTAACTACCTGTGAAAAAAATATAGTTTACATTTAAAATATTATGCACCTGTAAAGAAAAAAAATATTTTTGACCTGTACCCAACTGAGTACAGCGACCTTTAATGGGTTAACCGCGAGGTTATGTCTGAACGATTACTAAATAACTCATACAAATAAGACCCGCGCGATTTCCGTGCGATTCTGAAATCTCGCGATTCCCGCCGTGTCTGGGCGGTTACTCCCAAAAGTTGATCGGGAACGTGTCGGTCGAAACGAACGCTCGCCGAACACGGAACCCAATAGCTACCACCAAAGTTGTTCGATGATGATGGACGGATTACGTTAGTAGTCGATCCATAGCCAAACGGTCGGATCTAGAGTAATAGTGTCGCGCAATGGATTACTACCATTGAAAAACCGATAACCAACAGAAAAATCAAAATTATGTTGGTAATCTTACGAGAAAAACTTTCTAAGTTTAAGGGTAAGCTTTTCTGCTGTAAATATACCTTTATGTATATATAAACAAAATGATTACGACCAAAAAAATATTTTTATTTAGTGTCAAGAATCTTAAAAGGCTATGATCCATATTACTTTCATATTTATAACATGAGTATGATGTTTGACAAATTTGACAAGTTGAGAGTTGGAGTTCGGCGGCGGTTTTTTTACTTTTATTGATAAAAATATTTATTGCGGTAAAAGGAACAAATAGTATAATATCTTACAATTACTAATCAGAAAATATATCACCAATAAAGTTTCGTGTATTAGGTATGCACTCGAGCAGCAATTTAATAAAAAAATAACTGGAAAATCAAGTACGTTTCTGCAAGATGTAAGTAAAACAAATCATTGTTGTTTACAACCTTGATATTTCTTTTAGAGTCGAAATAATCATTATGATCTACTTATATTATTTTTATTGAATGTTACAGATGGATCTTTCTGTTTTATCTATACGAATTGAGGCATTATTAAAGTTCATGGCCAGCGACGAACGAGCCTAATTAAGAGTGTGGAGGAACAGGCATTTTCCTTAAAAACACCTTAAAAGCCTTGGATGTGATGATAAAACAGTGCAGCAGTAAAACACGGTAATCATTTCTTGAAAGAATATTTTAACTTTTACGAAATCATGGGTCCTATGTACAAAGGCTCCTAATGCCTTATAACTGTTTAATGCTTACTCATTCCATTTAAAAGTTTGTCATATAAAATCTATACCAAAAAACGATATAAGTAATAAATGACTCTTGAGTGTTGCAATAAGGGATTTTTACCACAGATATTTAGCCTGTTTACCTGCATCGCTGCAACATTTGTAGAATTATAAAGTTCAAGCTGCAATAGATCTCCTATATATATAAATTCTAAAAAATCTGGTCTATTTTGTTGGATAGGTATAGTAACTATAATATGTATAAATTTCCTTCGAAATGATCATTAAAATCTTAACTTATTTTCTCTGTAACTTCACAGACTCGAGAAGCCAACATGGTGAATGCAACGACTGGTGGTTCAGCCAGACCTACCTAATCACATCCTTTGCTTGGAAAATGAAAAAGGAAATGTTGTTATGGTCATCCATGACCTATATATTTCTATGAAATTTATATTTCTATAATTTGCAATAAACAAATATTAAACTTATTTGGTGTTGTTTTATTTCTATTAAGCCATTGTTGTAAGTTTGTAACAGATTCAGCCATGTGGCTATTTAGCCATGATATTATACTACTATATTAATGACTGGCCTGTTGATCTTGTGATTAGTGACCCTGACTGCTGTCATGGGTTCGATCCCTACCCAGGATTAAAGTCTGTGAGATGAGCACAATGGTTAAATCTGTGTATTTACACATTTCCAAAGTATGTCAAGTGTTTCTTAGTTTGGGATGTGTGAGTTGTTCTAAGATGTTGTTATTTTGTGCAAGGAACTCGAACCTACACTTCATTCTTTAAAAAATAATATGTAATAGGGCATTGAACCCACAACAAAGATATGTTAGTTATAGCAATATAGGTAAGTAGTTATAAGAGTGTGCCTTGCACAATATATTCAATCTCATGTATTCTTCTTTTATTATTGTTTATTCCTGTTATTACATCAGTCCTCTAATATTGTGTGGCAGCACCTTACCTGCATATATGTACAGTTTATAAACAAAGAAACATTGTAAACATTGGCAATTTGAAAAGAGTGGCCGCAATATTTTATTGCCTCGTTCTTTTCCTCGGTTTTACCTATTGTTTGCGAGGAGGCGTTACATATACATGTAGAAACGACTTTTCACAAGTGTAGTAGTTTACTTACTAAGTGATTTAAGAATTTGTATTACTTATTATTATAATATTATGCATACATACTTGCTTCGAATATACCTAAATAAGTTGTCACAGGAGTAACTGCACATAAAAAGGCAGCTGCAGATTGGTGATGCAGGTACAGCTTTAAATTAGTTTGTTAAGGAATTAGCTGTATGACTTTAAATACCTACTTAATTAATATTCAAATTACTCCTATTGATCTATGTTATGCCACAAATGGCCACAATATTTGTTTAAACGAAGAAATGTGATAAGTTATTAGTACAACTCCTCAAGTAGACTACATTTTCCATGTCTGAAATCTTAAAACAAGCTCTTCCAAGCGACGGAAGGTTTTTATCAAGGGCCTTTATATCCTATACTCTCTGTACTTCTTAGCTTTCGGGCTTCCCGCAGTCGTTTCCTCATTCACAATTTCGGCGAGCAATAGAAATTTTGTCATTTCTTAAATAATTTAGGAATCCGAATGGCCTAACGAAAGGTGCAAGGCTGTCGTTAAAATTGATGTTTTAATTCGATGTACTACCTGTCAAACGATGACGTCGAAACCGTCAAATGTACTTTGGGAGTAGCTAAACCGACGGCCACAATGTCAAATCTCCGTCGACGGACCGAACGTCGAAACGTAAGCCTTTGGTGGTAGCTAAGAATATGATCCGTCTACGGCCGACAACACGAAAGGTTTTGGTGGTAGGCTCCCTGAACTAGCGCGTAGTAGCTCCCCGTGGCCGCGTATTACGCGTACCCTGTGTGATTGATACTAGCGTTAGTGCGCGGCCTCACTGGCCTGGTTCAATACATTATGTAAACTTGTTACTGTCACGGCGAGATCACAGTTTATAATAATATAATATTATTAATGCATAAGTGTCTTTATCTGTCTGTTTGTTAGCTTTTCATGACTAAACGGATGTTAATGAATTTTGATAAGTTGATAGATGGTTAACACTTTAACAGCGGGAGTTATTTGAGCGCGCCTAATACCGTACGCGGGGCTTTTTTTAGAAAAAAATGTATAAGAGATATCTTCATAATTTTTACTGTGTTAGTATATACATTATATTATATGTTTGTGAAATAAAATACTCAAATAATTATATAAAACTTTTATTTTTGACATTTTTAAAAAGTCGCAACGAAAAAACAAAAAACTATCATTATTTTGAAGTACCCAATTTGGGGTTACTTTTTATTTTAAACAGTGTAATCCCTTTTAGTATGATACAATTCAAAACAGGGTATGAGGCAGAGTGGCTTATTACACTTGGGTCACCAGTAAATTGTCTCTTTGCGACGCACACACGGCCTGAACGAAATCCTCGATTGGGAGTGGGCAGGCGAAATAATACGTCGTATCAATATTCAACGCGTTTATTACCGCCAGAGGGCGCCTTAATCGCCACCGCACAAGCTCACAAAAATTATATTCCCAGGCTTATAAAGCCCGCATGGAATCAAACCATAGCGCGATCTAGCGCTATGGTACAGCGCCATCTAGTATCAGTAAACAAAAACTAACTTACTTTGCTATAAACATAATGCTTATTTCCTAGACATTCCGCCCACCAAGGACATCCTGCTCAATGTCCTTAATTACCGCCCACCATGCCAATATGACATTTGTGATAAAGTATCCTCAAACTATCACTTTAAACAACCCAAAGCAAAAAGATGTCATTAGTAGTAGGTATACATCACACAAATCCAACTAAAAATTCAGACAAATCCAAAGTAACAAATTTCTAATAAAACTTACATTAATCTTATAACTATACAAAATGCTGCGTAATACAAAACTGAATTTTGAACCCTTAAATATTAACAGGCAACACACACAACCTGGAGGTTGGCCTTTTGATAAGCGAGGCCTTTGTACGCAATGTAGCGACTCTAGTGATTCCGTCGGAACCCGGATGTTTACACTCGATCCTGCCTAACAACCACTTGCCAGGCGGCAAATCATCCTCTTTCACCAAAACTACATCACCGACTGAAGGTTCAGGTACCTGGTGAGCCCATTTATGACGTTGTAAAAACTGATTAAGATAGTCTTGAGACCATCTGCGCCAGAAATCCTGCATCATCCTCTGGTGGAGTTGCCATCTAGATAAACTGTTAACATTAGCTTGTTCATAATTAAGCTGCGGAACCATAACCAATGGTTCTCCCACCAAAAAATGACCGGGAGTTAAAATAGTTAATTTGTCCTGGTCTTCCACATAGGACAAAGGTCTTGAATTGAGGCAAGCCTCAATTTGTGCCAACACAGTAGCCAATTCTTCAAAGGTCAAAGTCGAATTCCCTACTACTCTTTTCAAATGGAACTTAGTGGACTTTATCCCTGCCTCCCATAGTCCTCCGAAATTGGGTGCATGAGGAGGAATAAAGTGCCACTGAGTTCTGTTGTTGGAGAGATATTCTGCTAATTCCTCATTAAAATCAGATCTTTCCTTGTTATACAAGTAAAGTAGCTCTCGTGCGGCTCCTACAAAATTAGTACCGTTGTCACTATATAACTCGGCTACTCGACCTCGCCGAGCTACAAACCGCTTGAAAGCAGTCAAAAATCCCCCCGTAGTCAAATCGCTGACCGCTTCCAAGTGTATAGCACGTGTGGCCATACAGATAAACAGTGCTATATAACCTTTATAACATTTATTTCCGCGCCCTTTAGACATTCTAATATTTATTGGGCCGGCGTAATCAACGCCACTACATAAAAATGGTTTATTCGGGGTCACTCTCGCTGAGGGTAATTGTCCCATGAGCTGGGTTTTTGTGGTAGCCGCGTACCTTATGCACCTAACACAGCTTCTTACATAACGTTTAGCTAGTACCTTAATACCTATAACCCAATATTTCGACCGTAAATATGTAAGTATAAGTTGTGGACCACCGTGCATGGTTTTCATGTGCGCTTCTGCAATCAACAATTCTGTCAAAAATGAATCCTTAGGAATCAGAATAGGATGAGTGCGGTCAAAACCAAGTTGCGACATTTCTAACCTACCCCCAACTCTTATAACACCCGTAGTATCGAGAAATAAATTTAATGAATTTAAATTACCCTTCCTGTTAACGACTTTGTCCTCCATTAGCTCCTTTAATTCTGTCTTAAATTCATCCCCTTGGCACCTCTTAATACATGTCTGTAAAGCTTGTTCTAATTCTTCATTGCCCAAATACTTTCTACTATTCCGGACCGATTTATCTTTTAGCCTTAAAAACCTTCGACAATAAGCTACTACTCTAATTAATCTCGACAATGACGAAAATCTGTTCCAAACAGTACAATCCTCAGTAGACGTGTGCACCTTAACCTCCTCTAATTGAGTACTATTATTCTTGGGTTTTTTATAATTAATAACTTGTTCCCTAAGATATTCCGGACCATTCCACCATATAGAAATCGATACAAGATCGGCAGGTAAAACACCTCGGGATGCACAGTCTGCAGGATTTTGTTTGGACTGTACATGAGACCAATGCCCTGAGTCTAAAATTGTCAAGATATGGGAAACTCGGTTCGCGATAAACGTTTGCCATCGACTCGGATGACTGTTAAGCCAAGCCAGCACTACTTCACTATCGGTCCAAGTATGCCAATCGATCTTTGGTATACACATAACCCTACCCACTTCGGCAATTAAATTAGTCACTAAAACCGCTCCACACAGTTCCAATCTTGGAATGGACACCTGCTTAATGGGTGCGACCTTTGTTTTAGAGGTTACTAATGATACATAAATGTTACCATTTTCGTCTACTACCCTGATATAAATAACTGCGGCGTAAGCTATCTTAGAGGCATCCGAAAACCCGTGCAATTCTACCTTTGCGTTCTGTGAACACGTATGCAGCCAGCGAGAGACCCTAACCGATGCCAAGGTAATCAAATCTTGACGGTAAGTCACCCATTCACTTAGCAAATTTGATGGAATTTCTTGATCCCAATCCAACCCTGCTAACCATAATTTTTGAATAAATACTTTAGCTAAAGTAATGCTAGGTGCTAACCACCCTAGGGGATCAAACAGCCGAGCAATATCCGAAATAATTCTCCTTTTTGTTACAGGTGCAACCATAGGTGGGAGTTTGACGGAGTACTGGAAGAAATCGTCCTTGGAGTTCCAGGTAAGTCCTAGAATCTTTGTAACATTATCAATTTCTATCTCTAAATCTTCATATTTATTCTTTTCTCCTTGTTTTATTTTATCTAACAATTCTTTATTATTGCTAACCCATTTTTGTAGCTTAAAACCACACTTCGATAGGACTGTATTGATATTCCGATAAATTCTAAACCCTTGTTCCGGATTTTCAGCTCCGGACATTAAATCATCCATGAAAAAATCATTTAAAATGATTTTAGCTATTTCAGGATCGTCCTGGCATTCATCATGAGCCACCTGCTGGAGAGCGCGAACTGCTAAGTATGGTGCTGAGGCAGTACCGAAAGTTACAGTGGTTAACTCATATTCCTCCCTTTCCCTGTCAGGACCAGGTCGCCAGAGAATTCGCTGAAAAATGGTATCCTTCCTGTCTACCCGGACTTGGCGGTACATTTTTTCTATGTCCGCTACCAGACATATTGGATGTTGTCTCCAACGCATCACTATGTGCCGGAGATCAGCCTGCAACGTTGGCCCAACCAATAACTGGTCATTCAGTGATATCCCGTTGCTTCCTTTACAGGAGGCATCAAAAACGACCCGTACTTTAGTCGTTACCTTGTCTTCCCGGACCACCGCGTGATGGGGTAAGTATATAGCTGCTTTATTATCTTTTTCATTATCTTCTACTCTTTGCATGTGATTTAGTTGTAAGTATTCTTGTATAACTTTAGTATAATTTTCCTTTAATCTTAAGTTTTTATTTAATCGTGATTCTAAACCATTTAATCTCTTTACAGCTATAGCCTTGGATTCACCCATACGACCCATCACGTCAGCGTCACGAAATGGCAGACGTACTATGTACCGTCCGGTATCATCTCTTTTTGTTGTAGCCTTAAACAATTCTTCACATCGCTGCTCCTCTTCTGTTAACATCTTCTTCGGGTCCGACGGTTCCTTTTCCAATTCCCAAAACTTTTTTAGTAAATCATCGGTTTGAAAAGAAGTGTGCATTACTGTGATGTGAGAATAAATGTGGGATGTATTATCCACTTGAGATACGCCCGATACTATCCAACCCAGTGAGGTATCCTGTGCCACCACAGTACCATTCAAGTCTCTCTTAATACCCACTTGGATGACTTGACTGTACACCTCAGCACCTAACAAAAGGTCAATTTTGTTGGGCCTGTGGTACTCTGGGTCAGCCAAGTCATCCTCAGCCAAGTCTACCCATTCTACTCGAGCTACTTTCGTAGCTGGGAGAAGAGTTGTGACTGACCTTAGGACGTAGGCTTTGACCCTTATTTGCAGGTCGGCACTTTTCCTGGACCTCAAATTAACTATAACTGTGGACTTAGAAGTCATCCTTTTTTCCCCGCCTACACCAACCACAGAGGTTTTTGTTGCACTTCTACTAAGACCCAAATATTGTACCATTGACTCCGTGATAAATGAGCCTTGCGACCCTTGATCTAGCAATGCCCTAAGCACCCGATATGTCCCATCCTTCGACTCAGCCTTTACTAAGGCTGTCGTTAACAAAACTGTTTTCTCTCTATTACCTGTCGAAAAATGTGACACCAATGAATTGCTTGATCCCTCCGCTTGCGCGGCTAATTCCCTATTTTCCTCCTGGTTCCTACTCGCTACTGAGGTTTCGCCCTGTGTAGCAGACATGTCTACAGTAGTGGTTCCTGTACCTCCAGTCGGATGCAGTAACGAATGGTGGCGGCGCTGACACACCTTACACCTTACTGAAGCCCGACAAAATCTGGCAGCGTGGTTGGTATTCAGACAAACAAAACACAGTCGCTTTTCCTGAACGAAATTACGTCGCTGCTCGCTAGATTGCTTACCAAACTTTTTACAATTTGTTATTTTATGATCTTCTGAACAGAATGCACAAGTAACACTGTTTTTATCTTTTACAATATGAAATGAGTGTGTACCTTTAACATGTTTCTCTTTTTTACGATCTCCGGATGTACCTTCCAACCCTTCAAGGCCACGGAAGCGACTAATAAGGAATGATGAAAACTGTTCAAAAGTAGGTAGTTGATCGCTACTATCTGATGCTACTTTTAGTTCCCACGCCTTGCGGGTTTCCTTATCTAATTTTTCACTAATAATATGAACAATGATTACATCCCATGAGGTTACATCTACTCCTAAATTTCTTATCGATTCTAAACATTCCGTAGTAGTATTTAATAACAATTTAATATCTAACGCAGATTCATTCCCTAAACACTTCTGATTTAGTAATCTATTCAATATATTTTTAGCCAAAAACTTTTTATTGTTGTATGTTTTGTCTAACTTATCCCAAGCCATGTTATAGTTGTCTGATGTTACCTTTATATTCCTTAATAGTTGCTCCGCTTCCCCGGTCAAGTGCCCCTTTAAATAATAGAATTTTTGAGAATCGTCTAAATTCTTATCATTATGTACCAAACCTAAAAATAGATCTCTAAATGTATTCCATTCAGAATATTTCCCCGAAAACGATGCTATTTTTATTTCCGGTAACTTCACCTTGCCACTCCTACTTTCTTTACAACAAGAAACAGTTTTAGGTTCATAGTTAATCGGTAACTTGTCTTTACACTTTTGCAACGTTTCTTTCAATTCACTCTTAAAGTCTATAAACAGTTCTTCAACAAAATCGTACATTTCTTTTTTATAATACTCTGAATCTTTTAATTCTGACTCTTTAACTTTTTCAACAATAAGACAATGATTTTTATAAAATGTAGACCAATGTTGTTCCAAATTATCTAGTCTAGTTTCTAAATAGGGTATAGTTATACGATCCTTAGGGGATTTCTTATAATTAGACTTTGCCTTTACAATCTTGTCTTTTATATCCGCCTGAAGTTTACTGTACGACTCCATTTCAATAATTTAATCTCGACACTTCTAAGTTTTAAACAGTTAAATTTGCAAAATATATTATTGAAAGCCAAATTTCAAAGTGACTTAAATAAC
Organism: Herminia tarsipennalis; assembly: GCA_945859575.2. NCBI lineage: Eukaryota > Metazoa > Arthropoda > Insecta > Lepidoptera > Erebidae > Herminia > Herminia tarsipennalis. The sequence goes on along the minus strand of OX243854.2, from coordinate 17,926,987 downwards.
AGTAAATTTTTCTAAGTGTTTTACATTTAATTCTACTGGTTCCAAAATTGGGCATAGGTTCCCCGTCCCAACAGGTATTTGCTTAAAACTATTACAAGTCCCAACACCACTACTAAATACTTAACTAATCAACTACTTTTCAAAGTCTTTAATTTTGTTTTTGACAACTTCTCACTTTGGATTGACAATTAATAGTAACACGAAACGTACTCACAATTTCTATTCTTGACTCACTTGACCACTTAAAACGAAACGACACTCTTGTTGATTTTGAACCAGTGGCGCCATCTGTTGGCGGTATGCAGCAGCTATCTCCTCTGTGACTGACGTATGTCACTCTGCCGACTGCCTTTGCTCGACCCTCCCTTCCTGCGTGCCTCCCGTGCGTTGCTTACTTCCTCCGGATACTGCCAACGTACTCCTCCTCTTCCGGTTCCTTCCCAAGCAGCTGCACAGCACCAAAGCCTGGGTGCTCCCTGCAGGGAAGTTGCTCTGATCAGCGATCCACTGACCAGTATGTAACGCGACACGGGTGCAGTCGTATACTGCCGTCGACAACCGACACTTTGCTCAGCTCAACCAATCCGGCTCGAAGGACCATGAACGAAATCCTCGATTGGGAGTGGGCAGGCGAAATAATACGTCGTATCAATATTCAACGCGTTTATTACCGCCAGAGGGCGCCTTAATCGCCACCGCACAAGCTCACAAAAATTATATTCCCAGGCTTATAAAGCCCGCATGGAATCAAACCATAGCGCGATCTAGCGCTATGGTACAGCGCCATCTAGTATCAGTAAACAAAAACTAACTTACTTTGCTATAAACATAATGCTTATTTCCTAGACACGGCCTTTGGTATGATTTATGTGGACAATATTCTTAGTTGTTATTTTAGGTTCCAAAAGGGTTTAAAAATTAAAAATACACTATTAAAATGTAAATAACTTTTTTACTTATTGTTGTTGTTTACAAATTTGGTCATCTTACACTCTAAATGACACCATTACAAAATTAGAAAAACAATTAAAACAGACAATCACTGAACAGATATGGAATATTACAATATCATTTTCATTATCATCGTCATCCTCATCCAATACATAGTAATAGGTCGGAGTATCAGGGCTTATCAAAAAATTAGTTACCTCCTTGTTAAAAGGCATTGACTTTTTTTTAGGTTTTTCCCGCAAACTAGTAATTACAGGGTCTGACGATATAAGTAACATATGAAAAATGTCTGTGTTTGTATTTATTCGGGATGTCTTCCGTGCGTGAAAGAGACGGTAGTTTTTAAATCTTTTTGTCTGCTTTCTTGGATGTCCTCCGATAAAGTACCTATCGGGAGAGGCTGGGCTTCTATAATATCCGCACTGTGTATTAAAATTTTGTGCACAGTTACGCTCATGTTGTACCAATTGTATGCACGAGTGTAAATTTTTGCTGTATCGATGCAATAACTACGAAATTCGTTAAGTTTTATTGGGTAGCCACTTGCTAGAGTGCTTAATATTATAGAAAATCGACTAATCAAATCGCTGTCAAGTTCAGTGATTTCAGCTACTTGTTCCGGGGATGAAAAAAAACGTCTGGCAGTATTTCTATCGTTACTTTTGCCTCCCCCTTGTTTTGGGAGATCTACCACTAAGCCCATTTCTATGTAAAACTTCCTGGTTATTTTATCTTTTCTTTCTTTCACCATTTTTTTTTTCATCGTCCCCTCGAGCCTGCCATTTTTTTAAATGAAGTTTGTAAGAAACATGTAACAACAAGTTTTATTGTTCTTATGTACGAATGGAGTATTGAAATACCGTATTTATAGGTACTGGTGTCACGATTTTTACTAGTACAGTGTCAATTCTGTTCATGTCTTATGCCTTTGCCTTACAAATATAACAGCTCTGACTGGACCGATTGTTTGTCAAAATGTTCACAATTTTCCCGTCAAACATTGTGGGAAGCATGATATACTTAAATTTAATAGATTTTCCCTGAACCAGAATGAATTTCGCTTCTAAATTTTCTATTTGACGTTGTACATTAGCATACAAATTAATTACGTTATCTTTAGTTTCTCTCAAGATTCTAAATATGAGTGTATGACAAAAGCGAGTTGAAGATGTACTCGAGGCTTTCCAAAACGTAATATTATTGTCATTGGAAATCTGTATGGGTACGACACAACATAAAATAATATTTGAATCACCATATAGCCTGGAATCACTAAATTGTTGTTTATAAATACTATGGCCACCACTTCCATCGAAGCCCCACTTAGACACTACATTGACACTCTCTGATTCTATTCTTGAAAACACGTCACTGTACACAGACAAAAGTTTTTCTAAAGTCAAGACATTGTTGCAGACTAATTTCAACACCATCTTCCGTTATTTTAAAGTCTCTCTCTGGATAGCACTTCTGTTTGGCTGCTTGGATGGCTTTATAAGATGGGTAAATATTACAGCCACGTTTTTTGGCACCTTGCTGTATGTTAACATAAGCGTATTTGGTTAAATCGCAGTCTATTATCGTGGCCAAAGCTTCATCAGGTGTATATTTGACTTCACAAGATGAGGATGCCAGGGCGCTATGTCGCATTCGTTTAAGCTTCCTTGGAGAAGCCGTCGAAGCAATTTCTATCACTTTTGAAGCCATTCGTTTTCCTGCTAATCGTAAGGACTTTTGGGTGGCTAAAGGTACAGTTACACATGCTAGTTAGTAGCATGCTTTTTAGTATGCTCATTAGCATACTTGTTTCGAGCATGCTCTGCACTTGTCTACATTTGCTAGATATAAACATGCTAGTTTTAAGTATGCTCCTGAAAGAGCATGCTCAAAGCAAACACTCCGGTACACATGTCATTTTATAGCGTGCTTTCTGTCAGTTCAAACAAAACCATGGACAATCAAACAGCCATTTGTATGGAGTTGAATAGAATTAGATATAAATAAAAAGAAAGAAGATATAGAAAGAAAAAAACAAGGAATAGGAAGATTTGGGTCCGTGATTGGCTAAGTAGAAGAGAAAAACTTGGAGCTAGTACTCGATTGTTAGTCGAAATGCTAGAAGAAGATATTAATGGTTACAAAAATCATTTGCGCATGTTACCGCATCAGTTTGACTGGTTACTATCTAAAATTGAAAGCGCTATATAGAAACAAGATACACACATGCGAAATGCTATTCCACCAAAAGTGAAATTGGAAGTGACATTGAGGTATCTAGCAACTGGAGATTCGTTATACACATTAGAAGCACTTCACAGAGTTGCAAGATCTACGATAGCTCTATTTTTACCTGAAGTGTGCGATGCAATATACAATGCTCTGAAGGATTATATGCGGGTAAGTAAAGTAAACCAGTAATTATTAGTAAGATCACGTATTTATTGTTTGTTTTAACAAAATTTATATTCTTAGCTTTAACACGTTTTCCATGCCTTGTTTAACAAATCTTCTTCGGGGACGGTAGAATCTAATTGGGATAACGCGTAAGGAAATGTGTAAGTGACGGTGTTTGTGTTTGTACTGGAAGGTATGAAAGTCATTGTTTGTGTATTTGTCATTGTTTCTGTATTTGTAGTAGGAGGTGTGTAAGTGACTACGTTTGTGATTGTATTGGAAGGTATGAAAGGTTGTGCAGGAGGTGTGTAAGTGACAGGTGTAAAGGGAGACAAATTTGGGTACTGGTATCGGCGGCGTCTTGCTGCAGTCAGAATTTTTTGGATCTCATTTTGTACATCTAATGCCTCGTACAATGGTAGGACTCGCAATTGAGCTGCAACATTTTGAGCAAAATAATAGAATTCATCGCAATCAGACTGTGTATTTATAGCAGAAGAAATATTTTCTAAACGAGCGAGCGCACAGGTAATGGGTTCTTCTTGTAAGCTTCTCTTTTTACGTCGTGGTAATGAGCTGTTATTAGATGAACGGAACTGTAAAAAAAACTAAGTTTATAAAATGTCAACTACACATATTTACTGTATTTTTTTACAGATTCCCGGTCATGAAGATTGGAAACGCATTGAACACGGATTTAGAACTAAATGGAACTTTCCTGGTTGTGTTGGGGCGATGGACGGTAAACATATAAATATACTCGCTCCTGATGATACTTCTGACTACTATAACTACAAGGGCGCCCATAGTTCTGGCATTATTTATTTTATTTTATTTTATTTTCGAATTTAGAAAACTTACAGCTAGTTGAACAATAACACGTGTTGTACATTAGTGTTATGGCCAATTAAAAGTTTTCGCCAGTAACAATTTGTGTTGAGTAAGATATACATATATGGTACGACGACAAAAAAGTTGCTTAAAGTTAGTAACAGAGGTACAATATACAGATTTGATAAAAAAAAAAAAATAAAAAAAAAATACAATACGTTAATCAAAAAAGGTGTTACACAGGGTTGTTTTTAATTTCGATGCACTCATTCTGGAAGGATCGATGTCTACTGTCTGGCTTACAACATTGTATGTTTTACAGGCCCGTATCATATACAAGTTTTGTCTGTAGGTGGTTTGAACAGTCGGGGTGTATAAAAGATTATGCCTTCGACGCGAAGTAGTCGGCACGCGCAGACCAATCCCACCCACCAACTCGGCTTCATCTGTCGCTCCGTTCATGATATTTAATAAAAAGGAAATATCGGCTATATTCCTCCGCTCTTGTAGAGGGAGCATGTGAAATTTCTTACACCTACTAAAATAATCTGGCAAATATGTATTGCAACGAAATTGGATACACCTAATAAATTTTTTTTGAACACTTTCCAACCGCGAGATATATACATCATAGTTTGGATTCCATACCTGCGATGCATATTCAAGATGGCTGCGTACATAAGCGCAATACAGAATTTTCATGGTTTTCATATTCTTAAATTCAGCACATATTCTAAAGAGAAAACCTAACGCCTTAGAGGCTTTGTTTACAATATTAGTTATATGTGTGTCGAATAGTAGTTTTGAGTCAAATGTTACCCCTAAATCTTTAATAGTGGACACTCTTGCTAATGTGGTATCTGACAGTATGTAATTACTGAAAATGGGGCTGGGCTTACGTGTGAAAGAACAAACGTAGCATTTGGAGACGTTCAATTGTAGTCTATTTGAAGCACAATACTGTTGTAAGCGATCCAAGTCGCATTGTAGGGCAATAGTGTCTTCATGAGATGATATTTGTTGCAGAATCTTCATATCATCTGCATACAATAGTATTTTACTTGTTTGGAAACAGGATGAAATGTCATTTATAAATATATTAAACAGGAGAGGTCCCAACAAGGATCTTTGTGGTACTCCCGAAGGGATGCACATGGACCTCGATGCATAACCATTCAGTACAACAACTTGACTCCTGTTTTCAACGTACGACGAGAACCACCTGTACAAGTTTCCCCTTATACCAATCAGTGATAGTTTCTGTTTGAGTATGTAATGGTCTATTCTGTCAAAACATTTGCTGAAGTCAGTGTAAATAACGTTTACTTGGGCCCGCTGCGACATATGTTTGGATATAAAATCGCTACAGACAATGAGGTTTGACGTGGTCGAACGGCCTTTAAGGAATCCGTGCTGATGCTCGCCAAAACTAAGTTTGATAGCTGGGTAGAGTTGGTTGTAGACTATTTTTTCGAGGATTTTAGCGAACACGCAAAGCTTGGATATTGGTCTGTAATTTTCCACCACGTCTGCCGGCCCTTTTTTATATACGCTGTCTTCCAGATTGTGGGCATTATACCCTCGACAAGACAGCGTCTGTAAAGAATTGAGAGTGGGACAGCAAGACACTTTGCACAGTTTAAAATAAAAATTGGTGGTACATCATCTGGACCTGCAGATTCGTTCAAATTAACTTGTCTTAGTAGATTGAACACTTCACTATTTCGTATTTCAACCGAGCTTATATCCGAAGAGCATTTTTGCAAAAGCGAACGAGTATCATGTGCATGCCTATCTTCGGACGTAATTTGAAGGAAATTAGAATAGAAATACTCCCCGAACATGTTACAACCGGTTTCGATTTTTAAAATGTAGGTGTCGTACATTTCCCTCTCCAAATCCCTCGCACGCTGTCTTAATGTAATGAAAGACTGATAGTCGAATAAGTTGCCGTATTTCTTATATTTTCTATGCGATTTGGCTTTTTCCTTAATAATCTTTATTAATGGACTTTTATACCACGGTGGATACTTATTGTTTGTAAGGGATTTTTTTGTTGGAATACGATTGCTTCTCAATTTATTAAGAGTGTCATAAAAGTAAAGAACGGCTTCTTCAGGAGACCTGGAGTTCAGCTCACTACACCAGTCTATGTTACTCATTTCCTTATTAATCGAGATATAATCAGCTTGAGCATACAAAAACTTGACACTTGGACAAATTGGAAGACTATGGAATTGCATGAAGTTAGGAGAAATACACAACGCTCTGTGGTGCGGGTCTTCGGGAACCAATGGATCACTGCAGAGATCAACGTCCACTTCGCTATTGCATAGTACCCTGGTATTCTGGTATACGCGGATTCCATAGGCATTTGTTCCGATATAAAATCACAAATTTCAACGATTTTTTAGCGCCCCAGCGAGACATTTTTAGCGCGAAATTGTGCACGCACACCTGCTGCTAACGACTGATCGATACTAGCATGCTCAATAAGCAAACCTGTTCACACACGCTATAACCCTTTAACTGGTAGAAGCAATTTTGTGTCTCGGAAAAATAAAAACTCGTTTTTTGGGTTTATTGTGGGTACTTTAATAACTTTTATTTAAGAAAAAAAAGTAATCATATTTAGTGGAAGAAAAAAACATGGTGGCAATATCCTTGCCAATACCAGTATGAGCTCTGATAAATTCTGTTCATGGATTTTCCTCTTGCAGTTGGTGAAATAATTTAAAACATGGATAAATACATAATGCCACTTTACATCGTTCACATTCTATTTTAGACCTCTTATTATTTATTTTAGTGCTGCAATAGCGACACCTCTTATAGGTGTCTATTTCTATAGGCCAGTGATCACCTAATTTTTGATATCTTACTTCTTCTGGTACCCCATAAAGTCTTTTTTGTCGCTCATCACTCTCTTCCACTCGTTTCTTTTTTTTTGTTATATGTTTCGGCATTGTTTGGAATGATCTTTTTCTAAACGTTTGATTATCCACCAGCTCTCTTGAAAGAGAATTCTAAATTCTTTTTGGCTCATAACGCTGTGCACTCGGGTGTTTGTTTTGTATATCAAATACGCATTAGTTATCGCAACATCTATAAAAAAATAGAAAATTCGAGTCCACCACTTGCGACTTCTTCTACCTACAGCATAATGTGTTCGTAATTGGTCGAAACGATCGACTCCACCCATACGTTTTGTATATTCTGGAATGAGTAAAGGGCATCTGATAGACTTTTTTGAGCCATCTTTTTGGGTCCTGTTGCAATTTCTTTTTTCTTTGGGATGGAATGCTCTACTAACAACATTAACTTGTTTGGTATCTTTCCAAACAGCAAATCCTACGTTCTTTTTCACTCTCCATTTCCATTTTCCTTTCTTCAGTTTTTTTACCTTTGTACTTGCCTTACTAGCTGCTACAGATATCCTCTCACCTTCTTCTCTGTTTCCAGTCTTTTTTGGTTTCTTTACCAAAAGAGGTAAATCGACGCGATCACTACGAATTGTTGCTGTACTATAGACACCTTGTTCATATAAATGTTGCAAAAGGTCAAAACTCGATTTTTTTTTTATCAAAAGCCATATGACCAGAATAACCATTTTGAAGTACCCGACCCTTAAATTTTATCATGCATTCATCTATTGATTGAGAATTGGTTATAGATGCATTGCTTTGACATAGATTGTTCAACCTATCAACAAGGGGCCGCACTTTATACAACTTATCATAGTTTTCATCTGTACGACTTGGCATTGCCAAATTGTCGTTGATATGCAAAAATTTCAATTTTTTTTGAAATCTTTGCAATGTCATCATCATCATCATCAGCCTATCGCAGTCCACTGCTGGACATAGGCCTCTCCAATTGCACGCCACTTTGTTCTATCTTCGGCTTCTCGCATCCAGCTCCTGCCAGCCGTTTTGCGTAAATCGTCACTCCACCTGGCCTGAGGGCGTCCTACACTACGTTTGCCGTGCCGTGGTCTCCACTCAAGAACTCGTTTACCCCAACGGTTGTCGGTTCTTCGGCAAATATGGCCAGCCCACTGCCACTTCAGCTTGCTAATCCGGTGGGCTATGTCGATAACTTTGGTTCTCTGCCGGATCACCTCATTTCTGATTTTGTCCCTAAGAGAAACTCCGAGCATAGCCCTTTCCATAGCCCGCTGAGCGACTTTGAACTTGTGGACTAGCCGTACCGTCAGTGTCCACGTTTCGGCTCCGTATGTCATGACGGGTAGGACGCACTGATTAAAGACTTTAGTCTTTAGACATTGTGGGATCGACGATGAGAAGACTTGACGTAGCTTACCAAACGCTGCCCAACCCAACCGAATTCTCCTGTTCACCTCGTCCTCGAAGTTGTTTCTACCTAACTGCAATGACTGCCCGAGGTATACATATTTTTGAACAACTTCGAGAACGGCGCCGTGCACCGCTATCGGTTCCGGTAGTACATGTTCATTGAACATGACCTTGGTTTTATCCAAGTTCATCCGTAGGCCGATGCGTACAGAGGAGTCAGCCAGGTCATTCAGCATCAGTTGCAGGTCCTGCAGCGTTTCCGCCAGAATGACAATGTCATCTGCAAATCGCAAGTGCGAGATGTATTCACCATTGATGTTGATGCCCCGCCCTTTCCAGTGCAGCGTCTTGAACATATCCTCCATTGCATTTGTGAACAGTTTCGGGGAGATAACGTCCCCTTGCCTCACTCCTCGATGCAATGGTATAGGTTTTGTTTGCTGATTCTGTACTTGGACGGACATTGTTGCGGCTTCGTAGAGACATCTCATCACTTGGATATATCGCCAATCTACTTGGCATCGCTGCAGAGACTCCAGAACGGACCAGATTTCAATCGAGTCAAAGGCCTTCTCATAGTCCACGAATGCTAGACACAGGGGCTGATTATACTCCTGGGTCTTTTGTATAATCTGCCGCACTGTGTGGATGTGGTCTATGGTGCCATATCCGCTCCGAAATCCAGCCTGTTCCAGTGGTTGGAATTCGTCAAGTCTTCGCGCAAGGCGGTTCGTGATGACTCTTGAGAACAGCTTATAGACGTGGCTCAGAAGAGAAATAGGTCGGTAGTTCTTCAGCCGGGTCTTATCTCCTTTTTTGAAGAACAAGACGACTACGCTTCTACTCCACGCCTCTGGAGTTCTCCCTTCGAACAGGACAGCATTAAAGAGCTTTTGGAGCTCCCTCAGTACGGGTTTACCTCCAGCCTTTAACAGCTCTGTTGTAACGCCATCCTCTCCAGGGGCTTTTCCATTTTTTAGCTGTCTAAGAGCCAGCACGATTTCGTCAATGTTGACTTCTGGCAGGTCTTCGGTGTAGTGGCGTGTTAGAGTGGCTCTAGGACCCTCATCTTCTGGATCAGGTCGAGATGCATGCGAAGCGTATAGCCGGCCATAGAAGCCTTCCACTTCGGAGAGGACTGCCGGCTTCGAAGAAACGACTTCTCCACTTGTTGTGGTCAACTTCGTCAGGTGGCTTCTTCCAAGAGATTGTACGAACACTTTTGACCCCCGGTTCTGCTCGATCGCTCTTTTAATCAAAAGAGTGTTGGAGCACCGAAGGTCGTGTCGTATAAGCTTGTTGATCTCTTGGTTTAGAGCGCGCTTTTCCGACGAAGTGACGGGTGGGTTTTCACGTCGTTCCTTCATTAGCCCTAAAGTCCTTTCCGAAAGCTTTGACTTCCTGCCCTTACGCTGCATTTCACAAAATCTCGTACCTTCTTCCCTGAGTATCCGAACCACATTTACGAGCTTCTGGTTTACGTCTGTTGTGGTTTCCATGGCAGCAAATCGGTTATCCAGGTTTGACTGGAACGCTTCGGATCCTATCATGGTTTGGAGCAAAGTAGGTCGGAGCCTGGACCTCATCAGACGGGCACGTTCCGCCTTGAAGTCGATATTCAGAGAGCCTCGGACAAGTCGGTGATCACTACCGGTATTAAACCTGTTGATCACGGTGACGTCTCTGAATATATGCTTTTTGTCCGTCAATGTCATAGTCTCAGCTATTTCTACTACTTGTAATAGTGAATTACTTGACCAATAGTCCTCAATTGTAGGAAGTACGTGAATACCCATCTGTATAATGATGCCAAGAAATGCCTTCAATTCATTTACTGTAACAGGTGTCCAATTTCGTGCATTTTCTTGTTGGTTTAGGTTAGGAATGACCGATTCTCGAAATGACTACATGGTCTATAATTGACCAATTCTTGAAATGAACAATTCTTTAAATGACTGATTCTACAAATGACTGATTCCATAAAAGACCGATTCTTCAAATGACTGATTCCATGAATGACCGATTCTACAAATGACTGATTTTTCAATTCTATGAGTAGTAAGTAGTTTTGTAGGGAATATTGGAAAATAAACTGCTATGTATATATTGCTAAATCATTTATTTCAACAGTATTTATTTGGTTTAATATAATGTTATATAATAATGTCACGTCCAGGTCCTACATTTTGTAGCGCAAAAGTAAACATTAAAAATCAACAATTATCAAAAAGTCATCGAAACGTCGTCGCGTCGGGAAAATCAAGGTAATTTTTACCTAAGTTATTACACGATTAGGACCCGTTATAATTATAGTTTGATATGTGTACAATTCGTGAGTTAGCCTTATCAGATAAGAATATAGACAATATAATCAATTATCAAAAAATCAACGGTTTTCAAATAATAATAAAAAATACTTAGGAATATGATGTGAGTAATTGAATATAAGTCATTTTTTCAAAAAGCCTCCACTGATATTTCCTTATTTTTAATTCTTTTTAATACTTTTTTGTACTTTTTATCAAATAAAATATATCTGTTTCGGCGATTATTTAGTGAAACCTGGAAAAGACAATCCCTTAGGCTGCTTGTAGACGTCCGTTTTTTTCACCGGATAACGGACCGTCAATAAACGGCTATCCTTGTATACATATTTTTTTTTACCGGATGGATGGACTGCCGTCTATATGCGTAGATTGAACTGGGTAGTCAGAGATTACACACGTGTGAAATGTCGAATAATAAGAAAAAAAAACTCGTATTGGCCTACTATTTATACAAGAAGAAACAAAAAGAAATAGAAAAACGTAAAAGGTCATCGTGGGTGCATCCTATATTATTGGAAAGGGAAAAATATGGTGCATTTCAAACTCTTTTTACGCAGTTGGAAGAAGATGAAACTAAATTTTACAATTATTTTCGGATGAAGAAAGAAACCTTTCAACTATTATTAACAGCCATATATGATAAAATAAGACACGAGGATACTGACATGCGCAAATCTATTTCCGCGGCAGAGAGATTAGCCGTTACGCTAAGGTATGTTAAAGAGATGTTCAATTTCAAATTATAGAAAAGTAGATTACCTGTATTAATTAAAACAAAATTTAGTAGGTAGTAGTAGTTTTATTATACTCAAAAAAGAAATTAAGGAGTTTTAGAAAAATCGAAATCGTAATCAGGCGATGTGATTGAACTTAATTCAGTAATAATTGAAGATTGGGAATCATCTTGCTGTATGAGTTCTTGAGGCATCCTGGATGTGGATGGAATGAGTTGTGTTGGCTGATATTCATAGTGCATCCTGGATGCCGATGGAATGGGTTGTGTTGGTTGATATTCTTGTATCCTGTAGTCGGGTGTAGCCGTAGTGTAGCCTCGATTGATATTGTAATTGTAATTTTGCTGCTGCATGGACGCTTGATTTCTCCGACTTAAATTTCTCATAACTTTAATGACTTCATATTGAAATTCTACATAATCGTCGTCACTATACTTGTCTACAATCGGAGCAATACCTTTGAAAAAACACATACTCTTACTCTTGTCTTCATCTTCAACTGATTTAATTAAAGTAAGCATTTGTCGATCAACTTCGCTACAGTCTGTCTTTCTCTTCTTGCTTGTTTTTGTTCTATCGGTAGTATTGGCTGGTGCGGTAGGGTCATTATTGGTTTGTGAGTCAGTTTCTTTGTTGTGAGATTGTGTGATGTCTTTTTCTGATGTAATACTTGCTTCCGTTGTTCGGCGAGTCACAATTTTACACAAAAAGAGCATTTGATCGTAGAATTTATATTTTCGTAGACTTTTTGCACCAGAGCCGGATTTACATTCCTTAACTTTTTTGTGATATTTCATCCAGTTATCTCTTGCATTGTTCCATTTTTTTATGATATCTTTGCCTAAAAAAGAAAAAATTGTTACAGATATTTAGCTGCAGGGAACACATTTAGTGATCTACATTACAGTTTCAGAATGGGTATAAAAACTATCAGCTGTATTGTACAAGAAGTATTTGAAGCATTGTGGGAAACCCTTTCTCCAATTTATATGAAACTACCATCGGAAGACGAATGGTTAACAATAGCAAAAAATTTCGAGACGAATGCAAATTTTCCTCATTGCTTGGGAGCCATTGACGGCAAACATATTCGAATCATCAAGCCAGAAGAAAGTGGGTCAATGTTTTTCAACTACAAGCACTATTTCTCATTAGTATTAATGGCTGTGGTAGACACCAACTATAATTTTGTTTTTATTGATGTTGGAGCCTACGGCAAAGAATGCGATTCAGCAGTATTTAAAGAAACAGAATTTTGGAAAAGAATAGTAGGCGACAAATTAAATATCCCTCGACCTAAGCAGTTGCCAGGTGCAGGCAGTGAGTTACCTTATGTATTTGTTGCTGATGAAGCTTTCGCTTTACATCAACACGTACTTCGTCCTTACGGTGGACATCAACTTGACTCAATAAAAAAAAATTTCAATTATCGTCTCACAAGAGCGCGACGCTACGTCGAATGCGCATTTGGTATTTTATCCAATAAATGGAGGATTTTGCATAGACCATTAAATGTTTCAACAGATACTGCTGTTAACATTGTAAAAACATGCTGCTTATTACAAAACATAATTCATAAATTAGAGGGTATTGCTAATAATGCTACTGACAATGCTAGTTCACACATGATGTCTACTCTATGCCATTTGCCTCGTTCCCATTCAACACGAGGTAATGTAACAGCAAATATGATTCGTAACAAATATGCAGAGTATTTCATGTCACCAGTAGGGCGTGTACCATGGCAAAATCAATATGCATAAAAATAATGAAAATAAAATGTTACTTACCAAAATCATTTTTTTCTTTCTCGGACATCGTTTCAAAACCTTCATTTAACGCAAGACAAATTTCTCTCCAAGCGGCAAAACTCGACTGTCTATTTTTATAGCACTCTTGGGTTTTGTCCCACAGTACAGGCCTATTTTCAACCAAACTTATTAACAATTCCATGTCAATATCACCCATTTTTAAAAGAACGCAGGTAGACGGCGCTCAATTAAAAGAAAACAGGCAATACGTCCGGCAGCGTCAACACGCACCAATACACTGGCGTGGATGACCGCCCTTTCTTACACCGGACCGGTGTCCGTCGCGCCGAGGGGAAGCGGTGGTGCATCCGGCGTAAATTGTTCGCCGGACCGATGTCCGGTGCATGTACACACATTCATTATAATTCATACACCACCGCGAATCCGGCAAAAAACACGGTCCGTTATCCGGTGAAAAAAACGGACGTCTACAAGCAGCCTTAACCTTATATCACAGTGTTTGGCTTCTTGCCGCAACTTTTGTATAAAGTAGAAGAGACTTGGTTTTTTCGGTATTAATACATTTAATCTGTGATGATAGCCTTCCAATGTATTAGTGGTGCGATGACACGGCCTGCACAACTCAAGATGGACGGACTTATTCTGTGCCATTGCTTCGCGAAATAATTTCCAAATTGATGCATAGAAGGGACCGCTTCTATTTTTGTCAAAATTATTTGGCGACCCTCTGGAATATTATCAGCTGGTAACAAAGGTAAAAGGTTGGCCATACGTACTATTTTCCTTTCTTCACTTGTTGTTGTAACATTCAAGTCTTTTGCTTTTTTCCATACTGCCTTCTGGTAGTGAAAATAGCACCCACTTACCACACACTCCGGATAAACAGCCTTCACTGCATTCATCACAGCAACTTCGTAGTCGCATTTGAAATTTATTAATTTGATACCATACCTTTTTAATATTTCGAACAATCTGATGTAAGTTGATTGCGACTTATTCGGTAGTAATGCGTATAAAATGGGAACCACGTTAGTTGTGTTTCTATCCGAATGTAGGTCTATGTGAATACTAAATAATTGATAAAATGGCCGTGGAACGCACTTAAAGGTACCATCACCAAAATGTTGCCGTGCCGAATCATTTTTTTTGCTAATGTTGTCATAAACACCAATAATTTTTCAGTAGTACCATCTTCCGTAACAAGGAAGTTTTTGCGTAAACCTTCAGGCACAAATACGCGATCCAGTGTATCAAAAGTTAATTTTTCGCTTTTCAAATACTTTTTCCTGGTATTATAAAGGCTAGTTTTTTTGTTACTAAATGTTGGAAGAGCTGTGCTGGGTCCTGCAGCGGAGATATCACTATTAAAATGCTTCTCAAACATCGGCTTTATCGGTGATAAATCCTCGCAAACATCTTTTTTCAATTTGTTCATTTTTACCAATATTTCATTTTTATTATAATCAGGCTGGCATTTGTGCTTGGAACAACGTTGAATTGTAGTCAGACGTGTATTCACTGTAATTGATGCACTGCACTCCTTTCGGTTTACACAGCGCCAAAAAGTACTTCCGTCGTTATTGCGCCTTTTGATCTTGTTATATCGGTATCCATTGTATAAAATAGTATCAAATCCTTTTTGATTCTTTTCTACAATAAAATCACGGTCATCCATTGGAAAAATACAAACAAACGTGTAAACACAATTAAAAATGTCTTGGTAAATAACTCTCCAAATTTTTGTAAGTATACCCACATTTATTTTTCATCGTCACTCGTACCCACTACGTTCCATTTCATCTTGTAACATAGGTAATATACGATACAATAAATATAATACATCATATTATATTTATTGTATCGGAATAAAAACCAATTAAAGATCTATTTTAATATTAAATTACATCCATTATTTCCTGTTAACTTTTTGCAGAATGCATGTATATATTTCAGTACGGAAATAGCGCCATCTATTAGGAAATCGCGAAACCACGTGCATAGATAAGATAAAGATAAAGATAAAGATTCATTTATTGCATAACTGTGTACAAAATAGGTCCTAAGGCCGGCGCCCACTGCCGGCGTGGCACGGCATGGCACGGCACGTTGTGCTGCGGCATCTCGCGACGTCCCACGGCATTCCGTAGAATGCCGTGGCTTCCGTAGAATTGCCGTGGCATTCGGTAGCATGCCGTGGCATCGGCATCGTGCCCAGCCACAGCAAAACATCGATCAGTTTTACTCCGCGCGTATACGAAGTTGATTGTGTCGTTATGATTGACTGGGATCTAGTATTGATAGCACTTCTAGCTGAAGAGGAGGAGAGACAAACAAGAACTACTAATTTGACGAAAAGACAATTTTGGGTACATAATTTGTGGAGAACAAGATCTACAAATGGTGAATTCAGTAATTTATTTATTGATTTGAGATACGACATACGAAAATTCTATGATTATTACAGAATGGACTATGAAAAATTTGAAAAGTTAAGTCATTTGCTAGAATCGCATATAAAGAAAACCAAAACTAATTTTCGATCGCCTATACCTGTTACAGAGAGATTGTCTGTATGTTTTAGGTAAGTGCATATTATTGATTCACTTGGCTACCCGTGGCCGAAATCATAAACTTCCCAGCTATCTTTTTCTAGCTATTATGTTACAATCTAAATCCTGTTTTCAGTTTTTACTAGGTTTCCATGAATAAATAAGTTTTTCAAATTGGGATGTTTAATAAATGGTAGTGTATAGAATAATTCCGTTATAGTAAAAAAAACACGTTTCTTATAATATAAAGATAATCTTACCTGATATTAATAGATATTTGAGCGGCGGGTGATACCTTGGATATATTAAGTAAAGTCTTGATATATTAAGTAATTATTTATTTTTATAATCAGCTATAAGTATTATATATCTGCCACAACTGCTACATGATAACACTTGACCAATCAATCCAGCCAGGCCGCAGTTGTGCAGAAGGTACCATAATATGACAAAAGTGAAGGTATTTAATAAGAAAATTAGTTTCCATAGTCCGGCAATTCAGTATTAGTGTTATTTTCATATGTATCGTTATTATCATGACGTCTTGTTATAGGAGTAGGTATGTATTCTGTATGTATATCATAGTTTGGTTCGGTGTTACATTGCTGTTCGAGTGGATTAAATGAAGAAAATCTATTTGTTTTTTCGATTCTTGTATTATCGGTTATGGCAACTGAAGTTGGTGTGTATTGCTGAGATGAATGAAATTGCAATACATTATTTGAAATATCCATTAAACCTGATGTTGAAGAACGGTTGCGCCGCACAACTGTAGCTAACTCCATATTTTCCAAATGTTTTATTTCTGCATTGCTTACAATACGTAAAACATCGCGTTTTATTTCAGCTTGTAGTTTTGGTGACAAAGACTTCGCTGTGGCCGCCATTGCCTGAAAAAATATTTCCATAGGATGTTGTTCTTTCTTTTGATTTTCAATATATTTTTTTAATATTTCTGCTGTCGTTTCTGCATGATGTGCTTCCAATGGCTTATATGGTCGGTGGCGAACATGTCTAGCTGGTCTAGAATCAGATGCATATGATGAAAATGACATTTGAGATGCAGGCGAATGTGCTTCAGGAAAAGGACCAGGTGATGCTGTTTCGGGCGGTTGTGTATTTTCGGAATGATGCGTATCTTCGAAATGCTGTGTATCTTCGGAAGAAGAGTCTCAATTTGAGAGCTGAGGTCTATCTTGAAAAAACTTTTGCAGAAATTCAAGTTCCTTTTCAAATTTAATTGGTCGCTTCTTTTTAGCAGCGTCTCCGCTTTTGCACACCCTGTTTTTGAATGCTTTTCTATAATTGTTACGAAGGCAGCTCCACGCCTTCTGGCATTCTTCAACTGTAAAAAGAATTATTTCGAATAACACCCGCTTGATATGACTATTTTTAAAAGAGTTGAGCAAATGTAAGGGTTTCATGTACCTATGTCCTAAAAGGCCAAGTAAAGAATACCCGTAACCAGCGAGCATGTATGTAAACGATCTATAGAGTGGAGGGACGTGGTCTCTGCCTATCATTACTTGACATATGTAGGTAACACACGCTTTTAATATTCTTGCTAATAATCGCCATCTACAACTTTTTTTTGTTTTGTTATAGATATTTAATTACCGGAGCTTCATTTAAGTCTTTAGCTTTTAGCTATCGTATGGGATTCACTACTGTGCGTAAAATAGTCCACGAAACCTGTCAAGCAATATTTACTGTATTAAGGTCTACCGCATTGCCGAAACCCACAAGCCAACGATGGCAGTCAATTGCAACTGATTTCGAAACATATTGGAATTTTCCTAACTGCATTGGGGCCATAGATGGTAAGCATTTTAAGATTCGAGCTCCTAATAACAGTGGAAGTATGTATATCAACTACAAGAAGTTCTTTAGCATTGTTTTATTAGCCGTCGTGGACGCAAAATATAAATTTGTAATTGTAGATGTTGGAGCATACGGTCGAAATAGCGATGGCGGTATACTGCAAAGCTCTAAATTTGGATCGAAACTACGTAACGGTTCTTTATGCATACCACCGGGAAAAGCTTTACCACATTCAACTCAAAAATTACCGCATGTATTTGTCACTGATGAAGCCTTTCCACTAACAGAAAATATTATGAGACCATACCCTTCACATCTTTTGAATGATGAAAGAAAAAGGATATTCAACTATCGTTTAAGTCGAGCACGGCGTATTGTAGAAAACGCTTTTGGAGTGTTACAAGAAAGATTTGAATTATTTCAAAAAGGTATAAAAGTTCAACCAAAGTACATTAACAACATTATACTAGCAAGCACATGTTTACATAACTTTATAATTGATACTCATGCTATGAAGACACCTAGCTGTAATGCAATGGATGAAACCAGTGATACAATATTCAACAATCTGGACGGGATGGTTGTACGAGATTATTTCACAGAATATTTTTCTAATGTCGGTAACGTGTACTGGCAAAATGAAATTGTTAATAGATGTTAGTTGCTATTTCTGACAATAAATAAGTTAAAAAATAACTTACGAGTTTTATTCATTTCTTCTGCAATTTTTTGCCATGCGTTTCTCTTCATATGTTGATCCATGTAATAACGAGAGGACACATTGTAAATACACTCATGTGAACGAACCAGATTTATCAGTTTCTCTTCATCCATTTTTACGTATTTTACTTGAAAGTAATATAAAATAGCGTACGCACGTCCTATCTCTTGCTACCGTCTCGGTCAGTGTGAGAAACAAACAACACGTGCTCGCCACTGTCTTCCCCTCCCTTGCCCCCGCGCACCTACCGGACTGGACGCTAACCGCTGCACAAGTTTCAACGTGATACTGCGGTATGAAACGGTGTGCCGTGGCAACCCGTCGAATGAAACGGCATAACACGTCATGCCGCGGCAGCTCACGGCGCGTCGCGTCATACCGCAGTATGCCGCGGCATCGTAGTATCGAACTAAAGTAACATGAATTCTAAACTCATTGCAATAAGTATCAAAATAACTTGATTAGTAATAAAATCCTTTGCCGTGCCATGCCATGCCACGCCGGCAGTGGGCGCCGGCCCTTAGTTTAAACATATTAAATATGGTATAGTTTCAACAGTCTACCCAAATCGGATATGCAATAGGTAGTTAATTAAAATAATAAGACACAAGGATATAAATACATTTAGACTTAAGACTAAACAGATTGGATACATCGCTAGTGATTCTTCCTTTCAAAAAACTCATGTAAGTTATAAAACACGTTGTTTATTAACCACCTCTGTAAATGGTTTTTGAACAATTTGTTATTCAGTTCTTTAATACCCACAGGTAGATGGTTATATACACGAATGGCAGTAACATATGTGCTTTTGTAAAAAGTTGTATTTCTAATTGCAGGTAAGTTAATGTTATATTTATATTTGCTACGTAAATTATCCTTTAAGTTCGATTTAAGTTCAAAATATTGTATATTATTTCTTACAAATAGACATAATTCTAATATATAGATACCAGTAAGAGTGAGAAAAAGTTTTTCTTTGAAAATGTTTCTAAGGGATTGTGTACTGTGCATGTTATATATAGTTCGTAAACATTTTTTTTGTAGTATAAAGGTAGATTGGACATTCGTTGAGTTTTCCCAGTAAATTACACCATGTGTCAGTAGAGGATAAACATTACCAAAGTAAGCCGTTCTAGCGACATTTATATCGGTTGTTTCTGATAGAACAGATAATGCATAACAAGCACTTGAAATTTTTTTATTGATTTTTTCGATATATGACTTCCAATTTAAATGCTGATCAATAGTAACTCCTAGGCAATTAGTTTCCTTTACTTCTTCAATTATAGTATCGGCCAAGGCTACAGTTAGTTTAGCAGGTTTACTTTGATAATTACGGAATTGTACTAATTTTGATTTTGTTAAATTTACTTTTAAATTAATGGATTGTAACCAGTCAGTTACTGTTTTTAAAGTTTTATTTATTTCATCTTCATAGCTAAAATCCTTATCACCACTGTTAGAGATAAAAATAGTAGCATCATCAGCATACATAACGCATAAGTGATCAATTATATTGGGAAGCTCATTTATGTAGATTATAAACAAAAGGGGCCCCAAAATGCTACCTTGTGGCACACCTATTTGTACACATTCAAATTCTGACTGAACCCTTTCAATAGTTTTATCTGTTTCGTTGTATGTTTCGATTATAGTTGCTTGCGTTCTGTTGTGTAAGTAGTTTTCTATTAATTTCAGTGCTATACCTCTTATTCCTATTCTATCCATTTGATTTAGGAGAATATCAAATTTGACACAGTCAAATGCTTTTGACATGTCTATAAATAATGCAGCACACTGTTTTTTATGATTCATATTATCCCATATCGACTGAAATAGTTTGTATATTGCTAATGATGTTGTTTTTTCTTTTTGAAATCCAAACTGGTTAATATTTAAAATGTTGTTTTTATTTAAAAAAGTAATGAGTCTGTTATGTTAGTTGTCAATTCATTGAGATTTTGAGTGGTATATACATGATTAAAAGCTTTAGCAATAGCTTTAGGCAGTTTAATAACTTTATCATTATATATAATAGAATCTATGGTAGGCTGTATCAGATTTGTTGATTGAGTATGTTGCTTTATTAATGCCCAAGTTGCTTTTGTTTTATTTTCACTTTTTGATATAAATTTAGCATTACAGTTTTGTTTTGCTTTTTTAATTACGCGTTTCATTATTTTACAGTAACTAGTATGTTTTGCCCTATACGCATGACACTGCTTGTTTTTTGTTTGTAAGTACATTATTCTTTTCTTTTTACTAAATACAATTATACCCTTTGTTTTCCATGACTGGTTCTTTTTGTGATGTACTTTAACTTTCTGTATGGGCACACATAGATTAAATATTAAAGTAAAAGATTCAAAAAATTCATCATAGGCGACATTGACATCTGTTTGTAAATAGACACTACTAAAATTAATTTGCGAAATATATTTGACGAAAATCTCAATATGATCGTTAATTTTACGCTGCATTTTGAACCAGTATTTTTCACGGTAACTCAAACTGCATGGTAATTTAATTGCTTGTACAGTATGATCTGAGATGCCTAAGTCCCATACTTCAGACTTGTAATTTTTACGATTAACATTTGTGATAATATTGTCTATACATGTTGCTGAGTGGGTAGTTATTCTTGTAGGTTGAGCTAGTGCTAAATGTAGGTTGTACGATTTTAGAATATTTAAAAACGTGGTAGTTTTGTTGTTCGAAGTCATGGTATCAATATTAAAATCTCCAAGTATAAATATTTTCTTGTTCATTACTCTTGATCTAATAGTAAGCTTAAACAACAAAAATTCCAACTTATCGAAAAAAAGATTAATATTGCTCGTTGGTGTTCTGTATACACACACTATATACCAGTTATTTTCAGGAATTACAATGCCACAACATTCAAAATGAAATTCGACTGATATGTCAGTAGTCCAATCAATATTTTTAAACTTTGTAGAGTTTTTTACGTATATACATACTCCACCTCTAGATTTATTTTTCCTTGAAAAATAGGATGCCATTTTAAAATTTGATAACTGTAATATTTCTGCATTATCATCTTTCAGAAATGTTTCACTCAAACACAGAACATCTATACTATTTGACTGTAATAACAATTCCAAATCACCCATCTTGGACCTGATACCTTGTACATTGTTGTGTATTATGGTAAAATTACATTTAGTCTCGAAAAAAATGTTCCTCAGTTTGTACGTCACGAATTTTACTCTTGCTTAACAATCTACTATTGCGTATGTTACAAAGTAACACGTTTGTATGCGCCAGTTTATCCAAGTGAAAATAAAGGCTTGATTGTAATCTTAACGGATCTCTGTCGTTGTTTCCACACATAATGACTGCATAATCCGATTTATTGAAGTTTTTGCAGTTTACTAGACACGACTCCAGTAATTTGTCACTTGAGGCTCCGGGCTTGCAGATAGATGACACGAAGTATGATGATCCAATATGGTTTTGTAGCATGTTCCTTATCCGTGAGTGTATATCAGAAAATATTAAAATTCTTGGACGTTTGGGAGACTCCGTACTATATGAACACGCATCTGGAGGCAGTTTATTTATCTTACACTCATTTATTTGTAACGGTTCTGTGGTTGGTTTTGATGTTTGACATACCAAGGGTTGTAAGGAAATATTCTCACTGTTTTCTTCCAGGTGTATATTTAGATCAGTGTAACTTTTATTTAATGTAGTTTGGTCCTTAATTAAGATAGATCTGGATGTTACAGATTTATTTCGCGTTTTTGAAGAAGAAGTATTTGTTTTGTGAGTAGAAGAATTCATACATAATAGTTTTAATTGTTCAATTTTCGTTTGTTGAGAATTTATTATTTGGTTCAGGGAATGGTTTTCTAAGTTTAAATTATCCACCTCACTCTGAGATTCCTCTAACTCCATTCTTACTTTCATTAACTCGCATCTCAACTCTTCAACTTCGGTATTTAATAATGCTCGTGACAAATCCGGTAGACTGCGCGCTGTATCTGATAGCGGATGAAAGCTTAAGGTATATTTGTCAATAATACTGTTGTTCTCACTGCTTTGGTTACCTATTCTGTGTGAATGTTTGCGCCTTTGTGTAACATTACAGTCGCTGAAATCCATTGTAGATTACTTAGCAAATTACTCGTAAATAATTGTATTGATGCACAGAAATATTTATATATTTAGTTGAAATATTGCTGGTATTCAATCAGGTAAACTTTGAAAATGTATTGCAATATTCAAACTAATCTTCGAAAAAATGACCCAGCTTTGCTCGCCAGGATTTGAAACCTCGACCTTTCTAACTGGCTAGCGGAAGGCAAAAACTGAACGCCTTAACCATTACGCTACGTACACTCGATACTACTCGTACGAAATTTGTGACTAATTGATTGATGCTGTCGTTGGATGAAACAGTTTCACATAAGGTTCATAATTGTATAATTTATTCACTTGTACGACGACGGTTAAAATATTCGAAACACTGATGAGTCACTTGTCACTTGTATTAATTGTTTTATAGTTTTTAGTTTATTTAAATGTTATTTGATAGTGTAATTGTTTAACAGAAGTTTTGACATAGATTTTTAGATAATGTTTTTATTTTTAGAATACTGACACTAATAAGTTAATTAGAGCTAATATAAGTGTTTATCAGTTTTTTGTTCATAACTTATGTATTTGACTATTAATTAACTTGATAACGTTTTCACTTGCGTATTGGAGTGTCTTGTCACTAATTCACTTGTTTTTATCACTTAATGAAACGTAAATTATTTTTAAAACATAATTTTACACAGAGGTGATGTTTACTCGTTGGCTACAGCGCCATCTCATAAACTATCTATCATCATATAAACTTGACCGCTTTCTATCTATCATCATATAAACTTGACCGCTTGTAAGGTTTGGCAAATCATATAATTTAACTAGTTTTGTTGCAATTATAAAATGACGAAAACATGTAATGTGAATAAAAAGAAACTACATATGCGGAGGCATTATAATGTCACTTTACACATATGTTCTCATACTGAGTACCTACAGTAGTATATCGTTTACAGTAGTACAGTAGTATATAGTTTCGCGATATCCTAATAGATGGCGCTATTTCCGTACTCAAATATATACATGCATTCTGCAAAAAACGGGTCCTAATCGTGTAATAACTTAGGTAAAAATTACCTTGATTTTCCCGACGCGACGACGTTTCGATGACTTTTTGATAATTGTTGATTTTTAATGTTTACTTTTGCGCTACAAAATGTAGGACCTGGACGTGACATTATTATATAACATTATATTAAACCAAATAAATACTGTTGAAATAAATGATTTAGCAATATATACATAGCAGTTTATTTTCCAATATTCCCTACAAAACTACTTACTTACTACTCATAGAATTGAAATTTGTAGAATCGGTCATTCATGGAATCGGTCATTTGAAGAATCGGTCTTTTATGGAATCAGTCATTTGTAGAATCAGTCATTTAAAGAATTGTTCATTTCAAGAATTGGTCAATTATAGACCATGTAGTCATTTCGAGAATCGGTCATTCCTAACCTAAACCTTCTTGTTCTGCATATTTATTAGTCTGTATCATTATATTATCCATTACTTCTACGTCAAAAAACAATTCGAAATATGTTACTGGTCTTGTTCTGTTTGGTAGGTTTCTGGTACAGCGTAACGGTGAATCATCAAAGCTTTCCAGGTTTGGACTCTGTTGCCAAGACTGCTTTTTCCATTCTATCTCATCAGCATCCGATTCTTCATCGGAAGAAGAAGAAAAGTCTGAAAGATTTTCCAAGCTAGGTGAATGAACTCTAGTAGTTACAGATGGAGAATCATTGACAGCCCTGGATGTTGAAGGTCTAGGAGATTGTGCCAACACGGGACTCTCTTGTCTTTCTTCTGCGGCTGAACTTATCATTACATCTTTGCCGACTAATATAGAGAGCAAGTTTCTATTAATCGTTAGTACCCTCGACATCCGACAAATTTTCTTCATCGTCTTCAGAAATAGAGCCATCTGGTATACCAAATATATTTTCTAGCTCTTCTTGTTTGTCTCGCAGAAATTGATTTCTCTTCCACATCGTCTAAAAAAATTTAAGAACTTAAAAGTTACGAACAAAATCGAATAACACCGGAACTGGCAATGGCAAGTTTATTGCCACCATGTTTGATGTTACTTTTTTCGATAAATAGTAATTTGTTTTTAAAAATATGCAATGTAACATAATAAGTACACAATCTATTTTACAATAAATATGAAATCTTACCGTCACTTCCTTACAATATGAAAATTTTTTTGAATTATCACACACATCAAAGATTCAATCAAAATTTGAAAAGACAAGTTGACAGCTGTTTGACATAATGTCAAATGGGTCTGTGGTATTTTTTTTCACACCAACAATATGTATTGGTGGCACACATATTGCCACCACCAATAAAAGGGATAAGCACGCCCCCTTCCACCCGCGCTGCAGGTAGCATGCCCAAAAATCGCACGACCGTCGATTTTTGAGCAAACTCGAAACTAGCATGCTCATTATTAGCAATGTTTCGACACACGTACCACTAAGTAGGAATTGCTCAAAAGTAGCATGCTTTCGTGCTACTAACTGCATGTGTAACTGTACCTTAAGAGCAATTGAGGCGATTCCTGTGCAACAAGTTCGGAAACTTGTCGTGATTGTGTTTTTTTTGAGCCTTCTGCGAAAATTTTCTTTGGACGTCCTCTTCTGTTTATAGCATCACCGCTTGAGCTTTCTTCTTGGTGATGTATGGGAATAACAAATGTCTGATTGAGCCAAGTGCTATACTTTTTCAAGACATTTTTGTGGAAACGATGACATTGGCGGTATCTTAGCAATGCAGAATTCACAAATACCTTTATTTTGCATTGCAGCTCCTGTTTCTGCAACCCTTGCTGCATATGTTCTGCTATTTTATTGATTATGTAGTAGTACAAGATAACTACAGCATTGAGATAGCGTTGATGCTAGAAACCCATTCTTTTGTAATTGTAAGAAAAGTTCTTTCCGTGATATTAAGCATTGTGGGTACATTGAGGAAATACTGGATCCTGTAAAGAATAAAGTCATTTTTTTCAGTAAGTTGCAACTTTGTGCAATTATGTTGTATTTTTTTCGTGAGATTAGATGTTTGTTTATATAATAAAAGTACAACTATCGCGAATCGAAGTGAACCCTGGACTTTGTGTATAGTTTTATTGGCCAAATTAAGGAAATTTTGATCATTTTATTCAAGCCCTGAATCTATTATATAGACGAATCCAAAATGACTTAAATATACATACATTAAAACTACTTACCACAAGCTTCATTGTCCATTTTCAAACAATTTTACTAGCTGTTACACACACACAAATAATTCACTTTAAAAGTTCCAAAAATACGTCAGCGCAGTTACGAAGCAACTAACCCAAACGGGTTTCTTTCTACCTGCTATTGTACTTATTGTCAAACGTGCGCGAGCGCCATTGGCTGTCCATTGTGTAGTCAAGACGGGACGGACGGTAGAAACATTTGTGAATAGGAAAATAGCCTTTACTCCGACTGCATAAAAATATTTTTGTCTTGCTAGATCAAGCAAAAGGCCGTGTGTGCGCTGGCATACAGCAGTCGCACGCACTCACTCGGCGCCACTGAACTACAGAAAATTGTGAAGATTGATTTTGCCTCTGCTCCAAGGGATCGCAGACATGAGTATTTATTCTTAATTTAAACCTGAACGCCTTTCTGAGAAAAACAGGACTTGACAGACCGACAAAAAAGTGATAACCTGGGGGGATCGTCGAAGTTGTTGGCAGCGTGCTTGTGGTTGTAGTTGGCGTGCTTGCGGTTACAGAACCCTCACTGGTAGTAGGTGCTTGCGTCATCGCCAGCGCTGTGGACGGCACAAGAAAATAATAAGGGATTATTTCCACCAAACGGCTCGCATCGCATCGTATCGGTGAGGATACGAATGGATGCGGCGACAGGCGACGCATACGCTCCGTACCATCGCTTGCGAACATATCCGTTTCTGCGCCCAGTAGGTAAAATAGTTTAAGGGTTGGACCACATCTGGCAGCACGGAATCGCATTTGTTCCGCCTGTGCTACCACGTGCTGCAGTATGATGCCGCATGCAAACGCGCGCTGTCGCATTCCGCAGACAAAAAAGGCGATCGCACGCGTCAGCATGCTGCAGCATGGGTGGCATACTGCCGCGTTCATTCATGATCAGTTTAGTTTAAAGCGCGAGATGGATAGGACCACGGAAGAGAGAGCAGTGATTCTAGCGTGTATTTAGCAAGAAATGCAAAATCAAAGTAATAAAAAGAAACGCATTCGCAAAATAAAACGGAGATACTGGGTTCATCCTTTTTGGAAGCAGAGAGCGGTTCATGGACAATATGTTACGCATTTTCCAGATTTAGTAAAATATCCAGATAGTTTCGTAGATTATTATGGAATGACTTTAAATGATTTTAATGAATTAGTTGACCTACTGCAGCCTACTCTTCAAAAGCAAAACACAAAGTTCCGGAAGTGCATCTCAGTGAAAGAAAGATTGTGTGTTTGTCTAAAGTAAGTAAAATACACTATTATTAATTAATCCTTTAATCTAATCTGAGAAACAATTAACAACTTTTTCTTTATAATCAACAACTACAATAAGTAAACGCTTTTCTTCTTAAATAACAATATCACAAGTTTAATCATCCATGGGAAACAACAACAATAATTTTAATAATCACAACTTCAATATCAAATAAGTGTTTGATGTAGATTTACACATAATTTTGCCATTTTCTTAGTAGATAGAATCATCAAACTGTTCATTGTATGTCGACGACAACGTGACTGTAGTTTGCGTATACCCTTCCAACGACGTCGTTATAGTTGGTGTATATCTCGCAGAAGACGTCGTTGCAGTTGATGTATACCCTTCCAACGACGTCGTTGTAGTTGGTGTATACCCTTCCAACGATGTCGTTGTCGTTGGTGTATATCTCGCAGAAGACGTCGTTGCAGTTGATGCATACCCCATAGACGATGTCGTTGTACTCGCTATATTACTAGTATAACCATAGCTTGAAAAATGAGGAGTACTAGGGTGATAAGTACGAACTAAGGCAGATTCCGCATCACTTACAATTTCAAAAATTTTCTTTTTCACTTCCAGTTGTATCTCTAAAGGAAATGTTTTGACCGTTTGTGTCATACTTAAGAAAAACATTGTTATGGGATCATTATTTTCCTTGGCCTTGTTGCTCTTTAAATAATTATCTAATACTTTTGCTAGACTTTGTTCTCCTGTGTATGACTCGCTTGATCTACTACGATTGTTTGCTCGATGTGTACTTGAATCATATAAGCTGTAGTTTCAGTTGACTGACTCTCATTATCTGTTAAGTCTTGTATTTCTGGTGGAGACGTTGGTGATAAGTTTGTAACTGTGGCTCTGTCCTTATAATTTTTATTTAAAAATGAAAGAATGTTTTCATATTTTATAGGACAAGTCACTGTTGCCGCAGAGCCACTCCTGGGAATTTGTCTTTTTTTTAAAGCCTTTCTATAGTTTTCTCTAATTCTGGTCCACTTTTTTTTGCAATCTTCAACTGAAAATAAGAAAATAAAATTGTAGGCAAGTAGGTACATTTATATGATTATTAAGACACTCTAATTTTCTTGCAGGTATTTATTTTATGGAAACAGTCTGAAATCAATAGCATATGATTATCAAATGGGGAAGGAAACAGCGCGTCAAATTGTATTGGAAACAAGTCAAGCATTATGGGATATTATTATCGCCGATAGTAGTACAGGCACCAACTATAGAAGATTGGAAAGCAATAGAAGAAAAAATTGCCACAATTTGGAACTTTCCTAATTGCGTCGGCGCAATCGATGGGAAACATGTTGTGTGCCAAGCACCTCAAAATAGTGGTAGCATGTTTTTTAATTACAAAAAAACTTTCAGTGTAGTACTACTAGCAGTTGTAGACGCAGAAAATAATTTTGTTATTGTGGATGTTGGTTCCTACGGTAAAAATAGTGATGCAGGAATTTTCTCAAACTCTCAATTTGGGAGAAAGTTTATGAATGGTACACTGAACATACCCCCAGTAAAATGTTTACCTGGTACTGCTGATCCTATGCCACATGTATTCGTAGGTGATGAGGCGTTTCCCTTGGATTACAATCTCATGCGCCCTTATCCAGCTGAGCAAGCACGCAATAACGATGAAATTAAAATATATAATTATAGACTTAGCCGTGCTAGAAGGATAGTGGAGTGTGCTTTCGGAATTTTGACGCAGAGGTTCGACATATATTCTAGAAGAATTCGTTTAGAGCCTAACCAATTAATAAAAGTAGTTTTAGCTACCATTAGTTTACATAACTTTTTGAACAAAAGAGGACGTCAACCTAGAACATCACTTAATAATGCGTCAACACCTAACGTAGAACGGGCTCTGCAGAATTTAATGCCAATCGTAGGAAATGATAATAACATGAGTGCGATTGTGGTTAGAGAAAAATTTAAAAGATATTTTAATACAGATATTGGAAGTCTAACTTGGCAGTACGAGAGGGTACATAGGACATGATAAACTAAAATTTACGCGTTTATCAGTATTGCAGTAATAGATTGGACTATCAATTACTATAGAGAAATAAATAGTCTTACGACTGCGTCTAGCATAAATAATAATACCTATATGTATATATATATTAGAATAATAAATACATTTCATTTTAATATATGTTTACCTACAAATTTAAAAAATACATCGAATTCATAAAAATACTTACCCTTGAGATTTATTATTTTCCCTATTTCTTCCCAAGCATTCTCTTTACGGTGTTGGTCACTGTATTCCGCCGACTCCATATCATAAAGACAAGGATATTTCTGCACTAAAACTATCAAATTTTCGTCAGTCATTGTTATTTCCACCCGTACGGCATGAATGAATAGGCTGCACTGAGCTGACGAGCGGCCGCGTGCGCCAATGTACGATAGAGTGAGACAGCATGCGATAGCAAGTGATCGGCGGTGACAGGATGCGTTAGCATGCTATCGCGCGCTTCAGCGTTCCGGAGTCTCCCTGCCGACCATTGCATTTTGTCCGTGATACCGATCGCCTCGAGGATTCCGCAGCGTGCTATCGAATTATGCTTTCTGTCTCGGTCTATCAAATGGATGTTCTAAGCGACAGAAAGAGAAAGGGCGACGGAAAACGGCGATTCCGTGCTGCCAGATGAGGTCCAACCCTAATTCCTACCTGTTTCTTGGTTTTAATTACGACGACAAGCTGCTGGAGCTGTACGGAACCGTAAGCTGGGTACTCACTTAGCAGTGTAGCGTGTAATGTATCAGATACGGTATCAACCTGTAAGTGGGTACGGCTACGAGCTGCCGGATCCGCAGTGCTCGCGATAACGTCACGCCGACAACATGTCTCAAATGGTGGCTAGTGCTGCGTCCATATTCATGTACAATATTTTAGATAATTATAAAAGCACACGTCCATTTTGGCAAAGTGAAATATTCAAAGATAGAAATCGTTCTAATAATTTAATAATGGATATGAAGTCTCAAGAGATAAGTGGACATTTCAAGAATTTCACTCGTATGTCGAGTACAGATTTTGAGTATCTAATTAATATAATTGGACCTCAAATTCGCACTAGAGGCACAAGGTTTAGAAAAGCGATACCCGTTCAAGAAAAATTGGCTTTAACATTGAGATTTTTAGCAAGTGGTGATTTATTCACTAGTTTACACTATACCTTCAGATTATCTAAGCAAGTTATAAGTAAATTCGTTCCAGAAGTTTGTGCAGCAATCATCAATGCATTGAAAGACAACGTAAAGGTAATTGAACTTTTTAATATAGAAACTGAATCAATGACATAGACAAATAAAATACAAATAAAATACTGTACTGCAGTACAGACATTAAAGTACAGTAAGTGCCAAAACATAATTCGTAGAAAAACGCGGTTAAAGTTGAAAATTAAGGAAAAAAATATATTTAAACGTGTTTTGTATAATTTTTATTTTAATAAGGCAAGAATGTGGTCTAAATTATTTCCGACCATGGTTTTAGCTTATGTATGACATTATATATATTATAAATGGACAATATAAATTTTACCTCCATTTTACTGTTAAAGAATTCATTTTTTTTTTAATTTGCCATTTAAAATACAGTAAAAAACTGTATTACTGTGTATGATTCTTTTTTTGCACTGATAACACAGATTAAAGTACAGTGATATTAAGTTGTTACTGTAATTTAAATGGTTTGTGTAAGAAAAATCTTATAGACACTTTTATTGCAATAAAAAACTTCCTAGGTAAGGGTCATTAAAATTATAAAAAAGAAAACACAAAAACCAGAAATCAAAGAAAATTTACTTATAAAATCACGATTTCACGAGTTTAAATCAAAGTTTTGAAATATAAATAATCAGTCTTAGCGTAAAATGGCATATCGGTTTAATATTATGAACTATTTATTTATTAATAAAATATGTAAGTTTACGTAAATTAAACACATTAAATTAAACTACTCTTACAGATTTTATCGCGGTTTATAACTATTTATTACAATAGTTATTTAAATTATCCGTAAAATTAGTTAAATTTCATCATATTAGTTGTGACTTTTAAACTTACGCGTTGCATTATAAATACAATTTGACACGGGAATAAACGCGTTTAATCTATATGTTATATGACAAGCTGACTGGGGGCAGGGCGGGCGTCACGACTCCGTTTCTTCGGACGGAGTCGTGACGCCCGCCCTGCCCCCCCAGTCAGCTTGTGACCACGGTCGGTGTAACCCGATCGAAACGTCAAGCATAAGGTAAATACTTTACCTAGATTAAACGCGTTTATTCCCGTGTCAAATTGTATTTTATATTAGTTGTGATCAATTAGTATAAACATGTTACAAGAAATGAAACTAAATTTACGGATTTTATCGCGGTTTAGTAATAAACCGTAGAAGTAGTTTATTATCTTATTATAAATGTATTAAAAAACAACAAAAATAAAACAAAAACTGAAGACATCTCGTCTTAAAGTTAAATCTAAAATCACAATATTATTAACATTATTAAGTCTTTGTTTTCTTACTTACTAAACTTTAAGTAAAAAAATCACAGTATTTTCTTTTTTTTGTAAAATCACAATAATTGTTAAAAAAATGAAAGTAAAAAACATCGTTTCATTATGAAAAGGAAGAAACCACCTTCGACTTGAATGGTTAAGGACGATCTTATTCATCCAAGTCAAAGGTTACTGGTACTTCTTCAGTGTCGCTGCTAGTACGTAATTTTTTCCAAAATGCCACTCTGCCTGATGGCATCGACGGACCAAGCTGTTTTAAGAGGTTTTGTTTACGTTTAAAGTCAATACCTCTAGGGACGGAATTGGATGCGGGCTTTGGTAGATTTTTAGACTTCATGCAATTAATTTTCATATAATCTGTTTGATCATAATAAGTTTTATAAAACAGAGAAAATTCTCCTTTCTGCACTATGATTTCTACTGTAACCTTTAAATAGACTCTATTACCATCAGAGCCCTTTAATTTGGCTTGAAAAACATGCGACTTAAAATTCATGAAATCGGTTACTTCCATGGCTTTCACCTGATTTTTTCCGGTTTTGGCTCCCGAAACTGTGTCAATGAAGTCCTGAAAATCGTATATCTTACCTTTTTTTTTTTGCATCGCTTTCTCTACTAAATGGTGGAAAGAATCTGCCGACATAAATGTATGTCCGGGTTCGAAATATTTTAAGATGATTTGTGCTGCTCCAATGTCTGTACTATTTTTGATGCTTACAAGAAATGTCATCAGGCACCAGTTTTTGTTCTGTGGGGAACAATTATCTAGCCAGTGTGATGCATTTAGCATCACGTTTGGTCAATAAATAAGCTCTAAAAGTGCTCACTATATCTTCTTGTTTGCGACCAGACGTTGTTCATGCCAAACTGCAGCAAATACTTGATTAGCAGTGTTAAATTTACCAAGAGGTACAAATGTTTCGTTGTATGCAACTAATCTGATACAAAAGACAGTGCACTTGAAGGTGTCCATTCTCGGTAGCAGGTCTACAGAAGCATAAATTTCATCCGGATTAAATATTTTTTTTGCATCAACATCATATAACTTACGGGCTTTAGTATATTTTTGCTTGTGTTTCATATAGGAAATACATTTATCGCATGATGGATCGCGTCCGTTGTTGACATGGTTTGAGTTGTGCATGTTAAAACTTTCACAAATCTCACATTCCTCGTGGCGGAGTTTGGAGAAAGATATATTCATGACGTTTGATACAGGATTTCTATAAGTAATCAATTCCGGTAACATACAATCGATATAAAATCTAATAAGTTTATTTTTCATACCTCCGTCCCAAAATCTGTCATCTTTTTCTATTATATCAATTCTCACTGGAATATTTTCGCCCAGCCACAGGCCAAAAATACATTTAGTTAGTTTTGTGATGTGTAGCTGTCCTTGAACTTGATAGTACCAATTGTGATTGGTATTAATTTTTATTTCTCCGTCTTTATCTGCCCTGTAGAAAGGTATTTTCATTTTTTTAACTGCTGTCGTGAAATCTACTTGATAAGCTGAAATAGGGCATTTTATTTCCACCAGCATATTTTCGCATAAGCCATCAGGGCTAGCACCTAGGTATGGTAGCTCTTCGTCTATGAATAAACCGCAAGGTTCTATTTTTATTCCATTTTCCTTGGAAATCTGTTCCATTGCAATTTTTTCATGCTCTGTTCCATGTTTTATTGATTTAACATGGCTTATGCTGTCTTTATATAATAAATCTTTAACAAGATTGCTGCAACTGACATCTAGGCGTCTTTTAATTACACGGCCAAAATTAGAGGCCGTTAACAATTTCCTTCTCAATTCCAACCATTCGCTGGAAGCACTCTGCAATATTGTCAGTCTTTCAATATTTAGCCTTTCTTCTTTGGTCTTTTTCAAATTATTTATGAAAGTTGTTTTTTCTTTTTCCATAATTTCTGGAGTTATATCTTTCCGAACGCAGTTTTCACCATAATTATTGTCTTCTCCTTTAGAAATTAAATATCTGTTCTTTTTTCTTATACTTTTTTTGGTAAAGAAGAACGGACATTTGTGACCCAGGCCCGACAGAAACGAAACATATCTCATTTTTTTTGGTATATTGTGTATTGTTAAATCACATATATTTTATAGTTGAAATCAATGGCTAACACCAAAAAATATTGCTATATGTTTTTGTTTAGGCGATAAACTAAAAAAATCATAAACGCCTATTACGTATAAATATTTATTTATTTATTTAAAACTTTATGCACAAAGTTGTACAAAGGTAGACTTAATGCTAAAAGCATTCTCTGCCAGTCTACCTTAGGGTGATGTAGAAATGGAATGTGTAGGTGCAGTAACCTAATTGTAAAATAAAAACTTCCTATTATTCTTACATAATACACAAATAAAAATAGCTAGATAGAGAATATAAAATAAATACTAAAATCCAATATAATTATACAATAGTATACATACTTACAAAAATACATACATACATATATACCTACATACATAACTATACAATAGTATACGTACTTACAACAATACATACATACATACATACATACATACATACATACATAAATAAATACATAGATACAGACAAATATTTATGTTACTAATGTTGTGATGATTCAGCTGATCCATCAAGGAAAGTGCGTACCTTCCATTTAAAATTAAGGCGATTGGGTGCCATCCTAATTTCGGGGGGCAGGGCATTCCAGAGAGAAACAGATTGAACTATAAAAGAGCATCCGACGAATCCAGAAGAATGAGCAGGGCATAAAAGAAGTAGATTGTCGGAATATCGAAGATCTCTACTGTGATTTGAGTGCAGGTACTGAAAGTAGGAAGTTAAGTAAGAAGGGGCAGTAGGAGAATTAAGAATAGAATAGAGTGTAGTGACATATCATGTATGTATGTAATTAAATGACGATACAATAGCTATGGTATGTATCTAGGTGTTCTGGAGATGATATAATTAAACTTTTAATACAACAGCCAACCTAGGATTCATTGATATCATGGTAGTTTTCAATTATTCAGTGGCATCTATCAATTGGCGGTGGAGGAGGCCTATGTTCTGTAGTCGACAGCTATGGGTTGAAAGGACAATGATTTTGGGTTTCAGGATTGAAACTAATGAAATAAAACTAATAGGTATATCGATATAACGTTTTATTGAGTTTCTATATCTCTTACAACATTATCCATACCCATTGCTGGGTGGTCAAAGTGATCTCGATGTCTAGCCCACCCTAAGTAATATACAACACTAATGACGTGTGCGCAACTTCCCAATGTCCTTTTACCATGCAAGCATGAGCAGTAATATTCCGTTATTGCGTTTATTCGATTTAGATTCTCATCAAACATAATATAAGTATAATATACTTTTGTCGTAACGTGTCGCGAATGAATTCTGCACCTGATTAAAGTATTATTGTTTCTGCCCTCTATTGCCGCTGGATGTCTATATACTTCCATATTATATACTTCCGTGGCTTTCAAATGCTCACTGCAATACGACCGTGCTAACTTCACGTGATAGGTGCCGATTGAGAATTTAATTAACTCTTCAATTGTTAATTGTGGAAAATGTTCAATATCTGGATCATTTCCAGTCATCCTGTGAAACGACACTCTTTGTCGGTTTAGATTATTTTCCTCCACATACTCAGATAATAGATTGGGGCGTTGTATATTTTGATTAATTATTTCAATGAAATCTTCTGTGTATGGACTGTCTCCGTAAGGTTCTTGAAAATAATTAATTAAAGCTGCAGCAATTTTAAAATCTTCAAATATATGCGGTACATGTTTGTTGAATACTCTGTTTCTAAAAATTTTGAAGTCGCATTTAAATCTCCCGTTTATAGTTTCCACGACCCATCGCACCATTGTAATGAGTCGTGATTTATTAGCTTGTCCGGTGCTTAATTGCGTGTCTTGTGGTCGTTTGCTTGGCGGCATGTGTGCGACATAGCCATATGTTTCTATTAAAGGAATTGAATCCCGAAAGCCTCGATCCAAAATAAATGAGTCTCCTTCATGGAAAAAAAAGTGGAACGGTCCGTCTTCATTGGGTCCATCATGGTTTTGCAATAACATTTTCATTATATCAGCATCGGTTGTCCGTGCAGAGTACGGACCTATTACATCCAAAATGTATCCATCCGCGCACACGATCATGAACGGTTTTATTAAGTTTTTATACTTATGAAGGCTATAACTGCGGCGTTGAAATAAAAAGTTAGAACTTTTTTCTATATATAAGTAGGTTCCATCGAATATAACGATCGCTTTTGGTGACTCATCGTTACCAAATAAAACATTTGGTAAAACCCGGTTGCGGGCTATCACTTCGTCCCTGGTTATATGGTCTAAGCCAAGGTGCAATGGAACAAAGTCAGTAGTGAGACACTGCCTGACTTTTTTAATTTTTCTTGCAATAGTTCGCTCGGATATATTAAAAAGTGAAGCTAATCTATTATTCGGCTCCCCTGATCGAATTTTGCACAAGTATATAGCCAAGTCATTTTGTGGAGTATTTGAGGACCGATTAAGGCTTGGTATTTGACTCAGCAAATCGTTAAACGTGGTTCTGTTTCTTCCGGTCCAAAAGCTTAACTCGTCGTCAGAAACGTCATCTACATTGAACTGTGACCTTTGTTCCAAAGCTTGAGTATACATGTTTATAATGTCACTAATACTCTCGGCATTCAAGTCGGTCATTTGATTTGTTATATTTTCTGGTATCTCTTCTATCGCCATGTGTAGTAAATGCCTTTGGCAAATGCGGGCAAGATTTGGTACATAAAAGTGATAATAGCTAAGGAGTTGTACCGTCACCGAAGTAGGCACATGACGCAGAGAACTGTTGTTGCAGTTGTCAATTAAACATCGCCGAGCCGTATTCGGTGCACGTCTAATGCCTTGTACATTTACAACAGCAGCTGGTAGGACAGGAGCTGCTGGGGCTTGTCGCTCTTGATTAATGGCAGCGTCGATTCTATGGCGACACGAGTGGCAAATCGACCGAGTCCCATCAAAAGCTATCTGTAACAATATATGATATAGGATATAGGATATAATATATAAAAGAATGTCGTGTTAGTTACACTATTTATAACTCGAGAACGGCTGTACCGATATGGATGAAAATTGGTGAGGAGGTAGCTTAGAGCCAGGAGACGGACATAGGATACTATTTATTCCGTTCGGTGGTATTAAATAAAAATTGGAATAACAAAACTTGCTCATGGAATGTCAAATCTTTCCCGATAAAGCCGTAATGTTTAATATAATAATGGATCGCTAAATATGTTGCTAAGCGCAAATCTCGAGAGCAGCTGAACCGATTTTGCTTTATTTTTTTACTGTTAAGCTGCGGGACGAAGTTCGCCGGGACAGCTAGTATGATATAGAGTAATCGGACTGTATAACGCGTCAGACTTCGTTCACACGGCATTGTCCTGCACGTTTTTTTGTAATCGTTTTCTTGACGTATAGTCAACCGGGTGTTCA
This sequence comes from Herminia tarsipennalis, assembly GCA_945859575.2. Lineage (NCBI taxonomy): Eukaryota > Metazoa > Arthropoda > Insecta > Lepidoptera > Erebidae > Herminia > Herminia tarsipennalis. The sequence goes on along the minus strand of OX243854.2, from coordinate 17,889,889 downwards.
TATGGTACACGGCATTGTCCTGCACGTTTTTTTGTAATTGTTTTTTTAACGAATAGCCGCAGTTTCCACACAGTTGTCACAGTGAGTAGACGTACTGATGGATCCACGCTTGGTTGTACTTTTATATTGGTATCGAAGGCGCCAACGGTCTCGCCGGCGAGGACAAAACAGAAGATTTTGGGTACATCCTATTAATCAAGAATCTGTGCGAACGATCACATTTGAAAAATTATTCGAAAATCTTAGAAACGATGAAAAAATGTTTTTTAATTACTTTCGAATGTCTATTGAAAGTTTTGAAAAGTTATTGACTCGACTGGAAAATTCAAGCCTACCAAAATCAAATACGAATATGCGGAAATGCATTAGTACTAAAATGAAATTAGCCATCTGTTTAAGGTGAGTACACAAATAAAAATACACAGGTTGTGATTATTTAAGTTTTATTAATGTTAATGAAATCAATATTATAATTTTAAAAATATTAAAATTGGACCAATTTTACTATAGTGTATTCGTGTTTCGTATTAAAAGTCATTGTAATCAATATCCGAGTAGTTAGAATAGTAGGATTCGACAGAGGACGGATTTTGAAGAGAAGCTGCTGTAGTTAATTGTACAGAGGCTGGACTTTGAAGAGAAGTCGTTGCAGTCATGTTTGTACTGGTAGAATTAGTAGCTTCTTGTATATTACTGTTTTGGAATTGTTGTGTAAAATATCCTCTGTGAACTGATGACAGATTGAAAGACGACGATTCACGAATTTGGCGACTGTTTTTAATTTTTTTCATTAATTGTAGCACACCCATTTGGAATTCGAGGACTTCATCATCATCATACTTATCTAATGATGGTAATATCCCATTAAAAAATGAAAGGTGCCGATTCATTGGTTTAGATTCGTTATTTGAATAAGAATCCATAAATTTCATCATCTTCGCATCTACAGGACTAATCATATTTTTTACAGATCTTTTAGGTACACGATTAGGTATTGGGCTCTTTGCCGCCATTGTGTCTATAGAGTTTTCCAATGTTTCATTTCTTCCCTCAGAATTATTTTTCTGGTTTTCGGATTCTGTGTTATTGTCGGATTCCGTGTTGTTATTTTCGGTAGTTATGTTGTTTATTGTCTCTTTTGGTTGTATTACTTTCTGCAGAAAAGATAACTGTTTACTATAAACATAGGGCTTTGCTGTTTTGGCACCACTTCGTGAGCTTTTCTGACCTTTTATCTTTTTATATGATCGATTATAATTATCTCTTATATTAGTCCACCGTTGAATTATCATTTTAGCTGTAAAAGACAAATATGATAAGTAATACAGTACATATTATACATTTCTTTTTTCAGGTATTTAGCATCGGGGTGTTCCATGAAAGATTTACACTATTCATACAAAGTTGGAGTATCGACTATAAGTGGTATCATCTGGGATGTTTGCTGGACTCTGTGGCATGTCCTTCAGGGAGAATATCTTCAAACGCCTTCTACAGAAAGTGAATGGATGAAAATAGTGGAAGGTTTTGAAAGAAAGACTAATTCCCCTCATTGTTTAGGTGCAATTGACGGGAAACATATAAAAATCTTAAAGCCTCCTCATAGTGGATCCATGTACTTCAATTATAAAGATTTTTTTTCAATTGTGCTACTTGCGGTGGTTGATTCGGAATACAGATTTATATACGTAGACATAGGATCATACGGAAAAGATTGTGACTCATCCATTTTGAAAAATTCCATCTTACAGACCCCCCACACTAGCGTTTTTAGAGCGTCGTCGTCAGGGAAGCGTCCACGCAACGTTCAATCGACGTCGACGCCGCGGCGACGCGACGCCAGCGCCGGAATGTGCTGAATGCTGAGCGTGCGCGGCGCTGGCGTCGCGTCGACGCGGCGTTGGCGTGGCGTAGCCGCGGCTCCTGTCGCATACAATCATTGTGAAAATGGATTCCGACGAAACAACACTGCTGTTGATATTACTGCTTAAAAAAAAACGTAAACGAAAAAGGAAACGTCGTCAACATTGGGAACATCCTCTGTGTAGTGTTAGAGTTCAGGAAAGCGATTATTTCGTATTGTATTGTCAACATATAAAAAACAATCAAAAACATTTTTATGATTATTTACGGATGCCAAAACGCATATTTGACGAACTATTACAATTAATACAGAACGATATAAAATATCAAGATACCCATTTGAGGATTTCTGTGTCACCCGAAGAAAGGCTTATTATTACATTGAGGTAAGTAAAAACGCAATCTTTAAATCAGGAACAGAATTTTGTATTTATTTAGAAAACTTACAAGAAACTTAATCACAGATTGATTAATAGAATTACAAATCAACAATATTTTGCCGCCAACTGAATTACATATTCAGGTAATCATTAGCATCCTCAGTAAATATGTCGCCGTACAGTGACTCTTGTGAAGTGTCATCACTTTGTATCGGTTCATGTAATGAATTGGTTGACGGTGTTGTCGTATCCCTTGCCGTAAAATAGCCCTGTTGGTCATGGTTTGGCATGGTGTATCTTGACATTTGGGTATACTTTTTGATGATACCCATTATTTCCATCTTTGCGTCCATCTTGTAATTTGAGTCTATTGCACCAAAATCTTCTACAAGTGACATAAAAAACTGTTGATCACCATAATTTTTAACCTGACTTTTATTCAGCATTCTTTCATATAAAATGTTTAACATTTTATCTTCGGTGTTTTGTTTTGTTGTATTTTCTGTTTGAGATTGGTTACTAGAACTGCAAGTGGAGTGTGATTTTTGTGGTCTAACCTGTGATAGAGGGTTTAAAAACCTCAAAAATTTGGAATACAGATACTCTCTGCTTGCTGATGCACCCGACCCACTCTTTGACGTTTTATTTCTTTCCCTTGTGTAGCGATCTCGAATGCTCTTCCACTTTTTTTGTAAAGTTAAAGCTGAAACAAATATTATTTTTTTCAGATATTTGGCAACTGGATGTTCTTTTAAAGATTTAAAAGAACATCCAGGGGCTAAAAGGGGCTAAAGGGGCTATTCAACAGTGCAACAAATAGTACGAACAACATGCTTAGCGATAATTAAATGCTTATTTTATATTTGCAAACCACCCACACAAGCAACAGATTGGATTAATATTGCAAACGGGTTTAGAGATAAGGCAAATTTTCCGAACTGTATTGGAGCCATCGACGGGAAACACATCAGAATAATAAGACCATGTGATAGTGGCTCGCTTTACTTTAACTACAAAAAGTATTTTTCAATAAATTTATTGGCAGTGTGTGACTCGAATTATGAATTCATTTACATTGATGTCGGCAGTTACGGAAAATCTTCAGACTCCACCATTTTTACGGAAAGCGATTTAAAAAAGAATATGGACGAAAATGTATTAAATATACCCCCACCAGCCCCAGTAACAGAAAATGGCGATCCTCTTCCTTTTGTATTCGTAGGCGATGAAGCGTTCCCTTTATCAGCATATATGCAACGACCTTACCCGGGAAAACATTTATCACACCAACAAAGAGTGTACAATTATAGACTAAGCCGTGCAAGAAGGTACATAGAGTGCAGTTTCGGCATCATGGCAAACAAGTGGAGGATTTTTCATAGACCTTTAAACGTGGGATTAGATTTTAGTGCAGAAATAATAAAAACTTGCTGCATACTACATAATTTTGTTAGATCAAGAAAGATTCAAACAACACGCGCTGAAACCAACATACCATCAAATTCCGCAACAGTGGATAATGAGAATATCGATATACAAGAAATCACACGGCTATCAACCGGATTCGCTGAAAGAAATAAATTTGCTAATTACTTCGTTTCAAGTCTTGGTTCATTAACATGGCAAAGTGACAAAATATAAAAGTTTTACACTTACCCTTTTCATTTTTTTCTCTCGTTGTTTTTATTTCAAACTCTCGAATAAACAAAGTACACATCTCTTCCCAAGCCTTTCTTTTAAGAATGCGATCACTATATTCTCTTTTTGACATATCCCACAATACAGGCCGATTTTGTATTTCTTGAATAAAAACTTCAGTATCAAACACATCTTCGAGCGGTGACTGCATTTTGGATATTACGTGTGCACTGTATACTGACAACGTAACAACTGACGAGACGCGTGCGGCGCAAGAGAGCGGGCGAGGTGCCTGTGGGGAGCGGGGCAAGTAGATTGCGTTGTACATTGTACTTTTACGCAAAAAACGTTGAAATGGCGCCGCGCCGACGCGGCGCCAGCGCAGCGCATACTCGGCTCGTTCAGCAGCCGGCCGGCGCTGGCGTCGCGTCGCCGCGGCGTCGACGTCGGGTGAACGTTGCGCTGACGCTGGCATGACGACGACGCTCTAAGGACGCTAGTGTGGGGGGTCTCTTATGGAAAAAAGTTAATGATGGTTCGCTGAATATACCCAAACCAATGCCATTATTAGAAGGTGGAGAAAGTACACCTTACGTATTTATTGGTGATGAGGGTTTTGCTCTACATAATAATTTACTTCGCCCTTTTGGAGGAACACATTTAAATTTACGTAAAAAAATATTTAATTACCGCCTGAGCAGAGCAAGGAGGTACGTGGAGTGTGCTTTCGGTATCTTAGCGGGAAAATGGAGAATTCTACATAAGGCTATTGATGTTTCACCAAGTTTATTGACAGAAATCATAAAAGCATGCATTGTATTACACAATTACGTTCGTGAACATGATGGACACAATTTTGAAGATGTGGCAAATCCTCCATTATTTGAAAATATTCAAAGTACGTCAGTTCGAAATGTTCAAGCAAACAGCGTAAGGTCCACTTTTAGTGACTATTTTGTCAGTACTGCCACTCGTAGATGCTTTTGGTTTCGTCTTGAAATGAACCTTTTTTTGACACGGCAAGTGCGTCATATTCTCTATGTTTCCGGCCTCCATGTCTAGGAGCTTGCTTTTAATGGCGTCCGTTGTTACTTGAATGCCCTAATGTTCTATCGCCATAATCATAGGAGAGAACTTCTCTGGTCATCCAGCTAGTAGCAGCGAACCAATCCATTCGTCATTTATTGCAAACCCTGTTCCACAAAGTGTCTGACCCGTCTCAATTATTTGTGTGACATATGAGGTCATGCAACTGCAATTTCCCAAACGGATGGATATCAAATTCCGTAAAAGACTTATCCTTCTGGTAAACCCGGAATCATCAAAGAGCGACTTGAGTTTTGACTTTGTAGTTTTGACGGTTTTAATATGATCATATAATGATGAATCTATAGTGAGTAAAAGCTTCGCTTTCGTCTTCGCGTCATCTGCAGCCGATACAATTACTTCTGTACCACTTTCATCTCGTTCGCTCTTGATGCACTTCATCATGCCTTCAAGTATCAGAAAGTTTTCTGCCGCGAACACCCACTCATCATAGTTCTTACGACCACGCAACTTTGGAACTTTTACTATATAGTTAGCAGCCATTACACCGAACCAGTGCTTCCAGATCCCAAAAGCAAAATTACAGTGTTGTCAGCTAAAAAATACAGTAGATTTCTAAATCAACTATAATTATACTTTCAAGTGATTTACTTATTCTAGAATAATATTTTCATGTTTTTCATAAATTTTGGAAGTCATTCTCGAAATCATTTCTTTGGTTGGGTTAAACGTGATGCAGTTTTCAGCATTTCGTCAAATGGCTTGCTGAGCTAACATATTTCTTTTAATCGTTTTTGTGATCAAAGAGTTTCTCTGCTTGGTTTTTATATTATTGATTTCACTGAACTTTCGTTCACACTCCGCGTTCGAGTGTGGCAACGATAATACTTGCAGCATGAAACGAGGCAGAAGATGGAATTTTATGTCTCCATTGCTAGTTTTCATTAGGGACAACTGAAAGAAAAAATACATCTATAAAATTCGAATTTATGTGCAACATTATTGTGTAAAGTTCATGTGTTCTTGTGTTCTTGAATCATTAAAATTTACCTGATGCCAAAACACGTCTGCTGGTTGACTTGTATCCAAATGTATTTCATTCGCGGTAATAATCAAGTTTCTCCATTCGTCCTCTATCTTATTTCTTTTCTATTCTGTTGATTGTTTATAGTTTGGGGTTTTATCCTTGGTAACATTGGAAATAGTGAATGCGATTGAGCTCAAAACTGGTTCATTTAAACTGTACCGTTTCCGAATACCCACGCATGCTTTAACAATAAAATTGAGGCAATTCTGTTTCAACACTGTAACTTCTTGGGTATGCGCATGAGGCTCCAGGGCAGCAACTTGGTTAGAAACACCCAATCCCAGGTAAATATCTTCTAAAACTCAAAACTCAAATATCTTTATTTCGTAAAATCAGGTTAATGATTGTTTGAAAACGTCAAATTAATATATACTAAAAAAATTATAAAATTATGATTGTTTGAAAAAAAAAAAAACAAAATGAGGTTAGGTGGCAGTTCCAAGTGTAAATAAAGCTCATGAGAAGAAGCTGGCAAGAAACTCACACTCTTTTAAAATCATCAAGTTATTCCTTACAAAAAATAAATTTTACTGAATGAACCAGTGTGTTTGGTGAGTGTAATCGTTTATAAATTAAGGATAACTAAATAATAATACTATTAGTAACTCTAAAATGAGTATATATAAACGTATTCAGCAAACAAAATACTTCACTTCTTACAACATATCATACATATCAACCCATATGATGTCCCACTGCTGGGCACGGGTCTCCCCAGTAGAACTTACTAGTATGTAGATCCTGGGGGTAATTGCCATAATCGCCACTTCTTACAAAGTAAATATGTATTACATATAATTTTAAAGTACATTTTAATAGCCTGTGAGAGAAAGCAGTTCAATCCCAAGCGTTTTTGTCTTCCATATAATCAATTATTGAGTAATAACTTTTCATACACAATTTTTTCTTAATGGTACACCTAAATTTATTACGACTTAATTTTTGAATATCGCTAGGGATTTTATTGTAGAAACGTATACATTGGCCCCGAAATGATTTGTTTACTTTTTGTAACCTTGACGCTGGTACAACAAGTTTATGTTTGTTCCGCGTGTTAATATTATGTATATCACATTTATTACAGAAACTATCAATATTTTTGTGAACATATATAAGGTTTTCATAGATATACTGACATGCAACAGTCATAATATTGATTTCCTTAAATTTTTCTTTAAGTGAGTGTCTACTACTAAGATCGTAAATTGATCGAATAGCCCTCTTCTGCAGAACGAAAATGGTTTGAATGTCGGCAGCATTCCCCCACAGTAGAATACCGTACGACATTAAACTATGAAAGTAACTAAAATAAACTAATCGCGCTGTTTCAACGTCTGTTAGCTGACGAATTTTTCTAACTGCATACGCTGCAGAACTGAGTCTATTAGACAATTCACTTAAATGTGGGCCCCACTGAAGCTTAGAATCTAGAGTAATTCCTAAAAACTTTGTGGTTCAACTCATCTTCTTTTATTTTTATAGTGGTTTTTACTGGTTTCACGTTAGGTGTTATAAATCGAATACATTTAGTCTTGCCCTCGTTTAAGAGTAAATTGTTAACATCAAACTAGTTAACCACTTTTGAGATAGCCATATTTACATCTTCTAAGTCTTTTTGCTGGCGTTTTAATTTAAATAAGAGTGATGTATCATCTGCAAACAGGACTATCTCATGATTATTATTAACTAAATATGGTAAGTCGTTTATGTAAATTAAAAACAATAACGGCCCGAGAATAGAACCCTGTGGGACTCCCATTTTGACCACAGACCCCGGGGAGCGTTTACCATTAACATCAACTTTCTGAATCCTGTTACTCAGATAGGACGTAAGAAGATTCAGAGCTGTGTTTTTAATACCATAATGTTGCAATTTCCAGATTAAGGTTTCATGCAGAACACAGTCAAATGCCTTAGATAAATCACAGAAGACGCCTAAAGCATCTTGCGATTCCTCCCAGGCTTAAATTTATGTAATGTTGGCTATTAGTTGGGTCAATTTCGTCTAGAGAGGTGTTTTTAAAATGATTTGGAGATATGTATAGCGAAATCAGTTCTCTGTATAGCTCTGTCATTTTATTATGGGCTTCGATGGAAAAATGTATTGACCCGGGTGAATTTTGGCAACATCCAACATAAAAAATAAAAATACGCCTTAATGATGGGATCATTCAAGAGATGGTGAATGTATTGGCATTCCTTATCTTCTAACCATTTATCATTGAAATATAATTGCAAGGCATCCCATTGCTCCATAATTCGCTTTACAACATTGGACAGCGACAACCAACGCGTTTGAGCTGGACGTAAAATTTTGTGTATGTCGGTGTCCGTGAACTCTTGAAATTGTTTAAATACTGCTTGACGTTTGCTGCTATTTTTAAATCAATTGAGTCAATTGAGTCAATTTTTCTGCATCATGAGGCAACTCTTTACAAGCGTCGGCGGCACATAAATGTAAGGAATGGCAAAGACATTTCATTACGATAATACCCGGGCAGAGTTGTCTAAATCTCGAGGACACCGAATTACGACAACCCATCATGGTATTGCAGCCGTCGGATCCAAACCCAATTATATTCTCCAAAGGCACAAAGTTGTCACGAAATGATTTTATTATTGAATTAAATATTTTTTCAGCTGTAGCTGAGTAATCACCACTCATACCAGAAGTTTCGCTATCAAAAATCTGGATAAGATTCCAGAATCGACTGAACTGGTATCATAATATTTTACTACGACGCACATCGTTTTTACAGTGGCAACATCAGTACTTTCATCTAACATTATAGAACATTTTTCAAATCTTTGATTAAACATTCCCTCTCCGAAATTCCGACAACGTTGTTTATTACAGCTTGTATGATAATTATAATTTAGTATGTTTTAAAGATAGAAAAATTTGAAATCCAGACTCAGGAATCGAACCCGAGACTTCCGTAGCCAAACCGGGGCCAGATGTCGCTTCTGGCCCCAATTATTGTATTTGTAAAGTAATTGGCAAGAAATGCCTATAAAAATTACTTCAATATTCGGCCTGCGACATCATAATTTGTTAAAATGCTCTCTGTAACGAAGCAATAACAAAAGCTGTGATAGTTCTTTACTTTTACTAGATGGCGCATGCGAGGGTCCAAACTCGCGAGCATCAAGGGATAGAGAAATTTGAGGTCTAGTAACATAGTCCAGATAGGTGGTTCGCTTCTGGCCCCGGTTTGGCTACGTAAGTCTCGGGTTCGATTCCTGAGTCTGGACTTCAAATTTTTCTATCTTTCAAAAAATGCAATTATTGTATTTGTAAAGAAATTGGCAAGAAATGCCTATAAAAATTACTTCAATGCAAAAGAGAATTTAAGTATTTTGCCTTGTGTTTGGAGTAGTGCCTATTAGCTTTTTCTTTCATAGGGTCATCAACATCCCAAAAGGTTGCTTTTCCAGTGAGAAGAGAGTTGATTTCCTTGCACCAATTATTTACAAAAAACATTGCACATTTATTAATTAAATATTTGCCTAAACTGTCTATGTGATTAGGGGATGTCAAAAAAAGTAGTTTCTAAACTTAAATTTATAATTAATTTTATATATTTTTTTTTTATTGGCACGCTCTTTTAATATTTCAATGCAAATGTTTTCTACTTGAAGAAAGAAATCAAATAGTGCTCTTGTTGGATAGCACAACCGCTTTTTAGTCTCATATTCTTTCTTTTTTATAAATTTGTGAAAGTTCTGCACTTGCTCTTCATCTAAATTATTTTTGCAGGTTACACAGTTCTTATAAATATTTTTCTTGGCTAATTGTGCTATCCATCCACTGCTGCCCACTTTTCAATAAGCATTGGAGACTTACTAGTAATTAAGTCTTCTGTATTGAGTAATTGCATCAAGAAGTGATCACTGACAATTTCATCTTCACATTCAGGAATCGTGTTGTCTCCAGGCTTCGCAAAAAAATATCTTAGTGACTGGAAACAAACACTATCGTCTTTAAAGTTTTAAAGGCACCTTCAAAAGCTGTTGCTGTTGGCATTATGTTACTACAGCCATGTGCCCATACCGCACCAAGAAAATCTCCAATGCATCCTGATTACAATTGCGCAGCAATAAGAAGTTAATTTCTTTAATAAATAAATATCTAAATATTCTTTTAAAACTTTCTACAGTCTTTATTCATCTGGATAAAGATGGCACTACCCCTTGACCACCTAAAAATGTCATACTTTTTAGCACTGGGATGCTATAATCCCATAATTTCAGATGAGGTGAGGTTGGCGTTACTGCAGCTCTGTAAACTTTGCCATTTTTGATTCTGCTGTAGCTACTTTTCACACTGTCAAACAAATCGTCAAATAACATTAATAAATTGGCTGTATCAGTGCTATCTATGTCCATTGCCCCCATTTCTGTAAATAAAAATGTACACAATAACTTTCTTTTCAATTATTAGGTATTATGTGTTAGTGAAACTCTCTGTTTACAATGTCTGTGTCATAAAGATGATATTAAATATAAAAAAAGAATTCAGAATTTGACTACATAAAATAACAACATACTACTACTAATTGATCACCAAATCAAATTCATCTGTTTATTTGCAACAGTTTGTTCCTCTATTTGAAAATACATCCAATGTGGACTTTTACACACAGATTAAATTTTTGTGTAGAGAATCTTGGCTAATATAATATAAACAGTATGCGGTATAGAACAACCATAGTATAAAATATACTTACCTGCCATAAAGCCAAGCGCTACTCCAACTGACCTGCTAAAAACTTAAGAGCAGTGTTTTACCCTCATTTTTGGGATTAAAGCAGGTGTGACATGATGGGATGTCACTTTTGGCACATCTTTACGCCTTTATAATTTGGGCTCTTATTATATAAGGCTTGAATATGGCTCCATTTGGCAACACATTCTTTGCCTTTCAAATTCCTTTCATCAAATGAGGTGGATGATCTATTTTAAAGAATCCCTCCGTGTACTGTTTTTCATTCCGGATATACATCTCTCGTGTTTCTTTCAGCAGCATATTAATCGCAGCCATATTAGAACTGCCTTGGCCGCATACCGTCGCTATCACCTTTAAGCCCGTTTCTTGTATTTTCAAGATAATTTCTTTAATTTGTACTTTCAAATCGGTTGACTTTTTGTGCTTCCGCTACAGAAAAAATTAGCCAGGGGCTGCTTGTACTTTTTGACCACACCTCTGACCATAAACACTAATACGTGATCGCAATACTCTTCTTCTTTGTTTTATCATTATCAACAAAGCCTGTGATTTGGTCATTTCTTTTGTCATAAGCTATGCCCGCACCAATTGCCATCTGATCAAATGGCAGAGTACAGTATTTGTACCTGTCTGGAAGTTTGACAACATTTTTTTTTTAAATTGTCAAAAATCAATTTATTTAATCCCGCTTTTAAACCAACTCCATACAGCAAAATTTTGTAGAGTTCGTCTACTGGGCAGTATGCAAAAGTTGCTTAATATGCGATGTGCTTTTGGTGATGGCTTGTACAGGCACAATGCTAATATCTTCTCCTCCAATGTAAACGGCGTTCCCTGCTTTTCCTTAGCACGAGAGGTTTGCATTAGACAAAATAATTTTGCAGTACTTGACATGTTCTTCGAAATAATTTTAAATGCCTCGGTTGTTGACAGCTTTTTGGCCATGTTGTATTTCTTCTTAAGCTTTAGTTTATCCTTCTCACACATTCTTAACTGTTTTAACACAGATTTAAATTGTTTGTGTTCAGATAAAGTTACCCGAGGACCTGTAAAAAACCGAGTAAATTATTTAGTCACAACTTCAACCACCATACTTAAAATATAACACATATTACTAGAAACTGTTGGCTATCTAAACTAAATAAGGAAAGGATTCATGTCTATAGTATAATGAGGGGTCTCAGATTCTAATCCTACATTAGAAGCTGTGACTTCTTGATTACTACCTGATAACCTTAACTAGTAGGCTTTGCCTTTCCTCTAATTATTAGTTATTCAATACCGAGTCTTCAGTAATATGTATGACTAGCCTATACCAGCAACTTTGCTTGTGTGGATGGCTTTACTCAAGCTTGCCTGGATTGCAAACTTGGTTCCTCATACTTGGCCAATGCTGGGGCTAAAATGGCTTTGAAACTACCCAAAAAGGTTAGGAAGCACTGCTCTAATGCATGGAATAACTAATGTATTAAAGATCAAGCTGCATCCAATGCTATACATAACTGATTTTGACAGAATATGTAGCAATATTTAGGTTAGAATATTACTTTTAAAACTCCAATAAAGTAATCAAAATCTGTTTATCTATTTAACCCTGAATAAACAGACAGATATTATTTAATGTATTTTTTACTGTGAACAGATCATTAGCCAAATTTATTCAAATAATTACAAATTAATCAAAATAAGGAAAACTATTTCACCTAGCATATTAGTGGAGCGCCTGGGGCGTTAAAAACCTTAAAACCTCGAACTTGAGCTAGAGTGAATGAAATTGAAAATGCAATGTTTAGCTACTAATATATATTAAAAAGTTTACCAATTAAAAAATTGTGACCTTGATTAAAAAAAAAATAATAATTTACATCATTCAAACAGTATATTCAGACAGTAATCGGGGAAAAAGTAAATAAAGAAAAATTTAATAAAAATTGAAAATTATTAATAAAAATTGTTTTTTATTTGAAGAATTTACATTTTTGTACATATTAAATATTTTCTTCGATTTCATTTATTAGAATAATAGGTTGAGTATTGAAACAGTTGTCGTAGCACTGTAGACATGCTACACTACGTTTTTGATTGTACCAATTTTCTGTTAATATATTATGGTTGATGTTTTTGAAACACATAACTGTATTGGATCCAAATTTACTTGATATAAGTATGTCATCATGATATCGATCAATTAGTCGTTTTCGAATAGTTTTTTCATCCGGGATATGCTCCGTAGTGATGACATTTTTCAACTCTTGCATTGTAAATTGGCAGTCATCATTTTCTTCTATATACTTGTATATTTGCTCCATTGCTGCATCTATCATCAAAATTCTCGGACTGACTTTCTTTTCGGTTTTATCCATTTGAATGGAATTCCTAAGCAATTTATAACAATCTGCATGATATTTTGCTTGAAGTGCTTGTAAATCTACAATACCAGAAATTATTATCTTTCTGTATAATCATCTTTCTGTACAGCTATAAAATTCAAAGAAGTGCCATTTAAAGTTGGAGTATTGATGTAAGAAATTTGTCTTCGGCGATTTTTCAGCAGCTTCTTGCCCACACAGGAAACATTTTTTTTCCCAATCGAAGCTAGATAAAACAGTTCTACAGCTACTTCTTTTTTGGAGGTGAACATGAGGTTTCAATTCGCTTCTTCTGAGACATTTTAATATATTTTTTATTAATATATTTTTGTCGGCAAATTGAATGAGCATAAACAAATTCAGTTTGTAAGTGAGGTAACAATCCATCCTGTCGTTTGCTTGAAGCAGCTCTCAACTAAAGATGCCACGAATATTCGGCAACTATTCGGTATTCGGCCTATTCGGCCACTTTTTTGCTATATTCGGCCGAATAGTACGTACTATTCGGCCGAATACCGAATAGCAAATCATGTAAAAAAAGACACGTTATTTTACTCAAAATTAAGTATTTATTTCCAAATTACAACATTTTAGTACTTAAAATTAATCAGTGGTAAGTTGTGATGGATAAAAACGAGCTTTTCAGCATTTTTTGGTAGCAAACGATTGCGCTTTTCCTCGTAAACGTTACCAGCCTCAGAAAATAACCTCTCACTATAAACGCTACTTCCAGGCGAAGAAAGATAAACTCTTGCAAATTTCGAAAGGTTCGGGTATTGTTTTTCGTATGCTGACCACCACTTGTGAAACGCGAACGCAACGAGAAAAGCAGGTTGTGACTTGTCTTATTCCAGCTAACGCGCCCCCACCAAGCATTCGGCGGACGAATATTCGGTGCTTCGGCCGACAGCGTTGCCGAATATTCGGTATTCGGCCAATTCACTATTCGTGGCATCTCTACTCTCAACGAGGTTACTCCTCTACTTATTTTTATAATATCACCCAATTCTCCTTTGGTTTTGGACGATGAACCCATTCATGTCATCATTCATGCTACTGGTTCTTGGTTTATCCATTATTCAAAAACTGAAATAGAAAGAATTAAATATTCCATTAACTTATTGCGTTTTATTAATTATATTTTTTTTTACTTGAATTGACCTTTATTCATCTATTTATCCATTATTTAATTGATCATTTAATAACAAACTGCAGGTTTTTAATCAAATTACTTACCAAGCGATGAAATAAAAAGTCTTATGTAAAAGTTGAATAGGAATAAACCGTCTGCAATGAAACTTCCGACATAAATATAGCAAAAAATGTTCGTATAATCGCACAATTTTTACTGTTAAAAATACATAACATGCACAATTTTCACTGTTAAATATACACAACATGTACAGGACACGTGTCATTTCTAACTGAACTATTTAGAAAAATTTCGTTTCGTTGTACATTGCAGCTGCCGCTGCCACTACCCTCTCCGCGTTTTACTACCTGCTCCGGGTCCCTACGACCTTTAATACATTCAGGTAACTTCGAAATACGTTCTTCTATGCCTATTTAAGTCAAATGAAACGTATACATAAAAATAATATTATTTAATTAAAATTTATATGCTTAAATATATTTTTTTTATATTTTTCCGTTTAAATAATTAAAAAATCAAAAGCACAAAAAGAAAGGTAAACATTGCAATTTATAGTTTAAGAAATAAAATTCCACTTCAAGCATAAAAATTCATTCACTGCAGCAAAAGTTCGAGGTCAAAACCCCCAGGTGGCAAAGGTATTGAGTCTATTCCTTGGATATTTATCTATATCTTGAAAGTGTTTATGACATACACGCCTATTTTTATAGGTAAATATGTGGTCCAATGTAACCAATGTACCACCAATGTTCATAATCCAAGTTTTGAATTTGTTTGCATTTCGTTCTGGATTTGGAAAGCAATGTAGAGGAACACCTGAGAATAACAATAAAATCAAAGTGTGTACTGATAAACACAGACTCAGAAATTATTATAATATGACCCTTTCAAAGTATATATTTTAATGTAAAATAAAAATATCTTATCACCGTGTTTGTGGTTGCACTCCTTTATAACAGGTGATGGATTTTAATGTTTTTTTTTTGTATATTCGGTAGTTACGATTATAAGAATAGGTAGAAAGGTATTTTTCACCCTCCTACCCTCGCCCCCATTTATTTTTATTGAATTGCAAAAACAGGTAAAAATTACACATAATTATTACACTAATTAAATTATTACATTAATTTTACAAGGGTCAGTTAGTTGTTTTTATAATAAAATCTTTTTCAGATATTTTATCATCTGATCCTAAATAGAATGCCCCTAACAAAACGAGCCCCCTGCCTCGAACACATTAATGTATACAAATAAATAAAATGGTTAATGGGGATAATTTGATGTGACCAAAATAGTTGTGTTTTGAAAGTACAAACAAACATTTTGTCTGTCTTTTGATTTCCAAAAGAGCTGGACGGATTTTGATAGAACTTTTACTATATCTAGTCAACATTTTAAGGAATAACATATATATACTAATAAATTTGGAAAGGCCATTGTTGCATCAAAAAGAAAGGGGTTTAGTTTCTGGAAATTATGTTTATGTTTAATTCTGATACGTTGGATACTGTGTCGAGCTAAAAACAGAGAATTTAGTAATAAAAACAGTGGTACATACGTACCGTCTTTCCTTGTCGTCAGACATCCAGGTACACAACAAGAGTTTTGTGACATGATGACTGAAGTTCACTGTTCACTAATAGAAATTATGGGTCCAAGCTCTACAGAGAAAGTGCCTATGCGTAATGGTATATAGGAACCTCTTCACAAAGTTATTTTATGGGGTATTCGGGACACGGAGGAGCTAGAGCGTGGACGTACGATACCAAGAAGATTATACAGCGGCACGGGAACACGGAGGAGCAGATGCTCAACTCAACGTAGATACCAGATGCTCAACTCAACGTAGATACCAGATGCTCAACTCAACGTAGATACCAGATGCACATGGGATATAATCAAAACTTAAATTGCAGAAATGCGTATGAGCAATACAAAACACCATTCACGCACGGCCATTTGCAATCAAAGTGTTGCTATTTCGAATTTCGACGGCAATATGTCATTTTTTAAATAGCGACGCCGAACGTTTAATGAGTCTAATTGGCGTATAGATGGCGCTGTTAAAATAAAAATTTCCTTGTTCTGAGTTTCCCTAGCATGCTTTGACCCAATTACAATCTACGTTCCGATACAACAATATTGGCATAGAAACTTTACCAGAGACTTTTTAAGCGGCGGTAGCCTAATGGCTAAGGCATCGGTCTCGCAATCGTGAGGTCGTGGGTTCGAATCCTGGCCATTATACTACCGACGTGAACCCACTCCTAACACAAGCCATAGAGCTTAGCTGGAGGGGTTAACAGGATTGCTAGTAAATGTGGGACCACAATCCCACAATCCCACATTGCTAATTATCTTTATAAAAAAATAAATAAATAATATTTCTAACACAATCCATAGAGCTTAGCTGGAAGGGTTAACAGGATTGCTAATAATGTGGGACCACAATTATTAAAAAAAAAGATATTTAAATATTTATTCGAACATTTATTATAATATTTGTTTTGGATTAGTAGTAAATATTTAAATAATATTTCAGATGCTTTAAATAAATATCGAAAAGAATTCAAATCGATGATTGATTTGACAAGATACAATATTAATAAGTTTAAAGGATTTACGCTAGATGACGTACTCCAATTAGTCGAGAAGGTTGGGTATAGATGTCGCGTGAAGCGTCAATAAAAATGATCTCAAAACATCATAAGACTTGAAACGCAACGTTAAACCTTTTAATTTTATTATATATACGAGTACTAAGACCCTATTTGAAATCACATCTCCAAAAACAACCATTTAGCGGGCAGGGGGAAGAGGACACTAGACTAACAAAAAAAATCACTTTAAGGCTTAATATTTCACATAATTCTAAAAATTATTTTTACAACTCCATAATATTTTAAAAAAGACTATCTAATGATACCCCAACGTTATCATTTTTGAGTTCGCGTATTCTATTCCCGTTTTTTTATAACCCCACCTAATATGTCTGTGACACAAGCACGAATAAGCCAAGAAGAAGAAAACAAAAAAAAAAATGATACCCCACACGATGGGGTAGGTGAGAAAAGAAATTACTTTCTCTGTTTAGATGTTAGGGAGGTACACTACATTTTTTTCATACATAGCGAAACTATGAGGATTCCGTTTTGCCATTTTAGCTACGGAACCCTGAAACCCTGAAAAAATGAAATCGATAATTTTCTATAGCCGGATCCACACCAGACGATCCAAAATGGATCGGCGATCCAAGATCGTGATGCGTGGAGCTTGGATTGTTCTAGGTCGATCCAACAGCAATCTTTTGCGATCCCGACTGGCTGCTCCAACGCGCTCCTGCCGATCCATACTGAATCAGTTGGATTTTTAGTTGAATTTTGTCTGGCTATGGAGTCACACGTGCAACGACGGCGACGAATAGCCGTAGCAGCAGCAAGCTACATTTTACTTGTATATTTAAGACAAAAATTACGAGAACGATAAAGACAGTATTGGGTTAAAACAATTTTTAAAAACCTTTGGAATATGGGACTCGACTTTACAAATAGTTAATTGATGATGGAGCTGAAGCTAATTTTGCACAATTGACTGCAAATCAATTTGACTTATTGTGTTCACTATTGGAGAACAAAATTAGAAAGAATGATACTAACTATCGTGATGCCATTACTATTAAGGAAAGACTACTAATAACATTGAGATTTTTAGCAAGTGGAGATTCTTACGTCAGTCTACAGTATCTTTTCAGAGTGTCCAAACAGTCAATATCAAAAATTGTTCCTGACGTTTGTGAAGCAATCATCGACGTTTTGAAGGATTATGTAAAAGTAAGTGAAATTATATATTTCAAAGATTAAACTCTTTATTTCAAACTTAGCTTAGACTTAAGAATATATAAAAGTTACATATTATATTTTAATTAAATTGGTGACGGAGAAGGCTGCGAAGTAGTAGAAGATGTTGATGGAAGCGGAGTCATTGTTGATTCTGAAGGTCGTTCTGTATGCAATGAAGTTGATGGATGCTGAGTTGTTGTTGATTCTGAAGGTCGTTCTGTATATGATGAAGTTGAAGAGTAATATCCATAATTTTCTGGTCTGTATCTGCCTGTGTCAGCTTCAAAAATAATTTGAGATATGGCATGTTTTACATATTTTCGTAGTTCGATAGCTATGTATTGTCCAAACGCAGTGTATGAATCTGTCTCTGGTTGTTGTGGTTGAGCACATTGATGAAGTAGTTGAAATGCTTCCGAAATGGATTCATCTGTTATCATAATATCTTCGGAACCATGTGAAGATGTTTTTTTTCTTCTTTTATTTTGATTCCTTTTTTGGGGTTGAACATTGTGTTGGGTGTATTGCACATTAGGTTGGGCAGCAGGTTGTTCAGATGGTACAGAAGGTTCAGTTGGTATACTCTGATCATTCATATCTTGCATTTGATTATTAACATTCTCAGTTGTGTGATTGTCTACGTTTTCTAGAGCATTTTCAGCATGTTCTCCGCTACCAGTGGTGCTATTACTTTCTTCCTGTAACAACAACAATAACAAAACATATTAATCATAGTTACACTTTTTTCAGAGCCCTCAAATGAAGAAGAGTGGCTCGCAGTGTCTCAGGAATTCGACGAAAAATGGAATTTTCCACATGTATTAGGAGCAATGGATGGTAAACATGTCGTTTTGCAAGCGCCTTTTAATAGTGGCAACGACTATGATAACTATAAATTGTTTCCAAGGAAAGGTCTTTTTGCATTAGTAGATGCAAATTATAGGTTCCTTTATGTGAATGTTGGGAGTAAGGGCTGAATATCAGATGGAGGCGTGTTTAAAAGCACAAAGCTATATGAGAAACTTGAAAAAAAGGAGCTAAACATCCCATCGGCAAAAGTTTTGCAAGTTCCCTATAAAATTGAAGTGCCCTATTATATACTAGGTGATAAAGCTTTCCAACTAAATGAGTATACATTGAAACCGTATGAAGGTGATCCAGAAAGGGGTTCAAGTGAACGAATATTCAATTACAGATTATCAAGAGCACGTAGAGTTGTAGAAAACGCGTTTGGAGTACTAAGCTCAAGTTACAGAGTTTTGCGTAAACCAATGCTGTTAGAGCCAGAAAAAGCAACTAAAGTCGTTTCCTCGAAGGGGTAGGCATAGGTGTATGACACACCCACGTTTCGCCAGCTATGTTTAAGTCCCAAGTAATAGGTGGCGAGCCTATTGCCGTCAACCGGGCATATTTTTTTTTTATTATAATAAGAAATAAATTTATTACATAAATACAATATACTTTATTGACACCAAAAGAAAACATTACCTACACAGATAACACAAAATAATACAAACAAATTTAAGCCAATAATAATTATTATATTATTACCTATATTCTAATAATTTAATTATACTTTAATGGTTTCCTGTAAGTTTTTTAATCAAAATAAAATTATAGGTTAAGTAAAAAATAACTCACCTGTTGGAGTGTATCCCTTGTTGTCCCGGGGTCATTCTTATCTGCCATGAAAGCAAACTCATCGTAAGCAAACCATTTCGATTTGTAAGTATCTTCAACACCTGAAATAAACAATAAATTAATATAACCGCCAAATATCAATTTCCGTGAAGTCACTTCCCTACCCAAAACTTTTAAACATTTAATTATATCTTTTTATCACAAACTAAGTTACGTTACTACGTTGTGGAGTTTTAAACAATATATTTTATTATTATTACTAATAAATTAAAATTAAAGCTTCACTAAGAGGGGCAGGTTATGTACTGAGCTCACCTCGTAAGGGTATTGACTGAACAAAGACTCGAACAAAAGTAACTACAATTTCTTACCTGATCCGGTAATACGACTCTGTTTTTCTCTGAATCGTTCTCTTCTGTAGCCACCCGACAAAGACTTCATTTTTTTCTTTAGTTCTGTTGTTGGAATATTGTTCATTTGTCGACTAATTTTCCGCCAGGCATCTTCTCTTACACCTCTATTTGTGTAATTGGTATCATTCGGATCCCATAAACATTTATTCTCCCTATATAAGGAAATTAAACGGATACATTGCGAATTATCCATAACGGCGGATCACGCGATTCAAAATCACAACCGTCCAGACCGCGCGCGCCAAGCGACTGAGTCCCCTTTGTGCGTGAACAAAAAACCGACAATAAATGGATCGCACGCGGCGAGGAGCGCGCGCTCCCCACCGCGCGCATAGATCGCGCGCGGCACGTCTACACTTCACGCTCCGTGGAGCGCGCTCCATGCCGCGCGCGATCGGAGCGCTGTGGATCGTCTGGTGTGGATCCGGCTTATAAGGATTGTCTCTTCGAATAATTTTCAGGTGGCGTTACAATCACACCAATTGTAGGTAGTACGAAGTTAGTGTGATGTATATATTTTGATTATTATCCACCTTATTATGGTTTTGTAATGAAATGAAATTATTCAATTCACACAAAATAGTAGAGTAAATAGTAGATAGTCAGGTACATTAACGACCAACTAGTTGTCCTCCCGGAAGCGTCTTCCGGAAGGACTTTAATTAACCCGGCTGGCAGGACCGTATTTTATATGAAGTTTTATTTGCGTCCTGCTAGAAGGTCTCGAACTTCCGGCAGGACAAGTGATTTCAGAAGTGATGTCAGGGGTGCAGAACATTTTACACTGATTTACAGACATTTATCTATAACTATCGTTTTTATAATAAACCAGCTGCACGCGCGCGGCTTCGCCTGCATTGATTACTGACCGCTCCCGTGACTCGTAGTGTGATGTTATACATATTATATAGCCTATGTTACCCAGTAACAATATAGCTTTATATTGGTGTAAAAAAAATGAAAATAAGTAATACAAGTACTCACAACTGCATATTATATACAAGATTACTTACGATAGAAACAAAATAAATCATCTAACGCGACCATATGTATTTATTACACGACTGTACTTATTGCATATTCTCAAGTTGACGATAACATAAGTAGATAAAATAAAAAAAGGTGCCAAGCTGCGAAAGTTCGCGGGTTTTTTGTTCGCGCTTTGACGGTTGACTCATTTTTTAATCGGACCAGAGGTTAGCCGGAACAAACAGACAGACCGACATAGACAGACAGACCGACCGATAGACAGACAGACAAAAATTAATATTGAGACTTAGTATTATACCAGGTATTAAATAAAAGGCTTTATTTTATTTTTAATAATGTATTTATTATGAAAGATAAGAAATAATAATAAAGGATAAAGAATTATATGATTAAGTGGGAATACCGTTTTGAATATGGTAGGCAAAACAATTTCGGCCTGTTTGTGGTGAACATAGAACACATCGTAGACCACAAGGTTTACAGTAATAACTTGCCTTTTGTTGAACTTTACGAACACGGCTACACACGATACATTTTCGTTGAACCCTTTGACGTTCATCTGTTTTGGACAGAGCTTCTAGCAAGTGATTGTTATTAATAACAATATTCATAATATTACTGTTTTCATTTTGGACTTCATTAACCTCTAGTCCTCTGTTATTATTTATAAGTTGCATACTGAGGTTTGTAGTAAATTGATTATGATCAATTTTGGCGGTACTTATAAAATAATTAAATGCAAGAAAAGCATTAGTTTCTATGATGCCTAATATAGATCCAAACATTCTGTGCACCCAGTTTTGGGTCCTCCAAACCTCTTCTAGAGCCAGTCCACCTTGACGTATATGGTTGTGTATGTCAATTGCTGGAGCACCGTCGAAATACGTTTGTACAACATGTGGTCGTGCTATCTCTTTAAAATACAATGTACCGTCCTCTCTATAGCGGCGTTTCCTCGAAGCCTGACCAGGTAATGTTGTACCGCAACTTGATACGAATGTATGGATTTTCCTATCGCGCCATGCGGTTGCATAAACTTGTACATTGTCATCTTCTGCCACTGCATGAACATAAGCACCTTTTTCTGTTGGACATATGTCCCTGAGTTTCTGCAAAGGAAACTTTTTGTAGGCAGTTTTCACCATTCCAATATAATACAAGCCAGATTTTGACAGTTGTACGGCTGTTTTCACCGAAGAAAACCAAGAATCACCAACAACTATACGTCCTGTGCCATGCCAACGTTCTGTTAATCTTAATGTAGTGGCAGTGCCGGCCCCAAACTCTCTTTGCCATTTTTTGTTCGCCATACAATTTTTTCCTTCATTGATTTCTAATCCAATCATAATATTGGTTAGGCTATCAGCGATGGTCTTAGTTTCGCATCCTACACCTTTCGGCTTACGTTTAATTTTTATTACAGCTGGCATACCATTTCTGTAAGAATCACGACCATACCACGCGAACATGGACTCGTCGACAGTCATTTTGTATCCAGGACAAATAACATTATACCATCTTTCATTAACCATTGAAACTAATGATCTTGCTTCAATCCAATCATCAATCTCCGCATTCATTCCGTCAGTAAACGATAAAGCCTTCAAAATATCTTCAAATCGTTTTCTACTCATATTGAATCTTTTGCCAAATTCTGGAGCAGGATAAATACCATCCGAAACTGTGCCCCAATAGCTTCTTCTATCAGGAAGTACATGCAGTGTCATGGCGTACATGAGTCCAAAGAATTTAAATAACTCTTGTTCAGTTATTGGATTTCTACAGTCGAATCGAGAATTAGTGCATCTTACATTTTAAGATGCACTAATTCTCGATTCGACTATGACAATTTGTCACTAGGAAAAAACAGCATCCAAACATCCAACTCAGTTAATTGTCTATAAGGAATATTCAATAGTTTTGGCTTGTACTCACCATCCTTATATTTATCAATACGCGTATCCAATGCACAACGCCATTTTACATCGTTGATTACAATTTCATTTTCATCATCAATACGCTGGTAATTTTGTTCTTCGTTCCTTTCATTGGAAGATTCAGAGCTCGAAGATTCAGACGAGGATAAAGACGAAACGCTACTAGGAGAATCGGCACGCTCCACCAGATCGACATGGTCTGCACGCTCAATCAAACTTATTAAGACAGTGCTTATCAAATTACCCATCTCCCATTTAATTTTAACTTTACCATTTTTCAATATTCGTGTAATACAACCGTAACAATATGCAGTCTCAAATTCATCACCAAATTGTTCACGACTCCAGGCGTTATTCGATCCCGGCTGGGCGTAATATGTAGCGAGCGAGCGCACGCGCTGGCCACGTCTATACGGTCGCCATCGCGAGAGTACTGCTCCTACGACTGTCGTTATTGTTTTGCCAGAAAGAGAAAGAAATACGGCTTCTAATCGTATAAAATTCGTCCTGCCAGCAGGCTCGGTTTAAACAAAATAACAAAATAATTTTAAGTCCTACCGGCAGTACAAAAAGTCCTGCTGGGCGGACTTTGGTCGTTCTATCATTAATGGTCCTTCTATTTTGCCATAAGCGGCATGTGAAAGTACTTGTAATTTAAGAATTCAAAAAAGTACTATAAAATATATTGTGCTAGAAAAGAAGCTTCCTTCTCTATTGTTTGCATTAAGACAAGTACCGGCGGGTCGCAAGTACTGTATTGCGGGCAGCTAGGTAGCACAAACACGCCTGGCGTTTCGCTCCGTGCTCGTGCGTGTACCGAGCGGCAGCTTACGGTGCAGCGAGTGCTATGTCGGCGCTCAGCAGCAGTATCCCCAACAGAGAGCGCGCCGCCTGCGCTCTCTGCTCACCTGGGCGGGCGACGACGTTCGTGGCGGCGTGCTTGTGGTTGTAGTTGGTTTCGCTTGCACCGTCGCCAGCGCTGTGGACGGTACAACAAGATAATGAGGGATGATTTCCATCAAACGGCTCCTATGAGGATCCGAACGGATGCGGTGACAGCAGGAAATCGACGCAATACGATCGGCTCCGTACCGTCGCTTGCGAACATATTCGTTTCTGCACCTAGTAAAATAGTTTCATGCCTACCATGTTCCCTTGTTTTAATTACCCGACTGCGACTGTCGCAGTATCCCCCACAGAGAGCGCGCCGCCCGCGCTCTCTATGGGGGATACTGCGGCAGTCGCGCAGTTACATGCTCGTGACTCACCTGGGGCGAGCGACGTCGTTCGTGGCAGCGTGCTTGTGGTTGCAGTTGGTTTCGCTTGCGCCGTCGCCAGTGCTGTGGACGGCACAACAACTTAATAAGGGATGATTTCCACCAAACGGCTCCTATCGTTTCGTATCGGTGAGGATACGAACGGATGCGGCGACAGTAGGAAATCGACGCATCCGATCGGCTCCCTATCGTCGCTTGCGAACATATTCGTTTCTGCACCTAGTAAAATAGTTTCATGCCTACCGTGTTCCCTAGTTTTAATTACCCGACTGCGGAGGAGGGTTATGTGTTTGACGTGTATGTATGTGGGCCGATTTTGATGATACATACGTCAATCGATTCGTATTAATCTTGTAAGTGTCACTATAGACATGACAGCAATCAAAATTTAAACTAGCGACAGTCAGACGCCATATTGTGATAGTTATAAATAAAAAAAACTCTCCTACTTAACAAAAATTAAACAAGATTAGTTATCTTGTTTCAATCTTTTTTTAATCTTTTTTTTTTAATATGTATAAGGAGGTTGTAAATATACTTTCGCAGGCTGCCCAGTGTTCCAGCAAAGAGGCTAGTAGTAGGTGAGTTAGGCGTGGATGGAATAAATATGTTAAAGAGGCTCACGGGGACGCACGAGCTGCATTTCATACCTGGGTTATATGCGGTAAACCGAATTCAGGCTCTGTTTACAATAGAATGTGTTGTACAAGAAAAATCTTCAAAACAAGGTTGAAAGGGTGTCAAAATAATTATGAACAAATTAAGATGGACATTTTAGCGAGTCATCATAGTGCAAAAGACTTTTCAAAATTCTGGAAAAGCACAAATAAGTTGAATCCAAACCTCAACACAAACCTACCGCTATTGCGAATTTGTTTGCAAAACATTTTAAAATTGAGTGTCAGCCTAGACAGGCGTCACAGGTGATCGATGCTGAGGGCTGCTTCACTAAACTAAGTGTTAGATTCACAGCAATCGATGTTGCCACTGTTATCAATAAGATGGTAAGGGGTACATCTCCAGGACACGACCATCTCAGCATCGAGCATCTGCAACATGCGAGAGTACACCTGCTCCGAATATTAGCAATGTTCTTCTCTCTCTGTCTAAGCCATTGTTATCTGCCCAGTGATTTAAAGAGAACTATTACTGGCCAGTGATGGCGAAGGTGCTGGACGGTTTGCTTGATAGACATATGGCACCTTGTATCGATTTAAATGATGCTCAGTTTGGGTTCCAACCGGGGCTATCCACTAAAGGGCGATACTGTCTCTCAAGCACACTGTTCAGTACTATACGTCTAGGAAAACGCCTGTCAATGCTTGCTTCTTGGATCTCTCCAAGGCCTTTGATCTTGTGTCTTATTATTTGCTTTGGAAGAAGATGATTGAGGGCACGAGAGTGGCGAGGGAGGTTGTGTCAGTGCTTAGATATTGGTATAATAATCAGAGGAACTATGTTCGATGGGCGGGTTCGCTGTCAGAAGGGTATAGGATGGATTGTGGGGTGAGACAGGGGGGTTTAACGTTTATATCAACCAGCTTATCGTTGAGCTCAGCGGTACCTATCTAGATTGTCATGTCGACGGAATATGTGTCAATAATATTAGTTATGCCGACGATATGGTGCTGCTGACCCCATCGATTAGCGCAATGATAAGTCTGCTGAATATATGTGAAAGATATGCCGAGGTCCATGGGCTTAAATATAATACAAAAAAGAGCGAATTGTTAATATTTAAGGCCGGCACTAAGCACTATCCTAACTTGCCACCTATTACACTGTGCGGGTCTAGTATAAAACAAGTCGCAAAATATAAGTACCTGGGTCATTGGGTTACGGAGAACCTTAAAGATGACCTAGATATTGAACGTGGTCGTAGAGCTTGTCCGGTGCAATATGTTGGCCCGTAGATTTGCTAAAAGTACAAAATATGTGAAGGCTACGCTTTTTAAGGCATACTGTCAATCATTTTATACATGCAGTCTATGGGTCAACTACACGCAGAGGGCATACAACGCGCTGCGTATTAAATATAATAACGCGTATCGGGTGTTGATGGGGCTGCCGCGGCACTGTCGTGCATCTAGCATGTTTGCCGAAGCACGGATAGATGGTTTTTACGCCATAATGCGCAAACGGAGCGCATCCATCATGCGCAGGGTGCGCGACAGCCCCAACAGCATACTGCTCACAGTAGCAGACCGGTGGGATAGCCCGATGTTGGAACATTGGATATGCCTACATGCAACTGTCGCGCGGTGGTTGTAACATAGATATAAGTACTAACATTAGTTATTTAAAATCATGTATACTAACAAAATGGACTGGGTCTGAAATAAAAAAAGTTATTATTATTATAATAAAATGAAAACATAGAAGGAACGATTTTTATTTCGAAGTCTCAAAATCAACACTGTCTTGATGTAACTTTACTAGCATTAACTAAATAGCAAAGCAAAAATTAATAATCCACAGATCATTTTAAAGACCTGCATCTATCAATCTTAAAGAGCTATTAATAAGTCTACCTAATCAGATTAAATATGTATTCATATAAAGTGATATCAAAAATAATATATTTGCACGTATTGAGTATTAGTTAGTAAACCTAAATATAGCAATAATAACAATAAAAGCCGAAACGTGGACACTGACGGTACGGCTAGTCCACAAGTTCAAAGTCGCTCAGCGGGCTATGGAAAGGGCTATGCTCGGAGTTTCTCTTAGGGACAAAATCAGAAATGAGGTGATCCGGCAGAGAACCAAAGTTATCGACATAGCCCACCGGATTAGCAAGCTGAAGTGGCAGTGGGCTGGCCATATTTGCCGAAGAACCGACAACCGTTGGGGTAAACGAGTTCTTGAGTGGAGACCACGGCACGGCAAACGTAGTGTAGGACGCCCTCAGGCCAGGTGGAGTGACGATTTACGCAAAACGGCTGGCAGGAGCTGGATGCGAGAAGCCGAAGATAGAACAAAGTGGCGTGCAATTGGAGAGGCCTATGTCCAGCAGTGGACTGCGATAGGCTGATGATGAACAATAAAAAAATATTATTTAACATCTTAATCACTGTCGTCTCCATCATCTATCAATTAACAAGATAATTTGTCAGCATCTTCGTAGTTAATCACTGTTTGGGTATTTTGCTGTACAGCACATAAAATAAGTTATCAGAACTAATATTCATAATTTTGGTCTCATGTTTTAAATCCAAAATCTTGTTTTTTATTTTCACGTCAGAGAGTACAGTCACTATTTTAGATGCCTTGATGGAATTTTGATTTGTGTTTGGCGTATCGTAGTCTGTAAAAGAATAATTAATAAAACTTAAACAATATATAATGTATTAATTTCGTTTGAATAAAGAATTTTATTGTCTTCTCTACAAAGTTAGCAAAGTATTGGCTCTCCATACCATACTTTCCTGTAAATCAAACTTGAGTGTTTGTGTCTGTGTTGTGTGCGTGTGCACTAGTAGGTACATTGCATAATGAGCGTATAGGGGAGTGAGTTGTGTATGTGTAAAAGTAATAAAATTAATTATATAAGTACCGATTTTTTTTCATTTCATCTAACTGTTCTTCTGTTTCAGAGTCATATTGTCTTGGGTTTTTTTGCATCTCCGGATTTGTATTTATCGCTTCATCTA
This sequence comes from Herminia tarsipennalis, assembly GCA_945859575.2. Classification (NCBI taxonomy): domain Eukaryota; kingdom Metazoa; phylum Arthropoda; class Insecta; order Lepidoptera; family Erebidae; genus Herminia; species Herminia tarsipennalis. Next base: position 17,861,873 of record OX243854.2, on the reverse strand, counting down.
CTATATTTGGCATTTCCAGGTTTATATTCATCACTTCCTCTTTTTCTTGATCTACATTGTTTATAGCTCTAATGTTATTTGCTTCAGCATATGATTCTACACTTTTATTATTTATAGTAGTATTCTTTCCCGTTCCACTCCTCTTTTTTTTTGGAAGAATAGTATTTGTGTTCATTTCACCCCTAAAATAAAGCTCTATGATCTCAACTTTTACGCATAAGTTTACATACCTAATCGCATTCTACGGTAGCATAAAAGTCTTGAATAGAACAATAAGGTAATACAACATCAGAAAGCTAGTTAAATCCGAGTTCTTAGATATTTGTACAGACAACAGCACACCAAGCGTAGCAAACCCTATGGCACCTTGTGTCATTGTGATAGGTGTGACTTTGCAACAAGTGTTACGCTTGATATGCTGTTGTCCGTACAAACACTAATGATAAAAACATAGTTGATTACTATTACACTTCTTCATATTTACAATTTTCTATTTATTCTTTGGCCACTATGCTTAATGGCACTATTTTGGGGAAATGAATCCGCTTCTAAAGATGCACAAGTGCTATCAGCAAGGTGTACAATCTTGTAAAAACAATTTCTTATATTTATGTATTGCATGAAAGGTGGTTTAAAACAACCATTTATACCTTTCCAAGTAAAATTATTAAGAAGTTCGTCAGTGAAAAAAGATTTGGTTATTTGCAGTCCAATCTTGCTAATTTTATGAGCGCCGCTTGTGCCTGAAATTTTAGTTTTTTTTACCTGCAACACCATAATACACAATAATACTGTTGATGTTATTTAATTATTCAGCCAATTAAATTAAAACATCAAATATTTATTTTGCCAAAATGTTGGGTACTTAGTTAACATTTAATATTAGTAAACGTACCAATGCTTTTTCGAAATCTATATTCATGAGTTAATTTTCCAGATGGTCTAGCTGCTCTACAGAGTTTATAGGGAATTCCATATTTTTTTGGGTTATCACGTCATCTATCTTTTTTGTGTTTGCTTTCACAGTAAAATCGTTGTTAGAGAAGCATTTAGATTTCAATAAATCAAATACTTTATCTAGTTGGATTTGCATTACAGCAAATCCTCTTTTTTTTCCTGCTCAACTAAAAAAAATACATCAAATTTAATAATTTCAAACCATAGGTACATCAGTTATGAATGAATATCGTCGTTCATATTGCAATTTGTTTTATGTCAAAAATGACGAGTTTACAGGAGAGCAAAAAAACAGAATACTGGAAAAATTCTTTTCTGACACTAAAATGTTTTTTACATAATACTGCCGAACTATTATGTACTATTAAATGTACGCTTTTGAAATTTCCATAAATTATTATATTTTATTAGAAATTTGACATAGAACCTATTGTAACCACAATTTACATAAAATTTGTGACATGCAACATGTTGATAGCTTATTTGTATGAAATAATACACAGATAATTTCAAATAACAGGTATAGTATTTATTCAACTTATAAGCAAAGAAGGAATAATATCGATGAGTAGAAACAAAAAAAAATATAGTAAAGAAAAATAAACAACAAAATTGACGTATTCTCGACAAACTTAAATGTATAAGGAACAAACTTAAAATGAACTTATTTTAAACTTCACGAATTATACTTAAATGGATTTTACCATTTGAACAAGGTTATATAACATAATTTGTATGCAATGGGACCATTGCATACTAATTATTACGTATATGAGGACAGGCATCAAGATTTGAACAATTATGTTCCAAGGAGTCATAAAAAGGGTGATAATCTTTAGGTATAAGTGGTTTTAATTCTTGCAAATGTATAAATTTTGTGGTGTCAATAGGGAGAAATGATTGATAAAGGGCAGTATTACCACTTCGTACGTAATTATTGTTTGCGCGTCGTGGTAAATCTTTGAAGTCGTCATTAAAGTCTAACTTATACCGTATGATCCCATCTGGATTATATTGTAGGCTTACAATGTCGACTACTAGTGGATCGCCCTTTTTGTTTCCTGGTCGAATGCTGGAGTACCTACCACCTTCACACCTGCGAAAATCACTGTAGCTTAAACAAACTACTTTATACGGTTCAGGCTTGGATCTTGCGCTCTTTATTATATTAATGTAGTCTCCAGGTATGAAAATATCACGATGAGGTGGCAACTTTCTTTCGATGCTGCTATGTATCGAATCGACCTCCATCTGGGTATGTCCAACTTCGAGGTATTTTTGTTCGATAATTATCTTTTTTTCGACTGATAATTCAATTAGAGCATTAGACAAATTCAAGGATCGGTTTTGGTAACCACACCCGTCACTCCACAGAATAATTTTTTTGGTATTTGGTGCCTTTTGTAGTTCTGCCTTTAGATGTTTCTCCATAATAGACGTAAAGACATCACTGTCTAACCCACCGGCTCCCTCGTGCCATAGATAGCAAATCACTTCTTTTGTCTTTAAATTATAGTGTGTGTAGTTGTGAACTTTGAGTTTTGTTTTATAGTAAACAGCTGATGCCTGAATTCTTGGGCATAGAAGTACCGCTTGGACATCCATAGTATATACTAATGCATCATCTTCAGTATTGTTTTTGTCACTATCCTTACTTTGTCTTGCTGTTTCTTTTTTCTTCAAGTGACTCCTGTACTCATCTTCATTAACATTACCATTCTTGTAGGCTAAGCACTTGTTGCACTGGTCTTTCCTGGGTTTGAAAATAGATAAATTAAGCTCGTGGTACTTCCTCTCGAACGTCGCAACACAATATTGCCTCTTATTGTTATTCATACAAAACTTTTTATACTCAGCATACAGATCACCATGAACACTATTCCAGATTGGTTCTAAATATAATTTTGAGGAAGACGATCTGCAATAATGGGACTCTACTTTCGGCAGACTGACAAAAAATTCTCGAATTGAATTGGATGCATTATTTTGAGTCAACGCATTACACTCATTATCATTTTGAGAAATAGTAAAACTTTCCGCATCTTTATTAGAAACAACCCAATCCCTCAGTTGTCTTTGGCCAATACACAAAGTTTTTATGAGCATTTGCTTACAAACATGAACTCTCTTAGAATTATCTTTCAAAGTTAGGAAATATTTAAATGCTTTGCCTTTTCTAGAGTCTACGCTCGAAGAACGTCGATGCTGTGGTGAATATACACTAACTAAACCTCGAACGTATACTTTACGAGCTTCCCAAGAACTCAATGCCCAATAAGAATCAAAAATCAGTTTTCGATCTTCTTCGCTTAAAGTTTCACATTCAAACCTTTGTTTCGGTCCCCCGTGTTTCACCTCAGTATGCCCACCACATCTTTCTTGTAAGTTTTTAGCTGGTCTTGACAGCGTTTGATTGTATTTTCCAGTACTATCTTTCTCAAAACCCTCATACTGCTTACCTTGTAACCTAGCCTTAGAATTTCTAAATCTCTTCCATTTACTTGGATCTGCTTGACCCTTACGACTACGTTTCTTTTTGTGAGTACCCTTACGACTAAGCACCCCTGTCTCTTCATCAAAGACCTCTTCGTTGGAGCTGGTACTATCTTCTAATGTATTAGAAAGAAAGTCAATACTTTCATCTGGCACGTAGTCAGAGTCAGAAGACGACACTTCTTCGTACGGGACCTCTTCACTAGACGTGTCACACTGTTGCAAAGTTTCATCTCCACACCACTGGCCAGTAGCTTCGTTCAGTAGCTGCTGGCGAGGATGAGGAACTTGTAGCTAGCTGTATTAATAGCCTTGCTCTTGTGTTATTCATCTGCAACAATCAACCACCAAACCATGCATTCAAAACCAAAGCAAAAGTCAAAAGGTTCTATGTGGCGTTTGTAGAGTACGTATCGCAACATAGGTCTTATTGTTTTATTGTCATTATTTACAATAAAAGGTCAAAATAAACAATATAATTATATATAAATAAACGTTATTTGTTAAGAGATTCGATTCATTACAGATCTTAAGCGCATAACAGCAAAATCAGCAGTCCAAAAGCGAATTCACGGCGCTTTTTGTTAAAAGTAAGGTTAAGATTTCCCATTAGTGTAATTGAAATCAGAAAAATAACGAAAAGCAACCAAAACCAGCACACAATTATTTATAATTTAAGATATTTAACAACTTACCTTAAAAACAAAGCACAATTGATAACTTAATTATTAATTTTCACTTGTTTCTTCTCAGAGCAAAAATCCGTTGCCGCTTAAACTTTGACATAGAACAATTTGCCGTATAAGATTTACTGCCGAGTCGATCACGTGACGTATTGCAAGTTTCAAATACCGCTTTCCTATTGGCAGATGACATAGAACCTTTTACGGTCGCGTTCAAAATTAAAATTAAAGCTTAACTCACACATAAAAAAAAAAAAAATTTTTTTGACATTGAACAAATTGAAATATGAACGACGATATGCTCTTTAGGTTTATGTGGAGTGGTAAAAGTTATTCTACAAGATTTAAATGATAGATTGTAGTTACATACTCAGGTTATTAGACAAGCTAACATAAAAAGTGTATTATTCTTACGATTTTGAAAACGTTAAATTGTTTCCTTAAGAACCTCGTTTGCGCTGGACAGAGCACTATTTTGTGATAGGAGTTCGTTAAAGTGATCTAATTTTATAGTAACTAAGTTCGCGTCATTATGTTCAGGGACGGGGTTGGGATTCGTTGTCATATTATTCTCATCCGTTATTTTTGTAACGTTGTGTATATTTTGTAAAACAATGTAATTTGTTAATGGGTCATTATCAATAATATTATCTTCTTCCAGGTAATTGTTAGTTTTCTTCTATTCTGTAATCGTTTCATTTTTTTGCCTTGTTTTGTTTTGTTTTTCCATAATTAACTTCGCGTTCAAATCTAATAAATCGGCTGTTACAGACTTTAAAATAGGATGCTTTCTGTTGGTTTATCGATTTTTGTGATATCTGTAATAGGTTATTTTTTTAATTAGACAGTTGGTCAGCCATGTGGTTTAGACAATCTGTTCAATACCAAGAAAACTCAGATGTGCGCGTTCACTGCCAAAACAACTCCTTTCCTTCCCCATCTTTCTCTTCAGTGCACCCTATTACCGATTCGCGATGGCCTCAAAATCCTTGGCAGGTAACTAACTTTTTATTCCATTGCCTGCTCGCTTGCTTAAGGCTGTATATAGATTTGTTGAGTTTGCATACCTTGTTTCCTTCTTCAAAGCTTGGTGATTGTGACATATAAATGTCTTCATCTATGTTACCTTGTAGAAATGCAGTTACTGCGTCCAACTGATGCACTTTGAGGTTATATTTAGCTGACAGACCAAACACATATCGAACTGAAGAGTAACATACAACTGGAGCATATATCTCATGGTAATCAATGCCCTTTTTTTGTCGGTAGCCTTTTACAACAAGTCGAGCTTTATATTTAGTTATGTTACATCCATAGTAGTTTCATCATCATTCATGTACAAGAATTCAGTACCTTCAGCGGAGTCAGAATCATTCACATAAATTTCATCCCGACGTCTTGGACGTTTCAGTAGTGTAATTATTTAATATGGAACTTTCGCTTGATTCCACATACCAATTTGCAGAGTCATTCGTTCTACATACTGAAAAAGCTGCAATAAAACCTGTTTTATTTTCGTTTTTTGGACTTTTATCTTTTTTGTACCAACAATTTTAGTTAGATTAAAGATTATCTGAACCAACGTAAGCAAAAAGTTTAAATAGGTGATTTCATTAGCTCCGAAGAAACCGATACTTATGGAGTAGGTCAGGGCAGCGTTTTAGGCCCGACATTGTTTCTAGTTTATATAAACACCCTCTGTGAAATAAAAATTCGAGGAGACAATATCTACTCATACCCAGACAATACCGATATAACCTACGTTGACGCACGAAGACAATTAATTCATCAGACATTTTAAATAAACAAAATAGGTAGGTAGGAGTATCTACCGACCTTTGTATAGAACCGATAGGCTTCTGGCGTCTGTACATGGCCGAACTTAGTAAAAAAAAATATTGCAACATGTTCGAAAAGATTATTTAAACACGTTGCTGCATTTTAAGAAATATCTGCCTGTCTGTCTGTTTGTTTGAACACGCATTACGCAAAAACTAGCGAACAGATTCGGTTGAAATTTTGCACATGCAATCTCATAGATGCAGATTAGCATTTAGTGTAAATAGCCATAAGTTAGTTTAGATGCCTCCGTAAAAAACCTTTAGACTCAATCTAGTATTTCTCTACCAATGCACTGAAAGCTAAACTCGCACAGGTGGGGCTTTTAGGTATTCCAGTTTAAGTAGTATATTCGGTTTAAAACAGAGCATTTCATATTCATAATTATATTAAGGAATCATAGGGTATTTAATAATGGGTTCTACCAGTGGCGTGGTATCAATCTTAAAGCAAGGTAACTCGATGCAATCTAAAAAATCACTACCTACATTCCATAACCCATATTATTTATATTTTTATACCCAACAATGTATGTAGGTAATACTTACATTTTTTTTTATGTGAAGTGTTGAGTATAAGCTGTTAGGCTATTTACACTATTGCGCGTGCGTGCGGTGAGCGTGAGCTCCTGACCTAAGTGTACCTACGTAGCCAAACTTTCGCTAGCGAGACTATGGACTAATTTGACTACGGTGATATAAGTGAGAGTGTGTGCTGCATGTACAATCGGCCCACTTGATGCTCGACCACCTGTAAATATTTTACTATGAACGGTTCACAACGGTTCGGTCACACACACAAACGCAAAAACCACTCCCACATTTTACTTCCAACCAATTAGGACGGGGCTAAGGTGTGGGAACGGGAATATAAAACATTTTTGTTAACTTAGTTGAAATTTGCACTTCCTTGTATGATGACGCGCGCGTGTTTACAGTATTTTGCTCACGACTTGTTCTGTTTACGGATTCCGATATCTTGTCATTTTGTTGAACCCAAAACTACTGATTGAACTCTGGTTGACTTGTGGTGTGAATTAGTGGACCGTTTCTTCTTCATCTGTTTACCTATGGTGGCTGTGTTTTATTGGACTGTTGGGTGCTTTCTTGCTGACCTCTGCGAGTCTTCACAATTAACCGAAATTTAAACCGGGAATCAAATTTTGGATCTTCATGGCCAAGGATACAAAAACATTTATTTATTATTTATTGTAAAGCCGAATGTATACTGGCTATCAGTAACCTGATCAAAATGTTTTATGGCTTATTTTATATTTGATAAGCGTAGGACACACTTTTTAAGATCTATTTTCTTTTCTAAAAAGTCTGTTAATATATATTTTATGCGTTTGTCTTTAAGGGCCGACTTCGTTGCACGGTTATTATTTTCTTGATAAGCACCGGCTCTATTTAATTGAAATATGCTATCAATTGCTTCGTCGCGGAGTACATTAATTAGCTCAATAAGCGTTGTTTTTTTTCTGTGACATTTATTATTAACTTTGAAATGCCAACCTTCTAAACTATTGATGGTTCGATGGCGCTCTTCATAGCAGCTTATAATACCTATATAATTTTCACGCATCCATTGTTTATTGAAATATTCGTTAAAGTTTTTAGTATCACTTGGTGCATCTTCGTAAATGAGAGGCCACGCTACAGATATATATTGCGCTGGTAAATGTGCTAGTGCAGCGCATCTTGCAATATGATTAGCAACTTCGGGAATCTCATGTATTTTTAAAACTCGAGCCTTTTTCCAAAGGGCTTGGCGAAAATGAAAAAAACAGCCTGTAACTAAAACATTTGGGAATACTTCACGGATGCCGTTGATTGCACCAACTTCGAAATCAGTTTTAAATGTCACAGGATTAAACATAGGCACCTTCTCTTTGGTAAGTGTAAACAGTCTAACATATGTTCTTTGCGATTTGTTAGACAGGAGAGCAAAAAAAACTGGTAGAATATACGTCGACGCCTCTGTACTATTAAAATCCGCATGTATCGTATATAGCTGTACGAATGGATTTGGTACAGATTTAAATGTACCGTCACTAAAAAATACAGTCATATTTTCAAGTTCAGCTTCCATTTCCCTCAGCATGAAAACTAAAATCCTGTCTTCCTCTCCGCTATCGTCAATTAACAAAAAATCTTTCGTAAGAATTTCGGGAAGCTTAATATCTTTTAATACATCAAATTTTGTTTTAGTAACATCGAAGGCTTTATTTCTAGCCCGGCGAAGTGAATCCTTTTTTTCATAAAAAGTTGGCAAACATTCCACGTAATTATCCCCTTTCTTTTTTAAATGCAATGTCTCTTCATCAAAAATTGCCTTAAGACCAATAAACTCATTGGATACTCTTTGTCTAACTGTATCCATGATCTTCTCTACTTTGTTTTTCTTAAAATCTGGTATACAAGTATGGCCCAATTCACGACGTATATTTTTTTTGTCACTGCTTAAAGTTAGGCTCCCGGAACATGTGCGATTTGTACATCGCCATATTGTAGATTCATTGAACATCTCCGCCTCTTTTACTTTTAACAAATGTCAAATCTGGGGCAGAGTCAGTAGACCCAGCAGCAGAATACATTATATTCTAATTATTATATTATAATTCAATAGGAAAATCTAGGAAAATATACAAGGACAATAATGAATGACAATAACAAGAATATGTTTTTATTTTTCTTTTTTCCTGTCAGTACTATAAATAGAGATTGATACCAAGGAGTATTTTACATCTTGTATATACTAATCATAGTCTGCCATGGAAAACTAAAACTGCTCATTGGCATACGACTCGGTACTCCTCTGAACTGTACCTACACAATGACAGTATCTAAATAGCGCAGTAGGCGAATGGCTCTAGTTGGTCAAAGGCGCAAGTTGGCGAATAGCGCCAGTTCGCAAAACGAGCTAGTTGGCAAACCACTCGTACTCCGGACAAACCTTTACTAAATATCGCGGGAGTTAAATGTTACGGTAAGTCAAATTCAAATTATATTTTATTACAATAATTATTAATTATGTTTAACAATAGAATTGGCTATTGGTTGAAAAGTAATTGGGGGAGACCAAATTATAATATAATCAATATTTCTGAAGACTATGGTTAATTTCGTAGCTAAGGTTTGTTTTGTTGTTATAATATTCTCAATGATGATGGCAGACATTAGGATTAGTTGTTTCATCATTCGCAGTTATTTATTCCTAATGTTTTTTATAAACTTATTATTTTAATTTTACTATGTAGTGTAATGAAATGTATTTATTTCGTATATAATTAAAAAAAACAATAACTACTGAATGGTTTTTGTTAAGTAAGTCCAAAATTATAAGGAAATAAGTAATTTTATAAATAAAAATATAAATAATTAATATATATATATATATATATATATATACATACCTATGTATGATAATATGTATATATATATATATATATATATATATATATATATATATATATATATATATACATATTATCATACATAGGTATAGGACTACTTATGATTTTTAATAAATAAATAATATTATAAATGATTTATTATAAATTCATATGCCGTTAATGTCTTTTTCATAAATCAATGTAAAGTGAAAGTTAATTTACATTTTTTGATGTCCAATAATATTTACATTTAGTTTACTTTCAACATGCTGTTCTGAGTCACTTGGTAATTCGTATATTTTTTAAAGGTGAACTTCTTGGAACTAGACTTTCACTCTGAAATATAATAACGAAACGTAGTACTAATCGGAACAAAAACTATTTTGTATAACGAGTGGCAACATATAAAAGGCTGTCTCTACTGAAATGTGAAGAGTAGGAATTTCGTGCTTTTATACACTTATTTTTTTTTTCTATGATTCATACTTAAATCCATTCTTATTAAATCATGGTGTTTCATTTTTATTTTTCTCACATTAAAGATGTTATGCACTAACTAACTCTTTTTAAAATATTTATGTTTAAACAAAATAAATTATGTAAAATGTTTTTAAGTATTGAAAATCCTAATTCATTTAAACTACTTTTGACAAAATAAATTGTTTTCTTTCACACGCTTTAGTAAATTTTGGAAATCATAAAGCGTATATTGTGTTGATAAAACAATAGTTCAATGATCCCCATTGTAGAGGTTGTAAAACTGAGAATCCTTTAATCAATTATCGTCTTTAAATCGTTACACAAGAACTGAAAATAGTTTGCATACAATAAGTTTTTGCTTTCCCACGGTTCGGTAATTCCAGGTGCCATAAATATAATATGTTTGCCGAAAAAATAGGTTCATGATACCTACGCACAATAAATGTCCTAAAACTGGAAACGATTATGGCAATTATCATCTTTAAAATCAATTAAATAGAATTGAAAATAGTTTGCATGCGAATTTGTTTTCGCAGTCGGTAGCTTCTCATATTAACGCTTATTCTATTTTCAATCATATTACAAATATTTATGAACTATTATCTAATTTTATCAGTGACAACTCGTTCATTGTCTGTTGTTTTGTAAAGAAATAATATTAGGTATAATAAATTAACACCTTTTTTAGAAATGTGCTTGTCTTACTGTTCTATTCATTCAAACTTTTAATGAGTGGGTATCGAAGATCTTTTATACATTTATTTTAACTTCGTATATTTTTTCAGAGAGCGCGCCGTTGGCTATAGTGGGATGCTGAGGAGGACTGTCTTAACGTCGGATCACGTAACGCAAATGGTCAGCACATGCGAAGTGCAGCCATTTACCAAGACGTCGACATTCGCTAGACTATTTGACTGCGGCATGCAGGCTATAAGAAATGTGTGGATTATTCCGCTACAAAAATTAGGCTACAAGAACTACAAGAAGCAAGAGTGGAGGAGGATTTGATTTATCACACGTTAAATCATCAGACAATCTTTTTTAAATCAAGGGCACACATTCGTCAGAACTTATGGCTTGTAAATAATACTAGATACAAGCCCAGAAATGTAAAGCCGGAATCGTCTGAATGTGAGGACATATTATTGTTAGCACAGTTAATATATATATCGGCGCAAAACCAAATACCTATGTACAAATACAATATATAAACAAGAAATATTTATAATAATAATGATTGTAAATAACTAATTCAATTAATTCATTGTGTTTAACGAACACTGTTTAAAAAGAAACGAACTTATAATTTAAAAACTGATTATTAATTGTAATTATTTGATTTGTAATTTATAATCATGACTATTTACACTACATAACGTTTATTTAATTGTAAAATCATAAAATATTACTCATACAAACTATTTTAGGTTAGTTTAATACCATTGATTTTGCGAGACTAAAATTGGTATAAATACGGGCGCCCGACGCATCGCAGCTCATTCTTGTTCGAGCTGTCGGAGCGTACGGAGCTCCCAAATAAATTCTCGAACATAAAAGTTTAAATAAAATCGACTGAGTTTTAATATGAGTAACCACCAAATTGAAGATCATGACGTCAGCTCTGCTGACGTCACGCTTTTTAAAAACGCATCTGAAGGCGTTTCTCCGTCATCAGAAGTGGGATTGGAAGGGATTCCAATCCTAACCACCTCCTCATCAGCTCGTTCGCCACCTGAACCAATTGAAAAAACCACACAGCGTCATGTAACCCAAGCAGTGCCGAATATCTCATCGGCAACTGTACCATTGCAACCACAACCATGTTACACCATGCCTAATCTGTCTATAGACGGGCTACCACCACAATCATGTAATACCATACCTAACCTGTCTATAGACGGGCTACCACCACAATCATGTAATACCATACCTAACCTGTCTATGGGCGGGCTACCGCCACAATTCTACATGCAGATGATGGACATGATGCAGAAAATGTCGGATCGTTTGTGCGGTCTACCCTCCGAATCAAAAGTCAAGATCAAAGACGTTTACCTACCATCATTTGATCCTGATACTAACGTGGGGGTACGCGAATGGTGCCAACACATAGATAAGGCAGTTGACACGTACAAACTAAATGACTTTGACATACGTATGAAAGTATGTAGCTTGCTTAAAGGTCGAGCTAAAATGTGGATCGATGACTGGATGGTAACGACGTCTTCTTGGGAAGAATTACGAAAAAACCTTATCACCACATTTGAACCAGAGAATAGATATTCTCGCGATATTCTTCGATTCAGGGAACATATCTACGATTCATCCCAGGATATTGCAGAGTTTCTATCACGCGCCTGGGTACTGTGGAGGAGAATTACTAAAGACAATTTAGATAATGAACATGCCGTGGAGGCTGTCATTGGTTGCGTTAATGATGAACGCTTGCGCATTGAATTATTAAACACTAGGGCCACTACAGTACCAGAACTTATATCCATCGCCTCATCAATACGCAAAAAGCGTTCACACTCTAATTCAAACACAACTACCCTCAATAAGCGACCTCGACTAACCGAAAATGCACAATCAAGTTGTCGCATATGCAAGAAAACCAATCATAACACTAGTAACTGTCGATTTAAGAAGCCTGAAGACAAAATGGATGCAAAAGAAGATTCTAGGCCTAAAAATGTACGCTCATGCACATTTTGTAAGAGACCTGGCCACACCTATGATGTTTGCTTCAAACGGGAACGTTCACTTACCTCAAATGTGAACTGCATAAACGGTACGAAGCTCGCTCCAATAACTCTTCGGGTTGGTACAAAGATTATACAAGCAGTATTCGATAGTGGGGCCGAGTGCTCACTTATACGAGAATCAATTGCAGCACTGTTACCTGGACAAAGGGGGTTATCTGCTACTTATCTAAAAGGAATTGGACAATTTCCAGTGTTGTCCTTAAGCAAGTTAACAACCATTTGTACGATTGATGGCATCAATGTTGAACTACAGTTCAATATACTACCAGACTATGAAATGTCAACAGATGTTTTAGTGGGCATGAACTTAATTCATGACAATAATCTAAACATGATAATTACTTCAAGTGAAACTAAACTAATTCACCAACAAGCTATCAACCATGTAAACACTAGTAATCCGATCTTCGAAAAATTAGACTGTGATCTGATCAATGAAGATGAGATCGCACAATTACAAAGACTTTTGAACAAATATGAACATTTATTCATACACGGATATCCCAAAACTAGAGTGAACACTGGTATGTTAGAGATTAGACTAAAAGATCCAAATAAATATGTGGAACGAAGACCATACCGCCTCAGCCCAGTCGAACGGGAGAAAGTTCGGGCTATCATCAAGGAGTTACTCGAACACCGGATTATCCGAGAGAGTAAATCACCTTACTCAAGCCCGATTATTTTGGTAAAGAAGAAGAACGGCGATGATCGTTTATGCGTGGATTTTCGCGAACTCAACGCCAACACCTTACGTGATCATTATCCGTTGCCACTGATTTCAGACCAGATTGATCAGCTTGCCAACGGTTATTACTACACAAGTTTGGATATGGCGGCCGGTTTCCACCAAATACCTATTGCAGAAGCCTCAATAGAAAAGACCGCTTTTGTTACACCAGATGGACTTTATGAATATGTAACCATGCCTTTTGGTTTAAGTAATGCCTGTTCAGTATATCAGCGGTGCATTAACAGGGCGTTATCACCGCTACTAGGGACAGCTGCACAGGTATACGTTGATGACGTATTAAGTAAATGTGCAGAATTCCCTGAAGGACTGTCAAATATTGAACGTATCCTTATAGCACTACAGGAGGCTGGCTTCTCAATCAATGCAGATAAATGCAGTTTTTTTAAGAGATCGATTGAATACCTTGGTAATTTGGTCTCAGATGGACAAGTTCGACCAAGTCCAAAGAAAGTTGAAGCACTAGTCAAAGCGCCAATTCCAAAAAATCCTAAACAAGTTAGACAGTTCAATGGATTAGCAAGTTATTTCAGGAAATATATTCCAGATTTTTCACGCATAATGGTGCCTTTATATGAATTAACAAAACAGGGTGCAAAATGGCAATGGGATGACAGACACGAAAAAGCTCGAATTACAGTGATAGAATGTTTAACATCTGCTCCGGTACTGACGCTGTTTCAAGAAACAGCACCTATACAACTATACACAGATGCAAGTAGTCTGGGATTTGGTGCAGTATTAGTGCAAATAATTAATGGACGCCAACATGCAGTTGCTTTTATGAGCATGAGAACCACAGATGCTGAAAGTCGTTACCACTCGTACGAGTTAGAAACTTTGGCAGTCGTACGGGCTATCAAACATTTTCGCCAATATCTCTACGGACGAAAATTTACAGTTATAACGGACTGCAATGCGCTGAAAGCGTCTAAATATAAGAAGGACCTACTGCCAAGAATCCATCGCTGGTGGGCATTCTTACAGAACTACGACTTTGAAGTAGAATACCGCAAAGGCGAGCGACTCCAGCACGCAGACTTTTTCAGCAGGAATCCCAATCAGCTTGCTGTAAATGTCATGACAAAAGATATGGAGTGGCTCAAAGTTGAACAACGGCGAGATGAAGAACTACGATCACTAATGGACTCATTACGAGACAATAATCCAGTAGCAGATTATATTTTAGAAGATGATATTCTTAAAAAGAATGTCCAAGATCCAGTTTTCGGATTAAAAACATGCACGGTAGTTCCCAAGGCTTTTCAATGGAGTATAATTAACTCGTATCACACTGCTCTTAAGCACCCGGGTTGGGAGAAGACCCTACAAAAGATCAAGGAAACGTATTGGTTTAATAAAATGAGTTCTTCTGTCCGCAGATTTGTTGATAATTGTGTGATATGCAGAACATCAAAAGGAGCTTCTGGCGCTGTACAAGCTCAATTACACCCAATTCAAAAACCTACAGCTGCTTTTCAAGTAATCCATATGGACATTACAGGAAAAATGGGAACCCAAAACGAACAACAATACGTTATCGTGACAATCGATGCGTTCACTAAATACGTTTTACTCTACTACGCGACTAACAAAAGTCCACATAGTACCCTTGCAGCCTTAAAACGCACCGTACATCTATTTGCAGCTCCAGATCAAATTATTGTGGATGGCGGCAGAGAATTCCTGGGCGAATTTAAAGACTACTGTGAACGATTTGGGATAAATATACACGCCATAGCGCCAGGAGTCAGCCGAGCCAATGGACAAGTAGAAAGGGTAGTGGCGACTCTCAAAAATGCTCTAATCATGATTAAAAACTATGAGATTGAAGCTTGGCACACTACACTTGAAGAGCTACAACTAGCAATGAATTGCACAACTCACCGTGTTACGGGCGTCGCCCCGCTCACACTTATTACCCAACGAAAACACTGCGTTCCACCAGAACTACTGAATTTAGTAGATATTGAAAATGAAACAATAAATCTCGAAGCACTTACCCAATATGTGCAACAAAGAATGTCTCAATCTGCCGAAAAAGACAGGCAACGCTTCAATCAACATAAAGCGAAGATAAAACATTTTCAAAGAGGAGACTATGTACTAATTAAAAACAACCCTCGTAATCAAACCTCATTAGATCTAAAATTCAGCGAACCGTTCGAAATTTGCAGAATCTTAGAAAACGACCGTTATCTGGTAAAAAAAGTCACCGGCAGAGGACAGCCACGAAAAGTCGCTCATGACCAGTTGCGAGCGGCTCCTCAACCAGGCGAGCAAGACACCGTATCGGCGGAACATATGGAAGACACCAATACAACACCAACTGAGCCCGTGCCATCTAATTCACGGGCGGGACCATCTGTACATCCAAGTTCCGACCTTGGGGACGGAAACACACCATCAGACTAAAAACTGTAAGTTAACATTACTTTTATCTTAAATCCACCATCTTGCAAATATCCCTCACATTTAAACTCCGAGAGTAAATATGTCACATCGAGAACCTACGAGAAACACCGAGAAGCTACGAGAAACACCGAGACGCTACGAGAAACACCGAGAAGCTACGAGAAACTCCGAGAAACACCGATAATCTTCGAGAAACTACAATAAACTCCGAGAACCCGTGAGGAAATCCCTCTATCACTTATTTCCAATAATAAAAATTAAAAAGCTCCACAAGAACCACCGAGAATTCACTAAAACACATAATATTTCCAAAAAAAATACTTATTATATTTACGCACAGATACCACACCCAAAAGAGAATTTTGTTACAGAAAACAATCACATCATGGCAGGTGCAGAGCACGCACCGCCTTGCAGAATGGCCGTATCGGCGCAAAACCAAATACCTATGTACAAATACAATATATAAACAAGAAATATTTATAATAATAATGATTGTAAATAACTAATTCAATTAATTCATTGTGTTTAACGAACACTGTTTAAAAAGAAACGAACTTATAATTTAAAAACTGATTATTAATTGTAATTATTTGATTTGTAATTTATAATCATGACTATTTACACTACATAACGTTTATTTAATTGTAAAATCATAAAATATTACTCATACAAACTATTTTAGGTTAGTTTAATACCATTGATTTTGCGAGACTAAAATTGGTATAAATACGGGCGCCCGACGCATCGCAGCTCATTCTTGTTCGAGCTGTCGGAGCGTACGGAGCTCCCAAATAAATTCTCGAACATAAAAGTTTAAATAAAATCGACTGAGTTTTAATATGAGTAACCACCAAATTGAAGATCATGACGTCAGCTCTGCTGACGTCACGCTTTTTAAAAACGCATCTGAAGGCGTTTCTCCGTCATATATATTGACGGTAGAGCCAATGGATTGTATTGAAATTAAATGTTTGTAATTATTTTAAATTGTAATCTAAATTACACTTATTGGTTATTTTACTGTAATAAATATAAGCTAGCATGTGAGATAATTTATAATTTATACATTGTTACTTAATTTAATGAAACTGACTATTTTCATTAATATTAATTTGACTGCCTCTGTGGCGCGGTGGGAGTGTATCCGACTGCTACGCAAGAGGTCGTGGGTTCGATCCCCACCCAGGATAAAACTTTGTGTGATGAGCACGATGGTTTATTCTGTGTCTGGGTGTTATTTATCTATAATATGTATGTATTTAGTAATATATAAGTATGTTTATCAGTTGTCTGGTTTCCATAGTACAAGCTCTGCTTAGTTTGGGATCAGATGGCATTGTGTGAGTTGTCTCAAGATATTATTATTATAGATATTATTATTAGTAACTAATTTTAATATAATACTTGTTGATGAAGTAATTGGTAATTATGCACTTTGATGAATATATAGCATGATAAAATAATAATTTAATAATATTAAAAATATATCGTTATTGTTAACTTATATGATTTTGGCCTATTGTTTTAGTTTGCATACCTCATCCACAATTTTAAAGCATAATAATAATAATGTATTAAATGATTTATAAAATTGTTTGGCTGATCCATAAAAATAATAAAACAATTGACTCTTTTCTTTATTTCTTGCCCTCATTCCAAGTAATACATTTATTTCTATTAAAATAATCTGTGGTTAAAAATTAAATATAACTTGCTGAATTAAAACCATACATATAAACCATAAATAACTCAAACATCGACAGCGACCTGGGTCAGAGCACCGAGTATTTTAGGTAATTTGTTCGTTTTTTGTTTTTTTTTTAATACAACTTCGAAAATAGTGTTAGATATATTTAAGGACTTAATTAATAATTTTTGTATCTGTTTTCTTTTTGTCTACTGTTATTTTTGTTAATTTCCTGTTTTTTTTTGTTTTTTTTATCTTCTGCATGACTGTTATAATAATGTCTATGTGTCTTCTGTGTACTAAATAAATATATTTCTTTCGTTCTTATCTAATTCACGCGATTAAGTCCCTAAATATATCTAATAATGATATTCTCGAAAACTACTAATCTATTATTAAAATATATATATTACGGGTCTTAATCGCGTGAATAATTTAAGGTAAAATACCTTGTTTATTGACAGTCAGTCTTCCCGTGACCACGGCCGTTGCAATACGGTCGAAACGTCGGGCAATAAACAAGGTATTTTACCTTAAATTATTCACGCGATTAAGACCCGTAATATATATATTTTAATAATGTGTACAAATCGCGAAAGTTTATCAACATTTTTAACTACTAATCTAATTTGGATGCAATATTTGCTTATAGATTGCATATTTTCTGGGAATCTTTTAATATAAAACGTTGTCCTAGGTTATCAAAGTAAATATAGAAATACCAGCTGACTCGCGGAAATTCGTCTGCGTAATTTTTCCCCATTTTTGCTACATTTCTCATTGCTGCTCCGCTCCTATTGGTCGTAGTATGATGTTATATAGCCTATAGCCTTCCTCGATAAATGGGCTATCCAACAGTAAAAAGAAGTTTTCAATTCGGACCAGTAGTTCCTGAGATTACCGCGTTCAAACAAACAAACTCTTCAGCTTTATATTATTAGTATAGATAGAAGTACGAATGCCATTTAATGACAATTTGCATCCATACAACTGTATTTCTAAATACACACATCTAATATATAAAATTCTCGTGTCACTATGTTCGTTCCCATACTCCTCCGAAACGGCTTGACCGATTCTCATGACATTTTTTATGCATATTCAGTAGGTCTGAGAATCGGCTACTATCTATTTTTCATACCCCTAAGAGTTTGTTTGTTTGAACGCGATAATCTCAGGAACTACTGGGCCGCATTGAAAAAATATTTTATTGTTGGATAGTCCATTTATCGAGGAAGGCTATAAGTTAAAACATCACGCTACGACCAATAGGAGTGGAGCAGCAATGAAAAATGTTGTAAAAAAAAAGGAAGAAAAAAGGGAAAATTTACGCAGACGAAGTTGCGCGGGTCAACTAGTATTATAGATAAATTACACCTACACACAGAAACAACCATCATGCTCATCACACAAAAAAATATCCTGGGCTGGAATCAAACTCACGACCGCTGACTTAACAGTCAGGGTCACTAACCACTAGACAGATCAGTCATTTAATAAATTATTTATTCATTATACAGTTCTGAAAGTCCAGGGAAGTCAGGAGCTGGCTTCCAAATGGCTCCCGGCGGTGAACGAAGGAAGTCTACCCAGGAGACTTGGCCTCAAGACTCCGGGGTCGAAGATTTGGAGAGGCGGCTCAAGAATCTCAGAGGTTTCAACTTATAATATTAGTTTTATTATTAGTTGTATATTTGTAGTACTATAAGTTACAATAAGTTACAGTCAACGTCATAATCGGTTAACATTTTCAATGAAATACAAAATCTTTGTATTCTTAGTTGAACTGAGTATATATCTAAATAGATACTTAAAATTACATCCGGATTCAAATATTTTTCTCATTAATATTTGGGTATCAAATTAGTACAGAATCCACATATTAATCATCTCTGACATGTGATAGTTTTACTAGTTTTTCAGTTATTACATGAGATATTTTTCGTGACTTAATCGCGTGAATTATTTAAAGGTACGAACCTTTTATTCACCCGACGTTTTAAGTCCCGAAATATATCTAATATGTAAAAACAATAATTTTCAGTTATTAGTTTATTACATAACATATAAAATTCGGAGTAACAGTTTGGTAATCACATAAAGTGATATTCCATGTGGGAACCGAACCTCTTTACTGCACCTCGTTACTAAGGCAGTCACCATTATGAATTGACGATTGGTGCAATTCGGTCGAAACGCGACTTACATATTCTTTGTAAAATACATACCTCGTTTCGTCACTTACCTTTATTATCAAGACCGGCCGTTAGAGATTGAGTTTTCGTTGTTAAAATCAAATAGTCTTCGTTTTATTTTTTTTTCATTCATAAACATGTGACCACTGTTATATTAATATTGGACATTTATTATATAGTTACAGGTCTTAATCGCGTAAATATTTTATTTTAATCTCTTTGTTTTACTGCCCGACGTTTCGACCGTATTGCAACAGCCGTGGTCAGGGGTAAACTATAAAATTCTATAATGTGTACAAATCGTGAAAGCTTAGAGAGAGAATGATTTATGTCGTTGACTGTTACACTATGGTTACGTTTTGAAAAGCATCGATACATAATTTTATATTTATTGGTATCTAGGTGTTACCCGCGATTTATTAGCCGATGTGTTAATCCAGGGTGTCAGCTAACTCTATACCAAATTTTATTAAAATCGCTCCAGCCGTTTAGACGTGAAGAAGTAACAAACATACACACACTCACAAACTTTCGCTTTTATAATATTAGTGTGATTGCATTTGAGAATATCGCGGTATATGATTTTTCTCTTTGGTCGACTCACACATGGTCATCTGATCCCAAACTATACTAAAGCCGCGCACGATATGAATTGTTTCCAAACAAATCATGTTAAAAACCTGAAAAAGCTATAGTACAATATACTTTCATTAAATGATTTAATATTACTAACTGTCTTTGTAGCACAGATTTACTGTGACACAAGGTTATAAATTGGCCAAGAATTGAGTACTTGACTACAATAAAAGTAAATTATTTTATACTAATCAGGTAATAGTAGATCTTTAAGATCTACTCGTAAAATAACTGTTACAATTTAACATGTTTTTGAATTTAAAAGCATGAAAACTAATTCTAAAAGTAATGATTTGACGATAGGAACTTAACATGTCGTATGTTGTTATTCCATACACATTTTTTTAGAGCTTGCCGTTTTGACATTTCATAAAAGAGACTGATTTGACTTGACAGTCAACAACCCTATTATATAAAAAAATTACAATTCTATATTTAAAAAGAATCTTATTTTGATTACTGATTGCTAGTAATGTAGGACAGAATCCCACATTGTTAACCACTCCAGCTAAACTAAATTGCTTGTGCTAGGAGTAGGTTCACGTCGATAGAATAGGTAGGATTCGAACTCGCGACCTCACAATTGACATTTAATTTCTCAAAATACCTAAAAATATCACTTACAGAGAAAATAGGTATACTTTTCTTATCAAGTAATCCGATTAGCCTAGTGAAATTATACAGTTTCTATTTAACTTATAATACAGAATGCATGTAGTAAATAAAACTACTACTAATACTAACTAATTAATAAAGGCGGTAGATGTATAATATTTTGTCAAAAACATGTTGTTATTAAACATTTCACATCGATTTCGGCTTTAGTATAGGCAGAGCCTGTATTATGGCAACCAGACAAATTATGAATTACACCCAAACACAGAATAAAGCACCATGCTTATCACACATAGTTTTATATCGTACCAGCTGAACTCGGCCACGCTTCGATGTGCCTTTTAAAGCCAGGAACACTCGCCGACCTACCCAGAACATTCTGCTAAAGTTTCATCACAATTTGATCAATGGTTTCGGAACGCATAGAGGACATACAGACAAACATTGATTTTTATATATATAGATGTGTTCAAGATTTGTGCCACTAACTTTAAAATTATATCATGTTGCTCTACAAAATGTAACTTCGGTGTGTTTATGCCATAGGGTAACCTTGTCGGTGTTGTAAAGTCTCATATTACAGCCAAATCATATGAATTTTGCACCAGAAGGGTATAATACTTATGCCTTACGCCTTTTTCTACTAAAATTTGACATAAATAATATGCTATAACTATGTAATAATAATGCAATCGAATATGGCACCATGGTAGGTGCAACACTCATAACATATTCTGTTACACATTGTAGAAGAGACGAACTACTGTTTTGGTTCTTAAAACGAGCTTTTTCGCTAATAGTATTAATCCGACAAGGTTTAGTTATAATTCTAGTATTATGGAGAGGAATCTTATTCATGACTGTGTTAGATATAAAGTTAAATTAGTTTATATTCACCCATTTTGTGAAACTGATAGTTGGTACATATATATTTATTTAATTTAAAAAATAACAACTTTCGTACTAGGGTTCAAACCCTGTGTGGTGACTACACAAACATACAAATCACGGTCACAAAATACACCCAGATTAGCAACAACAGTTTGTGTATCACATAAATGAATGTCCCTGGTGGGAATCAAACCCATGACCTCTGGCTTAGCAGTCAGGGTCACTAAACACTAGACCAACGGCAACGGGTATGCAGGAATAAATCGTCTCAGGCTGGATGCGAACCCGCGATCATAGAGGTGCCGTCCCTACGCCGATAACAGAGATTACAACTGAGAACGTTCAATGTATCCTTTATATGGTACGGTTTTGAAGGCAATCGTAGCGCTATCTACCGCGTCCTCATAGGAAATGATAGTATAATCCATATACAGACCTATAGCCTCTCAAAATTGACCACTCTCTAGAAAGAGGCAACGCGGCTGTGCGGCCAATACATGTCTCTAGCATCATGTTGGTGTCATATGTCATTCATCCGCTCCTGCAAGCCTGTGACGTCGACCAATCAGATTTCTAGAAAGAGACAACTACTTGCCGTACGATTGTTTTGTCTCTTTCACACTTTGCAGCCTGTATTTACTTCATACATGGAAGGAAACGCTTAATGCAGTCTATGTCTAGGGTATATTCACATAACAACTTGCAGTAGGACGACTTTGAACTTATGTCAAATTGAGTCTAGTCTAGCGGCCTAGGAAGGCATTACGTCATGCGAATTACATTACACACAGCGACACTGCCGTCCGCCTCGCTCTTTAGCACGCAACCATTACTTCGCAGTGCGCAGGGGCCCCGAACATAATAATGTCGAATATTCGTTCGTACGTTAGATTACGAACGCCATAACTATGACATAACGACAACAATCCTTGTTTTATGCATTGTTCAAGATTATTTTACGAGTTAATGACATATCCTTAAATTTCTTTTTTCATCTACTAGAACTTTTTGGCTTGTCACACAATATTTTTTGTGTCCTAATATTTGAGTTTTGTATATATTTTTTTAAAGATCGAACCCTGTTCCGCCTAAGGGACCCTTAAATTCGAAATGAATTATGAGTTACTAATTTATAGTAGGCAGCCTGTCACTGGCGAGTCCTTTGTGTATGTGCGTTATTCCTTCTTCGCAGAGAAAATTGCAGAGCCCGTACTATGGCAACCAGACAACTGGTTAATATACTAGGGATGGGCAAACGTAAAAAAGTATCGATTTATAATGTTGTTTGACGAAATATCGTTTAAAAAATTATCTATATTTTGGTATATTTTTTACCTAACTCAAAAGTATATTTATAATATGTAAATTAATAATACATACAAAATATAATAAATAAATCATACCTAGGCACTGAGTAAACAATCATGCTCATCACACAAAGGACTACCATGGACTACATGCTACCAACACCATCCAAATCTAACTATCCATATAAAAACTGTCAGTTTCACATAAAAAAATAGTCAGTCGTATACCTGCCATACTAGATAATAAATTCATAAATAAATATATAAAATAAAAAAAAAAAGGTTTACGTTACAAATCCAAAACTATTCAAATATTATTATTAATTAGTTATTAAGACATTATTTAAGTGGAAAGACTTGATAAGTGTTTTATACGCGACTGATGAGACTGTCAATACATTTGATATCATAGAGTCGGGGCAAATACTTGATGATAGCGCCCCTTCGAGGGGGTGGTGGTGCAATTAATTTCTCTTATACAGGACATTTACCCTCCCCCACTACCTCCCTAGATACGGCACTAGTTATCGTACAGTTAACGCAATATGACTTCAAAATTAGCCTAGGTATACCCAGCAGGGACAGTAGTTCAAACCACCATACCTCTGACTACTTACACAGGTTGCCGATCGAGTCAGTCGAATACTTGCATAGGGGGGGGGGGGGGATCCATGATACCGAACCGACATTTTGAAAAATGAATCATGAAAATATCAGAAGGTTGCGTGTTCAAATCACGTCGGGGTCACCACTGTGGAGGGCAAGGTGTTAAGTCCCTCCAACACAAAGGGAGGATCCTCCGACCAGGCGAGGTGATCGTGCCTGGCGGGCCGTGGCCCAACGGTTAACGTTGGGAACTTGTATATATAGTTAGCAGCTGTGAAAACTTCTATATCGCGATTCAGGATTTGGCGTGAGCTGTCAAGTGTCAATTTATTTTATATTATTATATGTGGGTACCGCCACAAGTACCGTGTTTTGTTTTCGGTAGATACCTATGACGTTGAAATAAACGCGTAACAACGAGTATACCTAGTTAGGTGGCGGGGTACCAATATGTGTTATGTTGATAAATAACAACTCTTTTCGCTCGGTGAAGTACAAGGTCCCACGTTGAAGTGCGGTAACCGTTGTCCCGGGTTGTAGCACGAATCTTCGGATTAAAATTTTGATCAACAGTAAAGGAAAACAACGTACAGTAGGATCAACGTAACTTGACCGGATTGAAGTTAGGTTCTTATCCCTTTCGCGCATGTCATAGAGATGCGACCCTAACAACAAAAAAATACTGTCAAAATTTTAATTCTACAATATAAAAATACTATTTAAATGAGTTCATAAAAGTTTAAATTTAGAACAGTTACAGTAAATACTAAAGAAACTTTGAAAAACAATTTCTTTACGAAAATAATCACAAATACACGAATTAGTAATACTAATTATGACAATGTAATGCATAATCGCATCTCTAATTCTCTTGGCTTAGTTACCGACCCCGGCCCCGCTTTCTGTCACTATTTACTTCCAAAAAATACATCTGCGCAACCACTTGTCGCCTACTTCAGTCCGGCCTAGTTACGTTGATCCTACTGTACTTACTTGTTTTTCAAAAAAAATAGTTCAGTCTCATGGTCTGGCCCTGCAAGGTTTCAACTGTCTAAATCGACAGCCTGTATTCTATATTTAGCCAGTCAATCCCACCACGCCCTTTGTCGCTTTATTTTCCATGAATTTTTTTTCTATTCTATCTGGTATTATATAAATTGAACCCACATTATTAAATGTGGGTTCAATTACCAACGTGAATTGAAAATATATATAAATATACTTCATTTGCTTTAAACTTAAAGGCCCATCTATCTCTTTCTACAACTTATTCAATTATTGCTAATGTCAAAGTTCTTTAATCATATAGGTTACAGAATACAACGCTTATGAACGTCAGACAACATTTGGAATAGAATGATTCTAAAATGCCAAGTTCGCAAGAGTGAAGCTGTGATAAAAGAACTTGGCAATTTATTTTTGTACTATGTATTGCTCCATCGTGGTATCATATGTATTGCATGTTTTTGAACAGATCATTAAATTGAATGTAAGGTAACTGTAAATATTGTAAATAAAAATTTGTAATCCAGAGGACATAGGCTATAATTTTTTATAACGGAAATAGATAGGATATATCAAAAATTTTTGGAAAAATACCAAAAAAAAGTGTAATGTTTATAAAAAATGTAGACTAATTTAGCTTTTAATGTGGTGACTGAGCCAGTTGTCGGCCTTGTGATATTGATTTAATGTTTTATTCGGACAATTGGTGCTTTCACCCTATTTAGTTTTGGTTTTAATATGGTCATTATTTAGTGTGTAATCTATGAATATTGTTAAAAGAATTGGTAATCAATCAAAAGTAATATCTCTACCTCCCACTCTTATTCATAATACTTTTTTCGGGGAATGTTTAATATTTGTTATTTATTATATTTTCGAAATAGAATAGAAGAAGACAAAACATGCGGTAGTCAAAAAACTTTAAATAATATTTAATTTTTAATTAATACAATTTAATATCACAAATCTACACATTATACAATTATACTTTCTATGCTATACTACACTATTATATCTAAGGCACTTGTCATCAAACGGCGAGAAAGCCAGCAACTATCGATCGACTATTTTCTCGCTCAAGAAACTTACAATAGATGTAGTTCCTCTATAAACAAAAGAGATACATATCCATACTAATATTATAAATGTGAAAGTAACTCTGTCTGTCTGTCTGTTACGCTTTCACGCTCAAACAGCTAAACCGGTTTAGATGAAATTTGGTATGGAGATAGTTTAAGTCCCGGGGAAGGACATAGGATAGTTTTTATCGCGATAACCGATATCCACGCGGGCGGAGCCGCGGGCGAAAGCTAGTTACATTATAGTTTATTAATAGCATAGTTGATCGCTAATTATTCACACAGCCGGCCGGTGAGAATTCGCTCTATACTACATAATCTATTGTACAGTCGCGGAATGAAAATGTTCGTCACCTTAAAGTCCAATTTTGTTTGAACCGAATCAAGGAATAATAACACCAACATGTCAATATTGTCAAAATAATAATAAGGTTTTACTCGGCTTAAAAACTAAATAGATGGAACCTTGAAATAAAATAGGGTCATAGACAATAATAACTGAGAAAATTCATTGACAGTTTCTTGATAGACAAGAATGATAGCACGACTGTTTTAAAATGTCAAACCCATAATGGGAATTAATAATATTATTCGACTATTATTTTCTCGATTCGCTTAAAGAGAACATGATGAACCAAAGAAAACATGGGTGGCAAGAACGATAATTTGACGGAACCAACACTGTGAACGATAATTTGACGGAACCAACACTGTTAAGTACCTAATATCTGTCTTATTTTAACACATTATTTTCACGTACGCAACCAGTGGCAGAAAGTGATGGGGGATAATGAGTAAGATTTATATGTTCTATCTATTCTTATATTTAATTATAACGAGAAGTTTTTAGTTCCTACAACTCATAGTCAATGAGTAAATTTAACTCTGTTGTTAAATTGTTAAGCACAATTTACAGCGTACGGGTATACAGCTGTGTGGTGTGAAAAGGTAACATGTGCTTGCAAAGCGTTAAATGAGTGAATTTGAAAACTGACGAACATTTTCATTCCGCGACTGTACGTTTCTTGAACGACAAAATAATTGATAGTTGGTCGGTATTAGCCGGCACAGTAGGACAAGTGGCATAGACTATATAATAAATAACATACAAAGATAGTTCGGTTTGGCGTACAATTAAAGGTTTGATTAAAGCTGCACCATGACACGATAACTGTGTGACTTAAGGAACTAAGTCCTCTAATCTTATAACAATATTCAAAGAGTTTATATGTTTGTTATTATAATATCAAAGTTAATCTATGTAGTCATACTCCATATAGTGCCTTTCTTTTTTGTCCTAGAGGTGTTAGATATACCTGTCTCTTTTTATTTACCTACAGATTTGGTATAAGCTAGTTACCGCTTCTCTATTTTTTTTCAAACACGTTGTTCATGACAATTGAGGATTTCATGACTCAGGAGCGACTAACGGCCGATCTCAATAGCTTATCTACTTTTAACTATCTGTTAATTAGCTAACTCAAGTACCGAAACTGACATTTGTGCGTCGATTGAAAAAATACTTTTTGGAATTTCTATCAATAGGATTCTTCTCTGTTCTCTCTCTATTCTACTCTGTTTGAAAGAATAGTTAAAAATGTTGATTTCCTAATAAAAAGCTACAAAAACAAATATTTCGGTAAAATAAACACGCTTTCCTGCTATAAAATTATATTAAAATTAAGAAAAAAATAATATTTTCGCCAAAACGCTGTCTGCCATGTTCATAACGTCATATCGGCACAGACCAATCGTATTTGTGTAAATCGGCGTCAAATACAGTGTCGACAATGCCGTCTATGCTGACTATAAGACAACCTATTATATTCCGTGAGCACTAGATGGCGCTACTTTTTATGTGCAATTTTTCCGCCGCTGACACACATGACACTTATACGAGACAGCACTGACAGATGACAGCGAATTAGTTTGCCTATATTACGTCACACGATGGCGGCAAGTGTTTCATGTCGCGTGACATACTTTTAAAAATATCAACTTTTAATTTAAATTTAATAAAACAAGCATGTTCAATTATGACTTGAAATCAGAATATCTTTGTTTATAACAGGCAGTTAAGCTTAGATAAGTAAATGAGACCCGCCGTTAGTAGAGCTAAAGATCAGCAAAGTTAAGCAACCTTAATTTAATGTCTGCTGTACTGCGTATCATCACTTTTTGTTTCGGATTTCCGTCTCGTCTCAGGGTTGCCAACTTAGTGGGAAACCAACCTGAAGACTTTCAACTGTAGGATGGGTTTTAAGGCTTTAATATCTTTAATGGTTTTCAATGCCCAAAAAAGTCCCTGGTCCCTGGGTTGTATGCTATACCACGTAAAAAACATCTGAAAAGTAGTCCTGGGTACGCCCATGAGCTAAAGTAGGCGTTAAAATGAATTTGAACCCCTCCCCCCCCCAAATGGATAGGAAAAATGAGTTAAAAAACGTGTTATGTCGCCGTGGACGTTTCCTGCGCGTTAGACTAAATTCATCTATTTTTCGCTAAGACGGACAACCAATTGTGTTTAATACCTAGCTTATTCCAATTCTGTTATTAATGAAATTAAGGGAGCGAATGTGGCGTGTAAACAATTGTCATCCTTAGTGTATTTATGGTTTCCTTAATTAGAAACACGTTGAATTATCAACACTCAAAATTCTGGTTTGTCCCGTAAGTCCTATGATGGGACAACTGACACTATTTAGTCAGAAAGTTCGATGAAAAGAAATTGACATAATATTTTGGTTCGTAAGACCCATTGTTATCATTTTAAGCAATGCTAATTTACTGTTTTTTTAAATGTGTCTATTGGAATAATAATAATGTATTTTAATAAAACAAGATCACGATACTGTCTGCCGCTCTAGTCCCATAGTGATGATGGCAATAGGACTTTTGTAATATTGGTGTCATTTGTCCCATTATAGGATTACAGCATGGTACAAGTAGGAGACTTCTGTATCCAAAAGCGCAAAATGTTACAGGTTACAGGTTGACCGGTTACAGGCATAGTTACAGGTTGACCGGCTCACAAGTCGCCACCAGATACGCACATATAAACACGTACGTATATCTCAATTCTCAAGATCTGTCACACACAAAAAAAGGGTTTAGCTTTTTGCAAATGTTTGAGACATTTGCAAAAAGCTAACTATTTGTTGAACAATTTTTTTTTCTTATAAAGGTTATATCTCCAGTAACTATTATAATTTTCCCAGAGGAGAGAAAACACGGCCGAAAATGGAATATCTGGCTTGCGCAAGTCTGCCCTATTTTAACAAAAACAATTATTTAAATATAAAAATTAAGAAATAAAGTAATTCAGGCATTTAAGAGATAGATTAATGAATAATAATCCGTGGTCAATCAAAAAAGAATCATTCACGTTCTATTCCGAATCGAATGACATTTTGTTCATGGTTTTCGGAGACTGCTGAACGAAGCTAGCAAAAAAAACACTAGTTATTTCATCGTCACTTTTGATCAAAAACCGACCCACTCGACGCCGTGAGTCTTAACATAATTGAAAATAATAATGTAAATTAAAAAATGCATGGTTACATATTTTGAAACAATTATATATTCAAAAAATAGTTTGGCACGAGACGGTAAACTGCTAACTTTGCTTTGTGTTCAATGTACAGCGGGATTAGCGGGATATAATAGTGCGCGTCAATATTATGTGCGTAGAACCTGACTAGTACCTATATAATTTTGTACTGAAAGGTGCAACGTTTGTGCAACTGTGTGGCACAAAGGCAGCAACAAAGTACTCATTCAAGCCTGATATAACTTTTATTTCATATTTTTTTACTTTTCATTAGTATCACAGACAGGCTATCACTTTTGTGATTTGTAATACTATAGCATCAACAAGTGTCCACACAAAAATGTGTAATTTTTTTTATAAATAACTGATATTTAGATGTATTTAGCGATTATATAAGTTGGTAAATGTTTTTTTTATTATTAACGATTTTGTATTGTTATTTATTATCTATTAATAATTTTTGTAGTGATAATATTTAATGTAAATAATAATGTAAATATACTATACGGAAGTGCCAAGTAATTGTTTAATTATGATGTACATGCTAATGTGTATTCTTTTGCAGGAAATTGTTTGATTAAAGGAGGGATTTCTGTGCGGTTTTTTAAAACCGCCCGAAGTTCTCTTATTTTCTAACCATCTGTACGGATCCTTCCCAGGAAAGCTATTAGAGGGCTATTTGAGGAGAGAACTCTAAACCACACAGATTTTTGTGTCTCCTCATTTTTTTGCCTTCATTGTCATCTGCGCGGATTTTGTTTTTTTTATATTGACTATATTGGTTGGTTTTTATGGATTACGTGATGGGTTGGTCTCATTTCCGCTATTGTAAAACGCCGATCTAAATCTGCGACGATAATTAACTTAAAATTGCAAAATATCAAAAAATATCCAATAAAACACTTTAAAAAAAGTCTAAAATATCTCTAGCTTTAAAAGCTGCTTCACTGGATGATAAAGGAGATAATTGCAAAGTCGTCCCTAAGATTGTGATTCTCAGACCCAGAAGACACAGACAACTGAATGATAGAGGAGAGAAGGGAATTTTGCAAAGTCGCCCCCAGGATTGCGTGTCGCCCGGAGCTGGACCTCCTCCGGGGCAACCGGGGGTCTCATCTGGCTCGAGCAGACCGCCCATGGGGTCGTGAACATACATTTCAGCAAGGAAAAGGATCTACAAGAAAAATGTGGTCATATTTAAGGGTCGTCACGTTATACACATTATACTTTGTGCTTTTTCCTTAAATTTTTTGGACTATTTGTAGTCACTCGCTCAACTATAAACTGGAAACCAATTGTGATACGAAGTTTGCCAGGTCGTATGTAGTTTTGAATTAAAAACCTAAAAGGTCTTCAGCGTGTTGGTTAGCTTCTCAAACTTGCACCCCTCTAACCCTCTCTTCTTCGACTATTTACTCCACATGGTCGTGTGATGATCAAGGCTGATCTGATTCGTGTTCTTCCTCCACTTCGCCCTGTCCCTGACATCGTCACTAGAAACGTTGCAAGTCTTCATGTCCCTGTGCACTATTTCTGTCCAAGTGGTCAAACTCTAAGTTTGAAAATGATTTTATTAATTCCATTCGGTCAACAAACAGTTTTACATTCAAAATATGTAGTGGAATTACAATTTTAGTATTAAAACCAATGTCAAAAATAAAACAATATAAAGCATCAATATTGTGCACATAGAGTAGTTTCGGGTATTATGGCACACCATAAGCTATTTTAGAAATAAATTACGAGATTTATGAGATCAGACAGTCTTTATTGGTTCAATCAGTTCTTCGAACTTAATACTAATCAACAATTACAAATTCCAACATTAATGACATAGAAACACAGTTTAATTAAACATTTTTGACAACTTTAAAAATAAACAAAATTTAAACACGGTAGGTTAATATGGCCTAGGCCATATTGGCCAAAATTTAAGTGAGCCATATTGTCCACCATAATAACAAAATAAAAAACTAAAATATATTATCGTAACATTACTTTGTAGAACAAAATTCGCAGAAGAAAACATCAGTTTCCACTCCTGAGCAGTCTTCGTGAGCCCATAATTTGCAACATAAGCATTGAATCCATGATTCACCTCTGTTATCCATAGAATAAAGGTTCTCACAATACAGACACTTTGCATCAGAAACATTGCTCCTATCAGGACTTTCATCAGAACTTTCGTCATACAAAGGTTCATTTTCTTCCTCCGAGCTAGACATTTGTACCTCCTCAATTTTTGACTTTGTCTTTTTACCCTTGCCTTTTCCTTTCTTGACTTTATTCTTAGTCTTTTCGATTTGGTCTTGTTTTCTTTTCAATGAGTCTAGCAATTCATTTTTGTACGGGGATGAAGTAAGCAATGCCGACTTCGCAGCCTTTCTGCCTCGGTTAGTAGCTTTCCTAGGAGTTATTTCTGGTATCGGAGATAATTGGAATGGCGTTATAAAGTTACTATCCTTTGAAGTTGATGGCTGTGGCGACGTTGCAACGGGAACTAAATTTACAGGCTGAGCACTGTTCTTGTTTCTTAAAGCCGAACTGATGATACTGTCATTAGCAGTCACATTACTCATAACAGGTTCATTTACGGAAGGTTTTACGTCAAAAGATTCATTTTCTATTGTAGGTGTAGACGAAGTAGTTGGTTCCGGTGTGATATTTCCGTTTTCTATTGCAGGAGTAGATGAAGTAATTGGTTCTAGAGTAATGTTTTCTCGATTGGAGACTCTATATTCGTGGTCATTCATATCAATAAAATCGTGATCTTTAAAAACGTTCCTGTCTACCGGATATAGACCTGTTGCCCGAAAACCATTGACAGCTATCTCGCCGCTTTGAGTGCGTAGATATGCGCGTCCAAAAACTTCCATCATATCATATTGAGTTAGGGGCCGCGTGTTGTTCCTTACCCATGATTTTATTTCATCAGAAACATATTTTTTTAGTGGACCCATGAATGATTTATCTAACGGTTGTATTTTATGGCTGGAATGTGGTGGAATTGACAGTAAATGGACATGATTTTTTCTTGCGAGGTCTATCAGTTCAAGGTTTCTGGTGTGACTGGTATGGCCATCTAAAAAAAGCAGTACTGGAGATTCTTCTGACGGTTTCACGTGCTGAATAAAATGTTGAAACCACTTTGTAAATAAGTTAGTTTGAATCCAGCCCGAAGGATGACATTCATTTTCATTAAAAGCGGGTGACTTCTTTTCCTGGGAAAAATAATCATGGGAGGAACAAATGAACCTCCAGCGCTCATACACATCACGCAAGTTATTAACACGTTCACGGACAGAGACCATTCTTAATAATTTGTGATATGACACACAAATTTACCATATAAAATGGTATCACGTCTGGGGACGGATTGCCACATTATTCGATTTTAAAAGTATGTGTTGTGGCAGTAACGGTCAGAGACGTAACCGCCTGTAGACGGACATTCATACCAAGTGAATTCTAAACCTTGTGTTACGGCACTACGGCCACAGACGAAATCGTCTATAGCCGTATTGTCATATCAAGTAAGTTCCTAGGCGGGTGTTGTGGCATTGCGGCTAAAGGCGTGACCGTCTACAGACGGACTGCCCCATCAAGCGTACTACGACAGACGTGTTGTACTAACAACGGCCACAGGCGAGTCAGGATATAATTGAAAATACGTGTAATAATCAACATAATCTTTATTTCTCCAGAAATAAAACATAACCATCTTCTCTAATGAAAAAGTAATATTTTTTATAGCTATTATGGCACATTTTCCATATGGGGTAATTTTTATATTAGTAATAAATTGTCCCTTATCAATAATCTAGCTTAAACAAATCAGTACACAAGGGAATTACCTTTTCATTTAACACTAATCAGTCTTCCATTGAGCGTTTTTATGATTATTATTAATAAGATCACAATAAGTGTTATAAAAAACGTAAAAGAATCAAAATCTGTATTAAATTAGTGAATAAAGTAATCTTCTTCATGCATTTTCAGCTTCATCTTCTGCATCTTGAGATAGATGCCATTCTTCAAAACAAGTAGGGCATAATGGCGGAGAGTCAAGGCATCCCTTGCACCGGTAACTAGTCTCACGGCGTATTTTTTTTTTCTGGCACACCCTGCAATTTTTAAAAGCAAACTTCTTTTTTGAAGGATCTTTGCCCTCTATCCTTATTGGCCAGTGACCAAAACCGGGTGCCGAAGAAGTTCCCGGTTGAGACTGTGGTTGAGCCTTTTTCCTATTCCAGTAGGTTTTTTGTTCGATAACCAAGTCTTTGCCGATCATGTTTTCATCAATCTTTAGAAGATGTTGAATCAACTTGTCTCTGTACGCAATATATTCGGATTTTTTATCCTTTTGTACAAAATGACTGTACAAATAATATGCATTCCAAGTAGCAAGGTCGATCATGTGAAAGAGAACTTTTTTGTACCAGCGAATAGTTTTTCGCGGACAAGAGTAGTAACTCACCATTTGGTCAGCACGATCGATCCCAGACATATGAGCATTATATCGGACTACTTCTTTTGGCTTTATGAGTTTCTGTCCTCTTTTATTCGTCACTTCAACCATTTCAGGGTGATCAAGTGTTGTAATCATCAGAACTTGCCTCTTGTCTTTCCAGTGACTCACGTATACTTTATTATTTCTGAGCCATCTGTGTTCACCTTTTTTCAATTTCGCTTTAGTTAACACACTAGGGTTACCCCTGCGGTTTACACGTAAAGTTCCATTACTGTGTGTTTTGAGATCAAGAAGTTTTTCAGAAAGGGTCACCGAATTATAGAAATTATCCATATATAATTCGTGCCCTTTAAGTAGGTACGGTCTCATCAAATGTAAAACTAGTTTTTCTATTTTAGGACTTGCATCATCATCATTCAATGCTTGCTTTCCAGAATACATCAAAATATTTAGAATATAGCCATCATCAGTAGCCAATACGTAAAATTTAATGCCGTATTTAGTTTTTTTATTTTTCATATATGTACGAAAGAGTAGGCGTCCTCTATAAAGCATCAGAGATTCGTCTAGCGATAATTCCTTTTTGGGGTGATAAACGTTTCGAAAATTCTGTGTCAACATATTGATAAATGTAGTCACCTTGTCGGATCCTTGAGAGTTAAGTTCTGAACAGCAAAGGCAACGCAGTATTTGTTCATATCTTCGATTTGACATAACGTGACTGAAAATCGGGTGATAGTATAAAACATCTGTATGCGTGAAAAGCTTCCTCCGATCTGGAACTTTAATCTGGCCTTGTAATAGTGTGAGACCGAGAAACTTTTTAATTTCGTCGGTGTTTGTCTCGTGAAATACTTTGTGTCGACTATTACGTGTATGGGGTCTGCTTTGATTAGTGAGAGATTTTCCATAAGCATTCGTGCATGTAACCAAATACTCAATCATATTGGGTGGGAGCATCAAATCAAATACCTCTTCTACAGTCGTATTTTGATCAATATGGATACGAGGGCCAGAAGTAGTTGAATCAAAATGAAATTCAGGGATGTCAGCCACGATATCTTCCCATTCCTCACTTACGGGACATGGTGGTGTATAGGAGCGTGTACTATTACTTACCTGCACCTCATCTACTTGGGCCGGTAATGAGCTATGTTGTTCCTGGGAACTAGCACTGTCCTCTTGGATTAAAGAAGCTGTTTCCGTTTCAGCATCCAGTGGATTTTCAGGTTCATCCAGACGCTCTATATTTTGAGTGTTAATATTACCTTCAGATAGGTTATCGTCCTCCTCGCATGATTCCTTGTCACTCTCTGCCTTCGAGCTTTCAGATTCCGAAACGGTAACCTGTCTTGATAATTGTCTTGGTTGGCTAAATATTTCACAATCATCCGAGTCAGTACTCAAGTTATTTTCATTTACAGGTTCATAATTTGCATCAGAACCATATTCACCATCTACGTCGCTATACGGATCCTGATCTTTATTGCTCGAATCAGAGTCGGAATCAAACAAACTACGCCGAAAGTTGAAGGTAGATGTATTTCTTTTGCCCGACGCCATCTACAAAAAGTTTATGCGATTACAATTTTAAAACTAGTAGGTAGTAATAATAGCATCAGTGTACCGTGCCACCGTTGTTGGGAGACGTTTATGTCCAGCAGTGGACTACGGTAGGCTGATTTATTGATTGAATAGCAACAGCTTGATATGCCATACTTCAATTTCGAAAATTTAAAGTCATTTCAACAGAAATAATTACCTTCTTATATAAAGTAGGCAATATTTCTTGACGTGTGTTCCCGTGTTTTTATTAGCACCAAATTCAAATACATACCACTCACTATACATTTCAATAGTCGGCAAATAAGTATTTCGTATTTGTGATCGTGAATTATGAATAAAATAATACGTACCGTTTACCAAAAATTGCCGTAGCGCACCTTGTTAGAGCACGACGCACGTACTTCCTCCTGCTGTGGCGCGGGGCGACTGGTCGGTAGAATTTGTAGGCAGATCGTCCGGCCACCGACGGAGTATCACAATACGGTGTCCTTCAATGTGTGCGTGACAGAGGTAACTTGTGTGCACACGCAGGAGTGTTTGATGTGGCACAAGCGGTCTGTATTACTGCCTAAAACGGCACAGAGTCCTATCTTTCCTATAAATGTAATGGGAAATCGTCGGCTGTGGACGTAATTCCACTTTTGACGTTTTTTAAATCACCGGCTACAGCCGTTGTGCCACATTATGAGGTTCATAAATTACGTCTCTCGACGTACTGTCCGTGAATGTGTTAAAGACCCTCTTTCAGCAGATGTTAAACAACCAATTTGTCGTTTTCCTTTTTGACTTAAAACTTGGAGCATTTGGGATGGAACAACACTGATGCCAGTCTCATCTACGTTGTAAATTTTTTCTGGAGGGAATTTATAGTTATCCATCAATTTTTCATAGAGATCAAAAAAATGATTCACACTTTCTCTATTAAAACCCTTAGCTCTAGCAAAAGAAGTTCCTGTTGGACGACGAAAAGAAAGTTCTGGATATCTTTCTAAAAATGATTTAAGCCAATCTTTACCGGCACTTTCATTTTTTGCTGAAAAGTTATGAGTTATATTATTTTTTTATTGCCAGCTGATAGGCTAACCCCATAACATCCTTTCGGGCTAAGCCGAACAACTTTGCTTCCATTATCAAAACGTATTGTACTAACTCTTTTTCTAATTCTTGTGGCAATGTTGGTTTTCTTCCAAGTTTCGCGCAAGTCGCTTCTTCAGCAGATACATCCATTTTAGCTGCTAAGCGTCTCAAGGTTGTTCGGGGCACTTTGTACAGTTTGGACGCTTTTAATGAGCCCATTTTCTTATTCCGCATGTCTTCGATAGCCATTTTCATTGACTCCTTGCTCCAAGTTTGCCGTTTTCTTTGTGAAATTGGTTTTCGTGGAGCCATTGCCTTAAAAGAAAACATTTTATTAATAACTAGCTCGCAACTTCGTCCGCGTGATC
Source organism: Herminia tarsipennalis (assembly GCA_945859575.2). Taxonomy (NCBI): domain Eukaryota; kingdom Metazoa; phylum Arthropoda; class Insecta; order Lepidoptera; family Erebidae; genus Herminia; species Herminia tarsipennalis. The sequence continues at coordinate 17,825,040 of OX243854.2, read as the reverse complement.
CGACATCTACGAGGGGAGGTCCAAAAGTTCGTGGAATGGAAGGGTTTGAAATAAAATGAAACAACAAAACTATTTTTCCTTTTCAATATAATCACCCTGAAGTTGAATACATTTATTAGATCTATGAATTAATTTTTCTAAACCGTCGTAAAAATATTTTTTATCTTTTGCCGCAAAATGAGCCAAAATTGCCTCCTTTACTTCATTGTCGTCGGAAAATTTCCTTCCCCTTAGGTCTTTTTTTAAATTAAGGAACAAATAAAAATCACTTGGGGCCAGATCTGGACTGTAGGGTGGGTGGACTAGCGATTCGAAGCCATGTGTGTGCAGAGCAGCCATTGCAACTCTGCTCTTGTGAACCGGTGCGTTGTCTTGCAAAAGCAAAACACCTTTGGTCAGTTTTCCTCGACGTTTTTTCTTTAATTTTTCTAGAATCGTTGCGTAGTATTCTCCTGTTATGGTCCTTCCCTTTTCTTTATAATCAATTAGTAGAATCCCTTCACAATCCCAAAAAACAGTAGCCATCAACTTTCCAGCCGACTCCGACACTTTGAACTTCTTTGGCGGTGGTGTCCCCTTTTTGTGCCATTGCATGGACTCTGGTTTGGACTCAGGCTCAAAGTGATGAACCCATGTTTCATCTCCGGTAACAATTCGCTCCAAAATCTGTGCAGGCTCGTCACCACACAACTCCAAAAATTGTTTTGAAGCATCGACGCGTTGCTGCTTCTGAATCGGTGTGAGCATTCTCGGTACCCATCTTGCACTGACTTTTGTCATACCCAGATGGTCATGTAGGATTCGCAAAATGGTGGTATCTGATACTCCAACTAATGCAGATATCTGTTTTTTTTCTTTAAACGGGTATCTTCCAGTACAATTTTCTCCACTTTTTCGATGATGTTTGATGTGGTGGCCTCAACTGGCCTTCCTGAGCGAGGGTCGTCTTCAATCGACTCCCGACCATGTTTAAAAAGACCATGCCACTTGTAAATCATTGATTTACTAGGGCACTGGTCCCCATAAACGGTTCCCATTTCATTCAAAATGGTTTGAGCGGTCTTTCCTTGCTTGGTAAGGAATTTTATTACAGCACGGTGTTCAATTTTCTCCATAGTTTTAATGTTCTTCCGGATTGACTTGTTTATCAGGCGAGTATTCGATCGACGCAATTAGGCTGAAACTCAGCTTATATACTAATGATGAGTCCACAATTAGTATGACACTAAGCAAGCATCCCTATCCCCACTCCATCCCCTCCATTCCACGAACTTTTGGACCTCCCCTCGTATATAGCATAAGAATAGCAATAGAAAGAATTTTTAAATCGGTTTAGCCGTTCAAAAGATTATCCGTAACAGACAGACTGACAGAGAGAAAAATTTAATTGATTTTTAGGCATAGGTAGATATAGTACAAATAACAGTGTGAGCATGAAAAAGGCATTTTAGTTTGACATTACAAACAGACACTCCAATTTTATTTATTGGTAGATATTATATTACAAACAGACACTCCAATTTTATTTATTGGTATGAGTATGATTTTACTTGTTACAGTCGGCCAATATGGCCTAGTATAGGCCGACCGTTTAACTCGTATATCGCCTGCGAGGTGAGGGGGGAGCGGGGGCGGGTAACGCTACACGCGGAGTCAATAATCCAAAGACCTATCTCGAGATAGACATTGTTGACATTTGACAGACAAGTTTAAAATATGGTTGTAGTATTGTAGTTTTTAGGTAAAAAATTAAAAAAATAACTTTTAAATGATAAAATTACTTTATTAATAGCTTTTACGTACGAAACACAGAAAGACAGATAGAAAACTTTACGGTGAGTAAGTAAATAGTTTCATCATTATATTAAGTCAAAGTCAAAGTCAAAGTCAAATATCTTTATTTCGTAAAATCAGGTTAATGATTATTTGAAAACGTCAAATTATAAGTTTGGATATTTAATTGAATACCGTTTATAAGCTATTCGTCACTAATATCCATATCGCTTGAATTGTCTTCACTGTCTGAACAGCTTGAGGAGTCAGAATCTTGCAAATTAATAATAATCCGGTCCATCTCTTCATCAACGATGCGATCGTGCTGACAGTATTCATTTTCAATAGTTTGAACGTGTTTGTCGCAGTTGACCCATTTTTCTACAGAGAATTCGGCGAATAACTGTTCCAGAGTATTTTTCTTTTTGTCTAAATTAGAATCAATTTCAAGTTTTGCAAGTTGTCCTTTAATATCCCCCCAAACCAATTCAATGGGGTTCAAGTCTGGGTGATAAGGAGGCAGTCTCAAGACTTCATGACCTGCCGCCTTTAAAATTTCATCTATTTTGTACACATTTTCTGATCCGTGCTGCTTGATTAAGTTCAACAAATCACATTTTCTTAAAGACATATCAAAATCAACGTTGTGTCTTTGAAGCCAGGCCTGCATGATGGCTTTTGTGGATGTAATCGTAGGCTTATTGTCCTCCTGCACCGAATGGTATGAGGCATTATCCATTACGATAACGGAGTTTGTCGGTAAATTTGGCAGTAACTTTTCTCTTGTCCATTTGCTGAAGTTTACAAAATTCATATCGCTATGATAATCTCCGGTTTTGCTTTTAGATTTAAAAATTAACAGAGCTCCATCAACAAATCCGCATTGTCCTCCAGCATGTACAATAATTAAACGCGGTCCTTTGCCAATATGCGATAGTACCCCTCGTTCTTCATTGGATTGCCAACACGCCGCTACATTTAAAGACGAATTGACATATGAATCCTATAGAAGCAAATATAGCAATATCCATGTTAGGTGATTTTGGGAAATATAAATAAAACTAATTTTGATATCATACCTATGTTTTTTGAACTAAATTTTATTCTATTGCAACGGGGATGTTAAAATACACATGTGCAAGCGATTATGTAATAAAATAACTAAACGATGACGTTAAAATATTGAAAAACATGCTGGATATTGCTATTATTGTTCTTGACAGTAGGATATTGCTGTATTTGAATCTCCTACTTTTGGATTTTGCTGGCATTGCACCGATGGACGCCATATTTAATACTGTGTATACTAGGACGTGTGAATTGTGATACTTTAATGAGGTATGTCTAGAATTATGAAATTTTATTGGCTGGGTTTAAAAAAACGCACACCAATAAATTGACAAAAAAAAATTCTTTATTTATGAACTTTTCAATAAAACAGACGCAATCAATGTTTTTTTAAGTACCTACATACAACAATAGTATGTACCTACATTTACAAAATAAAGATAATAATTATAGTTATGTGGCTAATAGAAAATTAAATTATCATGCTCGCAATTTCTTCTTGAGGTTCACAAATAACTTCTTCTATAGTTTCAGTATTATGAGTATTCATCATCTGCATTTCATCACTTGGACCAGAAATCAAAGGAACGAAAAAGTTTAGGCGCTCAATAGTTTGCCAGTTTTCACCATAATGATTGGTTAAAAGTTTACGAACATCTGATGCTTTGGAGTCATTAATTTTATTGGTAGGGAAAATTTCAATGGGATGTAAATTAATAGACAGTTTCCCTGGAAGGTTGACGTTCTTAAAAACACCGTCATCGTGTTTATAATGTATGTTTCCTTTAATAAGAACGTTTCCTTCTTTTTTAGAACGTTTTAGAACATATCGTTTGGCATTTTTAAATTGGAAGTGCCATCTTCCGACAGGCTTCATGACTCTTGCTGCGTCATCCTTCCAATTAAATACCTTGCAGTCTTCTCCTAAAATTATTATTTTTCCAAACTCTTTTATAATATCATAATATTCACCGGGATTTGCTATTATCTCCCGTTTACGTATTTCTTTTTCTATTCGCGCAAAAACTCTATCTGGGGGTATGAAAGAGTGTCCAACTATGGGAAAAACCAGCTCCATAGTCTTTACATGGCGAGGAGCCTCAGCTAGCCACTTGGTACACATTGCCAGAACTGTGGTATTTTTGTTCTGGCCGGCACAGCCATCTGCTATCAAACGTACAGTCTTTATCCCATCCAGTTCTGTATTCTGGAGTCTATGATAAACAGCTGAAGCAATTTCGTTTGAAGCTTTAGGAAATGAGTTTTCTGTCCAGCAATAGGCAAACACGTTTGATGGTTCTAATTTACTTTTCGATGATCCCTGAACTATGGTGAAATTAAACAAATTGACTTGACGAGAGTAATATGCTGATTGATCGGGGGTCTTCGGTAAACACAAATTTTTTTGGCAGTCAAAAGATAATGTAATTAAATCAGATTTTTCTTCTTTAACATAACCAAAAAAAGCCTTTGCTTTCAATTTGTGTATTCTCTGGTTTAATAATAATTCATTGCGGACATTATTGTCCGTTTCTGTTTTTATGTTTTCACCAAACCGCAAGCAAGTCGAGCATACATCGGTTCGAGGTGAACCAAATCCCAAATTGTAATTCTGGTTAAATAAATTACGGAAGTAAGACGTTTTTACCTTCAAATTGTCAATCTGTGAATTATTGTACATCAACCATAGTTTATTGATGCTAAGTTCTGCAGGTAGGTAATATCTTTTTGTTTTTCCGCGGCAATAATGTGGTTCTTCACAATTTAATTTATTTATAAAATCCATTACCGCCTTTTTTTTGTGTGTGTTCTTATGAGAAACGTGATCGCCACCTCTTTTCTCTTTGAGCAATGCACCCGTTTTAAAATATTCAGTCATCACTGATTGAACCCTATATTTGGTAATTTGGAGAACAATCAAAAAAAATTTCTGGCAAACTTTTAGACGTTTCTTAGTATTAGGGCTATACATAAAATAAGAAATTTGTGAACTCTTTGGCTTATGGTTACCAGTTGTTGGACGACGACGTTGAGTCTGTTTAATTGTGCAATGTTTTAGTATGAATGCATCTTGTTTGCTTTTATTTTTAGATTGATAAAATCTATCATGAAATGATTTAATATCATTCATTGTGATAGACAAGCACTGAAATGATTGTTTATGCTTGCATAAAGGTCTCATCGGCAACGTTTTTGGTGAATACCTAAAACAACAAAAAAAAACTATTAAAATACACTATTGACAGACAGATAAACGTTTTTTTTATATTTATTGACGGTCATCACGGACACGGATAAATGCACGGATTGAAAAGTAGCCTATATTCTTTCCCAAGCTTTAAACCATCTCCACTCTCTCTCAATTTCGTCACGAACAACCGCGCGGTTTGACCATGAAATAGACAAACATACGAACAGATTTTCATTTTTATAATATTAGGTAGTATGGATAGAAAGAACCATTTATAATCAATAACCATCATGTAATTTTTTTCTCTAGTATTTTGTCCCTAGTGCCCTCCGCAGGTTAATAACTCGACGCAAAATCATTACAATTGGTTCAGTTCAGCAATTTAGGCATAAAAAACAACATACACAAATAGTTTAAGATAATTATGAAGATTCAAAAATAAAATTGAAATAAAAATAATCGGTTACCAAAAAAGTATCAAGGCTTAAGGAATACTGTATAAAATTAGAGTACTAACCTCTGAACTTTGGTGAGATTGCGTTTCCAATTTTCGGGGTTTCGTTGACGTTTTCTTGCAGAGTTATTATTTACAGGGACCGGAGAACAATCCATCTTTACGATGTAATAACTAGATCACTTCAAAACTCGTTAAAATATAGGAATAATTATCGAAATTAGAGCACGTCTTTACGCCGTTCAACCGTTTTCGCCATACTGAATAACGCTCCGTGATTGGCTAGTTGGGACTTTGCTGCGATTGGTTTTGACAGGCTTGGATATTGCTCTTTTTGCACCGAACATTCAAAGTTCAACTACTTTTTATACGGGATATTGCTGTTTTAGGAGCACTATTACTTTAAAAAAACGTTTGAAATTTTACACAGATGGTGGCGCTATCATCAGTGTCATTTGAGAAAAAAGTGGATATTGCTGTATTTGCTTCTATACGATTCATATGTTTCATCAAGGTAAACTATGTTTCTTTGATCTCTCCTGTGCTTTTTTATCGCATTAAGATAACGCCACCGCCATGATACGATGTTTTCTTGTTCAATCAATAACTTTCTTTTTGACTGACATTTCTTAAATCGAAAGCCAAGTTTATGAATCAATGTCCTTAAATATTCTCGACCACAATTTAAAATTCCTTCTTCTCTGAGTTACGCATTTAAAGTTTTTAATGTAGGAACTTGCTTATAAACCGTATAGAATTGAGTTATTTTTCTTCTAATTACGCCTTCTGTGAAATTATCAACTTCAATTTTTTTCTTTCGGACTTGTTTACTTTTTGTTGGCGATTTAAAAGTTACATGACTCTGGTCATCTTTCAGTTCATTTCCTTCTTTTATTATTTTACTTATGGTAGACACCGAGAGTCCTGTAGCTTCAGCAACAAGTTTGTTTATATTTATGTCTTGAAGATACTCCGTAGAACTATGATCTTGTTTCCTGGCTTTAAAAAATGAATGTACATTGTATGCTATTTGTTTAGCTTGCTTGTTAATTTTTTTCGCAAAACAAGAAGAACGATTCATCTTCAGATTAAATCTTAGGAAGTCTCGTACCTTGTGAGTTAGCGTTAAAGCGTCCGTAACAAAATAACCAACTACGCGCTGCGAGCACCGACAACGCTGTTCAACAACCCAACGTTGTGACAACGAGTTCTCTGTCCCGCGCACCCCGCTCACCCACCCGTTAACATCACCCCGCGCTCCCTTCTCACCGCGCAGGCGATATACGAGTTAAGCGGTCGGCCTATAGTTCATAATGGCCGCCTACCTAGTGAGCCATATTGGCCGTATGCACGTTTTTAATAAAAACAAATCTAACCTTAAAAGTAATGAATACTTTGCTTCTAAAATATAACCACACTATAAACTAATAGTTAACCAACAACAATTTGAATTATTTATACAAAAACTAAGATTATTTCATCAAAACAAAATGAGTAAAACTTACCAAAAAATAACATCAAATTCGATAAATTTCGGTCGTCGCCCGCTCTGGACACATGCGCACTCGCAGCGAGGCGCGGATCGACTAAGGGGGTGAAGGGAAGGGCCGCGACGATATGGTAGATGCGCCTGTCGCTAGTGATGGCATGTATCGGAGAATTTAATATAGGCCATATTGGCCGACCAGGCCATAATACCCGAAATTTACTCTATTACAAAAAGAACGGTTTCTAAATACTATGTGTTACTAATTTAAATAATATAAACAAAATATAAGTTATACGTGGTGAAATTACAGTATTTAATATCTATTTAATTATTAGTGTAGGACTAATGTCCTACACTTGTTAGCCTTCCAACAGGCGTCGTTTCCTGATCTCTCGTATATACATTGTTTCAGCTTTGATTTTTTGTTGTTTAAAGGATTCTATGATTCTGAATCTATATTACATACTCAAAAGCAATGACTTCTTATTTTTATCGAAAAGTACCCTCTTTTTACTAAAATGTTGTCCCATGCTCTTTTCAGAAATCGGCATTTAAAAGTTGTAATTATTTAAAATTTACCTAAATGTTGGGTCAAATTAACGAATAATTATGGAATTATTGCACATCAAGGGTCCGGAGATACCTAATGTAATTTAACGATTTGTCACTTTTGACTCATAATGATCACTTCCCAAAACGTCTAGTTCACAAAAGGACAATTCCTAAAAAGTTCACTTCCCAAAAGAACAATGAACAATAAACTTCCCAACTTTCAACAATATAATTAAGAAATGCAAATAATGTTTATTAAAAAAATGGTTTTCCTAAGTTTTTGATTTCGACTCAAATTATTGTTTTCAAAAAATGTATTGCAGTAATTTTACTTTTATTTAAGATTTTTAATAGCGGTTGAAAATTTCTTATTTTTTTTTGGTTCCTCAAAAGGCTTTCTTGTATTTTCTTATCTTAGTTTGTAGAATTTATTTTCTGAGTTTATAGAATAACATAAATAGTTTGAGGTTTTGTGAAATACGGGCTCGGAGGCGTCGATGCCACCCTTCAACTTGATTAGTGGTTCTGTGATCATCTTTGGAAACACTTCATTTTTCTCACTGCACACAAAATCGTCTCGTATTTTTTTAACTTTCCCGGATTTTGTTTACAACTCGTGCTTCAATCGTTTGGGTCTTGTTACCCTGACTACTGACTCATTCTGTTGAGAATCTGACGAACTTGTTACATAGTCAACTAAAGACTTCCGAAACTCTACGATAGACATTTTTGTGTTCCTAGTTTCGGTAAACATAACCCATCCATTAACTATGGCAGTATTCAACAAAATCTCTACCAGTCTCCAGTACCATTTTACACTTTTGCGCAAGGGAGACGAATACGACGACATTTGGTCGCTCATATCGACAGATCCTTTTGACTTATTATAATCTAAATTATTTTCGGCGTAGTAACCTGTTTGCCCTTTTTGGCGACTGTTGACATTCTATCGGAGTGTTTAGTAGATAGCATCATCACATCCCACTTATCTTTCCATTTTAAAATTGTTATACCTTCGTTGTTTTCCATCGCCATGAAGTCTCCTTTTTGAAGTTTAACTTCTACTTCATTCTTAGGTAAACTTTTTGATTTTTTCTAGTGCGTTTGATGTTCCAGTAAATTGTAAGCCAACTCTAAGCTTGTGTACCAATTATCAATTGCCAAAGTGTGCCCTTTGTTTAATATTGGCTACAAAGAGACATTACCACTTTCGTAGGCGTGGTGTTTACTGTGTCGATATTTTTACCGCTATAAAATAAAAATTTGCAGGTGTACCCCGGGATACACAGTTTAAATAGCTTCAAACCATATTGTTTTCTTTTATTGTATTGTGTAAAAACAATAAGTTCTCTGAATGGAACCCGACTTTCGACTGACCACACAAATGTCTTCTTTTGGTGAATAATATTTTTGAAATGTAATATTCATCATATCTATAATCGGCCTTATCTTAGAGTCGATCAGATTTATTTTCTGTTTCATTATTACTAAAATGTAAAAATATTTTGAATATATTTCGGCTCATGACGGTAGATGGGAATGTCTGCCCTAAGATTTTATCTTTGCTCAAGTAATAACTTAGCTTTGGGAGTCTTATAAGACCCATATATAAAATAAGTCCAAAGTAACGTTTAATTTCCTTTCGGCGCACAATGGGGATTTCTCAAATAGTGGATATCTCAAAATGGAGATTTCTCGAAATGGGGATTTCTCGAAATGAGGATTTCTCAAAATGGAGAGTTAGCAAAATGGGTACATGTACACTTAGCTACAAAAAATAAAATTCCTTTATTTTGAACATAACATATCTAATTGAAAACACAAACTGAAAGAAATCAATTCATCAAAAAAAAAATAAGCTTCCTGTAGGTTTCCTATAAATAAGTTTTACAGCAGTAATTACATGTAAACTAATTGTTTCGTTTTACAGCAGTAATTTCATGTAAACTAATTGTTTCACAAATTCACCGAAAGATAAGGTTCCCTTTTTCAATTCTTTTTGAAGCCTTTTGTATTTTTGGTCGAACCTAATTTCCCTAAACCTCCTTTTTTGGAATGCAAAAGGGTGTTTTTAAGTTTTTTGTCTTGATGTTTCGCTTCCGTTTTTAATTAGGTAGGTTTCGATGGTAGCAATGAATTCAGGCGTCTGTGCCAAACTTCCAATGTATTATTTGTACGAATTAATTCATTGGCGCAGGACAAAATTGACGCTGGCATTTTCGGGTACCATTGTGCTCCAAAATAATCAATAAACTTAGACATATTTGTTGTATTTGGGGCAACGTCTAATAGTTTTAACCACCACTCTTGATAGTACTCTTCTGGAATTAAAGGCAAGTTAGAAGCCATTCTTACTATGTTCCTCTCTTTTGCAGACGCCAAGACCTCAAGTTGCTTTGCCTTTTTCCATATAGCCTTACTAAAGTGGTAGTAAGAAAGAGTGACTTTGCATTCTGGAAATACTTTTTGAATAGCATTTACTTGTGCCAACCCACAGTCGCATTTGTAATAAACTATAGATGCTCCGATCTTTTCCTTGAATAATGTGAACAAGCGGACATAAGTTGCATCGACATCGAGTTGTAATGACATGTACCATCATCGTCTCGTTTTCATACGTATCCTGTATAGTTAACATATCAGCAATATCTACACTACCCATGTATGTATTATATACTCGTATTTTGATTACATTTGGACAGGATGCTCTTTTTTTCTGTCTTCTCATATCTTCTATTATTCCGACCGGATCTTAGGCGCAGAAATAACTCGCAATATGGATACATTGAGAATCTACCCACTTTGTAACTGCCAATCTCTTAGCATTATCGCATGCAACTTCGAAGTGACCACGGTCCTTCTTCTTCATATCTTTGTCACTACTTATGCGACAATTGCGCAGTCTGTCCTTTCGGATTGTGCCCAAAGATAATATGCCCATCTCGTTACTTAAATAATAAAGTAACTCCAAAGAAGTAAACCAGTTGTCAAAGTATACCGAGGAAAGAATCGGTTTAGATATTGTATTGCACAGTCTAACAACCGTTTTATCCCCAACGCCGAGATAATTTTGTTCCCATTCTGTAAATTGAACTTGTTGAAAAGTGTTTGCCCCATCATAGGCAAAAAAGTCGTAAACCATCCCCGAAGTGCCTGCTCGAACTAAAAACATAAAGCCCTATTTGTGGGTTTTTTTGGAATTATATTGCTTGCGATTTCCAGCTTTTTGCCTTTGTATGGTACTCGTATTATCCCCTTCGTATCGAAAGGACCTAAAAGCAAATTGTCTCACTAGCACAATGGCCCGAAAGCAAAACGACCAGTTAGCAAAATGACCTAAAAGCAAATCGTCCTATTATCAGATCGCCCTTTTAGCAAAATGTCCCGAATGCCAAATGCCATGAAATCAAAATGACCTAACAGCAAATCGGCATATAAGCAGAACGTCCCATGGTGTACAGACAGTAAATACCTACTATAATTAAAAATTACATGTAAACCAAATTTTGAACTTGGACCGATTTGACCCTCGTATCCGTGTTTCGTGATTGCTCGGATCCTCAGATATCTATTTGAAAACGATCGCCCCAAGAACCACAAAGTTCAAAATGGCGTGTATATCTAATTTTCGTTACTTTTGCCATAAACATAATAGTCTTGGCTGAAATATATTTATAAAAAAAAATTAAAGCCAAGGTAACAAAAAAATGAACAATAAAAATGCAATATTAAAATAGTAAAATATATTTTTTTTATTAACAGAAACTGAAATCCTTTCTTTCTTTAATCTAACATAACAACTTGTTGAAACAACTGAGTGTCATATGTCATTTTAATAATCGTCAAATAAAATTCTTTTGATTTGCGTTATCTTTCTCAAGAACTCATAAGACGTCATTTCATCTTGTCGTAGTTGTTGCATTTCTTTTTTATATTTATTTTCAAATAACATTATATTTTTACGACGTTTCTCTACTTTAAAATAAACTTGTGTAATTTTATAATCGTGCCACATTGCTTCTTTACGAAGGGCATGGATATAAGCAGGTAGCGTGGGTTTGGGTCTGATTTTTTTATTAAAGCGACCATTCCAACCTTCTAGCGCATTATTGGTCCTGTGTCGCTCACCTGCACAGCTAATCATTTCAGGGTCCATTTTCATCCATTGCTTTTCGAAATATTTAATAAATTTTAGACTTTCTTCCGAATGTTCCACATTTTCTTTTAATTGGTTCCAGGTTTCATTAATGTATTCTGCTGGCACAAGAGGTAAATTTGCAGAAAAACTTACCAATCTTCTGCCTTCAACAGTACCAGTTACCTTTATTTTTTTGGCATTACGCCAGACAGATTTATTGAAGTGGTAATAACATCCCGATACTTTTGAGAATGGGAAGACTGATTTGAATGCATTTATTTGGGCCATTTCGTAATCACACTTAAAGTTTTTAATTTCAATGCCAAATCGGGTTAATACCAAATTAAATAATCTTTTGTATGAGTCTTCTGTTTTATTGGGAAGAAGTGCGTATATCATTGGCACGATACTTGTTGTTTCTTCATCGCTGTTTATATCCGCGTGAATTGAGTACAGTTGGTAAAACGGCCGAGGGACATGAAAGGTGCCGTCGCCAAAAAATATTGAAGATGATGACAAATTTTTCAAACTTTTCATGCTTAATGTTGTTGCAAATAATAAAATTTTATTGTTGTCTGTCCCATCGCTGCATTTCAGAAAATTGTGGGCTAAGATTTGGGGTACTTCCACTTCGTTAAGGTTATTAAACTCAGTTTTCTGCATTTGTAGAAATTTTCTACGAGCACGGTATAATGTGTCTTTTTTTGAAACATACCCTGGTATTCTTCCTATATCTGTTTCTTTCGAAAACTCCTTTTCGTAAATTTGTTGCACTGGGGTATATTTTTCGCACACCATCTTTTTACACACATCCATAACCATATCAATTCGGTTTTTAGTAAAATTTGCTCTACATGTGTGCGGCGTCTTCCCTGATAAAACTTCTGAGCGGTCCTTATTTAAGCTAACACTGGCACTACAATAGTCTCGGTTTGCACACCTCCAATTTGTGCCGCTTTTACTAGCATATTTATAATTGTACCGGTGGCCGGCATAAAGTAGTACATCCTTACCTTTTTGTGACTTAATAAAGGTAATTTTACTGTCGTCTTTTGCTGACAAGCTACTTGATCCCAACCCGTTATCCATATTATTTTTAATTCTTAATAAAATATTTTACACCAATTTTATACGTCAAATGAAATTATGAAATTAAAGTGACAATAACGATATTTATATTTTTCCTAAGTGGCCAGTAACAGATAATATATCTATAAGAGGTTTGCCCATGTCAAGTGTTGCGCAAAATATATCACTTTAAAGAAACGAATGAAGTATATCTTTTCCATAGGTGAAGTAGTCCACTCATTTAGTTCAGTACTTCATTTCCTTCAGTAAATCAGAACTAGACCAGGACTAAAGTTGATTGAAGTAGTAGAGTTATTGAACTATGACGTACAACGAAGGAATTGCTATTCCTTCAGTTAATCAGAACTAATTTATGAATGAAGTAATTTGATAAAGAATTTTTTCGGCTATTGAACTATTGACGACGTGTCGTACGAATTACAATCGACTTCATTTATATATTTCGATTTTCCTTCATACTTCTTACAGGCTTAGGACTGTCAACCAAGAAATAAAGAAAATACCTATAGCAACAATTTCGAACTTTCGAGTTTGCATATGATTAAGTAATTAGTTATTTTTTCCTGGCTGGCGTATTTAAAAATCGAGATATATACAATGATTTGAAAATATTTACATTACACACAATAAACCTACTTAAATTTTTATATAGATACATATTATGTATATATTTGTACATATTAGGGACACATATGTGATTTTTTTTTGTTTTTTTTTTTTTGTTACATATCTATTATATATTTATACATATTAGGTTTATGCGTATAGTAGGTACATATAAATTATAAAATGTTAATTGCAATTGCTACTTATGAATAGTAATTGCGAAAGTTTCTTAGTCGTCAGTCGTGTACTTCTTTCATTTAATGTTTGCCCGGCTTTAGAAAATATTCTTTCGCACGGAACAGAAGTAGCTACAAGATGCAGTCTTTTAAGGACGTATTTAAATAAAATAGGGTAAATCAACCGGCGCTCGTGCCACCAGTGCAGTGGGTCATTGCAGCGTGGCAAAAGTGGTTCTTGCAGATATTTATCCAGCTCTGCAATGCCAGCAGCCAGTGGATTTGATGGTGTTAGGTTAACCACTTCTTTGTCAAATGTTCCCCATACGTACGACGGGTTTGTGATTGGTGCAACTGATGTGGATGGTTGTGATGCTGACGTTGAAGGCATCGAGGTTGTTGAAACTTGCTGTTGCACTCTTCCTACTTTTCTCTTCAGTGCGACAACAGCTAAATTAAAATTGGCAATATTACTGAAGCCTTTATTTTTAAAGCGAGGGTCCAATATAGTCGCCTCGGCATTCAAAACGTGTCTTTCAATTTTACCAAAACGGTCTTCTAGCTGTTTTTCTAATATATTTAACAGCAATTGTACTTGCGTAGGCAGCGTATTATTTGTTCGGTGGGCTGTGACATTATTCTTCATAATGCTACACAGAGGGATTATTTTAAATAAAGATACATTTTTTTCAGCACTAATTTCTTTTGTGATTTCATAAAAAATTCTTAAGATCGATCCTATACCTTCTATAATGGTCCAATCATCAATATTTAGAGCCAATTCTGGTCGCATTATGGCAATGGTTGCGATTATAGCATCCTTGGCGGATAGTATCCGGTTCAGCATGTCATATGTGGAGTTCCAGCGCGTGGGAACATCCTGTTTTATTTTTAAAACCGTAAGATTTAACTGATTCTGCATTTCTCGCAGCTTAATCTGTGCGTGTGAGCTTCTTTTGAAAAACTCGACGATGGTTTTAACTTTTTTCAAAGTTTCTGATACAGGCGTCAGACAGGCTTGCACACACAAATTTATGGAATGAGCGAAACATGGTATATGCCATCTACCGGTGTCTTTTATTGCAGCAGTAATATTGGCAGCATTATCACTCACAATAGCTGTCGTGTACTCACTTAGATTCCACTCTGTCATTTTATCACGTAGAAATGCTGTCAAATTTTCGCTGGTGTGTCTTGCATTATATTCCACACAACCCAGTAAATTAGACGTCAGTTTAATAGAATTTGGTGTGACACTAATGTAGTGGACAGTGAGGGCTAAAAAACTCTCATTGTTAATGGACGTCCAACCATCTGTTGTCAAGCAGAAGGCTTGTTGTTCTTGAAGCTCACTTTTAACCATTTCTACGCATTTGTTAAATATCCTAGGCAAAATAGTTTCAGAGAGAGTTTTTCGGGTAGGTAGTGTGTACTGAGCATTAAGCATGGATATCAATTTTTTAAATTCTTCATCCTCGACCATACGTAATGGATAGTGTCCTTTGGCAATCATTTTTATCGGTTGCTCATCAATAGTCTGAGCGCGCCGGGGTGGTATGGGCTTAGTACATTGAGCGTACATTTTTATTGATGGTTGGGTAGTGGATGTAATTATACTAGGTTGAATTTGAACTCCTACTTCTTGACTTTCAAGCGCATTCAAGAGTGGCTCTGGTTCCGCAGATGCAACAGCTTGCTGTCTTTCTTCTATCAATTTTACCGTAGGGTGCTTTGACCTTAAATGTCTATTAAGGTTCCCTACATTGCCGCCAGACAGAGATAGCTCACTGATACAGTAGGAACATTTTGCCTTATTAGGTCCACTTTCTACAAAATGATTCCACACTGCACTCCTCTTTCTATTTGCGCGCTCCATTTTACTTAATTATCACGTGGATTAAAGTGTAAAATAGAAATGGTATTTAATATTCATAAGTAACACTGAATCCGTTGTCCTTATTCTAGTCTAGTCTCCTATTTCTGAATTAAAAACAACACTTTTAATTATTAAGATTATATTTACACTAAACAAAGTAGTTCCTCTTAAGTAATTTAATTCAGGTCCTTTTTCCTTAAATCCACTCACAATAAAAACAGTACTTTTCTATTTATACACTATTATTAAATTTGTTTTATACTTTTGCAATAAAACCAATACGGAAATGTTAATTTCAATAATTATTTACAATTTACGTCATTAAATATGTAACATGTAATACTTGACACGAGCATGCAGTTTTGACCTTGGCCTCAAACTGTCGTCAAAACTCAAACATTCAAAATAAAATTGTGCGAGAAATGCAGTGCAATAGGTAAATAAACATTTTAAAAAACGAACCACTTTAAAATGAAAACAATTCATTTTGTCAAACCATAATTTACTTTATCTACATGACAAAAAAACTTGGTTTTGAATGCAAAGAATTTGAATTGAAGCGCCTAACCAATAACCAACCATATCTAGATAATTTATTCATACGAATATAAACTCTAATTTTTACTACGTTAGCGTTTAATATTCAATGTGTGCACCAGTCAATGTGTTGAAATCATAGTATTCTTACTCCTTACCTTACGCGTTACGCACACATCGCCAATGTACTTAACTTCGTCATCGACTCGTTGGCACTCGGCTCAACTCGGCTGAACGAAACGAACGATAGGTACTGAACTAAATGAAGTATAGACACGTTTGAAGGAGTAGTGAATGAGAGATATGATTAAATTCTGAACTGAAGTACTTCATTTACTTCATTCATTCAGGATATACACAACGCTACATGTCATGAGTATTAAATATCTAAATGTAATTTTTAATTATAGTAGGTATTTACTGTCTGTACACCATGGGACGTTCTGCTTATATGCCGATTTGCTGTTAGGTCATTTTGATTTCATGGCATTTGGCATTCGGGACATTTTGCTAAAAGGGCGATCTGATAATAGGACGATTTGCTTTTAGGTCATTTTGCTAACTGGTCGTTTTGCTTTCGGGCCATTGTGCTAGTGAGACAATTTGCTTTTAGGTCCTTTCGATACGAAGGGGTATTATCATTTCACCAACAGCAAATGATCTTTCTTCTTCCACTTTGAGGCATTGCTGCCGGACATGTTACATCACGGCAGACACTTTGTGATAGCTGTCATTCTTGTCTATCTTTGTGTTGTTACAAAAACGTAAAAAACGTTTAATTGATCTAAAAAGTTTTATCCCCATAGCAGAAACTATTGGTTCGAATCTGAGATCATTACTCAATTGCTGGCATTTTCACAATCCCCATTATAATCTCTATACCCAATACTATTTCTATTTCTTTTCTTATAACGCAGGTAGATTTACCTTGTTGTACTGAATATAAGTTAGTCATATCAACAATATAATGTATAACAGTTCATCACTAAAAAAGTTTTTGAAATATTGTTGCGGAGACTGTAATTCATACTGTTCTGCAAAACTGACACTTGTATCTAGTTCGACGGCCCTGTATACTTGGTTTTCATAAATAAAAAAGCTAATTGTTTTAATTTTCGCATTTTTGCAACTGGTTCTGCGGATAGCAGTGGCATGGGGGACGATTCTATATTCGCGACTTGTCTAGTACGGCGACGTGTTGTAACTGTGCTTCGTGTGGAGACCTTATGGACGTGGTAGACGGTGTTTCCGGTACAGTCAGCATCATATAGATAGCAGCTGTTAAAATCCGCAAAAATGTCTCAACAATAAGAATTGAAATTTATTTCAGCAAACAATTTGTCATTTTTATTGAAGCAGCTAAAGTGCCAAAAGTAACTCAGCAGCCACTGCTAAATTATTTAAGCATTCAGTTATATAATTTGTTCTCCACATCCAATCATTCATAAATATCGCCGCCTCCAATAGTAGCAATATCTACGCAGTCATGGTGTTCAAAAGTCGACATTTTGGAAAAAAGAAAGTTTATTGATTGTTGATTGTTTTTTATTGCGGGACTCTATGTGCGTGTAGCTAAAACATTCTCTACACGCTCCCATAACGCCGATCACGAGTACAGTGCGTGAATTTAAAACAAACAGTATGAAATCCGATGACGAGTCCCACTCGTGATCGGCGTCTTGGATTAAATAAACTATGCGAAGCTGAACTCGTGATCGGCTGTCAAAGTGTTAAAAGAAAGAAGACAGTTAAAGAATAAACTGTTTATTATTGTATAAAGAATAACTAAAATGCTACACTTACTGCTTGAAAACGAACGGAAAGAAAACCTACATGCTAAAACAGTCTTTTAAATCTTAAATTATCAATGAGCAATAACTTAGAAATTAAAAACGAGTGTAACCCCCATCAGCATTTATAACGTCTATAGGCCGACCGTTTAACTCGTATATCGCCTGCGAGGTGAGGGGGGAGCGGGGGCGGGTAACGCTACACGCGGAGTCAATAATCCAAAGACCTATCTCGAGATAGACATTGTTGACATTTGACAGACAAGTTTAAAATATGGTTGTAGTATTGTAGTTTTTAGGTAAAAAATTAAAAAAATAACTTTTAAATGATAAAATTACTTTATTAATAGCTTTTACGTACGAAACACAGAAAGACAGATAGAAAACTTTACGGTGAGTAAGTAAATAGTTTCATCATTATATTATAAGTTTGGATATTTAATTGAATACCGTTTATAAGCTATTCGTCACTAATATCCATATCGCTTGAATTGTCTTCACTGTCTGAACAGCTTGAGGAGTCAGAATCTTGCAAATTAATAATAATCCGGTCCATCTCTTCATCAACGATGCGATCGTGCTGACAGTATTCATTTTCAATAGTTTGAACGTGTTTGTCGCAGTTGACCCATTTTTCTACAGAGAATTCGGCGAATAACTGTTCCAGAGTATTTTTCTTTTTGTCTAAATTAGAATCAATTTCAAGTTTTGCAAGTTGTCCTTTAATATCCCCCCAAACCAATTCAATGGGATTCAAGTCTGGGTGATAAGGAGGCAGTCTCAAGACTTCATGACCTGCCGCCTTTAAAATTTCATCTATTTTGTACACATTTTCTGATCCGTGCTGCTTGATTAAGTTCAACAAATCACATTTTCTTAAAGACATATCAAAATCAACGTTGTGTCTTTGAAGCCAGGCCTGCATGATGGCTTTTGTGGATGTAATCGTAGGCTTATTGTCCTCCTGCACCGAATGGTATGAGGCATTATCCATTACGATAACGGAGTTTGTCGGTAAATTTGGCAGTAACTTTTCTCTTGTCCATTTGCTGAAGTTTACAAAATTCATATCGCTATGATAATCTCCGGTTTTGCTTTTAGATTTAAAAATTAACAGAGCTCCATCAACAAATCCGCATTGTCCTCCAGCATGTACAATAATTAAACGCGGTCCTTTGCCAATATGCGATAGTACCCCTCGTTCTTCATTGGATTGCCAACACGCCGCTACATTTAAAGACGAATTGACATATGTTTCATCAAGGTAAACTATGTTTCTTTGATCTCTCCTGTGCTTTTTTATCGCATTAAGATAACGCCACCGCCATGATACGATGTTTTCTTGTTCAATCAATAACTTTCTTTTTGACTGACATTTCTTAAATCGAAAGCCAAGTTTATGAATCAATGTCCTTAAATATTCTCGACCACAATTTAAAATTCCTTCTTCTCTGAGTTACGCATTTAAAGTTTTTAATGTAGGAACTTGCTTATAAACCGTATAGAATTGAGTTATTTTTCTTCTAATTACGCCTTCTGTGAAATTATCAACTTCAATTTTTTTCTTTCGGACTTGTTTACTTTTTGTTGGCGATTTAAAAGTTACATGACTCTGGTCTATTTTACTTATGGTAGACACCGAGAGTCCTGTAGCTTCAGCAACAAGTTTGTTTATATTTATGTCTTGAAGATACTCCGTAGAACTATGATCTTGTTTCCTGGCTTTAAAAAATGAATGTACATTGTATGCTATTTGTTTAGCTTGCTTGTTAATTTTTTTCGCAAAACAAGAAGAACGATTCATCTTCAGATTAAATCTTAGGAAGTCTCGTACCTTGTGAGTTAGCGTTAAAGGGTATTTTCGCGAAAGATTGTTGACGTGACGAAAGTGGAATTTTATTTATCTCAGAAAAAATATATAAATTTTATGTAGTAATTATATTACTTAATAATCGAAGTTTCGATATATTGAATTAAATCTTACTTTTTCGCGTAAATTCCTGAAATTATCGGTATTTTCTTGTACTAGTATACGGTAACATGTTCCACATCGTCACAAAGTTTAATGGCATTTTATAAAAAAACTATGTAACTCAAGGAATTTCTTTATTCTATAATTAAAAAACAGGATAAATAAAACAAACATTTTATACTTATTCCTTATACATCCTCATGGAACACCAACAATCAAAAGTTTTGTGTCCAATTCGTCACAATATTTGGCAACCCAGTACGAAAACTTTTCTTCAGGTAATCACCCTTTCATAGAAACAACTTTTTTTTCAGTTATAATTGAACCTAAATCTAAAATGCCCATTATGGCTAAAAGTTTTAATACTTTTTATAATTAAAATATAATAAAATCTACAATCAATTTGGTTCAGAAAACTAGGACAGTTACTATATAGGAACACATCGTGACTTAATGGAAAAGTAAAGCAGAGTATACACAATTTCAATATTTGGTGTCATTTATTTCTCATTGATAAGTTAAAATAAATTTGGCTTTTCCTACACAAACACAAATAATATATATAGGCCATTGCTGTCCGGAATATTTTGAATATTCATGAAAAGTAAAGAAAAAATCTTATAAGTTATTTAAGAAATAATTTCAACACAGCTTTCTATTTCGTCGATTTTTCCGACTATCACTTACCTCTGGGCTGCATTATGTAAACACGCAAAAACTTAAAAATCTAGCACTATTATAATTATTGAGACTTTCTACATGCGCTACATGTATAAGAATCTAACTTGAAAGGTTTTGAGACGCATGAAATGCAGGACCACGTCCTACAAATCTTACAAGTGATCATTTTGTCTAATCTAAACGGGTAGTTAGTTTTACAAATAGTGCAGTGGAATTTTCTATACGATTTAGATAAGACCATTGCTTTTGTGGTCTTAGTTTTTTTATTTGGATGTAAAGTTATGTCACTTAAAACGTGTATACGTTTTCGAGTAGACATATCATTATCTGAATTAACAAGTGGATCATTATGGGTTGGTGGTAGCAAATTTTCAGCATTTTCAACACTGTTAGAGTTGGCAACATATTGAAGGGATTCATCATAGACTGGCTTAAACGTATTTAATTTTTCAACATGATCAGTTGTTTCGATGGTGATATTCTCAGTAAGGCACAAGTTCTTAGATATTTCAATATCACTTAAAGATCTGTTAGAAAACCCGACGTCTATGTTATCGTAATTGAAGCTGTCAAACACATCTATTTCAATGTTTTCATTATTTATGGGTAACTGATAATTGGTATCAAAATCATATTTCCAAATATTGTTATTAGCATTACTCGTTGTAGGCTCATCAAGAGGAATGTTTGTGATGGTCTGTTCAATAGTGATGCTAGCGTCGTGTCGTCGTGAACAATGTAATTCAATTGGCCCAGAGTTTACAGGAACGTGATCTTGTGATGCCTTGATGTTGATGCCAAAGTGACACTTTTGAATGATATCAGTTTCATAATATGGTTCAATGGCATTCAATTCACGTTCCTGTACAGACTTATTAAGCTTAATTTCGATATCACTACTAATTTTATTTATATCAAATATATGCTTTTGTGGATCTAGACAGTCACATAGGCCACGTAGATTACCGCAAAAACAACTCAAGTTTCGGTAAAATATTTGATTTTCTCCATATTTTGTGACAATTTGGTGGATTTTCATTGTTCCTGGGACGGTTTTAAGATTATCTTTTATGAGGTATTTCATGTTGATAATATCTAATTCGGGAATGAAAAAACATTTGACTGATTTCATAGAAAGTTCCAAGTTGTTAAGTGCATCTGAGGCATTAACGATGTCATGGCCATATAACACGCGTCTGTCAAGAGTGCGTTTGACGGAACCACCAATTCCGTCTGCTATTCCCTTGCCATGACCGCTTTCTGAGAAATTCCAAGTAGCATATTCGAGATTTAATTTGTTTGTAAAATAATTAAGTAGAAAGAAGTTCTTTTTTTGTCTATACTGGGATGAAGGCCCATCCGAAAAAAAATGTACAATTCGTAATTTGCCAAACAATTTGTTTGCGAACTTTAAGACGGGGAAAAGATGAGCCCATATGGCACATGGTTCGTGGCAATTATCATCACTTACGCTAGTAAATGATTGACACTTGTTTTTTCCGAAAATCATCCCAGTATGCAAGGTAATTGCATTTTTAGACCCACCAAAATGCATGGACTGAATTTCTTGAGCCAACTTACAATCAAAATTTTCGGAAAAGTCGCACAATATTGCAATCTCACCATCTACTAAATTATTAATACAATTTCGGTATTGTTTCTGTTGCTCTTTCATATTAAAATAATGTATTTTGAATGCTTGGAACTGAGACTCAAATAGATTTTTTAATTCTACTGTTGTACCAATTTTTAGTTGCTTTTTAGTGATTTTTGCTATTTGATCAACCCCTGATTTTGTGTATACTTTGTTTACTCTTTCCCATTGCCACCAAGACACCTCGTTATCAAATTCATTATCTAGATATACAATTTTTAAATGTTTACACTTATTACAAATACTATACATACACATTAAAGAGTTTTCGTCACATGTAAGCTTCCCTATCATATCTTTTATGTTTTTAAATGTTATAATTGACCTTTTCTTTAGTGCATCAAAAAGAAATTGGAAGTTACTATGCTTGATGCATAAACAAGTATCACGAGTTTTGGCTGTAGGTGTTAATATATAATAAGGTTTATACTTAAAAAACGTTGTGAAGCCATATTTACCACCCTCTGCTTTGTAAATATTGAATAAATTAACTAGCGTGTCTGTTAAATACCTTATTTGGTTTTTGTTCCCATTTCTAGACTTGCAGTCTTTTTTACCAGCCATGCACCGACTAATATCATCGCGTTCATAAAATAACTTAATATCTTCTCTAATCTTCTTACTTAGATATTTTTTATTACTACTAAATCTAATCCCACTTTTAAGACCCAAATATTTTGCAATTATTTGAGACCCTTTCCTGTCTTTAGCTGCTTCAGTGATTCGGCTCTGTCGCAAAATGACCACTTCTCAAAATGACTACAGGTAGCAAAATGTCCCTTTCTCAGTATGTCCCTTTCGCAAAATGTCCCTTTCGCGAAATGTCCCTTTCTCAGAATGTCCCTTTCGCAAAATGTCCCCTTCCTCAAACATGCATTAAATTACATTCATCATTAAATAACTGGTCAAGAGCCAGTGTACAACACAGAGGGGTACTGTATTAATGATCAGTCATTAAAATATATAATATATCGTAACTAAAATAAAATTAATAGAAATCAAAATTTGCCAGATGTCAAAAGATCAATTTACACAAATAATACAATAAACAATCAACTTAACTCAAATACAAAAAAATTATAAAAAATTAAATAATTGCAATCAATGTACCTATCGATATACACAAATAAACAATCATTAAAATATAGGTAATCATTTATTACAATGATTATAATATAATCAATAATAATATTATATTAATTAAATGGTTATTATGGTTATAATAGAACGCAATAATCTCTTCTCTTGTAATGTTTGACACTGCTTGTATCTATCTTTCAAAGAAATTTCTAAAACTTCTTGACGAGCCTCTAGTTTTCTATTCTTATTTTCTAAACTTTTGATTTCTTTCTCTGATTTCAATTTTATTCGTTGTAAGTAACTGCTTTCTCAATCGGCTTATTGTAGTTTTGAGTTTTTCAACTGTTTTCAATGTTTTTGAGTAACTATCCTTAATTTTTTTGTATTTGATCTTAAATGAATGAGTTTTTGGTTTAGCTTCTATTTTGGGTGTGGCTGGTTCTTTATTTCGCTCTCGGTTTAATTTTTGCCTCTTCTTTTGATCTCTCCACAACTTCCTTTTCTTGACTTTTTCTTCTTCACTAAGCTGTGATATCTTTTTTTGTTTTTTTTTGAGCCGCTCTAGTTGCTTTTTTCTCTGAGCCTCATATTTGACGGGGTCGTTCTTTAACTTTTCCCTGTAACGCTTAGCTCGTTCAGCTGGAGTAAGAGCCATGACATACACAATCTGGAAATATAAAAATGCAAAAAAAATCTGTATTACCACAACCACAAGCGCTATGAAATGTGAATTTTACATGCTCTTGTGCTGGAGTATTAATTATTGGTTGCCTTTTTTTCTTCCCAAAGCATTGTTTTTAACATAGTAAAACTGCACCGGACTTATTAAGTATAATAGCTGCTCAAAATATAGGCATGAACACCATTGCAACAAAAACAACACTTTGTTCGACTTTAGTTTTTAGCAAGCGCACACCGCATGCCAGTATGCCGTACCCATAAAAATATATACATGCCCGATAATATTTTGAGACAGAATATAGTCTTTGTTGAAAAATACTGTTCACAATAAACACAATCATTCAAGACAGAAATAGCACATCATGCACCAAACAAGCAACTTAAATAAACCCAAAGAAAACAAAAACAATACATAGTATCAACGCATAATCTTGCTTTTATTTTGTGGAGTCGGTAAACATATAATATAGACTAGGCTTTATGTTTCCATATCGTCACGATATTTGTTCCACTCATATGTCACGTTACGAAATGGACGTGACGCTGAAGGTCCCGTGCTACAATATCATGATTTGTAATTAATGCGATGGAATAATTCTTATTCAATCAGATTATTCAGAAACATAATCAATCAATATAATATAAACATAATACAAAATACTTACATTAGACAAGATACGCCGTAACTATTGTGGAAAACAATATTTACTTGCAAGGAAGTTCGTAACTTGTCGTCACACGTTTCAACACCAAAATGAATTATTATAGACAAGATGGCGGCTTTCGTCGGCAAATAATGTTACCATTATTTAAAAAACTGTAACAGTTTTGGTTGCGTTCATAAAAAAAAGTGTTTTAGTGTCGTGACTATGTAGGATTTTCCATCTTGTAAGAATTTAGTAGGGTAAACCACCCAGTAACTGGCCAGTTAAGGCGGATTTCGTCATTAAAATGTCGATAAATCTTGCAAATCTCAATTTATGTAAGCATTTCTGACAGGAATCGATTTGGGATAAACTGAGCACTAGTATCACATAGAAAATAAAAAAATATGAATTTATTTTCGATGCATAAATAAGTCTTGAAAAAAAATAACGACTATCGGCCGGTAACTGACCGCCAAATCCTAGTAACTGACCGCATAGAAGCCAATAACTAGCCACTGATTTCATTCTGATGTAAACATTATTCAATTAATATATTTTTATAGTTAGCTGGCTCCTGGTTCCCTACTTCCTTTACCATAAAATAAAACAACAAGAGAAAAAGGTTAAACATATAATTATAGACATTTTATAAAAAATAAACTAAAAACATATCTTCTTAAACATAACATTTTGATATAGTGTGGCCATTAGTGCTGTGCACTCCCTGAGGTATGCACGGCGAGGTGGGGGGCGAAGAAAAAAGTGCATGAGTTCACATGAGGTCGATACATGTCGGACAGATCTTACGATATCAGTTTGCATTTCTAAGGCAAGACTTGTGGCGGGACGTTGCGTTGGTCGGAGGCTATCTATCTGTAATATATACTTACTTTGTTGATTAAAATGTAACCCAAATATACTCATATTTTATTAAAAATATGCAGGTGATAAATAAGAATTGAAAGTTATAATTCACAACAGGACTTGTTTTATTAAACATTTTTTATATTTACAAACAATTATATATTCTAACGAAAGTTATTCTGACATAGATTCTGTTTCAACTTCATCTTCCATTTCGTCATCATCTTCATCTTCCTCTTCGCCACCGGAACTTGAATCAGAGTCTTGCAAATTTATTATGAATGAATCGATAACATTATCGAACCTACTATCGCGACTCCAGTAATCATTTTCATTTTTCTGGACATGATCGTCGCATTTCTGCCATTTTTCCGCCGTGAATTCCGAAAACAATTTATCCAATAAGATTATCTTTTCGTCTAGAGAAGAATTAATATAGTTTTGGGCTATGTTGTTTTTAATATCAGCCCAGACCAACTCGATTGGATTTAAATCTGGATGGTACGGAGGTAAACGCAGAACAGTGTGTCCACTGGCTTTCAGGAGTTCGTCAATTCTATACACGGGTTCTTTTTGTGTATTTTTGATAAGAAGTAGCAGTTGAGCCTTTGACATGGTTCCTGAAAATTCTACATTATGGCGTAGCAACCAGTTCTGCATTTCACTTTTGAGGCTTGATATAGTTGGTTTCTTCTCAATCTGAACGCTGTGGTAAGACGCGTTGTCCATTACAACCACAGAATTCGGCAGCAACTTATCTTTTAACTTTTCATCTACCCACTTATAAAAAGTAGGTCCGCTCATATCTCCATGATAGTCACCGGTTCTAGCATCGGATTTGAATATAGTCAATGTATCATCCACTAAGCCATTTCGACACCCAGCGTGGAGTATTACTAGTCGCCGTCCTTTCCCAATATCAGCATGAATACCGGGTTCTGACGATGATTGCCAACATTTGCTGGCATGGTGACTGGCGTTGATGTATGTTTCATCAAGAAAATATATGTTTCGGTTTTCCGTTCTGTAATTTCTGATTTGTGTAAGATATTTTTTCCGCCACACTGTAATATTAGGCTGCTCTATAAGGAGATGTCTCTTTGATTTGCATTTTTTGTAACGGTATCCCATTTTGTGTAAAAGCTGTCTTAAATATTCCCGTCCACAATTCAATATGCCATCCTGTCTCAAACTTGATAGTAACTTACGGACACTTGGTATTTTTTTTTCAACTTCGAAAAACTGATGAATTTTTCTTCTGATAACTCCAAGGTCAAAATCATCCACAACGTGTTTTTTCTTTAGAACTTTTGGTTTTTTTGGCGATTGAAATTTTAATTGGCTTGAATTTTCAATTGATAAATAGCCCGCAGAAATCACATTATGTACGGTTCTTTTGCTGTATCCCGTAGCCTCCGCAACGATTTTAGCAATATTCACGTCATTTTTAAATTCAAAGCTTTCTTTGTCTGCTTTTCTTTTCTTAAAATATTCAGCCACCTTAAAAATGACAGTCTTCATATCACGAGATAACGCACGACCCATCTTTGAATATTTATCTCGTGTGCGTCTGACATAGACAGTCCGATACAAATAACACTACCTGCCGTCACAAGCGTTGACGGCGCACTGACAGCGCAGCAGCCGATTCTAACCCCCCCGTCTCACCGCGCGCATACCTCAGGGAGTGCACAGCACTAATGGTCATACTATAGGAACGTTAATCAGTCTGTAATAGGAACATCGTAAGTTTTATCAGTAAAATAAATTAAATAAAGCCATGTTTCTTTGCTTCTTCTTGAAATAATTTAAAACATTCTTCAGTTGAAGACCCAGAAGTATTAACTTGATAGCAAAAATGGCAAACAAAATCATCCCCTTCTTCTTCTGGAACATGAATTTTGTGATTAGCGGGAATGCACGTGTGATGGAATTTTTGTCACACATCCCACATTCCAATCCATTTTTATTATTAATATTTCGATGACATCTAGCACACATTTCAGTATTAATATTTACTTGACTTAACACTAAATCTGCAATTTCATGATTAAATGTCTCATTTTTCGATTTCTCCGTTTCTTGGTATGTGTCTGTACTCAACTTTGTTTTCTTTCCAACTCCTTTATTCTTTCTATTCACTGTAATGCTTTTCTTTTCTTCTCGTATTCTTTTTTTGTTCTCTTTTTCTTCTTGAATCTGTTTTTTCTTATCATCTTTTTCTTTCATCAATCTTAAATATTCATCTGATGTTAAAGCGTAAGGGGTTCTTTCTATTTGTCTTTTTCCTTTGCGTTTAGGCGAAGCCGGCCACATCCTTCTTTTTAAATATTCCGTTAATGGTTCATCTGAAATGATAGTAACTTTCGGTTCCTTAACTTCTTTTGAAGTTGAAGGTCGAGGTTCGATAACGTCAAAGTGTTGAGGTTCGATGACGCCAAAGTCAACTTTGGGCAGATTGCTTTCTTCTGGTTTCTGCCACTCTCCAGTAAATTCATCAAGAATTTCACTTTCTAGACTGTAACCTAACAACTTTTTCCACAAATTATAAATTATTTGGGATTCTTGATTTTCAAAATTTTGGTTCAGTTCGTATGCTGATCTAAAACTATCTATTCTGTCTGCTCCAACAATGGCTGTAAAATCATTCAATGTGAGTGTCGAAGGCACTACCGGGACTGCATCAAGGGCATCGGCGTTAGCAGAATTTCTACGTACATTCGAACCCAAGCACTTCTCATAGTTAATGGCGTCTGGATTGAGAGGAAACAAGCCTGTAGTGCGAAAGCCATTAATAGCTATTGCAGGATCAGTACAAGAATTGACCACCTTTTCCAGTAAAGGTGCAAAATTTTGCTTATTGAGCACTTCGCCGCTGTCATTTTCTGCGTACCAAATTTTCAAATGTTTTTTCCAACCAGATTTTAATGGTTTAAATGAAGCCACATCCGCAGGCTGCAGTATTCGCGTTGCATTAGGGTATAAGGCAATGAGATGTATATTAAGTGATTTACATAGCTCTGAAACTTCTTTGGTAAGATGGGTTTTATGGCCATCAACATACAAAATTACGGGAAAAGTAACTCCAGCGGCAATTAGATCTTTGTAAAACACATTGCTTATGTATTCATAGAAAATTGGTGCAGTCATCCATCCGTTGTCACTCCGTCCAATGCCCCATCCTCGTGGTACAGACTCTTTAACTTTATCGGGGATTCGCAGATATGGATAAATAATCATGGGTACACATGTCCGACCAGAAGCCGAAAAAGCAAACATCACTGTTATGTTTTCCTTCGGAGACGCCTTTTCTATAAAATAAACGTTTTTGGCTCCTTTTTGAGAAATAACTTTGCCTGTCTTCGGACATATGTGGAAACATGTCTCGTCTGCATTATATATACGTGTAGGGTCTTTGATGACTTCAGTCAAACCTTGCTCCTCAAAGTATTTTGAGATTTCGGAAAACCACTTTCTAATGTCCTCTTGCGATACACAGGCACTCGCCTTCGTAACGCCTTCCGCAGTTCTGACAGCTAAGATAGGATGACGCTTCATGAAGGATGCAAACCATTTATCGCCGGGCCGACCGTTTTTAAAAGGATTAGGACGAGGATTGTCTATTAGATAACTTTGAACAGAATCCAATATATCTTCTTTCTTTCTTGGGAACCCTCGTGAGCTTAGGCTTATTATATAGTCCACTAAAACATTTTCCTCTACAGCAGAAAGAATAGAATCTGGTCCTGACTTAAATTTTGTATCAGGGTGAGCAATTTTATAAACAATGCTGCTCCTGGGTACCCCGAACGTTTTAGCGGCTAACCGAACAGATCCTTGTTTATTTTTGACGAATTCTATAGCCTTATCAATACTTTCCTTGCTGTACTGTCGCTTCTTCATATTGGAAAACCTAAAAACAAATTGATAACTTGATTTCCAGTAACTGACCAGTATGAAACCCAAAAACTAGCCACCCATGGCAGTTATTGGCAAACCTTGCTATTTCGAAGCGGATTTTTGCTACAGTAAATAAAACCCTATGAACATCTCTTTAAGCCGTTTTTTTGGCTGAATACTCACTACACCAGATTTTACCAGTAACTAACATAGGTGGACAGTTTCTGGAAAAAAAAGTTTTCTTTGTTCCAGTAACTAGCCACCTCTGTCTCAGCCTTTTAAATACAGTAAACAGTAAAAATCTAATATACAGGGTGTATTTTTGAAACGGGTCAGTAAGGGCAAGTACCTTAACCGTTGCAGTTACAGCAAAACGTTCTTAGAAGACCTTCCCTAACTTTTTGACATACTTTGAACTGCATTCACAGATTTTGTAAAAACTTACAGTTGGCAAAAAAAATGCAAAAAGTCCAAAAAATTTTTTTTTATGCCAATCGATTCTATTTTATGTGGGGATCAAAAAACTCTATGAAACCATTTTAGCTTTCAGTACTAGAAAAGACAGAAATCTCCAAAAACGTTTCCCATACATTTCCTACGGAAATATGATAAATCAACTCGAAACTCATAGGACAGGTAAAATTTTAAACTTTTTTAAATAAAAAAAATCATTTAAACATTTTAGAAATTGATTTATGAAATAAATTGCTCAAAATGATTTCCATTTTCACGAATACATAAGTCTATCCTTTTTTGCACTGAACGAATGGCGGCTAATAATGTTCTGGGATGAATATTACGTAAAATGGTCATTAATGCATCCTTGAGCTCTTGAACACTGGCGTACGTCGTCTTATACACCTCGTTTTTCACGAAGCCCCATAAAAAAAAATCAAGTGGTGTTAGATCGGGGCTACGAGGTGGCCACTGTGTTGGACCATGTGTACCTATCCACT
Organism: Herminia tarsipennalis; assembly: GCA_945859575.2. Classification (NCBI taxonomy): domain Eukaryota; kingdom Metazoa; phylum Arthropoda; class Insecta; order Lepidoptera; family Erebidae; genus Herminia; species Herminia tarsipennalis. The sequence continues at coordinate 17,794,866 of OX243854.2, read as the reverse complement.
GTGTACCGAATAGGCGGCTCAAATTGGAACGTGAAAGGTGACTGTTATGTGGCGGAGCACCATCTTGTTGAAAATGAACTTTTCGCAATTCCGACAGGGGCCATTCGTCCATCTCGTTTTCAAGATGGTGTAAAATGACTTCATTATACATGGCAGAATTCAGTTTCCCTTCATAAAATTCCACCATTATAACTCGATTGGACATTATACCACACCAACAGTTGAATGAGAAGCGAACCTGATTATGACTTGCCGTAACTCTTAGTGGATTTTCTTTGGACCAATAGTGGTGATTTTTTCTGTTGTACATACCGTTATTGGAAAAATTCGTTTCGTCTGACCACAGTATGTAATTTAAAAATTCATGATCTCTGCTTATTTTTCCTCTTAGCCACCTGCAAAAAGTAAGCCTTCGAACATCATCACCCGGATGTAACACTTGAACTATGCGCCCATATCGATAGCACTTGTAGCCGTATTTCTTCCATATCTTTATCACAAGGGAGTGGGATACACCTACTTCAAAGGCGACATGCCTGGACGATACCTCTGGATATGCTTCGACATAAGTCAGAACCGCAATCTCCGTGTCCATGTCCACACGAGGCTGCCGCTTTCTTTTGAAAGAACCCTGCAATTCCAGGTTTTTCAAAAGATTTCTAATAACCTTTCTTGTTGGCACATGTCGCAACGGATACTTATTGCGGTACCACACTAATGCAGCTCCCGCATTTCGATTATTGACAAAATACGCTTCTAATAAGTCAATTTTTTCACGATTAGAAGACATTTTAGCGAAAATCCTTAATCAGGGTGTCCACATTCTGGAAAGTCAGGGAAAGTCAGGGAAAAGTCAGGGAAGCTCAAGGTGGTCAGGGAAAGTCAGTGAAATCGGGGAGCCACCTTGAAAGTCAGGGAAAAATGAGGAACTTACCTCAACATTTTCCAGTGATTGTAAAATGAGAAATATTAATTTATTTATGCCCCAGAATGACATTAACTCTAATTGTTGGAGCATCTTTTTTTGTCACAATTAAAATACTCCTTTTTAGTTTTAATAGGTTTTCTTTAATATGTATTTTGTTTTTTTTGTAAAATTAATTGAAATGTTTCTATCCTCTTGGGTGATTTTCAACAGGCTGTAACTTTAAAAAAAATGGTTGTACGCCAATTTCAAAATAAAAACCAATAGTAGCTGCAGTTTTTGTATCTGAAATTAATTTTATTTACGATTTTTTTTAGGACATAAGAAATCCACTAACTTAGTTTTTTAACAAAAATATCGATAAAAATTAAAAAAAAAACATTTTCTTTTTAAATGCAATCGGATAAAATGGTGTTTTATTTTCAACAAAAAACTTTTACCTTTTAGGATTCCGTAGCCAAAATAGCAAAAACGGTATGCTTATAGTTTTTTCATGCCCACCTGTTGTCTGTCCGTCCGTGTGTCACAGGCATTTTACTCAAAGACTACTCGATGTATCTTGAAATTGTGAAATTTGGTGAAAAGGTGTCTTGTAGTAGCTGCTACTTAGTTTAATAGTTAAATAATAATAATAAACATTTTTATAATAATATCCCCATACATGTAACAGAAGCTGACATTTTTTTTTTCAAGGTTTCCATGTTTAGAAAATCTCGATCGAGAAACATAGGCACGAGCATGTATCATCCTCAGTGTAGGGTTCCCCAGCCTTAAATAATTGCATCAGCAGAAGAGCGTATGTTCATGGCACTTACGCCCTTTTGTTGAGAAAAGCAGTTTTTCGGCTATAACTCAATGACGGTATATCTAATCATGTCCAAAATAATAAGTAACCTACCGCGCTACCTTTGTGAATTTTTTCATATTTTTTGGTCACACGGCTCAAAAGTTAAAGGGGGGTGGGGGCACACACAATTTATGCAACTTTCGGAGCAATTATTTCCAAAAATATTTACTCAATGTGCAACACAATGATGTTAGCTGAAAAAAAATTATTATTGAGCTATCAAACTAAGTAGCGGCCACTATAAGACACCTTTTCACCAAATTTCATTAATATTCCTTGAGAAGTCTCTGAGTAAAATGTCTGTGACATACGGACAGAAGACAGACAGACAGACGGACATGACGAAACTGTAAGGGTTTTCTGCCATTTTGGCTACGGAACCCTAAAACCGAATACGATATATCTGCTATAGAGTATGATATGAGTTGAGTATACCGCAGACTAAAAATAAGTTAAAGTTTGCCATGTTTTGGAAATTCCAACGAAGTGACAGTAGGTACACCAAATTATAATTCAATCGGACCCGTAAAAGTTGACAAGACCTCCATGTAAAGCAAGATATAAGCGGATGATCTTTAAACGCCTCGAGAGATATTCGTAAATTATGGCTAAGAACCATCTCGGCCATATCCGCTTTCAAACAAAAAAACCGTGTTTAATCGGTCCATTGGTTTAAGAGTTACAGTTGCCCAGACAGACACACGTTAAACTTATAACACCCCTCCTTTTGCGTCGGGGGTTGTTTGTTTGTTTGTTTTAACGGGGCCGCAATGTCGCACTTAGCCTCTTAATTAGGCCATTGGGCGTACGTTGCTTGTAATGTGTCAGTTCTTTTCACTCCAGCCAGCCAAAACACTCCCTTAAGCCTAGCATTCCCCACAGGTTGATGCAGGATTCAGGGAGGGATGACGGTGTTTTTAGGAACTGTGCCTGGTGCTCGGCCACACTGGTACATTCATCACACATCTTGGGTAATGGCCTTAAGTGATTCATGACATTCTTGAATAAAGGTCGAGCTTATGCTGGTGTTTGACAGCGCTTGTAATGCGCTGTCGGTTACAATTTTTATTTTTAGATCTTTTGCATTTCTGGCTGCGACTCTTTGTGCCGCTTTGGTTATGCCAATGCATTCTGCTTGGAAAATTGTATTTCTTCTGTCCAAAGTAGTAGATATCTTAAAATTAAGATCATCTGAATAAACTCCTGCTCCCGTGCTATCATCTGTGTATATTCTAAATTCAGATGGTCCGGAGCTGTCTTTTGATTCGGGGTTAAGTCTAAACGCATCCAAATCAGTTCACTCGTATTGCGTCGGGGATTAAAAAATAAAAAATTAACGTAGTACCTACCAAACAAACGTTCGAAAAAATTGTTTATTTGCAAAATAAGAATTCAAACCAAACAACCGTGTATTCATATTTTCGTTCAGTTTCTTACGTAATAAATATTAAACAGAAGGAAGAGTCGGCCGAAGGGGGTCAAAAGCTGCCCAAAATCATCTAGCGTAATAAATGAATGGCGTTTTAACTAAAAAAAAGTCCAAGTCCCTAGACCAAAAAAACACACAAAAAAACCGTTTTCTTTTTTGGTTATCTTACAATTATTTGTAAAAAAAGTCTTAAAGTTCAGTTTCAAAAAGACATAGGTAATAATCTATATTTGTTTTTTTTTTAATTTGCTGAATAACCATTTAAGAAGCCTGCACTCATAAATGTTGAAAAATTTTGACTCTATTCATTTTTCTAAGAAGTATATTTGGTCAGGGAAATTTGATAAAATGGTCAGGGAAAGTCAGGGAAAAGTCAGGGATTTTTTTGGAACATTTGCAGTGGACACCCTGTTAATTAATAATAACTCATACGAAGTTTCTCAGCTGACACACAGATTTTCGAATGAAATTCGAAATTTGAAGGTAAAAATTATTTTTATTTACTTTACAGTCAATTCTACCCACTTCCTGGCCATAACAAAAAGTTCGACCATCGTAGAAATTTGTTTCTGTTGCCGAAATGTATGGGAAACGTTTTTGGCGATTTCTGTCTTTTCTAGTACTGAAAGCTAAAATGGTTTCATAGAGTTTTTTGATCCCCACATGAAATAGAATCGATTGGCATAAAAAAAAATTTTTTGGACTTTTTGCATTTTTTTTGCCAACTGTAAGTTTTTTACAAAATCTGTGAATGCAGTTCAAAGTATGTCAAAAAGTTAGGGAAGGTCTTCTAAGAACGTTTTGCTGTAACTGCAACGGTTAAGGTACTTGCCCTTACTGACCCGTTTCAAAAATACACCCTGTATAATATAATAATAAGTAACTCATTACGTAACTAATAAACAATATTTTTACTTTGAATAATCAATATTCGTATCTAAAAACATTATTTAACTGTAAAACTTACCTTATCAACTCTGTAACGCACAAGTGTTTTCCAGAAACTGCACGCCGCGACTGAAGTTTACCTAAAAATCAATATCCATCTAGCGACAAAATATAAAACCTCTAAGTCTAAACATGATGTCAATGAATTAAATAATTAATTGAATGATTACTAGATGGCATTACCTGCCTTGAATGCTTATTATATTAAATCGAAATTAGAACCGGCCAGTTAATGGAAGTATGGCAGTTATAGGTTGGTTTACCCTAGACAGGTTTTAATCAATGTTATTTTGTTATTTTTCTTAGGAAATTTGCCAAGCGATGCTATTTTAAAATAAAACAATAATGTGTATTTTATATAATTATTAATGCGTACTGATTATTCAAACATATAATTAAGTTTAAACCATTGAAAGTTGGTAAGTATAGGTTAGGACATAGCAAATTTGTACGATTTATAATTTTAAAATTAAAGTTTTCTTTTAAAAAGTAAAGTAAAAATAGTTTTTTTACAATTTTATTAAGGAACACATTTTTGTTAATCATAGAAAAATAATAATTTTGTTAATTGCTACACAGATAATATAGCATTGCTTTACTAAAGGTAGTGGACAATCACTCGTGGACTTTTACAACATTTCGCGAAAATACCCTAAAGCGTCCGTAACAAAATAACCAACTACAGTACTCCAAAAGTAATAATGCGCATAGAAATCTTCGTCATTGTTCGGCAACGGTCGTATTACCCGAGCGTCGAAAGACGATATTTATATAGAGTGGTTAAGAGCAATTTCTCTATGCCTAATTTTATATATTATGTGTTTTGTGCTAAAACAGATTTGATTTACCTGTAACGAAATTTGATTCGATAATTCCATGTAAGTAAATAGCGAAAACGCTACAATCATTGTTGGAGTGATTAGTTTTCAAGTGTCTTACCGAAGTTGGTGTAATTATGGAGGAAAAGGTTTAAATAACATAAGGTTTTATTAGAAGGAGAAAAAAACGTTTTCAAATAGAGGTTTACATAAAATATAATCAAAATCTCAGTTCAAATTTGTTTACAGCACTAATCATTCCAGAAAAATAATACAATTATAAAAAAATTAATCAGAATCGAGGAAGACCTCTATTCCCGACATCGCAGATTCATCAGAAGTTTCATTATGCTCTTGTTCATTTACACTTTCCTCACTGCTATCACCTGTGTAAATAATCAGTTCATCGGAATAACTATCGATTCTTGGCTCAAATTTTCTATATTCATCTTCGCATTGAACCGCATGATCAGAAACTTTTTTCCATTCTTCTGGTCCTATTTTATTGATTTTTTCTAATATAGCATCTTTAACTGACGTCACAGTCATTGCAATATTTCTCTTGGCCACGTGTTGCTTTATTTGGGACCAAATATTTTCAATAGGGTTAAAATCGGGATGATATGGTGGCAATCGTATAATTTTATGCCCATGTTCCTCCATTATACGGTCAATGGCAAATTCTGTGTAATTTTCTTTGTATCTTTGTATAATTTTATACAAATCGGGTTTCAGTTTCTTTGGGTCATGCGGAATGTTGTGTTGTTGTAACCAAGCTGTCATTTGTGGTTTAGATGTGTTTGAGTTTGGTGGTTTCACAGACAGCTTATTATGATATGGGGCGTTGTCTATTACCAACACACTATTAGGAGGCAAGTTGGGAATCAATTGATTGCGTAGCCAAGTTTGATAACGTTCCGCGTTTATTTCTTTATGATAGTCACCTTCTGAGTCGACACATTTATGTAACATTAGAGCCCCTGGGACGAAGCCTTTTTCATTGCCTGCGTGTACAATAATTATTCGCTCTCCTTTGGAAATGGGTTGTTTGATACCTTTTTTGTTGCTATCTTGCCAAGTTTTACCCTTAGTATGTGATGTGTGCACATACGACTCGTCCATAAATACTATGTTTCTACCAGAACTCCTCAGCTGTTGTATTTCTCTGAGATATTTGATCCTTTTTAGGCGTATATCATGTTTTTCCATAAGTAATTGTCTGTTATTATCAGTTTTCAGAAACCTAAACCCCATGTCTTTCAAGATCAACCTTAAAGTCTCGGCACAGCCTTTGAAATTAATAGCTTCGATAAACTTTATTCTTAAATTATTTACAGTTGGGAGTTCTTTCAGCGTCAATTGAAAATTGTATATCATATTACGAATAACACAGTAGTCGAAATCATCAAGTACCAGCCGAAATCTACTTTTAGGTCTTCCTTTTTTCGGTGTAGAAAATTTCTTTGATTGATTATGTTTTTTTTCGTTTAAGATATTACTCAAAGTTCGTCGCGAAATTCCTGTAGCTTTTGTAACACGGTCTTGAATTTTTTTAAAATAACCATCATGGTCTCTGTTGAAAACATTGGCTTCATTTAAGAAATAAAGGTACACATTAAATACCATTTGCCGTGCTTGTGAATTAAGCGGTTTTCCATGTTTAAATTTATCCATTTTGGAAGAATTCGTCTGAAAGAAAATGGCATGGGCAGAGTTAGGTATATATTTTTTATGCATGTTTATCTATTTATTTAATTTAAATAAATCTCATTTTTTAAATGTTTTTCTATAGTGTGGCCATTAGTGCTGTGCACTCCCTGAGGTATGCACGGCGAGGTGGGGGGCGAAGAAAAAAGTGCATGAGTTCACATGAGGTCGATACATGTCGGACAGATCTTACGATATCAGTTTGCATTTCTAAGGCAAGACTTGTGGCGGGACGTTGCGTTGGTCGGAGGCTATCTATCTGTAATATATACTTACTTTGTTGATTAAAATGTAACCCAAATATACTCATATTTTATTAAAAATATGCAGGTGATAAATAAGAATTGAAAGTTATAATTCACAACAGGACTTGTTTTATTAAACATTTTTTATATTTACAAACAATTATATATTCTAACGAAAGTTATTCTGACATAGATTCTGTTTCAACTTCATCTTCCATTTCGTCATCATCTTCATCTTCCTCTTCGCCACCGGAACTTGAATCAGAGTCTTGCAAATTTTTTAGATGAATGAATCGATAACATTATCGAACCTACTATCGCGACTCCAGTAATCATTTTCATTTTTCTGGACATGATCGTCGCATTTCTGCCATTTTTCCGCCGTGAATTCCGAAAACAATTTATCCAATAAGATTATCTTTTCGTCTAGAGAAGAATTAATATAGTTTTGGGCTATGTTGTTTTTAATATCAGCCCAGACCAACTCGATTGGATTTAAATCTGGATGGTACGGAGGTAAACGCAGAACAGTGTGTCCACTGGCTTTCAGGAGTTCGTCAATTCTATACACGGGTTCTTTTTGTGTATTTTTGATAAGAAGTAGCAGTTGAGCCTTTGACATGGTTCCTGAAAATTCTACATTATGGCGTAGCAACCAGTTCTGCATTTCACTTTTGAGGCTTGATATAGTTGGTTTCTTCTCAATCTGAACGCTGTGGTAAGACGCGTTGTCCATTACAACCACAGAATTCGGCAGCAACTTATCTTTTAACTTTTCATCTACCCACTTATAAAAAGTAGGTCCGCTCATATCTCCATGATAGTCACCGGTTCTAGCATCGGATTTGAATATAGTCAATGTATCATCCACTAAGCCATTTCGACACCCAGCGTGGAGTATTACTAGTCGCCGTCCTTTCCCAATATCAGCATGAATACCGGGTTCTGACGATGATTGCCAACATTTGCTGGCATGGTGACTGGCGTTGATGTATGTTTCATCAAGAAAATATATGTTTCGGTTTTCCGTTCTGTAATTTCTGATTTGTGTAAGATATTTTTTCCGCCACACTGTAATATTAGGCTGCTCTATAAGGAGATGTCTCTTTGATTTGCATTTTTTGTAACGGTATCCCATTTTGTGTAAAAGCTGTCTTAAATATTCCCGTCCACAATTCAATATGCCATCCTGTCTCAAACTTGATAGTAACTTACGGACACTTGGTATTTTTTTTTCAACTTCGAAAAACTGATGAATTTTTCTTCTGATAACTCCAAGGTCAAAATCATCCACAACGTGTTTTTTCTTTAGAACTTTTGGTTTTTTTGGCGATTGAAATTTTAATTGGCTTGAATTTTCAATTGATAAATAGCCCGCAGAAATCACATTATGTACGGTTCTTTTGCTGTATCCCGTAGCCTCCGCAACGATTTTAGCAATATTCACGTCATTTTTAAATTCAAAGCTTTCTTTGTCTGCTTTTCTTTTCTTAAAATATTCAGCCACCTTAAAAATGACAGTCTTCATATCACGAGATAACGCACGACCCATCTTTGAATATTTATCTCGTGTGCGTCTGACATAGACAGTCCGATACAAATAACACTACCTGCCGTCACAAGCGTTGACGGCGCACTGACAGCGCAGCAGCCGATTCTAACCCCCCCGTCTCACCGCGCGCATACCTCAGGGAGTGCACAGCACTAATGGTCATACTATAGTACTTAATATGTATTTAATGTAGGTATTTTATTTTTTTAATATTAAAAAAACGTGAAATATGTTATTTATTTTCCTTTTTTCAAAATATACTATTTAAATCTGAATAAGCTAATTAATGTTGAAATTATATTTACCAAGAAGGGTGTGTAATAGCAGCTCTATATATTTCCACAAATAGAGAACACGTGCAGTCACTACCAATATATAAAGACGACTGACAGACATTTCGCTGACCGGCGACAGCTGCCGAACGCCCGATTTGTTTTCGATTGTGCACACATGATATTGACTCCTATCTCTTTTAAACAAGGTGCAAAATGCAAATGCCTTGTTTAGGGCTCTTACGATTCCATGATTCGAGTGTTTCCGGGAATACGACAATTAGCGAAGATCTGCATGTGCATTATTAATTTGGGAGTACTGTACGCGCTGCGAGCACCGACAACGCACTGCACCGGTTGACGTGAGTTCTGTCCCGCGCACCCCGCTCACCCACCCGTTAGGCTGCCTGTCCACCGGAGCGGAGCGAGGCAGCGGAGCGGAGAAACGGAGTAATGCGGAGCGGAGTTGCGTACTGTGTCTGTCCACCGGAGAGGAGCGAGGCTGCGGAGCAGAGCGAGAAAGTAATGCGGAGCGGAGTTGCCACTGTGTTTTTCAATATGCGGAGCTAGGCCGCGAGTACGCGACGAGTCATTTCGAGCTCCCGGCGGCGGGCGATTGGTTTAGTTCTACGCGAAATGTCAGTGACAGCAGACATGTTATCGAAAAAGTTAATACGTTATTACCTTACATTGCTTGAGGAAGAAGAGTTGGAGTCAGAAGAAACCGAATTACTTACCGTATACTATTTGAACAATTCTATAAGGAAACATAGATTTTGGTTAAGAAATCATATCAAACATCGTTCAGAACACAGTGAATATTTTACTTTTTTCCAAACTGCTGATGAAGAAACTTTCGAAAAATCTTATAGAGTTTCAAGATGTACTTTTCATGAACTTCACTCCCTGATTGAACCATATATTCGGAAACAAGACACAAATTACAGAAATTCAATCAGTAGCTGTGAAAGATTAGCAGTGTGTTTAAAGTAAGTACACATTTTGAAATCAAAGTAACTTTTATTTTTGCATACAGTCGATGCCATGTTATATTAATTTAAAAATCATAATCTGTCTCAAAGTTGTCCGCATTTTCATTGGGTCCTGTTTGCTCTGCTGCAGATGTTTCAATATCCTGGGTTGTTTGAATTTGTGAAGCGCTAGGAGTATTAATACTAGTGTTAATATCATTTGGAGCACTAGGAGTATCGATATCGATACTAGTATTGATATTATCTGTTGTAGGTGTTGATGAGGCTGTAGAATAACCATAATTATTCGGAGAATACCAACTATGTTGAAGATTACTTTCTTCAGCTGATATTACCGCATTAAAGCAGGTTTTTTTAATTTGTAGTTGTAAATAATACGGCAGCTTTTTCGCCGATGCAGCCAAATTTAAAAAAAATAAGTCTATTTCATCGTACTTATCACTAGCTGACATCATGTTTTTAACTTCTATCCGTTCTTGTTCCAACAGTTCGCGGCGTTTTTGATTTTTTTTCAAAAGATCTAGAATTTCATCGTTCTTTCTTTTTTTGGATGTGGATGGGAGAGGCCCAGAAGCTGTTGAATCATTAGGAACATCGACAGAAGGAAGATTATTTGAATTTGATGGCAACAAATTGCATGATTCCCGTGAACTCTCATCAATGGTATTTGGCGGATTTGAAGTTTCGCTTACTGAGTCATCCAAGGGCGCAAAATTTGATGACCGGTCTCTGTTACACATGTAAGGCAATAAGAATGACATGGCTTTCTGATATTTCCATTCTTTTCGTTGTTTTCTAGCCTGTCCACTCCTTGTTGCATTTTGTCTTTTTAAGGCATCTCGATGATTATCTCTCAGTTGTTTCCATCGCGACTTGGCAGTTTTAACTGAAACAATCAACAAACACAAAAAATTATTCCATGGTCTATTTATAAAAAAAATTACTTTTATTTTTCAGGTATTTAGCAACCGGCCACTCATTTACAACGATGGGAGAAAATTTTAGAATTGGATTAAAAAGTGTATCAAGAATTATTGATGAGGTTTGTGATGCTTTATGGAATGTATTGCAACCTCTTGTCATGCCGCAACCAACAGAAAACGACTGGAAAGAAATAGCAAAAGATTTTGATGAACTATGGCAATTTAAAAATTGTACAGGTGCTCTTGATGGCAAGCACGTATATATCAAGGCTCCCTCGAAAACTGGGTCCTCGTTTTTCAACTACAAAAAGAGATTTTCTGTAGTATTGATGTGTTTAGCTGATGCCAGAAGGAAAATCAGAATGGTTGATGTGGGATCTATGGGAAGATTTTCTGATGCAGGAATTTTTGATAACAGCATTTTCGGAAAGAGTCTAAAAGAGAAGAGATTGAATTTACCTGAGCCGGTACCATTGTATCAAGGTGGTGCAAAAATGCCGTTCGTATTTATAGGAGACGAAGCTTTTCCATTAATGGAACGCAGAAAGAAAAATATTTAATTACCGATTATCAAGAGCACGTCGCATTGTTGAGGCAACTTTCGGTGTATTGACGAGAAAGTGGTACGTGTATCATAAAGATTTCGAATGCAAAATAGAAACAGTTGACAAGGTAATAAAAGCAACATGTGTTTTGCACAATTATTTAATTCAAAGACAACATGATTATATAAACAATATTGAAAATAACATGGAGCAAACATTATTATCAGTTGGTGATATTACACAAACACAACATTCTATTAATGGTGGTTTTCAAGTTCGCGAAATGTATTGTTCATACTTCAATAATCAGGGGAAGGTTCCATGGCAAGATACTCGAATTTTGAAAAGAATCTATAGTCAGTGATGTGTGACAGATTTGGATAGTTTGGCCAGCCGCGGACATTATTTAGGTATTATTTTGTTAAATAAAAAAAAGATATCAATATGTACCTACTAGAGGGTATTATAGAATAAAGATACATATTATTATTCACCATCCGATATGTTTGTTTCAATGATTATTTGGTCCCACGCAGCATCTTTTGTTTGTATATATGTATTAATTTTAAAGAGTTAAAGTTGTATGTAGAGGTTTACCCTGAAGCTACTAGCACGATTTAAATTTCAAATATTTTTATTTCGTTAAATCAATTCTATGATTATTTAAAACTAGCTGTCCCGCACAACTTCGTATGCGTAAATTTTCCCCGTTTTTGCAACATTTCACGTCGCTACTCCGCTCCTATTAGTCGTAGCGCAATGTTATATAGCTTATAGCCTTCCTCGATAAATAGGCTATCTAATAATTTTTCAAATCGGACCAGTAGTTCCTGAGATTAGCGCGTTTAAACAAACAAACAAACTCTTCCGAACTACTTTATAATATTAGTATAGATTAAATTTAGATAAAACACCTAAAACAAAGAACTTACAAAATGATACAGGTTTTAAAGCATAGGTGAAGGACGTAGGATTCTTATCACTTGAATCAAGATATACGCAAGCGGAATCACTGGGAACAACTATAAATAGCATACTAGCTGACTTAAGCAGACGAAGACCCGTAAACTTCGTCTGCTTCAATTATCGTTTTTGCAACATGTTTCATTGCTGCTCTGCTCTTATTGGTTGTAGCGTGATGTTATAGCCTTCCTCGATAAATAGGCTATCCAACAGTAATAGATTTTTTTAATTTGACCCAGTACTTCCTGAGATTATCGCGTTCAAACAAACAAACTATATACTATATTATATTAATATATTTAAGTGTAGATTAATCATTGAACTCATAGTTGCTGATGAGTTGAACTACCTCTTAAATACCTACGGAGGGCAAGCCAAAATAAAGACTTAAATATTTGAAAAATATTAATGATCGTTTTGTAACATATATGTTACAAAACGATCATTTCGCATTTTTGAAACATATATTACTAGCTTTAGCCCGCAGCTCCGCCCGCGTGTATAAAGGTTTTCGCGATAAAAACTATCCTACTTATGTCCTTTCACCGGTCTCAAATTATCTCCATACCAAATTTCATCCAAATCGGTTTAGCTGTTTGAGCGTGAAAGCGTAACAGACAGAGTTACTTTCACACGTATAATATTAGTATGGATATGTTTCAAAAATGCAAAATAATTTTACAAAAATTAAATTAAATATTTTCGATGAACCTACTTAACAGAATCATACTAAAACATACGCACAATATAAAACAACGAAAATAGGTCATAAATTACAGGCATTAGTTTTAAACTCCTCTACTAACTCTATTTATAGAAAAGATAGATTACAGATTAAAAAGTAATATAAAAAATATTAAAATCTAACGGTTTCCCGCACCTCCGTCCACAATTTCACATGTATAATGGTATTGAGGCAAAATATACTATATTCCTCTCCAAGCTTTAAATTACTTATTTACTTTTTCAACAACACAAACGAATAAATATACAATATAAACTATTTATGACATTAATGTAGATTTGTATGTATTACAATAAAATAATTCATTGCTATTTCGCGCAACTGCAAAAAGCGCGCTTACAACAAAAGTCACAATGCTATAATAGTATTTACAATCTTCTAATCGGCTCGAAATATGCCCAACAACAACGCAACGGACTAAAAAAAACAAGGACACCGCCCCCTTGCATCCGATAAGGCGCAGGTGTTCCTGTGTGAGTGCGCTTACGTAGAAAGCGGACGTTTCTCGCAAGCCATTATAGCCTTAGGGGTGTACGACCGCCGAGTAGGCCGATTGTACATAGGACGTCCTCTACAATGGGAACTCGAACCCTAGTCGTGGGCTATGCTAGGTGTAGCGGGCCGGCCTGGTTGAGTAGTACGCGGTGACGATACAGACGACCCCTACGACAAGGTCAGTATCGCGGTAAGTTAGCGGTGCTAGGTGAGTTGTGTCTCGCAGTGTATACGGCTCCGTGCGCCTTGGTGATCTCGTCTAAATTTAAAATTGTAAGTACATACATAATTATTCAACTCGCGGTGACAAAACCATGTCTCAAATTTAAAACAACGCCATCTATTAAGCTAAGTAGAACACTACGCACACAATCCGCGTGTCATTCAACCAACTGCGAACAAATTTAATACGAAATCTATAAAATGTATCGTACCAACAGTACGATGTTTGCAGAGTAGGCTGTTGATAACTCATTCGATCAAAATTAATAGGTACCTACTAGGTAAAGGAGATGCCAAAAATTGTATAGGACTGTGCCAGAACGTAGTCAGGAAATCTATGTTATTTGAAAGAACAGATCTTCTATAACAAAAATCATAAAAGCGCATTTAGCTCCGTAGTCGTGGTCGAACTAAACTACGTAGTTCAAAAAACTAGATTCACTAGATTCATTCAGATATCATCAAGATTTCACTATTTACTAAGATATGAGTAATCATATGTATGATATGTTGTTTTCTGTGTAGTGTCGGATTAAGAATACATATGTCACAACCCCAATCCCATATTGAGGGTATCGTGAAAGGGACCAAGGGGTTAAAATACGCAGAAAACGTCATTGCAAAAGAAGGAAAAGTCCAAAAAAAACCTTTACCTATCTGTCTAGCCAGCATGGGATAGTAGACCAATGCCCTATAATCATTTGTAGTGTAGGCCAATTATTTGTAGTGTAGGCCAATTATTTGCATGTATTATAAGATCCGTTTAGGCAAACCACATTATCAGGGCAGTAAGTTTTGTTTGAGGACTAATGTCATTTTTAAATATTTTTTGTAGAATGTTGAAAGAATGATATTAGACTAAATAAAACTAAGAGCGTTGTTTTATACATTTAATAATTTAATGTTATTAGTTCATTATAGAGAAATGCAGCCGGAGGAACAATATTTTCTTAGTATCTCGCCCATCCTATACTTAGGATGGGCGAGATACTAAGAAAATATTGTTCCTCCGGCTGCATTTCTCTATTTCTCTCTGTGGTACTCCACAGAATGGTCATTATGTGTGAACAACAACATCCAACCGTCCGGTTCCCAGCAACACAATCACACCAATAAACTAATATTTGATCTCTAGATTGGTCTTCATTTAAAGAATTCTCATCATATAAAATGTAAGTGTAATACTCACGTTTAGAAGTATGTCTAGATTTAATGCGACCTCTTAAAAGGACAGGGTGACTACTTCCCATGTGCCTTAAAACTTCCTCAGAAAACTCTAATTCTAGGCTTATTTCCGCTTCATAAATACCATGATCTCTGATGTGCTCACCATAATATGAGCGAGCTTGCTTCACCTGATAAAGTCCTAAAGAAATGAGTTTTAAATCAAATGGGTTCAGACGTGGAAAGGTATTCAATTCCGGTAAGTTTGCATCAATATGTTCAAATAGTACTCTTCGTCTATTTAAATTATATTACTAGCTGGTACCCGCGACTTCGTCTGCGTACTTTTAATTTGAATATTATTGATTATATTAAAAGAACGGTATAGATTTGGGTATAGCATTTGGTTAAAAGAGAGTAGGTATATTTAAAAAAAATAAAAAAATATCTGTTTACAGTAGGTATAAGGTACCTATGTATTCCATTGAGTGGCAGAAAGTACCTAGGAAAATTTATTGGTCCCTTATGTCCAAGAAACACTTACAGGGGCCAGCGTCACTTGTACAAAAATATTTTAAAATGACCTAATTTAAAACATTTTTATACATGTAGGCTCAGGATGCCGCAGGTTATAGCTTGCCATCGTTCACGAACACCGGGAGATCACTAGGTTTAGATTTTACCATTATTATTTAAATTTAAATCTTAATTTCGACTTTGCCCATTGCTTTTCAAAATAGTTTATAAACTTTTCAGTTTTTTCATCTTTTGTAGCTTGGTCTACAATAGATTTCCAGCCATCATCTACGAAAGCAATGGGCAGAAGGGGTAAATTTGCAGTTAACCGTATAGTTTTATTGTTGATTTTTAAATCTCTGCCTTTCTTCCACACTGCACGGATGTAGTGATAAAAGCAGCCGGTCACTACTGCTTGAGGAAATACTTCCTTGATGGCTTTCATAAGGGCTGGTTCGTAGTCACATTTGAACTTTTTTATATTTAGACCGAGTTTGTCTTTTATTAGGGCAAAAAACCTCCGATAAGTGACTACAGTTTTATTAGGTAGTAACGCGTATATGACTTGAACGATATTAGTGTACTCTGATGAACTGTTTAAATCCATATTAACTGTAAAAAATTGAAAAAATGGTGTAGGGCATCTTTTAAACGTTCCGTCTCCAAAAAAATATTTGTTTTCAGAACATTTTATAGCTTTTCTTGATGTTTTCGAACAAAACACCAATATTTTTTCCTCTTTACTATCATCAGCTACTAAAAAATCGGATGCCAGTGTTTTAGGTATCACCACATCGGCTAAATTCACAAATTCTGTCTTTACAACACCTAGTGCATTTCTCCGAGCTCTATATAAGCTGTCTTTTTTTTCTGTATGACATGGCACTAGTAAATTCTTTGATGCATCTTGCACATGTTTTTCGAATATTTTTTTCACCGACTCCATGTTGCTACAAACTTCTTTCCTAACAGAATCCAATGATCGAAGCGACCTCATTTTCAGCAAGATGCGATGCACAACAGTGAGAACCTTGTCTCAAAATCTTCTTCCTATTTTCATCAACAGTCACTGTAGTTGAGCATTCACTTTTGTTGACGCATCTCCATAAAGTTCCGTTTTTATTGTATTTTGCTAAATTATATCGGTGGCCATTATGCAGTAGAGCCTCTTTTCCCTTTTGATTTGTTATAAATTTAAGACCCTTGTCCATAATTATTATTTATTTAATCACAGAATTTATGTTTACTCACATCGCATAATATTCGCATACTTCAAGATGACAGCAGTTTTATCAGTCCTTGATTCTGCATTTGTATTATAAGTGGCCAGTGAAGCAAGTGCCACAAAGAAGTTTTATTACAGTGTGTATTGATCGATGCACAGGCGTAATTCGTATTTTCTTTCTTACTGTACCAATTTTGAAAAAGTAGGCATTATGCTACCATGTCTTTTTTCGATGATGTCTTAATACAACGTAGGGATATTAAAAAGTGGGTTTTGATCGACATAGGCTTATTACAGTGTAGGTATTGATCGATGGACTGGGTTTGAGGACTCTGAGCTTCTGAAATTAAATGAAAATTTGCTGAAATGGGTTTTCAGCTCCGCATGGACCGTGGATCATGTTTTTCATAACAATATCGTAAAGTGCCTTGTCATTGTTAGGATCTGATATTTCAGCGCTTATAATTTTATCGATTTGGTCAGGTCGCAATTTATCTTTTAACCAAAGCAAAATGTGGGCATGTGGCAGCCCTCGCTTCTGCCACTCAATGGAATACATAAAGCATTGCTCTTCTCCAAAAACCCTTCCTTTAGTTATTACAATCATAAGCTTTTTAACTTTTAACCTAAACACTCTGGCAATGACATCGTGCCTATCGTTGGTTTGCCAAACTTCTTGGCAGTATATGATTAGGTATAAATGAGACAAAAGATGTAGTATAGTCTGGTTATAATTATCCAAAGGTGCATCTTATATACTAACGACTTCGTGTTGATAACAGATAGTAAAAACATTTAATAGATACTGAACGTGCGATAAGGAACATAAGATTGTGATGTAAATTGTAGATACAGCGCAAAGATATTGTACTGTAACAGTACACCCCCCTTTAAAAAAATTATGGTAATAGTGTTTACAATATAAATTTGACCTAGACCTTACTAGTTATTTGCTGATGTATATAAATAATAATGCTATTGTACGCGGTGGAATTTGATGACGCCTGTCATTAGTTATTTGCTGATGTATATAAATAATAATGCTATTGTACGCGGTGGAATTTGATGACGCCTGTTGTGGTGTGATTTGCTGACGTCTGTAATTTTGACTTAGCTGTTGCACGAGTGTTTATTATTTTTTTCCGTTAAACTCTTCATTCTTCTGTCCAGTGTTTTCATTATGCCGTAAATTAGGATCACGCCGATTGTTAAAATAATCTGTCCCATTGCAACATTTCTTGTCCACCGTAAGTCCTCCTGGATCAGGTTACGGAGTTGGTCCGCTTCGTTTTGATTGAGGCAATTGTCCGTATTGTATGTTATCTGGTCCTTAGAACTTTGATTTGCTATTTTAGATGTCTTGTTGTTACGAGTAGTTGTGAATTAATGGTATATGTTAAGATCTATGTTAATATATATACGAATAGCTTGCTTATATCAGCGATTTTTTATAGACGTACTACTGGCTTTACTTTACGTCCCGATCGTGTAGTGTACGTGTGTGAATGCCTGTCGCAATCCTTTGAATCTGGCACGTAGTTTGATTCGTCATTGATCATGAAAGCTGGTTTCAATCTATCAATTGATATCACTGTCTCTTTATCCCTAATTCTAATGCAAAATGTTTTATCTGTTTTACTAATTACTGGGTAGGGTCCTTCATACGGCGGTGTCAGGGCTTTCTTAATTCTATCACACCGAACAAATACGTGTGAGCATTCTTTGAGTTCGGGATGCACAAATATAGCTTGATTGTGTTTTTTTCTTTTCGGAATTGATGTCATTTGTGTGATGTCCCTTTGAATTTGTTTTACAAACTCTTCGTACGTTGATAACTGTGCTGCTGATGACTCAAAAAATCCTCCAGGGAGTCGTATTGGCGTTCCATATGTCATCTCTGCTGAACTATAACCTGTGTCTTCTCGCAAGCTACTCCGCAACCCGAGTAAAACTGTTGGAATTTCTTTTGACCAATTTTCGTTGGATTCTCTTGTCATTAACGCCGCCTTTAAAGTTCTATGAAATCTCTCTATCATTCCATTGAATTGTGGATGATAAGGTGTTGTCCTAATTTTATGTATTCCCAAAAATTGTGAGAGTGACTCAAATATTCTTGATTCAAACTGTCGGCCTTGATCCGTAGTAATGCGCAATGGACATCCAAAACGAGTAATCCATCCTTCGAAAAGTGTCTTGGCTACTGTTTCTGCAGTTATATCTTCTACCGGAAATATTTCGGGCCATGACGTACAACGATCGTTGTACGTCATGGCCCGAAATATTTCCGGTATGGTATGATTGTGATTAAATATCTCTTCCCTTGTGAAATCGGAAGTGGTCCGACGATGTCAATATGTAAATGTTCAAAACGTTGCGCTGTCATAAATGTACCAGGAGGTGATATCGTATGTCGTTGTATTTTTGATTTTTGGCAGGCTATACATGATCTACACCAATTATTGATATCTTTGTTCATATACGGCCATAAATACCTTTGGGTTATCATTTTTCTCGTAGTTCTTTTTCCTGGATGGCTCATACCATGAATGGTATCGAAAATTTGTTTGCGAAAATGCTTTGGTAAGTAGGGGCGGCTTTTTCCAGTAGACGTGTCGCAGGTGATGTTTATTGTGGAACCCGGAAGCGTAATGTTTTTGAATTTTAATCTTTTATTGTCATGTAATTTACTTAGTTCATTATCTGTTGATTGACATTTTTCCAATTCAGCGTAATCGATAGGTGATGGCACGTATATTTCCTCTATTCGAGATAAGGCATCGGCGGTAATATTGTCACGTCCGCTTATGTGTTGAATGTTGGTACTGTATTGTGAAATGAAATCTAACTGCCGGACCCGTCGCGGTGTATCGTTTGATGATGGTTTTTGGGAGAATGCGTATGTCAAAGGTCGGTGATCCGTAAATATTGTAAATTCTCTTCCCTCGATTAATCTGTGAAAATGTTTGACGGCCATGTATATTCCTAACAGCTCTCTGTCAAACGTAGAATATTTTTGTTGAGTTTCGCTCAATTTTTGTGAAAAAAATCCTAATGGTTCCCAATTGCGTCCGGATTTTTGTTGTAAAACTCCACCAACGCAAGTAGCACTAGCGTCGGTCATGAGCGCTACGATGCGTTGCGGGAAGGATGCGCTGTTAACACTGCGTTTTTCATGCTTTCCTTGCATTTTTCGTAAGCTTTGTCTGCTTCCGTTGTCCAAGGAACAGGTGAATTATCGTTCTTTTTTGAACCATGTAGATATTCGTTTAAAATTCTTTGATTTTCCGCTGCGCGTGGAATATTACTTCTGTAGAAATTGACCATGCCCAAAAATCTTCTTAATTCTTGAATTGTTTTCGGTTTGGGAAATTCCATGATTGCTTTGTAATTTTCTTCGGTAGGGTATATTCCTTGGCTCGTTATATGATAACCTAAGAAATCTATTTCCCTTCTGAGAAATTCGCATTTTTCGAGATTAATGGTTATTCCATTCTCGTGTAAACGTTTGAAAACCGTTTCTAAATGCTGATAATGCAAATCTTCGTTGTCCGATGCGATGAGACAGTCGTCTACAAATATAAATACGAAGTTTAAATCTCTAAATAAGGAATCCATGAATCGTTGAAATGTTTGTGCCGCATTGCGTAATCCGAAAGGCATTCTTAAGTACTCAAAAAGTCCAAAAGGTGTGATGATGGCTGTTTTTTCTATATCTCTAACAGGAATACAATGGTATGCTTTACGTATATCTATCTTGCTTAGTATCTTCTTATTTTCTAATATGTATGTAAAGTCAGTTAATCTTGGTAGTGGGTATTTGTCCGGTACTGTCGTGCTATTGAGCATTCGATAGTCTCCGCACGGTCTCCATTCGCCATTTTTCTTTTTTACCATATGTAATGGGCTTGCCCATGGGCTATCTGACGGTCGGCAAATTCCGAGTTCTATCATATTTTGAAATTCCTTTTTGGCTATGTCGTATTTTTCTGGAGGTAATGGTCTTGCCCGAGCTGCGACGGGTGGTCCTGTAGTGATAATGTGATGTTCAATCTTATGTTTGGGCGCATTGCGGAGAGAGGACCCTTTCGTGATGTCTTCGTATTTGTTTAAAAGTTGCGTAATACGTGGATTCGTTCCCACTGCGATAGTACGAATTGTTTGTTGTGTCGCTTTTTCCGAAGTTACATGCGTTGTCAGCTCTGTAACTTTGTCGATAAGTTTGCGACCTGCTATGTCGACTAATAGTTTATAGTGCTCTAGAAAATCTGCTCCAATTATTGGTTGTGTAACATCGGCGATTACAAAATTCCATTTATAACATCGTTGTAGTCCTAAATTCAAGGTAAGCGTCTTCTCGCCGTAAGTCCTAATTTTAGTCCCATTTGCAGCGTATAGTGTGTATTGTTCATTTTGTAAAATTGAATGTCTCTGTTGCTTGCTAATGACTGAAATATTTGCGCCCGTGTCAATCAAAAACTTCATACCACTTTTTCGGTCGGTAATGGTGAGGCGATTGGATGGGTGGATTGCACAGAGTTTCGCCGTTGTCTGTGCTTTTATCCGTTTCCCTGGTTCCGTACGTAAGTCATTGGTTTCCAACCGCATGGTTAAATGCAGTTCTTTGCATATTTTCCGAATCTTTCGTGGTAGTAACAAAATCGATTTGCTCCTCTATAGTTTGTTCTCGGCCTCATAATCGGGAATTGTTGACGTTTCTTGAAATGATTGTGCGTGTTGGGTCGATAGCCATATTGACCTTGCTGAATTGCGTCAATATCTATCTGTAATTTTGCTAGCTGGGCTAAAATGCATGCTGTATTGTTTGAAGTTTGAAATTTGAAATGAAATTTGAAATGATTTTTTTTTTTTTTTTTTTTTTTTTCCGTTTGAAGTGTTTTGTTGTCGTTTGAAGTGTCGTTGCTAACAGCTGATATTTCGGTTACTTTTGAATTCATTATTATTTTGTCTGCAATTTGGCTCAGTTTGTCAATTTCCATGTCTTCCGTAACTGCTAGAACCGTAGTAACTGATGTTGGTAAAAGCCTGAACCATAGTAGTTTAATTGTTTCGTCACTGATTTTTCCTCTCCCGAGGACTTGCATTTGACGTAATAACTGCGAAGGTTTTTGATCACCGAGTTCTGTCTCTGATATTAATTTTTGAAACTGTCGCTGTTCTGTTTCTTCGTAACAATCAATTAAACGTTCCTTGATGTTTTTGTATTTATCTGTAGTCGGTGGTGAAGTGATTAGGTCACTAACTTGTAGTATTTCTTCCTTGGATAACTTTGCTATTACTGTACAGTATTTGTATTCGTCTCCTTGCTTCTGTGGTGCTAATATGGCTTCTAGTTGCGTGAACCATAATCTTGGTTGGTCTTTCCAAAATTCCGGAATGCGGGATAAAACCGAGGTGCCAGCAGCTACTTCAAGTGTTCCTTGCTGATTTATGTTCGCCTTGCACGGTGATTGTGCCATGTTTCTTGCTGCGTATTCGTTCGTCGGGGTCACCAATTTGCCAAACTTCTTGGCAGTATATGATTAGGTATAAATGAGACAAAAGATGTAGTATAGTCTGGTTATAATTATCCAAAGGTGCATCTTATATACTAACGACTTCGTGTTGATAACAGATAGTAAAAACATTTAATAGATACTGAACGTGCGATAAGGAACATAAGATTGTGATGTAGATTGTAGATACAGCACAAAGATATTGTACTGTAACAGTTGGCGCTTTGACCTGGCATCAATTCGTCAACTATTTCAGACCAAGGTGGATTGCAGGTTAAGGTTACGAATAAATCAGGTCGACCATACGTACGCACGTAGGCAAATGCGTCTTGAGTATACTCGTGTAAGTATCGGGGACTGTTCACAAACGAAGAGGGCAGAAGCAGATAGGCATAAAAGTCCATGCTCGATATTTTTTTGTTGGGCAAGGGGAGGTTGGTCACTGGATTGACTTGTGGAATTTGAAAGTGGTACCCCTCTTGCCCCTTGCTAAACATAAGCGGGTATTGTAATGCGTCATAAAACTTGTGTGTGTTGGGCACCCTGGTCAATGTGTTGTCACGGGCTTGTAAAACAATATCACGCGATGCGAACTGTTCACCACAAACCATGGCGGCGACTTCGTTTATTAAGGGTGCATTATAACGTCTTTCATGTTCCCAGCTTGGCGTACGATCTGGGTGTATAACTAATTTATAATTTTCCCCTGGCATTTTTTCTAAGGCTGTTTTGAAGGTAATGAGGTTATTATGTTCGTGCAACATTCTTTGAATTTTTAAAACAATGTACCTCTCAACTCCTTCAATATTTTGACATCTGCGGTCAACCTCGCTGTTTTCGTCTCCCATAAAATAAATCTGTAGAAATTTTGGTTGATCATTATTTGTGGGAAGCAAAGAGCCAATCCTATGATAAACTTGCCCTTGTACCGTAAATGTAGGTGAAAATCCAAGCATGATGACCTCATTACCTAAAACAAATGATGTAATTTGAAAGCAAGAATTGTACTTTCTTATTCTGTTTAAAAATCGCCGAGATTCATTGCTGTCATATAGAAGTAAGGATTTGAGTGGCTCGTCGGGGTCACCAAGCGTCGGTATTGATACTTTGCCTCCAGAACAGCACATACCTGGGGTCTCTTCCTTCCACTTGAGTGCCTCACAGTGTCTGCATTTATTGGCCATTTTACCTATGAGGACTAATCGGTGATTAAAGTAATCAATTAACGGATCATAATCAAAAGTAGCATCGGCAAATGCCTCCCACGTATTCATCGTAAACGTACGTCTCCTTTCTGCTTGCCGCTCGGAATTAATTAAACGTCGTCTACGTGTTTCTTCGGAGGTCTCTGCGGCTATGTACGAAGCTTGACGCTCAGCATCTAAGATTTGGCGAGCTTGGGTCTGGTGAGAGGTCTCAGCAGCTCTTTGAGCCGCGTGACGCTCGGCATCCAAGACTTGGCGAACTTGGGTCTGCTGAGAGGTCTCTGCAGCCCTTTGTGCAGCATGACGATCAGCGTCTAAATTATGACGGGTCTGCGTTTGCTCAAAAGTTTCAGCAGCCCTTTGAGCTGCGTGACGCTCGGCATCTAAAGTCCGACCGATCTGTGAATCCTCTTCCGATTCCAGTGATCTAGCAAGTTTAGCAGCCCGAGCTTTGCTAGAGCTATTAGCTAAATTGAACTTTCGTTTCCGAGGCATCGTAGAAAAACAAAAATAAAATGAATCGAACAAAACAGATGTACAGATTGAGATTTATTATCATAAAAAAACCTTTAATAAGCACCTACGTAGTAAAAATGATGCGCTCACCGCACGGCGATGTGTTTAAGTCACGTTTAAATGGAAAAAGAAACTAAGAAATTAAATTATCAATACTTATTTACAACCAATGCATAAAAAGAGTAAGAGGTAAGTAGGTTAGGTTAGTTTTACACCTACCACGACCTATTAGATTAATTCAAAAAAGGAAATAAAAGCAAATCGAATTTTTTTAAAGTAACGGAAACTATCTTACCTACTATTAACTATGAACTAAAAGATCCCGAAATATTAAGTATGCACAAAATGAATTTACTAATAAAAAATACTTAGGTACTTAAAATTTTTTACGAAACAATAAAATAATTTTACTGGATCGAAAAATGTAATTCTCCGTAATTTCTCTAATCGCATGCGTTCGACAACGACGTCTGCCCTCATGTGTCTGTCGGTTCGGGTAGGCATAGTTAGATTCGTGCGCTCCCCCACCACACGACAGCGCCGTTGCCTGCCGCCACACTTCGGCGAATGTGCGCGACGGCAGCGGCGGCGATGCAGAGTATTCGTTTAAAGGAACTTTAACTTCAAAAGCCAAATTTTTTTTTTAACTTGATGCACCCAAAACTTCTAAATATCATGTTCCTAGGTTCAGTGGTTAAGATTTTGTATACAAAAAGTTTGGCTTCGTAGTTCCCGTTCCGAATCCGTTCCGTTCCGTTCGTATTTCGGGAATTCCGTTTGTAGAAAAACTCTGCACATCCTAAGAGCCCTACGTACCAAGTTTCATGGTTTTATCTTCAAAAATGACGAACACCCATACAAACTTTCAACCCCTATTTCATCCCCTCACAGGTCGAAATTTCAAAGTTTAATTATTACTTATCAAGTGCTTAAATATAAAGTTTCATGGTTTTATCTTTTAAAATTAAGAAATCCCATACAAACTTTCAACCTCTTCATCTTGTAATTTATGTCCTTTCTCAGGGTCTAAAGATTGTCTGTGCCAAATTTCATCAAAATCGGTTGAGAGGCTTAAGCGGGAAAGCGTAACAGACAGACAGAGTTACTTTCGCATTTATAATACAAGTAGGGATGACCTAAATAATTAGGCTGCTATTTGAGCAATTTTCTCTGCATTTTCGGGATTTTCTATACATATCAACCCATATGATGGCCCACTGCTGGGCACGGGTCTCCCCAGTAGAACCTACTAGTATGTAGATCCTGGGGGTAATTGCCATAATCGCCACGCTTGGCGAGCGGGTTGGCGATCGCAGTAAGGCTTTAAATACGCAGAGGACGCTGCTGCCCGTCCTCCGGGGTGAAATCCCTTAGTCGCCTTGACGACACCCACGGGTAGAGATGGGGATGGATTTTCTATAACTTTGTGAAAAAGTTATTGATAAGAGCAGCTGCAATCCTAAAATCTTCCGTGAAATGTGTAGAGGCTAAGTTAGAGAAAACATTTCTAAACAATTTATAATCCCATTTAAACCTTCCATTTTATATTTCTACCACCCATATACATAGTGTGACACATCTACTTTTATTGGCCTCTACGGTCGTTAATTGTTTTTTTTCCGTTATCTTTCGTTTCAGGTTTGTGTACTCTATAACCAAGAGATTCTAAATTGGAAATAGAATCTCTAAAGCCACGATCTAAAATAAATACAGTTCATTATCTGTGCATCTGTTTGCGTTGCAGGATAAGGTCCAAACACTTCTATGATATGCCTACCACAACAGACTACCAAAAACTGTTTCATTCAGTTTTGATACTTATGAAGACTGTAAGTCTTGTTTTGGTATTTATAATTGGAATATTTTTGCACATTGAGATAAGTACCATCACACTGAAAAATAGCCTACATGTCAGAGGGATCAGACTGAGGATTTTCAAATAATTTCTCAGGTATAATAGTGGTGGGATATGTGAGACACCCCAAGATGTTGTGGGACAAAGTTGTTAGTTAAACAGTTCCTCACAAGATTCATTTTGTACTGTAGAGTTGACTTAGGAATCTTAAAAAGACTGGATATCCTAGCATCACTATCACCTGTTCTATATTTGACCAAAAGCGTTGCTAAAGCAGTTTTTGAGTTTTTGAGAACAACATATTGTATGGGTACGCTGTTATGTAGTTCTATGTGTTCTTTGGTTATGCGCCCTGTCCAGTAGTGACATACTTGATTAGGCATTGACTCCGTGTTTTTAAAATCAATAACATTTTCATCACTTTTACTGTCTAACAAGCTTTCAATTTGATTAGCTGTAAAAGTATTAGTTAAACTTGTGTTCTCTAGTAACGATTCTCATTCATTTGAATTTAAGTGTTCTTCACACACCCAGTGTATCCAGCATTCCGAATTCTCTCCCAACTAAGACGACCAATCCATTCCACTAAAAAACCACTAACTCGTTCTTGGATTGTATTAAAAAAAATATTTCAATGTTAGGAGCGAATATCTGCTTGAAAATGATTATCTTAATGTATATATATATTCATTGTATGTGAACCCCACATCAAACATTTCGATAATTTTTCGTGAGCTCCGTTAACAACTGATGTCAACCAATTTTTGCGTAATGGGTCAGTGAGCCAATCATGTCAAAACTTTCATTTCTTCTATTTAATAATCTCAAACCGTAAATATACTAACAACTTTACGAAAACAATCACAAAAAACATGAGTTAGTAATACTAATTATGAGTGTAATGCGTAATCTCATCTCTCTATGATGTATTTACAGAAAAAAAAAATAACATTCGTGAGAAAAGTAAGTAAAGTATTTATTTTTTTATGCTGACATGTAATTGTTATAACAATAAAATTTTAACTGATGACCAACCATGCTGCTGACAAATTCTGCTAACTACTAAATATTTTTTTTTTTTAAATCAAAACTACTAAATTTGGAGAAAAACTACTGAGTTGGCAACGCTGCACACACCCTGGCACTTCGACGTAGGGTAGACTGGGTACGGTTGAAACATTTTAGCGTTTATCCTCCATTGCATTGAGATTAGTTAAGCTAGCTATGGCTGAAATATATTGAACAAAAGATCATACATCTATCTACTAATAGGCAAAGTTATTTCAGATCACTGTATTGTATTATATGTATAAAATAAAGTTAAAAAAAAATGTTTCAACCGCCCCAATGCCAGGTTCGGTGCCTGGGGTCACTGTTAAAGGAACATCTGTTATTTATCGTCTAATAACATTTTAGGTCTCGTAATGGCACAGTTGAACAACACAAATATTTTATTATTAATATTCAAGTCCTTAACGATACTTATAATCTAACATTATTTTTAATCAGCCTTCAAAGTTTATATTGAGTACAATTATATAGTAATCAGATAGATGTTGGCGACGATTTTTTTTTTGTAATGTTTGTGTATTTCTCAAAATTCAATAGCATTAATTATTATAAACTAGATTTTAGCACTGGAGTGTTTGTCAAAGTATTTAGTAAAGTCTGCAGTATCTTTAATGCATGGCGTCTTTGCTGTTGAACCGCTCGGAAATTGCAGCTGCTCCAGTAACTCACTGCGTAGCTTAGTCATTGATTTTAGGGTTTCGTCAAACATTCCTGCTGTTATGAAAAAAATGTTTTCTTTAAAGTAGTCATGATCTCTTTTAGAGACTCATACTTCTACATGATCTCGTGATTCGTTTGAAACTCATTCCATAGTATTGTTTTTCTACTCACAGAATCCTTATTTTAGTTGCTTTGGAGAGTTTTGATTTTCTCGTAGCTGCTTTGTTGCTTGTTTATGGGTCCACATCTAAGTCCACCACAGATACCCTAATGTCTCGAGTACCATCACTACTACTGTTAAAATTAACACTACCACTCGATAGTCTCTCTGTCACCACCAAATGGCACAGTAAAGCCACTGGCTGTGCTGCCCAGTAAACTACACGGTCCAATATGTCATCAGGTGGTATATATTCAGCAGGGCCACCGCCAGTCCGAAAAAAATATATTGTATTTAGTTAATTTATACACAGTGCTAATATTATGGTTTGTAAAATATATTTATTATTAGTAACCTTAAAACAATTCATCCTAATTTTGGTACTGCGTTTGCGGGCATTCTTCTTTAAATTTTCCCATTTCAAACGTAGTTGTGTCGGTGTCCTAGGGTAGCTAGCTGCTGTTGCGTTGAACCGCTCTGCTAATCGTATCCATTCTTCATTTTTTAATTTATTGTTGGTGGCGTTAGTGGTTTTTGTTGTGATAATTTTGCTTTTTCCACCAATTTGAGCAAACACTTCCTCTCCTCTTTCGTCAATGCTTTGCCTTTTACCTAATAACAGTAAAATTACGGTCAGTTAATATGATCTATCTTAAAAAAGTTAGATGGAAGCGTCGAACGTGCCCAGAAATTACATAAAAAAACGGAAAGTACTTAAAGTTTCAGACTCCTATGGGAAGGAGGACACTATCATATGCCGACATTATGTCCAGAAATGCGTCAACAATAGACTCACTTCTAGATATAGCTATTCTTATGTCTGTTATTAAACACCTATGCTATACATAGTACTGCAACCCCTCCTAAAACCAAATTGATGTTTGTGCAACAGGTTTCTAGATTCCACGATCCATTCTAAACGAGTTTTAATTAGACATTTCAATATTTCAAGGAGTACTGATGAGAAGGTAATGGGTCTATAATGGGTTTTAAAATAGGGATGATGACTTGAGTCTAACATTGCTCTGGGACCACCCATCCATTTAAAAAACAAATGTTTAAAATGCCCAAAAAATGTTTTTTGTCTTTATCACCAGAATGAACTATAAATGAATATGGAATACCATCAATGCCCGGGCCGTGTCATTCACTTAACAATATATACCTATATCCTAATCTACCTATAAGCTGTCAATATTATTTGTCTTAGTGCATTTGTATTTCTATAAGTATAACAGAGTTCTAGTAAATGTGGAAATGTCATGACTACTCAAATATTGTTGTACTTGGTATTTTGAACAAGTAATTTTGATGTTATAATCAAACTATAATAAATGTATATATATGCTTATAACTTTTAAAATTAAATCTAACAGGTAAATACTTGAGTTATACATGTATTAATAAATTACAAAATAGCCATGTCAAGTATTTATTGAATAATGTAATTAAATGTCACTTAAAAAAATATTTACTTAAAAGTAAATAAGTAGATAACTTCAGATAAAAGACTAATGTAATTATGCTTAATCAAATTTACCTCCTATAGGTTGTATAAGCACGCATAGTGCTGGAGAGCTGCTCCACCTCCTGGATGGTTCTCCTGGAATTCTGTATAAGAAAAAACAAGTTGTATGTACCTAATCTTTAGTACAGGTTATATTAAATTCAAAGATTAATTCAATTCATAGAAACTACCTCCAGGAGTTCATCGAGCTGACTTTGCTCCACCACCATCCACTGGGCTGCCTCTGGATCCTCATAACTGACCGAAAATAATAATCACGGTATAAAATCACATTACAATGGTTTTGTATTGTATTTTATAAGAAAACCTATTAAACTATGCTATACCGATGGTATGATGGAGACGGTGCGGTTGACCCATCGTCTCCACAATCTCCACGACCTCCGACACAGCACACCAGACATCGCCACCAGAAACTTCTGCTGGAGCTAGAGCAGCGACTTTCTTGTGATCTATAATATTCAGACAACTAGTTATGTTCTGAACATTTGTTACAAACAATAAACAATAAAGAAATTGTATGGTTTTACTTACTTAGCCATTTTTAGTTCAGCGTTTGGATTTGAATTAAAAATAACGTATCGACGCCGGCGCAATAGATGAAATATAAAAAACAACAACTAGTGAAGAGCAAAAATAAGAACTTAGTAAAAATTTGACCACAGACAATGTAATTATTTTAGCGAATACTTAATAAATTACAAAAAGTTTTTTAAAAGTTTCTTACGTTTAAATGTCGGTACCTACCTACCTAAAGCACAATTTGCGCAATGTAAGTTGTAACGTAGAATAATACATATTTTATAGTTTTATACAACTATTAGTACTAGGCGGTACGGCCGGTAACTTTAGACATAGCCCATACCATGGAGAAAAAAATAACTTGTCAATGGATATTTGTCATTTTACAAGTTTTCCGCCCGCCAACAAACAACTGCTTCAAGTTTGTTTTGGCATGAATACAACATAATGTAAGTAGACCAGTAGCCCAGTGACTGGGTGGCTACGCCAACAAACGGCGCGCCTGCGACCGCTGCGCCGGGCGCAGAGTGCGCCGGCGCCGGCAGCAGCGCCGGCGCTATCGACGGTTCTAGCCTGTCGGCCTTGCTGCGCATTGCCATCTGCGCCAGTCTCATAGAGGTCCCGGCGAAGAGGCGATGCATCAGGCAGGAGACGCCACAAGCCGCCCCGTGGCTCACGCCAAAAGGCAAGGGCGTGGGGAAGATAACGAAAAATAAAAAACAATAGCCTACTTAAACCTTTATTTTTATTTAACTACCTAACTAACCTACCTGTTTTTTTATTTATCCTCCATTTCTGACTGATAAGCCCTTTAAATCTGTGAGTGAGTGTTGTGGGCTGTCTATGTGAATCACATGCATAGATGCCTGTGATTGAAATAGACCGCGACCAAAACTTTTAAGCGCGATTGGTCCGATGTTAAAATAAATTTCCAATTCGGATAGGTAAATTAAAACATTTTTTTTTATAAAAAAAAATATTTTTCTATTGACTCAACGGCTTCGCGCCACCGCTCTTTGGCGGCACGCAGCTCCGCCTCAGACATCATTCCTCTTTGAGGCGCCTCACAGTGGGACGAAAATGAGGTTTCATAGACATTGGGCTTTTTTAAAAAAAAGTGTCATTTTCTGACTGGGAACCGACGCAGAACCGTTTATAATAATAATAATAATAATAATTTATTATCAGATAAGAAAATCCATAGTGCTAGTAACAATTATTCTTAACCTACGTTAGTAACATCTTACTTAACAATTACTTTTACGAACTCCTTCATAATACAGGAGTCATACTTGTCAGCAATGACTCTCAGGATGCCATTAGTGCTGCTCCGCAGTCTGCTAAGGAGAGAGGCAACCCGTTTGCGAATAATGGCATGAAAGCCATCTACTCTAGCTTCCGCAAACATGCTAGATGCGCTACAAAAGCGGGGCAGCCCTAATAGTATCCTAAAGCCATTGTTATATTGTACGCGCAGCTTATTGAGCGTACTCTGGGTATACTTGACCCACAGGCTGCTCGTGTAGAACGATTGACAATACGCTTTGAACAAGGTAACTTTGACATCGTTACTACAGCGAGCAAACCTACGGGCCAGCATATTACTCCTGATCGCCATTGCCCTGCGCTCTCTTTCAATGTCCACTTGGTCGTCAAGGTCCTCAGTAAGGTAGTGCCCAAGATATTTAAATTGCGGAACTCGCCTCAACTCAACCCCATTTAAAGTTATTGTTGGCACACAAGATGGACACTTACCGGAGGCCTTGAAAACCAAGTATTCACTTTTCACACTGTTATATTTGAGGCCATGATTGTCTGCATATTTTTCACAAATGTCTAACAGTCTCCTCAATGCACTAACACTTGGAGCGAGCAGTGCCATGTCGTCAGCGTAACTAATGTTATTCACACAAATATTATCAACTGAGCATCCGACCTGAGCACCGCTGAGCTCAAGTATCAGCTCATTTACATACAGGTTGAAAAGCTTGGGAGAACTTAACCCACCCTGCCTAACCCCGCATTCCAACCTGTACGCATCCGAGAAACTGTTAGCCCACTTACAGAGTTGATCTGGTTAGCATACCAATAACGGAATAACATTTGTACTTGTGCATGCACACCCGTTTTGTTTAACTTTTGCCACAACACGTCATATGACACCAGGTCAAAAGCTTTTGACATATCAAGAAAGCATGCATACACAGGAGTGCTTCTCTCAGTATAGTATTGCACAGTGTGCTTGAGACTTAGTATCGCGCTTTCAGTAGACAGTCCGGGTCGAAACCCGAACTGAGCGTCATGTATATGTAAATGTCTTCCAAGTTCCGAGTCGAGCACACTGTCCAACACTTTAGCCACCACTGTAGCTAGAGATATTGGCCTATAGTTACATTTTTGTGATAAGTCACCTGTTTTATTTTTTACTATTGGCACAACAATCGTTCTCATAAGACTAGCTGGTAGGTATGAGTGACCTAGACACAAAGTGAAAAACATTGACAGTACACGAGGTAGATGTACACCACCATACTTCAGATGCTCGATGCTGAGCCCGTCGTGACCGGGCGACTTGCCTCTCGACATGCCACATATAATATTATGAACTTGTTTTGCTGTCACAATAAACAATTCACCCGACCCGACGGTCACAGGATCGGCAGACATCTTTGATGGACCCAATGGTGACTTAACAGTAAAATGGTCTTTGAAAAGTTCAGCTATCCCCATACTGTCACTCACACCCTCCACACTCACAGGGAGGCCGGGTCTGTGATTCAACTTATTTGTTGTCGTCCAAAAGTCGCTAAAGTTCTTCGCAGCCCTATGCTCAGCGATAACATCCATTGTTACCTGCTCTTTATTGTCCTGACACCATTTCAATTTTTTCTTAAATAATTTTCTACTCTCACGCATATCGTTATATATATCTCCCGTTCGCGGTTTGTTATGAGACACTCAGTATAAAAATTTAGACCTGGCGTCCCTGTGGACCTCACGTATATGTTTGTTCCATCCAGTAACAATATGTTTATTTTTACCAACGTAAACTACATTTTTACTACTATCAATAGCAGATTCAGTTAATACCGTAATAATATTACTGTACAATATATCGATCCTACTTTTGTGATCAATACAATTGCAAACACTAGAACAGCACTGAAAAAATTCCTCAGGAAGATCTATTAATTTTAATTTATTATTACATAACTCCGTATATATATTTGTCTGATCACTATTTCTCTGACCCCATATTACATTATTTTTCTTTTGACTAGTAACATTAACAAAAGTTTTGCGTACAATGTCACCTAACTCACATTCAATAACCATCGGCAGATGATCGGACCAAAATGTATCGTACAATATAAAGATATTTGTTATTGTGTTTCTAGCTGCGTGACTAGTAACGCAGTGGTCAAGCCACCGTGTACACCCGTGTGCGTCACTAACAAATGTGTAGTTACTGTCACTATTACCTAAAATCTCAATGTCAGCACATGACCATTGACTATCCGTACATAGACAATTTAATTCTTCACCAAATAACTCACCCGGGTGTGCATTGAAATCACCCAGCACAAAGATAGATTCTACTGAATAATTATCAACAATGGCACATACCTCACTAAAGCAATCCGTAAAAACAGGCAAATTTTCAACTAAGTCTGTAGGCATATACACACTGAACACGAGAAAGACACGACCTGTAATAGTCACTTTTATCGCGCACAGACGCGGATTTTTGCACTCAATAACAGACACTTCCGGATATACGCTCTTTCGCCATAATATAGCCACTCCGCCGTAGGGACGTCCTCTAAGTATGTCTACAGAGGTGTCAACTGCTGACTTGCCGGTGTACGCAAAGTCCTGATCAATGGTGCCAAGAAACGGTATATCATGAGGGAGCAACCATGTCTCTTGCAATGCTATGATATCTGCTGTCTTACATAACGTTCGTACACAATCAATCGATCTTTTAACTGATTTACAGTTAAAGGTAATGAGTGAAGTTCTTTCTTTAGTTTGTAAAACCATTATTACTAATATGATTAATTACACTATTCACACTTTTCATATCATCCTCTCGACCCTTGTTCCTCTTGAAGTAAATGAAGCGCCGAAAAGATACACCTTCCGGCCAAAGATTGTCATTTAAAAACAAGGCGAGTTTGTGTTGTGGTACAAGAATTTTATATGCATTATAGTTTCTTTCTTTTCTCATTTCTATTTTCTTAAGCGTGACGGTCGTCTGGGCTCTTGACATTATATAACCACTAATATCACTTTCTGTAGTCTCCTTATCAACGTTTGTGATAAAAAGTGGTATTTTTAAATCAGCTGCTCGAAACTTGTTATTTGGTTCCACAACGGCAGTTCCTTTGCAACCCTCAAAACGATATTTCGGCTTTTTCTTCTGCACAACTTTCCATTCACTCTCAACTTTGTTTTCCAGCAGATGTTGTTGCAAATTTTGTTGACGCTCATCGCTACCGCTCGCCGCTTGTTGCACAGACCGTACCGACGATATGCAATCATCGCGCGGCCCGGGCGTCGAAACCGCGGTGGTTACCTCTGCGTGCGTACTCAGTTCACGCGTGATCGAGACCGACGCACTTTTATTCTGTGCGGGCGATAAGGACGAACGCTTATCATCGCTTGCTAGCGAGACGCCGGTCGACTCATCTACATGTTGAGATAGGGCAGAAAAAACCGTTCCATTTGTACAAATATTTTTTCTACTACTACCTCCTCTTTTGTAATTGATATTTTGCGAATGCAATAAAGGATTATTGCATTGCGCAGATTCCATTTTCAGATCATCAAGTTGCTCAATTGTTACGTAGCTTTTTTTAATGATCCTCAGCTCGTTTTGCAATACTAAAATATCCTTTAGAAGTCGGGTTGCGTCAATGTGATCAAACGTCACAGGTGGAAGTTTCTGGAGTTCTTTTGCCACAAAAATTGGTACTTCCTCCGGGTTCGTTTCCTTGAGCACAGATATTACATCGTAAAGATCTCTTTGCGACTTCCCGTTTCTTTTACGTGATATTTTTCTCCTCGTAGTGCTAATTGACTCAAATAGCAAACTTTTTGCAGATTCAATATCGTCAGCAGAAAAAGCGGAGGTACACAACCTCACCAAACTCTCCTCGTCCATAACATCCATTTTATTTTGGACAAACGCTAACACTTCACAAATCACAATATTGCAACTTTTACACTTAACTATTTTTGACGTCATTTTCCTAGCGTAGGTCAACGACGATGC
Organism: Herminia tarsipennalis; assembly: GCA_945859575.2. Lineage (NCBI taxonomy): Eukaryota > Metazoa > Arthropoda > Insecta > Lepidoptera > Erebidae > Herminia > Herminia tarsipennalis. The sequence continues at coordinate 17,760,025 of OX243854.2, read as the reverse complement.
AACTCAACCGCACGGTACAAGCGCACGCGCGAGACTGAAAGACTAAGTCTCGAAATTGTTATAAAAACGCATCTGTAGTCGTTTGGAAGCGAAAATATTTTTTTCTTTTTTTAAATGTATGGAGAAATACAGAAAATCGCACTTTATTCCGGATCCGAGAGAGTGCCCCTAATATCCTCTCGTACGAATTTTCTTTGTATTTATTTCCATTTTTTGACATATCTCACATACCTCGGGCTCGATAGATTTTGGGCGAAAAATAATGAAATGTGTTTTTTCATTAAAATGTATGGAGAAATACAGAAAATCTTATTTTATTCCGAATCCGAGAGAGCGCCCCTAATATCCTCTGGTACGAATATTCTTTCTATTTTTTGACATATCTCACATACCTCGGCCTTGATCGGTTTCGGTTAAAAAAAATGAAATGTATTTTCATATTATTTTTATATTTTATTCTCATTATTTTTGATGTGCAAGGTATGTAAGCTGCTGAAGGTTGTCCCGTATAGCACTTTGCGCGCCGCGACACTATCTCAGGTAACCGATACCTTGCTTTACCCGCTAATTTATAATTGTTATGTTTACCAAAGTATTTAATCTTTTACCAATCATTAGTACATGATTAACTCTTACAATTAGAAAGGATTAACTACACGTGTTGAGTCATATAATAAAACTCGACTGGAGACGGCGATTTTCTTAGCATTTTACCTGAATCACAATACGATACCATTAGTTAATGCCGCTTTGCGGTCACTTTGATGTTTAATAGAATAAATGACAATATTGTGAGCACTTTATTGTCAAGCGGCACGTGCCGCAGGTATGGTAATCTGCCTTAATGAGTTAATCTCGATAATTGCTATTGTTAATAAATTCTAGTTAATTTTGAACCGAAACTGATTTACATAAATACCGACAACACAACATTTTTCCTTTAGTTTAATTCTAACTACTTTCTGTGCAACATTAAGCGTGAAATATTTTGAAAATGGAACACTGTTCATTACTTAATAATTTGGACCTATTTGTGTTATTAAAAAAGTTCGGTAAGCTTGCAAATTATTCGATGCTGTTTGATAGCGTTGTATCACAGTTTAGTCTGAGTTTGCAAGAAGAAGATATTCTTCAGGAATTCTGCCGAAGATTTAGTCAGAGTGCAATAAAAAGATGGAAAAGTGCTAAACACAATATGGACTCTTTCCGAAAATATTATGGTGATTGGTTAGAACTGTGGACGGAGGTACGGGAAACTGTTAGCTTTTAATATTTTTATGAATTACGTTTTGATTTTTAATCTATCTTTTCAAAAAATATGAGTTAGTAGAGGGGTTTAAAACTAGTGCCTGTAATTTATGAACTAGAACCTATTTTCGATGTTTTATATTGTGTGTATGTTTTAGTATGATTCTGTTAAGTAGGATTATCGAAATTATTTAATTTAACTTTTTGTGAAATTATTTTGCATTTTTGATACATATCCATACTAATATTATAAATGCGAAAGTAACTCTGTCTATCTGGCTGTCTGTTAGGCCTTCACGCTAAAACAGTTATACCGATTTAGATGAAATTTGGTATAGAGATAGTTTGAGTCCCTGGGACATCCACGCGGGCGGAGCCGCGGGCTTAAGCTAGTAATATATGTTTCAATAATGCGAAATTATCGTTTTGTAACAAATATGTTACAAAACGATCATAAATATTTTTCAAATATGTATTTAAGTTATTTACGTCTTCATTTTGGCTTGCCCCACGTAAGTATTTTGAGAGAGAAGAGGTAATTTGATGCAACTATGAGTTCTATGATTAATCTATACTTATATTTTTTGAGAGTTTGTTTGTATGTTTGAACACGATAATCTCAGGAACTATTGGGTCAAATTGAAAAAAATATGTTACTGTTGGATAGCCTATTTATCGAGGAAGGCTCTAGGCTATATAACATCACGCTACAATCAATAGGAGCAGAGCAGCAATGTAAAATGTTGAAAAACGAGGAAAATTTAAGCTGACGGAGTTTGCTGGTCTTCGTCTGCTTCAGACAGCTAGTATGCTATATATAGTTGTTCCCAGTGACTTTGCTCGCGTATATCTTGTAGTGATAAGAATCCTACATCCTTCACCTGTTTTAAAACCAATATTATTTTGTAAGTTCTCTGTTATAAGTATTTTATCTAAATTTAATTTCAAATAATCATTGGATTGATTTAACGAAATAAAGATATTTGAAATTTAAAATTTAAATCGGGCTAGTAGTTTCAGGGTTAACCTCTACATACAACTTTAACTCTTTAATATTAATAGTATGTATGGTTTTAATTCAGCAAGTTATATTTAATTTTTAACCACTAATTATTTTAATAGAAATAAATGTATTACCTGGAATGAGGGCAAGAAATAAGGAAACGAGTAAATTGTTTTATTAATTTTATGGATCAGTCAAACAATTCCATTACACATTTAGTACTTAATTATACTTTAAATTGTGGATGAGGTATGCAAACTAAAACAATAACGATATATTTTTAATATTAAATTATTATTTTACCATGCTATATAGTCATCAAAGTGCTTAATTACCAATTACTTTATCAATAAATATTATAGTAATAACGTCTTAGTTAGTGATAATAGTCAGTTACAGTAAATTTTTAAATTTACTGCCTCTGTGGCGCGGTGGGAGTGTATCCGACTGCTACGCAAGAGGTCGTGGGTTCGATTCCCATACGGGACATCAATTTGAGTAATCCACAAATTGTTGTTCCGATTCTGGGTGTACTTTGTGTCCGTGACTTGTATGTTTGTTAAGACCCCGCGACACAGGGCTTGTACCCACGACTGCGGGAGTCGTCTTTTTCAAATTAAGTAACAATGTATGAATTAATGTATTATCTCAGATGCTATATTTATTACAGTAAAATAACCAATAAGTTTAATTTAGAATACATTTTAAAATAATTACAAACATTGAATTTCAATACAATCTATTGGCTCTTCCGTCAATAAATATTAACTCTCCTGGAACATCAGCACTCATCTACCCCCACATATTAACAATAATTCGTCCTCACATTCACACTTCCAGATTCACATTTCTGGGATTGTATCTAGTATTTATTTTAAAAAAATCGTCTGAAAATTTAGCGTGGGATAAATCATAACCTCTGTACTCTCGAGCGAAACGCACTCCTGCTTCTTCTAGGTCCTGGCCTAATTTTTGTAGCGGAATAATGCACACATTTCATATAGCCTGCATGCCGCAGTCAAATAGTCTAGCGAACGTCGACGTCTTGGTAAATGGCTGCACTTCGTATGTGCTAACCATTTTCGTTACGCGATCCGACGTTAAAAGAGTCCTCCTCAGCATCCCGCTTTATCCAACGTCACGCTGTAAGCTCTCTGAAAAAAAATAACAAGTTAAAATAAATGTATAAAAGATCTTCGATACCTATTCATTAAAAGTTTGAATGAATAGAACAGTAAGTCAAGCACATTTTTAAAAATGTGTTATTTCATTATACTTAATATTATTTCTTTACAAATCAACAGACAATGAACGAGTTGTTACTGATAAAATTAGATAATAGTTCTTAAACAGTTGAAATATGATTGAAAATAGTATATGCGTTATTATGAGAAGCTACCGTTTGCGAAAACAAATTCGCATACAAACTATTATCAATCCTATTCGATTGATTTTAAAGATGATAATTGCCATAATCGTTTTCAGTTTTAGGACATTTACTGTGCGTAGGTATCATGAACCTATTTTTTCGGCAAATATATTTATGGCACTATTACCGAACCGTGGGAAAGCAAAAACTTATTGCATGCAAACTACACACATCAAAAGTGTCTAGGGATCAAGCATTTTTATGCGGATTTCTTGAGATTGAGATGTGGCTTTGTAATAAATTTATGATTTTATAAATTTATATGGATCCTTTTTGGTGCATTTCATAATTTGAATCAGGAACTGTGAATCAAATTCGAGTAAAAGATGAAAATCAGCTGTCAATATTTTTCCTATAAAAACATACAACGCATTGAAGACATTATTAGTGCTACTGTTTCCCTACTACTGATTAAAACCAACGTTATTATGGAGCGGCGACGTCATTTAAGCAGGGAAGAAATGCTCAAAGCCGTGGGAATGATAGAAGCTGGTTCCCGGCAACGTACTGTGGCTTTAGCTCTGAATACAAGTCAGAGTGTTATCAGTCGACTTTGGACACGTTACCGAAGCACTGGTACCGTGGCTGAGCGCCATGGAGGACGGTATCGCTGCACCACACGGAGACAAGACCGATACATTCAAATCTTAACTCGAAGAGGTCCAACAATAACCGCCATGATGTTAGCCGTGAGGCTTCATCACTCTTCAGGGAACTTAATTAGCGACCAAACAGTCAGAAACCGCTTGCATGAAGTGAACCTTCATTCCCGAAGACCGCTACGGGTACCACCTATAGCAATGCACAATCGTAGGATTCGATATCAATGGGCTCTTGAACACAGAAATTGGGCAGAAGAACAATGGCGTTTCGTGTGCTTTTCTGATGAGTCTCGTTTTGGTATGAGACCGGATACAAGACGTATACGACACTGGAGAACCCCTGGACGCCAACAGCGATTAAAATCCTGCCAGGAAGTCCATCCTTATAGTGGTGGAACCATCATGGTATGGGCGGGTATTTGGATCGGCGGAAGAACTGAGTTGATTTGGATCAGAGGCAACCTCAACGCTCAAATTTATGCTGAGACGATTGTATCAGACGTCATCGTTCCTCTACAAGTGCAAATCGGTCCCTTATTTCAGTTAATACATGATAATGCACGACCGCACACCGCAAGAGTTGTAAGACAGACTCTCGCCGCAGCTAACATCAATGTCCTGCCCTGGCCTGCTCAGTCGCCAGACTTGAACCCGATTGAGCATGCATGGGATATGCTACAGAGAAGAGCTCTGCCGAATATGGAGGGTATCCAGTCGCAAGAAGACCTTTTTTTGTTGTTGCAACGAACATGGGCGGCCATTCCACAGCGTGATTTGGATGAACTCATTTTGAGTATGCCAAACCGATGTTCTTGTGTTGTTAGTGTTCGCGGTAGAAACACGGATTATTAATTGTTTAAGTTACCCAATAAAATTTTAAAGAAAACTGTTATTTCAGTCTTTTTTTCGAACTTTAATGTTAGTGGTTCAAATGTCAAAAATCCCTTTATTAGGAAAATGGCAAATTTCTTTATTAATGCAAAGGTGACTTGGTTTATCGTTACTGTGACAAACGAAAACACTTTATTTGATGAATCCTTAAAGAAATAAAAAAAAAAAAATCAATCAGGAGAAAAGTTATTGCAAAAATATATGTTGATCCCTAGACACTTTTGATGTGTGTATTTTCAGTTCTTGTGTAACGATTTAAAGACGATAATCGATTAAAGGATTCTCAGTTTTACAACTTTTACTATGGGGATCATAAATCTATTGTTTTATCAACACAATATACGTTTTATGATGCCTAAAATTTACTAAAACGTGGGAAGAAAACAATTTATTTTGTCAAAAGTAAGAATGAGGATTTTCAATACTTCAAAAAATTGAACATAATTTATTTTGTTTAAATATAAATATTTTAAAAATCACATGTTTGACATCTTTAATGTGAGAAAAATAAAAATGAAACACTATGATTTAATAAGAGTGGATTTAAGTATAAATCATAGAAAAAAAATATAAGTGTATAAAAGCACGAAATTCCTACTCTTCACATATCAGTAGAGACAGCCTTTTATATGTTGCCACTCGTTCTCGTCTTCGGAAATATTGATTATATTATTATTTCGTCTCCCCCAATTACTTTTTAACCAATAGCCAATTCTATTGTTAAACATAATTTATAATTATTGTAATAAAATATACGAGTAATTTGAATTTGACTTACCGTAACATTGGTAAAGGTTTGAATCCTTGGCCATGAAGATCCAAAATTTTATTCACGGTTTAAATTTCGGTTAATTGTGAAAACTCACTGAGGTCAGCAAGAAAGCATCCAACAGTTCAGTAAAACACAGCCACCGTAGGTAAACAGATGAAGAAGAAACTGTCCGCTAATTCACACCACAAGTCAACGAGAGTTCTATCAGTAGTCAACGAAGTGGCAATCGGGATCCGTAAACAGAACAAGTCGTGAGCAAAATACAGTAAACATGCGCGCGTCATCATACAAGGAAGTGCAAATTGCAACTAAGTTAACTAAAATGTTTTATGTTCCCGTTGGTTAAGGTGTGGACCTTAGCCCCGTCCTAATTGGTTGAAAGTAAAATGTGGGAGTGGTTTTTGCGTTTGTGTGTGTGACCGAACCGTTGTGAACCGCTCATAGCAAAATATTTTCAGGTGGTCGAGCATCAAGTGGGCCTATTGTACCTATCAGGATATAATTGAACTAATTCATTAAAATCTATTCAGCAGTTCAGATTTATTGCAGTAGGTACCTACCTAACATATATCTTCTTCAAGTAACAATAACAAATATTCACAAGCAAATCCAAAATCAATTACATTGATTTTAAATATTAATAAGTATATAATTCTGTAGAATTGAATATTTATAATAATCAGACCTAATTTTTATATTATTAGGATATTACACACATTATGTAGTTGCATAGCATTTTTATGAGGGAAATATTGGAAACTTACCACCAATTAGTCACCCATGCTCCAAATCTATAACAGTGACACACAATGCAAAGGATTAACAAAAGTGCAAGCAGTGTTTTCGTTACTATACACCACATAAGCAATAAAATATGTGTGGTAAGGAATTAAAGTACATAATTATTGAAATAAATTGGTTAGTATTAGGTAACACACATACACACACAGTTAATAAGGAGGCTGACAGACAGGAGGTAACCATTGTTTAAGCATTGGGTACTGTGACGTGAACCTCTTGCTGTGGGGTGCGCAGCTGGGATTATTACTCTCGGGGATGAGGAATCAAACACTTTCTTAAGCCCAGAACGATATTATATATTAAACAACTTGTAATATTATTCCTTTACATTTCAATTCTTTTCCTTGACCATTCGTCTTGACGCTTGGTCCAATTCTCTATTGTTTTTCGATCTTCTTCTTCGTCATTATTTCATAGTTTTGGAACGTCAAGACAAACAGTTCACAATTAAATGAGGCTTTATGCGAGTGGCCGGTCGAGTTTCCGACGCACCTGCCACACGCCGCCGCCTTATGAAAAAAAAAAATCTTTACATTTGACTACTAAGTCAATTTTTTTTTTTTATAATATAAAACAACAACAAATGTGAACCTAGCTGTGCATTTACCTATGCTGGCGATATAGATTTTTTTTTTAATACCCCCCTTAATCTGCCGTCTCTATGCAAAAGCTGTCATATGACTGTCGTTCATCCAACAGTCATATGACCATGCAAGGCAAAAAAATTCGCCTAAAAAAAGCCACTGCATCGGCAGAACTGGCCTATCTATCTTAAATTATATTAATTAAATCAATCATTAAACACCAATTGACCCCAGGCAACAAATTGGGTGAAAGTCCTGCTTTGTTGTAACTGGAAGAAAATTCATCTTTAAGTATCAATCTTATATCAGTTAAATAATTGGTCAATCAAGCTATCGGTGACCATCTGATCACATCTATTGATTATTTAGATAAAATAATCACAAACGAACTTCCCAAGTTCGATTGAACCAAATGCAAAACTGTCTGCTTAATCACAGAGTTGTATTTATAATTCGACACAATAATACACCCGTTTTTGTTTGCCTAGTGCTCTATGGCATCAACATTGTAGGACATTTCTTCGCCGTGTGGTTGTACATGCAAAAACAAACAACATTTTAGAATCAGATCTAAAACCATTAACCATCCCTAAATATAAAATTGTTTACACGTCAGACTATTAACAACGTCGCCACTTCTTTTCTGGAATCACCTACTCCTAAAAAGATAATTCTCATCAACTACTCATGTTTATCATGACTTAATTATAACATATGTTCATATAATAAAAATTATCAACTACATAAATTAAATACTAAGATATCGATATCTATTCGCATTATTTAACGGGCCTATTGTATCCACTTCTACCTTTTCAAATAACGTGTTTGTAACAATCGGTTGCAACGGCACCACCCTATTTGACGCCCGCACTTCTTGACATACTTTACATGCTTTGATATAATTCTCTATTTTCTTATATGACTTTGGACAGCAGAATCTTGAATTAAATTTTTCTACTGTCTTCATCAAACCTAAATGACCTCCATATAATGGATCATCATGAATCTCACGCATAATTACTGGAAACAGTTCATCCGGAACTACCAGCAATCTTTTTATAACATTATTTTTTGTATTTAATTTGTATAACATGCCGTTGTGTATAAAGAATCCTTTATATCTTTGTAACTTTTCATCTATGATTTTATTTCTTAAAGATGAACAAAAAATATCGTTCATTTGAGCCCTTATTACTGGATCTATTTCTAATTTGCAGATTTGCTCATTATTCTCTGTACATCTCATCCTAAATATTTGTAACCCGTCAGGGACTACGTGATCATCTTGACTTATTAACGGATTTCGACTCACGAACTCCGCATCCGAATCCGAATCCTGTTCTACAACTACTGAAGAGGAACTATCATTACAGGAAGGACGAATGCTACCAATATTCACTAACTCACTCACTTGTTGACGACTGATCTCACTCTGTTTAAGTGAGACCCGATATGAAGGTTTTTTCACCGGAACCTCGTTCGAAGTTTTTATTTTAATTGGGTTATTTCGGCACCCACCTGGCCTAACCTTACCAAATGAGAATTGTGGCTTGTATTCTTCCACTAAGTCATGTAATTTATTATTATCACCTGTACTCAGATTTTCATTAATATTCATTTTATCTTTTGACACATTTAAATCAGGAAGAATACAAGTATTTTTCTTATTTGACACTCAAGTATTACTAATAAATAAATGATTATGTTTAAAAATATTAACAGACATTATTTCCTGTGTATCGATAACAGAAACTTTGCCTGGTCTAGCAACAAAACATATTTCATTGTAGTTTCTCAATGTTATTTTATTATTCACAAAATCTAGGGATGCCCCATTTTTGATTAAGAAATCTTGACCCAAAATCACTGGCCAACTGACATCTACTACCACATAAAAAAGTGTGTTATACACCACATTATTAATTATAACGTTGATATATGTTTTGCCTGCGACTGGTATAATCTTACCATCGGCCGTTTTTAAATTAATATTATCACATATATCTAAGGTTACTTTGTTCATTAACGCTACTTTCTTCGATAGCAAGGACACTGAAGCCCCACTATCTAATAAAGCAGGAATAGCACCTGAACTTAATTCTACTAAAATGACTGGTTCGGACTGACCATAATTATTCTTCTTGATGTCTTCTATGTTTGAGCGCCGCTGCGTACTCATTGCTGCGACGTGATGCTCGCCTACTCTCGTTGTCGACGACGCTGCATCACCAGCTGATTGAACCGGCATCGGCAGAGGTTCTCTGCTCCTTAAAAAGTACTGGCGGGGATTTGACTCCCGCCTTGGTGTTAACGAACCGCTTGGTGAATCATTGGTCGGAACCCGAGACAACGGGGACCGGTATTTACTATACGGACTTGATTGATTGCTCCGAAATGGACTATTGGTCGGTCTGTTGGAGTCTCCTTGCTGCCCAGACCTCACTGCTACCGCATTCTCAACCTTAACCTTAAGATTGATTTCCCTTTCAACCTCTTTATCATATACTGAATGTAATTGTAAAACTGTGGCCTTTAAAATATTTTTATCAGCACATACAACTGCAGCGAGCTTTGATTTGTAGAAACTATTACATTTCTTTGGAAAGCTCCTTACGAACGTATTGTCGTCAATTTTTCCCTTTTTGGCTATATTTGAAAGCTCGTAGTAAAATGAAACAATATTCTCCTCTGGCGCCTGTATTCTTTCATAGAATTTTTCCGTATAATTAGTACGGTTTGGAAACTCTGCTTTTAATGCAGTGATGAAGCTCTCGAAGCTATCACAATCTTCTATGATTGCTTTGTATAGGTGTAGCGCTGGTCCAGCCAGATACGCCGCCACAAATAATTTTTTTTCTTCATCCGAAGTGATTTTATTAATCACACAGATGATCTGGAATTGGTTGACAAAATCATCTACGGACTCATACAATCCCGTGAATGCACTCATTTTTAATTAACTTTACATAGAAATACGACTTAGCTCTTTAAATGACTTCCTCTGAAGAGTTCGGCGCCTCCACCATGTGACGTGAACCTCTTGCTGTGGGGTGCGCAGCTGGGATTATTACTCTCGGGGATGAGGAATCAAACACTTTCTTAAGCCCAAAACGATATTATATATTAAACAACTTGTAATATTATTCCTTTACATTTCAATTCTTTTCCTTGACCATTCGTCTTGACGCTTGATCCAATTCTCTATTGTTTTTCGATCTTCTTCTTCGTCATTATTTCATAGTTTTGGAACGTCAAGACAAACAGTTCACAATTAAATGAGGCTTTATGCGAGTGGCCGGTCGAGTTTCCGACGCACCTGCCACAGTACCTAGTATGTACCTATCCTGAACAGATGATTCCACCATTATGATCTGCTCAGCTAGTATATAGCTATAACGTGTTGCTATATAAAAGGGAGTCAAATGAATACGACGTTTCGATGATAAAATGTTGACTGGTTTATTAATTTATTTTGTGAGTATTTATACAAATTATAAACAAAGAAACAATTGATTTTAGTGGTAGGGCATTATGCTAAATTAACAATATTATGTGCGTGACAATTTAAGTTTAAGTTTACAATTCTAAGTACGTGTTATCTTATAATTATTATACGGCACGTTTGTCCGTTTCTATTTACCATAAACTATATACTATGTACTATGGCTTCCGCCATAGATATTCCCCCCTTGAGAAATTAAATAAATATTACATACATGTACTGTAAAGAAAACTAAATTAATTACTTTAAACTTCATTTGCTACTTTTACTATTCTAGTTAATTTCTTCTCCATTTTAGCTACAATTGTTTTATATACAAAACCCACAATTACAAGTATAAATATAACTCCGCCCATTATTGCCATGCACGTGAGCCAACTCCGGATTTCCTGTAGTTCTTCAGTAATATTCCTGTGTGACTTCACAACTTCCTCTGGGGCTACTACGTTATTCTGCACCATGTTGACCTGCTCCTTTTCGTGGCTGGCGTTGGTACCCATTGTTGATATTTAGTAAGTGCTGCTTGGTTGAATATAATGAGTGCTTGACTGACTGAATGCGTGCTTTATTCAGTTTATATATCTACAACTGGAATCTCACAGTAGGGTGGGAGATTCTACCAGAACGTGTTTTTCTGAAACTTATATTACTTATATTATCATCTTGTTTGACTGTCACGTTCTTATCTTCTAACGCTGGTTCAATAAATTCATTGTGCTTTATCTCTTTGGCATCGATCATGAATGCAGGTTTTAATCGATCAATAGCTATCGTGCTTCTACGTCCGTCTATCAAGATCGTAAATATCTTATCATTACGGCTAATTACGAGATAAGGCCCCTCATACGGAGGTGTGAGGCTTGGCCGCATCCGATAGCATCTTACAAAAACGTGTGTACATTTCGATAGATGTGGATGCACAAAAATCTTGTCGCTGCTACTTTGTCTATGTGGAACTGCGGTACTGTGTTCAATATTTTCTTTTATCTCTTTTACCAAATCCGTGTACGTTGAATAATTATTTGTACCGAAAAATGCTCCAGGTAATCTTATTGTTGATCCATAAACAAGTTCAGCCGCCGAGAATCCGGTATCTTGGCGTAAACTGGTACGTATACCAAATAAAACGGTAGCAAGCTCTTTTGTCCAATGTATTGTATTTCCTCTCGCCATTAATGCTGACTTCAATGTTCTATGTAGTCGTTCTACTTTCGAATTTGACTGTGGATGATACGGTGTGGTTCGTATTTTCGCGATTCCCATTAATTTTGTCAAATTTTTGAACATTTCTGATTCGAATTGACGCCCCTGATCTGTGGTAATGTATTCAGGACATCCGAAACGTACTATCCAACCTTCATATACCATTCTTGATATAGTTTCTGCAGTTATATCTGCGATGGGAAACGCCTCCGGCCATGATGTACAGCGGTCGATCATAGTTAATAAATATCGCTTGTCTTGAGATGTAGTTAGTGGTCCCACTATATCAATATGGAGATGTGCGAATCTTCCAGCTGGCATGAATTTACCAAGTGGTGACCTTGTATGACGATGTACTTTCGCCTGTTGACATTGTAAGCACCTTGTTGTCATCTCATTTATTTCTTTATTCATGTTCAACCAAATGTAATTTGACGCAATTAGTTTTCTTGTTGTGTTTTTTCCAGGATGGCTTAAATTATGGAAACTTTCGAATATTATTTTTCTAAATTTTGTAGGCAAGTATGGACGTTGTCTACCTGTTGACGTATCACAAAACAGCTGGACATTTTTATCTTTAAAAAATATTGACTTGATTTTTAATGATTTGTTTTCTTTCAATTGTTTCAGCTCACTATCATTTGCTTGCAATTTTTCTACTTCATGCCAATCGATCGCAGACGGTAGAGATATCGTTTCAATAACTCTTGATAAAGCATCGGCAACAGTGTTGGCGTGCCCGCTTATATGTTGTATACTGTGATATATATTCCAGATACCTAATCCGCCTTGGTGTGTCGTCCAATGATGGCTTCTTATTGAAGGCCTGAACCAACGGTTTATGGTCCGTGAATATAGTAAATTCTCGTCCCTCAATGAGTCTTCTGAAGTGTTTAATTGCCATATAAATTCCTAGTAACTCTCTATCATAGGTAGAGTATTTTGTTTGTGCTTCGGACAAAGCTTTTGAAAAGAAAGCTATCGGTTCCCACTTATTCTCTCTTTGCTGTTGAAGGACTGCGCCTACACATTTCAGACTTGCGTCAGTCATTAACGCTAATTTGGCGTTACCATCAGGACATGCTATTCTAGTTATCTCACGCATATCTTGTTTACAGCATTCGAACGCGTGATTCGTCTCTGTATTCCATTGTATTGCCGTTTTGTCTCTTTTCTTTGAATTAATTAGATACTTGTTTAACAGTGCCTGATGTTTTGCAGCATGAGGCATGCTGCTTCGGTAGAAGTTAAGCATACCCAAAAAACGTCGTAATTCTGTTACTGTTTGCGGTTTAGGGTAATCGTTTATTGCTTTAAGTTTCTCCAAAGTGGGAGTCAATCCTTGGCTCGATATATGATAACCAATAAAATCAATTTCCGATTCTCCAAATTCACATTTATTTATGTTTATTGTAATGCTGTTTTCTTGTAAACGTTTGAATACTTCTTCTAAATGTTTGTAATGCTCATTTATATTTGTATCTGATATTAATATGTCATCAACATACACATATACATAATCTAAGTCTCGAAATATGGAGTCCATAAACTTCTGAAACGATTGAGCTGCATTCTTTAACCCGAACGGCATTCTAGTAAATTCAAAGAGGCCGAACGGTGTTATAATCGCTGTCTTTTCTGGTTCAGCTACTGAAATTGAGTGAAAAGCCTTCTTTATATCAATTTTGCTGAATATTGTTTTTCCGCTTGCAATGTACGTAAAATCCAACAGTCTTGGCAACGGATACCTGTCCGGTATCGTTATATTGTTAAGTGCACGGTAATCACCACATGCTCTCCATTCACCATTCTTCTTCTTGACCAGATGAAGTGGCGATGCCCATTGGCTACTTGATGGTCTACAAATTCCCATATCCATCATATCTTGAAACTCTCGTTTTGCAATCCTGTATTTGTCAGGAGGGAGCGGTCGTGCTCGAGTAGCTACTGGATACCCGTCTGTGATTATTTGATGCTGTACTTGATGCTTAGGAGGTTCTCTCATTGATCGAGGTTTAGTAATTTCTTCGTACTTTTCTAGCAAGCGCCTTATTGATTCTGGTAATGATGAATTAATTGAGCGGACAGATGCAATATTTGCTCTCAATATTTTAGCAGGCGTCTTTAGACCCGTATTTTTATCGAGTAATTTCTGTCCGTGTATGTCTACTAATAATTGATAATGTTCCAGAAAATCAGCTCCCAGTATAGGCATCTTGACGTCGGCGATGGTGAATGTCCATTTGAAGTCTCGCCGAAGTCCGAAATTAAGCGTCAATGTGCGCTCTCCATATGTGTTTATCGGGCTGCCGTTAGCGGCGAATAATTTGTATTCGCTAACTTTATAATTGTTGTCTGTGCGATTTAAAACTGAAATATTGGCCCCAGTATCGACTAAAAATCTATAACCACTGTTTGAGTCAGTTATAGTTAGACGGTTTGATGGGTGAATAGCACAGAGACCCGTCGTATTCCGCGCCCATCTTAGTTTTCCGAACTCTTGTTGATGTTGTTTTTCCATGAACATGGCTTTCTACATTTGTACGAGTTATTTTTAAATCTGTTGTGGTAGTAACAAAGTCCATTGTGCGATACGTATCTGTTTTGCGACCTTGATCTTGAACGTGAATCGTTATACGGTCGGAAACTGCTGTGTTGCATAGGTCGCGTCGCTTGTTTGCTTCGTAATTCATTTATTTCAATTTGCATATTTGCAATTTGTGACGATAAGGAAGCTATTAAATTGATGTCCGCCGCCGGTGATTGTATTGTATTCTTATTATATCGTACATTTTCATGTATTTTGTCGGCTAATTTACACAAGTTGTCCAGTTCCACATTTTCTGAAACTGCTATAATTGACGTTACTGAAGCAGGAAGTTGTCGTAACCATAAAAGACGAACAGTATCTTCATTAATTTTTCCGCAGCCTGCCTCCCTCATCCTCCGTAATAACTGGGAGGGTTTCTGATCACCAAGGTCCATTTCTGCCAATAATTTGTGAAAACGTCGGTGTTCGCTTTCTTCATAGCAACTAATTAAACGCTCTTTGATAATTGAATACTTGTCTTCGGTCGGCGGTGTGGTCAGGATATCGCTGACCTGATGAATGACTTCTTTCTGCAACTTCGATATAACCAAGTTGTATTTGTATTCATCACCCTGTTTCTGAGGTGCTATAACAGCTTCAAACTGGGCGAACCATAGTCTCGGCGAGTCTGTCCAAAATTGCGGTAGTTTTTCGGTGACAGAGATTGCTGCTATTGTCTCGGAGCCTGTATCGCCTTTTGCTGGTGTTGCTGGTGGAGCCATGGTGGAGTATTTGTGTTCTATCACTTTCTAGATTTGATGCTGAAAACCAATTTGGGTTCCGGTCGTCCCGGTATTATATCAGCACTAGAGAAGCGGTATCACGTCGGGGTCACCAATTATAACGTGTTGCTATATAAAAGGGAGTCAAATGAATACGACGTTTCGATGATAAAATGTTGACTGGTTTATTAATTTATTTTGTGAGTATTTATACAAATTATAAACAAAGAAACAATTGATTTTAGTGGTAGGGCATTATGCTAAATTAACAATATTATGTGCGTGACAATTTAAGTTTAAGTTTACAATTCTAAGTACGTGTTATCTTATAATTATTATACGGCACGTTTGTCCGTTTCTATTTACCATAAACTATATACTATGTACTATGGCTTCCGCCATAATAGCCATTCCCACACACATGCTGATATTGGTTTAAACTTTGGGTACCTGGTAATAGTCCTGAACATCTGATTTCACCATTATGATCTGATCAGCTACTAGCTGATAAGCATGTTTCATCAAAGTAGAAGATGTAAGGATTAATTAGGCACCTATACAGAATATTTGAATACACTTTGAATAGCTCGATGGTAACCGCCAAATATATTTATTGAAGAACTCTCAGTAGATCTTTTAGTGTCTTTCATAGATATAAAAACACTAAAACAGAGCATTTTAAAATCATTTAGTACCTACAACATCATTCTAAAATATGGTCGACCTTACCTTCTGAATAAAGTCATTTTATTATTATTACGCAGCAAACAGATCACTGAAACAATAACACAGAAAATATTACGATAGTTCGTAATATTTTCTTTTCTTTAATTACACAGCCAATAAAAAATAATAAATCTCATAATATAAAACCGCATACTTACGATCGTGTTATCTCTAGAAACGAAAGTTGTGAAAGTTTTAAGTTTTTGACATCCTAACAAAACTTAAGTGTTACCACTTTATTTTGCAAGATAGTCATTACCAACATTATTTTCCAAGTGATTTTTGACCGATTTATACAATTATTTTTGTTCGAAATAAAAAATACTTATTGAAGTCGATTTTTGGTATTATTGTTTATTTTTTATTTTTTTTATTAACAGGTCTAAGTTAATTAGTGAAAAGATTGTTTCTAGATACGTTGTACTCAGTTTTTAAGGAATTAAAATTTCGAGTAGAAAAATAGGTAAGTTAGGTGTTGCATTCTATCTAATATATAAAATTCTCGTGTCACAGTTTTCGTTGCCATACTCCTCCGAAACGGCTTGACCGATTTTGATGAAATTTTTTGTTCTTATCCGGTATCTATGAGAATCGGCTAACATCTATTTTTCATACCCCTAAGAGTTTGTTTGTTTGTTTGAATGCGATAATCCGAGGAACTACTGGGCTGCACTGAAAAAATATTTTATTGTTGGATAGCCCATTTGTCGAGGAAGGCTATAGGTTATAACATCACGCTACGACCATTAGGAGCGGAGCAGCAATTAAAAATGTTGTAAAAAAAAAAAAGGGAAAATTTACGCAGACGAAGTTGCGCGGGTCAGCTAGTTGTTTATAAATATGTACAATGTACCTAGTCAGGTAAATACAGATTAGGATTTTTACGCATGTGTTCAAAATGTTTTAAAACAATAGGCAGGCACACTTATTATTTTAAATATTCGTTGTTTAAATATTCTTTGTCGGCAGAGATTAGCAGGTACCCTACTAGCGACTATATTTTATAATCGATACGTGTGTAGACATTGTCCGCATATACTTCGTCGGCAGAGATTAGATCTCAAAGAGCTATAAATCATCAATAACGCCGAAAAAATCAAAAGATCTTTACTTTATCTATAAAAAAGATTATTTTTGATATTTTGGGCATGTGTTCAAAATATTTTCAAACAATAAGCAAATACACTTATTGTTTTCAATATTCATTGTCTAAGTATTCTTAGTCGGCAAAGATTAGCAGGTACACAAGCAACCAGTTTAAGATTTGACTAGTATTTGCCGCGCGGTTTACCCCACGTAGTTCCCATTCCCGTGGGAATACCGGGATAAAATAGTCTATAGTCGTCCTCGATTAATGGGCTATCTACCAAACATTTACATGAAATAGCAACACTGAAAATATAAGGCTTATGTGTGTTGCTGACTCGATGCATTGTTGTGATGCACAATGTTACTTTATGATTTTTTTGTTTATTATCATAATAGGGGATTCATAGCTAACACATACATTATAATAAAGAATTTATTAGACAAGATAAGATTAAACTCAATCAATAACAAAATGACTGAGGTGATACATGCAGAGGCAGATTGCTTTGTGTACTGAATTTATTTTATTTTCTAATTAGAGGTATATAAATCAGTAGTACAATCTATCCAAAAAGTATTCTAACAGTTTGGACCAAAATTCCTGTGTAACCAAAATATCTATAAAGTTGTCATTGGCTACTTTTACAATTTTATTGCAAGGTAAAATGAACCTTGTTGGCGTATGACGTGCAAATGAACTTGACCAAAACAATAGGTTCCCATCGGTCTTAATACTTCTAATTTGGACGCAATGATGGCTTTTACTTGTGATACATGGCACGTAGCTTATGTAAAATCCGTAATCATTGCGTAACAAAAATCATTTTTTCTATTACAAATTTATTTGAAGTTGGTAAACTAACCGCGGTTTATTTTGATGTATGGGTACTATAGTTTTCAAAGGGCAAATTTAAGTTTGTCATTTTAAAAATCTGTTTTCTTTACTAACGTACGACTATATAAATTTGTAGTATATATACATAAAATTAGACGTTTCGTCAAAATGAAGCTATCATGACAATACCAGCTTGATATCAATCACTTTATAAAATATATTTTAGTGATCCTTTCATAATACTGATTTGATAGGGTTATTTTTTTTTAGTAGTTATCCTTTTTATTGCAATATAATTATATTGGCTGCTTATTTTGTGTATTCACTTAATTAAGTAAATACACAAAATAAGCAGCCAACTTTTCAAGAATTTATTTTCCTATATGTAAAATAAAGCACATTAATTGATCAGTAGTAAAGAACCTTAAAAACGTATTGAGATTTTTCGAAATAATAATTTGTTATGAAAGTTTTCAAAATCGAATAAATTATTTGCAACTTCTTGATTCCCAAGGTTCAATCGTCACGTTTATAATTCCGGGGTTTAAAGAGCATGATATATTTACCTGCTTACCCGATTTGTGTAATTAAGGTAAGGTAGATAGGTAGGTACCTATGATGTAAGTTTTGTACATCCTATTTCTCATTGTTTGGAATTACAAACGGATCAAAAAAATATATTGTAGGTAAGTATGTACTCGTAAAAGAAAAGCACATTTATACGATTTTGTTCTATTGTTTTGAATTCAGATATACACATAAAAACTGGGATTTTACATTTCGGACAATGCCTACTTAGTTCAGATATCCATTTAGAATATTTATTCTCGAAAAATAATTAGGTGGTTAACAATTGCAACTCTGTTTATGTTTTCTGAATAACATGATGCGAAAATACTTATTTATCTATATGAAATGATGATTTGAAGAAATTTATTGTAAAACACACCTGGTGTGTAGTCAGCACAGGCGTTGCGTATTATTTGCAACACGCGAGGCGCGGTTGCCAGCACAGGCGTCGCACCTACATAGCACACGCTCTGCGTGTTTATTCGCACTCGCGTTGCGTCGCTCAACACGAATGCGTAAAACACGCACCGCGTGTTGCCGTCAGCACTGGCGTATTATCTCATGGATAGGGCAGCAGTTAATGTGACTTTAAACTATTTAGTTCTTCCATGGAGTAAAGAGCGGCACGAGGGTCTTCAGATGTTAATACTAATGGTAACTTTTACTCTGTAGATGAAGGAACGTATGGACTAACGATATTATTTAAAAGGAGTTCACTGACCTCCCGGGTCGATGGATTCTTTTTAAGGACCCCTCCTAGTAGGAAACAAAGAAGTGGAGAAATTCTTCCATCCCCGTCGTTTCTTTCTCCTAAGAAGTCCTCTGACTTAGCACAGATACTCTTTTAAGTTAATAAATTTGTATGTAGTGTGCTATTTTTATAATGACATTAAGAGACATGACCCTTTGTCTATTCCCTGTTGGCAACTAAAAAGGTCGGATATATCATTGAAATCCCCCTTGACTAGTATGGAACCGTTGAAGCCTGATAGTATAGTTCGGAGCACTGGGAGGATGGTTGAATGAGAGTGAGCGATATATGCTACCATGCTAACGCTAGTGTTTAGGGGAGGTAAAGGGAGGGATAGAAGGGGAACCCGATTATTAATTAGGAGGGCAGATTCTTCACAGCCGTTGAGTCTATCACATGTAATGTGATATACGGAAACTGAGGCTCGGAGCTAACCAGGTCTCAGCAATGGAGCAAGCCAACGGCTTGTATTTATTAAGTAGGAATGTGAGATCTTGTTTCCTATGAAAAACACTACTTACAGTCCATTGAAGGAAGACCTGTTGGGAAGCCATTTCTGAAGTACGCTTTGGGCAAAACTATGTACGGTGTGTGGTAATTAACTGTTGAATAAACTTGTGGTAAGTTAGGGGTAAGAGACCCCCCACACTAGCGTCCTTAGAGCGTCGTCGTCATGCCAGCGTCAGCGCAACGTTCACCCGACGTCGACGCCGCGGCGACGCGACGCCAGCGCCGGCCGGCTGCTGAACGAGCCGAGTATGCGCTGCGCTGGCGCCGCGTCGGCGCGGCGCCATTTCAACGTTTTTTGCGTAAAAGTACAATGTACAACGCAATCTACTTGCCCCGCTCCCCACAGGCACCTCGCCCGCTCTCTTGCGCCGCACGCGTCTCGTCAGTTGTTACGTTGTCAGTATACAGTGCACACGTAATATCCAAAATGCAGTCACCGCTCGAAGATGTGTTTGATACTGAAGTTTTTATTCAAGAAATACAAAATCGGCCTGTATTGTGGGATATGTCAAAAAGAGAATATAGTGATCGCATTCTTAAAAGAAAGGCTTGGGAAGAGATGTGTACTTTGTTTATTCGAGAGTAATAAAAACAACGAGAGAAAAAAATGAAGAGGGTAAGTGTAAAACTTTTATATTTTGTCACTTTGCCATGTTAATGAACCAAGACTTGAAACGAAGTAATTAGCAAATTTATTTCTTTCAGCGAATCCGGTTGATAGCCGTGTGATTTCTTGTATATCGATATTCTCATTATCCACTGTTGCGGAATTTGATGGTATGTTGGTTTCAGCGCGTGTTGTTTGAATCTTTCTTGATCTAACAAAATTATGTAGTATGCAACAAGTTTTTATTATTTCTGCACTAAAATCTAATCCCACGTTTAAAGGTCTATGAAAAATCCTCCACTTGTTTGCCATGATGCCGAAACTGCACTCTATGTACCTTCTTGCACGGCTTAGTCTATAATTGTACACTCTTTGTTGGTGTGATAAATGTTTTCCCGGGTAAGGTCGTTGCATATATGCTGATAAAGGGAACGCTTCATCGCCTACGAATACAAAAGGAAGAGGATCGCCATTTTCTGTTACTGGGGCTGGTGGGGGTATATTTAATACATTTTCGTCCATATTCTTTTTTAAATCGCTTTCCGTAAAAATGGTGGAGTCTGAAGATTTTCCGTAACTGCCGACATCAATGTAAATGAATTCATAATTCGAGTCACACACTGCCAATAAATTTATTGAAAAATACTTTTTGTAGTTAAAGTAAAGCGAGCCACTATCACATGGTCTTATTATTCTGATGTGTTTTCCGTCGATGGCTCCAATACAGTTCGGAAAATTTGCCTTATCTCTAAACCCGTTTGCAATATTAATCCAATCTGTTGCTTGTGTGGGTGGTTTGCAAATATAAAATAAGCATTTAATTATCGCTAAGCATGTTGTTCGTACTATTTGTTGCACTGTTGAATAGCCCCTTTAGCCCCTTTTAGCCCCTGGATGTTCTTTTAAATCTTTAAAAGAACATCCAGTTGCCAAATATCTGAAAAAAATAATATTTGTTTCAGCTTTAACTTTACAAAAAAAGTGGAAGAGCATTCGAGATCGCTACACAAGGGAAAGAAATAAAACGTCAAAGAGTGGGTCGGGTGCATCAGCAAGCAGAGAGTATCTGTATTCCAAATTTTTGAGGTTTTTAAACCCTCTATCACAGGTTAGACCACAAAAATCACACTCCACTTGCAGTTCTAGTAACCAATCTCAAACAGAAAATACAACAAAACAAAACACCGAAGATAAAATGTTAAACATTTTATATGAAAGAATGCTGAATAAAAGTCAGGTTAAAAATTATGGTGATCAACAGTTTTTTATGTCACTTGTAGAAGATTTTGGTGCAATAGACTCAAATATACAAGATGGACGCAAAGATGGAAATAATGGGTATCATCAAAAAGTATACCCAAATGTCAAGATACACCATGCCAAACCATGACCAACAGGGCTATTTTACGGCAAGGGATACGACAACACCGTCAACCAATTCATTACATGAACCGATACAAAGTGATGACACTTCACAAGAGTCACTGTACGGCGACATATTTACTGAGGATGCTAATGATTACCTGAATATGTAATTCAGTTGGCGGCAAAATATTGTTGATTTGTAATTCTATTAATCAATCTGTGATTAAGTTTCTTGTAAGTTTTCTAAATAAATACAAAATTCTGTTCCTGATTTAAAGATTGCGTTTTTACTTACCTCAATGTAATAATAAGCCTTTCTTCGGGTGACACAGAAATCCTCAAATGGGTATCTTGATATTTTATATCGTTCTGTATTAATTGTAATAGTTCGTCAAATATGCGTTTTGGCATCCGTAAATAATCATAAAAATGTTTTTGATTGTTTTTTATATGTTGACAATACAATACGAAATAATCGCTTTCCTGAACTCTAACACTACACAGAGGATGTTCCCAATGTTGACGACGTTTCCTTTTTCGTTTACGTGTTTTTTTAAGCAGTAATATCAACAGCAGTGTTGTTTCGTCGGAATCCATTTTCACAATGATTGTATGCGACAGGAGCCGCGGCTACGCCACGCCAACGCCGCGTCGACGCGACGCCAGCGCCGCGCACGCTCAGCATTCAGCACATTCCGGCGCTGGCGTCGCGTCGCCGCGGCGTCGACGTCGATTGAACGCTTCCCTGACGACGACGCTCTAAAAACGCTAGTGTGGGTCAGTAAAAAGGGTTGTAAGAAGCTGAATGAGCAGGTCAATTATAGAAGGTTCTTCATGTGGGTTGTTAAGGGCACAGCCATTACGCTGTGAATATTGGGGAGTATTAACTATATCTTGATGAGCTGATTTATTATACGTTGGGGAAAGGGGTGCTTGAAGTTAAGGTTGTCGGAAGACCGTTTTACGGTATGAATGGGTAGACTGAGGAGTTTTGAGCGAATGCATAACTGCGAGAAGCTGAGGAGACAGTCTTGCTGGCTTCATTGTAGGAAATTACTTCCTTTTCCATTATAGTTTTAATAGCTCTTTGTCGGGAATGTTCTGTACACGCTTTACTATTTGGAAAATCATCATCATCATCATCAGCCACAGGTATCGCAGTCCACCGGCAATCCGGCTTCTCGCATCCAGCTCCTGCCAGCCGTTTTGCGTAAATCATCACTCCACCTGGCCTGAGGGCGTCCTACGCTACGTTTATCGAGCCGCGGTCTCCACTCAAGAACTCAAGAACTCGTTTACCCCAACGGTTGTCGGTTCTTCGGCTAATATGGCCAGCCCACTGCCACTTCAGCCTGTTAATCCGGTGGGCTATGTCGATAACTTTGGTTCTCTGCCGGATCACCTCATTTTGTCCCTAAGAGAAACTCCGAGCATAGCCCTTTCCATAGCCCGCTGAGCGACTTTGAACTTGTGGACCAGCCGTACCGTCAGTGTCCACGTTTCGGCTCTGTATGTCATGACGGGTAGGGCGCACTGATTAAAGACTTTAGTCTTTAGACATTGTGGGATCGACGATGAGAAGACTTGACGTAGCTTACCAAACGCTGCCAAACCCAACCGAATTCTCCTGTTCACCTCGTCCTCGAAGTTGTTTCTACCTAACTGCAATGACTGCCCGAGGTACACATATTTTTGAACAACATCGAGAACGGCGCCGTGCACCGCTATCGGTTCCGGTAGTACATGTTCATTGAACATGACCTTGGTTTTATCCAAGTTCATCCGTAGGCCGATGCGTACAGAGGAGTCAGCTAGGTCATTCAGCATCCGTTGCAGGTTCTGCAGCGTTTTCGCCATTATGAAAATGTCATCTGCAAATCGCAAGTGAGAGATGTATTCACCATTGACGTTGATGCCCCGCCCTTTCCAGTGCAGCGTCTTGAACATATCCTCCATTGCAATTGTGAACAGTTTCGGGGAAATAACGTCCCCTTGCCTCACTCCTCGATGCAATGGTATAGGTTTTGTTTCCTGATTCTGTACTTGGACGGACATGGTGGCGGCTTCGTAGAGACATCTCATCACTTGGATATATCGCCAATCTACTTCGCATCGCTGCAGAAACTCCAGAACGGACCAGATTTCAATCGAGTCAAAGGCCTTCTCATAGTCCACGAATGCTAGACACAAGGGCTGATTATACTCCTGGGTCTTTTGTATAATCTGCCGCACTGTGTGGATGTGGTCTATGGTGCCATATCCGCTCCGAAATCCAGCCTGTTGCGGTGGTTTGAATTCGTCAAGTCTTCGCGCAAGACGGTTCGTGTTGACTCTCGAGAACAGCTTATAGACGTGGCTTAGAAGAGAAATAGGTCGGTAGTTCTTCAGCCGGGTCTTATCTCCTTTTATGAAGAACAAGACGACTACGCTTCTACTCCACGCCCCCGGAGTTCTCTCTTCAAACAGGACAGCATTTGCAAAATGGGGTCCGGGAAATCTTCACATTCTGCAACATTGCAACTAATGCTACGATGGTCATGGCTACATTTAAAGCAACGAGGTTTTGACCTGCAGATAGATTCCACATGCCCAAACCTACAGAATTTGCGACATTGGATTATTGGAAAAATGTATTCTTCCACTGGGAGTGATGTATAATAGCAGAAAATCCTTTTTGGAAGTATCTGCCTACACATGTCGACACCTCTGGGTTCAATTGGCGTATAAACCAAAACACGACTTTTCAGGAGAGCAAAAAAACGATTTTGTTTTCGGAAAAAAAATCATAACTTTTTTATTTTAGAAGTTACTTAAAAAATTCCAAGGAGAAAGATGCTTAGAATTTAGGGATGAAGAAGGTTAAATAATTCAATCTTATCTATATCCTTCGGTTTAGAATTTAGCATGGATATACGTCTTAGAAAATACCAATTTATGGTTTATACACCCTGTGAAAATCGGTTAAAATTGACTGCTTCAAGTTTATATCCATATTTGGTAAAATTAAGTTGACATTTATTGATGTAAAAGCATGTAGCTGCAGATTTTTTAGCTGTAAAATCTATTTACCATAGAATTCTGATTAATAAAAACTATCTCAATACTAATAGAGCGTGTCAGAATCCCATTAATATTCGTCTAATTACAGAATTATAGTCGACATATACGAAAAGAAACTACCAGTAACGAAATCAACTTTGTTTTATTAAATAAAACAGAATTATGTCTATTATCATTATGGCACAACATTATCAGTCATGAAAACATCAAACAAAAAAGGAAATTATTCAAATCTTTAGTGGGTACTAATCAACACAATAAAATAAAATACGAGTAATTCAACATTCAGTCTCTTTGCCCAAAATCACAGTTTACAATACAGTAAATATACTTAATAAACTAAACATAAAACACAGCAAACTTTGGAAAATATCAAAAATTGGTACATAATAAGGTTGAAAAGTTATTATGCAATGAACAAGTAACAACAAAACAGAAAACTGCGAATATAACAATAATTTAATTATTAGTAATTTATGTGTTGCATACATATTACATAATCACAAATGGAACGATAAATTTGTACTTGAAAATAAAAATACTAATGATAATCGTAAAACAAAATTAATCATTCATCTAGTTCTTCGTTCTCATCATCTTCGTCTGTCAGTGTAAGACAGTCAGTCACATTTCCATGGTGTAAGTTTATATAGTCACTGTGGTACCTTTTAGGAATTACTCCATTATCACATAGACGTTTTAATAAAGTCAATCTGTTTTTGTAAAGTAGAGTTGGAGCCATAGTCATTATTTTATCATTAGCTGTATTACTCGTATCTTTAGGTGCTATATTACTGTTTCTTGATTGTCCCTTACCTCTACCTTTACCTTTTCCTCTTCTACCAGTTTTTTGGAATAAATGAATTTTATCAGTTGGCATATTATCATCTTGCATCGAATACTTAATGTAAATCTCTTTTGGATTCTTTTTCTTTAAAGTAACAATTCTGATGTTTCGCATTTTCATGCTTTTCGATGTTTCATTGATAAACATTTCAGCTGTTATGTCATCCCAATTTAGAAAGTCTGAATAGTCCATTACATTAACATTATAAGGCCTAGGATTTTTTCTTGCCGCCTCAATGTATGATGGCCATTGTGTCGGACTCCAGACAGTGATTTTTTTAACTTCACGTTCAATAGTGGCATGAACAGAGTCTACGGGCATATAAGTGTGCCCAGGCAATAAGTAATTTATTTGAATTACTTCTAGATACTTAGACTTCATTAAGAAGTAATTGAAAACTGATAAGACAGTTTTATTTTTATTTTGCCCTGGGCACGAGTCGCAATAAAATAAAATATTCTTACAGACTTTAAATAGGAATACAGACACGTAGAGATTTCATTGGCTCCTCGCTTTGCATCACACTCTCCCCACAAATAGCAGAATACATCTTGTGTGATGCTTTCTTATATAGTAAAATTAAAGACTGGGTACTTTCTCGAGTAATACAATATTACACTATCTCCGTAAGGAGTATTTAACACTTTTTGCAAGTCAAAAGTGCAGACTATGGTATCATTTTTTATAATAGGCAACCTTTGGTGCTGTTCGAAACGTTTATAAGTAGCCTGTTTTTCTTTTAAATGTTCTTGAAGATAATCTTTGTCACTATCACTAAGATCGTTGTCATTCTCAGCTTTGACACCATACAATACATTTGTCTTTTTTGGGAATGTGGAAGGATATATTATTAAAATCATTTTGAAATATAGTTCTGAACATAGATTCAGTTACACATTCAATATTTGAGCTTTGACATTCTTTTAAATACATTCTGTAAAGATTGGATATATTTTTTAACTCCTGAGGAAGATAAACTTTGTTTGTATTCTTTCTATTATAATGAGACGGTACGACTGGTAATTTTTCAATAAATTGCTTAACTTCAGCCTTCACTGACTCCGAATACTTATTTGGAATGTTTCGTTGACGCTGATCTATTTGAGACACATCGTCTTTAGATTTACTGAGGGTATATAACAAAAATTTTTGTGATATATCCAACGTGTTGAGTACAAACTTTTGACATACTTTTTGGTGGTCGTCACCGTTGTTCAAATAATAATCATAAGTGATATTTCTTCGGCTTAAAGGTGTGTCAGTCCTTTTTCTTGCACAAGCTACAACACGAGTACTCCGTATCAACCAATCTTTTCGACGTTGTAAATCTAAATTCCAAAAGAACTGAAATAGGGAAGCTCTTCTTTCTTCTGTGATGTTATAACATCCCCTTTTACAGTGATCGGGAAAACAAGGATTACTTTTCATTTTTCTATCGGGCACAATTTTTCCTTTGTTAGTTTCATATTCTTTACCCTCTTCCTTATTCTTTTTTCCTATTTTTCTTTTATTGACTTTTGTCATTTTCTTTTTATGCAACTCCCCATCTGGTTTCCTTTTCTTCCGTAATCTTTTGTTCATTTTTGCTACCTTCATATGTTCATTTCCACTAGATTCACTTTCATTTCCTTGTGTCCAGTTATCTGAACTCCCTGCCGAATAGTCTTCAGCTTCATTATCGGATAAAAAGTCTAAAAATTGTCTTTTTGCTGATCCTTTTAAATGTTTTATTTTAGGTTCTATAACCACATCAGATGGCGAAGCCATACTCGAACTGGTAGCGTCAAAATTTAACGTATTAATGTCCACCTTACTATGTAAACCATTACTAGAGGATAACGCTGAATCAGTACCAATAATGTTGTTGATTGAAGGAATTTTAATATCACTAATAACTGCTACTGAATCCGATAAACCTACGTTTTGCGTGCTAGAAATGTGACTCGGATTGTGACTTGCAGCATTGTTTAGTGCAGGGGTCGTAGTAATAAGACCAGTATCTAAATCAGTTATAGTATTATTTGGCCTTACTATGTGATCATTGTGTGTCAAAGGTATATAATGCTCAGACTCAAAATTTTCTGGAACTGATGTAGCTGGTTGTCCTGTAATGCAGTTAATGAACGTCGAAGGAGGTACAGCATCATGGTTAACATCAACCATTTCTGGAGATATATCTGTGTTGCCCGTGGAAAAAACAACACTTTTATTGAAATCATTATTTTCGATGAGTGAGCTAAGAGATGATCGTAAGAACTTATCTGTTTGACAATCCGTACTTGATTTTTGAATAAGTATGTTTGAAATTATGTTAATTTTTTTATCTGTTGTACCACAGTTTACAGAAGTATTTATCGGTAAGGCATTGCCACTAAACATCGTTTCATTTAGTGAAGACGTAATAATTGAAGTACTAGTATTGTCATCACTGATGGTAGGTGAATTCAAAATTGTTATCGATTTCTTAGAACGTTTTGCAAGTTGTTCAGAATCACTGTCTTCTATAACGTCGCTACTCTCCGAAAAAATAATATTTTTTTCATCTTCTGGTTGTTGTGTTGAACTGAAAATAACAAATACAGACATTTATGTACAATTTTTTTATTCAATTATTCAACATTTTGTTCCCTTCTGCATATGAGATGTATCGCGGTGGTACTAGCCCTGCCCTACCCTCCAGGAACAAAAACAAACTAGAACTAACGAGTGTATGTACTAATTATTGGAAGAAAAGGGTACTGTTTGAAGAGGTTCAGCTATTTAATCGCTTACCAAATACCTTGAAACAATGTAATAATATAAATGTAGGTATTCAAAAAGGTTGTTCTTATGAGAAATAAAAAATCTTTAACCATAATCATGCATAATTATTAATTATTTCAATTAGGTTGCTATAATTTACTATTCAGAGTATAATAATTATTGCCGTACAATATTGTACCTAATTGTAAAGTAATAAGAAATGTTTTAATGTGAGCCTGTGTTACTATTTATTATGTGACTAATTTCTTTCTAGGGCGTATAAACCATCTCTTATAAAAGTTTATTATCAATATTGTGGCGTAAATGCAAATCTAGTCTACGTTGCATACAACCTAAGGAAATAAAAGAAAAATATTTTAAATACAAAGGTGTAGAACAAATTTCTGCCAAAAATCTATTAATGTAGGTAACTAAATTAGTCGTAAAACCTACTTTATTTCTGAATAGAAATTCAATGGCAGAGGTAAGTTAACATTACAGTAAGTAACATAAGCGTATCTATAAACTATTTTCAAGATAAAATTGTTACCTACTAGAACTAAACAACTATAACGTATTATGTATTACATTTTATTATTAATATTATTAATAATAAAATGTTCAATCGATTTGTAAGTTGAACAAACAAAACTTTCCTTTTCATAATAATAATAGGTACTTACGTGTTCATAGATTTCAATCGTTGTCTTTCGTATAAAGCACTAAGCACTTGCCTTCTTTGTAATAAAGCATCCAAAGTCACTTTCTTATCGTCTTCTTCCATTTTAATAAAACTTAGCTGTTAACTAGTCACTACTTTGATTTTTAAGACAATTACAGTGTTCATAAAGAAACGATCGGGTCGCAGGCGCGCGTGGTAATGAAAGTAAAAAATAATACACGTCACGACTCGTCAAAACATCCACCATCTGTCCAGTCCACTCTTGTTTATGTTTACGATAAGAGAAAAAGAGATGACTATAGATCACTGTCTACAATTAAGAATGTCTCGTTCATGCATTTGCTCCAGCTCCACCGCAACCGCTGACTTGCACCGTATAATACCTACTATTTAACTGTGTGCGTGATAAACACACGTACAATACTTTTTGTAATGGATTATGGTTTATACGTCCATTATGTTATTTAAATGTCTGGATTACGACATCAATTTTAAATTATGTTTGTGAAATACATTTACTCATCATGCCGTAAAATCCATTTACAATCAACGCAGGTCTTACGCCCCGGGTTGGTAAAAATCTTGGTCATAACGTCTTACTAAAAATTTTAAAAAGAAAAAAATGGCTGTTACGTTAACATTTTATCTGTTTTGTGGCGGGATGATCTAATTTTTTTAGGTCGTATATGCATTTTATTTGGGAAATTGAACATTTTAAATATACAGATCGATAGAGAAAAAAATTACGAACAAAACGGTATATATAACTCATTTTGGCCAAAATGGTTTATACGCCAATTGAACCCAGAGGTGTCGATGTCTCCAAATGTCTCTGTAGGTCTTCGTTCTGTGGTGCCATCTTTAAAATGTTTCCGGTTGATCCTCCTTATCTTCAGAATTTTACCACAGCCTGGAGGTACTATCAAATACTAGTGCGGCTACTACTACACCCACTCTAGTGACATTTAAGGGAACGGATTAAGGCTGAGAGACAGTGTTTTACTAGTAAATTATTTTCTAAGATAGAGTTTGCATCCTGAGAGAATGTAAACCCGATTTAAATACGGTTCCTTCCACCTCTTTTAACACCATCTTTTACTATGTTGCTTATCTTGTTTTTAAAAAGAAAAAAACCGAAATTAATTGGATGTAGGGTGTGTGTACTCGGGTATAAATTTTGGTTTGGTCGAATCCACTCTAATAAGTGTTATAAATTGCTATTCCAATGTATTTAAGTCGGAATAGATGGCGAAGGCCGATGGCGTAATCACTTTCATCTGTTTTGATAGTATAGGGTTGGCTCATATCTGCTTGACGTAGGCTTGGGGCACTAGTCAGCCGTCGTTTTAGCTCCTGTTAATCTCGTCAATGGCTCAGATATTCTTGCGAAATTTGGTACAAAACGACGGTACCATGAACATGTCTGTAGAAAAGACTGTACTTGTCGTAGGTTTTGTGGTGCTGGAATTTCAGTTATTGCTGATACATTATCCGGAACTGGACAAAGACCAGTCTTTGTAATGATGTGTCCTAAATAGTTCATCTGTTCCTCACAAAATCGGCACTTTCTCTTGTTTACTACAACATTATGGTACTCCAGAAGTTAAAGAATGTGGTTTAGGTCTTGCAGATGTTGAGTGTATGAGTAAGACAGCAGGATCGGATCGTCAAGGTACGCCAGCAACTTTACTCCTTCGACTTGTAATCGCAATCTACCGATAAATCTCTGGAACGTGGATAGCGCATTTCGTAGGCCAAAGGGCATTCGTTTAAAATTATATAAGCCGAATGGTATGATCAGGGCTGTTTTTTCTTGATCCTCGTCATGTAGTTTGATCTGCCAATAGCCTGCCTTCAGGTCCAATGACGTCATATAAGGCGTGGGCTTAGCGTCATGCAATAGATCATCAATCCTAGGCAAAGGATACGCGTCAGCTTTTGTAATACTGTTTAACTGACGGTATGATTACCGTAGGTTATATGCACACGCTCATTTCGCCGTTTTTTTTGGGGACCAAAACAACAGGTGCTGCCCACGGAGAATTGGAGGGGATAATAATACCTTCATCCAGCATATCTGTTCGATTTCCTTACGTAGGATCTCTCTACGCTGCGGTGACATCCGGTAAGGAGGTGTCGCAATGGGTCTATTATTTCCAGTTTCGATGGAACATGTTCCACTAGACTTGCTGCTTCACCGTTACTCTCGAACACCCGAGCATCATCATCATCATCATCAGCCTATCGCAGTCCACTGCTGGACATAAGCCTCTCCAATTGCACGCCACTTTGTTCACACCCGAGCGTTCTTCTCTAAAATATGATGCAAGATGTTTCGGGTCTTCGGCCGATGACAGTGGGTTTTCACACCCCGTAACCATGGCTATAACCGGTCCAAACAAATATGTCAGTCAGTCAGTCAACTTCTACTTCTATATACGAGTTAATAGGTTTAAACTTTTCCACGATAGTAGCTATATCGTCACCGCAAAAAACAACGTAATAACATAGTAACATTTAACGACTTAACAAATTGTCGTTTGAAAAACGTGTGCCGTTCATAGAAATGTTTGTCGTATCGTGTCGTGCCAAGTGGGAAAATGCCCTTAATCGTTGTTTTAATGAATATTGTTAATTTATTTTAAAAGAAAGCTAAGTAATAACTGTAGGTTTTCAAAAAGTCTGGAATACAACACTCCAGCGTTTTTGCTCGTATCCAAAAATTTGAGTTTCTCACTTAACGGTATTTTAGAAATCGAACGGCAGTATGGGTTGTATGGATTTTTGATTTTTTTGACTTCAGCATTGTTCTGAAATTTTCAATTTTACATTTGGTTTTTATTTTGAAATGCTTGCTTATTTTCGGCTGTTTATTAGTAATCATTTTACTTTAGTTAGGCAAATAAGTTATGGACTTTGTGTAGCCTGTGGCACTGGCTAACCAGTACAAATCTCTCCGTCTTTTTAATATGCTAAGTCAGGTGAAAAAGTTTCAGAATTTGTCCTTGGTGATCCATAAAATTGGACCAACCTTGACAATGATCTCATAGTTTTGTCACTTATATTGAGTCTTTCTTATACTTATAGTGAATAAAGCTAAAATGTTGCCATTATTACTTTAGCTTTATCACGGTCGAATTGTTCTGACTCTAAAACGTGAAAACAAACCAATATTTTCTTATTCACCCTGGTATAGCCCTCATTTCAGCAAGAAGCCGAATATAGAAGCCAAAATAGGTGGGACTAATATTCTTGTTTTAGGTTTTATATATGTCTGACGCACACCCCTAGCACCCGAAGCAGGCCGAGAGTAGTGTGGGATCTGCCCACATTCGCGAATGGGCCACCGGAATTGTTGTACAAATTTAAAAAAATAATAATCATTAAAAATAATTTTATATCACGAATATTGTTTCGCGAACGTTAAACTTTAGTAATAAGTAGATATTTTACTTTAAAAATATACAAAACCAAATAAAAAGTGCCCAAGCTTTGAATAATTTTTAGATTGGTATACTAACATTTAAACTTTCGCGTTGCATGATTATTAGAGAATTCATGCGCGTTAATTCCCGTATAATAAATAGTTATAATCATGCAACGCGAAAGTTTAAATGTTAGTATAGCAAACCGCTACGGGTCGGAAATTGCAAAACAAGTTTGTCAACTCGAATTTTTACGGAAGAAACGTGCGCGACTGGAAACATCCGTGACATATCTAACGAAGTGTCGTGATTGGGACGTTATACCTACGTGTGCGCGTATAAAACCGCGTAGTTTATGCGCGTTAATTCCCGTATAATAAATAGTTATATTTAGATTGGTGTTCTTAATAATTATTATTGACATTAAACTTATCGTAATATGCTTTATAAATTAAAGTAAATAAACAATAAAAGTAAAGTCTTAATTTATGTACAATCTATTATCTGAACCCAAGCCCATGTGATCAGTGGTTATTATCAGGTGGCGGCTGGTGGGTCATGGAAGTGGTGATGCACTTTGCTTTGATCTATGGAGTCACATGCATTCTGTATGCTGATTTCAAAATCGTTAATACTATTTTTTATGCAAAATAAATTAATATTTCTTCTTTGCAATTGTTTTAATAAAAGGATCTTGGACTGATTGGGACCACCCTCTAATAGCAATAAGTTGTATGTCGTTGGAAAGGTTTTCATAATTCGAACAACAATTATTCTGTTTGAGGTCGGCAACACTGTAAACGTCAGATATAAATTTTGGATCTCTTTAATTAAAATTTACTTTGGACTGTGTGAATTTGGAATGGACTTAATTTTTTTTTTTATCTTTTAAAAAAGCAATTATTGTATTAATAAAGTAATTGGCAAGAAATTCCTATAAAATTACTATGAGAACCATTTCATTATTCAACATCAAAACTCTACAAGGAAAACACCATTCTGACAGTAAGACAACTATTTGTCATCCGCACTATACTTCGCCAACACAGTGAACTTAACTACTTACGATCTTAAGACCACGCATACTACTCGACAGAAAAATTCTACACACCTTGCTGTCAAATAAAATACAGCCTTCCGTAAAATCGATTTATTGTTAAATATATTTCCTAAAAACTCACACAACTGTAAACTCATATTAAAAAAGTACTTATACAATCTTAATTATAAAGACTCAGAAACCACATACATACACACACACACACACACACACACACACAAGTACCCCAGGGCTCGGTACTAGGCCCACTTTTGTGGATTATCATGTATGACGGATTATTAAAACTAGAACTTAAAAAAGAAGTCAAACTTGTGGCATATGCAGACGATGTAGCCGTAGTGGTTGTTGCAAAGCATCTCGAAGAAATTACCTTCGCCTTTGATGCTACCATCGAAAAGATTAGCCGCTGGATGAACACAGTTGGACTGCAGCTGGCCGAGCACAAGACTGAGGCAGTACTCATTACTAGCAGGAAGCGGTTGGAAACCATCACACTGCAAGTCGGAGCACACGAAATCACATCCCAGCCGTCTCTTCGGTATTTGGGGGTTATGATTGATGCCCGACTCAACTTCAAGCAACAGGCACAGTACGTGGGTGCCAAAGCGTCGGTGGTCAGAGCGACTTTATCAAGGCTGATGCCCCAACATAGGAGGCCTGAAGCAGAGAAGGAGGGCGTTGCTGACGTCTGTAGTAACATCCGTACTCACCTATGGAATCCCCATCTGGGCAGAAGCGCTGAAATACAGGAAGCCCGAAGGAAAATTGCACCAGTATATAGGCTGAGTGCTTTAAGAATTGCCAGTGCTTTCCGCACAGTGTCTGATGACGCTGTAAACGTTATTGCCGGGATGCTGCCAATTAAAGTACTAGCCGAAGAACGAAAAGCCAACCACCGTAAAGTAACGACCACACTGAGCACTAGAGAACTTGGCAAGGAGGAACGGCTAAATAGCATACGACGATGGCAATCGAAGTGGGATACCAGTACAAAAGGTAGATAGAAACAGGAACTCCGTCGATTGGAAGGAAAACGGTCGGAATACAAGAATCCGTGAAAGTAGCACGACGGAAGAGCAGTAGCTAGAGCCTCCCTCCACGAAGTAATGCTTAGCGGCGGTACCGTGGGGGAATAGGAGGTTGACGCCAATACCGACTAAAAACCTCCTCGGTTTTTAGTCGGTATAGGGTTAGTCATAACATCGAGTCCGACATACCCAGGCTAGAACCCTGATGATACGTAAGAGTATTTTTTACCTCTGGAAAACAAAAAACAAAAAAAAAAAAAAAAAAAAACACACACACACGCTAAGGTTATTATTAAGGTATTTTTGTAATTTTTTTGTGCTATAAATAAAATTATAATTATTATACTTGAAGACGAATCAGAAACTCAATAGTATCTACATTCTTAAGCATGAGGAAGCAGCCCAAGTAGCAAGAGAGAATATGGATTAATTAACTTCTCTTCTCATAAACACCTTTGCTATAACTGCTCGCTACCACAGTCTATTACAATCTCAAACAAATGTAAATACATTTACAAATACCTCATGGTTGCAGAACTGTACTAACAGTGAGTCTGATTCTGATTGTGGATTGTTAATAAAAATTCTTACAAACTTGTGAAATATGATAGTAATTTTTATAGGCATTTTAGAAAAATAGAAAAATTTGAAGTCTTCTTCTTCCAAGACTTCCGTATGCCAAACCGGGGCCGGATTCGAACCATCTATCCGGGACTATGTTACTAAACCTCAAATTCTTCTATTCTTCCTGCGCACGAGTCAGGCCCTCGCTTGCGCCATCTAGCCGATAAATAGAGATTTTTTTAATACATTTTTTAATTTAATTTGTATTCTTTATTTAATTTTTTAATGCTCTCTGTAACGAAGCAATAACAAGGCCGTAATAGTTCTCTATCTTATATCTTCCGAGAAAACAGGGCCAGCTTAAGATTCTGTAATTACACTGACAGGGGCTTTGTCCTTTTTGTTTAAAAGTTTGCCTATCAGCTCCACTCGGAAGCTTTTGTGGGTGGTACACCGAGGCTCAAGATACTCTGGCGCTTGGGACTCTGTGTATAAAATAGAACTGTTTAAGACACTGGTAGTTTCTTATACCAGACATTAGTGCCTTTCCTTTCTAAAAGAAACATCGCTAACTTCTGATCTTTACAATCTAAGAAAACTATAGGTTTCGTTGTGCCGTCCGTTCTTCGTACCGTGTTTCCGTGGTATGTGGAGATCATAGATACTTCATTTTGGTATCGCCAGACCAAGATATCCACATCTCCATTGGTGCATTCTTGGATGTCCCCAGCCACCATATTGTTTTTCTTTAAGATTGCCAGCTGTGGAGGTACGAACTGACGGTTTGTACGCAAGGTACCGACACAATCGAAGCCCATAGTTTTCAAAATTCGTGCTAGGGCGGAGTTATTACAATAATTGTCCATCCATACACAGTGGCCTCGATTTTCAAGCCCCTGTAACAGACGGAGAACAAGAGAGGAGATGACCCCTGATAGAGGACAAGGCTCGTCGGTTGTCTCTTTCCGACTCGAGTATATTTCAAACCGCCAAAGGTAGCCTGTTTACGCGTCATTGAAGCTGCTTTATTTTTAATAAATTAGTTTATTGAGAGCCACCATTGAGTAAGTGACTCGTCAATACTTATATTTAGTTTTAGTGAATATAGAGACTGAAATTTATTATTTAGGTGGTATTTATTACCTTCTCTCTAATTCTTCTACCACCGTCGCGAGCGATTGTGTTCGCTGAGTATCCTGAAGAAGAACCTGAAAGGCTGCCTGAGGAGATATCCAGACTTCAATCCCAGAGATACCCAAATGCAGTTGATGTGAGTACATTTAAGAACATTTCTGTGTGTTGCAGTCAACCACCCCTCTTTGTAGTTTGATAATTGATTTAGTAAATTAGCAATCATTTTTCACCCCAGAGAAAATACTTCTGGCGAGCCTGAGCGCGATAGACATGCACGCCAATTAGATTTAGATTCATATAGAGATATTAGTTTGGGATTAAATTCTAGTGGAGATATCACGATAGAGGGCGCGGGCAGTCCTGAACCCGTCGCGATGACGAACGATACCGATTTAATTTATAAAACCTTGCGACTAGTCCCAAATTTCAATGGTAATTAAAAAATCGTAGCCGAGTATATAGAAGCAAACCCCGGCAACCATTTGGCAAGGATATGTTTAGTAAATGGTATATTATATAAATTACGGGTCACACCGCCCAAATTATTAACTTAAATGGCACCCATAGATTGGGCTAGCATTAAACAATATTTGATCAATAATTTTTCGGATCAGTGAGATGAGACCACGCTGTAGAATGACTCAAGACTAATACTCAAGTGAATAAATTCACCCTAGGAATTTTATGATCGTTGTGTTAATTTGTCCTGCACTATCATGACTTATGTTACGTTACTTAAAAAAACTATCACTAAGAAACTATCGCTACAACAATTGAAGCCTAGCGCACCCTTTACAGTAAATTAACGATGCAAGCATTTGTTCGCGGTTTAAAGGAACCTTTAGGGTCCTGTGTACGTTGTATGCGTCCTGATAGCGTCGTATAGGCGCTCGAATTTATGTAGGAAGAACTGAATGTCATTTATGTTCAAAATTGCAGTGAATTTACTACCGAGAGAAGGTCACACAACCCTTCACCAAATACCCCAAAACTGTGGTGTCAAGGTAAAAGGGGATAAGTTAAAAAATAGAACTTTTCTGTATAAGTTGATAAAGAAAACGCTCTTTTGTTTTTTAAGATAAATGTAATTAAATCACAAATAAACACGAAAAAATACTTCAAATTTGTTTTAAACTTTATATAACAAAATAACCTTCTTTTTGTACTTACTATTTTTTTTATTATTATATTATTAAAATAATAATTAACATATCTTATTATTCCTTACCAAAAAAAAAATATGTTACGTTTATGTTATTGACTCGTCTTTTTATAAATTATTTATTTTACGATAATTGTTTTTTTTTATAGGGATACAAAAAATTACTATTACCATTATTTGT
Source organism: Herminia tarsipennalis (assembly GCA_945859575.2). Lineage (NCBI taxonomy): Eukaryota > Metazoa > Arthropoda > Insecta > Lepidoptera > Erebidae > Herminia > Herminia tarsipennalis. Next base: position 17,722,337 of record OX243854.2, on the reverse strand, counting down.
ATCCCTATATAAAAATAAAACTTTTCTAATCAATAAATGATACTTAAACATCATTGAACTCTTCAAGATCAGGACCGATATCGCGTGTGTTTAAATTAATTTTTAAAGTGTTGTAAAAAATCATGACAACTATCAACAAAATAAAGAGAATACTCATTTCTTCACTTATATGCACTTGATTTTCATAACATTTCTCAGTATTCAAACATTCATTGCTTTGCCCCTTCTACAAAAATAAAATTCTCTAAACGCGGTGAGCTATCTTAATTGGTTTTAAACTTAATTACGCAACGGACCTGCCGTTGTCAACAATAATCGAAACCATTTCATATCATGCCATATAAATTTCTCGCCAGAGGAATTTACTTTTCTTAACTGCAATGGCCCTTTAAATAATTTAGCAAAAATCTAAAATATATTGTTTATCATATTTACGACATTAATGTTTGGACTCGTCATTCTGATCAAGTTATGCCACTCTCTGGGTACATGTTCAGTCAGTTCTTTTTTTTTCTTACGTTCGATTTGAGCGTGGATTGAACCGCACTCCATGTGCGTATACCCAGAAACTAAAAACTTATGATCTATTAGCAAATCTGGTCTGAGTTTGTTCATGCATAAAAACATAGCGGCAACATGACTATTTTTATTTTGACCACCACATGTATCAGAATAAAATGTTGGTGTCTTTACATGAGGTGGCAATGGTGTTAAAAAAATGTACAGGTGTGGTATGTACTATTTGGTTCGCTCCACGTCCACCTTCAGCTTCGTTCCACATGAAGCAAAAGCTTTTTTTTACTAAATCAATCATAAATAGTTAAATTGAAAGTCCACAAAAGCCGTTTATAAAATACGATATTTGTTTTTAAGTAAGGAGTTGGGAGACATAGTATATGTCATAGTTGGACTCTTCTTTGTCTTTTTTTTTCATTACATAAGCTGAGTCAGCTTCTAATTGGAGGATGTCATGCTCCCTTTTTAAATTGTCAGATTCTGCCGGTAAAGCTAGTTTAATTTTCGATTATACCTACTACTGTCCCGACTATTATAACGATCCAATATATAGTTACTACCTCCATGTCGAAACAACGGAATATTAGTAGTAGGTACGGTAACGGTAGTGTTTGTCGGAAATCGCCAGATAATAAAATCATTGCACCACCAAAACATCTCGAGTCATTGCGCAGATCTTTTAATGTTCGGTCTAGTGCTTCCAATGTGCGTGTGTGCGCCATTGTGCATTCGTCCCATATGATGATTTTTACTAAAACTTTGGCCATTGCGGAGTGTTTCGAAATGTTACATGTCGGTTGTTCAGTAGTTTGAAGGTTTAATGGCAATTTTAACGCTGAGTGAGCCGTACGGCATCCGTCTAACAATGTGCCCGCTATTCCAGAAGAAGCAATTGCTACCGCAATTTCGGATCTCGCACGTACAGTGGCCAAAATCAATGACATGAGGAATGTTTTCCCAGTTCCACCGGGGGCATCCAAAAAAAAATTAGCCGCTATTTCCATCATCAATTGCATTAATCAGTGTATCATAGACTTATTTAACAGAGGTACATTCGTTGAACTGATTGGATTAGTTCATGTGGATCATATTCACGTTCACGTTCCAATTCTATATTAAATGCCTTATTCATTCCGCGATCTGGCGCTGGCATTCCTAACCTAACTAACAAACTGCCGCACATGAGGTAACACATATCTTCGATCAAGAGCAAAGTCTGGTTATGCATCTCCTCATTCACCTCAAGATCGGAATTTCTTGAGCTGACGCGAATTCGATGTAAAATATCTTCAGACATGTTATCTTTGTATTTGTTCCATAGGTCACGTGGGTTCGATGGGAAGCGTGTCGTAATGATAATAGTAAATAATGTGCGTATCTGACTTGGAGATGCAGAAATAATTGCTTCAGCGATTGTCGTGTTCCAATGAGTATCGTTTTCAAGCAAATTCAGCTCTTGACATGCTGCACGAAATGTGGGGCACACTATACCATTAACAGTTCGTAGTGATTCAAATGATGTTGGCCCTCGATCATGTACCAGCAACAACCGCAAATAGAAACATTCATCATTCTTAGGATGAACTGTGTAAATACGACCAAGAGCATGAGTAGAACGCATATCTGGATGACCAGGAACTGCATCGCCTTGCTTCCGACGTTGAAATTTCTTCGATGTAGCGTTCCAAGTGTAATAACGTGGCATTTCTGAGTAAAGCAAAGTTCGTGCGAACGGATCGCTTTGACAAATCGCAAAGAAACTGGTCAGTGTTGTCGCTGGAGGTGTTTCGGCACGTTGAGCAGCATTCGACGCTGTGAAATATACTCTCTGACCGTTCTCTAGATGCACCCCCAAATGTACAAAAGTGGGATGACGTTCGTGAATAGGGAATGAAAATATACGCCAAATTGCTTCATTGCTATTTACATATCTACCAACTTGATAGCGCGTGATTTCATCGTTGATATTGGATGTTTGGATACCAAAAACCGCCATGTCGCTCCCTTTCGTGACATATTTGCAAATGTATTTAATTGACTTGACTGAATTGCAATACTCAACATTACAATGTGCCTTGAATGTTTTGGAAAGAAGTGCCGAATATGGAACAATCCAACTGATTAAAGACTATAGATTGTATCATTGTGCGATAATCTGCGCTATCGGTCATATTGCATATGCTCCGGTGTATTGACTTTACGCACGTACTTTTACTTTCATCAGCCGCCGTCGTCTTGTCTTATTGCATTTCTTGCTTTCGAATATGGAATAGTCGTAGTACGAAATCGTTTCCTTTCACTTTAGTTGTGATAGTTCTACCATTATCATCGGGCGATCGACGCCGATACAGTGGATAACCATCGTTGCCTGTAATGGTCTCTTCCGTCAATTTCGTGGATACCTTTTGGAACACTTGCCGTCGACCATGCACGGTGATTGGCGGTTGATAGTGCCACACGGTCCATGAATCATATTCGTGATTACAACATCATGTAGGTCTGGATCGGTTTCAGGAGCAGGAATCTCCGCACATATGATGTCATCTATTTGATCTGGCCGAATTCTTTCGACTAACCAAATTAGGATGTGAGCATGCGGTAGGCCTCGTTTTTGCCATTCTATTGAATACATCCAGCATCGAGTATTCCCAAAGACGTGTTGCTTAACAATGTAATTCATTAGTGACCGAATTTTTTGCCTGAAAACACGTGCGGTGATGTCGTGTCGATCACTTGATGTTTGTCCGGGAATCAGCAATTGAATAATTTCTATCCATTTCGGATTACATGTAAATGTATTGAATAGATCTGGCCGACCATAATGACGAACATATGTCATTGCATCTCGCGCATATTCATGCAAATGACGCGGGCTACCTGTATGTCGCCGGTAAAATAGTCAATCGACCAACATTTTCTGAATCTCCTTCTGTGCTAATTGCATCGCGTAAATGAATATACTCTTCCGAACGCAATTTAGCTTGATTCAACCGAATGAAAGTCAGGCGCTCCGTTTCGATTTTAACGTACATGTCAACGCAATATTGTTGAAGCAGTCGACGAAATCGCAACAAATAATTGTCAGAATTTTCACGAATCATTAAACGATATGCGTAATAATTCATCAAACTAACCTTCTTGGTAGTTTCCTCACCTGAAACAAATGCAGTAAAAATTGTATTTTAGAACCCCTAATAGGTATACGACTCTTACAGCTACTCTCTACTAAATTAGAAATTACAACTTTTTTTGGGTACTAAAAGCAAACAAAATAAAATGTATATCAAGTTTAAATGAAAACAACAATATTGATCTTACCATTCAATGGATTAATCATTTTGATATTAAAGTGATATCCATCGTCTCCTTGCCAAAACATCAGCGGGTATTGTAACGCGTCATATGAACGGTGAGTTTCATATATTCTTTGTAGTTGCCCAGTATTGCGTCGTGTAAGTACAATATCACGTGTTTCCAAGTTTTCACCAACTATCAGGATTGCCACTTCATCGATTGTTGGAGCATTAAATGTGCGTTCATGTGTTCCAGCTGGTCTTTTATCTGATGATCACAACTTTATAGTCATCACTTGGCATGCGCTCTAAAGCAGTCTTGAACAGCCTGACCAATGCATGATGTTCATGAAGCATTTGCTGCAGATCTTGGAGAATTGCTCTTTTCGTAGCTGTGTTGATCCCTTGACGCCGGTCAAGTTGTTCTTCCATATTGCCCATGAAGTATATTTGCAAGAATTTATGCTGTGCGTCTTCTATAGGTTGCAATGATCCAATGCGATGGCAAATCTGGCCTTGAATCTGTAAAGTCAAAGCCATAGTTATAGTTAGATTTACAAACACTTTTTTTACAAACACTTGTTTTTTTTTTTTCAAATAAATAACATGCCATTTTTATTTCAGAGACAAATACAGAAATCTAACAAACTACATTCCAGATTTTTTTTGCAATCATAGAAAATAAAGTTTTTAACGTAAACTACCTTAAATGTCGGATTATATCCGTGTGCTTCGATAATTTCCGCCCCAAATGAAGACATTTGGAAACAGACATTGTATTTTTGAGTGTTCGCTAGAAAATGTCGTGATTCTAGTGTTTCGCCATAAAGCAGGGAGCACAATGGCTCTGGTGGCTGGACCAATAATGGCAATTTCACTTTACCACTAAGGCAGCACAAACCAGGCGTTTCACCAGCAAACTTCAATGCTCCACAATGCTGGCAAACAACTTTCTTCTTGCACTTCGAAGATTATTCCTCTGTAACTGTACGATAAGCTCGATGATTTCTCGTTTCTAACCTAGCCGTTTCACGGGCTGCCTTTCTTTGCTCATGTGTTTGAGAAGCACGAATTAAGGCCTTCTTTGCTCCATACTAACGCGGCGCTCTTCTCGTGCAATTTCTCGTTCTTCATCAGATAATTGACTCGCGATATTCCGTTGCCTATTTGCATTACGGCGCCGCTGGGAAAGATTAGATCTTCTAGGACGCGGCATTGTTATTAATATTAATACTGAATGTGCATTTGCATAAAACCACATAAAACCACCAAATATAAAAACAGTGCCTGAACTTTCGAGACAGACAATAGCTCAAAGAGTATATAACCACTACGTATGAATAGCTTATCAAGAAAAATCATAGACAACCTATAAAAAGACATTTACACTTTTGTTCACCTGTAGAATAAATCTTAGGTATTATTTTCGGAAATTAATAAATAATTTACACAAATTAATGTCTAAAACAAACAAATATAAGAGTACCTGAACTTTCGAGATATTTTACAAAAAATAAATTTCTGAACGCACACATGAATAGTTGTTACAGTATTTTACAGGATTGGACAACAAAAGTTTGACATGTAATAAACATATCAGCATTTATTAAAATGATTAAGTATTAATTACACATATCGAGTTTTCATTGTTTTTAAGATGTATTATGCTATTCGAGGCGGAGACAAATCCAACGAATCAATAACCATGAAAATTGGTTCAGGAGATCTCGAGTTATAAGTGTTGTAACAAACCCGTCTTTGTTTTATATATATAGATTAGTATGTTCGGAAATCTTGCAAGGAAGGTTTGAGCCATTTCTCATGGTCGTACATGAAGTCGCAACTATTTTTATAATAAACTATGTATGTTTACACAATGCAAATATTTTTGTACCATCGAGCATCTGATGATAGAGTCAGAAGAGGTGGCCACAAGGTCATATAACGAAACAACATAATCCCATCGAGTTAGGGCTCATTCAATTTGTCTTGACGAGTACTCTGGTCATTTTCAGGTTTTTTATTGTGTGTTCATGTCACCGTCTCGTCATTCAATGTCAATCAATGCTAACCATAACTGTCTCTGTGTGTGTGGTCTGTGAATTCGTGTGCGTGTGTTTGTGAAATTGACGCAGTGCAGGAACAGTGTGAAACTCCTCAAAGCAAATATGCAAGCATAGAGGAATTTCACACTGTTTGCAAATATAACTTGTGCGGGATTTCCGACACCACTGGCAATTGAGATATCTAGAGGTACCAGGCCCAATAAAATGATTGCCTTCAAGCAAGGATAGGCCGCAATTTGTTTTCATGACCCTCGAGAACAATCTTAGTGATCACGGTCAATGGTCGCTTAATCACTGGGGGCTTAAATACTTAAACTAGACTCTCTGCAATCTGGGTTCTAAACCACCGCTGTATGGTATGTTTATGTGTGCTATAAATGATATGCGAGTTGAGTAGGCTGCAGTTCAGTAAACGCCTAAAAACCTCTTTCGATGGGAAATGCCGATAAAAGCTGGTCTTTCTTAGCAACACCTCCCATTGCAATGTTGTAGTCAAGTACAATTTGCGGTTTATATTTGTAATGACCGTATTTTTCTTTACCACTCACTGCCCCAGTGTGGTATGTCGACAGCATAGATATGACATTACTGTCTCGCCATGCCATGACGTGCAAGTCGTTTGTTAAGCGCTGCACCATTTCACCACAGCGCAATTCGGATTTAGCCACCAATTTTACCGTCTCTGGTACAAACTCCCTATTGATTCTCAAAGTACCTTAGCAATCGGTACCTTGAGATTTCAAATAACGAACTAGTAACGGCGACGTATAAAAATTACCCATGATAACCGTGTGCCCCCGTTTAAAAAGTGGTTTCACCAACTTATGAACTATCTTGGCTGTGGTATTGGAAGGCAACATCGGATAGTCCTTCAGGAAGTCGTCTGTCTGCCAGTGTATGTCTGTTTACCGGTGTGCCTCTGTCTGTCAGTGTCCGTCTCTCGATCAGTGTCTGTTTTGCCGGTATAAACAAAGAAATTCCACAAGTAGACGGTTGCCGATTCACAAAGCTCGGGTGGCTATTTTTTGCGCATAGGACAACCGGCCCTTCCACTTGCGGAGTGATTCGTCTACAGGATGTCCTGTCCGGGAAGATGATTCTTCCGCAGTTTCATGTCGTCATTTGTCATCAAAGTCAGTCAATTTTACGAAATGTAATAGTCGTTTAATTAAAAGAAATCTGTGAAGCGTCATTATATTTTTAAAATATTTTAGTGTCAGATGGCCATTCTCCACCCAATATTGATTTTCTACGGGCAAAGGGCACAAGCCTTGAAAAATCAATATTGAAATGAAAATGGCCATCTAGTCCCTGTCTACATTTTTAAAGCTGTTGAGCCGTGAGTGGGGCGTCAGTTGTCTGTCGATCAGTCTTATTGCGTACCTGTTGGTCTGGAAAGCCATCAAGTCAAGGAAATCATTGTCAGTAAACTTTAGAAAAACGTCTATAGGTTTCGTGTCATCCGTCAAAGTAAACGTCGGTCATGATTGTCCCGTAAACGTCTCTCGCTTTCCGGTAAAAGTCTGGTGATTGTGGCTCCAATCGAAAGTCAAACCAGCTGGGAGTAGATTCTGTATGTGTCGGCCTGACTCAAATTCGTCATTAATCATCCAAGTCAGTTGTGTGTCGCCTATTTCATCAATTGTAGAAATCGTCCCTATCTCATGTTGGTGAGTTTGGCCTACGTCAGTCATGTCCGTGTCTGGATCTACTTCTAACTCATCATCAGACAAAGCCTTGAGCTATTCCTCGAATTCAGCATCCGTCGTAGCTGAAGCTGATCCACTGAGGACGTCCTTTATATTTTTCGGCATGGCGGAAGCCATGGACTGGGGCTTGGACTTTGGACCACGAGTATTACTTTGGATTGCTAAAATAAAAACATTCATGATTAATATTACAAATAATGTTCCTAGGCCTAAGTATATTTTAATATAACTCAGTGTAAACATACCTATTCATACATGATGATTCTTGGTCGTCAGGTGTGACGACCTGTGCGAGCGGTTGTGAGTTGACCTCAACTAAATCCAAACAATCATTTCTAGCGTCTGAAATAAATAAAAATATATATAACATTAAAGAATAATTAAATCAATATTAATTAATAAGTTATTACATTTACTTAATTGCCCCGTGGTCCAATCAACCAACAGTTCCTTATCTGCTGAACTGCCTTCACTGATAATGCTAAAAAAAAATACTGTAATTACAGGAAAATAATGATGTACCTTATACCCCACATAAGGTACATCATTATTTCCTGTAATTATAGTATTTTTATTTGCGACTCTTTTCTGTAAAAAAAAAAACATTAAGTATGAGTATGCTTTAGGACCGTGCATTATAGTGCAAAAAAAATAGAATCAAAATTAAAGAATACCGAATCTGCCACGACTGTAACTGGGGTGCAGGTGGTGTCGTTGGAATACCAGCTACTAGCCGGCAGGCCGTACGCTCCGGCGACTGCTTTTTCCTATTTTAGAAAATACTTGTTAGAACACCAATAATGTTCAGAGGAGTTTTGTAAGACTTATAGATAGATTATTAACAAATACATTACCGAGCCCGTTTGAGAGGAGGAGCATCAGGCAAAAGCGTCCAAGCGTTGTTTGACCCGTTTGGGCGACACTAGTTCCTTCTGCTTAATTTTTTTTAATATTTTTTTTTGTTGCCTCTTTGTCTTTCCTTATGAGGGGAAAGACCACACTTCATAAGACCTAAAAATAAAAAATAAATGGTTATCAAAATTGTTTTCTATTTTGTTATTTTTGTGATTTCCCCCACTGAGCATCTAACTCGGGATCTTTAAGACAATGTGAAGACATGTGGTTATACTGGACTACAAAGCTGCCACTGCTAAATGTAGAAAAACATAGATATATTGCTATTGAAATACCTTTGGCTGGGGCCCGCAACGGCTAACAAAGGGGTTTGGGCTTCTCCAAGACCCCTGTCGCGTCCACTGCCTCGTCCCCTGCTGCGTCCACTTCCTCGGCCCCTGCCGCGTCCACTACCAAGGCTACTTTTTACGCTATCGTTACTAATAATCAATTAATACACATGTTATTATAATCCAATATAGGACGAATAGTAACTAATAAATGGATGGATAAAAAAGCAAATTATTGATCACTATACTGTATACCAACCAATACCCGAAATGTTAATAAAATGCACAAACGAAAAACGTCAAGTAAATTTTACGTTTGTGTAGGAAATACCTTTTTTTCTAAAAATAAAAATATAAGCAAAGACTTTTTTTAAATCACTTACACATAATGTAGAAAACTAAATTGAATCACCTACTCAATTAAAACACATTATTTTTAATTAAAGTAAATGGATCCCTTCACCATGTATAAACCATTTATTTTTAATAATTAAACGATACATTATAAATTACCACCGACAAAACAAATAATAAAAGTAGAATGCCTTTGTAGATATGCGAATGGAAAAGTATACGCAAAAAATAATCCGCATGCGCCAACCCTAGCCCCTTAAGTGAACTTTGCTCTCAGCAACAAAATGTGCTATAAACAACTTAATACTACATTTCACTAACTTGGTGCAGTTTTCTTCGCAATAGTTAGCAATCTGAACATATTAAATATATTAATGTATGTTATTATCTTAGAATTATTAGCAATAAGTAATATTTGAAACATTTCGTCAAAAAATTAAACGTAATACTGAAGTTTTAGGACTAACGAAAATAAAACTTTAGACCGCTCAGCCACTATCACTTTATAAATCACAAGTTTAATACATTTCACTAGAAGTATAATTGAAATACAGAGAACACAGTCATTTTTTGCTACAAGGGTCACAGTCCCGCTATCGCTGCCATACGAAACGGCTCAAGTGCATGCCTAACAAAGTCGTAAATCTCACTTCTTATTACTGACATTCTGTTTACTTGTGTTGGATTGTTAGAATAGAGCGACTATTTATTATAAAGACAAAAGTATATTACCCATTGTCGCCTGGCCGGTGAGCTTTGTTTATGTCAATAAAAACGAATTATTCTTTACATAAGGAAAATAAAACACATTTATTCATACTAAGATTGTTTTACTTATTTGGTTTATTGACGCTGACGAAGTTGCGCGGATCGGCTAGTACATATTTTATTATAATATGAATTGGCAAAGTTGACTAAATATGTAAACATTTAGCCATGTCTGCCTATCGGCGGTGATAATGAATCGTGTTGAATATTGATCGATCCGATATCGTGATGAAAATGGGCCCAAGCCAACTTTTACCACGTCAGGATTTGATGATGGGATCCTAGAGAAATTATGACTGAAAATTATACTGATTTAGATATATTTTTAACCGACCTCAAAAAGGAGAACGTTCTCAATTCGGATGTTTCTTTTATGTATGTTTGGGTATAACTCCATTATATATAGACAAGCTTTTTAATTATTATTTTTGTTCGAAAGATATTTGTTTCGAAATGTTATATGCGACCGATTTCGAAATAAATTTCGTAAAGATCTAATTATTTCGGAGACAGATAACGAAATCAACCGTGATTGAAGTCGGTTAGATGTTTTTTAGTAAACATGTTTTTATAGTAATACGTTAATTTACATAATTATGGAAACCCCAGATAACCTGGGGAATAAACGTTTCAAGGGTTGTACATAATAGTATACTAAAGCTGATGGTTAAGAATCTGGTGAACTCCTTAACAATTAACGCCCCTGCATCGAAAAAACAATATTTCGTAAAACGACATAATGTATATATGTTCCATTACAATAGAACAACTATTGTATTGTAACTTAGATACATTGTATGTAATTTTATTATGTAACTTAGATAAATTACAAAAATACTAAAAACTGTGTTTTTTATATATACACTTAGGTTACGAAATGCGACTTTTATGAATTTCGGTCAGGATTTGAAATATTTAAATGAAATTTGTTTTTTATATATAAGTACGCTAAGGTTACAAAATGCAACATTTATGAATTTCGGTCAGGATTTAAAGTATTTAAATGAAATAAAAAGTTATATAAATAATAGCATAATAAAGCAATATACTTATATTGCTTTATTATGCTATTATATATAAGGCCTAGAAGAGATCGCTGTTAGTCATAAGGCCGCCCATTGTACCTACAATTTAGTTATACAATGTATACTTTGTTATTTGTATTGGTGTATCATTAACCCTTATCTTGGCAAAGACAAAAAAATGTTGTTTCCGTGTTATTTTTGTTTACATCGACGTAGAAATTGCTTAAAGATAATAGGAAAAATAGAATAAAAAATCTCTAACCCCTACTTTTAGGGGGAGGAGAGGTATTATATATGATACATTGCCAATCAGCTAGTGATATCTATTAAAATAGACATGTATCAGATATGTGACAACACCAAACTTTGTACAAATAAAAATCATGATTATTTTTGTTAAAATTTATTAAAAAAGTAGAAAAGTTTTAATAAACAAGTAATCAAAATACGGGTTAACACACAATAAAACATAAAATATGAAAAAGGGATTGTCTTAGTGACTAAACATTATGCTTTGCAGTGATGATATTCAAAAAAACAATTTCTTTTCTCGACCATACACAGTCTCTGGTCGCATTTTGTGCATTTTACGTTTGTTTGTCCTGTTTTACAACTTTTGCATCTACCACGAGTTGTGAAAATAGGCCAATGATCAATATTATCAAACCTGACTGTATTAGGCGGTCATGCAGATTGAGGTTTAATAATTTTTTTTATGTGCCTATAGTCTATCTCCACATCCACTTCCATAGTTCTATTTAATTTTACAATTTCCTTACAAATTTCTAATCTGAACACTTTCAACTTCTTATGGGTCTCACTTGAATTATTTTGGCGCCACAAAAGCCAAGCATTATTGACACATACGTCTAACAAATGCGAAAATATGGCCATATACCACATATGAGTCCTGAACTCAGTTCTATAGAGAGCCGAGAACATGTCTGCTAGGTCAACTCCCCCCATGTGACGATTATATTGTGAAATTACGTCTGGACAGTCAACGTCGACCTTACGCTTCTTTTCTTTACAGTAGCGACGTATTTTATTGACAGGATAAGAGTCAGTATAACTGCTCCCAACACGAACAGATTTATTGTCATACCATTTAGTTACCGAGACTTTATTTTTATTGCACACCACTTGACAAAAACTGCCTCTTCCTCTTTTCTTCAACTCCTTATCTGATACCAGCAGCTTGTCACACCCTCTCAATCTATTGGGTTCCTAAACTTAAAATACCGTAATTAGACCTTAGCGTTTTCATTAACTCAAATGAAGTAAAAAAGTTATCAAAATAAACTGTGGCTCCTGGTTTGTTCGGTATACTTTTACATAACGCAAGCACAACCATACTACCTAAACCAAGTGACTGTTCGTGATCATCAAATTGGTGCTGTCTAAAGGTGTCTTCACCTCCGTATAATATAAAATCACAGATATAACCTGTTATTGTAGCGCGGGCAAACATTTTAAAACCCCATTTCGTAGGTTTATTTTTCATATATTGGCGTCGAGACCCCGCTTTCTTACCTTTATAAGGTATCATCATTTCATCGACGCTATACTTCTGCCCTTTGTCAAACTTTAAGCAATTTGCTCTTACTATATCCAAAATAGGTCTAATTTTGTAATATCTGTCCCCATTGTCATCATTATTGTCAATGAAATGAAGATACCTTCTTATCTGTTGATATCTTTTTAGGGACATTAGGTCGGCTATCATAGATACTCGCAAATCTTTGTTCCAGTAATCGGTATATGCTGGTAACTTAATTATTCCCATCAAAAGGTTAATCGCAACAAAATCTTTGACATCCTGTGAGGTCACATTGATGCATTTACCACTGATTTGCGTGGAATAAAGATTTGTTTGTTCAATTGTAAGCTGTATAATCTCATTTGAGAAAAATAAATAAAAATGCTCTAGTGGCGATGACGCATTTACGATTTCGTTTTTCAAAAACGATCGTTCAAATGAGTCTACAAGAACTTTGTGGGTAAATAATTTGTTTTTCTCCCACTTGAATATTAAAGGTTCATGTTTTCTCTTCGAAATAGTACGTTTTACTTTTACTCCTTGAGAAGCAAGTGATGTTTTCTTTTGAGCTCTTGTAACTTTCAAAGTCGACGGTGATGGTGAATTTGATTCTGTTGGAGAAGGCGTTATTGGCGATGGTAGTGGCGAATTAGCTGTTAAAACTTGTCTTAGCAAGGATTGGTTTCTTAGAGCGTTATTAGGCGATGCAGGAGATGAAGCAATTGGAAAGTTTTCTTGAAGCACGTGTCTTTCAAGGGAGCTATTACAACATTCATTCACTTCCTCAGTTTCTGAGTCCGCAAGCAAATTTAAATTTTCGAGCGATGAATCTATGGAGGGTACTGATGAACTTTCTCCACTATCTTTATCATTTAATATTTGCTCTTCTACGTCTGTTTGGTCAGATTCATCATCAGAACGTCCATATGCGGGAGGGATAAGTGCAAGTATCTTGTTAGATCGTGAAGAGCGATTGCCAATCTAACACAAAGAAAAACATAAAATAAGCAAAAGCGCAAGCACACCCATTTTGTTCTGCAAGAGTTATGGCTATCCGTTGAATGAAAAAAAAAGTACTATAAACGCGTGTAAAAAATTGTTCATACTTGGTAATGTATCATATGTAATACACATAAATTGAACATCAAATCATCGTCACATTGGCAACGTATCATATTCGATACATCACTATTAGGTACCAAATTGTTAATGACTTGGCAACGTATTAAATATGATACATCATACTTTACTGAACAATAAAATACACAAATCGCTTCTCTATGGCAAACAAAATATTACAATATAATTGTCGAAGTTTTATTTAGTTATTATACACAAACTCGCGCAAAATATGCAAAAATATTCTACAATAAAATTAAAAACTCACCTGTTGTTGAAACTTCACGTATTTTCTACAATACATACATAATAAAAATATGGTTTGAAAAAAAGACAAAATGAAGTTATGCGGCAAGTGTAAAGCTCATGAGAAGAAGCTGGCAAGAAAGTTATCGAGACCATGATCCCCTTCGCCCTTTCGGATGGAAAATAATGTATCACAATATCCGGTCCTACCTTCCGTATCCAGCTCCATCCCAGCGACGCAAATGCAAAATATATTTATTTCGTAAAACCAAATTAATGATTGTTTGTAAACGCCAAATTCTTAAATACTAAAATAATAATAAAATTATGATTTGTTTGAGAAAAGAAACAAAATGAAGTTAGGCGGCAGTTCAAAGCTCATGAGAAGAATCTGCCAAGAAAGTTATGGGCCACTTTTTTAAAACCTTTTTTAGGTCGTCGATCCACATAGCTGGAGGCCGTCCTACCTTACGTTTACCAAGTTGCGGTCTCCACACTAGAACTCGTTTGCTCCAGCGGCCGTCGGTTCTTCGTCAGATATGACCAACACATTGCCACTTGAACGTGCTTAACCTGGGAGCTACGTCAGTAATTTAACTCTTCAAATATCTTTATTTCGTAAAACCAAGTCAATGATTGTTTGAAAACATCAAATTAATACATAATAAAATTACGATGTGTTTGAAAAAAAAAAAAAACAAAATTATGCGATAGTCCTTTGTCGGATGACCTTATTGCAAAAAGGGTATACATTGTTCATGGTCAACATTGTATGATGTCAGTCAGTCTGTCTGTCAAACTGGAAAAAAAATACACAAAATGGTGAAAGCTAAGAAAAATGGAGTCTTACTGATGTTGGGTATGGTAAGCCCAGGTATCGAGCATTTGATCTTTGCGATCCACTCCCCCCATACCTTTCTTGTAGTCTAGAATAACCTGTGGTTTGTACTGGGTTGAACGATGCGGTTTCTCATCAGTCTGGCCTTGTGAGGTGCCATGGTACGTGGAGATGGTGGTAATTTTACGCTTTCTGTCTTGATACGCCGTGACAACCACATCACTAGAATGACGAGCAACAAACTGTCCATCTTTTAATTTGCACAAGGGTATAAGTGGAGGTACGTCGCGGCGGTTGGCGCGCAGTGTACCTACACAGTCAGTTTTACGAGATTTTAAAAAACGGGCTAGTAGTGGGCTATTGAACCAGTTGTCCATAAACAATGTATACCCTTTATCCAAAAGTGGTTTTATTAATGTTAGCACAGTGGACGTGCTCTTTAACAGAGTAGACGGTAAGCTGGGATCGTAGGTAGTGCCGGTGCCGAGATATATAAAAAAATTACCATAGGTACCCTGTCGCCGACTCACATAGTTCAAACGTCTTTACTCTAAACCGCGCTGCTTTAGTTTTAATGTATTGTCGGAATGAAAGGTTGCCTTTCCACATATTCAAGGACTCGTCAATGCAGACCCCTTGATTTGGGATGTAGGCTTCCATAAATTTGGAATTTAGGTGTTCTAATATGGGGCCAAAACAAAATAACCTATTAGTGTCGTCTGTCGGTATGTTATTATTATTAAAGTGCAGTGCTCTGCAAAGATTTATGTAGCGGTTTTTAGAAAATAAATGTTGACCTGGAGCAGCGGGTTTGTCGTAAAGCAGGACTTAGTGGTTGGCATTCTAATAATGCCTAACATCATCCAAAAGGAGAAGAGGATCATAATTTCATGCATATTTGTCTCATACCACTCCCGCGTAAAATTCGCGGATGAGCTGCAAAGCCCCGTGGCGTATCGGTTGGTTTCGGTCGCTATATGGGTCAAAATACTTTCGTCCCAATATGTTCTGAAAGCATCGTATGCGTTTGTAGATGCTATGACCGGCCCTGTTTGCTGGGCCATGAATTGTTCTTGCTCGCCTGAATAAGCATCCATGGATGACCATTCAAAACGAGCAGAACTTCCTGCCCCAGTAAACAAGGTCTCGTCCTCCCCGTCATCAGCGTCTACAAACGCATCGTCGGCGTCTTCCGCGACGACAGACGGCCTGCTCCTTCGCACTCTCTGCATCCTCGCAAACTCCTTATTTTGCACGACCCGGCTCACCATGCGACGTAAATCCTCCGGCACGTCGTCGTCTTTTAAATATACGTGGCACAGTCTGTCGCGTCGCACCCATTGGGAACTTGGGGCTACATGTGCCCGCCCTTGGCCACGTACTCGAGCAGAGCTGCCTGCCCCACGGCGACCCCTTCCTCGACGACGCTGTGGACGTTGAATGTGCGGCCGCTCCTGTACTGGCTGGAACACTTCGTGTTCGTCAGCCATGTGGAACACCTCATGTTCAACGTCCATAGCGTGACCATCAGCGATCACGACGATATCGCTTAAAAATAACAATGAAATGCTCTAATACACAAATTTACTAATACCTGTGTGTAAATGCATGCCCGCATGGTAAATCATTGAGAAAAGGTTGATATTTTTCTAATCTTTAAAAATTTTAATAATTTTATATCTTACGACGGCATCTCAGGCGAGACTCTTTGCCTGGTCGACGGTGCTGGCGGCGGGCTTGATTTGTCGATGTAAAAGTATTCATTCATAATAAAATAAAAATAAAACCAAGTCTAGTTAGTTACACATTAGGACGATTTAAAAAAAAAAAAAAATTAAATAAGTTTTTTTTTTAATTATATAAAAACAATGTTTTTAATTTTTATTTTCCTTAATTTTTTTTTTTTTAATGAAAAAAAAAATCATTAAAAGTTCTGCTTAAGAACAAACAACTAAAAAGTTTCACTGCTGTGCCGGTCGGAATGGGGGGTGTTAGTCTTCATATTAATTAGATCAGCGACAGAACATAAAATAGTATACCTACTTATAATAATACAATAACACAACACAATAGGGTGGAAAATGAACCAACACCTAACTCCTGTGCCCGCTATAGAAGCTATGCAATAGCTTAATATTGCAAAATTGAAAAACATAAAATTACCGGCCGGAACGAAGTTCGCTGCGACAGCTAGAAATATACTTAGTTTTGTTACTGATGTTAGCGACGCGAACTTCATGTTAAAAAACCAATTATTGTTTGTGTGTAGGTGTTTATAAAATATTTGGTGCAGTTGTGAAAGGACGAGCGAGGGGTGAGGTGGGGCACTGGGGGGAGGGGGTGTCTGCCCTCTCCACCATTATTCTCGGTTCTGTCGCCTACTAGCCACGCCGCATGCCGCGCGCGTCCTTTAGTAAAAATTGTAAAACCTATCTCTACCCTACATTATAGAATTATACTCCTTTATATCGTCTTTGAAGCGTTTTACTAAAACACCACGCAGAACCTTTTCAACTGATATGAGAGACATATTGGCTGCGTTTTTTATGGGATTGAATAACTTGTACAAAACACAGTAAGAGACTTTTTTAGGTATGAATGCTTTTATGTATTTACCTTGGGGACAGGGGTATTTGCACTCCTTGCTCGTCGTACATGGCTAGGAGCACCGACGTATTGCTCAGCGGTACCTACCGTGGACTTGACCTTTAAATGCAAAAGTTTTCATTTGTAACACTAAATTGTATTACTGATGTAAAAGTCCCATTTGTTCAAATGTGAGTATTATTTTCATAGAATATAAATTAGTACAATGACGCAGTATGGGTTTTTGAGTTAAATTAGTGTACTTTTTTATCTTTATTCATGTATAAAAATAGTTATTTACCTTGCGGACAGGGGTATTGGCTACTCGTCAAACGCTTCATTTGGTACAGGCTGCGGACTTGATCTGTAAATGCAAAAGTTTTTATTGGTAACAATAAGTTTTATTCTTGAAGCTAGAGACCCATTAGGTACGTTTTCAATGAGACCATGATACACACATACATGATATTTATAGACGGTATATTTAAAAAAAAATGTCATTAATCGTATTATTTACCTTGTTGTTACGGTTATTCCCTTATCTTTATTATCCATTCTAAGGAGGAAAGGACCTTCATTCTGAAAATAAAAATAACAATGTAAGGGTGAAGCCAAACGAGCGTAATTTTATGAGTTGTGAGTCGCGTATTTTCGGTCATTTATTTTACGTTCAACTGAATTTCTGTTGAGCTGCCAGACGGACGTAATTTATTCAGTTACTATCGAGCGTTGGTACGGGGTGTTTGTGTCATACATTGCGATGAATCCATTGAAAATACTGTGTATTTATGAAGCATATTCAGAAGATGATACCAGAAAAAGAAGCTGGGTAAACCCACTCAATAGTGAGAGGCTGATATGTGGACAGTTCCATACATTATATGAACGTGTATGTGCAAATCCAGATATGTTTAAAAACTACTACCATATGCCATTACATGTATTTCAAGAATTATTACATCACATAAAACCTTTTATTACTAAATCGGACACATATATGAGACTAGCCATCAGCCCAGAGGAAAGATTAATAATAACACTCAAGTAAGTTTTAAAGTATTTTAATTATAATTTTACTTAAGTATAAAGATTAACAAACAAGCACAGTGTTCTATGTTTCATCATATTCATTTGTTTCATTGGAGTGATATTCATTTGCCTGTGTTGTGTATCCTCTATTTACTGGTGTCGGGTAGTATTGATTACTGCTATTGCTGTGGGAATCAGAAAAGGGTGATGAAAAATGAGGCCAGTTTGATTGTGTGTGCTGTTCTGGAATTTGATACTTGACTTTATTTAATGCTTTCATAACTTCCATGCGAAATTCGAAATTCTGTTTCTCTGTCATTTTTGACATCTCTGGCAAAAAAGATAATAAAAAATATCGATTAGGATCATTATCATCATTATCAAACTTTTTGAGAAGAGATTCTTGAAACAGAGTCAGTGTTTTGTTTTTATTTTTTGTTCGGGATACAGATGGTTGCGATGACACTGTCTGCTTTGACGTCGACGGCTGGTTTTGGTATACAGGTGTTTGCATTGACGCTGGCTGGCTGGTAGACGGTTGATACAGTGGTGAGTCCGCTTCTGTGGATCTGAATTGTTCATCAAGATCTTCATCGTCGTTGTTGCCAGTTATATTACTGTCATCGTTATCAGTGTTTTCAGGATAAGTTGCATTTGAAAACGAGTTCCTTGACTGTTTGGTAGTTTTTAAAAACTGCAATAAATCAAAATACGGGCATACTTTCTTCTTCTTTGCTGCGCTACCACTTCTTTCATCATTTTCTTTTTTTTTTTCACGCATGTAATAATCTCTTACGGCTTTCCATTTTTTTTGCAGAAATTGTACTGAAAAGCAAATGATTTAAATTTTAATAGGATGATTATGTTATTATTTATGTACCTAATAAAATTTAACATGTTTTTTAAATTGTGTTCAATTAATTAATTTTACATTTTGTTTCAGATATCTTGCCAAAGGTATTGATTTAAATACAATAAGTGAAGACTTCTTGATTGGGCGTTCTACTGCGTATGATATCGTCAAACATACCTGTATACAAATATGGAATGTACTTCAGCCTATTGAAATGCCAGAACCAATTGAATCTATTTGGAATTCGAACGCTGAGCTTTTTTATAAGAAAACTAATTTTCCAAATTGCGTTGGGGCAATAGATGGTAAACACGTCAGAATAAAATCACCTTCACACAGTGGTTCGAATTACTATAATTATAAGAAATACTTCTCCATCGTGTTAATGGCTGTAGCAGATGCAAACTGTTGTTTTACAACGATTAATGTTGGTGATTATGGAAAAGAATCGGATAACTCTATATTTAGAAAGTCTACATTAGGTCAAAAGTTTTTCAGAAATGATTTAAATTTACCGGAAGACAAAAATTTGCCCAGTTATACAAACGAACCCCAACCTTTTGTTTTTGTTGGAGATGAGGCGTTTGGTTTACACAGAAATATGATGCGCCCTTATCCTAACAGAAACCTAGATAGAAACAAACGTATTTTTAATTATCGTCTTAGTAGAGCGCGACGATGTGTAGAATGTGCTTTTGGCATATTAACAAATAAATGGAGGGTATTACACTCTTCAATGCAAGTTAACCCTGACTTTGCCATTGATATAGTTAAAGCTACATGCGTTTTGCACAATTTCGTGCGAAGGAGAGTTGGAGCTAACTTTGACGATGAGTTTCTGAAGTGTCCTTTACAATGTATTCAACAAATTTCAAATGGAAGAAGGTTGTCGAAATGGTGCTATAACCACCAAAGATTTTTTTTAAAATTACTTTGTTAGTGAAGTAGGAGCGTTACCCTGGCAAAATCGAATCAATTCTGTATTCTGATCTTAATGTAATTTTAATATAAGATACAGCATATAGATATAATATATCAATAATATTTTATCTATACTTATAATAAAACTGTAGAAGTGTAAATTCTGTACATTGAAAATATTAAATACATCTCTGTACATTGAAAATATTAAATATGGTAAAAATACTCACTTTTCTTTTCTTTGTCTTCGTTTCGCAAATTGTTATCATCTGTACATTGAAAATATTAAATATGGTAAAAATACTCACTTTTCTTTTCTTTGTCTTCGTTTCGCAAATTGTTCCATTCTTCAAAACAATTCTCAGCGACCTCTTGCCATGCTTTCTGTTTCAAAAACTTGTCACTATATGACTTTTCTGATAAATTCCATAGACATGGCCGTTGTTCAACTTCAACAATCAATTTTTCCGTGTCGAACATTTTCGCGAGCGAGAATCGTGTCGACTCCTACGCATCCCGTAACGAACTATCGTGTCGCTGCTCCGCTGACCGCTCTCCGCAGCACCCCTCCCTCAACCCGACAGAAATTCGGTCGAGTTTATGCGCGTGAGTCGGCAGACAACTCATTTTGAGTCGTCGTGTGGTACAAACTGCATTTTTGTATGCAACCGAATGCAGCAGAAATTACGCGACAGAAATTTCGCGACTCATAACTCATCAAATTACGCTCGTTTGGCTTCACCCTAACTATCATAAAACACACAGTCACTACAAGACAAAACATGCAAACAAAACGAGAAGCTAAAACCTGCAAACAAAACGTGCAGGCAAATCCTGCTATCAAATGTGCAACCACAACCAGCAGACAAAACTTGCAAACAAAACGAGAAGCTAAAACCTGCAAACAAAACGTGCAGGCAAAACCTGCTATCAAATGTGCAACCACAACCAGCAGACAAAACATGCAACAAAAATCCCTCCTCAAAAAAATATAAAACGAAGATAAGACATCAAATGTGCAACTACAACAGCAGTTACTTATCTTGCATAATTATATCTGTGAATGATGTCCATACACTCAGGTTGCTCGAAAAGGGAAAAAAAACAATTACTTTAATTATCTGAATAATTATTTTGTACAGTTGATAAACTTAGCTACAATTTTTATTTGTCTCTCAAGTTCAATAGTTTAATCTTGAAGAAAAAATAGTCAATTTACAAATAAATACAACAAAATAAGTTCAATAGTTTAATCGTGAACAAAAAAAGTAAATTTATCTATATTAAGTGAAACTTTGGATGTATTGATGTGTGGATGGATGTTTGTTATTTAATCACGCTACAACGGGTAAACGGATCTGGACGAAATTCGGAACAGAGATAGATTATAGTCCGGATTAGTACATAGGCTACTTTTTATCCCGGATAAATGGTCCCGTGGTATAAATTTGCTTTTCAAAATTTTCACGCGAACGAAGTCGCGAGCAACTGCTAGTTACTAATAAATATTATGACTAAAGATTTATTTACCTTTAGAAACTGCGACTCCAAAAAATCGTAGTTGTCATCATCGCTGTTGATGTAAAGGTATTCCGGCTCATCATCGAAGCCGGAATCCGTGTCATCTTGGAGAATTGCTTCAAAGTCGTCCACGTCGTCTCCATTGTCTCCCACGTTCCATGTTGACATTATATAGCTTGAAAAAATATGCGTAATTGAATACTAAAATTGGCCAACATCGCCAAAAAAAAAAGAAGCCAAGCGGCTGGCAATCACACAAGTTACATTAACCCTAATGTACTAATGTAGTCCCGCGCGACAAGCGGCCGACCGAACGCTCGGAATTTTGCCGACTAGGCAATCATGTGCACCCTTCCCTTTTCCCCGCCCCCTACAGTGTAGCAGTAGGTAACCAGCGTGATAAGGACTGTGTTTTCGTTATTTCGCTGTTAAATATAGGCCAGTTAGTTATACCATAAAATACTGATAGTACAGATCGCAAACTTCATGGTAAAGTGAATTCCATGAAGATTGCTTTCTGTACTCTCCGGTATTCTATGGTTGTACTCCCGACCACAACGTAACATTGAAGCTCGCCGCTTCGGCTACCTGCTTCGTGGCCTGACCATTTTTTGTAATGGGATTAGAGATGGGAAATTTAAAAATAAAATTGCTTGAGTGTGCGACGCGAAAGTCGTGGTGAGGTGAAAAAGAGCAAAACGAACAAAGACCTCTAATCAGCTGTTGCCATCATATTATCGGTGCGTACCACTATCAAACTCGATAAAGTGAACATGTTACGTGAAATATTTCTCATTACTAACGGTGCAATCAATTTATTAAATACTTCTAAATATTCTAAATTACTATGTTTCGGTTCCGAAATGACCACAAAATCACAGTATGAAATAATTATATAAAACATAAAATTTGGTCTAAAACATCTAAAATGAATTTTAAAAATTTATCGATAACGCTATCGATATGACCTACAGCCTGGTCGGCTATGGCGGCCATATCTAATTTTGACATTTCAATACAAATTGCGACGTAATATGAATATTCTTTGAATTATGATTATTTCTTTATTTATTATTCTTTATAAAATAGTTTTTGTGTTATTACATACGTTACAAGACCCCTAATTTCTCTCAAAAATAGCCTAAATAAACTCTTACTGGGACAATGACGTCATATACCTACTACGTATTTATTTGGTCTAAAACCAAATTTTTCGTTATTATTTCATAACAACTGTTATTTCTAATGGTCTTATACGTAGTGTGTTCAAAAGAAAAGATGAATTTTGAATTTTCGCTGGCTGTGTACATTCGATTATCGAATTATTTTTTTTGTTATGTTGGTGCACACATGTTTTTCATATGTTGACATTATCAGCCATTTTGGATTAATAGTTTGTTTTTGACAACTGAAAAGGTTAGTCACGTTTTTGTGTGTTCTTCGATTTTTTAATTTTGAAGAAAATGGCTCAAAGAATCTGTATTAAATTTTGCGTTAAAAATGGAATAAAGTGCTCCGACGCACTTAAAATGTTGACTGTGGCATTCGGCGAGTCTACTCTGTCTCAAAAAAGTGTTTATAAGTGGTACAAGCGCTTTACAGAAGGCCGAGAAGATGTTGATGACGATGAGCGTCCTAGAGTTGCAACCACATCAACAAGCGAAGAAAACATCGAAACAGTAAAGAAAATGGTTTTGGAAAATCGTCGAATCACTATTAGGGAAGTTGCTGAGGATGTTGGCATATCAATCGGCTCATGTCATGCAATTTTCTCGGATGTTTTGGGCATGAAACGTGTGGCAGCGAAATTTGTTCCGAAATTGCTAAATTTTGCGAAAATTGAGCAAAAGCAACGTCGCATTAGTATCGCTTAGGAATTGTTGAATGACGTCAACGACGATCCAAATTTGCTCAAAAAGGTCATAACTGGTGACGAAACGTGGGTATACGGTTATGACGTCGAAACTAAGGCCCAATCATCCCAATGGAAGCGGCCAGAAGAGCCAAGACCGAAAAAAGCACGCCAAGTTCGGTCAAATGTGAAGGTTTTGCTCACTGTTTTCTTCGATTACAATTGCGTGGTGCATCATGAGTTCTTGCCAATAGGTCATACGGTTAATAAGGAATACTACGAGGAAGTTATGCAACGTTTGCGTGAAGCAATACGACTCAAACGATCGGAATTGTGGAAAAACAAATCTTGGATTCTGCATCACGATAATGCACCAGCTCACACATCAATGTTTGTTCGTGATTTTTTAGCCAAAAACAACGCCGTAATCATGCCTCAACCACCGTATTCACCAGATTTGGCTCCCTGCGACCTTTTCCTATCCCAAAACTGAAGAGACCAATAAAAGGAAAGCGTTTTGTCACAATTGATGAGATAAAGTTGGAAACGAAGAACGAGCTGATGGCCATACCGAAAATCGCATTTCAGAAGTGCTTCGAGGGTTGGAAGAAACGCTGGCATAAGTGCATTATATCTGAGGGGGATTACTTCGAAGGGGACAAAATGGATATTGATGAATAAATAATACTTTTCGAAAAAATTCAAAATTCACCTTTTCTTTTGAACAAACCTCGTATATACTAATAAATAAATATTCACTCACTTTCTGCTAAAACAGCACCACAAACACAAAACAATCACAAAAATTCGTCGGGACCAGACGCGCTTGTCAGATGTTTATTAGACGTTTGTTTACATTTGTTTTTCTAATGTTGACAGCTATATTTAAAAACTGTGTTTTTTTATATATACACTTAAGGCCCATTTACACGATACAAGTTTCTTGCCTGTTGAATACAATAATTGCCTAGAAATAAATGACTTGCATCGTCTGAACAACACGTCACATTATTGCTAGTAGAGCAAGCAGGATGCAAGTTTTCCATTCAAAACTGTTCTTGGTTTAAACAGCACATGCAATAATTTCTTATGCAATTTTCGCATTCAACTGGATTTACGTTCTCATTTGCAAATATGACTGCAGTTAGTGAGGGTGTATTGATTGTTGCTGCTCTACTAAGGCAAGAAATATTGAGAAAACGTCGTAAAAGAAGGTGTTGGGTCAAAAAATGGATAGCAAGAAGAGAGGTTCTCGGAGCATTTAACAATCTTTGTGTGGAGTTACAAACAGAAAATGAAGATGACTTTAAGAAGATGTTTCGTGTGAACAGAGCCCAGTTTTATTATTTATTAGATAAAATTGGTTCTTCTATACAAAGGCAAAATACAACAATGCGTAATGCTATTCCAGCTCGAACCAAACTAGAAATAACATTAAAATATTTGGCTACTGGAGATTCATTGGGTACACTGTCAGAATTATTCAGGGTACCTAAGTGTACTATAAGTACTTTTTTAGTTGAAGTACTTGAAGCTATTTACTCAGCATTAGAAGATTTTATAAAGGTACGTAATAAATTAAACTAATTTTAGAGTAGAATCATTTATTTTTAGTAAGTAAAATAGAATTAAATCAAAATAAATTACAAGTTCCACCACGTATCTTCACTGCCTGGTTTCGAATATGGTGAATCTGGCATAGGAGTCGAGTTAAGTCGTTCTTTGTCTTTAAGATCCCGCAGTTTATATTTAGATAATATGGCTTGTATTTCATCCTGAGCATGTACGCTATTTTCAGCATTTAAAATCCGCAATGAGGAGGAAACATATTTTCCGAAATTATCAAATTCATCATCGTTTTTCTCTAGTCTCGCTCGTTTCTCAATATTATCCAATTTATTTAAAGCAGATTGTATGTAACCCGATGTTTTTTTAGTTGTTCTTTTGGGCATTGGAGATATGGAGTTGTCGAGAACTTGTGAGTTTGTTAAATTTTCCATATTTTCGATATTTTCCGCATTATCTTCATTAATATATTCTAATAAAACGACATTTTGTCTTGCGAGAGTGTCGTTCTCAACAACAACAACATCTTGTGATGCAAGCGAAGCGAAATTCTGAAATCGTTTTTTTTTTTCATTATTTTTCAGGTACCAAGTTCGGAAGAGGAGTGGAATAAAATAAGAAGAGGATTTTCAATAAGATGGAATTTTCCAAATTGCATTGGTGCCATTGATGGAAAGCATATAAATATAAAATGTCCCCCTGGCACAGGATCCGATTTTTTTAACTATAAAAGTACATTTAGTATTGTTTTACTGGCTTGTGTTGATGACGATTATTGTTTCACATATATTGACGTGGGGGCGAAGGGTAGAAACTCAGATGGTGGAATATTTAATAACTGTTCTCTAAAGAAGGCTATTGAAGAGACCACCATACATTTGCCAAGTAATTCAGTAATGGTCGGAGATGAAGCGTTTCCCTTAAAACCTTATTTGATGAAACCATATCCTCGCCGTATCGATTTATCAAGAGAACAAAAAATTTTTAACTACAGATTGTGTAGATGCAGAAGGATCGTTGAAAATGCTTTTGGCATTTTAACAGCTCGATTTAGAGTTTTCGAAAAGCCAATTATTACAAGTATAAACAAAGTAGACGTTATAGTTAAAACATCGTGCGCATTACACAACTGGCTGAGGAAAACTTCTCCTGCTTCTTACACGCCCCCAGGTTTTATAGACGAAGAATGTCCAGAGAGTGGTTTACGTCTTGGTACTTGGAGAGAAAATGTTTCAAGTGGAGCTTTCGAAGATATAACTTCACAGAACAATAGGAATAGTACAAGAGAAGCTATAAGAATCCGTGATAATTATTGTCATTACTTTAATAATGATGGTGCTGTACCCTGGCAAAACAACGCCATTTTTTAAGGACACATTTTAAATACCTACAGCTATTTTTTTTTCTTAAGTATTCATATTTTTTATTAAGTCATAGTTATATATAAGTTATTTCAAAATGTACCGCAAACACTTTGCACTCATAAAAACAGGTCGAAATCTCAAATTAGTCGTCTCTTACGACCCCCGCGGGAAGAGAAAGGTGGTAACAATTTGTATTTTGCTCTGCCGTCATCTACACGGCTATATACGTAGAAAACAATAAATATATATAATTAGATATTATAGTTGAAACCTTTTTTTTGAGATTTCGATCTATGTTTATTGGGAAAAGTTGTTTGTTTTCATGAGTGCAATGACCCCCCAAAACATTCGCAGTGTTTCGAAATGTACCTAACATTTCGAAACACTTTATATATATTTGCACCTAACTGTACTTCAACGTGAAATACATATTACTTACCATATTTGATGTCGTTTCCCTGTGTTCAGACGGTTTCCTTAAAAAAGAATCCATTAAATTATACCAAGATAGTTTGGATTTGTAAATATCAACAGTACCGGAACCGATACCCATTGAATCTTTAATTTTCTTCTTTTCCCCATGATATTGCGTCCTTAAATTTTTTATTTTATTTGTGATTTCCTTTGGGCCAAAACCTTCAACTCCAAATTCCTGTCCAAATGCTGCTAGTGCAGCACTACGGGCATCACGATTTTTGTAATTCACGTTTTCTGTATCCCACAAACACTCATGACTGCGATAAATCTCTATAAACTTTATTAAGTCAGCAGAACCGAATTTAACCACTTTTTGACTCATTTTAAATAACACCTTTCTTCTAAAACCTTCAACAATTGAATGATGTATTTGCCAACGCAAATATGTGCAATACTTGAAGCAACGCGCCAGAAAATGGTACAGGTTCATACAAGTCTGTGTTTAGACAAGTCAAGACTTGAAAGCAATAATGTCCTTAACATAATTGTATTGGTGTAAACAAAAGACACTAGGAATTATTTCTTATCAAGAATTGCATGCAATAGTTGCGTACAATTTTACAATTTCAATCTGTGTGTAAACAATTGCTTACCATTCTTGAATTCAATTATTGCGATTAATTAATTGCATACAATTATTGCACTTGAATGTACAAGAAAATGGTACCGTCTAAATGAGGCCTTAGGTTACGAAATGCGACTTTTATGAATTTCGGTCAGGATTTGAAATATTTAAATGAAATTTGTTTTTTATATATACACTTAGGTTACAAAATGTAACATTTATGAATTTCGGTCAGGATTTGAAATATTTAAATGAAATAACAAGTTATATGAATAATAGCATAATAGAGCAATGTAAGGCCTAGAAGAGATCGCTGTTAGTCATAAGGCCGCCCATTAGACCTACAATTTAGTTTGTTATTTGTATAGGTGTTTAATTAAAAATGTTATTATTATCATAAAAACAAAAACAAGTAATAAAAAAACTACATTATTTATACTATTCCAGCATCTATTCATGAACTCCGAATATGTATATTTATTACGTAAAACCAAGTCCAATGATTGTTTGAAAACGTCAATTCAATTCAATTCAATTCATATTTATTCGTGGAACATAGGTTATAATTAGTTGTTAATATACAGTGTAGGTTTCGCTATGCCCTGCCATGCATCAGGCGTACAAATTTATTATTTTGGTACATAACATCATTAATCAATTTGGACATAAAAATAGTAATAATAATATCTTGGTCAACAATTATAAGAAAATTCAAAATTTTAATTAAACAATAAAATGTCATAAATATTACCTAATACCAGCCATGTCACACATCTCAAACCATTTTTTCATTTAAGAACTCTAATACGGAATAATAAGTTTTATCTATTAAATGAAGTTTTAATGTTTTTTTAAATTTGTCAATATTTGTGATGTTTTTTACCGAATGGGGCAACTTATTATAAATCTTCGGGGCCATACTGATGACGCTGTTACTAGATAGCGCAGTGCGAGAGCTGGGTATTCGAAGTTTATGTGGATACCTCCTATTATTACAGTTTTCGTAATTATTAATATTAGTTTTGACAAAGACGGCACTCTCATAAATATAAAGACTAGGCGCGGTAAGTATTCTGAGTTCCTTGTAGTGAGGTTTACAACTGTCAGTTTGTTGTAAGTTGCACATCGCACGTACACATCTTTTTTGAGATTTAAAAACCATATCTTTGCCACTGGAATTTCCCCAGAATATAATTCCGTATCTTAGGATTGAGTCTACGAAACCGTGATATGCTGTAAGGACTACATGTTTACTGGCTATTTTGCGTAGCATGTGAAGTGCGTAAGAGCATTGATTTAATTTTTTGCATACGCTTTCTACCTGATCCCACCAGCTTAGATGTTTATCTATATGTAGACCTAGAAATTTTGTGTAATCAAGTTGCTCTATTCTTTTACCATTATAAACAATTTCATACACTTTATTACTCGTAGCTTTGTTTTGACGAGTTGTAAATGTCATCATATTTGTCTTATTTAGATTTGCAATTAAATTATTATGTCTAAGCCATGTCACTATATCTGCTAAAATCATCAATCAAATTAATACATAATAAAATTATGGTTTGAAAAAAAAAGACAAAATGAAGTTTTGCGGCAAGTGTAAAGCTCATGAGAAGAAGCTGCCAAGAAAGTTATCGAGACCATGATCCCCTTCGCCCTTTTGGATGGAAAATAATGTATCACAATATCCGGTCCTACCTTCCGTATCCAGCTCCATCCCAGCGACGCAAATGCAAAATATATTTATTTCGTAAAACCAAATTAATGATTGTTTGAAAACGCCAAATTAATAAATACTAAAATAATAATAAAATAATGATTTGTTTGAGAAAAGAAACAAAATGAAGTTAGGCAGCAGATCAAAGCTCATGAGAAGAATCTGCCACGAAACTTATGGGCCACTTTTTTAAAACCTTTTTTAGGTTATCGATCCACATAGCTGGAGGCCGTCCTACCTTACGTTTACCAAGTTGCGGTCTCCACACTAGGACTCGTTTGCTCCAGCGGCCGTCGGTTCTTCGTCAGATATGACCAGCACATTGTCACTTCAACGTGCTTAACCTGCGAGCTATGTCAGTAACTTTAACTCTTCAAATATCTTTATTTCGTAAAACCAAGTCAATGATTGTTTGAAAACGTCAAAATTCAAAATTCTTTATTCACTTAGGATGCAAAACAACTCTTGTGATACGTCGGGATTCTACTTGTACATGTAATGCCAAGTTCGCAAACAATAGGTAAAGCCGGAAAAAAGAGCCTGGCAATAAAAACTCGCGGCCACTCTTTTCAAATTGCCAATTTTACAATGTTTGAATGTTTATAAACTTGATATGGGGGTAAGGTGCTGCGACTAATATACTATACACCATGTTAAAGGACTGATGCAAATTGTATTATCAAAAAGTTGAAACGTGAGAAAAAGCAAAATCAGCCTTAGTGGGTACATTATAGTAGGAGCATCTACTTACAACAAAGGTAAAACCTATATGTGCTTAAATATTGGCCAAAATACTTGTAACGAATGATTAAATATAAAATATTAATTATGATATCAAAAGGAAGAAAAGAGTGGCCTTTATTCGTCACGCAGAATCTTTACTTACAAAAGTCAAATCGTGCTCTTTATCAATGTGACAATTAAAACAAAGTGATAACAAAATTCACCCAAGCATATTAAAGTAACAAGGAGCAAGCAACTAGATCCATTTTTCTTTATCATTTAAATATTCATCCACTGTATAATAACCTCTACGTATAAAATGATTTTTGACTACATTTTTGAACTTAATCACTGAAAGACTCATAATACTAGCTGGTATCTTGTTAAATACTCTAACAGAAACACCCATAAATGAATTATGAGTTTTATGTAGCCTATGATAATGACCTACTAATTTGTGCTTATTTCTCGTGTTCACCGGGTGAACGTCACTATTTTTGTGATATAAATGGATATTTTGTTTAACAAACATAATGTTAGCAAATATATATTGAGATGCAACTGTCATAATACCTATCTCTTTAAACTTTTCTCTAAGGGAAACTCGTGCACCTAGTTTGTATATCGCACGCACTGCACGTTTTTGAAGAATAAAAATTGTTTGAATATTAGCCGCCTTGCCCCAAAGCAGTATGCCATACGACATGACGCTGTGGAAATAACCGAAATAAATTAGCCTTGCTGTTTCCACATCTGATGACTTTGCTGACAGCATATGCTGCAGAACTGAGTTTCCCTGCGAGACATGATATTTGGGCGCCCCACTGTAACTTACTATCTAAAGTAATTTCCAAAAAAACCGTTGAATCAACAAGATGAATAAATTCATTGTTTAAAACAAGATTTGGACTGATATTTCTTACATTTGGTAAGCTAAATTTAATACATTTGGTTTTTTAGAATTTAAAAGCAAGTTATTTGATGTAAACCAGTCAAGAACTAATGCGAGGGACCTGTTTACTTCGTCAGAGTAATCATTTTTACGATTGTTTTGAATATAAGAGAAGTGTCATCAGCAAATAGAATAATATCGCATAAGTTACTGGTAAAAAATGGCAGATCGTTTATATACACCAAAAATAGAAAAGGACCCAGAATTGATCCTTGTGGCACGCCCATACTCACTGTTGATCCGGGCTTATTCCGTTAATGTCTACATACTGCATTCACTGACTAAGATAAGAAGCAACAAGATTAAGCGCTGTACCCGTAATGCCGTAATGCCTAAGTTTCAGCAGAAGTGTACTATGCACCACACAATCAAATGCTTTTGAGAGGTCGCAGGAAACACCAATGGCGTCCTGCGAGTTTATCCCAGGCACTATGTATGTGTTTTAGTAGTTTAGAGCCTGCATCTACTGTCGAACGACCCTTTGTGAATCCATATTGTTCGCTATGCAGTAGATTATTAGATTTAAAATGTGTTTCTAACTGCATTAGTATGGCCTTTTCAAAGATTTTACTAATAGCTGGTAAGATAGAAATTGGTATAAAATTACTAGGGTCGCTTTTTGAACCGGCTTTGAACAAAGGGATTACTTTACTGTGTTTCATTAAATCAGGAAACACGCCGGTATCAACACATCGATTAAATATTGTAGCTAAATGTGGTGCTATTCTAATTATAATGCAATTAATTAATTTAACAGAAATACCCTATAAGTCTGCTGTCTTTTTGCAACTAATTGACTTAAAATATTTTTATTATGTCATGGGGGTTTATAAAATTGAAACTAAATAGTACAGTACACTCTTTCAAATTCATACATAAAATCAAATTCATACATAAATTACGATATAATAAAATTACGATGTGTTTGAAAAATTAATGCGATTGTTCTTTGTCGGATGACCTCATTGCAAAAAAGGTATACATTGTTCATAGTCAACATTGTATGATGTCAGTCAGTCTGTCTGTCAAACTGGAAAAAAAAATACACAAAATGGTGAAAGCTAAGAAAAATGGAGTCTTACTGATGTTGGGTATGGTAAGCCTCGAAACAATTTAGGACACAGAGAGGGATATCACACTAGGCACACACGTATGTAGTGCGTCCTTGCGAGCGGTGTGAGGAGCACCAAACGCAGCGACGACGAGTACGGCGGCCGCATTTCATAAAAGTGTTTATCTGCCGCGGGTAATGACTTCCGTCGGAATATGTAGCCATGGCAGGTAAAGCCTGGGGATGTTTTGGTAGTGATGTTGCAGTATTTGTTGGACTAGCTCCAACCTGAAAACTAAATGCTCCACGGGAGTAGCAGTCGTACCCTGCAGAAGAATGCGTGAATTTAAAATTGAACAATTGAGAAGGCGTTTGAAAACCTCCATGTACCATTTTGCGCATCTTTTTCTCTCCAGCAGGTATGGTTCGAGCATTTGATCTTTGCGATCCACTCCCCTCATACCTTTCTTGTAGTCTAGAATAACCTGTGGTTTGTACTGGGTTGGACGATGCGGTTTCTCATCAGTCTGGCTTTGTGAGGTGCCATGGTACGTGGAGATGATGGTAATTTTACGTTTTCTGTCTTGATACGCCATGACAACCACATCACCAGAATGGCGAGCCACATGCTGTCCATCTTTTAATTTGCACAAGGGTATAAGTGGAGGTACATCGCGGCGATTGGCGCGCAGTGTACCTACACAGTCAGTTTTACGAGATTTTAAAAAACGGGCTAGTAGTGGGCTATTGAACCAGTTGTCCATGAACAATGTATACCCTTTATTCAAAAGTGGTTTTATTAATCGTAGGTAGTGCCGGTGCCGAGATATATAAAAAAATTACCATAGGTACCCTGTCGCCGACTCACATAGTTCAAACGTCTTTACTCCAAACCGCGCTGCTTTAGTTTTAATGTATTGTCGGAATGAAAGTTTGCCTTTCCACAATTTCAAGGACTCGTCAATGCAGAACCCTTGATTTAGGATGTAGGCTTCCATAAATTTGGAA